>OW618039.2:5062231-7462231 GCA_939531255.2 Thera britannica | reverse complement strand
TGAACCAACCCCGATCGTACAGCCTAGCCAGCACGTGTTTGAAGATGTAACGCCGCGTCACACAACGACCGAACAAGCCGGCATTTCAGAACAACCCGCCCGAGCTCGCTCAGTCCGATCGCAGCGATCTAGTGCCAGCATGTTAGCCCTCGTGAAGCAAGCAGAGTATGAGGCTGAGGAAGAACTCGCCAAGATCAAAGTAAAGCTCATACAAAAGAAGCTAGCTGCTCGTGTCGCTGCCATACAAGAGGACACTGAACGTGAGAGCGTGGCTGCGGATGAAACTAGGCACAGAGTCACCGACTGGCTAGCACAAGGAGAGCGAGTGAACCCAGGAGACCTAGATCGAGACCTGGAAGCTCGTCGCTTGTTGAGACAGAGTACTGAGGAACCATATCGAATGAACGCGTTGAACCGTGGAATGACATTCGAGCCGACGCAACGACGAAGATCACCAACGCCGAACCGATCCAGAGAACGGGGAATCGAGCGGCTGGCCGACACCATAGAGAAGCTTGCCCTAAGACGAACGCCTTCGAGACAGTCAACGGACCTGCCTGTCTTCAGTGGCACTTTAGGAGAATGGCTACCATTCAAGGCGTCTATGGAGGAATCTACCAGCCTACACCGTTTCTCACCGGCAGAAAACATCGCAAGGCTACGAGCATGCCTGCAAGGTGAAGCGCGTCAGAACGTGTCAGCGCTATTGTTTACTGCAACCGATCCAGCAGTGATAATGCGCAGCCTAGAACAATGCTACGGACGTCCTGAAATGATCATAGACCAAGCACTTGAAGATATCAAGAAGCTGCCGCGTCTTGGGACTACCGCTAGTGAATTGAATTCTTTTGCAATTAAGCTTCAGAACATAGTGACTGTGATATCGTGTCTAGATGATCGAGGATACTTACAAAATCCCATGTTGACAAGACAAGTCATTGATAAGCTTACCCCACACATCAAATCGAAATGGTGTGATTATGCAGTGGATTTCTCGAAACCGAAAGAACCAGCAGTAGTCACGCTGTCCCATTTCCTGATGCGAGAGGCCGATCGTGCTATAAAATACTCGTACACAACGGCAGCGCCAAAGACTACAGCTACCTCCCGACCTCAAGAACAGCCACGAGTAAACGATCGCAAAGGGAAAACCGTGTATGCTACAGCAGAAGATGAGGAAAAGAAGAAGGAACCTACTCAATGCTTCAGCTGCGGAGCCGAGCACATGACCCCTCAGTGCAGCAAACTGAAAGCGATGTCTGTGGATAAGAGGTGGGAATGGGCAAAGGAAGTGCGAATATGTTTCCGATGTTTGAACAGCAAGCACCGGCGCTTCCTCTGTAAGAAAAAGTCGTGCGGAATAGCGGAGTGCCGCCGACCACATCATGCGCTCCTGCATGCAGAAGAGTCTACGCCAGAGACTATGCCAGACACAGAAGAGTCCGTAGTTACTGCGCACGCTTCAACAGATCAGAACAAGGTGCTTCTCAAGGTATGCCCGGTCACAGTAAAGGCCCACGACGGGACAGAGATGGATACCTACGCGCTTCTGGATGAGGGGTCCACCGTAACCTTGATAGATGATCAGGTTGCGAAGATGATCGGAGCCCAGGGTCCACGGAGGGCGTTGAACGTAATCGGTGTCACATCCAGTAACAGAGAACCCGATAGCCGAATGATCAGTATGAAGATCCGAGGGCTTAACCAAGAAAGCTTTCATGAGATCAGCGCACGCACCGTGAAGAATCTCACGCTGGGAAGCCAGTCTGTCGAAGCCGAGCTCCTCCAGCAAGCACACTTGCGGCATTTGAAGCCAGAGCTCGTCTGTTATGCGCAAGCGAAGCCGCGCATCCTGATTGGAGCCGACAATTTGCACCTCATCGTGACAAGAAAGTTGCTGACGGGAAGACGGAATCAACCAGCCGCTTCACTCACTCGGTTAGGATGGATTATTCACGGGTCTACACCCAGAATCACCCCATCAGAAAGACACACAGTGCTACATCTCAGGTTGCCCCAAGAGGAACAGAGTGAGCAAGATAACGAGCTAAACGAGTTAGTAAAAGCACGTTGCGATATAGATGCGTTAGGCGTTAAGCAAAAACCAATAGCAACTGATGAGCGTGCCAAAGAGATTATTGAGCACATGGCTAAAAGAGTTGATGGCCGATTTGAAATTGGATTACCATGGACCACGGATCACGTCGTTCTACCACCGAGTTACGACATGGCTTTAAGGCGTTTAAAATCCGTCGAACGTAACATGGATAAATCGGCTGAATTCAAGATCGTGTACAACGCCCAGATCAACAAGTTACTGGAAAAGGATTATGCAGAGAAGTGCAATAAGGACCACGAAGATAACGATCGTCTGTGGTACCTGCCGCATTTCACAGTAACGAACCCGAACAAATCGAATGAACCGAACCAAGAAGAAACCTTGGTAGCACACGCTATTGAAAGGTTGCCGTTGATCGACCTCAAGAGATTCTCTCCCGACGAACATTTGGTAAGAGCAGTCGCCTACGCTTTAGCATTTATAGATAAATGCCGCTACCGTGCCAATGAACTGGAAACTAATAAGCACTTGGAAGAAGCCGACCGCCTGCTCTGGAGAGAAGCACAGCAAGAATGTTTTCTCGACGACTTGAAACTCGCTGTAAAGCTGAAGAATGCATTCACGGATTGGCTCCCGGCTCTGAAATATTACGCCACAATGAAGCGAATTGAATGGAGGTTCATTGACCCTGGGGCACTGTTGTGATTAAATGAAACGCCTCAAGTGCTGGACAACAACTGCTTTATTTATGAATACCCACATCTAAGTATGACACAATGAATACCCACAACATCTCCCCCACCAAACAATAAACAATATGTGATGTGACTATAAATCTAACTTATACTTTATAATAGCAAAACATCTATAGGTAAGAACATATTTGATGACAGAAAGATAGGCAGGCAATACACCTATTAATAATAGGCCGGCAAGAACACTGGTAGCTCTGTGCGTGCATTCCTAATTACTTACCTATCCTTCCATCCATCATCTAACAAAAGAATAAGACTTACACTTAAGTAAGTGAACCTTTTGTTATTAACATGTACTCACTTATAAAAAGTACAAACAAAAGATAACTCTATAAAAGGTATTAAAAATCTATGCTGAACTATATAAATATTTGGTAATAAAAACCATTTTACATATCTATATTACTTACCTACCTCTTTACTTAGTATTTTGAGCAATGCGTTGCGACGCAATTCTTTTTGCCTTGCGAGTAAGCGGCGGACATGTAGTATTCGTAGGTACCCTAGGTACTTCTACTTCTTGACCAGAGTCTGAGCCATCATTCTGATTACATGGATCTGATTTTTTTATATCGACATCCTCGTGAGCATCACAAAACTCATCCTCGTTGCTCACACTAGTGTTAGAGGATTTTAGATCAGGTTCACATTTAATTAGATGACGACGGTTGCGTCTATACCTACCACCTGCACTAGTCTGAACAATGTATGATCGAGGGGTATTAGCATAGCTCACCACTTTTGCCCTACTTCTAGTTTTTCCGTCTATACAAACAACAGAATCACCTTCTCTTAGAGTAGGTAAAGTTTTACAACGTTGATCATAATACATTTTTACATTACTTTGTTTATTTAACATTGCCAGATGTTCTGATGGGTCGATTGGCTGTGGTTTTAGAATGTTTGAATGCACAGGTAATTGACAACGCAGCCTTCGGCCCATCAACAGCTGTGCAGGAGAACTCAAACCGTCCCTGGGTGTGTTTCTATAATTCAGGAGCGCTAATTCAAGATCTCCGTTACTTTGAATAGACTTCTTTAATAATTTTTTTACCGTTTGTACTGTCCGTTCACTTTTACCATTAGATTGCGCATAGTTAGGTGATGACGTCACATGGTCGAACCCCCATGCATTGGCAAAATATTTAAACTCCCGACTAGAATACTGTGTTCCGTTATCGCTTATCAGAACGCTGGGAATCCCATGGCGTGAAAATATATTTTTCATGCTTTGTATCACTGCATTTGAAGTCAAATTACTCAATTTACAAACTTCTACGAAATTAGAATAATAATCAACCAAAATTAAATAATGTTGCCTTTTAAACTCAAAGAGATCAGATCCTATCTTATACCAAGGCAGCTCGGGAATTTCGATAGGTATCATGGGTTGCCTAGCGGGTGCGTTTGAGTGCTCCTGGCACGTGTGACATCTTTTCACATACAATTCTATGTCACGTGACATGTTAGGCCAAAACATGACTTGCCTCGCGCGTCGCTTGCACCGATCTATACCTAAATGACCCTCATGGATAATCCTTAGCATATCGTCTCTTGCATTTCTAGGAATTAATACCAAGTTATCCCTAAAAATAACATCATCCACAACTAGTAGCTCATCTTTAATAGACCAATAAAACTTTACTTCATTAGAAACATTATATTTATGATCTGGCCATCCAGAATTTATATAGTTCAATAAAATTTGCAATTCTGTATCACGTTTCGTTTCTTTTTTTATGAAAGTCAGTTTGTCATTCGACATTGGTACATTTCCCACAATCATTTGTATCTGACACACAACATTATTATGGACCTCCTCACTATATAAATCGGGAAGTGCGGCGCGAGACAACATGTCTGCGATATACATATATTTACCAGGCACGTATGTAACAATCAGATCATAACCTTGAATTCTCAATAACATGCGTTGCAAGCGTGCTGGGACAGACATCAATGGCTTTTTGAAAATGCTCTCTAGAGGCTTGTGGTCAGACTCCACGACGACCCCTTTCTGACCATAGACATACTGGTGGAAACGCTCACAAGCAAACACGATGGCCAACATCTCTTTTTCTACCTGAGCGTATCTTTTCTGCGCGTCAGTGAGCGTGCGCGAGGCATACTCGACAGGGCGGCCACCCTGCAGCAGCACGGCGCCCAGCGCGTCACGTGACGCGTCCACCGACAGCACCACGGGCCGCGCTGGGTCGTACAGCGCCAGCACGCCCGCGCCTGTCACCGCATCTTTCAGACGATTAAACGCTTCGCTTTCGCTTGATTCCCAGCGCCATTCACTACCTTTCCGTAATAGACTAGTAAGCGGAATTGCAATTTCAGAGTAATGCGGAATAAATTTAGCTAAATAGTTAACCGCGCCTAAAAATCTTTCAATCTCTTTCTTATCTTTTGGGGGTGTTAACTCTTTGATGGCCTTAATTTTTTCATAGTCTGGCCTCATCCCATTTGAATCGAACACGTGCCCTAAGTACTTAACTTCCTGAACACCGATTTTGCATTTTTCTTTATTGAACTTTAAATTTATTTTCCTAGCTCTGTCTAACAGTGCCCTTAATCTTATATCGTGAATCTGCCTAGTTTCACCCCATATCACAACATCATCGATATAATTTTCTACTCCTTCCAAGCCTTCCAGAAGCTGGCGTAGCTTCCCGTGAAACACTTCTGATGCGCAATTAATTCCAAAAGGAAGCCGGAGAAATTGGAACCTACCAAAAGGTGTGCTAAAAGTACAGAGATCGGCACTCTCATCATCCAGTTCTACTGTCCAAAACCCAGAATTGGCGTCCAACACTGAAAAGAACCGTGCCCCGTGCAGACGTGACGCCAGCTCAGATACTGTTGGAAGCTGAAAATGTGCACGTTGTACGGCTCGGTTCAGTTCGCGCGGGTCTAAACATATCCGGATACCGTTATTCTTTTTAGCGACCAGAACTAGTGGGTGGACCCACTGTGTGGGGTGACTGACCTTCCTAATCACACCTAACTGTTCCATTTTACCTAGTTCCTCCCCCAATCGATCGCGAAGCCCGTGAGGAATTTTTCGAGACGCACAAATGACAGGTGGAACGGATGGATCAATAACAATATGATATTTGCCCGGTAAACATCCTAAGCCCTTAAATAAATCATCATAATTCGACATTTCGACTGACCTTATACGTTTAACCAAGCCCAAAGACTCGCATGATTTCTGTCCCAACACACTATTACATTCCATGTCCGCTATCGCAAACTTAAGTTTGTAAACAATATTTTTGTATGACCATGGTAAAATGCATATTCCTTTTAACGGTATGACATCGTGCGTGTACGATAACAATGGTATCTTCTTATTTACAATTAATCCTTTATCGAAGCCTAACTCACAGAATCTACGATAGGACATGATATTGTAATCGGCTCCCGTGTCGAGCTTAAAGTTTTCCGTACCATTCACACATGCGAGCTCCTGAAACCAGTCCCCCCTACCGTTTTTACTATCCTCGACCCCGATGGTCGAAATATAAAAAGATTCATCTTCCGACTCACTGTAGCACTCTTCTTCGTCACATTCCACTTCGTACACTCGATCTACTCGGCTACGACCATTGTTATTATAAGCAGAATGATTTAACTTACAATTGCGCGCGAAATGTCCATGATTACCGCATGTGAAACAGCTGACGCGTCGCGCCGGACACTGGTCGCCGCCAGCACACCGCGCGGACCCGCACGCCGCGCACAGTGGCTGCGCTCGCAGCGGCTGCGATCGGCCCGCACCACTGCTGCTGGTCGCGCCGCGTCCGCGGCCGCGCCCTGCGGCGGCGGCGGCGGTTCCCGGCCCCGACGCCGGCGGTGCGCGTGGCGCCCATGCACGCCCCCCTCGGCCCCGTGAGCGTGCTCTAAAAGTTACACTGTCGACCGCGGTCCCTTCGACGCTACTCGTGCTGGCCATTTGAAGCTCACTTTCCCGTGAAGCCTCCACTGCCTGACAAATCTTCATTGCTTTGTCCAAGTTAAGCTCCTCGCATCTGAGTAACCGGTCCCTGACCGTGGCCTGACGAATACCACACACAATTCGATCCTTGATAAGATCCTCTTCCAGAGTTGAGAACTCGCACTTTTTACTTAGAAGGCGAAGTGCCGTGACATACTGTTGAATAGATTCACCATCCTCTTGATTACGTGTAAAAAATTTGTATCGCATAAGTGTCACGTTGGACTTTGTACCGAAGAGATCATCAAATTTTTTTAACAACACATTTACGTCATCGCGTTCTTCTTCTTTCTCGAAAGTAAATGTTTGATACACATCGAATCCATCCGGGCCAATAAGATTCACCAGTAAACTAGCTTGCACACTTGAGGGCTCCGTATGTACTCCTGAAGCCTTTACAAACAGGAGGAATTGTTGCTTCCATTTTTTCCAAGCATCGGCCCGGCCGACTGGCCCGCCGGCACCGTCCATATTTAATTCTGACGGCGGACGAGCGTGTTCCATTGTTTAGCGACAAAATACGCGTATGACGCTTTGATAACAATATCAGATATCACTAGACACTGGCTAAGTACTTTACTTGCAATTTTGATTCACTTTATGCCTTTTACACCATAAATAACCATAAAACCGCTGCCACCATGTTGTGATTAAATGAAACGCCTCAAGTGCTGGACAACAACTGCTTTATTTATGAATACCCACATCTAAGTATGACACAATGAATACCCACAACAGGCACCAAACCAAGGGGGAGCCTGGGAGAGGCTGATAAAATCCGTGAAGAGTGCTCTTGCAGTAACGCTTAAAGAACGAGCACCGAATGAAGAAGCCCTTAACACGCTGATGACGGAAATCGAACATACCGTGAACTCGCGTCCTCTTACCCATGTTTCTGTGAACCCGGAAGATCAAGAAGCGCTAGCTCCGAACCACTTTCTATTAGGTTCTGCAACTGGCTTACCCTACGTAGGAGAATGCAACGTAGCGGACAGAAGAACTTGGCGCGCGTCACAGGCTCTAGCAAACATGTTCTGGGTGCGTTGGATCAAGGAGTACTTACCTACGTTGGCGCCACGGAACGATGTCAGAAAAAATCTGGACAACGTAAAACCAGGCAATCTTGTGATCATTGCAGACGGGTTGCTGCCTAAGAACGTTTGGCCCCGTGGCCTGGTCGAACGTGTGTATACGGGTCCGGATGGAGTGGTGCGGAGTGCGGAAGTGCGGACGCGGGGTCGAATCTTCAAGAGACCAGTAAGAAGGCTCGTTGTCCTCACGATTGAAAAGGGCTGCGAAGATCTACGCCAGGGGGAGGATGTGGCGGACGCCGACCCTTAGCTAGTTAGCTTTCGCATTTTGTGTTGTAAATAGTTTTGAGAAACATCAAACTAAGGATAAGCATAGGTAGTTTTTATTGGTAAACATGTATCAATTCAAATAACTCGCTATAAGTTTAATGTCTGCTAATTCTCACGATTTAAGAACGAAAACACAAACAAAAGGATAATGGATATTGTTTGCATCGGGAATAGCACCGCCATAAAGGTCTATAGAGATTACGTTTTTTTGCTACATGCAAACAATAATGTTTTGTGTAAGTTGCATCCTAGTAAAGTAAAAGCAATTAAATTTTATGGCCAGGACGACTAGGAAAGATTTTAGTCATTGTCTAGCGTGTATTTCAAAATATTGTTTAATTGTTTTATGGCACCGCGCTGTTGGCCCATAATCTGGGAAAGGAATAAACGGCGTGGGAACGAACGGGCCGGGGGTGTGATAAAAGGTTTGGAATCAGGGTGAGACGAGGAGTCTGTCTTGACGAGCCGTACGGTGTGGTCGATAACGCGCGGTTATCAGAGTATTGTTTTCGAGTAGAGTTAAAGACGCATGAACGCGTTACGCTGCCCGATTGAACCTCTGTCACACCTCCTCAGCCTACCCGATCTGTACGCTTCTAACTGAAACAAGTCGTTTTCTTTCATTGAAGTCAACCCTTAATATACAGTCCACTAAGAACATCATCCGATTCAATTGGTCCTTCGAGCTGAAACTGATCCTGAAAAAGTTGGTCCTTTGAAGCCGGATACTGATCCCCAACAATCATCATCCACAGCCCGACTTCACCCACTGCTGGGTATAGGCCTCCCTTAGTTTGTGCCATCTACCTCGATCCTGTGCTAGTCTAAACCATTGCCGCCAATGAATCTTTTTTCTTCTTAAATTCTTCTACTGTGGTAGGCCAACTGAGCATATTTTTAATTCGAATCCACGCATCATGTACCAATACCAAGTGTTTCTTTTTATGGTTGGGGTCACTAGGATTCTATATAATACTCTCAGTTTCATAAAATTTAATGAATTCTAACACTTTTTGGTTACTCCACTCCATAGTGTAAAAAAATAAATGCACGTCCGTCTCGCTTGAAAGTCTGGATGACACTGAAATGACGTAGATGTAGCCACCTAAGCGAATATTGTCGCGACAAATCGCTTCATCGCTTCAAACGGCATCGCCTTTGATTCGCGCCAGTTTACCGACAGCTCCCCGATACTACATCGTCTTCGTCCGAATACAACGCGAAGACACGATGTACCCGGCCACATTCATCGCGTTAACACGAATATTCGCCGTAGCCCGCTAATGTAGCCCTAGCATGATGGGTATAAAATCTTAAACTCGCGTCAACGCGTCAGGACACGTGACCTGATCGAAAAAGCGTAAGACGGATGGAGAGTAGACAGCTATCCCCTCTCTACGGCGCGGCGAAAATGTATGCCTGGGCCTACTGTTTCGTTTAGGCAGCGCAGGGCGCTTGCGCGAATGTTCGTGTATGTTACAGCGTGCCAAATAACAAACAAGCCCCCCCTAACCATTCCAAAATATCAAACATGCTCAACATTAATAATCAAGTTTTCACTTCTGCCGGCACTCCCGGAGTGCAACCCGTATTTTTTTTTATTTTGTGAAGCTGGTCAGTACTAACGTGTGGGTTGTTTGGCACGTGTAGCAGTTCTTCCAGGATAGCGCGCGGATCGAGGCTGCCTTCAGGCGGTACTTCCATCGCGCGGAACCGAAACAGACTGAGGATTCGTACACGCTGCTCGTCTGCCACGCTAATGTTATACGCTTCTTTGTTTGCAAGTAAGTGTGTACAAGCAAACTTAATTATTTATTTGATGTAAAAAGATAGACAAACGAGTCTGCCCGCGACCACGGCTATTGTAACATAGCCGAAACGTCGGGAAAATAAATAAAATAAGGTAATTAACGCGATAAATACCCATGTAATAGATTCAGTATACAAACGAGGTTACGGCCCGCCTGATGGTAAGCGGTCACTGTCGCCCATAGACACCACTAACTCGTTGCGTTGCCTACCCTGGTATTTTTTTTGTAGTAAAGCTCTATGTGAAGGGCTCGTCCGGGGAAGTACTACCACCAAGCCTATTCCTGCCGTGAAGCAGCATGGCTGTGTTTCTGTTTGAACGGTGTGGGTGCTGGTGAAATTACTGGCACGTGAAGCTCAATATCTGTATACCTCAAGTTGATGGACCCAATTTCTATGGGACTAATCTAGACACCTTTCATATAAAAAAAGATTTTTCCAAATCGTCTCCTACATTACGAAGTTAAGCGATAGGAAACATTAAAAAAAATATCACCGAATTGAGAACCTTTTCTTTTTTTATTGGAGTCGGTTAAAATATCATCTCTTTCGTTCTCCCATAGTTTTGCTTAGTTGGGTGTAGAATATCCGCGAATATCATCATCATCATCATTCGCAGCCCGACTTAACCCACTGTTAGGTATAGGCCTCTCTTTGCTCCTGCCACTTACCACGATCTTGGGCTACCCTCATCCAACGGGTTATTGGTAATTATATAAGAAACCAGTTAAGAGCTCCTTCTGTACATCATAATCATAACAAACAACTTTTGTTCTACGACTTTCAATAATTCGTTAATTTTTTTTTCCATACAAAACTATAAATAACAAACTTGTCACTCTAAATAATTATAACTATGCCCCGTGGCGCGGCGCGCGGCAATCTCAATGAAAGGGGCGTGCAGTGCGGGGTCGCGACGCTACTCCGGTCACCGGTCATTACCATGAAACGTCTACGCTGTACAGAGCTAAAAAGTGTTACAAAAACATAAAATATTTTTTTTGGGAAGTGTATTGATTTTTGACAAAAGTAGTAGAACAAATATTGTTTGTTAAGATGTAAAGAAGGAGCCCTTAACTGGTTTCTTATATAATTACCAATAACCTTGTTATATATACATTTATACAAGGTGCAGTTTTGGATCTGCAAAACATTTTAGGAGGTAATTATGTTAGTGATTCTCGACCCGAATCAACAATAAAATGGGCAGGTATTTTTTTTTCATTTTATTCTTATTAACGTAAATCGGTAAGTGTGAACTCCCCTTTTTAAAACGCGACCAATCTGTACGTGTCCTTAAACTGCGCTTTCACACACACAAACAAACGCAACCGACATTTCTTTCATAAATCCAAACCAAAGCACCAACCACCGGCCGCTCCCTCCCCCCCGCCACCCCGCCACGCCCCCGCGGCCATCGCAAACGCATCAATCGGGTCAATTTATTAGTGTATTTGATGACGCCGGTATGTGCATACGCTTGCAAATTCCGCCCCTCAGTGCGCCTTCGATTAACGGTCGGGATAGGTACCTACTACTTAGTTGTAAGGATGACGGACCAATACTCCAATGTAGAGTTGGTGGAGATGGTCCGCTTGTAGGTATGCCATCAGTGGAGACAATGTATCTCGAGCCATCGAAATGTTCGCGGAGTTATTCCCCAATCGGCAACGTCATCATTGAAATCCCGTGTTTCGGTAAGCACTTAATTAAAGCCTTTGGTTCGAACTGATTTGTAGCTCTCGGACAGTCGTTAGGTACCACACGGGTCGGTACGGGTCAACGACCTTACAGCCCTGCCGTACGGTCGTTGGTTCCGGGTAGTCAAAAGCCAGAAAGTCAGACAATTAGCAAATAACAAATGGGTATCGTGTTATCAAGTAACTGGTTTGTTGAGGTCTGATACGCAGTCGCCCTGCGTGATTCACTGGCACTCCATGCAGTGAGCTGCATACAGTTAAAAATTCGAACTACATCTAAGGTAAAATTATTTGCTATAAGTTGCTGTAGCTACAACAACTTGCACAGGTCGCGGCACGTTGGTTGAACCTTCGATGCGCAGTAACAGATTTTCGAGTCTAAATCGAAATGCGGTATGACGAGAATCGCGGGGTTCCCCGTAACCATAGCAACGACCTTCATTTTAGTTTAACGTATGTGCCGCGTTCGTTTCATAGAAATGTGGGCGGAGACTCGTACAGGCTGACGTCACTGCATGGTCATCGCATTCACGCACACAGTGACATGACACGCGATACATCACAATGGGTGATTCTGTTTTTTTGAAGAGGGTTATTCTGAAAATCAATAAAATTGAAAAATCGAAAAGAAAAAGTATTATTGATTATTTACTTGGTATCGTATTGTTATATGATTATTTACGAGTCTCATAACAACCTCCTGAAATGTTTTGCAGGTTCAAAACTGCACCTTGTATATAATTTAAATTCCAGAGCACTCCAGTTCCCTCCTGAAGGCTGGCTGCGGATATCACTAAACCACGGCTCCATCACATGGGTGTCAATACTACCGAACGGGCACGTGGTACTCCGATCTCTCTCTGACGCAGGGCATATGGAGCCCAAGTACATAACCAGCCGGTAATCTACGGTAATATGTACTTAGTAGTTAGATCACAATGTGTAAGCTCTGCAAACCAATAAATATATTTTATGTATATATTTTAATTTGCTTGACGGAATGGGTCCGGTTAAGGGGGTACGATTTCCATACAAACTTAATTTACACAACTATGGGCGAATAAAGTATTAATGTACACTGAAAGAGCTGTAATAGGCTTTTACAGTGGTCCTTATTACCGGCCAGTTATATAAAGTTGGAGTGTCAGCCGTTGGTCGTGGCAGTCAGGGCTTCAGAAAAAGAAGGACGAAAAAATTTCTTTTTTGGTTTTTTAATTAATATTTCTGTTATCCTACAGTTTTCTCCAACTTTATATAACTGGCCGGCAATAAAGACCACTGTAAAATTCTATTACAGCTATTTCAGTGTACATTTATACTTTGTTTGTCCATAGTTGTGTAAATTTATTTTTATTTCATAACTAGCTGCCTGTCCCGGCTTCGCACGGGCGGACATTTATTTTTTTAAACACATAAATATAGCCTATGTTACTCGTAGGTGAACCTACGTCCAGCAGTGGACTGATATAAATTGATGATGATGATGAAAGAACATTCTATAACGTTTAGGAGCACTATTTTCTAGAACATTTTGACAAATTGATGACAACATTTTAGAATTCACAAAGATTTTAAAAATGTCCCAAAAGTTAAGAGCCGAGCGGGATTTGAACCCGCGACCTCCCCTAAACCTTCCTGTCAGTGCCGAATAGTCCCTTGTAAATGTATTACGCGCGACCCGGCTATTTAAGCATTCTAGATAATTCTGCGGATGATAACCGACTTTTCGACCGAAATTTGATCATTCCAGATCATTACGGAAGCTTATAGAACATTCTAGAGCGTTTAAGAGCCTTCTATTCTCGTCAAAGTCAAGAATTTTCAGAAAAATCCTTGAGTGATAGAAAGGGATAGACATAGAGAAGTCTCTACGTGTTAAAAAAGGATAGACATAGATTTTTGCATTTTGCATTGAGGCTCTGTTTCTATTAGTCTTAGCGTGATGTTATATAGCCTATAGCCTTCCTCGATAAATGGTCTATCCAACGCAAAAAGAATTTTTCAATTCGGATCAGCAGTTCCCGAGATTAGCGCGTTCAACCAAACAAACAAACAATCAAACTCTTCAGCTTTATAATATTAGTATAGATTTGAAATGAAATGAAATGAAATAATTTATTTGCTTGAAGTATGGTAAGTACATTTTAGATCTTATACCTAATAGGCAAATAATAAATTATAGAATCACACACTTCGCCAGAAAAACCCAGCAAATTCAGTTTGTATCGGAATCGAACAATCTTAATGTACACACTGTTAAAACGATGTCATTTTTTAACTACTGGGAAATTGTTAAGGCGTACACTGGAGCAGATAAATATTTCAATGATTAATTTTGTTTATCTAGCGATGAACAATAGTTCTAAAGAGGATAACGCCTTTGATTTCATAGAAAAAAAAAACCATTTTCTGGCACTACGGCGCTCACTCTGCTCGCTCGCCTTGTGCGTATTTTTTAACCTATCCAAGTCGGATCCGCCCTATAAAGTATCAAGGACAAGGTATAAGTATCCAGTGCCAGAACAATAAAGCAAATGATCATGTTTGAATTGCTCCAGTGTGCATGTGGCTTAACTGGCATCGTAATAACATGATGTACATTATCGCCTCTCTTCTATTCTTAAAACCTAATAGACGAAACACATAAGAGCGAGTGTGACAGAGAGAGAGAGAGAGTGCTAGAGTGTTGAGTGGATTGTCTAAAATATTTATTTATTTATTATTTGTAAGTTAAGCTTGTAAGACCATAGATTTTTTGTATCTGTTATTGTTGCATGTTTATTTTATTTTTAATACCTAAGTTATGTTAATTTGATGGATCCTTTATTATTTACGTATTATGCAATCATTTATACAATTTTATAATTATTTATACATAATGAATTACTTATAATCCTAAATCCTCGCTACTGCCTACTTTTTATTATGTATTTTATAGTTATGAAAAATATTCATAAACAAAGTTATATTTTCTGTAAAGGTTTGCGCACATCTCTCATCTGCGATAACAATAGTGATCAGTTTCAGCATAGTGTTCTGCATACATCCGCACACACTGCCGCGAAGTTTGACAGTCTGGTACTTGACAGCGATACACAGATCGCCATCGCAGGAGATCTAGATGTGCGCAGGCCTTAAGTTCTCCTAGATGGTGTTATTATACGAATTTTAATAGGAAATGCATTTTGATAAGTTATCTGTGCCATGTGCCATATCGATTGAGCGTAATAAACTTTAGTATCTTCTACGTACAACGCCATCTATGAATCGAATGGGAAACTTTTTTAAGAATATTCCTCATTTTCAAACTATGCTTTTTTGTACAGCACTACGCTACAGCTCTCGGCTTTTATTGTGGCACATCCCGTCTACAACACATTAGATAATGTGTTTCACTGAAGTTATAATAATTATAATGATGATGGCAATTTAGCAATGTATACTAACGCCATCTATGATGTCAACAGGAACTACGCCCCCAAAAGAGACTTGATAGTTACAGAATCGTGCAAGTAAAGTGCCAAGGAGCGTTCTAGAATAAGGTAATACTTAAATCATTCCTTAGACAAGTCGCTGTTGATAACGAAAGCGCTAAGAAGCTGTATTCTTGGTCTAAAGGACTGGACGACGTACAAATACCACTTGTGACGTTCAAAATAGTGTCACAGTTTTTCAATTATCGAAGAACGTGTATCAAGTATGTCGAAAGGAAGCTCTTTGAGGCGTAATTCACATCAAATATTTTTTCGCTTTTCCTGGTAGTTTAGTTTAATGCTGTGATACCAATTTGGACGTTATTAAATGTATATTTAATTGGGTTCGACCATCTTAGAGTAACGTAATATCTTAGTTAATATGTACCTATGTCTTTGTTTTTGACTAGTCTAAAGTAAAGAAGAAATTAATTAATACTAACCATGAGACTTACCCCCGAATACTGAAACGCAACTCAGATTTAAGCACGTCTCAAGCGACGAATATTTGACAGTTTTCAATGAAAATCTGTCAAATATTCGTCGCTTGAGACGTGCTTAAATCTAAGTTGCGTTTCAGTATTCGGGGGTTACCTATCCTATTTAGGTCGACTTCAGTGCAGCATATACTTTGGTACAGCAGTAAAGCGAGTTAAATTATTAGTAAAGCTTGAATGATTCCAGTCAACGTAATCTAGCGCTTTCGTTTTCGACAGCCGCTTATCTAAGACTACTGAAGACCAGTGAAGCAAAATAGGCAATTATCTTAAATGTATAATCAATCATCTTAATTGCATATCAACATGTATCTAATTCTAATCACTATTAAAGTATTACGAGCTGTATAGATGAATTTCTGTAAAATAGACTGGAAAGGTTTTTGTACAAGTTTTCATAGTTACGCCAATCTGTAGAAAAATTTGAAACATATCCACATAGTTAATCCACGATTCTATAAAACAAGGGAAATTTTGAGTTGTTTTAAAATATTTGTTGTCGAAAATTTATTTTAAAATTACTAAACGCGAACGGAATTACTGTATTCTGTTACTATTCTAATCTACTAGTAATATAATATTGTCATTACCTTCAGTTCTGAGCACATCTAGGCGATGGTGATGGCGATCAGTGAAACTGAAACGCTCATAATCATCACGTCATATTTGACAGCGTTTCACTGATCGCCATTGCGAATCGCCTAGATGTGGTCGTACCCTTTCACTATTGTTTTTATTATACGTACCTAATATTGATCAATTTTTGTTAATTAATGTGGTTTTTTTTTTGGTGTATTTAATTTAAAATTAGAACATTCATCCGTTCTTTCCATAAACTCTCATTCAGTCGTTCACGTTCCTCATACGTTCCATTTCACACATCTCACTTACGTTCCGTTATCATCTTTCATACCCATAAATACTAATCCTACATTATACAGAATACACGATTTTGTATCTTGCCGAAATACCTCTTAATATCTCTACCTTATCAAATTACATTAGCTATCGATATGTATAAATGATTTGTAAATACTTTATATCAATAAATAGTTTTTATATTTATTTCTTGTTTTATTTAAGTAGGGGTAACTAAATTAATCCAAGGTCACCGACATAGCTCGTAGAATTAGCAAGAAGAAGTGGCAATGGGCAGGTCATATAGCTCGAAGAACCGACAACCGTTGGTAATAAAGGTTCTCGAAAGGCGACCACGAACCAGAAGACGAAACGTAGGGCACCCATCCATCTGACGGGCCGACGATATTGTTAAGATCGCGGGAAGTCAGTGACTGGAAAGGGCTCAGAATCGTTCTTCCTGGAAATGTGTAGGGGAGGCCTATGTCCAGCAGTGGACTTCTTCAGGCTGACATTCCACACAACACTAGCCCCAAACTAAGCAGAGCTTGTATGAGGGAACCAGCTGTCTGATGTAATACTTAAATAATATTTTTTTGTAAATACATACTTAGAATATTATATATGCCACCTAGGTAGAGAACAAACATCTGTGTTCAGCACACAAATATTTTGTTCTCGGTGGGGATCGAACCCACGCCCTCCTGCGCTAAAGCTACTGCCAACTGAGCTGTGAAAGCTGTCGACAACAAGCTAAGGGTATTTAAAAAATAGGAATAAAAACGCAAATTAGTTTTTAAGAACATTTTAATGTATAATATTGGTCTGTATTAATATGTTTCAATTACAATCAATTAAATCATACGTTTGCTAGTTAGGGTAAGCTCTCAAAAGGTAAAGATAGATAAATTCTTAAGTAGGATATGTTAGAAAACCACTGTTAGTACTCGTAGTCACGAATCTTTGTGATGCTGCGTCTCTGTTGCTTATGTACACTTTTAAAGGAGCTAGAGTGAGATAGAACGATATGGCAAATATGAGCATAGACTAAACATTCCGAACCTTGAAAACGTCAGGGGAATTCAAATTTCATGTTCTGTAGAATTAACGCCGGTGGCGCCTCGGTGACAAGCGTGGTAGATTTAAGAACTAAGTTGACACAATGATCATTATTGAAAATGAAATCTCTATTTTATTATTATTTTAGCGTAAAATTGATAGAAATTCTTCGTTGTTAATAGCAAAAACATAAAATAAGCATTATTTATGTACAATTATAGAAATAAGTTCGAATTGGTGTTCTAAATACCTATCACTACAATATACTAAAAATGTTAGTTGAATCAAGCACATGGAAACTACGCTTATAAAAACCTTTTTTAAAGATACTTCACACCTTAACGTCTCAAAGTATTTAAAGCAGTGAAATGCCACATAAAGAAGTACCTAACCGCTCAAAATCAGGTGGGCCTGTTCCGCCTCTTTTCCTCAATGTGTCCGTTGCTTAAATTCTAAAGCTGCTAAATTTCTTTTTTTATATTTTAAAAGACTATCCTTTGGCCATGATCGCACCTGATGGTAAGCGACGATGTAGCAGGATAGTCTAGAAGACACCTATTCACTTATAGAAGACCAGATTGTATTAGTTAGGAAAAATAGACGACGGCTTTCTACGATGAAGTTTTTTTAAATAGGTTTTATATGATTTATTAGTAATCTCTAATAAGATATGCATAATGTTAGAAAGAGTTTGGAAGCCAAGTTTTACAAAGCGATTAGTAAAATACTACAATTCAAAATTTCGAAGATTTTTGGCACACCTTTGGTATTAATTTATCGGAGCACAAATTAGTAAATTTTTGTAACTCTTTCGTCAATACTCATAAAGTAGTTATGTGACAATTAAGTAGGTAACTGACGAACCAAGTGATTTGCGCAGAACAAAAATTCATTAGAAATCCGTTCAGCGCGTCTTATGTTCGGCAGCCGTAACTTGGCGGGTCTGAAGTGAGCTGTTTGATCGTAAATGGCCAATGACTGATGGAAGATTGGCCAAACGGCTAGCTTCAGACCCGCCAAGTTACGCTGGCCGAACTGTACCCTAATTCGTCAGTAGACAAATTGTTTATCGCCTACCCACAAAGTCTAAACGGTCGTTTTTTTTAAACTCCCATGTACTTATAGGCCAGTACCCTAACTGTGAGGTTCACCGAGCTTATTCAAGTCTGATTCTAATCAGTCAGCTTCAAGGCTTTACTCTTTATTATTTTTTGTTCACTTCTATGCATTATAAAGTGGGCATGTACAGAGGCGAGCTTAACCCTTTATAAAGTTTTCGACCAGCAAACCTTGGAGGATAGAGAGAGCTGATTATAGTGGCTTGCAGTTTATTGGTTGGAATCAGGAGTTTTCTATGCTCGGTGAACTTCACAATTGGCGGTAAAATTGTAGGTACTCTATTGTCACTCTACAGTACATAATGTTAGAGTGGTTAATTGGCTGGCACAGGTCTCGGCAGCGGCATTTCAGGTGTCTCAATAATATCGTCTTCTTCGTCCTCATCGCACGCGTCTTCTGGCTCGCCTAAAGCTCGGACGAATTCTAGGGAGTTAAAAGGTTATTTTTAAACACATTAAACCTCTATCTCGTTCTATAGGTTCTGGCTTTACTGAACAGTATAAATAAACATATATAAAAAAACGGATTGTGGATAAGTGCCAAGCAGTAGAGCCCTTTG
Source organism: Thera britannica (assembly GCA_939531255.2). NCBI lineage: Eukaryota > Metazoa > Arthropoda > Insecta > Lepidoptera > Geometridae > Thera > Thera britannica. Next base: position 7,442,979 of record OW618039.2, on the reverse strand, counting down.
TGTGTGGCTCGTCCGGGTGCGTACTACCACCATGCCTATTTCAGCCGTGATGCAGCATTGCTGTGTTTCGGTTTGAAGGGTGTGGGTGCCGGTGAAATTACTGGCACGTGAGGCTGAACATCTGTATGCCTCAAGTGGATAAACGCAGGGCAGTGCATCGTAAGGCACGTTTCTAAAGTTAAAAGTGGTTAAGAAGACCTGTAATTTTTTATGACTGCCACCTTATCTAGTTTATGCTCTAGCTCATAGAAAAATAACTTACCCAAGAAATCAATACGTCCATCACCATCTGAGTCCACTTCCTTGATCATGTCTTCAACTGTGGACAGAAAAACCCAGGTTAGTGCTCAATACCTACTGCCTACTTCCTCAAAAGATCTCAGAAGTCAGCCTGGAGAATTCCACTGCTGGACACAGTAGGCCTTCTAAAAATTTCTAAGAGCTCTTAATAAACTATTAAGAGCTATCCATAGCTTTCCTGCCATCTTTATGTCGTCGATCCTCTTCTCCGCAGACTTTATCTTCGTCCCACTAAAGCAGAGGTTTTCTCCAAATCTGTCCACTATCCCTTAATGCTTACTACCCTCAATAACAACTAAAGCGTGCTGAATTGAAAACCCTCCTGAGCACACATTAGCAGATATACTCTCTTCCTCCGATAGATCCTTCCCAAGTTATATCCCTCCGTAGACCGAGGCATATCCTCGGTGATCCCGATGACTTTATCACCGCCGCTAACGCAGAGGCGATCGAGCCATCCAGTTCGGACAGAAACACTGCACAGATTCACCGACCCCGCCGGCGGGGTCGAAGACGACCCCGCCGCCCTCTCCGGGCCTAAACTAGATTCAAACTCCCCCCCCCCTGGCAACAGCCCAAGCCGAGGTTGTACCATAGCGGTGCCCTTGAGTTTGTTGCCCCAACCTAAATACCGGTTGAGCGCCCTCTGCGCTCACCATTGTCCGGTAGCGCTGTAAGAATCGTCAGACGATCACCAGCATTTTGTCCATTCGAAAAAAAAAAATCCTCCCCAAGCAATCCTGGACACATCCCTAATGCCCGGGATACAAGAGGCTAGTTTTTCAAGCCAGGATAGCAAGATATAGTGATAGTAAGCTAGCAAGCTAGCAGTTCTAGCTTTGTTTAAACATAGCTTACTTTTATTTTTCATGTAGCAGTTCTGTTTACACGAAGCTAGAACAGCTATAGCCTCGTGTATCCCGGGCATAAGTTTCCTTTTCTCCTATTTATTCCCTTTCGACTTTACAAGTCAGTTCAATGAACACGTCTGTTATACTCACTCTCTTCCTCCGATAGATCCTCTCCCAAGCACTGCAGCACAGCCCTCAGATCCGACGCACAGATGTACCCTCGGTTGTGTTTATCGAAGACCCGGAACGCATCCCTTAGTTCCCTTTCCTCCTGTTCAGCTGAGCTGGTGGCCTCGCCAGCGCCACACATGGACTTGGAAAGGATGCTGACGAATTCCTCGAAGCTGACGTTTCCGTCACCTGGAAGGATAGTGGTAATGGAATAAAGGTCGAAGTGTAAAGTACGCGATCTATTGGCGAGCTAAAACCGATGAGCCTGCGAGCTAAAGGTATAAACCGCCAATGGAGCACCACCAAAACCACGGATTTGTAGGCGCTCCATTGGCGGCTGAAGGGTCCACAGGCTCGTCGGTTTTAGCTCGCCAATGAATCGCTCATTTTACTGTCAATCGAAGGATAGCGTAAACCATAATTATCCTTGCAAATTCTGAAAAAAAAATCTAGACCAGGGAGAGGAAACAACCTTCCGAGTTTAATTCACCGGAATCGCAAAAAAATAACTCCCTGAAACAAAAGCTTGGGGGTACCCAAGTGCCAAGCTATATAGGCGGATCTAGATCTCAGAAGAAATAACAGTAGTAGCTACCTATATCAATGCTCCCATCCGTACAGCGACTTCACAGTTACCGAAGCAATAGGATTATAATAGGATACAAACCCATACTACAATCACAGAAGAGTTTATGGTGTCAGGATGCAACGAGTGGTTCAAGTTTCTTAAAAAATAACGCTATGCGAATGCTATCAACTAAGCAATACCCATCTGATGATAAGTCTTCAAGCAAAGTGTCTTTACTAAGGTCTATTGATTACGAAATTCTTCCCACTTAGAAGTCCAAACATGCACATGGCAAGTTGCAGCCATAGTAACATACCATCACTATCAACCTCTTGCAGCATATCCTGCAGCTCCTCAACCCTCGCGAACTGTCCCAGGCTGCGCATCACCCGTCCCAGTTCCTCCTTAGTGATGTTGCCATCTCCGTCCTTGTCGAACAGGCGGAAGGCTTCACGGAACTCTGAAAAGAAGAAATGGTAACTCTGAAAAGGTAGTATAGGTGCTGGGCAAGCCTACTCTGTCTAAAAATCCTGTCCCAGGCATTATAGCGTCGCGTAAATGAGAAATGAGAAGAGTTGTTGAAGAAAAAACTGTTTTCCAGACGTTATATAAATTCATCTACAATAGATGCAAAGACAATCAATCAATTTGGTAAGCAATTCTAAAGTTCGCAAGAAATCGGGAGATGGAGAAGACTGAATTGTTTTCTTCCTTGAAATATACAGTGAAATATCCAGTTATGGACTTCGCCAGGCTGATAATGATGAAGATAATGAGTCAACCTTTCATTTGAGTCCTTGTTATGCCGGATGTCTCATCAACGATGGAAGCTTTCCGGTCCAGGATGGTGTCAGCAGCTGGCTTCAGGAAGGTCACTTGGCGCTGAGGTGCCGTAGGTGGAGAGGCCTCCGACAAATGTTGGCTGTTGAAAGTTAATAATATGAGCTTTATGGTCAAGACTATTATTAGGGCTAAAGTGTTGAAGTTGGGTTTTCTTCTGTGGGGCCAACTTATAGAGGCAAACTTATGAACTACTGGTTTTGTTATTATTTGTGTGTATTAAATTAATACATAAATAATGCAGACAATCCACACCACACTATCTAGCCCCAAACTAAGCAGAGCTTGTACTATGGGAACCAGATAGCTGATATAATACTTAAATACTTTTTTTTGTACATACATAGGTACATAGAATACAATATAACACCCAGACAGAGAACAAACATCTATGTTCACCCCACAAATATTTGTTCTCGGTGGGGATCGAACCCACGCTCTCCAGCGCAGAAGACAGAGCTACTACCAACTGAGCTGTGAAGGTATTAGGGTCCTCATAAAGTCATACTTAGAATACCACACAAATATCTTATCTTATTTGTTCTTAGAGGGGATCGAACCCACGACCTACGGCGTAGTAACCAAAGGTAGATTACTTTCTGTCGCGGACCGTGAAATAGCGACAATAAGTTCGTCGCTATTTAAAGGGTAAAGAGAGGAAAGCATGAGTATGTAAATATCGTGGCCACAAAACCAGAAAATTGGATCCTGCATTGTACGTTTCAACTTCAAAACCTTTTGTACCCCATTCGATCCCAAACAAAGAAGCCCAGCTATTTTATTTATCCAGATAAACGGTTCTCTCTATCAGCAAAAACAGGTCACCAGCTCGATTGGTTCTATGTCCTACTTTAGATCCTCTTACAATACTATATAGAACATCCCTAGGCTTAAATCTATTTGTACTCGTATTCAAGCAATTCATGTTGCGAGTTCGTGTTTGGTTTTTTTTTAACTTTCCGCCATCAGGCACGCGGCTCGCGCCTGATTATTTATTTATTTGATTTATTTATTTATTTAAAGTTATCTTGCGCGGACTCTAATCATTTACTTTATTTCTATTGTATGACAAGCTATCCAACTTTTGCTGCTGGCTGTACCTAAGAGTTTTCATTAAGGACGGAGGGATAATTGAAAGAGGGATTTGCTTTGTTCTTGTTCATGAGAAATAAATAGAATATAAGAGTAGGTAGGTGCCTAACCTTCTTTATCGACTTTTGTTGGTTTTCGTATTCAGTAGGTATACATAAATATTTAATGTACCCCACGTACCCTACTGGTAAGTATTTTTATTTGTTACAAAAGTCAAAGTAAGAGGTAAATAAGTAGATTTGCCTATGTTATGTTTTTTTACAATAACAGGTGGCTGATGGAACAAGCAAGCAAGCATTGCCTCGTAGGTCACGCACGTCAGGAACGTGCCCTACGGTGCACTGCCCTGCGTCTATCAACTTGAGGCATACAGATGTTCAGCCTCCGTGCCAGTAACACCGGCACCCACACCCTTTAAACCGAAACACATCTGCTATGGCAGAAATAGGCATGGTAGTAGTACTTCCCCGGACGAGCCACACACAAAGAGCTCTACTACTACTAAATCATTGTTAATCACGACTATTCTCTGTCCAGTTGCTAATCTGTCCAGCTGAGAATCTGTACAGCTGCGGTTCTGGAGCCTAATTCTCGGCTCATCTCGGATCATTTTGCAATTTTATTTTATTGCTTCTTTTCGAAGAGAGAATGGCAGATTTCCTTGAGTAATTCATCAACGACCTCATCGTAGAAGCCTCGACAGCTATACGATATACGGAAAACGTAGAAAAAGTGCGGGGTTGTGAAAAGGAGCAATAAAATAAATCTGCAAAATGATCTCGGTCGGCCCGAGAATTAGGCTCCTGTTCAGTTAGTGCGGAGGCATAGATACTCGTAGAACCCCAGCGGTAAGGTAGCTCGTTCATTTAAATAGAAGCATTACCATTCCATTAAATCCCAGAATTCAAGGAATCAACAATTTGATCCGGGCGGAGACAAATATTTGCAATAAAATTACGAGAATAATAAAATTTGTTTGAGCTCAGACAGAGACGAGTACAGGGTCGGCTACAGTATAACTTAGATTGGGGATATTTTTTGTGAATCGTGTAATTTTTCTTTAGACTATCCACACACCACTCTATACTATCTAGCACCAAACTAAGCAGAGCTTGTGCTGTGCCACCGAACTAAGGAAAGCTTGTGCCACCGAGTTTGATAATAATAGCACGTAAGTTAGAGCACATAGAGATCAAAATTGTTCTTCCTAGAAGTATTTTTATGAGGAAACTTATGCAATGTTCAGTAAGACTAGTAGGAGCTGATGTATTTTTTTTGACAGAATGTAATTTATGTACCCCCAATTTTTATATGGAAACAAGAAGGCTAGGGGCAGTACTTTTAGTTTTTTCCAAAAATATATTCAAAAAGATGGCAGACGTAGCGACAAACGTCAAGCGTCAGACGAAACTGCTGCTTGTCCCATTCCAGTTTTATTTTTAGCACTGGTGGTCTAGTGGTATTGCCTCGCCTTCCGATCTTAGAGTCGTAGGTTCAAATCCAGTCGTACACCAATTTATGTGCACTATGCCAGTACTCTCAAACGGTGAAGGAAAAGGTCGTGAGGAAACCGGCATGTCGTAGAACCTAAGAAAGTTAGAAACACATGTGTTTTGTTGGTTTTGAACAAGCGTCACGCGAACCGGGCCCGCTAGATACTTGCGAAAACCAGTCCGCACACCAAATATTGTGTTGTGGCTCAAAGAAGTATACTTGCATGGCCCAGTAACTTTCCACCTAGATACCTCCCTGTACGAGCTTTGCAGGCCAATCGATAAATCTGACGCAGTTTATTGCAAACACTTTACTTGGTACAGTCAGCATGAAAAGTAGATTTACATTACTGGTAGGATGTTCAAATATTTCCTAAACCATCTCCAGTCGTGATACCTAAGAGTTTTTTATTAGATTGCAATTTTGTTAATTTGAAGTTTCGCTTTAAGCCAAAACTGCCTTACCCGAAGTTGCCATATCAAATCCAGAGAAAAGGGATATTTTTTTATTTTTTTTAAGGGAATTTACTAACTGAAATTGCTAATCTATTTTTGAAGCCGACTGTACCATCGAATGATATAACCTTCATAAAGTAAAACATTTACTACGCAAGCAAAGTTTTACGGTATTTTAAACGAGAAGCGTAAAAGTCCCACTTATCGTAAAATAACACTCTCATGAACAAAAACGTTTAAAATGCCTATATTTTTAATGGTGTGTAAAGAAATAGCTAGTGTATTTCACTAGCCATTTCTTTGTGTACCATGAGCTATACCCTCTGTCTCTGGTTCTGGTTTTGAGTCTGTGTGAGTGCTCACCAGTGCATTATACTGTGTGTGTGACGTTTTGACGTAGGATTTATTTAGTCAACACACACAGACTCAAAACCAGAACCAGAGACAAAGCCAGACAGAGTTCATGGTAGGCCTACTGGCCCGAAAAACTGGTCGAAATGACTGGTCAAACGGGACCCAGCCTGCGCGGGCCCCCACGTGTCTGGCTTGGGAGGCTTGTGGCGAAATAAATAATAAATAGAGAGGCGGTCTTCACTCACCTTTCCGAAGGGCTGATGGCCAGATTCGGCGGCTCCCTGCTGGCAGACCGCGAGGGCTCCACCGTAGGCCCGGACTCCCCAGCACTACTCGGTTGTCGCATCTGTGGGAAACAGTTCATTACAGCTCGTAAGCAGACACAATCCCGAGCCTCAAACATTGATTTTTAAAAGTACGCTTGAGGTATAAAAGTATCAAAAATCTATGCTTGAGGCTCGACTCAGACTCAAGAATTTTTCTTGCATTACGGCCTTAAGGGCCGTATTTCAAAACACTGCTTGAGTCTGAGTCGAGCCTCAAGCAAAGATGTTAAGACAAGTCTCCATTGAAAAGTGTCAAAAATCTGTGCTTGAGGCTCGACTCAGACTCGAGCACTGTTTCGGCATGATAAGGCCCGTATTCCGAAACAGTGCTTGAGTCTGAGTCGAGCCTCAAGCACTGTTTTGGAATACGAGCCTAAGAGAAATTTCATAACAATTTAAGCTTTGAGCACATCTAAGCGTTCTATGATGGCGATCAGTGAAACACTGTCAAATATGACAGTGATATTTGACAGCGTTTCACTGATCACCACCGCAGTACGGTTAGACATCTTACCGCAAGGCTATACTCGTGCTTGGCTTATTTAATTTTGTCAGTTATTAATCCACAAGACACACAAATAATTTAGTTGATGTTTAGGTACACAACACTAAATTAAATCTGGTTATGAAGCCTTCATACAGCACATGAAATAACCAACACTTACAGAGTTTTTCTGTCCCATATTTTATGCTTCAATCTCACAGCTGGCAAAATTCAAATAAAAATAAAACACATGCAAATGCTAGAAAAAATACCATTAATAAAATAAATACTGTATAAGTCTGTATTTCTGTATGTGAGGGACACGCCCTCTGTGGACGTTCTAGAAGTAGATAGATAGATAGATAACACTTTATTGTACACAACAAGAATAGGACATTACACATAGCGAAAAACTAAAACTATAGCGAAGCACAATGGGCGGTCTTATCGCTATGAGCGATCTCTTCCAGACAACCTTTGGATGGACAGGATTTAATTGAATAACGAGGCGGTGCCTTAAGGGCTTCTACACTATATATTATTATGAGAAATAAGACAGCTTATTCAAACTAAATGCAATTATTTATGTAGAAGTATAGTTATGGTAATGTTATGTGGATAGGTATAGAAGTAGAGGTAGGCCAAAGAAAAGATGGATGAGAATGACATGGGTAAGAAAGGAGTGACTACTGAAATGACGGCTAGAGAGGAGAGTGGAGAACGGAAACCTTGTTATGCGGTCCTCACATGAAGTGGGATAAGGATAAGGACAATTAAAATAAGAATGCAATTAGTTAGGATCTTTAGATAGATAGAGTAGAATCGCTCAACAGGACCCTATATAGGTATGTTTGTTCTATACCCTTCAAGTTGAAACACAATGATCACTGTTTGCTGGCAGAAATACGTAGGACGGTCGCATAAGTATTTCCCCAATTTCTCTAGTAAAAATTATTGTATGTATGTATGTGTGGGACTCCTGTTTCCGCAATTGAACTCAAATGTCGGTCCGTTTTGCGTCAGGAGACGCTGGCTATGCTTGCAGCTAGCCTAACTCCTCCCAGAAGCGCAGAAGCTTCCTGGGGGCTTCACAGGCTTGGAGGAGTGACCTGGGTTTGTCCAGGATTTCGCGACGTTGAGTTGCTATACCCTCGCATTCCAGGACTACGTGGGCAGCTGATTCTTCTTCGGATAGGCATCCCCTGCAGAGTAGACTGTCTGTGGCTCCGATGTTGTGTAGGTGTTTGTTCAGTGGACAGTAGCCGGTTAGGGTTCCCACGATGGCTTTGAGGTCTAGCCTGTTAAGGCTTATTAGACGACGTGTCAGTCTAGGTGTGGTTGCTCGTATTGCTGCTCTTGACTGTTTGCAGTCAGTCGCACGCATCCAGCGCAGGTTGTGTTGGTTCTGCGAGCGCTGCCGTATCCAGGTTCGCAGCTGTGACAGTGGCAGAGGTAGGAAGGGGTTTGGACCTACTGTAGGTGTTTCGTTAGTAAAAGTTCTATTTCTACTGCTCCACTCACCATGATCCCTTTGAGCTGATTCACCAGCGGCGAATCAGCGAAGAAGCTGTTCACAGCTGAGAATATTTTAGTTCGTTTACTCGTTGCTTCCTCCGGGCAGGCGCTCCCACGCCCGCCGTGCTTACCTGTACAAACAAACATAACATATATTTATCAACACATCCTCGTTTTCACATCTATATTTAAAAAAGTAAATTACAAAAACCCCGACTGAGGTGATGTATGACCTGAGAACGTCATAGATTTTAACAAAACATGACTGAGAAACATCTCAAAAAAATTTTCTCAGTTAGGTTTAGTTAGTAAGATATTTTTTAATATATTAGATATTAATTACTATTTAATTTCAAAAGACTTAAATAACGCATTGGGTGAAATATCTGTAATGTTATTTTTTAGATTAATTAATAATATGGTTTTGTTGTGCTGAGGTGTTCCAGTTTTTCCTAAAGAAACACGCAAAAAAGCATTGGGTTCTTCAAAAAGAGCGTTGTCTGGTGTGCCTTTGGTGTTCCAAGCGTCAAACGTTATAAGAAAGAAAGAAAGAAAACTTATTATTGATAGTTATGAGAAACACGAACATTTTAGATACCTATCGAAAAAAAAACAAATATTAACATTAGTGGTGGTCAGTGGTGGTTGGTACAGTAACCGCATTCCATAATGCTTGTTTGCTTACGTTCGTTTGGATCGGTAGGTTATTGTTGTTCTACCACTAGACCACCAGTGCGTTGCGATGACTGAAACGAAAATGTTATCTAAACACAACAGTTCAGGGAACTCACAATCACGTTTTTCGCACTAATTTTGTATAGTTGGTAAAAATAATCATTTCATTTCATTTCATTTATTGATTGCTCACATGTACATAAAATAAATAGCATTTGTTCTTAAAAGTAGCTTAGGTCAGTACATGCACCCTGTTGGGCACTGCAATGTCATAGCAGGTTTATAATACAATTAGCGGTTAACAAACTATAGATAGGATAGGTCAATCATTCATTATCTATTGTACTCATCTTAATATATAAGTTCTGTTTACCATTTTCGTTAGGTCTGATATGCCTATCTACTAATGCTCATATTCATAATGGTCTTATCTATAGCAGTCTTAAGTAAGCCCGTATTCCGAAACAATGCTTGAGAACGATATGAAGAGAAAGAACTGTAAAAAAATCTATGCTTGAGGCTTGATTCAGACTCAAGCACTGTTTCGGAATACGGCCCTTTGCTTAGCATGCAGGTCGATAAGTTTGTTGCCCTCTCTATTTGTTGATATAAAAGTGACAGTGACAACAGAAAAGTGCCCGGCATTAGATACTAACCCCCTCATGGTTATCTACTGAATGATCTAAGTAAAAAGTAAACAGGCCTTTGCATCTAATGTAGATGATTTATATAGCGTCAGGGGCAACTGGTAATTACACAAGCCCTATTTGTGGGACGCTATAGTGCCTGGGACAGGATTTTAGATGAAATAAGCTTGCCCAGCACCTATACCATCCTGACAGCTCAGTTGGCCAAATCCACAGGAGAGACATGGTCAATACGTGCGGAGCTGACTAAGCCGCGGGTTTCCTCACGATGTTTTCCTTCACCGTTTGAGAGCACTAGCATTGTGTAGATAAATTTTTCAACAGAAAAACTCATCATCATGATAGATCATTCACGACTGGATTTGAACCCACGGGCATTGGTGGTCTAGTGGTAGCGGCCCCACCTTCCGATCCTAAGGTCGTGGGATCGAATCCAGTCGTGAATGATCTATCATAGATAGATACAGCGGTATAATCTGACCTAAAAAAAAATTTTTCGAAAATATAAGGATGCTTATGTCCACTAGTGTACTTCACCCTGGATGATTATGAACCAATTAAGTGCAAGAAAGGAGCCTCTTTGAGGCGCACTTAAAATCCTTTCACCACACTCGGTGTGAAGGAACCAGTGGCACGATAAGAAGAAGAATCTGACCTAAAAATATTTCATCTACTTTAGATTCTTCGAACGAAATGTCTTTTTTATTATCGAGTACCTACTTAATGATTCATCTCGGAAATAGATGAGCTATACGGGCACCCCAGTACCCTGTGTAATCTAATTTTGTTAGCAAACATAATCTATTTTCATGATCTCACCGAACGTGGTTTATGTCAACCAATTGGCCTGGGAACTGCGATAAATCGCTGAAATGTTGATACGCCTATCCACATCATTCAACTCTGTCATTGATCGAGCGAGCGAAGCGAATTACGGCCCGTATCCAGAAACAATTTTTGAGTCTGAGTCGAGCTTCAAGCATACCTATCTGAAAATTGTTTCTATACACGTTGGATGACTTTTTCTACGAAAATTAGAATGATTGATTGATTAGAATGATTGAATGTTTGTGACCATCTATATAAATTTTAATTAACTCGTTGATGTCATCTTGATGTTGTATCTAACATAAGTACCTAAGTATAGAATGATGATAGGTGCAATAAATTATTTCAATTTAAAAATTAAAATAGATTTTTGACACTGTTTAATGGAGAAGTGTCAAAAATATATGCTTGACTTGAAATGTTGGCTCGATTAAGACTCAAAATCTATTTCTGAAATTAAATAGTCTCTCCGAGGTGAGGAGATTAAGCATTGTATCGAGTGTGATTTACTTATTATTAACTTATTTATTGGAAGAAACCGTAAAATTTCTCATAATTTTACATTACGAGGCAAGAAGGTACTCCTATTATGTATCACAAGCGCGCATTCTCATCATTGGGTGTTATTTAATGTATATTCTAGGAAAAATGGCATATAAGTATTGCATGCGTTATTCTATATTATATTTAATACCTACTTATACATTTTTTTTTGTTAATACATACTTAAAACATCGAGTAACTATGTACTGCGTACGTCGATGGCTTAGGATACAATATAATATTATATTACCACAATAATGTGTAATGGTTCCCTTACAGTAAGTACAAGTTCTCCCATATTACAATTTAGGGCTAGATAAAGTGTTATCGGGATCGTCCACAATATTTTTATTGTCATTCTATAATCACGGGTTTCTTATCAGTTTCACTATTATCGCCTTCGCGTGGTTTAGGGGAAACTTAGTCACATAAAATATGTGTCAAGTGCATGAAAGGAGCCTGGTTGAGGCGCACTCAAAATCCTTTCACCACACTTGGTTAGAAAGAATCAGTGACACGATATGATGAAGAAGTGGGATAAATTTCCTAACCCTTCCATTGGGCACTTACTATTACCTACTTAGGCCCGTATTCAGAAACACTGCTTGAGTCTGAGTCGAGACTCAAGCACTCTGAAGCATAGATTTTTTGACAGTTCTCCATTGAAAAATTACAAAATCTATGCTCGAGGCTCGACGCAGACGCCTACCACAAGCTCTGGTTTCGAGTCTGTGTGAGTGTTCACCAGTGTATTAATACCGTGTGTGTGATGTTTCGACGTAAAGTTTATTTAGTCAACACTCGCACAGACTCAAAACCAGAGCCAGAGACAGAGCCAGACAGAGCTTGTGGAAGGCCTACTGCTTCTAAATACCTTAGTGTAACTATTTTGTGTCTGAACCTACGCTAAAACTAGCCAATAATAGTCCAATACTTTACTTTACAGCATATTATTATGACCACACTCCAAGTACAAAATTGTTTATGCTAACCGATACCACAAACTGCGTTTTACTAAATAACATCTGGATAGCGCTGGAATGTTTGTTGCTCATGTAAAGGTTGGTACGTCTGCCGGCCCTGAATTGGGAAGGTCAACACTTTAACAGTTCATGCAAAGTGATCTTTGGCCGGTAAGGGTGCGTTTCACTGAAGCGGAGCGGAGATGTGCGGAGTGTTACTGACTCGAATCGTAACAGTGGCGTAGCTACCGCAGAGTAGACGTCTCAGGAGGCCCCTTGGACTCTCACTTATAAACTATAAATAATTGAACTAGTGAAAATTTCTTACACATTCTAGATAAAAACCAACTAGATTCCAGTCACGTGACTTTAATAATGACAACTTATTTGAAATAACCTAAGATTAAAAAACTTGAGGAACCAACTTCATGGCCAAACTATTAAGCCGATTTCCCGACCAAAATTTCAATGGGATCAATCTGGAAGTATTTATTACCTTTCAGATAAAAAAAAAGTTTATTAAATTGGTTCATAAATACGGAGGTATGCGGTAGCAAACACTAAAACAAAACAGCTAAATCATTTTTATGAAATTTCTATAAGACCCCTCTGGAAATGTTACTTTTCAAATAAAAAAAATCAAATCGGAGCATAAATGACGAAATCATGCAAAAATTTAAATTAAAACTGCTCAGCCGGTTTTTATAAAAATTGTTTAGGACCAATCTGGAAATAAACTTATAAATGAATAAATACAAGCCGAATTGAGAAACTTATACTTTCTTATTCGAAGCCTTTTTTAAAAATACAGGGGAATGTCCAACATACGGAACAAATGATTTTAAATAGCTTATTTTTTGCCCCGGGGCCTTTGGTTACCTAGCTACGCCACTGGATCGGATATCAGACTTTCAGGTTGGAGTTGAGACGACTAATGAAATGATGCATTCATATTAAATTAAGAATGCATGTATTATTTAAGTTGGTACTTAGATACATATTTTTCCAATTCCCACATCCTGTTTAATTTGTTTTGTTTGAACTTCCGTGAAAATGAATAGAAAAACTCAAGGAAAACCAGATAATTGATTCATGGGAAAAACGGTGGATATAATACGTTGAGTGCACAGTACACAAGTAGGTATGTACAGTTAGCATCAAAAGTAGATCGGCAATTCCAGTTAGTATATAGGTAAATTCATTTTTTTACTGGATTTATTAGAAATATGTCAACTTTGATTTGCAAATAGCTGCCGCTCGAAGCAGATCTTCAAAAAAGTTTCAATCTAAAGTGAGCTGAGCTGGTTTCAAAAAAAAATATATCTAAAAACTAGACATGCCAACCTACTTCTGACGCTGACTAAACGCTCCTACTCTAGAGGCAATAACACAATATACCTATCGGTGGGTAAAAATTATATTGAGCAATTTACGTTTTGAGAAGAACATCCATTTTGAACAAAAGAAAATAAATTACACAGCTTAATAAAAAAAGTTGGCTAAGTGCAATCCGTATTCCGTACCCCGAGCTTATTAGGGTTGCCTAAAAAATGAATTTAGCTACTTTGCTTTATTTTTGTTCTTAATTAAGTCAGTAATAAGTTCATAGAAGTTAGAGTTAGCGGGGAGTAGTCACAGGCAATTCTCGGACATCACGAGTCGTGCATAAGTGTTTTTTTTTACATTTTAGCCTATTATTCCCGTATTCTTATGTTATTGTGGTAATCGGGTCTCATAAAAAATCTTCCCACACCACCACAATCATATTATTCATAGGTACCTGCTACAAAACAAAAAACGTGGGCAAACTGAAAATTTTCCTAAAATTACTTAGATATATTTTTGAATATAGAACGCTCGAAATGAAATCTGGAATGTTCGGGAATCAAAACTAAATTATTCTTTGTTTGAAATATATTTGAATTATCTATTTGTACCAAAAAGTTTAGATGCCTTTTTTTTTCTACACAAATACTTCATCAAAGAGTTTGCATGCACAAAGGTGGGGTGGGGATATCAAGAAAAACAATATTCTGGAAGCTATCTAATCATTTCTTCGACAATAGAGTCTTGGGAGCTCCTCGGTAGGAGAGAAAGAAGGGCTATTGGGAGCCATTTCAATTGAATCGGATGGTATAAGGTATGGAACATATTCTTATCTTAAAAAAAAAACGGAATAAAACGTATAATACCTATGAATGGAGTGATACCTTCCGCAGAAGTATTTCACGAAAATCAACAATATGCGCAGCATGGGTTGATTTTAAGAAAACATCAATCCACGAAAACGTTCACTAAAATTCTAGCAGGAGCAGTAAGGATGTAAACAATAGAAAAATAAGAATATACAGAATTCTTACCTTGGTCAAATATGTTGGGGGTTTCGCGAGCAGCAATGCTCGCACGTCTGGGGAGAGAGACCAGGGCGGACTGAGGCTGGACCGGGCCAACGCATGCGCTCAACACATCCCAGCCGAATCCTAGTGGAGTCGCTAAAGGAGCAGTTTTGGAGCCGCTTCCACTTTACTGCGTTGGAAGCGACTTTATCTAACTAGTAGTCGCTTATGACTTAGCATTAGATTCTAGAATGTGCTCCACCTAAGCTTTAGGTAAAGAATATCTTTGCTATATTCTATGTACTTAAACTTATGCTGCATAAACTTGATGCTGCATCTTTCCTGCTGATTTCCATCAGTTTTGATGGTAGTCAAAATCTTAGCTACTTTAGGTAAGTATGGGTTATTTTACCTACCTCTACCTTCCTACCAATAAACTTTTAATAATCTTACTCTATATACGTTTAGAGTCTAGGCACGGACACCTCGATGAGAAATACAAGGTTTTTGCTAAATTCCGTTTTGTTCATGGTTACGGAACTAAGCCCATTTTTGTAGGTTCCTCGGAATCATTCCTATAATAATTCTCTCTTCACAAATTACAAGCAACTCCTGAAGCTGAAAAACTGTAGGGCCCTACCTTACAGGAAAATAATTGAACAACAATACCATCGTAACCAGACTCCTATGAGACAGGCGTAAAAGGAGAACCCATAAATAATACATCTACACAGTTACCTACTTAAAACATACACACACAAGCATAATATAATTATCATGCCTCACTTAAACATATTTTTAAACTTAAGGTTAATATTGTAACCAAAATTTTTTTTGTAGGTATGTAGGTAACTATAATTTTTTGTTTAATAATGTTGGTACTTAATCTCAAAGAAAAATTGTCATGAAAGAGCGGGATCTCCTAACACAGGTATTTATATACTTAAAAGGAGATCTCAAACGCATGTAATGTCACAATAGATTGAGTTACTGAATAAACATTTGATTTGATTTGATTTGATCGTGTATTATTATTCTCATAGCTTTCTCAAGTGTTAAAAAGTCGCGCGACCAAAACTCTTTCGCGAAAAGAGCTTTTCCTGTCGCAAGTTCGCTATACAAGAACAGGGGTTTAAACCGAGATTAAATACTTGTCTTGTGCTAACAAAATATACAGGCACAATGTGTATAGCAACAGCTCTTTCAAATTAATCTATACGTTAAATGATTTAACGGTAAGTTAAACTGCGATTAAGCTATCCGCCGAATAAAAAAAATCAGTCGTTGTTTTTGACAAACATAAACATGAGACGGGTACTACGTATTTTTATCTGACGGATAAAATGATCTCTAAGTATATTATTATTTATTATAAGTACCTACCTATAAAAAGCTTGAGAAACCAATTTCATGGCTAAACTGCCGAACCGATTTTTATGAAATTTCTATAAGATCCATCTAGAAATGAAATAGAAATGGATACTTTCCTTTCGTTACCTAAGTATAAAAAAAGATTTTTTAAAATCGGTTCTAGTTAGGTGATAACAAACATTACAAATAAATTACAACTGAATTGAGAACCTCCTCCTTTTTATTATATGAAGTCGGTTAAAAAGATATAAAAATTGACGTTCCCGAAAGATTTCAAATTATTTTCATAATTACGATGGGTTTCAAGGAAGGAGTGACTGCTGAAATGACGGCTAATAGAGAACAGTGGAGGAGAATGAAAACCCTGTTGTGCCGTAAAAAGTTTTTTTATGTTATTAATTTTCTCACCATTTGGACTTAGAGGCTCCAGGCTCTGTATGGACTGAAAGTTTTCCGTACTTCCATCTTTTCTTTTCCATTTCCAGCAGGAAATCCAGGATGATCTTCGTTTACGTCTACGTGACGAAGGACTAGTAGTTTCACTCATTACTTTACAAAAAAATCTAGCACAAAAATAGAAGATTACTTATAGTTTACGTTTAGTAAAAACATGCCTCACATACATCATTGCCTTGGTTTAATTTTATCCACTGCATTTGTTGAGGTATCTCAAACTTCTCACTAATTTTTTTTAATAAAAATATCATGACAAACAAACTTGCTATCACTTTCTGTAACTCGTATGCATTTAATTTTATCACACGGTTTCCATATCCATCCATAGGTCTGTTACATACAGCAAGTCTGAGTTATACGCACACTAATTTTAAAACGATTTTAAATAAAAAAGGAGGATTTTCTTAATCCGGTTGGTTTTTTATGTTTGGATCACTTTTCGAACCGATCTGTTCCTTTTTATCCGGAGTTTCTTCCAAATTGGGCCAATATAAGTTTTATCAAAATCGGTTTAGCAATTAAGTCTTATAGTCGGTTTCTCAAGTTTTTAAACTTCCCTTGTTGTCTAATGCGAGTCAGTTTTCTGAGTGGGGTTTATATGAAGAGTTCACCACACGACCGCCAGGTTCACCACACGACCGCCAGAGGCGCTAGAGATCATGGCATGTCCAAAATTAATGCATGTTTTCCTACTTTATTTTCTATAACCCACTTCATATTGATCTTCATTTCGTTTTCATATCTTCTCGTAGATACTGCAACACTCCGCAGAAGTTGGATTGGTCGATTGCTTCGAAATGTATCATAAAGCATCAACACGAACGTTACTACATTGCGAACGAATGACAAATCGACTCGCACTAGGGCCTCAGATGTACTAAGTTTGATTATGATTCATGACGATAAGATTTGTTAAAATAATCATGATAAGATATTTTTTCAAGCAAGGAAGGTATAGGTAGGTTCTTCGAATAATTAAAGTTAAAAAAAAACAGAATACAAAATTTTTGTTTATTTCATTTTGCTCTAAATTTTATTCTACAATTATTTCCGATGGACATCCTCTGCTATAATTATTTTAGTATTTGGTAGTACATAATGTACTTACACCTACACACCTACTTATGTCAGGTTCAAGAAAAGGTTTTACTTGGTAGGTATTCAAATAAAAAAAAAACAATGCGTTATACGAGACTGCGTTGTGTTCCATAATGGTCCTAGCATGAAACGATGACTCCTCCATCCCCTACCAATGGATGTCGTTCGTAGTAGGTTGGTACTTATACACCACTATTTTGTAATGACCAAAAAAAAAAGTCGATATCGGCTGCTGATACTGAACACATCCACGCAAAAAAAATTCAAGTCATAAAAAAATATTTTTAAATAACCACAATGCTTAGTCAAATATTGAGAAATGATTTAACAAGCAAAAATCATTTCATTCATATACGCTAAATACCAAGCGGAACCGAACAGCGTATTTTTTTTTCTCTCTAGTAAGTATTAAGTCCATAATTTTTTGCTCCAAACTAAAAATTCTGATTGCACATTCATAATGTTCTACCCCTACTACATTACCTACCCTATTTTTTTTGGTAGTTAAAAAATAGTGGTGTATATAGGTAGGTATAGGTACGTGTAACAAAGGTGATTATAGGCCAAAGTTCTCATTTAATTCTATGCTAATGAGAATGCACCAGGCGAATGGACAGCAGCAACTCTCAAGTACAATAATTAACACGTTGTGGCTATCAATCCGCCTGCCAAGCATGGTAGCTTGATTGATACCAACCTACAGCAAACCTTAAAAATTTATGGAAAACCCAGCAGTAGTCTTTTAGGCTAATGATGATGATAAAGATCAAATACCAAGTGACAAAAGTTTTGAAACTAGCACAAACCGTAGGTTAGTTTACTCCTGACAGTTTGCAAATAGCAATTTGTTCGGCCAGCAACTTGCAAAGTTTGTCAGACGCCGAGGATCTAAATCAACTTGTACAAAACGTTTGTGGTAGGTAAGTATTTTGCTTCAAGGTTTTCGCAGTCGCAAATTAAATCCACATGTATTTATGACGTCATCGCATCTCTGCCTGGAGCATCTCTGCCGTAAAAGGCTGTCGTGAACTCGTGACGACGACGTGACGGTCGTAAAATTGTAATTTAGCGTTATTTGCTGGTAGTGTAGGGTACAGTTCGAAATCAAAATCTTTCTCTGAACTTCATAGTCATGATGGAAACATACGTTATTAAAAATAATCATTGCATTGATGCCTGCCATCAACACAAAAAACCGGATAACCCAAAATTTAATCATTTTCATATATGTCATATTGTTTTAACTTAAGTAGTTACTATCTTGTAGTAGTTCCTTAGTAGTACTGTCTTGTTTCGAGATTTGATAAACACAACCCTTATTTTATTTAAACTTGGTACAACAACATTGCTAAAATTGGAAAATCTGATTCCGATACCTACGCCTTGATAAGTCAGCAGTTTATTCATTTAGAAATAAAGACATTGGACTGTACTGTACAGGAGATAGGTAGGTACTTAACATTTATTATTTTCTCATGAATAAACTCCTCTAATCCGGCCAAAGTCCGTGAATGATTCCCCACTACCAAGGACACAGTTCAATGTTCAATTCATTCGGTCTTGGTTAGCGTCTGCGCATTGCCCCCAACGCTGCTCTCTCCCGTTCGTGGCTACTCCTCGTTCCTCCTCACCTCATTCTGGTTTTAGCCGGCCTGCAAGTCAGTCGCGTTTATTCTCACACAAATTAAATAATCCGAAAAAATGGAGTTCGTTGGCAAGAAATACAAGATGGTCTCATCCGAGAACTTCGATGAGTTCATGAAGACGATCGGTGAGTGATTTTATTTTTTATTTCTTCTCAAAGGCGAATAGCGGTGTAAAAAGCCGGCCGGCATTCTGCGATACCGGTGCGATGACCATGCACGCTGCCAGGAGCCGCTATACACTGCGCAACTTGGCATTCGCAAATAACGCCACCCTACTTTTTGTCGATATTTCTTTACAATTCTGTACTACATAAAACTGGATCCTGCCCTTATTCCACTTATGTGGGGTCGGGTCAGCACAAGATGTTCTCCTCTACTAACCTTTAGATGGTTAGCTTATATTTAAACGATGGTTAATTATTTTTGTTCTTCGTATCATGTCAATTTTCCACTAACGCCAAATAACTTTTAATTTCATTCTACTAGGGGAAGGGCATATCTTCAGCGTGCCACGTTTATTATCTACCTACCCTACAGTTCGAAAAATGTTTTTTTGCCACCGCCATGTTTTAATTTAGGCTAGTTTGTGCGGGGTATTATCGAATTCTTTTTGTTTGTATCGATTTAACCATTTCATTAATATCATGGTAGGTAAAGTCTAGATGTATATTTTCGTGACCAATAGACAAACGCTCATCATAACCCAAATTATAGAATTTTTAGTTTATTTTTTACAATGATGTGCTATGATTATGCACACCTAAAACATTCAGCGATGTGTCGTGAGCTTTTGTAACTTGAACTTATCTTGAAATCCATCGTAGTTCATTATTTTCTTGTCCATAACCCACTTCATGTGGCAAGCACAACAGATTTTCTATTAGCCGCCATTTCAGCAATCATTCCTTCGTTGAAATCCATCGTAATTATGAAATTTATTTATTGAAAAAGATAATCTGATAATCATCGACGAAGTTTATCAGATTGCGAAGCTTTAAGCTCATTATAAACTATTATTTTTTATAGAATGTGGGAATATTTTAAACAAAGGTAGGACAGTATTTTAAATTTTAAAAATATTTAATTTAATTACCATTAATTATCTCTCTATCAAGCTATATATCATCTAAACATTTCAGTTATTCATTTTAGGTTCTGTTTTGGATTTCCAACTTGTCAGCGATATCGCAAAATTTTTCATCTAACTAGTACTTAAATATCATTCTGTAAAACGAGTAAAAATATACTTTTTTCCTAAAACTTTATCATTTTCTGCACATAACATAATTAAAATAAAAACTAATTAATAAGCCCTTATCAACACCACATTGGAATGTAACAAAACAATGCTAAATTATATTATGTGGTGTAGGTACTTTCACGTTATCAATCTCTTATTACAATGAACCTGTGTGCGCTGACCTTGAATAAGAGCAAATGAGTCAGGCCTTAGATGTGTCTGTACTTTTTCTAGAACAAACCACTTTGAGTACTTAATTTTATTACATCTGTGTACAAAGAATACTGAAATTACTTACTGAGCTCTGTCTGTTTAAAAACTCTCTGTTTTTGCCTCAAGTTGATGGATGCGACGAGATAGTTACCACTAAACACCGAACGGGTCATACCTATGCTTGTTCTATCAGCTAAAAAAAAAAGAGTATCTTATAAGCGGATTCTCATTTACCTACTACATATTAAACATGCGCAAATTTTAACATAAAATTAAAATAAAAAGAGATTAAACACGTGCTCAGAAAAATAAAAAACTGGATATAACACAGCCAGCCTTTTTGTGCCTGCGTATTTTGTACCTGGCACCGGCATGACATAAGCGGTGTGTGGAGTTTTTTCAAAATTTGAAAAATGTATGTTAGTAATTTTCTGTTATTTTTCTATAAGACTAGTGAACTCTATTTCTTTCTTTTAAATAAACATGAGTCTGAATATGTTGATAGGTACATAAACTTAGTTACTGGTTGCCACAAAAACTCTGGCGCTCGTATTGTCTAATGCAGACCTTGGACTTTTAGACTTTGACGTTTCACTTCAGTGACTGTGACGGACGGTATTTTGATGTAAAATTTACATTTGCAGTTGATTACTACATTATTAACAATTTATGCAAGGGCCAAATTACTATTTGTTTTTCACATCATGCAAAGTCGTTACGGAATTTAAAATATTTTTTTTATACAATTAGCTGCTGGAAAAAAAGTCAAAGCATTGATTGGTCACACCGGTCGTGCCCAATGATGCACTGCCCTGCGGCCATCAACTTGAGGCATACGATATACGAGGCTGAACATCGTATGCCTCAAGAAATTACTGAATTTCACCGACACCCACACCCTTCAAACCGAAACACAGCATTGCTGCTTCACGGCAGAAATAGGCATGGTGGTAGTACGCACCCGGACGAGCCCTTCACAAAGAGCTCTACTACTCTGGTATTGGAACCATCATCTATGTTGGACTTTTGCGACTTAATTTTTTGTAATAAGAAATAACGTAACATGATAACCAAAGGTATTATTAGTACCGTACTATCAAACGCACTTTATTGCCAGATATTTTACGAATTTTTGTGCAGCCATAAATAGATAGGCAGGTAGATAATAAAAAATATTAGTGGATATCTCCTAACTTTATGATGCTTATAAATTATAAAAGTTTCAATCACTTCAAATTCCAAATCCATTTTTATCCAATTTCAAATAAAATTGGAGGTTCTCAATTGGGCAGTTTTTATTTTTATTTATTATCGCGTATCTTCGTCATTTTATTGACCGCTTGAAAAAAATATGTTTTACCCAGATTGTCTTGGACCTATCTACATTATTACTCTCTCATCTAAATAAATGTATTACATATCATGTTAAACGTGGTTACCTAGGTATATCAAACTCATAATAATTTTAATGTAACCGGTAGGTAGGTCTATGTACTTAGTACCTTTCTCTATCGATACGGTGGCGCTGTGGTTTGTGATTATATTTCAAGGAAATGCACACGCTAACTGATACTATGCAACGAGAGCAAAATCTCGACTGTCACATGATAGTCTGTTCCAGAAATATCTTGAATATACGTAATACCGATATGATTTCAAGACGTAACCATCGCATATAACAAAGTATTGTCTCGTAGGTCACGCACGTCCGAAAAGTAGTGCCCTACGATGCACTGCCTCAAGTTGATGGAGGCTTGGCATCCATCCACCCATCCACCAATTTGAGGATGTTCAGCGTCGCGTGCCAGTAATTTCACCGGTACCCACACCCTTCAAACCGAAACACAGCAATGCTGCTTCACGGAAGAAAGGGCATAAGGTGGTAGTACTTCCTCGGACGAGCCCTTCACAAAGAGATTTACTACCTGTTACCTCTGTCGTTCCTTTCACTCTCATAACATTCTTCATGGAAATCAAACGTTCTTCAAATATGCAACAATTCTCTTTCATTATGTACCTAAATCCCGACGATCGATGCTTACAAAATCTCGGTAACAAATCAGAATGCGGGTAGTTAATACATGCGGGAAGGGCAAAGACCCACCACGTAGATCCTCTCATTTAATTATGAAGATCGCATGAGAATATCCCGGCATAGTTGAGCGATACATCGGCCCCACTGTAGTCCAATTGTCATAAAATGGACGACAATCAACTTCAATTGGCGTCAATAGGATGCGAGACGGTTTCAGTCGTTTTCTATAACGATATACATGGCGTGATCAATTTTCTTTTTGTTGGTGACGCACGTTGTGACCGAATTGTGATTCGTTCAATGGATATGTGACTCTTTTGTTGTTTGATTCCAATTGTCCTACACTAGAAGGAGGAAAGGAACCACTGTCTATTTCTGTTACAAAACCTTGCTAGTTATTTTTGTTTAGAGGGTATTTCTGAAAATTTTTGTTCAGATATTCCTCGTTAGTCTAGGTGTTATTTTCTATTCTAAGTATGTATTTACAATAAAAGTATGTAAGCTATCCGGATCCCATCGTAAAAGCTCTGCTTAGTTTGCTGCTAGTTAGTCTTGTGTGGATTGTCCATAATATTTATGAATTTATGGAACAAAAGCAGGAAATATTTGCCAGTAGTGGCAGCAGTGGGTACGTCTGTCTTGTCAACACATTGCAATTCGTTGAAGCTTCTATTATGTGATTCTATGAAAACCAGCCCTGCTTCCTGATATGGTTTAACAACGTTATGTCTGAAATTGTTCAACTCATCATCTTCATTCTCACAAATTAATACATATAATCAATAAATCATAGTTTTAAAGTCTTTATTTCCTTTTTGTTCCTACTGCAATCTGTTTTTATTAGATAGATTGTCTTTGGACTCACCGACTGGCTCTGACGGAAGACCAGCGTTCATTGTAACCCAAGATTTCCTATGCTGAGTAAGTGTCCATTTTGCAACACACAAGCCTCACACATAAATTTAGCATTAGGTATGTCATTATTATAAATGAGTTTAAGTGCTTGTTTTGCAATCTATGTATCTATTTAGTCCGTATGCATCCACTGCTGGGTTATAGGCCACCTCCCTAATACGCCACTCTCTTCGGTCCTGTGCCAGTCTCCGCCATTGCTGCCCAACTACTCCGACAATGTCATCCGACCGACAGGCCTGCCTCGTAGTCGCTGTGCGTTTCTTAGCCACCATTCTGTAATCGCCGTCGTCCATCTTCAATCATTCCTTTGACCACGTGTCCTACCCATCTTTACTTCAGACTTGTGCTCCGCATAACCTACGCCTACGTCTTGCTTAGTATTCTAATGCTCGGTTATTATTATATTGTTTGTGTGTAATGTATCCAAATTAATAATTTTATTACCATTTATCTTTTTGGCTTCATAATCGTGGTCTGTATCAGTTTTTTTTTTGCTGGCTTGGATAAAAAGTCCTTCCGCTTGGTTTATCAAAATTTTAGTCACTTCATTCACTTTTACTCATGTTTGTTTAATTTGATTGTCGCGCACTTATAATTTTCAAAAGTCAGTTTTTCAATCACATAATTATTTTTAAAGAGTGTTTACATATTTATTCTGTATAAGTTTATTGAAGAGTTTGCATGATAAATAATCTCCATTTGAGTCACTACTCACAAGCTCTTCTGTCGTTGAGTTGCTCCCTCATGATCTTTGAATATCAGTAATTGACGACAATTGAGTCATTGGTTCCTGCAGGATGTTGTGGGCATTGTGCCCACGCTTGGACGCAATCTGCATCAATATAGCCATTAAGCTGACGTTGTTGCCTTTGAATTGATTTATTGTCATTCTTTATGGTCCATGATGAACAATTTTATAAGATAAGTCGACACATAAAAATAACACTTTATAGGAAGTTGGAGTTATGCTAGCGACACGACGATGACGTGACTAAAATTCCAAGCTTGGACCTCTCCACACTTAGTGGGTTAGGTACGACGTCTCAAGATTTTTGGTGTCAGATTTTTTACAACAGAAGAAAGTTAAATTCAAAAATTTATTTGTTCAGTTGTATCACAAGGATCACTTTGAAACGTTTTAAAGCTAGGTGTCAGTTCAACGCGACCAAGCCTAGAAGAACAGGCAACAAACTACGACTTGGTTCCTACCGTTTTTGTATGACTATAATGTGTGGTGCTACTCCAACTTAGTGAGACGTAGGTATTATTTATTATGATAGACAATAATGCTTATTTTATTTATTTGTCATTCATCAACTACATATTTTGAAAACCTATTTATTATATTTCTAACCGAATGCATAGAAACTGTCTTAGTTGGCACAGTCACAACCACTGCAACTAAACGCGAATGGACATTGAACTCCTAAAATTAGACAGTCACTATTCATTGATGCATTCTTTGTAAAATACTAAAATAAAGTCTAACTTTCGAAACTGTCATGGTTTTTAACACTGTTTTTAGGAATAACGGGATATTTACCATGATATTTTGGGAGTTTTGACCGAAGTGTGCTAAAATATCGGGAGCCAACACTCATAAAGTCATGATAAATATCCCCTTGTTCATAAAAATTGTGTAAAATAAAATCTACGACTAATAGGCGTGTCAACATTGTTTTAAAATGAGTACTTATTGCAACTTCAATAATAGATTTTCCTCAATAAATCTTCCTTGTTGCAGCATAAGTGTTCAATAGACTGCAACAAATCTAACCAGGCCGATTATGTCATTTTGGTAGCAAAAGTTTGATACGATACTAACAAGGAACTCGCATATCTTGCTGCAACCATTTTTAGACCACTATCTGTTGCCATAATAGTTTAACTAAGCGAAATTCATATTCGTTATCTCATATAATTTATTAAGTCAAAGTTCCTTGTCAGAAGTGGATTTTGATTCTCTTCGTTTTTATTACAATCAAAGCTCAAAATTATGATTATTTATTATTAGGACATCCAACAAAAGAAACACGTGAATTACAAATAATTAACAAAACGTTTTTAAACTATGTGTCCCTCCAATTAGAGGACAGCATGGACTAAAAATATTGACTCATCTAACACGACAAAGTATTAGGCAAGTAAGTTACCTACATAGAAAGAAACATAAAAACTAAATAAAATATCAATTACAAGACATTAACTTAAAAATTATGTCAAAACTGACATAATTTTGATTACAACAAAAGATACCCAATCACCCCACTGTTGCTAATCTACAAGTTTAACAACCTAACCAACTTGTACTTACGGTGTGTACTGTGTACCTAGGTACACAATCTACTGAGCATCCACTCACGCGTTACGTGGAACTACAGTTCCACGAATACAAAAGCACGAAACGTCCGAGAAAATCGTGGCACTACAGTGCCACGATTTGCACGGCCGCCAAGCGTCCGTGGTACTGTAGTGCCCAAAAAGTTCAAAATGAACTTTTCGAGTGGCTGGGTGTACATTAACTGGCCTGATGCCTGCCTCCATGGACTGCAGCCATAAACCGACGCGTTGCCAGTGAAAAAATATTTTAGAATGATTAAATTTGTAAAAAAGTGAAAATTTTCCGCGCGAAAAATGGCTGCGCACGCGCAACTTCGTGAATTTTCTTTGTTTTGTTTTTGTTTAAAATAAATTAATTGAGGGTTGTTTTGGGCTTGTGATACATGTATTTTTTCCTTGGAAATAAGGCTTGATGGTGATCCAAAAAGTTTTTCGTAAAAATAAGAATAGCCGACAAAATCTCAAAAATTGCAAGGTAGCGAAAAAAATCGTTTTAAAATGCTACCCACCGCTGTTAAATGATTTCTTGTTGGAAAAAAATGTTCTACATGATACCCATACTCTTTTCTAATAGGAAGTGACTGAAATAAGGTAAACAAAGTAGTTTCTTGTTGGGAAAAAGACTTTTTAGTTTCTTTGGCATTAATTTGGGCATGCGCAAGCTTCCGGAAGTGACGTTTTCTGACGTTTCGGACGCGTTTGGGACGCGCAAGCGTTCCCAGAGCCCAGCAGTGGGACGCTCAACCAAATAAAATTAATCTAATCATATCATCAATGCGTTTACACTCATAAAGCAAATAAGCCCCACAATTGATAAATGGTAGGAAGTGACAGGTTTCTAGAAAAGGGACAAGCTAATCTATTTCGGAGCACCGCTTAGGCACACTGTGGAATGATGTCACCTTGAAATAAGTTGAGTAAATACTACCTATCTACTTTTTGATTAAGTTCTTAGAACGAATGTGGAATTTGTGAAAAAATCGGTGACGAAGTCTTTGTGAATCATGTACGGTTGTAGGCAATAAATATTGCACATCGGCTTTTCAACTTTGTAGAGCGCTATCTCTTTCTGATGTAGGTAGCTATCTCTTCCTGACGCACTACGCTTTATGAAGCCGAAATTAGCCGATGTCCAATATTTGTTGCCTATTACGTTTGTATTTAAGTATCATTTGTAAAAACGTTACCCGAAAATACAAAGTAATTAACAATAAAATGCTAAAGTTATACAATAGAAAAAACTGCTGTAATAATAGGTCATTGTCATGCTGCCACGTCACGCCACATCGTCCCACCAATGGGGTCACGTCGCGCCCACATACGGGCCAATGAGAGAGCCGGATTGTCTATCGATTCATCTCTGCGTGGTATCAATGACCCGCATGAGATGTGCTTAAATGCAACAGGCGAGTTTCGTACAGTAATTATGCTCTAACTAGTGGTTTATTCTGAAATAAACTCCATGTTTCTTTTTTTGCAATAGATTAAAAAAAATATTACGGTTGGCTGGTTTTTAAAATTGCTTATTTTCTGGCTAGTTCTTTTCAAAGAAATCTCACTTTCCAAAAATTTTGGTACCTACCTACTTAAAATACTTGTCAAACTTAAGCCTATGTACCTTTAAAAAATTGAGTTGTACCACTTTGCCATAAAGTGGTCGAATTCATATTTTTAATAAGTATCCCACCACCTTCTGCACTGCGTTTTATGACCATGCCATTGAGTAGTCGATACGTTGTTCATATCATTACGACTGCCGTAATGTAAAATCTTACAAATTGTGATTATGCTCTATGCTAGGTTATGCTTTTTTTTCGTAGGCATGTAACTAAGTACCGGCTCACAATAATCAGAGTTTGAAAATCAAAGATTATAGGTAGAATTATTCACTCCAATGTGCGTATGGTTCAAAATGCTATGCCAATAGCACAGTTCTCTAGGGATGAACCACCTCCTAAAGAATGCTGGCTGTGGGAGTTGGCAGGATGGAAGGGATCCACACTTCCTGTATACGAATTGAATGATCAATAGTCTAGAACCGGTTGACGTAATCTAGACTTTACCTACCAAACGAAGTAAAACCAAGGATTTTATATACTATCGTAGATTCATGGGTAAAACCTATAATGGCCTTACTTATAAAATATGTCAAAAGATAAACAGTGGTTAAACAATTGCCATCTCTTACCAATGGGTAATGACAAACAGTGACAAGGCTAACTTTAAACAATGATTAAATTTAAATTGCGTTTATAAGTAGGGCTGTTATTCATAATGGTCCTATAGCATCAGTCATTTATGTTCAAACTCAATAAAATTTTATTCAATACGATTGCAAGAATCACTTTGAAAGGTCGAGTCTAGGTGCCAGTTCCAGGCGACCTCTATTAGGGCCTCTTGTAGCTTCAAAGTCCTTATTTTGCAACCTATATAGATCCTTAAAAATAAAGGAATAGTTTTCTGTAATAAAAACGTCCTACTACCTTACCTACATACCTCTAGATCTCGTTGCCAATCAGCAATTTATAAGCAGTTTGCCATGCATTTCACTCCTTCCCTATTTGGCGTTATGGCTTCCGATAGCACCCTGCTGTCACTGAGTTGAATCGGGTTTTATAGCTTACGCACACATACCTAGAGGTATAGTTTGCAATACAATTTGATAGAGAGTTCAATGCCTATTTTATCTGGATTAAGAAAACAAATAGCAAGTTCAAGTGAACACCTTCAGGCCTCGTGTCCCTTCCCTATAGCATATTTCGACATTTTGAACATAGAAAATCGCAAACAATCCAAAGGAGAAACAAGTTCTACGAAAAACATTCCAAAAAAAGAAGCAGGATATCAACCAGGGAAGAGGAATCACAACATCCTTGATATCAACGGATGTTTTTTTTTTTCACTATTCAAACTTCTTGCCGTGCAGGTTTCCAACCTCCTTGGTTTTTTTTTTGCGTTTAGTATTCAAGGAGTTTGAAACTTATCTAACGAGGTTGGAAACTTATGCAAGGAGTTTCCCAAGTGTCTGATAATAGTGCAGTAGCTTGAACAACCTATTTTCACAGACCTCATTACAAACGACAACTGACACTCCTTGATGAAGTCTTCAAAATGTCATTGCGAGTTTCCTGCGTTTTCCTGAGTTATTTTCTCCTCCACTGAAATAACTTGGCTAAAGGCTAAATTCCGCTATTTTTGTGTGAAAATGCAGTCGTGGGAAGGAAAAAAGTACAAATTATCCTCTACGGAAAATTTCGATGATTTTATGAAAGCTCTTGGTTAGTAGGAAAAGGTACTAAACTTATCGTTGCTGGTCTCACCAAGTCTCACCGAATGACCAAGCCTAATAAACAAGCTCGGATTGATATTTTATTCATCCAATTGATTTCGAATGAGAACTTCTTCACGGCTTTCTGAGTAGGTATTGATTTCTGTCGTACAGACTGTAGGAAACTTACCTAGCCTATAATTGAGGGGTCTTCAATGCCACGCCCAAGCCTAAATCATCTGCAAACAGATCTGCAAACAGTTAATGTTACAGGTCAATGATGATGATGATGGCAAATTGGGAAATTTACGAACTGTCCAGGAACCATTGCATTGACATTATTTTGAGAATAATTTACTCCCGTGACGGTTCTACAATCGGCCCACTGCCAGTTCAGCTTGCTTATTTCGCAGACCAATTCTCGGTGACCTTGGTGACTCTTTTCAAGTCCTTATCTCACTTTAAGTGGGGCCCGCAAAACAAGTTCTTTTCCATTCCTCTCTGTCAGCCGTTATTTCTAAATTTACTCTTTAATATGGCAGAGTTTCTATATGAGGACCTGTGTGTTTCAGGCTGCCAGAAGCCTAATCGGTGATGTACATTTTGTATAACGGTGATCACAATAAGGCAGTTTAAGAAACCGCGCGTGTCTCTGTCTACCTCATACTAAATGAGAGGGACAGTCAGTGTAGCGACAACCAGGTCTTCATTATAATGAACCTCTGCCTTTTTCCATGTCATTTTCCATTCATCCATCTATTCTTGACTTTTCTTGTCATGTCACTAGTTCTTGCGAACTGGTGTGATGAAAGGGTTTCAAGTGCTCCTCAAAGAAGCTTCTTTCGTGCACTTGACACATGTTTTCGTACTTTTGAGGTTCTACGACATGCCAGTTTCCTCACTATGTTTGCTTTCACCGTTTGAGAGTACTGGCATAATGGACATACCATTTTGGACAGACAAATTCATTGGTCGACTGGATTTTAACCCACGGCCTTAGGATTGGAAGGCTAGACTTTGATGACTGACACCTTATTTTATACTTAAGCATTTTCTTGTCCACAGGCGTGGGTCTGATCACCCGTAAAGCAGCTAATGCTGTCACCCCTACCGTGGAGCTGAAGAAAGATGGAGACTCCTTCAACCTGGTGACGTCATCCACCTTCAAAACCACAGAGATGAAATTCAAGCCTGGCGAGGAATTTGATGAGGATCGCGCTGATGGGGCCAAGGTACATACTTTTGCTACAAACGTTAAAGCCGTCAAAATTAGCTAAAAAACATGGTCTTTTGGTGAGGATGAGCCTTTTTATCCGTGTTGCGTCACTATTCCTTTCAAACCAATGAGGTGTAAGGATTTTAGAGTCTTCAAAGAGGCTCCTTTCGTGCACTTGTCACATGTGGAAACTCCCTATTTACAGCAATGAATTTCTTCGTCTCGCGTCTCTTTTGAACCAGTGTGGAAAGGATAACCTCATTCAGACCGATGATGATTCTCTCGTAGTTAGTAGATTCGCAGCCGATTTATTACTTAATGTTTTTGTACAATTTGCTGATGGAACAAGCGTCCCATCTGATGTTTAGTGGTAACTATCGTCTATAACAAAACATTGTCTCGTAGGTCACGCACGTTGGGAACGTGCTCTACAATGCACTGCCTTATTGATGTTATTTCACGTTACACAGACTGGCCTCTCAGCTCAGTTGGTAGTAGCTCTGCCTTCTGCGCTGCGGTCGTGGGTTCGATCCCTACCGAAAACAAATTTCTTGTCTGGTGAACACAGATATTTGTTCTCTGTCTGGGTGTGATATTGAAATCTATTCAAAAAAAAATTATATACTTATTCAATCAGCTATCCGATTCCCATAGTACAAGCTATGCTTAGTTTGGGGCTAGATAATGTTGAGTTTTGGGGCTAGATAATGTTGAGTGAATTATCTACAATATTAATTTATTTATTTCAGGCCAAGAGTGTATGCACATTTGAAGGCAGCACCCTGAAGCAAGTCCAGAAGTCTGCTGACGGCGTCGAAGTCACCTACATCAGGGAGTTCGGACCAGAGGAATTGAAGGCTGTAAGTATAACATGACTATTATACCATGACCCACTTGCGCCCTTACGGCCGTTTCCATGATTTAATGTACCTCTTGTTTTCCCCAACTCAAGAATAGTCCGTTTTCTTAACATTTTTTACGGACCGGACGGATTTATGAAAACTTAAATAGAATAGGTAGGTACTTATAACTAAACATAAAATCATAAAATATAGTGAGTAGGTAGGTAGTTGCGAATTGGTCCCAACTCAGCATAATGCAAGACACAATAAACTTACGCTGGTCTTCCGTTGGGGCTGTTGAGGAATAACACTAACCAGCTACAAAACTTACAGTAGCAGCAAACCCTTATTAGCACATCGGCTAATTTCGGCTTCAAGCGTAGTGTGCGCTAGAAAGAGATAGCGCTCTACGAAAGCTGTAAAGCCGATGTGCAATATTTATTGCCTACAACCGTACGCTGGTCTTCCGTTGGATCCGTTGAGGAATAACACTAACAAGATTTATAGGACATAAGTGGACGTAATTATTATTTTTTATTGTTTGTTTCCACAGGTGATGACAGCCAAGGATGTGACGTGCACCCGAGTCTACAAGGCCCAATAATCTATACCACAAGACTGCAGGGCTGTGCCCTTAAACTCCTACGCACCTTTCTTCTTCTCGTGTCAGTGTGGTGAAAGGATCGTGACACATCTACTAAATTATGTTTATTTAAGTCTCGTAGTGAAATTTTGGCTCTATTTATCTCAGTATAAAGTTTATTTTTCTACGCTAAAGTGTATTTTGCCAAAGTAAGCTGAAGCATACATTGTTGTATAAGTTTTTCACGAATATAAATAAATAAAAACTTTTTTGTAATTTTGTTTTTTTTGGCCTTTTTAATTGTTTAAGTTGTATATAAATAAATAAATATTGTGGGCAATACCACACTATACTATCTAGCCCACAGAACAAAATCTACCCCCAAGTTGTAATATGGGAACTAGATAGCTGATAAAAATACTAAAACACATTTTTTTTTTATTAATACTCAGGCCCGTATTCAGAAACAGTGCTTGAGTCTGAGTCGAGCCTCAAGCATCGATTTTATTTTTGTCCATTGCAAAAACGTAGTTCTCGGTGGGGGTCGAATCAGAGTAACCGCGCATGCATGAGAAAAGTACAATCCCAAAGGAATTATAACAGTAGGTAGTCAGCATATCCATTCAAGCAAAAGCGTGTTTGCTGCTCTGTGTATCCATTGGTGACCAAAGATTTTAGGTAATAGTATGAACCTATTCACTTGACGAGTCTGACTGAACTGAGACGCTTGTGAGAGAGAGAGGAGAACACTGGTGGTCTAGTGGTAGTGGCCCCGCCTTCTGATCCGAAGATCGTGGGTTCAAATCCACTCGTGTACCAATGAGTTTTTCTGTCGAAGTGCACTATGCCAGTACTCTCAAAACGGTGAAGGAAAACATCGTGAGGAAACCGGCGTGTTGTAGAACCTAAAAAAGTTCGAGCAACACGTGTCAAGGGTCACGCAATAAGGGCCCACCAGCGGCCTACTTGCGGAAAAACCTGCCCGCACATCAAGTGCGCATGATAAACTTGCCGACTTGCCGACGCTTGTGAGAAATGCTGAAAAATGGCTAATGGCGAATGAACGATTGGCCAAACTGCTAACTTGTGATTGAAGGTACCTATGTATTGAAGTAGGTAGCTGAGGTGACCTTGTATTGCTTTGAGATGACACGACATGAAGCTGTGAGGAGGACGTCTGCTAGGGAAACTCACTTTACATTTTTTAATCTAAAATGAAATCGTGTCCAGGCAATTAGCGTCCCGTAAAATAGGGGCATGAGTGTAAAGCATGGACGTAGGTAGGTAAACGTAAAAATATGCCCCTGATGCAATCTTTTATACGATGATTCAATGATCTACAAACTATGTTAGTGCCTGTTTATCTAAGCTGCGTTCTTGCAAAGGTTTCCTTCCACACAAAGCAAAAAAATTGATGAGCAAAATTGAGCTCATTTTTAGAGAGACATCTGTTGTATAAAAAATGCAACATACACAACCATGCACACTGCCCTCTATCGTAGGCAGATGTAAATGAAACGATAGTCCGTTGGCGAGAATAAAAACTATGCTACTCGATACTAGATGGCGCTCATTGATTGAACTTATGTCATGTCGTAAAAATGTCGTTGTTATGTGGACCGTCAGTTTGACAGCCACAATGACAAAAATGACATTGACAGTTAAGTAACAATAACAACCTTCCAAATTAAAAATGCATGGATATCGATTCTACCCGGTGAATTGTCTGGGGCCACTTTATTTAGTGGTGTAATAAATATTGCGGGCTTTTGAGGTGCGGTGCGGACGTTCCTCAACGCGGCTTGGTTGTTCTTCAATCAAATCAATCGTTGTTGTGTTTAGTTTCGGTGATCCTTGATGAATGTCGATACGTTTGCGTGGAACGCGGTTATCGTTTCTACTCGATCGACATCTGTTTGTCAAACAGAATTCCGGAGTTCTGTGCATTGTGAAATTCGTCTTGAGTTTTCGTGAATTTCTACCTCAATAATTATTTTACTGTGTGCTAAGTGAATATTATAAAGCGCGACTATAATAACGTGAAAAAAATGATTGGAATCTGTGTTTTGTTTGGTGTTTAGTCACAGTTTGAGGATCACATTTATACGGATCGGAATACGCTCACACAAGTAAGTAAATATTTACGTTACAGGCGCACAGTTACTTTATTTGAACCCTTATTTCTTACAGTTAGTTTCCTAGTACTTGTTGTACGAGAATAGTTTTATTTTCCTACCTTCCTGCTGGACATTCCTAGTACCTACCTATAAGTACATAAAGTTTGCATGTTGAAGGTCCACGGTGAATCGTAAAACAAATTACGCACCTATACCTACTAATAGGAAACCAATTTATTATAATAAAATAGTACTTACTCAGGTACAATTTTATTATGTTGTATTAAATTATGTCAAGACACTTTCATGTGAATATAATAAAATTGTACTTACCTAAGTACAACATTATTATATTCACCCTAAAAAGTGTCTTGACAGCTAGACAGAATAAAATAATTCTGATTACCGATTACTGAATTTGCAACTTGTATATCCTATCTTACATAGAATATGGTATCATGTCCTACATTAAACTAGGATACCTATGATGTGTTATGTTATCATTTAAGATAATAATAATTTTATTATTCATCTGTAAAATATTAAACCTCGACTGAGGACTGAAGAATATCCTAAGAACATGGAAACCGCTGCATGGATTTCTATCAATCATGGTGAATAACCATCTCATAACTGACTAGCTCAACTTTCCTAAAGCTACAGCGAAAATATAATTTTCAAACATCTAGAAAACAATATTTCAATGTAATTGTCTACTTTGAAAAAAATAAAAAAATTGCATACTCAGTCCTATTTTTCTTGCATTATTTTATTCCACTTGGAACCCAGGAAACTGCTTTGATAGACATGCATCGTAGCCATAGGGCACATTCCTGAGGGGTATGTTCTATTTGGTGGAATGTAATGCCGTTTTTGCATGCTCAAACACACCCCAATTTCTACCAGCATTCTTTTTATGTGACGCTAACTGTACCTAAGTATACCATAAAATTTAAGAAAGAATTATTGGAGGTAGGTTTTCCCAACATTATTTTGTCTTTGGAGCTAATCTTTTTCAGTGTTCTGATAAAGGTTGGTAGGTGGAACAAGTAATTATAGAGTAAGGAAAGTAGCTAATACCGAACTAAACTAGGTCTCAGCAGAAAAGTTGTTTAAAAGGTAAATAGCTGCAGAATTATAAATAAATAAATAAATATTGTGGACAATTCACACAACACTACCCAGCCCCAAACTAAGCAGAGCTTGTAATATGGGAACCGGATAGCTGATATAATACTTGAATACATTTTTTTTTTGTAAATACATACTTGGAATACAATATTATTGTAACTAAGAATCTCCTTCAATATTGATGAAGATTTGTCGGTGGAACAGGTAACTATCGAGTTCAGGAAAGTACCTAATGGGCCATTCCAGGGTGGCGGTCGGGACAGTTTCACTCCATTTTTTGCTATATTTTTATGTGTAGCTTAGTAATTATACAAGTTTTGGCTAATATAAATATACAGCAATGTAGTTTAATAGTTGTGTAAGGACATCATCCAGTAAAATGCCCACATTTAAGCATTTTACTATGTTAAATCCCACCTACAAAAAGCGCGGCGGTCGGGACAGGTACGCACCCACCCTCTCCGGATTCCAGCATAAACTAGTAAAGTTCAGCCCCTCTAGACGTGCAACAGCTTAACCATTATTTTTATAGGTACCTAGATAGTTGTTCTTAAGAACCTGATTATAAAAATAGCATTTTGCTATAAGAATACTTAGATATTTTAATTTGAAAAGTGCGGCGGTCGGGACTAGGATTTGTTCCGGTCGGGACGAGTACCCAAAACCAGTTTTTTCATACAATCAAATAGCTTTCTTAAGGATGCATTCAATAATAACAATTAAATTATAATAAGAGATAAAGTCTAAACACACATCATACATGGTTTATCTAAGTTACACATTATATTTTTTCAAAAACGTCGGATGTTCTCATCGAATTCGTAATATATACGATCTCCGCATGCTTTTAAGAGAGGTTCGTTTAAAATTTTAAATATCTAACA
Source organism: Thera britannica (assembly GCA_939531255.2). NCBI lineage: Eukaryota > Metazoa > Arthropoda > Insecta > Lepidoptera > Geometridae > Thera > Thera britannica. The sequence goes on along the minus strand of OW618039.2, from coordinate 7,407,183 downwards.
TACGAAATATCGCGTTCGTTCATCGTGAAAGTTTTAGCGTCTTCTCCAGAAGGTCCTTTCTAAAACATCACTTGTACTTCACCATCTGCTTCATCCTTGGCAGATTACGCGCGTACCTAAATTCTCTTTTAGTTTTTTTATTGTTAGTATCTATCTTTACTAAAACGTATGTTCCCAATGCCATTTTTTTTGCGATTTCATCATTGCTATCAAAGTAAGCTCATTTTTAACAACCAATTTTACATGCAAACCCAGCATCAACATAATTATATGCTTGCATAACCATAGTCGTTACAGGAAAACCCATTTTGTATGGAAGCACGTCAGTAATTTGTAAATATTTAAGTAAACGTGTTGTATTCATGGATGTTATTCAATATGAAGATGAACGCGCATGCCACGACAATGACAAACGTATCACTTTAAAATAAATTTCCAAAAATTCTACTAAGCATTAATATTGCGGTTAGGGCAAAATTTTGGTGCCCAAAAAAAAGTTTTAATTATCGCTTATTAACGCTATGCCACACTAATACATGCCCAAAAACACTCTCTAAGCATTTTCATTTTTTTACCTCGCATTTTTTGCGCGGCGGTCGGGACCAAACTTTGATCACCCTTAAAATATTCTGGTTATCTCCTGGCTGCTCGCAAATATGCCTAAATAATAGCTACCTAGCTTCTTATTACTTCTGGAAGTTATTTTCAATGCAGGTTCAATAGTTTTAGGCTAGAACTACTAAACGTCTATTTATGCGTTACGGTCGGGACTTGAGACATACCTATCTTCGAGGCGTCATAAATCGGTAATTGACTTATATATTTCTGTTTTATGTTCGCCAGGCTAAAGAATAGATCCTTCCGTAAACTTTTGCTTGCCAAAACCTTCTGTGGCACAAACAAAACGGACGTTATCAGTTATACCAGTCTATTAACAAAAAACGTACCACGCGACAATAAGCGCACCTCAGTGTTTCAGTCCGAAAAAATCGTAGAAAATGGTTGTTTTTTCTAGCGGTTTTTGTCAATTCATTAAATATGGGGTTTTTACTATGCGTTATGATTAGAATAAAGTCTATTTAATGAAGTTTTTTATTTTGGTCGTGGTTTCAGTTAGCCTGGAATGACCCTAATACCAATATGCCTAAACTAAACTAAGTTTCAGCAGAAAAGTCGTTTAAAACTCCGAGTAAGTAAATGGCGGCAGACGTGTAACTGAGAAACATTCTAATGCTCTATTGATTCGCCAGAGCCCATTACCTAAAACAGCCGGGCCGTGGCGCGACAGAATCAATAGTAGGTACCTTACTACTGTAGCTGTACTCAACACAGAATACTACGCTGTTAGTAAAACCCGCTGTCAGCTGAGGCCAGTGAAGTGGAATCGCCGAAAATTTGTTCAATTTGTTAGTTTGTCACAAAGTTTAAACCCCACACGTCTAGCTCAATTTTGAGAAAGGAAATATAAGCTTGTGAGAGATTAGAGATTACAAAGACATCGGTGGTTCGGAGACCTGGGACTGCCGAAGAAGTACATGGTTTGCCGAAGTAATGCGCTACTGAAAAAGGTAGCTTTACTCAACCCTATTTAAAATGCGCATAAGTTTTTCGCAAGTCATCCACCCCGAGCCTCTACAACCTTTGGGGTCGGTCTCCCACCCTCGTAGGCTGTCTGTGGGTACCGTCTGTTGCACCATTTACAGGGCGAACGGAATCAATAGTAGGTAGGTACCTATGTTCCAACCGGGCTGTCAGCTGTAAATATCTACGACCTTTGCCAAAGGAAAATACTCCCTATACACATTAAAGCCCCCTAAAGGTACTTTTGTAGGTATACCGTACATAATAAATAGTGTGGAGCCTAGAATAGGTCCCGGTAGAACACCGTTGTTATAACACGTGACTATGCGGCCTTGTGTGGATGTGAATAGCACGAAGCATTTGATGTGAAGCATCAAATATGGATTTGCCGTCGATCGGAGTCACGACTCACGATAAAATGTGGATGACAGACAAAATAGTTGACATCAATTTGCTTTGAAAAGAAATGTTGATTTTGTAAACTCAATCATAAGCTTCTTAGAAATTTGTAACTATGATTTATTTATGATGATAAGCAAAAACGTATCATAAATGAAAATCGTGTTATTGGAACATTGCATTGACCTGCCCAAAATATAGTCTATGTTACCTACCAAGCATAAAGTTCATTCATTGATTAAGGCCAAGTTTTTAGTTGATCTAACTGGTTTCATGCAACATTCACGCGAAGTCTGAGTAGATAGATTATCCCAATGTCAACGAGTTAACGGAGCATGTGCTTTGCACATTCGGACCAAGCTGATATTGACGTCATAAGGCGCATTTACTTAGAAAGCAGATATAGACTTAACAATGCTTAATAAAATTCGCTACTAGCGTGTAAAAAGGGTCATAGGAGAAACGGTAAAAACCAATCCGTAAGTTTATTTGGTCGCGTGAACTTGAACCTGAGGGATAATTCACGTATTTACTTAACTCTTCAGTCACTTTGTAATTAACTGAATAGAGTCCTTTCAAATTTCAACCTTGACATGACAGTAGTGTGAATCCTCTTGATATCCCTACAAGCTAATACGCGAGGAGTAAGGAAGGACTGCCTTAATTTTATTTATTTGCATAGAGTTAGTGCTCGATGAAGCTATACACATCGGCACATACACCTAATAATACTGTAACAAAATCGTCAGAGCAACGGGAAAGAAGAATATCAGAAACGGCTCCAACAAAAGCCACCTCAAACTTTTGATCGTGTGTTTTCGTGTCTACATTGGATTTAGCTCCAAATCTGTTTTACTTGTGAATTCGTCCGTAATGCGGTGCAATGCAGTGGTGGCCGGTCTGATTATAAAATAGGTGAGTGCATCCTACTTCCTACTTAATTTCGTATGTCGCACTGTAACGATTGCGAGTCCATCACGCCCTAACTACCAGACAGACAGACTAAGACAGGATAGAATCAAACTTAGAATTGAATGTAGTTTGTGAACTGGATCAGCATGACAGGCCAGCAACAACTAGTCTAAAGATGCATTATTCTCCAGTTGTTTCTCTTCATCAGTACTGCCTTCTTGGTCTCAACACAATGTGCCAACAGCCTTCTCATTTATTTAGCTCATTCACCTTCTCCTTCCTCGTATTTCTTGGACTCTTCTTTCAATAACTATAGTGTCGTTCTGAAAAAACTGTGGTGGTGAAAAAAATATTTGTGCTACGATATCTGATATTCTATTCTCTCTATCATAATTAACAGTAACATAAATAACGTATCACCTGTTTCCAAACATTAGCAGGATGTTCTAATTAGCACGCTGGCCTAGTTACCATTAGGGGCATTAGCCTGAACCCAGGGTATTATTAAACGCCTTTGCAAACCCATTGTCTGCATGAACTGGATGGAGCGTACGCGAAACTGACTCATGATCATATTTGCGCAATACTGCTTTCTTGGTGAAGGAAAACGACATTTATCACGAAAAGAGTGATGAGCCCACACAGAATGAAAGAAAATAAACAAAGAGAAAGTTGGTCCTAGATTGGTCAAGTCAAATTGGTAGGAAGTGCAAAGGTGGTAAAGAATGCCGGAATTTTGAAGCCAAAACACTTTGCATAACTTTGTACGAAAATAGTTTTAAGAGAGCGAAGCTATTTTTAAACATAATTCCAAATATATATTGAATCGTCGTCAACACTCCTTTAACGATAAATCCAAAATATATTTTCGTCTATTTCGGTATGTGAATCTGATTTACATATCCACTATAAATGCCGTTACTGAATAGTGAATCATCAGCTAATTTGTAGGCGTCACGTTTGTGATCACATTTTCTTATGTATGTTTGCGGTCGTAACCACAGACATTGACCTTGTCTTTGAATAGTTGCTTCTATGCCCATCTATACTTAGCTTCTATCTAGTTATCCATCTCTACTTATCCACTGAGACAAATGTAAAACCGCTCGCTAGAGCTCTTTGTGCAGCTGGTTGTCGATTACATTATTCTCATTTGTTGTGCACCTTTGCGTAAGTACGGGCCTCTTATCTTCTATTATCTTTATAAACAGCAGCATTTATGAAACACTTCTCTTAAAGGTCAAGTTCATGTCAATATTTGTTGGTTTCCATTCAGTTTATTACTTTAGCTGTTTTTCTGCGCCACTATATCTTGTGTGTTTTGGTATTGAGTATAAGTGCCGATGAAATCAGATAGCCCACAATTCCTATGTTGCTTTTACTGCGTGCATCACTCTAGTTGCTGTTTAGTTTACCATCTTCTGGGAATAAATCAAGAAAAATCTGCCCATCGACAAATGAGCAGTCAGCACACGCATCACACTAGTAATGCAGATGAGATGTTCTGGTTTCCAAAAATTTGCGCCTTCGTTCGTGTTTTTACCGTTTTGGGCTGTACAAAAAAGAAAACCAACACCAATTATTTTACGTTTATGAGTTTGTGATTCAATCCAGCGTTTTATTTTAGAAAAGTAGGTTGGTAGGTAATATTAAGCATTCCTTTTACAAGGCACGTTCAATTGTGCTTTATCATTTAATTAGTTTTTTCTGCACTTCTACGGTCCATTGCCTTTCTAATACGACAATATGTTGTTACATTCAAATGATCTAACCAATTTTGCTTAAATGGTTCTAGTCATCACGCAAGCCATGCTCTTTTAATTGATTTACTTCTAGATTTAATTATTTATCTAGTTGTATGTAAATTCTAGTCGTATTGTTTTCGTTGCTCTTATTCTCGGCTGTAGACTCTTGTGGTTTGCGACCGGTTGTAATGTACACCTCGCGTGCAATTCCCATCTCATCCACGGGAATAGGGTTTGCGTGTCTAGGATTGATGGTCTCTTTGGCTGTGAGAACTGGGAGAGGGTTTGTTGTATTAATATCAAGGACAATCGTCGTTTTCACTTGTTTATTTGTTAACTGATTTATCATTTTACGGTGAAAAGTTATTGAATCTTTGAGTTTTTATTTTGTCTTGGGATTTTTAAGTCATCACGCGTTGTGTTTTACTTTTTAATATTAATTCTGTTGATGATGATGAAGAAAGCCACAGCAATTTCAAGAAAATTCGTGCCTACCAGTTCGCCTTCGATCCCAGACATGAATACTAACGGCCGAATAAAGTTCGAAACTGGCATAAACCTCCGAACTTCCTCCCAACTTCCTCTCATCCGTTCGGCTACAGAATAATTGATAGTCGGTACCGTACCGTTCGGGGTACATTGACCCAGTCTCGCAGCACGGAATAAGCAGCAGTTGGTATAATGCTAATATCGTCCGGATGCTCTGTAGTAGATAGCCGGGACCAGCTGTTTATGCGGATGTTTTGGTATAAATTATGGAGTTATTACTTTGCCTTCATCTGGAGCTGTCAAATCACAAAACTACAGGTTTTGATAAACTAAGTATTTGCATAATTGTTTCTTTGATCCGGTTGTATGCTTTTCAGAAAAAAGTATTCTCTCATGAATTCATGATTTAAAGTGTTAGTAAAAAAATCCCCGGGGAATTTGTAGATCAAAGGCGAGGGCCTATTTAGGCTAATGGTCAATCGCGACCCCAAACATAACACGCGAGATTCACTATCGATCGACTTGAGCTTGAGATGACATTTCCCTAAACCTTTTCTTATAAATGCACAGTTTATTCGGTTTCAATACTTTCAAACAGTGAAGGAAAACATCGCAAAAGGCCTGTTTGAGCAGCACTTAAAGACCCTTAGTTCGAAAGAACCAGTAACACGATAACAATGAGTTTCAGGCTATACATTACCTACTCGCAATAGGCACACACTTTTTCCCATGCTCTATGTCTATAGGGGGTGTTCGACCGCCCCAGGTGGTAGCCCGTATAAATGGACCAATTAACTCTCTGAATTATAGCCAATTTGTAGGGGAAGCGAATCGCGTGTATTTTATGACGTTTTAAACGGCTCAAAAGCTTGCTTGTTACTGTACTTTTAATAGGCTTGTCATTGTGAGGACACAAGTCAATCACGAGGGTCATGACTTGACCAGCATTTAAGTTTTGAAAGTCGTTGACTGTCATTTTATGATCCGATTTTTTGCGCAAAATGTTGACTGCGAATATACGCATGAAGAACTGGCGCCAAGGAAGTTCTTAACAAGTGATTCTTGTTTATGCAACAACGAAGATACTATCCATCAATCAAATGTCGATTCAAGATGTTGGGTTACGAGGGCTTGTTTATGCAAGCGAAAGTGAAGTCATCATTGTTGAGTAGCTGCCTTACTTTGCAAGGCTGGTTTCGGATTAATTATTGATCTTCTTTAGGTTACATTTTGGGGAATGTAGTCAGGAGCTGCATGATCTCATACCACCATCTCCCTTCCACTATGAGACTAGCAGACGCACGACTCAGTACCATCCATACCTGGTTAGCATACCACCCATTCGCAATAAGCGTTTTGGCTCCACCTTCATTATACGAACCTTCAGGAAATGGAACTCATTGCCGTCGGCAGTTTTTCATGACCACTACAATCTGGGCCTCTTCAAGACAAGAGTGAATAGGTGTCTTCTATACCATCCTGCTTTATCGTCAGCTACATAATCGCTCGTCGCCAAAGGATGGTAAAATGTAAAAAAAAACCCCTCTGAAGTTAGGTTTTTGAAAGTCCGTTCCAAAAGAACTGTTCAGATCTCACTCGGCTCACAACTATTAAGACAAAAGTTAAAAAACAAACAATTTAGATTTGTATGTCATAGCTGTTTCTGAAGAGTAAAAGCAAGTGAACTCACTATTCCTACAGCGGAAGCTCATTGTTTACTATGAAACAGTTGCCAGAAATACTGTAATACTTTCACAGCGAATGAAGATCTAATTACCGAAATGTTTACCTTACCGGCATGTTTGTGGGGATTTCTATTTGTGTGAAACAATGCATTCCAAGAGTTAATGGTTGGGAAATAAAACGGATAAGTTTGGGCCGCATATGGATGAGGTTAGCCCAAGATCGTGATGGCAAAAGCAAAGAGAGGCCTATGCGCAGCAGTGGGTTAAGATGGGCTGCGGCTGCGGATGGTTATAACGAAGTACGAGCGATAAGATCACACCATAAGAATACCGTGTGTAATCTTTCAAATACCAAAACCTTAATTTCTTTTTCCTTAATGTTTGTGTCATGTTCAGCCTGAACAGTTCAGGTATCAGCCAAGTTTTCTACATTCGTATATTAAAGTTAAAAAAACGGAAATCCTCGATCTTAGAGGTCTACTAAGTTGCCGCCTAGCAAGGCTTCTATTGTTGTGTCCTGATTCGAAGAGTATGGGCGCCGGTGCAATAGTCATACATAACACTTAAAATTTTAGAGTGATGAATGCAATGCCACATACGGACAGCCTCAGTGGACGTTCTCTGTGAGGTAATGCAGTTTTATAGTGGCTATCAATATTAGTCGGGCCATCTGCTTGGTTCTCATAAAAAATATGAAACGCCCAGTTCTGAATCATTGATCAGAAAACCTATTTCATTTTTTGCTGAGATTGATATTCTAGTAGTGTATGAACCTCATAGGCCCCATGGCTCTCAATACGCGCCGTTATTGCGTAACCAGGTGATTGAACTTCGTGTTGCGTAGAACACCGTACTCGGAGTGCGTGCACTGTTTGTTATGGCTGTTGATTCCTCATTGAGATGACTGTTGGCAGGTAAAACTTATCAGAAAACTCTACTAGCGGGCCTGCTTCTTTAGTCGTCAACCTATTTGACGGTAGCATCTTTATCTATCCGCACTGGATAAATATTATGAAGTTGTTTAATTTTCCTGTAAGTGATATGGTTTGAAGTTCTTCAAACTCAAGTTATATTTCACCCAGCTCAGTCTAGTCTAGTATCAGTTTAGAACATCTAGATTATGAAGTGGGCGTTGGTCTATGCCAGCGGTACTCAAAGTGTGTTCCGCGGAACCCTAGGGTTCCGTGCTACCCCTGTAGGGGTTCCGCAAGAATTTAGAAAAAAAAAAACAAAATAATTAGTAACTGTTACATTGTTATTTTATTATGCTTCTATAATAAAGAATACACTTTTAAAAACTATTGTTTTATTGTAGAGTTCCGTCAAGTATTTTGCTTGTCAAAAGGGTTCCGTGACCAAAAAAGTTTGAGAACCGCTGGTCTATGCGATACAGTTTTACAGCTACTGCAGCGAGTTTTTTTTTACCTCTGCTGTAACTTGTTCTAGGTCTTACCTTTTGAATACCTTTCAACCCTATACTATCATTACTATCTTGTGTAATTATCGATAGGTAAGGTACCTGATTCTTTTTATTTGATCTAGCTTTTCAAAGCTCCTAAAGCTAGCACTTTTCAACTCTGCTAGCCAAGCCACCTTGCCTTATTTGTCCTATGTCCTGCATTCGCTGTCATTTCATTAATTAAAGCTATAATCGTGTAAACTGAACTATTTTCCAGTTGGACTGGATCTGTCAATGTGATATAATACTCTTGACACGTAATTAAAACGAGATCTGGTTGCTTGCGCCGCATTCCATGCTATTGTTATCGAGACGTGTTCGGTCGCACGTGGCTACAGCCTACTAAAATGACGGTACGTATTTGACTCTCCTACTATAGCTATGGTAGGGAACCCTTATTAGCCATGCAGATGCTGCGCCCATATCAAATTAGCGGCTTTTATTTCGATCTTAAATTTGGATACGGTGCCATCATTGTACAGATAGCCAAATTTACCAGAGATTTCAATCGTTTGCATTAGAAGCGCAACTGAAAGATTTTTTATCTGTTTTCATCGTCTTGTCTGTATTGCTCAATACCAGAATTCGAAAAGGCACAGATGAAAAGCAAAAGCAAGTATAGTAGCAAGACAATCACTTAAGAATATTGATGATTTCATTGATGAAAGACCATTAATTTCAAGCTCGACTAGCTGACTCGCGCAAAAAAAGAAGATTAATCGTTTTTTGCTTGGTCTTGATTTCTGCAAATTCGCATCGACTTAGCAGAAGAACCAGTCTGTCTAGAAAAAATGTTACAATTAATACAAGTACCTACTGTTCTTTTTACTCTAAATCTATTCGCAGATTTTCTTGCGAACCAAACTAGAGGTGCCATGTAATATCTAGCTAGTCTAAACTGCTCTAATCAGACACTAATCGGATTCTCAGCCATTCAAACTTGGTTGAGTTCAATAAACACACTGAATGAGAAGTATTCGTTTAAGACATTCTCGAAATGAGCACGTGCTGTTTTTTCGTCTCACACAATACCGACTCATTACACTACGCTACAAAAACATTTAATAATTGCATGGAACGCGTGAACGACGCTTTTTATGTCATTCGCAATGATAAAAGCTTTTGATACCCCAGTCACCGACGACAGAATAAAAGGTTTTATGGGACATGGTATCTCAGGTTTTAACGACAATACCACTCTTAAAGCGTGTTTAATTGTATAGATTCCGATGTCAGCTTTCAATTTCTTTTTGTTGTCTCATATTGGTCAAGCAAAAGTTTATTTAAATTCTTTTCGTGCGTATGATCAAAAGGATAGTATTTTTTTTGTTAAAGGTGAAGTATATTTCGGTATTTCAATGATTCACTCCAAATCCAAACCACCTCTTGTCTTTGTTTAGTCATAGCATAGCCCTCCTCACGCTTGTTTTATGGTCAAATTTTTATTTTATTGTTCTAATTACAGTCGGTCCTGTTCTATTTTCGTCATCCATATCAATATTGAAGTTTTTTACCCGTTCAGTGGACGTGCTGTCTGGTAGTCCAGCTAATTCCATTACTGTTGTCATTACCACGTTGACGCATCGCTCGAACCAATTAAATTGCTGCCTGTGCCATTAGTTTTATGGTGCTCGTTTGAAATTTTGTCGTTATTGTGTCAGTATTTTTACGATAACCGTTAAAAATAACTACTTACTACTATTTTACTAGTAAGTTACATTAAAAAGCAGCCAAGTGCGAGTCGGACTCACCCATGAAGGGTTCCGTAGCATCAAATAACATAATATAAAGGTTTTTGTAGTTCGTCGAAAGGTATAAATAGCGGTTTACGATTTATGACGTATAAAAAAAAACTACTGACTAGATCTCGTTCAAACCAAATATCGTTGAAAGTTTGCATAATAATGTACAACATATATTTTTTTTAGTTTTACCATTCTCTTATTTTAGAAGTTAGAGGGGGGGGGACCAACTTTTTTCCACTTTGGAAGCGTCTCTCGCGCAAACTATTCAGTTTAGAAAAAAACGATATAAGAAACCTCAACATCATTTTTGAAGACCTATCCATAGATACCCCACACGTATGGGTTCGATGAAAAAAAAAATTTTGAGTTTCAGTTTCAAGTATGGGGACCCCCAAAATTTATAGTTTTTTTTCTATTTTTGTGTAAAAACCTTAATGCGGTTCACAGAATACATCTACTCACCAAGTTTCATCAGTCTAGCTCTTATGGTTTCGGAGAAAAATGCCTGTGACACGGCCGGACAGACAGACAGACAGACAGACAGACAGACAGACAGACAGACAGACATGACGAATCTATAAGGGTTCCGTTTTTGCCATTTGGCTACGGAACCCTAAAAACCGATATAAAATAAACTTAAGAATATTTTTTTTATCTAAATCGTGCTCAGTTTTTATTAATATTATTTTATTTAAAATCGTTATTTATTTTCCAAAATCAAGAGATGATTTTCTACACAGAAAAAAACTAATTGTCTAGGTATTTTGATCGTTGTCTGTACTATGAAAGTTATTTAAAATTTCTCAGGAATCTTTACCTTTCTTATTTACTACCAAGAAAGTATGTATTCATAATTATTAATATGCTTGAAGTTGAAGAACAAGTAAAACAGGCTTACAAAAATCACGTGCCCGTTTTACGTTTTTGTAAACTTTTTTACCGCTGCAGGCAATCTCAAAGTCCCGTATCACAACTGTTTTACGTGCCTGACGTAAAACTGCTGAATAGTTAATTGAAGTTGATGTTGGCCGTGGCCTAAATTATCAAATCTGTCAAAAGATGAACAGTGCTTATCTTTAGTCTTTATTCTGAGGTGTTTGCTGTATTGCCATCCCTTACAATGACAGGGGTAATTTTAAGCACACTATATATATTTTTTTTAGCCTGGGTCGTCCTACTGCAGGGCAAGGGCCTCCGTCCCCTTCTTCCACTTCCACCCCTCTCGATCTTTGGCTACAGTGGGCCAGTCGTTCAGATGACAATCGAGATCGAAATAATAAAACACTATACATGCATATATGAATAATAAAAAATATTATTGACAATCCACACATCACTATCTAGCCCTAAACTAAGCAGAGTTTGTATGATGCGAACCAGAAAGCTAATAATTCTCATATACTTTTTTTTGTAAATACAGAATACAATATGACACCCAGACAGAGAACAAACATCTAATATTTGCAGTATAATGTTCCAACTCATTATATTAGCTTCAAAATTTCAACACGCTTCAGTTTATTAATATATTATTGCTTCTACACCAGTTAGTATTAATTCAGATCAAACATAATATGTAATCATAGCATAAATTTGATTAAGTAAATAATATTTATATTTTCCGTGTTGACAGCCTCTTCTATTCATCCATATTTCATAAATATTCGTAGAGCTATTAATTATAAATTTAATAGGTAGGTAGGTATAATATCAACATAGGTGGTATTTATTTATTGAGTATTTATAATCAAAACATTTGGATTTGCATCTATTTAACCTTCACTCAAAGATAATCTAGTTAACTAATCACAGCTGACTCAATGTTGACTTTTGGCATTTTGTTTTGATAAGCAATCGTTTTTGACCAACTTCTAAAATAGAAGAGGTTCTATGTAGAATGTATGTATAGATTCTATGTTTTAATGTTGATTGTTTTTTTTAAATTCTAAATTGTAATTGACACTTAAATCTCGCTCGCTTTGCTCGTGCGCTCGATAATACTTACGGTTGTAGGCAGTAAATATTGCACATCGGCTTTTCTGCTTTCGTAGAGTGCTAATCTCTTTCTGCCGAAGTCAAATATTGGTTGCCTAGGTACTACGGTACGAAAATGTACGAGTAATTAATTTGAAGGTTTGGTCTTCAAGCTTGACTAGATACAGACAGATATTATACTCGTTAAGTACAGTCGGCGATCAACGTAGATGAACATATCTGACTTTATATTAATCAAATTATAGGTACCACCTAGGCAGGCACCTATTTCTTAACCCAGTTAACTTTAAGCCATGACTATCTGCAAACAACAGAGGTGATTTATTTTAAAAATTGACTGTTCAAAAATTGAATGTCGACTGTGGTCGAATCGAATGTGGTTCCACTCCAATCCCTGCAAGCTGACACGCCGCGTTTTCACTCCGCGCCGCACCCAGTGTGTGCCTCCGATCCAACCGTCCATTATAGTCATTCCAAATATTCCAAACCCGTGCGAGCCCGCTCGCGCCATCTGCGCTCAGTTTGCTGCACGCAGCCGTAAACGAAGGTTGTCTGTAATTTCAGAAATTATGGCGACTTCCTGTGAGTTCATTCTGGAGTTTATAGAAAGATTCAAACAATTGAGATGTCTGTGGCAAAAGTCACACGACGACTACCGCAGCAAAATCAAGCGTGTAGCGGCTTTGGAAGAACTTCTGGCTTTATATAGAACGGTAGATCCATATGCGACCAGGCTCACGGTGCAAACAAAAATCAATTCTTTGAGGGGTGCTTTCAAGAAGGAGCTCAATAAGGTGTGTATTTGTTCCTTATTATTATTACAAATTACAACCTGTCTCAAGCCTCGAGCGTCAGTTCACCGCAGGCGGCGCCGCCCGTTCCGCGTTGAAAAGTGGTAATATTATTATTCAGACCAAGTTTGTTGGAACGAGACGCGATCACGTGACTAACGTAAGTCCACCGCGCTCACGGCCGATCTGGATGGAGTTTTATTTTGGATTGCTGGCATTCCGGGCCGTCACTATCGCAGAGTTCTATCTAGCGCTACGGTAGATAAGGTACCCTATACCTATACCTACTTAGTACTTACTCACAATCTCATCGGCGGCGGCGGCTATCTAGTCGAGGACGCTTGGACGACGATAGACACGCGGCCATATTGCAACATTATTTAATCTGTGGTCATACCTACGTCATTTTGTTTTCAATGACGAGTGATGTAGGGCAGGTATCCAATTCACTAAGTACATAGATGGGGACAGTTAGCAGCAGAAGTTGCTGACTTTTTCAGAAAATATTCGTCTTATATTTATGGAATCGATTATTTTTATTTATTCGGTTTCAATACTTTTGATGAGATCTCTATAATAATAATAGCTAATTACCTGTTTGTAAATTAATTAATTAACTGCCTCATTAGAAACGTTATACTTAGTGAAAATTGCTTACTTTATTGCTATTATCTTACCAATGGGTTATGATATGACAAACAGAGATAGGGAGGGCCTTGTGTAATTTTCAACTTAAAAAACGTTGCTTATTTAACCTTCTCTCTCACTCATACATTATTGTTGACATTAGTTACCTTTCACTCGTACTCGTGAAAGGTAAAAAGATGATAGAAAGAGATAGATGCATAAGGAGTAGATGTTATAGCTTTGATCGGTTACAGGTGAAAGATTCGCAGAGGCGTTGTATTCGGGAAGATGATAAAGTGCATGTGCCTAAACTTTGGTACTTTGACAAGCTTCTGTTTCTAGAAGAGGACATGTTTCAAAGACCATCGATTAGCCCGACTTCCATTGTGGATACCAACACTTACGAAGAATCTCAAGAGGTACCTATGCATCTAGTATTTATGAGGCTAGCTAGGTATATTTCAGTGATGCAATAAGCAATAAACAATTGTAATACGGTTGTAGGCAATTAATATTACACATCGGCTTTTCTGCTTTCGTAGAGCGATATCTCTAATTCTAACGCACATTGCACTCTATGAAGCCGAAATTGGCCGATGTGCAATATTTGTTGCCTACCTCGCTGAACACTCACAGACGTGCCCTATATGTTATTGCATCTATCACTGAGTCGTAAAGGTAGTATCTATTGTACCAGCACCCATGCCCTCCAAATCGGAACACAGCAATGCGAGCATCACTGTTTGGTGATAAAAAGAGACACGGTAGCAGTACTTCCTTAGATGAACTCCTTCTAGAAGAGTCTACTAACTGCTAAACATATTATTTTTTTGCAGAGTGAATATGATATCAAATACGTTTCATCACCCATCGGATCACCGCTGTCGCAAATTTCCGATGGTCCTTATGAAATAAAGAACACACAGTCGTTTAATTTAGAAGCAAGCAAGCCTTCAAAACGGAAGAACTTTGAATCATTCGGAGAACACGTAGCTGAGCAGCTTCGAGATATGCCAGAGAGATCACAGAAGATTTGCATAAAGGTTATTAGTGATGCCTTATTTCTGGCTGGTATGGGCAATTTGGACGTGTCTTCTCGTATAGTTACAGACCCGTTAGACAGGGATCCCCAAACTATTTTTGGCAAGTGACCCCTTTTCCAAAATAAACAGTTACCTCAGACCCCCATGGCCAAATTCACAATGGTCCGCTAACTTAAAACAGCTGCTACAGAGTGTTATTTTTCATAGGTCTCACTCGATTTAGGTCAATAGAAGAAGACAGAGTGAGAATTAGCAATGCTTTAAGTTAGCAGACTGTTATGAATAAGGGGGCTTATCTTTAGTTTTTTTCTATTGAAACAAAATACCTAGGTACTAAGGTACCAAATGGAAAACTTGGTTAAGTGATTAAAGTTGACTTCATTTTCTCATCAAAATTTAGCAAAATAAACGTTCGTTGTACGAACTTGAGATTTTACATTACTACAATAATGCTATTTCCTACAAAAATATTAATTATTCTTAGTACACGTAACACAACATAAACAATACAGTACCTACCTACCTAACTTTAAAGTTTGAAATAAGAACTTGTGTTAATTTAATAGGGGTCGAATTTTAGACCTCGTCGACCCCCAAAATCAGTTTTCGTTTATGTCGACCCCTAGGAAACCAATATCGACCCCAAGGGGATAGTAGGGATTGCCAAAGTGGTCGATATCGAACACTTTGGGAATCCCTGCGTTAGACCAATAGACTAAGGGAGTAAATAAGATTAACTTTCTGTTTGCTGAACACGCCTGGGGAACAATTACAACTATGTATGTATGCTAACGCGAAACTAATGTTATTTTCATACATTGGAGACGGATTTTACCATCTTTGGGTGTTATTAATAATCCTGGCGCAACGCTGGAGTAGCTAAATCGTGTTTTGTCACATTTGTTCGAGTTGACAATTGCATGTCAATGCAAGAGACAAAACACGGATCAACTAGTCCAACGCTACGCTAAGACCCGGGTCTTACATAACTCGAGCAAATGTGACAAAACACGATTTAGCTACTCCAGCGTTGCGCCAGAATTATTAATAACACCCTTTGAGTATAGTCGGATGAAAATAATTTCGTCTCAAACTGTATTTTTATCTGACGGATTTAGCTACTCAACTATAGTAATAGGCAACAAATATTGCACAGCAGCTAATTTCGGCTTCATATAGCGTAGTGTGCGTCAGAAAGAGATGGCGCTCTACGAAAGCAGAAAAGCCGATGTGCAATGTTTATTGTCTTCAACCGTAATCCTTGATTTTATGATTGTACACATCTTTGAACATTGCTAGCCTAACCTGTACACTAGTACATCTTTTCATACCTTTAATATACATTGTCATCCTCAACTCAACAGCAGTAAATACTTTGTCATCCTCTTAGGCCCTTCGCACATGGAGCTACTCAAAAATGGCTGAACTAATCAGTAATTACGATTACAAACCAGTTACAAATTGTATCTCGCACACGACGCTACTCAAGTTGGAAGGTTTCAGTCACTTCTGTCGCACAAATTGAATATTTAATGTTTGCTCGTTCATTTTTATAACAAAAAACAAAGAAACTCGGGAAACCAGCAGCGTGGAGACCGGTACGACGACGCGTCGCGCGTGATCGGTTGCTAACGCGTTACTGACCAGTTAGTAACTAGTCGCGTCGTGTGACTCGTGTGCGAACCTCCATAGAACATGTATGGGCTGTGACGCTCAGGCAACTCGTTAGTAATTTAAGTTTGTGACTAGTTCTTTTTGAGTAGCTCCATGTGCGAAGGGCCTTATACTACGCACAACAGAAATCCCTGCCAATGTAGAAACGTTTGTCACATGCTGATGCTAATCAATACCTCTCACGAGAGCTAGTGACAGATGACTATAACTAGAGTTAACAATAGTGTTTGAGTGAGAGGTAATGATTGGCAAAGCCGTTTGTGATTCGTTTCTCTATTGGCACGGGTTGTATTGTTTATTTGAAAATATGGTTGATCATGGTTTTGTCGGTGAGTTTTTATAATAAAGAAATAATTTGGTATAAAAATCTTGGTTTTATTCCTTAGCAAAAATACCCTTTATCCACCCTTTTCGCTTGGTTCTTAACCCCATAGTCAGAAATGCTTTAGAAATGATCCAATAAGGCATGAAGGATAGTTGTAATATTATATTATTATGAGGCATTCAAATAGGAATTCAAATTTATCGGGTTACTGCTACTGTTATCTGTATCGGATCAATCGAAAGAATGAAAATTCAACAAACCGATAATCAAAAAGGAGACGAGGTATTTTCACTAATACTTTTATAGAATACGTTCGCCTTTTCACCTTGTACGCGGTTGACCCTATAACTGTTATTTCTTAGAAGGTATATCCTAATCGTTTTGCTCTACTTCTGATATTACAGCACTTAGGCATCCCTCTAAGTGTTGCTCACTCACGCAATCTGTGCCCATGAACCACAGTTCATATAAAAATATCCAATGCCATGAACTCATTTTGCTCACAAAAAATAATATTCTGGTAATTTGGCTGTATGGGTTATGGATAACTTCTTCTCTTCTCAGTCGCTTCACTCTTGTCTGAGCGGTCGTGGTCTTCATGAATATCTTATGATTACCTACTCTTTATCAGGGGATGTGGCATAGCAACCCTCACGATATCTCGCCACTAATCTCTCTACTTGTAGTCATCCGGGAGCATTCTTGTAGGGTTCCGCCCACTGCCGACTTGATCTGACCAGTCCAGCGCATAGGATTATGGATTACGAAGAAAGATAAAGTATATCTGACTGGATAGTCAGCGGTAAACCTGGCATAGAATAAGATAGGTGCATAAGAGGTGACTATAGGAAGGCACCAGATGGGCGGCAACATCTCCTGAGTAATATGCTGTCACCGATCAGATTTAAACCACATTTTTATACTATCTAGGCTTTGGTAAGTACGAGCTTTATTATTATGGATACTTAGCACGTTTCTTGACGAAATTACGCGCAAAAATGCATCAACACGCCGTGCTGTCCGGTTCGTGCCCTCTTCAGGTTTGTAACGTTGACAATGTTCTTATCGTACCGTCAGCATCAAAAAGAAATGGTTATTCATGATGAAGAAAATGTCCGGATTCACGTATAAAATAAAGGATATAGGCACGGCACGGCCGGAGAGGCACATATAAAATAAAGGTTAAAGGCCATACCATCAATACCTAGGTGATACCGAGCTGAGATAATCATGTTTGAAGTCATTTCAATTCTCATTTCTGGTATGTTAGAGTTTATAATAAATTGTAGGTGATGATACGGTACTCGGACAAAAGCTTTATAGCACTCAATTTGTATGCAGCGATCGTTTAATTCAAAGCACATAGGAATTGACAGTTATTTAGGATGGAAACGTACTGAGTAACGGTGTTATTGACGCTACATTGTCTTCAATGAGTAGGTGCTTATCTTTGTGGTCCGTGTGGTAAATCTGTGGTTACAATGGCGCATACCACGTGAGCTACGCAGAACGAAAGTTCTTCAGCTTACTCACATGATTTGCCAGAGAACACTTGTCAATTACTCTCGATCTTTTCCATGAATAAATAGAAAAGATCGGGCCGGTTAATCTGGGTAGGTGCTTGTTTTGATTTCCTGATCAATATCTCTGAATCAGTGAAAATTCAAAATTTTGCCACGTCTATTTCATAAATCCAAACTGCGTAACGCAAGCTTCCATCAGCTTTATTATCTGCATTGCAGCAGAGTTTTGTTGCTTTGCACAACACTTTCGTGAACAGACAGCACCAACAGTACCTAACCAGCTTTACTTCATTTAATTGAACCAGCAACTCCTTGGATCACACAACTCTCCTATATTCTGTGCTCTTGATAGACGGTTTATCTAAAACCAAAGAGTAAGCTTGGCCTTGAACTACGATCACAAGATCTATTAGGTAACCAATGTTCTTGATATAATTAGTTCATATTTAGTAAGTAATCGAACATATTCCTATAACTGCTCTTTCTCCATCCTCCATCCATTGAATCCATCCAGATTATTTCCAAGGTTGTCTGGGAGAGATCGATTAGGGTTAGGCCGTACATTGTACTCCAGTCTTTAATTCAGCTGCAGGACATCTGTTGAAATGTTTTTTGTTCCACTTTTTATAGGTCTTGCAAATGTTAGGTTATTATCACCTATGTAACAAATCATGTGCCGCGCAGATCACGCACTCACATAGCTCTTCCCAATAAAAAAAACCAAAAGAACTGATCGTAATACGATTGGATTGTACTTCAAATACTTCAATTCTACAGGTTGTTTTTTTTTAATTTAAATTGATTTATCTTGATGGTTTCAGTTATTGAACACCTACACGCTTAAGACAGTAAAGTACAACTACCTACCCTCAGATTCTATATCTTCTTCTTCTCAGTCTCTTGTCAGAGCGGTCGTGGTCATCATGAATATCTTTTTATTTGTTTTTATCAGGGGCTGTGGCACGCCTCACGATATCTTGCCACTTCTCCCTACATGTCGTCATCCGGGAGCACTCTTGTAGGGTTCCACCCACTGCTGATTTGACCTGATCAGTCCAGCGCATAGGAGATCTTCCACGTACCTGAACCCCGAGGCGCTCATAGTGAGTTTTCCGGGTTTTAGAAGGCCACGTAGATTCTATATAAACAATACTTATTTTGTTACAGCCCCCGCCGCCATGTTTAACTTCATGAAGAAGTCCACCGTCCTGGCTGGCGGCGACGCGGGTACCCTCGAGGAACGGGACGGGGACAAGGAGAAGCGGAAACGGGAGAAGAAAGAGAGGAAGGAGAGAGAGAAACGGGAGAGGATAGCCGCTGGGCTGGAGGAGCCGCTGAGGTTAGAAGAGGTAAGATACTAGATAATACGCAAGGACTAAGTATTCATTGCACTAGGCATTACTTCAGATTGCCCATTGTTAGTGATTATTAGACCCTTTAAGGAGATCTGAAAATGTTTGCACAACAAACGATACCAATCAAACCATGCAACAATAAAGTAGGTCTATATATAAAGTGTTAAACTAGGTCTTTAGCAAAGTCTGAAATTTGACTTTGCAAGATGAACCTGGTCTATAAATAATTATGAAACAGAATAGGAAACCTTTATTTTGCGCGTTAAATAGGTATATCGCTACATAATAAGGAAAAAACAACAATAATAAAGAACGTGGTATATAAATACATAGAAAGGTAGCTAAAGACAATAAATAAATATACATAGTTATTTATGTAAGTACATAACACAACTGAATGTGTATTTGGATGATTGTTTGAAGACTGCAATTGCTACGTTAATATTTAAAATCCTACAAAAGAACCTACACTCAACTTTGACTCGGTAGTAATTATGATAGATGAGTGTTTAGTTTATAAACTTGAACAAAAACGATTTAAGAGAAGGCTAGTTATAGGAGGAATCTAATCCCATTAAGCTTAGAAAGCTCTGCCCGTAATAAGCGAATCATTTTACAGCTATCATCGGTGTAAAAGTCAAATATAATCTGCCTAATAATATACTGCCAATTTGCCACCGAGAGCGGTACTCGCGTCGGGCTTGTTAAAATAATGCTCCGTAAATTATATGGATGTCATAATACTCATCTTGGTGGGTCTGCGTTGTGTATCCTACTTATCATTATCCTCAATAAACTGCTGTGCTATGGAAATATAATTGCAGCTTAGAAATTCATTTTCATGCTTATAAAGTTGTAGTAGTAGCATAGGCTATAAGATTTTTGTGAGGTTTGTAGTGTCGATAGTGGTTTGTGGGAGTTTGTTAAAGGATTCTTGAGATTCCTACGGGTTAGTCGGAGTTTGGAGAGGTTAGTTTATGCTGTGGGAAACCCTCACCTCACGAGAGTTTTTGGGTGGCTTGGTCATACCAAACCGATTAACTACAGTATAAGTCAATTCAACGTTCTGTGCAATCACTGGATAGGTGTTCGCTATTGGTATTTACATTTGAGCGTTTCCTTGCTTTTGAAAGCATGTGTTGGTCATAAGAACTTATTGTAGATCAGTACAGTACTTGTAGAGTTTATTAATTGCTTGTCTAGGTGCTTCAAATCAGGTGTTTTATCAACTTGTTCAATCTCCACACTGATTCTCAGAGAAACTAAAATTATATGTAATAATCTCGATTATGGGCTATCATTTATGACATCGTTTATTTTAACAGCTATTTTGATTGAATTAACTTGCCCGTGGTTAGAACAAACTTGATTTTAATGATCATCTTCAAACTAGATGTTCTGGTTTGCATTTTTTTCTAAAAAACTACTGATATTTTTTATTTTCTTAAATAATTTGGCGGCGTCGTTTTCTTTTGTAAATAATTGACGTGTATGGTCATTATATCTTTATTGGTGTCAATAATTATGTAAAGATGGGTAAGATAAGAATTAGGGTTTATTGCTTTTATGCTATTAGTTTATTATTTCACTGCAATTAATTTAAATTAATTCAAAACATGGCATCTGGATTCCATCAGCATAAGTTTCCGTTTCAGCGTGCTCTTGTTTTTACCATGGTAAATACCAGCTCAAATGTCGAAATTCCCATCGATCTTCAATGAGCTAGAAGATATGATCTCCAGCTGTTGCAATAGGTCGACCGCAAGAGGTCACGCCACACCACAGTTCACTGTTCTACGTACTTTGAGCGAGTTTATATAGAAAGCTAGTGATTGCGCATACTTTTGTCTTTTGTTATCTACATAATATGATTTAGAAGTTGTCAAAGTTTGTGGTGATTTCTTAGTTACACCGAAAAGAGAAGCGTTGTAAACAACATTAACACATCGTGCATAGCTTTTGGAAAAATAAAATCTTTTTAAACCTGCTACTACTGTGTCTTCCATCCTTATTTTAAATGCGATGTATATATTTAAAATAATTCATCGCATACGACTTGAACAACTTCATTGTTGTAGCTGATTGTCTTTTTCCGAACCTCTATTTGTGTTATACTAGAAGCGCCTATTCATAATGTAGGTTCGGTTTCAACCTGCTTTCTATCTGCTTTAAGTGTTGCAAAACACCATGGCATTTTATGTTGATATTTTATGAGTATATCTAAATCTGCATACAACGGATAAGGCAAGGACTATTCAAATGACAACTAAAGTGAATACCTGTCGTAATTGATGATTGTCTGATTCGTGGTCACGTTGGTTATTTGCTTACCTGTGGTCAAATGTCTTTAATTTACGATTATTACGTGACCTCAAAAATCCTTGGCATTTTAAGTTTTCTGATTATCATTTGACTGCCCTATGACATCAGACATCACCAAGAACTATAGCAACGCCCTATGCATCAGTATATTCATGTTGTAGTTCTCTCAGTATCTCATGTTATAGAACAAGAATCCTTCTTCAACCTCACCGAATTATTATGGAAGTTAGTGCCATCATTTCCTAAATAAAGTAGATAATGGGTAATACTTAATCCAATAGCTCATCGATCAACACATCAACTTATCATAAAAGAGCGTTATCATAGAAATCACCGATACTACTAACAATATGTAACAGTATGATCAATATTGACATTTGATAGTGATAACATTATATTGATTTTATTCTGATATATACCTATCGAAGTTCCGGAGAATAGAACAACTGTATTATTTTCCGCTGCAGAAGACGAAAAAAATAATGGCCGGTTTACCCATGGGTGAACCACCCATTCTTAGCTCTGATATTTGAACCTATTCATCTCTGATAATTAAAACTATTCACAAAAGTATTTTCCATCTGCGGTAGATGTTCATGAGGTAGCTAATAGTAGGTACGTCTACCTACACATAATAATAAAAAGAAAGGATGAAGGTATATTTTTACCTAATCTATTAAAAACGTGCGCCATCAATTCAACTGTTATGCTAAACTATTCCGAGATGAGACAGCTAGAGAATTGCGTAAATCGTTGTCAACACTATTTACTCTCAAAGCCATAATTATAGTGTCAATGGCCTCTTTAGACGCATCCACGCATGAAGCTGGTGACCGCTGTTTGCCAACACTACCAACCACACGTACTTGAGGAAGCTCCTTTTCATTCAGCAAGCTCAAAAAAATACGAGTAGGTGACCAACAAAGAACCAAACCAAAGAACGCTTTTGTAGTAGGGCTCGAGGAGAGAGAAAGAGAGAGAGAGAGAATTGAACTCGGCAGAAAACAACGCAAAATGAAAAACCTGGCAGCAAGTTACCGGTTTTTATTGCGAATGCGTCTTTAAATGAGTGCTTATTATTTAAGCAATTAGTTTAATTGTTTACGCTATCTTTGAAAACAAACGTGCTAGTATGCTGTACAAATATGTCAGTCACAGTAAACATGGGCGAAGTTTTTTCTACAATAATATTGTTATTTATTGAATAATTATATTTATGTTAAGGCTGACACAGGTTAATTTAGTAAATTGTTGATCTAAAAATGATCCTTCTGAATCTAAGCTGTGTAAATCAGCCTTAAAGGTTCTGCTGTGGTCATTATCACCATATCAAGGTCACCTCAAACTCGTCACTGATCACAACATAGTGACCATTATAATATCTAGTGATGCAGCGAGAAATCAATAGCTTTTCTACTCTAAACTTTGTGCTTACTGTGAATTTGGCAATGTCTCTAAACTGTATTAAAGAAACAGCAGTGGTCCAAACTCAGCTCCTTGCGTTAACCCATTTAACAGTTTCGGTAACCAAATCATCTGAATGTATTTCTCATTACGTACGTCACGGTGCTTGCGTATGCGTATAGTATCTATTTAATCTGTGCTGCAGATCTGGTGTATGAGACATCGAGACGAATGTATCTTATGGATGCAGGGTGGGAAAATGTCGCTTCATTGTGATCTCATACTTGTAATTGATATGTCCATATATTGTGATATTCATTCAAATTGAAGGGTCTCTAATTTCTAATCTATCATATAATTATGAAAGTGCTATTTGATCACGGTTTTAGGTATCAATGGTACGAAATGTCCCCACTAAAAGTTCTTAACGTTATCTTCATCATCATAAGCCCACAGAAGTCCACAGCTAGACATAGGCATGGCATCCTCTAGTCTAGGCATTACTGCATGATGATCGATTTCGTAAAACGATTGAATGCACATTGTTTCTACCAAAGATGGTGCTGTAAGAGATAAATAGTTATAACTATACGCATAGACTATACAAACACAATCTGGACGTCTGAATATTGAAATAGCATTACAAAATGAGATACACCCATTACTTATTTATTTTTCCTCATTATCATCAGCAGTCATTTCCACTGTTGGATATAATACCTCCCCTATGAATTTCCAGAAATAACTAACATTAGTAGTTCGGTAACGAGCCTTATCTATTCCCGTGACCTACTAGTGTTTCATCAATAATGTTCTGTACAAGTTATAATTCTTCACAATCGTCTAAAGAAACAAAAAACTTTATATTGTTGAACAAATCTACATTGTTTGTTTGACAACAAGCCTAAACAATGCGACAAAACAATCAACTTTCAATTGATCTCCGGGTCATTCGTGGTTGTGAGTTGAAGTGTCATGGAGGATCTCCTTAGGATCGAGCCGAGCGGTTTCAAGATGATCGGATTAGCTCTAAGTGCTCTTGTAAAGTATTTTATTACATTTTTATTATACGTAGAGATATAACGATAGACAGAGATCAAAGTTACTATGTTTCATTAGGTTTTAACAAAGTATTGTTCAAAGTGATCTTTGCAAAATGCCTTTTGATTTAAGTGTCATTATTTTCTGCTGCATTCACAGCAGTGTATCTATTTTTTATGAGGTGTTCATAGTTCATACTAGTGTTACTTTCAGTGGGTTTACGTCTTTGTTGGATGTTATGTCTTTCCCAGGCTCGCTTCCCTTCACCTTCACTTTCAAACAACTTTGCTTAACTACCGCCTTTAATATTTCTACTCTGATGCATGAACGATAATGCGTATTATTATAGCTCCCTTTAAAAGTAGTTTAATCAAAATGTTTTGATCTGTTTAAGAATAGCTTCTGTGTAGCGGTAAGAAGTAGGTTGGAAGCTGAGTTGGAAGTGATAAGATCTGTAGCTGTAGTTTGATCATAGTTTGATCCGCTGATACCGTCTTCGAAAGTATTTTGTTTGTTTGTTTTGTTTCCTAGAGTAGTAGTTCCTTTTCATGAAACATAGTCTTAGCATGAAGCGGATGTATTATTTATATGTATTGTAAACCTCTATAAAATTTACGAACCGTTACGTTACGCTAATTATACGAGTTTACTATTCCTTTCACGCAAATACTTTGTTCAAATCAATCAGAGCGCAAATAAGCTACCATTTGGAATGCATTTGATTCGACTGAAATGATTTGGACTGGCGTTGATAGGCGCCTTCTGTGTCCAAACCAACCTGCTTTACTTAGCTTAAGACCGATATCTATTTCTCAGTCTTTAGATAATGCAGCTGCAATATCTTTAAAAAAAGTTTCTTAAAGCAGAGTCGAACGTCTCGTGTCGCGACACTGTCGACTAGTCCGGCCTCGGCCTAAGACGAAATTAGCTAATTTTAATCTGAATTCGTTTTATTTGTTGCTCTCATTCATAGTGTTTTGATAGTTCCTTTCGTTCATGTTTTGATACTAATATCACTGTAAATTTGGTCTATGCGTTATCTTATATCTTGTGGGTGCATATAATGGTCGATTCAGTTACTTGTTAGGTTTCGCATGCACTCATTCGTGCTCTCTGTAGTCTGTGATTGTCATTTCACTGATTTCTTTTAGTAATCGAGACG
The DNA here is from genome assembly GCA_939531255.2 of Thera britannica. Taxonomy (NCBI): domain Eukaryota; kingdom Metazoa; phylum Arthropoda; class Insecta; order Lepidoptera; family Geometridae; genus Thera; species Thera britannica. The sequence continues at coordinate 7,381,906 of OW618039.2, read as the reverse complement.
AATCTGCGAAACTAGATGACATTTTCTCAAATTGATAATTGATTCTGTGTAATTGTTTAGTTACTCTTGGTGGAACATTGGTGTCAGTTCTGTTGTTGGGATAATCAAGTAGTTTATTAGAAATATCTTCAATTAGTGCTGTCAAATTAAGTTAGTTTAGATAAGCCGATATATTTAATGTCATACAGATGTTTTCGCCGTAATCTTTTATCATTAACACATCAGCTTAAAGTGGGGCAGTACAGCAATTCTTCATAATTCAATTCGCCAATTAAAGCTGTACGATTTACCTCGATTCGCCAACGGGATTTGAACCTAACCGGTTTTTGATACACTTTCGTTGCTTGCGTTTTTGCGCACTCATCGTGAGGAATGCACTTTTTCGCAATACCACAGAGAAGTTATAGCTAGTATTGGCTTAGAACTTAGACTTGAGAGAGAGAGACGAGAGGCTAAGACTTCAATTAAATTTAGAGAAAATAAAATAATCGCCATCTCGTTTTATGAGCTTTTTAGCAAAAGAACTGAGTGGAAATCAGAGCATTCGTTTTAGAGTTATGAGGCAACAGACATACAGACAGACAAACAAACAAACAGACTCACTACTATGTCACCTAACACACAAACTTATAAAGACGTGCGAAAGACAACATTATTGACAACAAAACAAAGAAAAAAGTTCGCAAAAGTGTGAACCACAAAACCGGTAATTTAAACAATGCTTACAGATGAATCGTGTGAATTGTGTCGAGTTCACTGTCTATTTTCAATAAGGAAAGTAAACCTTTTTAGATTAGAAGACCGCAGAGCGTATCTTTTATTCTTGAATTCTGTTGGGACATGCGTAATGAAATATCTTTATTTGCACGAACTAGGTGCAATAAGTAAAAATCAGACTTGTGTACTATCTACAAATAATAATTAGTTTGCTGCCAGAATCTAGTGTCTATGTCTATACAAAAACTATAGTTATACAATCATGATACCAATATTGACCAACGTTTGCCAATTAAAATGCTGTGCGTCTATTAATATTATTCTCATTATTGATTTGACGACTATTATCTATCAAATCACAATAACTCTCAATGTATCCGTTGGCATTGGGAAGTCTACCTTCTAAAACGAAAGTAATGACTTTGCAAAGCAAATAGTCATTAGCAGGTGTCAGCTGGTTGATGAATTATTCCTGTGATTCGCTTCGTTCTTTCGCTCGGAAAAACCGTTTGCGGATGACTTGATAATAGCTCAACTAAAAAATTATGTCGTATGTACTTACTGTTGTTCCCGGCTTGGAAGCACGTCGTCAACGTGAACAAATAGTACATTATTGCAAAGGCAGCGAAATAGGCAATTGCAGGTCGAGTATGAGTTTGAAGGCCGAGCCGCAGGCGAGGACTTCAATGATACGAGACAGGAATACGACAGGAGACGAGGATGTACGATAGATGAAAGAGTTCTAAATTCAAACAGCACACCGTTTCATACAACATTGCCGGAGCGAGAACGCGCCGGGAAGTGATTTTGGTTTTTCAGTCTACGTAAATAATAAATATGATACTTCGCGTGTTCTATATTCAAAAGTAATGACAATATTTCCGCGCATGTTTAAGAAAAAATACATTTAAGTCTGTTTGTGTTTTTCGGCGGTAAAAACTCTTCAAATTCTTCATGTTAGATTATGGCCTTGGCGAATTTCTGTATTTAGTCCGCAAGATGTTATTTTAATCACATACATTTTTGACATTTGATTTGATGTAGCCCGAGGTGATCAAACCTAGTGTTTACCAATCAATTTTACTACAACCTTCATGCTCAGTGAGCCAGCCGATACAAGCAATTACTGAAATTACTAAAATTGTCTTATCTTTCCCAGGTTCGACGATCTCTGAAATTACGGGGCCGACGTAAAGAAAAGGAGAAACTTCCCTCCGGCATCACAGCTGACTACACGGCATCGCTGTTCGCGCATCTAGAACAAGACTCGAATTACACCAACTATCCCTTGATACCTACCTCAGGCTCTAACTCCAACCTCAGCGACGAAAATAACCATCTCTCCCCTGGTTATGCGACAACACATACCTGGAGCAAAAAGGATGTCCTGCAATCGGATAGTTCAGAAACATCTCTAAACTCTCTCAACAATCCCAACGCGAATAGTCCTCGACAACCGGCGCCTAACCTACCTCCGATACCGCCGCGGCCCCCCAAGCGAGGGATCCTCAAAGGTCCCCGTTTAAGCAATACTAGTTCTAATTCCATAGAGAGCAACGTTCAAAGCTGCGATACACCGGACCACGTCAATGGCCAAGATACCAATTTACTGGCTCGAAACACGCAACAAAACGAACTTATTTCTTACGGCATTCCACCTTCGAAGAGCACGTCGTCGAGCGATGATATGCAAGTTCAGAACTTTACCAAAAAGGTTATCCACAGTCCGGTTGAGGCCCAGTTCAAAAACTACAAGAATAACGGTAATCCATCGATTACAACGCATGATGTGGACGAACCGAAAACTAATGGAAATAGCTACATCGGTGTTACATCCACGTCTCCAAGTGCCGATTCTTTGACAGATACGACAACTAATTCTTCTTTCGCTACTCCGCCATTTTCCACCTCACCAGTGGGGGAATCCCAAGGGTTTCATCGATGGTCGCGGACAAGTAACTTTGAAGATGTGTACCTCCCATTACCTGGGTTGACTCCTTTGCAACTACCAAAACCTAGAGTGCTTACGATCCAGCGCCAGAAGGCTCCAAGGCATGATTTCGGATTTAGCCTTCGCCGTGCCGTGATCCAAGACAGAGTTTTTATGGGAGATATCAACGGCCATGGAAACACTATAAACGGTGACAACAAGGGCAATGAAATACGGAGTATGGATAGTAAATTGACCTTCAAGTCTGTGATACTTGCGGAACCAGGATCATACCCTGGCTCTAGTGAAGCAGGATTGCTCCCTGGAGACAGGCTGACTGAGGTTAATGGAGTAAATGTTGAAGAGAAGAGCAGAGAGGAAGTCATTGAACTTATAAAAGGCAGTCAAGAATTCGTCACTATAAAGGTAAGAATTCATCATACATAACCGGTGGTGGTCTAGTAGCCCCGCCTTCTAAACCTTTGATCGTGGGTTCGAATCCGGTCATGCACCAATGGATTTTTCTATTCGAAATTCGCCAGTGCTCTCCAACACAGCTTGTGAAAGAAAATATCGTTAGGAAGGCAACTATAATAATCGTTCGGCTGAGACGGAGGCCTTTCATCGGCCTAAAAACCTCGTCACTCATATACTTAATTTCTTTAGCCGGTTTAACATAAATAATGATTAATTCATGCTGTGAACCGTTACAAAGTGACCGGTAATGTAAATTATTTTTCTATTTTTGCGTTTAAACGATAGATAATTAGTTTATTTTTGTACGAAGCGAAGTAGAAAAAGTTCTACGTGATCAGGTTTTTATAAGAGGTTTGCAGTTTATTTATAGTATTGGATAATGATATGCTATTTTTAAAATGACCGCACGTAATAAAAAAACATTGTAAAGAATAAGATTTAGACTAGAACTCAGGTTTTACTAAATTTTTTATTACCTTTAGAAAAATCGTAAGACGATTTGCTGGAAACGTATGGAGGAGGCCTATGTCCAGTGTCGAATTCTTGGGTTGCTAGTTTCTTCATGATTTCTATGAATAGTTGATGTACCAAGCAGATGACACACCTCATATTTAGTGGTAACAACTGAAAGCTCAATAAAAGCACAATTGTTTTAAATATGATTTGATTAGGAACGACACGTTTTTCAAACTCAACGAGCACAGACTGATTGGACCACCCCTTGAGGTCCTTAATACAGACAATGAATAACAACAAAACCACAATTTCAGCATTTTTATTCTATCAAACGTCTTATATCAAAGCGTTTTCTCTTAGGTCACAGGCGTTAGGGACTGTAAAAAATATTTCTGAGTCAAACGTATGATTTTGCCGGTTTTGCTTCAGCGAAGGTACAGAGGGTTCAAACTTCAAAGGCTCTAAAAACCTTCAGCATCGTAAAGTAAAAAGTACGTTGACTCACATATATACATCGAAAGAAACTGCACTTTCTCCCATGTCCGGTGTTTACGAGATACCACTTTCGTGCTTCGCGCGTGTTGGGTTCACATGGCTTTTTATGATTATGTCTTAATTAGCAGACCGCTAAAGATAAATATATTTTCATGTGTTGGCAAGGGTTTTATATATTTACGTAACTGGATGGCTTACTGATTAAAAATAAGTTTACTGGATGGAAATTAATTTAATTAAAATAATAAGAAGCGATTGTAGCCAAAGAATGATATACAACGTGTTAATGAAATAACCCAAAACCTCGGACACCCCACCCGATTTTTATATTAATAAATTGATATGACGTATAATTATTTATTTTCATAAATTATAGTAAAAGTTATTTGTAAATGTAGTAGTCGCGCTATTTCTTACAGATTCGTAGCTCTATCGCCCGCCGCGCCTTGTCGCCAGCTCTAGCACCCCCTCCCCTCACCCTCGCCCGCGCTGTTTGTTTACATCGCGTTGGACAGTACCTAGTGTCCAGCGTCGTTTAAAAATATTAGATGCGGCATGACAAATAATTATTTTTTGGAAAAAAATAACCTACGTTAAAAATTATTGTATTCGATTTTGCTGCCGATTCTAAACAAACTAGTTTCAGGTTTTGGGTTATTTCATTAACACGTTGTATAAAAGGAAAAAAAAGAAAAAAGCGTGTCTCGTTCTAAAAGGCGACCATAATTTTTTAACCAAAACAGGACTATTTTTGGAAGTATGTAGCTGATTTGTTTTTTATTTATTACGTAGAATTCCTTTTGTATGGGTAAGTGTGTCTGAAAATCATAATATTCCCCTCCCCAGGTGCAACCAATAGCAGAGTTGTGTGAGTTGTCACGCAGGCGTGCTGCCGACGGCGGTGGTGACGTAGAGCTGGAAGACAGCAATGTGCGCGGTGGAACACTCAGCAGATCTGGCAGCAGGCGGTTCAATGCCACTCAGGTTAGTACTTCTACCTTCCAGTACCTGCCTGCTCGACGATACTCGTACTTAAACTCGTACTGGCATAGGGTTAAGAACCAGTTTCATATAATTTTTTTTATTTTAAAAATTCGAGACCTTGTTACCGGTGCCCGATAAGAGCCTCTTTGAGTCGCACTTCAAATCCTTTCACCACACTGGTTTGAGAGATCCAGCGCACGACCTAAGATCAGAAGGCGAGATCGCTACCGCCAAACCTCCAGTGCTTAGGGGGCGTCCATAAATTACGTGAGGTGTTTTTTCGAATTTTCTGTCCCTCCCTCCCCCCCTGGTGAGATGTCGTGAGATTTTATTCAACCCCCTCCCCCATCCCCCAATCTCACGTGAGATTTTTCAAAATGTGGGTTTCTTACGTAAACGCGTTGGATTGTTATTGTAAAAAGAAAAAAAAATTGCTTCGTGCTTTTATTTACAACTAGTTAACAAGTAATCAATATTGCTGAGAATTATAAGTGTAATAAAAATTTAACACGTAAAACGGGACCAAACTAGTATGTACTTATATTTTTTTTGTTTCAATCAGAAAAAATATTGCGTGATATTTGCCGAGACCCCCCCTCTCTCCAACGTAAGATTGGATGAGATTTGACTCGACCCCCTCCCCCCCTTAAATATCTCACGTAATTTGTGGACGCCCCCTTAGTGCAAAAATGAAGAATTGAAGATTTAGACTACAATAAACCATGCTTGGTTCAAAAGTACCAGTGGCACGATAAGAAGAAGAAGCGACCCATAAACTTGCACACTTTACAACATGCAACCCACGTGTCTCGATTATCGAAGAGAGATTTATCGCCTTTTATTATGGTTACTGATCGATCGCTTACCATATTCATTCATGATGAATTCCGAATCACGTCGACTGACGATTAAGTCCGTAGTTCACCAACAACAGTTATTAATAACTAATGGTTGAAAATTTAATGATTAGAATACTAACCATTAAATTTTCAACAGATTAAACCATGTTTTACTAAGCCCGCTTATACAGTTTTTGCTAAATAAATTTATCTCTCATTTTTTATTGACCTACGCAATATTTAAACGCAATTTAAATTTAATCATTGCTAAAAGTGGTTTTAGCCCTGTCCCTGTTTTTCATTACCCAGTGGTAAGAGATGGCAATAACTTAAGCACTGTTAATCTTCTGACATATTTTTATAAGTAAGGCCACTAATCAATAACATTATTCTACGTATAATTACGCCATTTATCGACACATGATACCCATGTCAACTATTAAAAAAAAATGAAATCACCATCTTAGATCCAAAAGTGAATGGCAAATTCTCAATCAGCGCACAAAAAACCTTTATTACGTTACCCATATCATGTATTAACCGCGTTTAAAAAAACCGCCGATTTAGAAATTCTGCTAAGGACCGGTTTCACAGATAAATAATCAAGCAATTAAATATTTGAGAGTTGTTTGACTCAAATTCTGCTAGCAAAAATTTTATAAAACTTTCAAACTGACGAACATTGAAACTGTCAAATACTTGATTGGACGATTAGTCATCTGTGAAACCGTAAGCCGTACCCTGGTATGTGTGTCAGCCCTAACATATTCAGTACACTGCGCCAGAAAAGTGGAATGAGTATGCAATATGCAATATTCAAAAAGGCGTCAGTGTTTATTATAATCTATGAACGTCTTTAGAATTAATGAATTTATTGTATACTAAGTAGGTTGGGTGGGTAGGTAGGAAAATAAGTGGAAAAGACATTCACTTAGATACAGTCAGCGTACATGTTTGTTTTTTTTTTGTTAATTTTATAGGGTTTTCTACACTTAGGAAGTCACATAGATTTTTATAATGTCCCAAAAGTTAAGATTATAAAATAAAAAAAAGCATTGTTAGTATTAGTCATTGATCAAATACGACTACCTTGTTTCTAACCTTGAAGGTTTAGTACTGGGTCAATAAAACAAGCTCTTGCTATTCATATACTAATCTACACATTGCGTCAGATATCAGAGTATAGGTAAATGTTACATCAAGGTTACGGGTTACGGCTGAACCGCTAAGAATTCTATTTTAGATCTTTTTTAGCACGGGTTGAACTCATAATCAATTTAAATCGATCGGTATTGAAATGTCAGGAATAAAAACTCAAATATGATGGTAAATATCTCGTTGTTAATAAAAATTGTATTTGTTGTACAAAAAAATATTTTATACATTAAACTAATACTATATTTCATTATTCAACGCGGCCCTGGTAAAAGGAAATGTCAGGCTGGAAGAGATGTCTTCTCTATTACAGAATTATAATATCAGGAAATTGCACTGCGATCTACATCCTGAATCGCTCTATCCATTGAGATGTGTGGTTTCGATTACATTGTAAAATCTTGAACATTATAAGATCACCTTCTTTGACAGTCATTAAAATGAAAGTACCTACCTAAGATTACACGTTCTTCAACGAAATGTTGCTAAAAAAAACGATAAAAGAAACCGCAACATCATTTTTGAAGACCTATTCATAGATCGACACGTATGGGTTTGATGAAAAAAAGTTTTTTGAATTTCAGTTCTAAGTATGGCGACCCCCAAAATATATTGCTTTTTTTCTATGTTTGTGAAAAAATCTTAATGCGGTTCACAGAATACATCTACTTACCAAGTTTCATCAGTGTAGCTCTTATAGTTTCGGAGAAAAGTGGCTGTGACATACGGACGGACAGACAGACAGACATGACGAATCTATAGCGTTCCGTTTTTGCCATTTGGCTACGGAACCCTAAAAACGATTAAGATAATCTAAATCTATACCATTCATATCATACCAAAACAAAACGTATCAAACTCTATGAGAACTGCAGGGCGATCATGTAACTTTTATTGCAATGGTTTCCATTGATATCCATTGAAACTGTCAAATTTGCGATCACGTAAGTAGCTTCGATTGCAATCAAAAGCGCATTGCAATTGAAACCATCTTTGACAGTGAACGATTGCAACATGAGCGTAATGTTTCTATAAATATCATGAAACAGCGATCACGTAAGGCTGTTTCAATGGAAATGACAGCTTACGATTACTATCATATCAATCGCGAATAGAAACAAGTAAGGTGCTGTTGCGATGGATAGAAATTGAATAAAGTAAGTTATTTACAGTAAGTTTTTAGTGTTTTGACAATGATAAACAACGTTATTATTGCATTCCTAATCAAATAAAATCTGGTACCTATTACAAATCCGTTTCAACTAAGTATTTAAATTCATTTCAGTTTATCATATCAAGAGGATTCCTACTTGGGCTAGAGAAGGAACAATGCCAAAAAAATACGCATTCTTGATAGAAGATTGATGCAGGATGCCAGCAATCCGTTCTAAATCCCTCAGAGAGAGTTTATTTCGAACCTTTGCCTGACGAAGGAAGCGTTTGCCTGTGCTGGGATATCATCCTCATTCTACCATAGCCATGTGTAGAATCAGTCAAAACCTCCACGCGCAGGGGAAAATAGCTGGCTCCTGCCTATGTTACATTACATACTTTTAATATTTCATTATCGATTATGTACTAATGACTAGAATAGGATAGAAGCTGTTTCAAATTAAAATACAAAATGCTATAATTAGTCTGATTTATAAGCAGTAGGTGCCTTATCTATGTATTGTGGTAAAGAAATAAGGCGAGTTATTAAAAGAAATAATGTATTTTATTCAACTGTTTTATTTAATGGTGGTGGATGCTGTTGAACTTAAAGCAGCAGCAACTCCACACATGGCTCTTGTGTCGCCATTTCATTAAACGATCTGCCTATAGCAGCGACAGCATCCACCATTCCCTCTCTTCACGTTCCCTCTTCGACCACAAGGTGCCTTTTCTCTAGACTGTACACCCAGCGGAGCACATTGTCATCGTGATCTAAAAACAAAAAACATTAACATCTACAAAAGTAAGCTAAATAAAACCTGTGAGTGTGAGTGGATGCAGCGTATAGGGTCCACCCCCAGTGCCCCCGACGTTTCGCCGGTTATCCACCACCTTGGACTTTATGCGGCACTTGTATCTACATATTACCATTAATTAATCAAAAAACATAGAACTTTGTTGTTTTACCATATAGAGCACAAAAAAATGATGAATAATAGCTTCACAAAACTAGGGTTATGGAAAACTATTTACCTACTACATAATCCCTTCCATTTTTCACCAGTTTTTATGTAGCCGCCACCCACGGCATTTAACATCCTTGCAAGATTTTCCCAGGCTTTCAAATATTGTTGGTGCCCTTATTTTACTAAGGGCTATGGTTGATTGCTTCGACAAACACTGGTGGATTGGGATCATAACTTTATAACAAATAGAAACAACATATTAATCACTTGAGCAAGCTAGGAATAAAGAATTAAGAATGTTGGACTTTACTTACTTGAAATCAGACTAAATAACTTGAAAAAGTAAATTTTATTCGATATTTACGAAACCTTTGTAAAGAAGAAGAAGAAGACTGACAGAAACACAACACAAAATGAGTGAACGAGGTCTATTAGAAAGTCAAATAAAGTGGGCCAATCGTTTTCACACGGCTTCTTACTAAGGTTATGATTTTTAAATTGGTCGGGTTAAATTGATTTGCAGGAACTTCACACTGCAAAACTATCATTGCAACTGATAGATAGCGGTCAAAAAGGCATTGCAACAAGATACATGATCGCTATTCCTTGATAGTATCGTTTAGCTGTTAGTATCAAACTAATGATTGCAACTGAATTAGACAATCGCCCTACTGGTTATGTATTGTTACAGCATATATAATAATAGCACATATTGTTTCTGTAACGGTATGCGCTAGTTACAGTATTACATCACTCGTTCAATGTTCATTCAGGCAGTTCTTAGAGCCTGTGCACATTGTATTTATTAGTATACCTCTTTGTGAAGGGTTCGTCCGGGGAAGTACTACCACCATGACTAATTCTGCCGTGAAGCAGCATTGCTGTATTTCGGTTTGAAGGATGCTGGTGGAATTAATGGCACGTTGGGCTGAACATCTGTATGCCTCAAGTTAATGGATGTAATCACAAAGAGCTTAACTATATCTACTACTAGAGAGTCTCGAAACTCTTGCTTTTTTGTAATCTGTCTTATCTTTTCATTTCACACGATAAATTAATTAAACGCACTCAGTCGTCTGCGTCATTCAACTCAACACACTCAATCAATAGCGTAGTAGTATCGCGTTCAGATCGATACGAACGCAAACAATCTGCTCTATTGACCTTGTGTGAAGTTGTGAACCCGAGTTCTAGCGCGCACAATTTACATGGTCTTTACTTACAAAAACTTTACAAAAGATAAGTAAACATTTACGATTACAATCTCTTACTAATGGGTCGGTACAAACAATACCGGAGTGGCTTGACCACCGACGCTAAATTCTGATGTCTCTAAATTCTGATCTCGATTTGGTTCGAATTTTGACTCAAATTCCGTAAAAAAATCCGTCAAAATTGATTGGGATTGGAATCGAGTTATAAAGCCACTCAAGGCTAATTGGCAATAATGTTCAACTTGAGTATAATACGGTTAGTGGATCTTGGCGACTCTGAAGTTAGCCTTTCCACGCAAACGGCTCACTTCGGACCCGCCAACCTGAGTAAATTTATAGTGGTGCAGTGTGTGTGGTCTCTTACTTGGTTCACGTCGAAACAATGTCGATGGGCGCCTGAGTTTACCGCAAGTTGGAACATACTCGTAGTTATGACACTGTCATTGAATATTGGGTGTGCAATCGATTAGATCGGCCCGACAGGTGCTTTCGGAATAGTTTACCGTATTCTCATTCGCTTGATAGCATCGTGTTAGTTATTTAACACTTCAGCGTCTTCTATATTCTAGTTAAAGTCTAGACGGGCCTCTGAGCTCAGTTGGTAGTAGCTCTGCCTTCTGCGCCGAAGGTCGCGGGTTCGCAAAAAAAAAATTGTGTATGTATGAGGTATATCAACTGCTATGGGAACCAGTCCCATAGTACAAGTTTTGCTTAATTTGAGGCTGTTGTGTCGTTTGCCCACTACATATATTTAAAATGAGTTTTGTAAATTATGGAAAAGAAAATAAAAACGTGCGAGCGAAATCTGTAGCAGTAATTCTAATAGAGGATTGGAATATCCCCATCACGTTCAGGACTCGGGCATCATCGATCGAATTAGGAAAATGTCTGGCGTTTTTGGCAAGGCCCCATTGGATTCGATGGGCGAATCGAATCGATTGGGTCACTGTGCACCCGAAATCGTAAATAAGACTTACCTGAATTGGTGATTTGGTATGCGTTGTCTGTCTATCACACAAAGCCAAATTTTGATATAAGGTAATCCTTTTCTGGAATATCAATAAGCTAATAGCATCAGATCATAAAATTACGTCGAGCTATAAGCCCTACCTACTTATAGCTTTATTAAACTCACTTTTAATTTCATAGCCTATTAAATGCAAAATAAAGTCTTGGGCCCGTATTACGAAACAGTGCTTGAGCCACAAGCACAGGTTTTTGACACTTTTCAATGGATAATTGTCATAAAATCTATGCTTGAGTCTCGAGACTCAAGCGCTGTTTCGGAATACGGGCCTTAGTTTTGACATTAATAAGTTGGTTATAAATAGGAATCTTCTCAAAATCTAATAAGATTAAATAATATCCCATTTACCTATGCCAGGCAGTTTATTCCACTTTCATATTATTGGGTTTCATAACTTTCGTATTGTTTTGGTGAATTCGTACGAATATGTATTGCTTTAATAAAGTCAACCCCTAAAACAAAAGCGAGCCCCTTCAAGGCTTAGAAAGCATTATACCGACCCCACAATATATGAAACAATGACTCACTATTTGCTGTCTTATATCATGCTTGCTTACACAGTTCGTTAACAAAAGAAACAGTAGATACGCTTTTAGCAAGCAGACTTCATCAAAGTCATAGTTATATTTATATTTATAGCGTAGTACTAGTAGTTTATGTAAAGCCAGAACACTAGTGTGAAATTGTTCGGTACAGGCGATCAGAATTTCTAAGATATTAAATAACTTAATATAAGTTTAAAAACTTGAGAAACTTACTTCATGGTCAAACTGCTGAACTGATTTTGGTGGAATTTCTCTATGAAACCGAATGAAATGAAATTTATGTTAAAAACTGGACCTGGACTTTTCAGAAACAAAAAGAATTTTACAAATCGGCTTATAAATGACGAAGTTGTTCCATAATAAACCTAAAAAAATAGCGAATTGAGAATCTCTGTTTTTATTAAAAGTTCTGTTAAAAATACGTTAGAATATTTTAAACTCTCGCGACTTTGAGTACATACTCTGTTTCAGTATTTCTGTATTTCTAGTTCTTAACTAAACAACTGGTATCCTAATATTTGAAGTGAAAACATCCAAGAAAGAGAAGAAGATATTTGCCAAAAGTCGCCCAACAAACTGGAAGACGGAAACTAAGACACCCACGCACCCGATGGACCGACGACAGTGTTAAGATCGGAAGTAGTCAATGGCTTGCGAGGGCTCGCAATTGTTCTTCCTGGAGATGTATAAAAGAGGCCTATGTCCAGTAGTGGACATAAGATTGCCTGTCCGTCAAATGGACGCATGGAGCTTTATTACTGCCCCTCAATTACATTACTGCGCATAGAGGGGATAGATTGAATGGAGTGGTATTGGGGTCATTCTGGTCCATTTGCGGGTAATTTAGATATTAGCGCCTTGCGACCACTGGTACAGTTGGTGTAGGTTACGGATAAAACTTAGATTACAGTTGAATTTAGAATCACCTTACTTTTGTTTGTTATTGAGTACGAGTTGAGCATGGTGTTATGCTGAGTACATAATTGTATAAGGTAGGTATCTAAATGCAAAAACAGTGCTCGAGTCTGAGTCGAGCCTCAAGCATAGATTTTTGTCATTTTTCAATGGAGAGCTGTAAAAAAATATGCTTAAGAGTGCTTGAGGCTCGACTCAAGCAATGTTTATGAATACGAGCTTTAGTATTTATTTCATGAGTGCCGTAGTCTAGCCCCACGTCAGCGTCCATGAAGTTTGTATAATTTCTTTGTCAATGTATATTATGGAACTTCATAGCTTGCTAAGGTCCTACCTTAGAGATATTAGAAATATTCATATCGTGGACTTTTATTTTACTACTGAAATTATATTTACAATATAAAGCAATGAATAATAGAACGACGAATACTAACTTCATCTGCGTTGGTTTAAGAATAAACGATTTTTTCTCAAAAAATACCTGCACTCGATTACAAAGACATCATGTTTTTTTATGATATGCTTAGCGCGGTTTGATCGGACCCCAAGCTTCCCCTAGATGCGGGGATGACTAGGGGTGGTTTTGTAACTGCACCAACACTAGACTATCCTTTGATGTGGTAGGATAAAGTCTAGGGCGGGATGAATGTCGAGAGAATACTTCGACTTGAAGTATTCTGTCGTAAATATTCACTAGACACTTTTGTTGTTGCTTGTACCGCGGAACTTACTAGGGATGTCGCCTAAGGATTATTTTTGTTTTTAATCGGTCGATTGTTTTTTTAGGTTATATAAAATTTGTAATTGTCAGTACTTTTTATTTTCTTAATTTCTAGTAGTTACCCATATGGAACTTGTTTCTTCAGATGTAATTAATGATATAAATTAGTAGATAAGTAACCCACCCGTTAAGAATGTCAAAATTACACAAAGGTTAATGCTCTCTAATATTAAGTTTGCATCATCATCATCATCATTATCAGCCTGAAGAAGTTCACTGCTGGACATAGGCCTCCCCTACACATTTCCAGGAAGAACGATTCTGAGCCCTTTCCATCCATCGACTTCCAGTCGAGTCGAAGTTCGCATGTGTACGGTGAAATTTTTGTTTTAGTGCAATAAATAATTTTCTATCTATCTATCTAGAAGTACTTTCCTAATTAACCTTACAAATAAGCTTTAAACCTGCCTACTTTATGAATGGAGGTATCTCAAGCATGAACCCTACATAACATATTATCCATTTATGTATGATATCAATTTGTAAACAAAAATAGATATTTAAAAGCAAAGCTGTTAAAAATAAAGCTGCCAACTGCTCTAACCAGTCTAGACGGCACGCCCATTCAATACGCTACGCTGAAAACGTACTAGGCACTGCTAACGTACCTATTACACGTACGTATGTATATCTATCTACCCTCGCCCCTGCAGACTGCGCCACTTGTAAAATTAATACGTCACGAGTAGGTAATTTGTGATACGAATGACTGAACATGATAATAAATTTTCAACGTTTTTAACAAAGTCAATATCGTTTATTTATTCAGTTGTATCACGAGGATCAATCTGAAACGTCACAAAGCTAGGTGAGTCTAAGTTCCAACTTGGAACTTAGACTCACCTAGCTTTGTGACGTTTCAGGTTCCAAGCGACCAAGCTCAAGAACAGGCAACAAAATACGCCATAGTTTTGTTGCCTGTTCTTGAGCTTAGTTTAGATTAAATAGAAAAAAAATTTACAACTATCCTATTTTATTGAATTTCTTTGAGACAATGACTGCCCTCATCATAGCTCAGTTGGTAGTAGCTCTGCGTTTTGCCAGGGCGTGTGTTCGATCCCCACCGAGAACAAATATTTGCTTGGTGAATACAGATGTTCATCAGTCTACAACTCATCAAGTTTCATCAGTCTAGCACTTACAGTTTCGGAGAAAAATGGCTGACATACGGACGGACAGACAGACAGACATGACGAATCTATAAGGGTACCTACCGTTTTTGCCATTTGGCTAAAAAATGCATATTACATTATTATTATTATTATGTGCCCTCCGGGTCCCACTGCTGGGCAAAGGCCTCCCCCCATTCCTTCCAGACATCGCGATCCTGGGCATATTACATAATAATAATTATTATTATCAGCTATCTAGTCCCCATTGCTGCTTAATTTGGGGCTGGATAATAGGTATGGAAGTCCTTTTCTGTACGTGGTCCGACAAGCTCTTGCTCCTTTATTTGCACCTTTGAAAGATGCCAGTAAATCTTATGAATATTCTTCCCTTTCTATATTGCTTTAGAGCCCCTATTTACGGGTAAAGTTTTCATTTCCCAGAGGACCCATTACGTCCACCTCCACGTTCGCTTGTGTAACTGTAGGCAGAATAATTCACGTTTTTATGGTATTTTGAATAAAATATTGCCACCTCAATCGTCTGAGGCGCTTATCCATTGCTTGTGCTTATTAAAGATGTGAATAACGGCTTAATATTTCCAGAGTCTGGCGCACCGTCGCAAAGTTGCTTGCCTATCGATCTTCTATAGGTTACATTCTGGGGAATGTAGTCAGGAACTGCACGATCTCATACCACCATCTCCCTTCCACTATAGGACTATCAGACGCACGGCTCAGTACCATCCATACCTGGTTAGCATACCACCCATTCGCACTAAGCGTTTTAGCTCCACCTTCATTATGCGAACCTCCAGGGAATGGAACTCATTGCCGACGGCTGTTTTTCCTGACAACTACAATCTGGGCCTCTTCAAGGCAAGAGTGAATAGGTGTCTTCTAGACCATCCTGCTTCATCGTCGGCTACATCGTCGCTTACCATCAGGTGAGATTGTAGCCAAAGGATGTTCTATTTTATGTAAAAAAAAAAAAAAAAAAAAAAGCACTTTATGCTCACAGTTATTTTTATAAACAACTTTTGATCGTTGCTTTTTCACTTATCTGCTTTTTTCAACTCAATTTTTTTTTAACATAAGTCACTTTTCTATGATAAAGTAGATTATATTTTTATAACCCGTAACATATCCTTCTTCTTCTTTCTGCCCTTATCCCACTTTATGTAGGGTGGGGTCGGCACAACACAACATATCTTCCTCCTCCATTCCCCTCTGTCAGCCGTCATCTCTGCATTTACTCCTCTTTTATCCATGTCATCTTTCACACAGTTCATTCATATTTTCTTTGGTCTACCTCTGCTCATGTGAGCAGTGTAAGTATGGGCGTGGATGGATATATCCATCCACATCCATACTTATCACTCTCCTACTCACATGACTTACAACCCGAAACATATCCAAAATTGGAAAAGCAATGTAATTTAAACGGGGGTTAGGAATATCAAATTTTCAAGCCCTGATGATTCGATTACCAAATCCGTCGAAGCGCGTCTAATAAAATGTCTAGCGCCCTTCATGGTTTGAAGGGCATTTTAATTGAAATCCTTTTGACTGGCCTCTCAGCTCAGTCTGTAGTAGCTCTGCCTCCTGCGCCGTAGGTCGTGGGTACGATCCCCACCCCACCGAGAACATATACAGGGTTATTGGTAATTATATAAGAAACCAGTTAAGAGCTCCTTCTGTACATCATAACAAACAACTTTTGTTCTACGACTTTCAATAATTCGTTAATTTTTTTTTCCATACAAAACTAAAAATAACAAACTTGTCACTCCAAATAATTATAACTATGCCCCGTGGCGCGGCGCGCGGCAATCTCAATGAAAGGGGCGTGCAGTGCGGGGTCGCGATGCTACTCCGGTCACTGGTCATTACCATGAAACGTCTACGCTGTACAGAGCTAAAAAGTGTTACAAAAACATAAAATATTTTTTTTGGGAAGTGTATTGATTTTTGGCAAAAGTCGTAGAACAAATATTGTTTGTTAAGATGTAAAGAAGGAGCCCTTAACTGGTTTCTTATATAATTACCAATAACCCTGTATTTATGCGGAGAACACAGATGTTTGTACTCATTCTGAGTGTTATATTGTATTCTAAGCATGTACAAAAAAGTATAAGTATAAATATTATATCCGCTATCTAGGTTCCATAGTACAAGCTCTGCTTAAAAAAATTGAAACCGACTTCATGGCCATACTACTAAACCAATTTTCATAAAAATTCTATGGGACCAATCTGAAAGTATTACCTTGGTTAAATGATTTGGTTTGTCTGGAAGAGACCGCTTTTAGCGATAAGCCCGCCGATTGTACTCATTGTTTTTGCACATGTACGCTTTTTTGCGAACGGATCAAATACATTGATTCCATGCATTCGGATGTACGAATACGGAAATCATAATTATGTGTACACTAACGGCTTGCCGACCTAAAGGCCAATAAACAAATGAATGACCACAAACGGTAGCCCCTGGCTCCTATACTAATCAAAACGAATGCGTGTACTTACTAAAACACAATACCATGTGCTTACGGGAGTACAATAGCCATTATCCTGACCATGCGTGGGGGAGTGGACATCAATTTTAATTAGAGTTTGAGTGGTCAGCATTGTTTATATTGTACTGCTGACGGACTCCAGTTTTGTAAAGCTCTACCTCTTTATAAGTTGGATGTCCGGTCTGACGAATACAAAAGCTTTTGAAGCAATGAGAGGAAGGGTGGGTAACGTAAAAGCTTTCTGAACAGATTTTTTTATTTGGTACATTTCGAAACCAAGAAGCTTCCTACCTACTAAGGGCTGATATTTCTATGCACGGAATAACGATAATTGTTTTAATTTTTTTTAATTATAATAAGAGCTAGTTATTTAATTTGTCGATTAGCAATCCGTGAAACTGTATGCCACCATTTTAATTATTAAACTATCTATTTTGTGAAATTAATTAAACACATCAAACTCCCCCCGGGTTATCTTTGTTTATTTTCAGTTCTGTCCATCCTATGGTTGCCTGGTAGAGATCGCTGTTAGCAATAGGGCCACCCGTTGTATTACTGTGAGGTTTATTTTTAAACTAAAAACGGTATCCTACTTACCAAGTGTCATTGTAATCAATAAAGAGTTATCTATCTATCTAACCTACGTTTTTCATGAAAAACCTAAAAGGGAATAATTCTAAGATTTAAATACTTACGTAACAAATTATAAAACATTGTACAGACAATATTATGTAATTTTATTTAGGTACATTATGTACTACATAATTATATGTATTTAAAAACAATTCCAACAGCATACTCCGTATGATTAAAAAAACACGATCACTTTTCTACAACAATACATAATTTTAAAAAGGCTTATTATTGCAAGGTTTTATGTAGATTATTTCATCTGTTACACACCTAATAAATGACTTATAGTTAAATACATGTATATTTTTACCGTGTTCAGCATCATTGTGTTTCTGTTTGAAGGGTGTGTGGGTGCCGGTGAAATTACTGGCACGTGAGGCTGAATATCTGTATGTCGCAAGCTGCTTCCTGGCAATGCTTATAGGCGATGGTTACCACTTAACATCAGGGCCATAATTCCAATTCTAAGTTCCATCCATGTATAAAAACAAAAGTCACTGATTATTTTATAATCATCTTCCATATTCTTTCATACTCTTGGGAGCACATTTTCTCTCGAGTTTTCTGCCTCTTTCCAGTCCAATCAATCCAAAAAAACACTATGACATTCTAGAATGCAGCGGTTATAGACAACAGTTTTGCTACTTTAGTCGATTTACCGCATGGGGTCATGACAAGCGACCTAACAAGTATCGTGTCGTGACTCCGTACGAAAATGCCACCAACATCAGTAAAACTCAGAGTAAAAGATCATGTGTGTGTGTTTGAATATATGAGAATTTGCTATCTCATCTCATACAATACGGCGTAATCTGGCGGGTCTGAAGTTGCCGTTTGGCCTCTTCCTTTTGCTATGGACCCTTTTCGCACCAACGGCTTTCAATCTCACTGACCCATGTTACACCGGCTAGACTTGGAGTCTTGGTCTTGTAGACTTGGAGTTACTCTGATGAGTCTCGGCGACTTTTAGCAAATTTTCTGCCATTTCATTATTTAATTATTCGTTATTTTTCCGCTTTCAAATATTATTATATGGAAATACCTATCAGAGGAATCTAAATAGCGTGATGTTTTTTGTATATTAAAACCTTTAGGCGCTCTTTTTCAGCTTTAGGTGTGAATTTTATAAAATCGTTCTTAGTGATTGCCCACATCCAACAAAGAGTCTTTGTGCCATATTTCAGACTATTATTCTACATAGTTTCGAATATTTCAAGATATTAGTGAACTTCTTGTCTTGTCTATGTTTGGTGGAAATAGTCCTTTCTGCATGAAATTAGTCTCTAAAAAGTCATCAATAGGTACCATTCTTATCAAAACTCTGCATTTCATACTTCGCTATAACATTACAGACCTCCATCTTCACTTTAGGTATTAAATTTGGCTGTAACTTCTTCACACTAGCGGCCATACTTCGGAAGAATACGTCAATTTCATTTGTGTGTTCTTTTAGAACTTTTTCTATTAAACTCTCCAGGACTTCCGACTTTTGAGGCTGTGGTGGCGGAGTGGGTAAAACTTTCGGTTTTTCTTCCATATACTGGATGAAATTCGGGTTCATTACGGCAGGTTTCGGCAATATTTTGATCGGCTGTAAGCTGATTGGAGGGGGTGGTTGGTATTTTCTTCTACCACAGTTTTTACGGCCTATTTTCTTTGGTGGTTCATCGGATGGATTTCGGGGTGGTAACAGTATTTTTGGCACTTTGGTCAGTTTTGATTGATCCGGGCTGTCGACTAGCATTATCTGAAAATGGAGAAAAATAGAGATTAAAATAAATAAATATTTATTATTGACATCATAGAAACATACTTTCCATTTTATAAAATAAATAAATTAATATTGTAGACAATCCAAACAAAACTATCTAGCCCCAAATTAAGCAGAGCTTGTACTATGTACTATGTTCTTTTATACCAGTTTTAAATTAATTGTAACAGTGTTCTTTATAAATTATAATAAGATAAACCAGAAAAAGTAGCATATAGGTTTTTCTAAGTAACAAACTATCATACAAGTATATCAATTCTAAGTATTATTAAAATCAATCTCATTGTTGTTGGTTGCCTCAATATAAACTCATTCATAATGCCCTGCACTTTTAGCAGCTCACTAAAAGTATCTTGACGCTGTCAGTTTCATGGCAACAAAAATAGACTTACCCCCGAATACTGAAACGTAACTCAGATTTAAGCACGTCTCAAGCGACGAATATTTGACAGATTTTCATTGAAAACTGTCAAATATTCGTCGCTTGAGACGTGCTTAAATCTGAGTTGCGTTTCAGTATTCGGGGGTTAGGCCCGTATTCTGAAACAGTGCTTAGGTCTGAGTTGAGCCTCAAGCACAGTTTTTTGACACTTTTCAATGGAGAACTGTCATAAAATCTATGCTTGAGGCTCGACTCAGACTCAAGCTTAGATAACTAAGCACTTAGCGAATACGGGCCTAACCCCCGAATACTGAAACGCAACTCAGATTTAAGCACGTTTCAAGCGACGAATATTTGACAGATTTTCATTGAAAACTGTCAAATATTCGTCGCTTGAGACTTGCTTAAATCTGAGTTGCGTTTCAGTATTCGGGGGTAAGGCTCTTATTCAAGAGTGCTTAGGTCTATTTCTAAATACGGGCCTAAATGATTGATAATGGAACGTTAGATTCATATACTTTAGCTTTTTTATATTTACCTCATAGTACTCTTGTTTATCCATTATAACTTCTTGTTCTGTCTCTTCCTCGCCTGTGTCATCCATGTCCAGATGTTCCTCCACTAGATTCTCGTCTTTAGGCTCCTTCAAGAAGTCCAGTTTGGTAAACAGGCCTGTTTTAACTTCACCATCATTTCCCATCCTTTGTGTTTTCATGTAACCATCTCGGAGTGCTTTCCATCGCTTCTTGCAGTCTTCCACTGGAATTGTAGAATGTCCAAGTTTTTTTACAAAGAAAAATATACAGACAGTTTGTGCAACTTGAAATTGAATATCTTTACAAACAAAATAAGTACCAATGGGTCAGTACAATGGGTTTTTGTTTTATTTCTAAACTATTTCGTCCCACTGCTGGACAAAGAACTAATTCTACTTCCGTCCACATAACCCAAATATATCAACATACAACTGACAGTATTTTGGTGTCGAGAGGTCTTTGTTGGAACTATTTCTGTGATAATCTACTTTACAAGATCTAGTTTTAGGCTGATATTTATTGAATATGGGTCAAAACATTATCGGAACGAACAGTTTGTAAACAAAGTTGACTGACAGGCGTCTTACCGGGTTTGCAAAGCTGTAGTGATATCTGCTCCCATGTCGCCTCCCTCGCCAAAATGTTCTTCCTCGAAGGATCCTGCACATTATACAAGCACGTATGTGGTTTCACTAATTCCACAAGTTTTTCAAACTCTTCTGAGTTCCAGCTGATCGCGTGTGGATTCTTTGGCATTTCTGTGATTCTGTTCTCAATAATCAAAACAAAATGTCTGCCGAGCGAATCAGAAACGAAAATAGCTGTATGGCGCGGGGCTACGTCACCAGTACCAGAACGCCGTTCAATTTTTGTTTAATGTTTGCAGCTCTCTCATTGGCTGTTATATTTGTCATGAGAACGATTACGTCAGTGTTGAAGCGCCATCTTGTGTCGAGTAGCGTGAGCTATAGTAAAACTTGTTTAGAGCGCCATCTCTGTTTGAGCTTTCAATTATGCGGTGTTGGACTAAAAATGTATGTGGTTCTTTGTTTTGTCAATAGATGGCATGGTGCTTCAATGTTTCGTAATTTTCATAACAGTACCCGAAGTCGGAGTTTGGCAACCACATTTCGTTACCAAATGTTGTTTTCGATTCGCCCATTTATCTCTATCTATTGTATGGAGAAAATATGAGACGGCAAAAATACATTACGTAGTTAGAGTTGTTGTCTCATCTTTTCTCCATACAATAGACAGAGACAATAGGCGAAACGAAAACAACATTTGGTAACGAAATGTTGTAATTGCAGTGGGACTTGGGGTACAGGTGTCTCTTTTGGTGATTTTAATTGTGAATATTAGGTCGCTTTTAATTAAAAAGTAGTTCAAATATACACATAGCCTAGGTGGTTTCAGTAATAAAGCAGGTTAGTTTGATTATTAAAAGGACGCAAACCGAAGTAGTGTTCTCAATTTTGTTGCGATGTTACTTTTTTCCTGAATTTAGAAGCTTTATTAACCGACTTCCTATCAAAAAGGAGGAGGTTCTCAATTCGGTTGTATGTTTTTTTTTTTTTTTTTTTTTTTTTTTTTTAATGTTTGTTACCGCATAACTTGGTCATTTGTGAGCCGATTTGAAAAAATATTTTTTTATCTGAAAGGTACTGCTTCCAGATTGGTCCCATTTTAATTTTATTAAAATCGGTGTTGCCATTTTTTTTTTAAATAATTTTTTAATGTTTGTAACTGCATGCCTCCGTCATTTATGAACCGATTTAGAAAATAGTTTTTTTATTTGGAAGGTTATTCTTACGTCCAGATTGTCCCAAACAAATTTGATTAAAATCGGTTTAGCCGTTTGACAATGAAGTCGGTTTCTCAAGTTTTTTAAACTTAAATTATTTATCAACAAAGTTCTTGTGTGCGCTTTCGAAAGCATTCCTAGATAAGATAAAGGCTTATCACTGCTTTACACTTAGATTGTTCTCCAATCTCTGTTCCAATAAAAAAATCTGTTGGCTTTTATCCAGCTTTTTAGACAGGACCCCACCCTATTTTTCTTTTTGACATTCTACTAGTTCTTTTATACCAATGTGCTGAAAGGATTTTAATTGCGCCTATAAAAGGCTCTGTTATTGCACTTTTACAGACTTATTGACAGAATTTGTAAAAAAATTCTAATGAAGCGATTATGGAGCCAGTAGACACATAGGCTAGACATATCTAGGTACGTAAGAAATCTACATACAATAAGTAAGGCTATACCTAGGTATATGCACCGTCTTACGTAAGCATTTGTTCTTAATTAGATTTATAAATAATGCACATGCTAAGATAAATATGTACAGTGGGGATACACCTCAAGTTACCTAAAAACAAAGAAAAATGACGCTTACTGCAAGGACATAAGAGCTAGCAGCGTATAGTCTGATGCGTATCCTTGTGTACGTAATAAGTACTTTATTCTTTGTTTTCATGGCATTGAAATAAATACCTACTAGGAACTGCATCAAAACCCATAATGATGCAATTTATGTTTGCAATAAATAATTAGTCAATAAATTGTACCTACGTTCAACAATAACTCGGTATCTTCGGTAGATATAAAAACAGGTAACCATGGCTAATCTGAAAGTATAAGCTTTAAAAATATTTTGCCAATAGTGTTGTACTTTTCTTGACGTTTGATTTTTTGTTTTGTTTTCTCATGTTTTGCGTGTACACGAAGCAAACTCATTTAAACTAAAAAAAACTGTCTTTATAGAAATCGTCGGTTTCTCAATTCTATAAATAAAATACCTCCCTAGTGCGTTTCGAACTAATTAATACGTGGCTCAGATGTTGCAGTATCGGATCTCTACGCTTTGAAGTCAATGTTGCTATAAATTAAAATAAATAGTCAAAGATTACCGCCAGTCAAAGGTACAATCGATTTAGGTTGATATCTATGTTAGCATCTGTCAGCCATGCTTATAAACGCAATTTAAATTTAATCATTGCTGTTTGTCATTATACATTGGTATTCAATTTTATCCAGGGGAGGATCCAAAAGCGGTCTCGACCCTGTGGTCGGGACCGCTTATATAGCTTTTATAAATCTGTATTTATTAAAAAAAAATCGGTTGTCTGTTAAGTCGGTTTACTGACGATACTTGAACGTGACAACGTCATACAGCTGTCCACGCGGACGCATCGCTCACTCAAGTAGGAGAGAACCAGATGTCAGACGCTGCCGAGCGCGGAGGCCGATTGTGCCTCTTTGTCGCTCGTTCCGCACTCTCGCTTGCACTTCAAGCCTTAAATGGAACGCCTCAGATCGAGGTAACGTCGCATGACGTAATGTTTTGTCGTTCGTGCAGCCTAGCCGGCTCCATCGAATTATAAGACGTTGTCACGTCAAAAATGTGATTCTACGTACCACATTTTATATATCCCATCAAATCCCCTTTGATTACTCCTTACACATCCTGGCAAATCCTCAAAAGTTACTCTATTATTTATAGGTTTCCTTTTTAAATAATTTACGCTTCCGTCATTCAAATAAGTTCCTATTTGTGTTGATAAGCCAATAGTAAGTGGCGTTACGTGGGGTGAATCCTGATGATGTGTGTTTCCGGTGCGGCAACTGCCTATACATAATAAACACTTAACGCAATAGAATTTGAGTGGAAAACCACTATTTTCACCATATAGGACAGGTAACTAAGTAATTTGACTGCCTTCACAGCTCATTTGGTAGTAGCTCTGCCTTCTGAGCTGGGGGGCGTGGGTTCGATCCCCACCGAGAACAAATATTTGTGTGGTGAACATAGATGTTTGTTCTCTGTCTGGGTGTTATATTGTACAATTACATAGCATATGCTATGTATGTATTTAAAAAAAGTATTCAGCTATCTGGTTCCCATGGTACAAGCTCTGCTTAACTTGGGGCTAGATTTGTTGTGTGAATTGTCCACAATATGTATTTATTAATTTTATTTTATAATTAAGATTCAAAAAAATTACGAAGTTGTAGGTTCGGTTTTTTTACTGCTCAACTTGTTTTTACCTTTGTTGTCGTCTACGTTCCTTTTGTCGAATCACTAGTTCTTATTTTGCCTTTGTAGTGGTGGTCTATTTTATTCTTGTCGAATCACTTAGTTCTATAGAACCAGTATGAATGGGCTTCTTATAGAAGTTCTATTACTGCACTTGACAAAGTTTTCGTAATTTTTAGGTACGAAATGCTGGATAAGCACACTAGTTTCGTTCATGAATAAGATTTTTAAATAAGTCTATAATAAATTATCATTTTGTTTTTAATTACGCATACATTTCTTGACGTTTACAGTGGTGGTCCATCGAAAAGCTTGGTGTCCAAGTCCTGATAAATTAGCCACAGTCTTTGTCATTTTTAAAGGAACGCCCCAGGAGACAGCAGCACCTGCTGATTAACGATTCTGCTGATTAACCAATCCTTCTATCAAGCGTGGTGACTAAGACTACTTAGCGTGGTTACTACGGTAAATTCCCTTAAAAATGAGGGTGACCTATCCAGTAGTGTACTCATTCAGGCCCCAGTGGCCCTGTGGGTAGAGGTATTAGGCCAAAGAAAAGATGGATGGACTGTTTGAAAGATGACATGAATAAGAAAGGAGTGAATGCAGATAAGACGGCTGACAGAGGAATTGGAAGAGGGAAACATGTTGTGTCGACACCACATAAAGCGGGATAAGGGCAGGAAGAGGCCTTAGTGGCCCATTACAACCTAGCTACGCGATATTAGTAGCTTAGATAATGTAGATGCCTCTGCCTCCGTAACGTAAACAGTTGAATTCCGCGCCGCAAACTCTGCGCACGCGTCTATCGCTAACGCTTTGTCGCGCGCGAACAACTAATGAATCGATTCGAATTTCGAACAATTTTTTTTCTTGTGGCTACGAAATACATCAAAAAGACGGCAACGGTTTGTTTATTATTTGGTGGTTTTTTGGCATTAAATTAATTAATTTAAAAAGTGTGTTATGTGGAAATCGAAGTGTAAATCGTGAAGTGCGTGAGGTATTTTATTGGTGCAGATCAATTTACGAAAAAATATCATAAAAAATCATGTTGTTTCGATCTTATTCTTTTTTGTTTTTACTTGTCATTTATGATTTCAAAAAAGGTTTGCGGCATTTTATGTGACTCACTGACAGCGAGCTTCAATTGTTATGTCAAGTTTTCAACCATTGCTCAAATGCGCTCTGACATTGTCAATTTAATGAAAACATAGCTTTACTATTAAGCGATTAGGCAAGAAACTGGTATTTTTTAACGTACGAGATAAAGCCGAACTTACACAGAAAGCAGCTTGCCACCTACCGGCATTTACTTACTTCACGCGAGGCTGAACATGTATGCCTCAAGTTGATGGACGCAGGGTGGTGCTTCGTAGGGCACGTTCCTGACGTGCGTGACCTACCAGGCAACGCCTTGTTATAGGCGATGGTTACTACTTAACATCAGGCGGGCCATATGCTTGTTCCCTCAGCTAGTTTTATAAAAAAAGTGTTTTTTTTTCAAAGTTAGCTATTTATTTACGGATGTTAGATTTATTTATTTACTAGCGTATGTAGCGAACTGGGTCAAGTTATAGTTAAAAGGTATTTATTAAACAAATCAAAAGGATCACTTTAAAATTTCACCAACATTAAGACAAAACTTTGATGCAAAGTCATTTGTTGCGTGTTGCGTCGCATCATTATTTCTGATATTGTATGTACATCAGACGTCTTCTTGATTACTCAAAGTATAATTATTTTCATTAAAAAATCGCAACCCTAATTTGGATTTAATATGGTAAAATAGGTACAGGCAAAGGTAGGTTTAACAAGAGGTGCAAGCTCTTAAACATTTTTATCCTACAAAACTTTGTTATTGATTTTTTCAATCTTGGAAAATGGAACACAATACCTGCAACCTGCTTTCTATGTAAATGTATAGACTAGATGTCGGTAACAGATTCGTCTCAGGAAATTAACATTGTAATGTCACATGTGTAAATACGTGATGTAAGTTCGAATTGTGTAATACAAATACTTGTAGTTGTTACAACTGTCTGCTTTTGAGAACTTGTCTAGGAATTAATAGTAAAAAGAATCGTATCCCCTGGATCGTATTTACGTTTTGTAATTTATTTTATAAATTTGAGGAGCAATCGGCTGGCGTGGTACGGGCATGTCATGAGAGATGAAAGTCATGTGACTAGGAGAGTGATGAGTATGGATGTGGATGGATATGTGAGCAGAGGTAAACCAATGAAAACATGGATGAACTGTGTGAAAGATGACATGGATAAGAGAGGAGTGAATGCAGAGATGACGGCTGACAGAGGGAAATGGAGGAGGAAGACATGTTGTGCCGACCCCACATTAAGTGGGATAAGGGCAACAAGAAGAAGAATATTTAGCTAATTCGAACAAGCATATGGTCCACCTGATGTTAAGTGGTAACCATCGCCTATAACAAAGCATTGCCTCGTAGGTCCATCAACTTTAGGCAAACAGATGTTCAGCCTCACGGTCATAACACACATATCTGTGGAACGCCCTGTATAACCCTACTACTGCATACCTAAATTACTTTCATAACTTGGCATGATATTTAAATGGTAATCTCTTTATAACCACTCTTCCACCGAAAGGTTAGATCGCCATTTATCGGGAGTGCTTGCGTTCGCAATATTTACTTTAAAATTTCACTGAACAAGTTTGCCCACGCATACGAAATCGCTACTGGTTTAGCAAGATATTATGATGATTGATGATTTTCGTCATTGCCAATCGTTTAAGAGATTATGCATATCTTCTATGCATTTAAACTAGTCTTGGTAAGACGCCCTAGAATTTTGTTATTTGATAATTCTACTAATAAAGACGAAGCAAATGACTTCTCGAGGGTAATAAAACCACCATCATCCACAACCCGACTTATCCCGCTGCTGGGCATAGGCCTCTCTCTGTATGTGCCACTGTTGACGGTCCTGTGCTAATCACATCCAGGTCTGGCCCGCGATGTTCGTCACATCGTCTGCTCTTCTTGCCGCAGGACGACCGACGCTTCTACACCCAGTTCTTGGACGCCATTCAGTTAGCGCATTACGCCACCTGTCAGTGCCTGTCCAGTCCTGATGTAAATATCATACCATACAGGAAATCAGGCCGTTGCATCTATTCTAGATAATTTATATAGCGACAGGGACAACTGTTTCTGCTCATGCCTTTACTTACGGGACGCTATAGCATAGAGGGAACAACACAAAAATCCCAAAAACCAACTAACCCAAACAACCCACCCAAAAAAGTGACTTTTTTAAATAAATAAAAAAATGTTTTTCCCCTCTCGTAATAAGCCCGTTTGTAAGCCCATTTACATAAAAAAAAAGTTTTTGACCTTCATAATTTAAGACAGATTGTCTTAAATTATTAGGAGAGAGTGAGATTGCGAGTTTTTAGATCTGGTGATACCTAAATATAGTTTTAATACGAACATGTAACCGTCCAAACGATTTACGTATGTGCATCGACTAAAATAAATCGCGCGGGCTTCTTAATCCCGCCATAGATTCATTAGCAGTAATCAAAACCCATAAAGATGCAGTCAGACATTCCTACTTCAGCTTCTGATGCGCTTTATTCAGGATCATACAAAAAACGGTAGGAAACAAGCCGTATTTGTTGCCTGTTCTTCTAGGCGTGGAACGGGCACCTAGACTCACCTAGCTTTATGACATTTCAAAGTGATCCTTGTGATAAGTACCAAAAACACTTTTTATCTGAAAGGTAAGACCTACTTCCAGATTGATTCCATAGAATCGATTCAGCAGCTTGACCATGAAGTCAGTTTCTCAAGTTTATTATTTTACTTGTCTTTTTGATCGCTTACACCCACTTGTTTAACCCTATCAACATCATCATAACTATTTCAATGCAGATTTTTGAAAGTACTCCAATGTTTTTTCATTCAAACTCTTATCCCAAAGTGCGTAAAGTTCAAAATAATGATTGAAACCACCAGATATTATTCAATTATTTTGATTCTGTGTTGACCTGAAACCAGAATTCACTTTGATTGGATTAATTGTCGACAAATTGACATTGTAACTGCCCACTGCGATTCGTATACCGACAGCTCAGTAGGACTGGTCACCGTCTTGTATGCAGTTTTGTTTTGAGCTAGAACCATCTGAGGCTGCATCCTCACTTTTCATCAGATCTGATGGCAGCCAAATGCATAGCTAACTATATTAAAAAAAAAAACCACCAAGAACAGAACTTTGTGTGACGAAAACGCATTTTTTTTTGTTTGGAAATTCAGTATTGTAGGTTGGTGGTACATAGATAACATTTTATTGTACACCACACGAAAAAACTAAAAATAAAGCGAAGTCTTCGGGTGTTGCAGGTGTCTATGGGCGACGTTGACTACTTTTCATCAGGTGGCCCGTCTGCTCGTCTGCCAGCTATGGCATAAAAAAAAGATTACAATGAGCGGTCTTATCGATATGAGCAATACCTTCCAGACATTAACATACATAATGAATAGAATAGAAATATATAAAATCTCACTTCTATATTTTACTTAGAATTGTAAAGCAGTTTTGTCAAGGACACGTAGTATTTATATAGTTTTTCAATAACTTAATATTCAACTTGGCATTTGAATAATAAGGCGATTTGGCATGGAGGCGTTGATCTTAAGAGCGAGTCGTGCAAAATAGTTGAAAACGATAGTCACGGTTAAATCGATATTATGAATATACTTGCAATAATGAATCTAAAACTTTGTGTAGAGTACCAGACTGAACGTATTGACAATTATTCCGTAACAAAAAAAAATATTTATATATAATTAAATAAACACAGATAGGTAAAATTTGACAAATCGTATGTCGGCGTTATTAAAAAATGTCATGTTACACTGTTGATTTTATGAACAAACTTTAATTCGAATTAATCTCAAATGTTTAGTCTACAATTAGTCCTTTTTCGATTTTTAATAAATCACTTAGTTATTTAGTTATGAATTTTTTAAAAAAGCATCTCAAATCCGCCATACAAATTTACTATGGACGCGCGAAGTTGAATATATACGCGACGAACGCTCGCGGAAATTCAGTCCACCACGAGAGCTCAGAGTGGGAGCACGTCTCTTTGCGAGGCGACGCGAGCCAACTAGCAAACGCGATCTTATGTGTATGTACACACAGCTGCAAACAGGTAAAGTGAGGTAAGCCATTTTTTATTATCTATGCTTTTTATTGCTCAAAAAAATGTGATGTACCTATAAATATTTACTCTGTTTAGGGAACAATGGGAAAGCGAAAAGAAAGATATTCTAAGAAGAAAAGTGGCGCTCTGTTCCGGAAAAAAAATTTCGATAAAAATATGTACGTATGTAGGTATAGATTATTTTCGTATTTCAAATTTGATGTTGGTATTGTTCCAAGTTTTTTTGGTCAGGCGAATCGAAAACCCAAGATGGCGGATTAATTTTTTTTTATATTTGATATTGGTATCGTTTAATAAGTTTTCGAGGGCGCTGGTTCCGAATCTGCCATTCATTTTTTAATCCAAGATGGCGGATTCTTATTTTGTCATAAATTTTTGATATGGGGTTTTGGGGGCGCTGACTCCGAATATGCCATTCATTTTTTAATCCAAGATGGCGGATTCATTTTTTTTATATTTGATATTGGTATCGTTTTATAGGTCTTTGAGGGCGCTGGTTCCGAATCTGCCATTAATTTTTTATGCCATTAGTTTCATGAAAAGTTAATATTTGTAGTCACAGGACTTAAAAGATCATCACAGGGTGTCAGTTTTTCCTGTTTTTTTTAAATACTCATAACTCGAAAGTTACATAACAAATATTTTTTTTATATTTTTCTGATAACTGTCATGACTTGGCGCATCCCCCGTTTTCGGTTGGACGTTGACTTATGGGACACCCTGTATATGCTAAGTATTATATCAGCTGTCTGGTTCCTATAGTATAAACTCTGCTTGGTTTGAGGCTAGATAGTGTGGAGTGGATTGTGCACAATATTTATTATTTATTACTATTATTAAAAAACCTAAAAGAAAAGTGAAATGAAAATGTAATTATTTTGTAAACTGACCTCAGATTGTTTTTTTTAGAGAGATGAATTTTACTTTCTGGCATAACGTAAACAAAATTTCGTCTCTATAAGTCACTCAACCAAACAACATTTTTTTCAAATCATGGGTTACCTACTTTTGCCACACTAGGTGTAAACGGCGTCGAGCGAACCTATCATTGTGTGCGTGAGTACGCACACAACTAGCGAGCCGCAGTAAATACCTATTTTCCGTCCGCCTGGTTTACTCGACTCGCTCTTAATAAATAATGTTGATCAACTGCCATCGAATACACAGGTACAGTCAGTACAGTCAAAAGAAAAATTATAATGGGCTTTCAAAGTATGTAGGTACCTATACTTGAAATTTAGAAGCGAAAACTCTAATTTAACATTTATTTTGTACAAGCGGCCACCCACGGCTTCGCTCGCCCCGTTCCCGTTAATTTTTCGGGATATAAAGTCCATCCAATGTCCCTCTGGCCATTGTTTTCAATCATAATATTATACATAATATTATGATTGAAAACAAATCTATCTATCCCACGGGAACCATACATTTTACCGGGATAAAAAGTGCCTATGTGCTATTCCAGACCATAATCTATATCTGTGCCAAATTTCATCCAAATTCGTTCAGTCGTTCTAGAGTTATTGAGTAACAAACAACTATCCATCCATCCATACCTACAAACTTTCGCATTTATAATATTAGTGTGATGATGATTAGTATGTTGTATGTTTGTTTGATAATTCGTATGGTATTGTTTTACGAGAAAAGTGTTAGATATGGATGTGGATGGTGGTTATAGAAGGAGAGGTAGACCAACGAAAAGATGGATGGACTGCGTCAAAGATGACATGAGCAAGAAAGGAGTGAGCACTGAGATGACGAATGATAGAGTTAAGTGGAAAAAAAACCTGTTGTGCCGACCCCATGCAGCGTGTTCGTATGTGTATTGTTATGTATGTAAGTATTTTACCAGGTATCGGATTCCCATAGTACAAGCTCTGCTTAATTTGGGGCTATATAGTGTTGCGTTGTTTGCTAAAATATTTGTTTATTACATATTACTCAAACTAGAAACAATTTTTGAAAAAGTAGTTATCTCATAATGCTGACCGTACAAGTATTGATTGACCAATAATTTGTAGCAATACAAAATGAAAACAAATAGTGATTGCATTGATATTAAAATTTTATTCTGTGCCAATTGGCAAAAGATGCATCCGTTGTTAAAAGATTTATGATTCTTCTAATAATAGAAACGTTATGTTTTCTACTTTTTTGTGGAGTCGGCACAACATGTTCTCCTCTTCCATTCTCCTCTATCAGCCGTCATGGTCTGTAGTCACTCCTTTCTTATCCATGTCATCTTTCTCAAAGTTCATCCATCTATTCTTTGGCCTACCTCTACCAACATAACTATCGTTCTCCTGGTCACATGACTTGCTCGTGTCAATTTGTGAGTCCTAACAAAAAACACTTCGTTGACTTCTACCGTGTCGCATCAGAACACTTGTCACTCAGTCGTTTGTTGTGTTAAATAACCATGAACTATGCTAATGATTTGTGCAAAACTGTAGCGTACTACATACAAATAAGTACCATTTACGTACGCTGTTACGTACGTCGTCGCTTCACGGTTCAGCTGAAAATCAGCGTTGGATAGGTAGCTATCTGCCGTCCTATTCAACATAATATGCTGAGCTGAAACCTTTTGAATAAACTGGCCAATGTAGCACGGATAGGTGAATGGGTGGGTGCGCGGGACTTTTCTACCTAGATGCTAGCCAAATTTTATATTTTACATTTATATTATGTTCCGTTTCTCAAACCATCCTACTCCCTTTTACCACAATATGTTTGGATGGGTAGGTGCGCGGGACTCTTCTACCTAGTAGGTAATTTCTATATTTCACATTTATATTATGTTCCGTTTCTCAAACCATCCTACTCCCTTTTACCACAATATGTTTTTGATAAATTATGGCCTCAGTCGAACACTCTTGTCAAAGATGGTTGTGGTTGAAATCTTTATCTGAAATGATAATCAAAAATTTTATAGTTGTTTTAAGAATAAACAAAAGGTCATTAACTCTGTTTTGACTTTTAAAATACCTATCAAAGGTCATAAAACCGATATCTCTATGAGTTAAGTGGACAAGGCTGTTTGCGAAAGTGTAGGTCGTATGTGTGTAGGCGTTTTCTTGTTTTCACTTTATATTTCCATCAACTTCTATAAAAACTATAAAATATTGCTGTTTTTATTTCCGGTTGTTGACCGTTGTGCGTTTTATAATATTATGCATTATGATCTAATATTATCTACTATGCTGTGATCTCTCTATAATAACGAGATTTAGAATTAATATTATAATGATAACATCTATTCTCGTCGCGCTTGTCTAATTCCATAAATTATTGGTGTAAAAATTAGTTTCTGTTCTAAAATAAGCATTATCATATCTTAATTTTTTGCTTTAACTTGTTTTAGCAAAAAAAACAAATCTTAGACGATTCATGCATGATTTATTAATAAAAAATGTTGGTCTGTATAAACCGAAATATAGTCAGTGTCAGTTATAAATGAGTTCATATTAAATTTTCAACAATTTTGTATTCACATAACTCAGTCATAGCACTGAAAAAGGTCTTTGTATGTTATTTTCAATACCTAGATTTCAAAGAAAGCTGTGTCGAAAAGGATCACGTCTTCGCTCCTTCTATATCTACGTCGTTCTTGAAAGACATCTATGAATATGTTGAGTGTACGTCTGTATATTTGCATATTATGTTGTATGTTGCGAAACGTGCGACTGCAGGCTTAACCGAGACCAATTTTAATGCAAATGCAACTAATTTAAATATCTATTTAAAACATAAATACTCTGGATCGTATTCCATTGTGATAGGAGTTACTATGTGTTCCTTGTCTTTGTGTCGTGACTCTCTTGAACGCTAATTAAGTGTCGTACGTATCTATACTTATCTTGGCAGTTTTGTTGTGTTACACAGTAAATAACCAATCTTATATTGTTATATTCTATTCTAAGTATGTATTTACAAAAAAATATATTTAAATATTATATTACCTATCCGGTTCCCGTAGTAAAAGCGCTGCTTAATTTGGAGCTAGATTGTTTGGTGTGGATTTCCACAATATTTATTTATTTTAATCTGCAAATTTTGTCTAATTTATTTTTTGTATGTTTCTTTTCGCTGTAAATCCTTCTCCTGCTGCATAGAACAGTTATTCTCAACATTACTTAGATACTTGTACATACAAGAAAAGAATAAACAGAAATAAAACTGATCAATAAACATCGATTAGATTCAGATTTGTGACAGTGTTGCTCACAATCGCACAAAAATAATAATCTTGAATGAAACTTAATAGACAGGAATGAAGCTACTACTACTAGAAGGACTATCAATAGAACTGAAGTTGGAAATGTTTTTAAGCAATTAAATTTAATACAAGTTTGCTTTTTGCTGTTGCTTTTTCGAGAAGCACAGCAAGGATGACTTTGCTCAAAGAATTCATATTCCAGTCAAGTTAATCAAATTTAAGCATATAAGGTGATATTTTCACGTGAATAATAAAATAACAAGTAAAAGACCCTTCACACAAGTAAACGATCACAGCCCATCTTTAAATAATAACTCTAAATCCATCTTCAGAATCCCAAAAGGAAATGAACTCAATAAAAATATGAGAAACAAAACGTCCGGCCTTCCATTCCGTTTCCGAGTATTTTAAGACGGGATCTAAATAATGGTGTCGTGTCGACGCGTTTATTTGGAGACTTCAGCTTAATTGGGGTTTCTTTGATTTTTACATTTTATCACGTGGTTTCTGTAATTCGTTTTAGGTTTGTGGGATTTATTTTATACCTCTTACAAGTTTTATATTCAGTTTGCATCTTTGTCAATTAGACGTTTCGCATTATTGGAGGTTTTAATGCAGATGACCTTACCTTCTAAAATCTGTCTAGATAAGGAATTAAATTACAGATTTTAAACGTTTATAAGTATGGGGCCCTAAGGCCTAAGCCTTTTATTTTGCGTCATATTTTCTGACTACTTACACAACGGACATTCCGAGCGACAAGTTTAAATTACCATAATTATTTATAAAAACTAGCTTATATCAATAGGTATGAGAGGTATATAAATACTAGCGGTGGAAGTCCGACAGAGCAAGGTGGTTTAATGGCGCTAATGAAGACGACTACGTGTACGTCTCACAAACGGTGGAGAAAAACATTGAGAAAATGGTGAAAGAAACTTTGCCACAGTTTCAAAACTTTGATGATATTTTGTTAATATTGGTAATTGCTGAAATGATACAAGATACAAGATTTATTTGTAAAAAACAGTGTTTCACGTCATTATCTGTACTTAGTACTACCTACCTACTTACATATGTATATACATTGCACGAATTATAAATATAATTTTCAATTAAAAATTGAATATTTATTTACAAAACATAAACAATATGATTTTTCTATAAAATAAAATCTTCTCAACATTATTGATATAAAAGAGCCCATGGTTAAGTTTTAAAGGAAATGGATTGACTAGAAATAATATGGTTAAAGTTTTGGTTCACGAGCACCGCTAAAGTAAGTGTCTCGTACTATTAAATTTCTTCTGACAATCTTAATAATTAAAAACCTAGATGTAAATGTATGTTGACTCATGTATGTAGTTAAAATTCAAATATTTGAAAGTCCCGTAATAAAATTGTCAATATTTTCTTCTCTGAATCCAACCACAAACTACGTGATCACAATACTTATTGCTTGTTTATTCTTGGAATTGTAAATGCATTAAATTATTTTATTAATCCGGGTCCTAAGAACTATTAAATAAATTATCTTATGAAATGTTTTACGAAAAAACCAAATACTTAATCGTTGATTTGTGGTCAAATCGAATGTTTCGATTTACGTAGCGTGTAAGTAGTAATTCGAAGATCCTATCGCGCAAAACGTAAAAATGAAACTCCACATGAACATCAGTCAGCTAGTGCTGGGCTTTGGCATGTTCAAGTCTTCTATTGTCCACCTGATCTACAGATCTAAGGGAATTGTCTACCAGATATATTAACAGTTGTGAATCCATCCCTATTATATGCTTCATCAGTACACGCAACACAGTTTGCATTTGAGCTTCTGCAAGACGCGCTATCTCCATGCTTGTTATTTCATCAAAAAAGATCAGTGATCTCTGAAGAAGTCAAATTGTGATCTAGATTCTTCAGTAGGCTAGACTCCAGTAGACTTTGGACTCACAGATGTGTTTTATATTAAATTGTATTCATTATATGCTGAATGAAACGTGTTTCATCAAGGATCTTGGTATTTTATTATGATTTGAGTGGCCAGAGCCATGCGATAGAAACTGATTCCAGTTTCACGAGTACCTAATTTATTATTGAATTTATAATTGTGACAGTTGGACGAGTTTTTAATACTATTGCGAGTCGTTAATTTTTATTGCTTTGAATGCGGTTGGCGCTAAAATGGTAAAAGGTAACATGGAAAATAAATATTTTATGGTCGTATTTAGATGAAAAATAATCTCAATAATACTTACTTTTAATTGAAATCAAGAAAACCTGCAATTTATTATTGAACAAAAACAACAACGTAACTTTAGACTTTTCGTATTTATAATTATCCTACTTCATAAGTATCAGTAGTGGACTGAGTGTAGAATGTTATAGTTAGTTGGTCATAATAATATATAGACCTCAAATACCTTGAAAAAAATATCACGATATTGTAGTAAGTAGCCCCTTGAAATATAATAAAGTTGTTCTTGGGATTTGGGCAGTCTGATCTCACAGGTCCTCTCTGTGGCTTCACAGCTTCTATAATCTAGTCTAGACTGACGATAGCTTCTATATTCTAGTCTAGACTAACGATATCGCTAGCTTTCGCAATTCTTTAAACTTATCAACATAATTCCGAAATTCTCTGCGATATAAATCTAATGCTAAAATTAATGTGTTTACAACTCCTCGTGATAAAACTGTCAGTTTCACTAATCAGAGTAATCTTGAATTATTTACAACGATGCAAAATGTGCTGCCATAAATTAAAGCCTTGATCTTGGCAATGATCAACATCATCATCTTCCTACCCTTATCCTACGCTAAATAAAGTCAACAAATCAGTATAACTTTTTAAACTATCATGGTTTTTAACACTATTTTTATAAAACAACGGGATATTTAACATGATTAAATTTTGAGTTGACTTCCGATATTTCGGCACAGTTGCATGCACCATGATCACGGTTGAGCTAGTTCAACTGTGGAAGTCAACTGAAAATTTAATCATGTAAATACCCCGTTGTTTCATAAAAATAGTCAACACATCAGCTTTCCTTCTTCCACTCACATCTACCATTCGTCATCTCAGTGCTCACTCCTTTCTTGCTCATGTCATCTTTGACATAGTCCATCCATCTTTTCTTGGTCTACCTCTTCTATAACGATCATCCACATCCATATCTAACACTTTTCTCGTAATGTGGCTTGACAATGATCAACATAAAATGTGTATTTAGGAGACTGATTCTGACATATTGGTGTAAAGACAGACAATATGCCTCTAGCTAGTAGGATTGAAATCTTAATTACAATGTTGGTAGATATTATCTTTTATGGTCTATTTTCTTAGCATGCTCAATAATTTATTTTCTGCTTTAGGTATTCTGTTGAAATGGTATACTCGTTTATTAATAGGTATATCAAGCCAAAAATATGTTTATTCAGTTGTATTGCATCACAGGGATCACTTTGAAATGTCTGAAAGCTAGGTGACTCTAGGTGCCAGTTCCACGCGCCCAAGCCTAGAATATAAAGCCGAATTAAAAGTTTATTTTCTAACACATATGTTTTATATGTAAATTATCAATAACTAAAATCAAATGTTTGGATATACACATAAACTTATTTCCAAACCAATTTATGATCTATAAACAGCTGTTCACTTAATCAAATCAGATGACTAATGCATTAATGCAATAATTAATATTGATTATTAGTTAAGTAGCTGTGAAATTAAATACTAACGGTATAATTAGGTAGGTTAGGTTACCTTAATTGAATAAACGTATCTTACAAAATAATGATTTAATGAAGCATATTTCTTAATTAATTCAAACGTAATTTGTTATGTTTGTGTCTTTCTGAGTTGCACTCATAACTCAGTTTGATAGTAGCTCTGCCTTCTACGCTGGAGGGCGTGGGTTCGATCCGCACCGAGAACAAAAATTTCTGTGGTGAATATAGATGGATTTATTTTGGCCTCTGTCTGGGTGTTGTATTTTAATTTTACTCTTTCGAACTGAACCATGATATGATAGTCCTTAAATACAACATACTTCTAAAATATATTTTAACTATGAAATAATTTTATTTCACATGAACCTAAAAGAGACAAGAAAA
The DNA here is from genome assembly GCA_939531255.2 of Thera britannica. Classification (NCBI taxonomy): domain Eukaryota; kingdom Metazoa; phylum Arthropoda; class Insecta; order Lepidoptera; family Geometridae; genus Thera; species Thera britannica. The sequence goes on along the minus strand of OW618039.2, from coordinate 7,343,713 downwards.
TTTTATGAAGCTTCTCTAAATCTAATAATAAAATAAAAATTAAAGGTGGTAATTTCACACAGCTACCCAATACCGGTCAAAGTAAGTAACTTCAACAGACTATTACTAATCTAGTTTTCGTTTTGATACTCAAAATAATTATTCTAAAGACGTCTGCGTAGCACGTGAACCGCGCATTCTTAGCCCTCTTGCGAAAGTATGCCTTGTGTTTGTTAGGAATTTCTTTGTTCGTATATTTGGACGTTGTCGGAGATTGGGCTATAAATAATAGAAACAATAGTGCGATTCTCGTAACTCAATTTAAATAACATATTCGATACATAAATAACAGTTACAATGGTCAAGAAAAAGTTACTAGAAACTTTTTCCAGTGGGAGTACACAAGCCTAGATCGTGATGCTATTAACTATAATGATTTTCTTTATTTCACAAATTAATAACCTTCCTACACGATACGTGATTACATCTTTTATAGCTCAGTCTGATCTTAGAAAGTAATTTGATTCTTCTTTGCTACCTGTTAAGTATTTGATTTCCATCTTAAGGGGGTACGATTTCCATACAAACTGAATTTACACAACTATGGGCAAACAAAGTATAAATATACACTGAAATAGCTGTAATAGAGTTTTACAGTGGTCTTTATTGCCGGCCAGTTAAGTGAAGTTGGAGAAAACTGTAGGATAACAGAAATAATAATAAAAAACCAAAAAAGTAATTTTTTCGTCGTTCAATAATTTTTTTGAAGCCCCGACTGCCACGACCAACGGCTGACACTCCAACTTTATATAACTGGCCGGTAATAAGGACCACTGTAAAAGCCTATTACAGCTATTTCAGTGTACATTAATACTTTATTCGCCCATAGTTGTGTAAATTAAGTTTGTATGGAAATAGTACCCCCTTAAGGGGGGCATGGTAGACCAAAGTGAAATTGTAAAGTAGCATTTATTTTCGTTCTATCGACGAATCTATTAAATTTTTTTAGCTAGACGGAAAACGACGAAGCTTGTTGCTATCATAGATAAAATCATAGTATCCATAGAGCCTTTTCATCTCTAAAGTATAATCAATCTTCAAACAAAGGATCTGAGTCATTCCGTTGCAAGATGGTTCCTATCAAGTAAAGTAGCCTGAGCTATCGATCACAATTGCACAACTCTACACAAATCGCATATCCTGATTGGTATCGACGATCGTAAGATGCGAGTCACGAACAGTTACTGGTAGTCACAGACACTGTGGGTGCTTGTTTAAGTTTGTTTCCACTCTACCCACGATAAGATTAGGCATAAGCACACGATAAAATTTGGCATAAGCACACACGGGAACATTTGTATTATTATCTGAATTGTTTCAAAACGCATAAAAAACGGCAAGCTTTCCTAAGACAGCGTTACATTTTCCACACTTTATGAACTTATGAACTGTATGACGGTAGCTTTAAAACGAAATATGACTTCGAGAGTCATATTGCCTTTCTTTTCATATTTCTTATTTATGTAGTGGTAAGTTCCTCTTAAGGCTATGTTTTCCATCTTCAGATATATTTATATGTCAAATTAAAATAATTTTAATCCAATTCTTCTTCAATTTTTAAATCCTTAAAACGCAAGCATATATTTTTTTATAGTTCCAAAACCGGTCCGAAAGACGATGTCATGAGAAGGGATAACCGTCATGTGACTAGGAGAGTGATGAGTATGGATGTGGATGGATATGGGAGCAGAAGTAGACCAAAGAAAACATGGATGAACAGTGTGAAAGATGACATGGATAAGAGAGGAGTGAATGCAGAGATGACGGCTGACAGAGGGGAATGGATGATGAATACATGTTGTGCCCACATCAAGTGGGATAAGAGCAGGAAGACTAAGTGATTTACTAGAGTTTCATAAATCTAAATTCTGTTTTTTTTTTTATAAAATTAGGCCCTTTGTCGTTCGACATTGGAAACATCACAAACACAGATATTATCTCACAGGTAGGATCTATGTCACATATCGACAAACTTACTATTGCGTGTGCAAGAAACGCCCCTGGCTTCAATTTGGCGTCAGCAATCATACAAACCACAGTCTGCTAACACCGTCTCGGGTGTACGTCTATGTTTGTGATAGTGTTTGCATGAATCGTTAACCAATTGCATTTGGGCTATGTTTACTTGCTATCATATATTATTACTAGCTGATGCCCGCGACTTCGTCCGCGTGGATATTTGAGTTCTTTTTTTTTATTTTGATATGACCAACTGTAGTTACCATAGTTTTGAGCTTGTACGTTAGAGTGTATTTGAATTTGAAGGCAAGTGCTGTTGTTTTATTTTTCAGCAGTGTCTAATTTAAGTATGATAGATGTTTCCCGCAATTTTGTCTTAGTGGTTATCATCGGTTTTTTTGAACACCTTTGTGTGTATTCAAACCTGGTGACAGATGCCGCGGTAGCTGAATTTTTTTTAATGTTTTTTTGCGTATTTTGTAAAGCTCTTTTTCGTGATTTTGTTTAAGTGGCTAATTTGGGCTATCGTATTTGTTGGTGTATAATCGAAACTGGTTTTTTTAAATGACATGACCAACTGCTATTTACCATAGTTTTGAGCTTGTACTTTAGAGTGTATTTGAATTTAAAGGCATGTGCTATAATATTAGTTAGTTATATTGTAGCTGAATTTTTTCAGCGGTGCTTAGCTTCGCTATGATAGGTGTTTTCTGCGATTTTGTCTTAGTGATAATCTTGGGTTTTAAAAATTTGTGAAAATGAAGATTGAATTGCCGCCTTCCCGGTTTTTTTTTTCTTTTTCTCTGGCGGGCCTTCGGCTTCGGCTCACCAGCATTATTCAGCTATTATTTTCATTCTCATAATTTTAAAAATGGTTAATGTCAAATCTATGTTATTTTAAATAAATAGTTGAAGCTATATATTAATCAAGTAATTTAGAAGATATATTATTTATTTAATACTATCTTTATGTTATTTAAATTTAAATTTTACATTGCGCTATCTTATTAGACTTTTTAAACTTCTTACTGTTGTAATGGGTTTCCAACCTACTTGCTGAATAAAAAGTTGCAATTTGGTTCAACGACCTCCTTGCAGTTAGAAAGACTTTAGAAAGTTGGAAAATGGTTGAATAAAATAGAACTTGTTTTTTTTTATAATTTGACAGCTGTCAGTAGAAAGCGATTCTCCCTAGGGCTGAAAGTTTTACTTTCAATTAGGCCCCTCAGGCAACTTCAGACCTACTTTCAGAGTATGAGTAATGAAAAGTGTATTTCAGCGGTGTTTAGTTTAAGTATGAAAGATGGTTCCCGCGATTTTGTCTAAGTGGTTATCATCGGTTTTTTTGTTAACCTTCATGTGTATTCAAACCTGGTGACAGATGCTGCGGTAGCGGAATTTTTTTAATGTTTTTTTTTGCATATTTTGTTAAGCTTTATTTCGTGATTTTCTTTTAGTGGGTAATTTGGGCTATCGTATTCGTTGGTGTATAAACGAATCTGGTTTTTCATAGTTTCGAGCTTGTACTTTAGAGTGTATTTGAATTTGAACGCGAGTGCTGTTGTAGCCGATTTTTTCAGCGGTGTTTAGTTTAAGTATGATAGATGATTCCCGCAATTTTGTCTTAGTGGTAATCATCGGTTTTTTTGAATTTTTTTTATGTATTCAAACCTGGTGACAGATGCTGCGGTAGCTGGAAATTTTTTTATGTTTTTTTTTGCGTATTTTGTATAATGTTTTTTTTTTATCATATTTCGTAAAGCTCTTTTTCGTGATTTTCTTTTATGGGGTAATTTGGGCTATCGTATTCGTTGGTGTATAATTGAATCTGGTTTTTTTAGTTTGATATGAACAAATGCTAGTTACCATAGTTTCGAGCTTGTACTTTAGAGTGTATTTGAATTTGAAGGCGAGTGCTGTTGTAGGCGATTTTTTTCAGCGGTGTTTAGTTTAAGTATGATAGATGATTCCCGCAATTTTGTCTTAGTGGTTATCATCGTTTTTTTTGAATTTTTTTTATGTATTCAAATCTGGTGACAGATGCTGCGGTAGCTGGAATTTTTTTTATGTTTTTTTTTGCGTATTTTGTAAAGAACTTTCGTGAATTTGTTGAAGTGGCTAATTTGGGCTATCGTATTCGTCGTTGGTGTATAATCGAATCTGTTTTTTTTATTTGACATGACCAACTGCTAGTTACCATAGATTTGAGCCTCCACTTTAGTGTATTTGAATTTTAAGGTGAGTGCTGTTGGAGCCGATTTTTTTCAACAGTGTTTAGTTTAAGTATGATAGATGTTTCCCGCGATTTTGTCGTAGTGGTTATCATCGGTTTGTTTGTGAACTTTTGTGTGTAAACGAACCTGGTGCCAGATAATGCGGTAGCTGAATTTTTTTAAATGTTTTTTTACGTATTTTGTAAAGCTTTTTTTTGTGATTTTTCTTAAAATCATTTTCCGTTTTTTCTTCTTTCAGGGAAATAATTTTCCTATCTTCTTTCTTGGCGCACCTCTGCTCTATTAGAGGAACACACCTTCTAAGTTTCATGATTCTAGGGCTAACGGTTTAGGCTGTGCGTTGATTTTTCTTTATACCATTTTTCCCCTTTTTCTCCTCTTCGGTAAATAATTTTTCATTTTCCTTTCTTAGCGGATGCCTACGTCTTAAAATCTACCTGCATGCCAAATTTTAGCTCAATCCGTCCAGTGGTTTGGGCTGTGCGTTGATAGATCACTATGTCAGTCAGTCAGTCAGTCAGTCAGTCAGTCAGTCACCTTTGAGTTATATATATATAGATGGTGGAGTGCGCTGCCCATGCCGGTTATGCAAGGTAAATAAATAGATGACTATCTCAGCGAACGAATTCTGAGAGAAGTTAATCAAACTATTTGTCTGTATTGGACGTGACTATGGAACTTTGAATGTAAATAGATTGTACTCAGACGTGGTCACCAATATTCACAAACATAGGTTTGAAAATATTTTACTTCAAATAAATAAAAATACTTTTAAGTTCTGGATATTTTGACCTACAACAGCGCATTTTAAGAATCTTTCGTGCGCTGTCGCACTTCAAATCCTTTCACCACACTGGGTTTGAAAGAACTAGTGACACGATAAGAAGGGAATCGTTAGCTAGGTTATATGGACTACATAAGCCTGTATATTTAAATTTACACAGATATTTTATAAGAAAGATAGTTATACTCTTTCACTCGACTCATTCCCTCTAACGCATCATCATGATCATTTTCTTGTCCTTATCCCACTTCATGTGGGGTCGGCACAACAGGTTTTCTTTCTCCACTCTCCTCTATTAGCCGTCATTTCATCAGTCACTTCTTCCTTACCCATATCATCCTTCACACAATCCGTCCGTCTTTTCTTTGGCCTCTGCTTCTATACCCATCCACATTCATATCTAGCACTTATTTCTTTTTCTCCTCACTTTACTTTACTCAAGGCAAACACCAGAAGAGTGGCTGCTAATTCGATGGAATAGAAAAGTGTGTGTTCCCACGATCAGGTGCAGATAGCACTTGTTCAATATTGACACAGCGATAACTGAATCGAAGAGTGCTTTCTATGATAAAGTGAAGTAAGTTAGCTGTTTTAACCTGGTTTTCGGCACGCTTAATTATCTCTTTGTTTAAACTTATACCTTGTCCAACTATTGTCCATGTGTTTTTTGGTACGAAGTCTTAGTCTATCATAGTCTTTGTCACATAGAATAAGTTATCTAAATATATAAAACTCTTTCGTTACTGACTGACTGACTGACTGACTGACTGACAATCAACGCACAGCCTAAACCATTAGTCCTAGAAGCATGAAACTTGGAGGGTATGTTCCCCTTATAACGTAAAGGTGCACTAAGAAAGGAAATTGGAAAATTATTTCCCGAAGAGGAGAAAAAGGGGAAAAATGGTTTAAAGAAAAAACAACGCACAGCCTAAACCATTAGTCCTAGAAGCATGAAACTTGGAAGATGTGTTGCTCTTATAGAGCAAACGTGCATTAAGAAAGAAAATCGGAAAATAATTTACCTAAAAGAAGAAAAAAAAGGAAAAAAGTTTCATGAAAATTCACAAAAAATTGCTTTATAAAATACGCAAAAAAACAGTAAAAAAAAATCTGCTACCGCAGCATCTGTCACCAAATTTGAATACACACAAAAGTTTACATTAACCCCACCGTAACCACAAAGACAAAATCGCGGAAAACACCTATCGTACCGAAACTAAACAGCGCACCGCTTCAAAAAACGGCTAAAGTACATGCTCAAAACTATGGTAACTAGCTGGTCATGTCAAATAAAAAATCTGATTCGATTATACACCAACACGCATACGAAACCCTAAATTAGCCACTAATCTTCTAAATATGTAAAACTCTTACGTTACTGACTGACTGACTGACTGACGATCAACGCACAGCCTAAACCGTTAATCCTAGAAGCATGAAACTTGGAGGGTATGTTCCTCTTATAACGTAGAGGTGCATTAAGAAAGGAAATTGAAAAATTATTTCCCGAAGAGGAGAAAAAGGGGAAAAATGGTTAAAAGAAAAATCAACGCACAGCCTAAACCATTAGTCCTAGAAGCATGAAACTTGGAAGATGTGTTGCTCTTTTATAGCAAAATAGCATTAAAAAAGAAAATCGGAAAATTATTTCCCTAAAAGAAGAAAAAAAAGGAAAAAAGTTTCATGAAAATTCACAAAAAATTGCTTTACAAAATACGCAAAAAAAAAGTAAAAAAAAATCTGCTACCGCAGCATCTTTCACCAAATTTGAATACACACAAAAGTTTACATAAACCCCACCGCAACCACTAAGACAAAATCGCGGAAAACACCTATCATACCGAAACTAAACACCGCAACGCTTCAAAAAACGGCAAAAGTACCTGCTCAAAACTATGGTAACCAGCTGGTCATGTCAAATTAAAAAAGTCTGATTCAATTATACACCAACACGCATACGAAACCCTAAATTAGCCACTAATATAACATAAAATCACAAAAAATGGCTTTACAAAATACGCAAAAAAAACCATTAAAAAAATTTCAGCTACCGCAGCATCTATCACCAGGTTTGAATACACACAAAGGTTTACAAAAAAACCAATGATAACCACTTAGACAAAATTGCGGGAATCATCTATCATACTTAAACTAAACACCGCTGAAAAAAATCGGCTACAACAGCACTCGCCTTACAATTCAAATACACTCTAAAGTACAAGCTCAAAACTATGGTAACCAGCAGTTGGTTATGTCAAATTAAAAAATCTGATTCGATTATACACCAACACGCATACGAAACCCCAAATTAGCCACTAATATAACATAAAATCACAAAAAATAGCTTTACAAAATACGCAAAAAAACATTTAAAAAAAATCAACTACCGCAGCATTTGTCACCAGGTTTTAATACACACAAATGTTTACAAAAAACCCGATGGTAACCACCAAGACAAAATCGCGGGAATCATATATCATACTTAAACTAAATACCGCTGAAAAAAAACGGCTACAACAGAACTCACTTTCAAATTGAAATACACTATAAAGAACAAGCTCAAAACTATGGTAACTTGCATTTGATCATGTTAAACTAAAAAAAACAGATTCGATCATACACCAACGAATGCGATAGCCCAAATAAGCTACTAAAACAAAATTACGAAAATGAGCTTTACAAAACACGCAAAAAAAAACAAAAAAAAAAATTCAGCTACCGCAGCATCTGTCACCAGGTTTGAATACAAATAAAGTTTTGCAAAAAAAACAATGATAACCACTTAGACAAAATTTCGGGAATCATCTATCATACTTAAACTAAACACCGCTGAAAAAAATCGGCTACAACAGCACTCGCCTTACAATTCAAATACACTCTAAAGTACATGCTCAAAACTATGGTAACCAGCAGTTGTTCATGACAAATTAAAAAAATCTAATTCGATTGTACACCAAAACGCATGCGAAATCCCAAATAAGCCACTAATATAACATAAAATCACAAAAATAGCTTTATAAAATACGCAAAAAAAAAACATTAAAAAATTTTCAGCTACCGCAGTATTTGTCACCAGGTTTTAATACACACAAAATGTTTACAAAAAAACCGATGATAACCACCAAGACAAAATCACGGGAATCATCTATCATACTTAAACAAATCACCGCTGAAAAAAAACGGCTGCAACAGCACTCGCCTTCAAATTCAAATACACTCTAAAGTACAAGCTCAAAACGATGGTAACTTGCATTTGATCATGTCAAACTAAAACAACAAGATTCAATTATACACCAACGAATACGATAGCCCAAATTAGCCCCTAAAACAAAATCACGAAAAAAAGCTTTACAAAATACGCAAAAAAAAACATTTAAAAAATTCAGCTACCGCAGCATCTGTCACCAGGTTTGAATACACACAAAGGTTTGTTACAAAAAACCCCATGATAACCACTAAGACAAAATCGCGGGAAGCACCTATCATCAAGCAACTAAACACAGCTGAAAAAAATCGGCTACAACAGCATTTACAATCTATGAACACACTTTATATAGTTTTGAATGCAAACTCAAAACTAAGGTAACCAGCACTTGGCCATGTAAAACCAACGCATACTTACCCAACTTAGCCACTAAGACAAATTCACGAAAAATAACTCTCAAAATATACGCAAAAAACAGTGAAAACATATCAATAGCTGTCCGCTTTCCACCATAAAATAGTTTCTTTTAAACGAACTCAAACTATATCTTTATACTAACCACGCGGACGAAGTCGCGGGTGACAGCTAGTACATAGTATGAAAATGTAAAATGGTCTGGCGTTAAATTGAAAAGCCTCAACCGCAAAACTGTTAACTGAAACTACAGAAGCGTTTGTGCTTTGCAAAACCGCATGCTAAACTGCGGTAGGCGTGGTCCCAATTTTGTGGTTAGTTTACTGTTTACTTGCAAACAAGTTACTGTGCATTTCTAGAACTTTTAGATTTGAAAAGTGTCCGTCAAGTTTCTTGTGTACCTCTACATGTTTTTCCGACTCAAAATTAGTCTAAAAGTATTTACAAAACACACACACGTAGCAGCAGTTCAGCTGTATAAAGATAATGCAGACTGTTGCAGAAAAAAAAAGTGAGTTGTAGAAGATGTTATAAAGTTTTCCCCTTATACTTCTGTATGGGTAAACCTAGTTAGTAGAATAAATCTTTTCCCTTTAGCTATTATCATACTTCAAGTTGGTATGTGTCGATGATAAAGTGTGTGCTTATAAAGATAAGACACCGATGGCTTCAAAATTTCATTTCTTTAAATCGACACTCTCCAGGGGTCTAAATAAGAATGTACTTAACAATCTATAATGTGTTATATCCAGTTCCCAATCGTCTTGAACTTCCACATTTTGATGCAGTCCGCACCCACGCGCGGTATTTATAATCTAATTGACCGAATACATTATTTTTGTGTTTAAATTTACCGCTTTTAGAAAAGGTACAACTGTTATAGCAGTACCTACAGTAATTTGATATCGTCATTAGGCAGTGATGTAACAGAATCAGTCGTGATTGTCAATAGCTGGACTTCCATGGTTGTTTTTTCTAATTTATCACTGGGGACCTAAGCTGGCAAGCTCAAGGCTGGGCTGGCCATGTCTGCAACGAGAGTTCTGGGTCAATATAAAAGAATGGTGCCCACAAGAGCCATGGGCCGCGTCGCGGTAGACCAAGAACAAGATGGCGAGACAAGCTCGACTAGTACAGAACTACAGACCACAGTGGAACATCTCAGAACAGGATCGCAAAGAGTGGTGGGGATTGGGGAGGCCTTTGCCCAGATGTAGGACATATTAGGCTCATATTAATAATAAATCACTGGGGAATAAAGTTTTTAAGAAAAATATTCCCTACCGTACTAACATTCACATAGTTTAGCTTGGTTGCGTGGGTAAACATAATAAGGAAATATTTAAACTAGAATATCTCTTCGAACGAACGTAAAAAGAAAATCAACATCGGCTGACATATTAAGCTCAGTGATTTTACAGTTATGCGTCTAATTACTTTTGCTCTCAATAATCGATTAATAATCTATGCAATATGATTTATTGACATTACCTTTCAATTACCTAACTTCGTGTTAGTTCAGTTACTGGTTACTTCACATGGGTATTACATATTGTTTGTATTCTATTACGAGTTTAGTATCTTCAGCGTTTGTGTCAATAGTAAAGTAAGTAAAAGTAAAAAGTAAAAAGGATTTATTTTCTTTCACAATGCATAAGTCAATGGTGTAATGGCTTTACAAACAAAGATAAGTATGCCTGCATTGTGAAAGACTGGTGCCTGAGGTAAGTTCGTAAGAACCTGTATTACAGGTCACCAGGCCCCACTCTGCGAACAATTCTGGTCTTGTTATGAAGAACAATTAGCAATAATTTAAGCAACAGTAAGAGTTACAAGTGCAGTAGATATTGGTGATAAGAGAAATAAAACGTAAAATACAATAAAAAGTACGAAAACAAGATTAAAAATAAAATACATTAAAGAACAGCTTAAAACTATGCTAAAGATCATAGGTAGTAAATATCTTGCTACCTAATAGCATATATATAAAGAAGAAGGAAGGATGAATGAAATTATGAGTGATAGGTAGTGGATAAATTTGTGTGGGTGAGTGTGTTGTGGGTGTGGGTGAGTGTGTTGTGAATGTGTGTTTGAATGTGGGAATACGAGTGAGGTGATGGAGGATTATTTCAAGGGGATTAGAAGTTTTTCAGTTTCTTCATAGTTAAGTGTTTTGAGGTACTTTGTTATAACCTTCTTGCATTTTGGTCTACATAGGGGATAAATGTTTAGTGTACCGTTTAAGATATTGTAGAGATAAGCACCCAAGAAACAGTACGAGTTTCGGGCATGGGCAGTACGGAATGATGTTATTTCACAGACTTTGCCTTTCTTTCTCTTGTTCTTAGTCAATAAAGGGTCGTAGTTCAAGGTTGAGTGCTTTTTAAGGACAGTCTGAAGGATGAATGATTGTCTGAAAGTTATTACATCCCACTTTTCATATAGTTGTGCTGTAGGGAACCGAAATGGAAGACAAGCACCCACCTTAAGTATAGCACGCTGAGGCCTTTGCCCAGATGTAGGACATATTAGGCTCATATTAATAATAAATCACTGGGGAATAAAGTTTTTAAGAAAAATATTCCCTACCGTACTAACATTCACATAGTTTAGCTTGGTTGCGTGGGTAAACATAATAAGGAAATATTTAAACTAGAATATCTCTTCGAACGAACGTAAAAAGAAAATCAACATCGGCTGACATATTAAGCTCAGTGATTTTACAGTTATGCGTCTAATTACTTTTGCTCTCAATAATCGATTAATAATCTATGCAATATGATTTATTGACATTACCTTTCAATTACCTAACTTCGTGTTAGTTCAGTTACTGGTTACTTCACATGGGTATTACATATTGTTTGTATTCTATTACGAGTTTAGTATCTTCAGCGTTTGTGTCAATAGTCAATAGACTTTCCTAATACGAGTACAAGTATGTTTTAAACGGTTGCGGTACCTGTTTCTATTTACAGACAGTAAACACACTGTACAATATTTTCTACTTTTTAAGCTATCATTGCAATTGTATCGACATTTGAATTTTATTCACCTTTACTCGTCTCAAATTCAATCGAATTTGAATGAATACTTTTATCTTTGATTTTGATTGTCAATTTTTATTTATTTAGTAATAAAAATGGACTATTATAACTATTTATTAGTAGTAGTACTTATTAAATAATATATTTACTATTATTTAATAAGTACTGGCACGTGAGGCAAAACATCTGCATGCCTCAAGCTGATGATCGTAGGTTACGTTCCTGTCGTGCGTGACCTACCAGGCAATGTGTTGTTATAGGCGATAGTTACCTATAACAACACATCAGGTGGGCCATATGCTTGTTCCATCAGCGAGTTGGATAAAAAAAATGTACGCGAGTAGATCAGTAGTATCAGTTCCAGGCATGCTTTTATTTATATTAGCAACAGTTTCATTAAAATACATTTTCGTTTGAAGTGTTATACCTATATGTATAAACTGTGAATGAAAAATACACGATCGAATATTATGTTGATGTTTTTAATGAGTAGACCGTTAACTTGTAGTTTAGTTTTCGGATATTATTCTGTGTAGACAAACGCAATGGGAGGCAAATAAGTGGAATGCCCTATATAATTCTAGCGATAACTAAGTCAATTTACCGGAACACGTTCCTTAAAATAGTGCGTGCAGAAATCCTATGCACGGCTAGAACAACATGATCGCTGGCCCTACCCAGTTTAGCTATTTAGAATTGACCTTTATACCCCTTGATATAAGACCTATTGACATGATACTATTCCGTCAAAACCCTCATAATTTACCCTTCGGGAATGCTTCACGATTTGTTTCGCTCACGCTTTGCTGATATACCTTGACGACGTATTTTATCGCGCCGATCTGCACCATAAAACACATTCGCTAAACGATCTCATTGTGTAGTGACATTCGCCATGATCAAATCAATCGAACTCTAACCTCGAAAATGCCAAAGGCATTCAGGATATGAGAACTTCGCAGGATAGATGAAGAATGTTTCATTTACAAGGCTCGTTTGAGCAGTCGCTCCGCAGTGGAGACGAATTGTCCCCCAATGGGAATAAAACCTTGGCAGCACTGGCTAAAATCCATAGACATTGCACGGGCAAATCCCATGCGCTCGGATGCGGAGATAACAAACCCAATCCGCTCGATAAATCCGACTCTAACGGCAGTCTTCAATCAAGAAAATCGTTTCGCAACGAATGCATCATAGAAATCAAAGAAGCCGATAAAAACAATCACCTCATCAAAAATAATGATGGGTTCTCAAAAAGCTTCAGTAACAGCACCAGCTCTTACGAAGGCCATAGTGATACAGATTCAGAGAGCTTAAAGTCCCGATCTGAACCTAATAAAAACCTAGATCCGTGTGAAAGATTGTTTTCACAAAATACTAAAGCGTCGTTGATGAAGACGGCTCGAATGAGATACTCTGATGATAGCGCCATCCAAGACGAAGTTGATGGGGAAAAATGCAAGCAAAATTTTAACAGAACGCCTATGAGATCCAGCTACAGAGAAAGGAAATCTGCAGTAGTGACAATTGAAGAAGTCAAATCTGATGGATCTAATCATGACGAGGAAATAGCTAATGCTGTACTTTTCGATGAAAAACGGAAGACCCCTACTCAAACAAAGTCAGGACTGCAACGTAAAGGGTCTGGGAATAGCTTGACAAATGGTAAAGCTATCACGAACGGCACTAAACCTCCTTGGCGAGGCGCCAGCAAAAATAAAATACCCACCGAGCCTTTCGTGAGAACTCCTTCCTTTAGAGGTAGTATTAGGAAGAAAAATGCTAAGGGCGATGGAATTCCATGGCGGAAGCTGTATGAACTTTCGCTTTGGAGAAAGTATGGGGTGAGCTTCGCGTCTGTCGGCGCGGACACCGAGCGTGCCTTACTGCGGCCGTGGAGTGAACTGTCTACGCAGCAGCAGCCGCCATCATTCTCGGTAAGTTGTTCTTCAAACGTCAATCAAGTGCGCGCCCTAGGCGTCCGCACTTTGATATCTCACTCGTATTTGGCAGTGGCCGATTACTGAACTGCACTCTTATCGATTATGGGCGCACGATCTTGAATACCATTACGTTTCGATGTATCAGCTAGGCTATATTTTCAATAATCACCCTGTAACCACACTGTTGTCAAAAGGTTTATGTGATCCCATGCAAGGTAAAGGCTCAAAATGGATTAATATGGTTATCTTATCGGAACGCTGAAGGTAACATGCCTTTGTTTGCCCAAAGATAATACGATGCTCATAAATGGGCTCGTAATATTTGCCAAAACGAAAGATACATTCCTAAATAAGGATCTGGGTAATCTTGTTCCGTGATTTGCTCGTTTACCTTTACTTTTCTTTTACCAAAACAGGGGAACAAGACGTCAAATCAATTGGCTCAAATTGGAACACTTTCAATCTCGAGCGATCACGATACGGCATAGGTCATGTCACGGCTCGTTGTCTCGCCTAGTTATAATAGTCGTCCATATGAGGTTATGAGGTAACGATGGTGTAGTGTAGCTAGCGACCGCCCGCGGGTCACTGTGGGCGGTCGAGGCATGATCATGATCACGGGAGCTGAGATTTTCACCGTGCCATCGCTTTAATGTAAAGATTTATTGTATTTTCCTTTTGGGTGATGTAACTTTCCGGTTCTTCGAGCTCCATTGTAAATTTATTTCAATATAATTATTACACGTATAAAAAAAATTAAATGTGAATGATATTCAAGTGATTTTAAAGACGATACTTTTCTAAATAAATGATGTATGAAATAACTACAAATTTATAAACGTGTTAAGATATTTCTGAGCATAAACATAATTATGTTCAAAAATAAATAACCGGCAACTTATTTTGAATATTCGGTAGAAGTCTAGCTTCAGCGCAAAAAAAATCAAACAAGGACTAGAGATGCAAATAGGTAATACCGCTGAGGTACAAGGTGTGCTTACATAGTACAATGAGCTGGAGACATGAATACAAATAGGTTCTAGATCGCATGTTCTGTTGTTGGCGAAACAGCGTGGGTACATGCGTAGAACAAGAGACGTGATTTGTTGAGTACTATTTTAAGGTAGGTACTTTGTCCATCAGTTTGACTTCACACAAGCAATCTACCACAGTTCATTTAGCCTAATTAGGTAACTTACGGATTCGTCAAATGCGTAGACTTCGTTTCGAATGAGTGTATTAAAATCATGCTGATTCGGCTTTTTACGGATGTGAATTTCGATCTTATTACGCGTCTGGGTATTGCAAGGAACATACCCCTCAAACAAGTCTATAACTAGTCAGTGGTGTAGGTCGTTTATTGACATTTGGTCTGTTATAACTTATAAGACTTGTTTTAAATATTAATGAAAATAAAAATGTAATTTATGTTTATTCTTATTTTACGAATTTACGAGATCATTGAAATTCATGTCTGTTAGGGAAATTGAAATTATGCAGATTATTATTGAGTTTTTTTGCAGATTATTTTGAGTCTTATGCTGCAGTATACTCGTTCGTTATTGTCACGTGTAGCCTACGAATAAGAAAAGGGATTGAATTGAAATGAATTTCATGTCAATGTTTCTCTCTTTCTTTCTTTCTATTTTCTTTTGCTGCTTGATTTTCTTTCTATAACTCTTTTCTCATTCAGATTTATTCTCGTCATCATACTATATCAGCAAGTCATCATTCCATCTCATTTCACATTAAGACCGTTCCGATCGATACATAAACTCATAATTGAATTATTATACGTACGCTACTGAATTCAATGCAATTGCTTTGTTATTGTTACTAGTAATGTCAGAGGTATGTGTATCACCAAACAATGGGGCTTTCGTAACATCTTTAAATTCATTGCTAATCTCTTGTATAATTTGTCTCCTACGTACGCTTGTTTGTACCATTATTTCGCCATACTGCTCTTAGGTATGCCACTGCGTTTTTAAGCATCTCATTAACCTTTTACAATCCTTTTACTTTTGTTTGGACCTCAACACTGTTTGTGTCTTTTATTTGGTTTTTAGTGGTTGTTTTTTCTATTTTATTAAGTTCGCATTCTGGTGGAAGAACCTTAAGATTGGCTACACACACACTTAGTTATAATTCCTTTGTTCAATAGCAATTCCCTTATTTAGAATCGTTACTTCGCGTAGGAGTTTTCCTTAATTATCGTATTAAGAGATGCCCCCTACATCAATTAGAATGTGAATCACAAGGTCACACTACAATATGCAGGCATGTCTCCTACACATGCCGATTTCGAAACGTTGAATTGTAAATTGTTATTATTGTGTGTATGGAATTGAGTGACGAATGCCTTTGCATTGTTTAGGTGTTGACAGGGAGTTTGATTTGTGTACTAGATTGCGTAATGAAGAAGTGTCTAGTTAGATCTTCTGCTATTGAAGTGGATCTCTTTAGCACATACCTGGATTTCAATATTTACACGTGCTTAGCTGTCTTTTTAACTCTTAACTCTTAATAAATTATAGTTTAAAAAACTAAAAAAAACGCTTTTATAACAAATTGAACTAAAAAGTTAAAAATAAAACTGTAATAATCAATTGAAAATTTATATTATTGTACAAAAAGCGTGGGGGGCTTGATTTTGATTCTTGTAAATATTTTATCAATAGTTTATTATATCTGAAGTTATTATAATAAATTATAGTTTAAAAAACTAAAAAAAAACGCTTTTATAACTAAGTAATTGAACTAAAAAGTTAAAAATAAAACTGTAATAATCAATTGAAAATTTATATTATTATACAAAAGCGTGGGGTGCTTTTTATAATAACTTCAGATATAATAAACTATTGATAAAATATTTACAACAATCAAAATCAAGCCCCCCACGCTTTTTGTACAATAATATAAATTTTCAATTGATTATTACAGTTTTATTTTTAACTTTTTAGTTCAATTACTTAGTTATAAAAGCGTTTTTTTTTAGTTTTTTAAACTATAATTTATTTTTTACTTTTTAGTTTTTTTTTTTTCATATATTTTTTTTCATATTATTGCATTGTCATCGACCTTTGACAGGTGTGCAAAGTTTGAATCAAATCTGATCGTTCAAAGTAGGTTTTTATTTTATTTTTTTTATTTCTTTTCATTTTTTTTTATTTTTTTTTTCATATTATTGCATTGTCATCGACCTTTGACAGGTGTGCAAAGTTTGAATCAAATCTGATCGTTCAAAGTAGGACAAAATCGAGCTCAAAGGGGTCGGTTACATACATACATACATACATACATACATACATACATACAGGTGAAACTAATAAAAGCGTTATAAAAACTGGCTTGCTTGCTTTTTTTCCGGGATTTTGGTTTTTGTATTGCATTGTAAAGTTTGACTGCAACTAGTATTTATCTTTTCACAAGGTATTGTTGTGCTAGCTTATCATTTCGTTTGCGTATTCTGCAAACCAAAAGGGGGCGTTGTCTAGACCCTCAGTGCTTTTGGGCTTCTTTACTTTGTGAAGTAGGAGAAATTTGCTTAGCTACATTGTTTCTTCACTTCATAGACTTTGTTGCAAAATTTTAAGAGCATTCATCATTGAGTTTAGTTTCACCTCTCCTTTGAAATAAGGTAATGCTGTAAAATGTATGATGGATGTCTAAATGTTGCGTGCCTTTGAGGTCTATAATAATATTGAAAATATATTACCTTCCACGAGTTATTTGAAGTTAAAACTATAATCGTAAATCCTGAATGTCTGTCATTTGTCTTTTTAATTATCTCAACTCTGTGCCGTTTTAATTTAAACACCATGTTATAATATTTAATTTATAATACGCAAATTTTCTCGAAAGTAACTTTGTATGGCTTTTTTGGCCGCTCTGAGCTTCTATGTGTTCGTCTATATCTATACTAATATTATAAAGAGAAAATATTTGTATTTTTGTGTGTATGTTTGTAATGAAAAAACTCAAAAACTACTGAGCCGATTTCAAAAATTATTTCACCAATAGAAAGCTACATTCACCCTGAGTAACATAGGCTATATTTATGTGTGTTTTTTTTTTAATAAATGTAGTTGTAGAAAGCTCGTTTCCCGAATTACTGGTCAGTAATCGCTAATGGGACTATTTATGGCATAGCTTTCGGAAGTTTCATGCAAGATTATGCGTGAGAAAGTGTATTTCATTCGGATCAATAGAAGCTATTTGAGATGCAGTTGCGTCGTAACATAAGGAACAATTTTATCTAAATAACAGTTACAGAACAACTAGTCACCACACCGATTAGTCCCTGAAAAACGCCTGCGTGATATTTCACACTTTTTTATGTGATTACTTTTCTGTTATCCTTTGCGATAGAATGTATTTTAATGCTGTTCTTTTGTCTTGTTACAGGTATGTATTCCAAGAATTGAATTGAATCTGGTAATGTACTTAATCTTCTTCTTCTTATCGTATCGATATTTAGTTGAAACATCGTGTTGGAAAGATTGGCCAGACTAGACACTGCGTTACCGTGTCTAGCTGTTACCAGTGTGTGTCGCGGGGAGGCTTTTTCAATGCCTCATGTAAGTAATGTACTTAATACAACAGAAGGAACCACACCGAAATTGTTAAGTGGGTATCATCTTAAGTTTTGCGTGGGGCTGGAACGCCTAGATTTGCCTGGTCTTTAAGAGCATATCAATCATATTTTGCTGAATGGAATCAGTTGATTTTATCGTTTTACCGAAGATGAGTTTCATGTTAACAAAGCGCGTTACAATAATCCAATTAGACCAGGTCCCTCACTGAAGAGCCATTATAACTGACGTGACGCCTTCTACGGGTTACCGTTCGAGTCGCATTCCTGCAGGCGTCGCCACAGAAGATAATTATAATAGCTCATATGTAGGTACTACTTTTAACTTACACTTAAATATTAAATTGAAAAACGAACTACCAAATCTAACAAAGAAAAGCAACATCAAAACAACGCTACGCTTAAAATGAATTTAAGAATCTCATAGTCTATTCGACAAATCATGTAGTCAGTGGCTGTTTTTTTTACCTTTCATTTAAGAACTCCGAACTTTAGAAGATTCGCGAAACTAGACATAGAACTGGCGATACTGGATCTAAAAGTTTTTATCAAGCTATATTGAATCTACAGTCATCATAACACAGGTCTTTTGAAATTGAAATCGATTTGGGGTGATGTAAGCCAGCGTCGATGGGCATCGCGATTGGATATCGATTAATAATATCGATATTGACGGAATCGAGGCGACACCTCACTAGTGATAACATCGGTGTTGGTATGTTGACAGGTTGTATCAGCTTAATGATGAGAACGTGAACCTTTAGATGAGAATCTTGTGATTGCGGTACACTTCAGACATGTTAGAATAGTCACATCAACATCATATCTGTATGATGTACTTGTTAGTATTGTATTAATTACCATAAATAGAGAAGAACGGTCATGTAGACTACAAAAAATAGTCTAATGGTTCGAGTTCCCTGACTCCTCTTAGCAAATTTTTGTTTACACGTTTAATCTCTATAGATCTAGTTCATTTGATATAGACTGACACGGGGAAAACCGTTGTTGGCATATTTTGCATTGTCTGCGCCTAAATTTAATCTCAATTGAAGGCCCTGCGAAAGGTATGGCGAAAGGTCAATGTCCAGATGGTTCTATGTTGTAACATTGCAAACCTCTTGTTGCCATCGAATCTTCACTTCGAAGAAAGCTTTCAAGTACAATTTATGACACCATAATATTGCGCGATAGCAATGATACATTGGACAAGCTATTATTTTTCCAACGGTTTTGAGCAATGTGGTGCCCACGCTTCGATGCTGTTATGTTACTACATGTCATGACACATTTTAGTTTTGACAGCGTTTATGATTTGTGGTCGACCGTCGGACACAAGACTAATGTATTGTCGGATTGATGAGAAGGCACGAGTACTATCTTCTTGCATCTTGTCATGTACTCCCGTATCTGCTGTTTTGTATCGTAAACCTGGTATGAAGAAGAATATAGTTTTCTTTCATAATAAAGTTGTCAGTTTTGTTTATCACCATAATGAACGTCTGATCGATTCAGTGCTCTGAAAAGTTAAGAATATTTCTGACCTCTTGATATATAAAATAGCCACACGATTTTAAACCCCATGCTAGATGCATCTCAGATCTCTATGATCTTCATTACAAGAACTGGCTACCAGTTTTTGGTCTACCGAACTAGCCTAAATGAAGAACTTAGTTATTTCACCTTTGAAAAATGAGTTTTCTCCGGCTATCCTATTACAGAAAGTAGCAGGATCTTCAAACAAAGACGATATGTAGTTCTTTCAATTGAGTAATAGCTTTGAAAGCTCTCCAAGTGCCCACAATGAAGACAAACAGTTCAGATAATCTGACCGATCTTCTACCGACATCAAAGCTTTGCACTCCAGATTATCAGCAGTTACTACAGTGTTGTTGATTAAATAACAGCATAGTTTCATAATCTATGCGTTTATTGAACTCTCTTACGTTATGAATTATCATTTATTCTGTGGTTATGATAAAGTTATTGGCTGGCCAGTATTGGCCACTTACTCAATTCTATTTTCGATCAGTTGAGTAGCAATATGTTTGTAAACAAATTGATGCATCAAGTTTGAATGCGGTGCTCTATATTTTGCTGCTTCGTGCATCATTCTTGTACTAAGAGTTGTCAATAAAATAACACTACGAATTACAATATGAAATGGTATGATTGTCAATCATGTTGGAAAATATTTTTGTGCGCAGATCTTAGGAGACACTTTACTAGACTTAATGGCTCTGATGGTTTCTTAGACGATTAACGACTGCTATTTAGAGAAAGGAAGCTTTAATTGCCCAACTAAGCTTGGAAGCGCTCTAATGAAAAACGCTATTTCAAATAGTTGCATTAACGAACCTAGCTTTTAAATTGAAGAAGAATGACAATGTTCTGTGATGGTGCTAACAAAAGATGCTTCGAAAATGATACAAATAATGCACTCACTAAACAATAAATCAAATCAAATCAAAATCAAAATCAAAATGTTTTTATTGAAAAAATTACAGGTAGGACAAATAAAGGGTTGGGATCTCTTCTTTTAAGTTGTTAAACCTGTATTAGAAGAGAGCCCCTCTTTTCTGTGGCTCAACATTGCCTTGTAATTTAATTTAGGTGATAGGTACGTTATACATAAATAGGTAACGATCGAACTAATTTTAATGCTAAGTATTTAACAAGAAAAAGACACTCAAACATTTAGACTTCCGATCCGAGCCTACACTGATATAAATCGTAAGATTTAGTCTATCAGCTCGATCGAAAGTCCTATTTTAAATCAGAAGTCCCGATGCATTTGTGAGCAGGCACTTTACATGCAAACATTTTACTCAGAAACTGTACAATTTAGAATATAAACCAGCTGATATCAGCGAATCTTTGGCATAGACTTGATATTTTATGTGAATCCGCGTTTGTCGAGCATGATGTTAGTAAGTATACACATAGAAATTTTCTCACCTTCGTTTGTAAAATGCTGGAACTGGACGAAATGGTTCTCAACTGTTATGAGTAAGACGGTATCTCCAGTTATGCGTCCCAAACACTTCCGACAACCGTTCCATTCCAAACGACCCATACATCCACCTGCATTCATGCGCGAGTTGGATCTAAAAATGTCCGTGTTAAACGCGTACATGGAATGCACGCACGTTTTTGCTTCCTGTCCCATCCTAATAAGTATTCTATATCTGTCCGCGTTAGGAGTTTTATAATAGACGGCATACAAAAACGGATTTCGAATGAGGTAGCGGAAAAGTTGAAAAATATTGAGGCCCTTATGCAATCAAGCATAGTTTTTTTCGATATAGGTGTATGTAACCCTTACATTCCATGAATGTGTGTATGTGACATTTGGACATCGGCCCTAAGTTAATTACAAAAATAAACTGTATGTGTGTCATAAGGACACCGTGTAACAAACGCGTCAAAACTCCCTAAAACATTGCTCATCTTTATAAGCAGTCGAGTAAGAATATGACTTGCATATTCCAATGTTGACCGCGTTGCTTCTAGGTTTATATATCTACGGCAAAATATAAATCATTTAACTTCTGTCGATGTCCGATAGGTCCATCAAAAGGTTCCGCTCCATCGAAGCTTTAAACAAAATGGTTTAGTGCGTGTTAATTTGATTTATATTGCTGATCCATGCGGAAGCCTTTAGGCATAGTACGCGTTTCATAGGCACAGTGCCAATTCGAATAAGCTCATTGACACTGTTAATTCATTAGTTAAATGACATAATGATTGGTGTGTTTATTATGATGTCCATAATTTTAGTGGATTTAGCACTGGTATAACCGAGAAAATTGTACGTGTGTGAGAGAGATAATCAGATTGCTAGAAAAAGGAGCAAAATGTTATGACAGAGATATTAACCTGGTATCTTATAATGTTCTCCACTGGCCTAGTGTATGCCAAACTAAATCTAAACCCATTGTTTTATTGTGCCCAAAATAGAACCTATAAATTGATTTGTATGCATTGCTAGTAGTGCTGGCGCGAGAATTTAAGACAATTTTTTGCTCAATGCTTTGAATGAAATACGTTACTGGAATTTCAATCTGCTTTTTATCGCTGGGGTATTCATTCATGTTATTCTTCTCGTGGTTTTTTGATACTTGTGTTATCATTATCACTTATCTTATGTGAGTTAACATTTTGTGCAAATATTTACAACAAGGCGTGACTATGGTATCCATAACAGAATCTGTATCTGTGTGTTATCATTTTATGTCTAAACACTCGTAGATTTTTTTGTAAAATGCTTATTAATCTTTTATTATTAAAGTTTGATTTCTAAATGTAATCTCGGAACTTATCTAAATCAATTTCACGTTCAGACTTGCTTTTATCATTACCTGCATTACCAAGAGCAAGTGGTATAATAAAAACATTAGACATAATGAATGAGTCAATATCTGCTTTTGGTCGGACAACTATCGGGTTTCCTTATAAGCGGAGGTTTCTAAACGCATCGGTCTTTAACGGCCTTGTTGCTCAGTGAAATTCTATAATTATAAGTCCAATAGCGTCCGCGCTTGGCTTTGCTCACATGGCACTAAGGTAATCAGTAATCTGCTCGTTTTTCATTTAATTTCTGACAATCGTCTTTAATATTATAGTGGTGACCAGTAACCACCACCATTCAGACTCGTCTTCTTCGTGCCCTTATCCCACTTTATGTGGGGTCGGCACAACATGTTCTCCTCTTCCATTCTCCTCTATCAGCATGGTGGTAATACCATTCAGACTATGAATAAGAATAAATGTTTGTTAATTGTTTATTAATTTTATAGTGTGTACTACACTTAAGGAAATCACAAAGATCAGCAGAGAAGTTTAGGGACTGTTCGGCGTTAGTGCCGAACAGTCCCTAAGAGTTATTCGTCGAGTGTGATTAGAATCCGATGGCGCAGTGGTCAGCGCAGCCCCGTACCGAGGGGAAGGTCGCGGGTTCAAATCCCGCTCGGCTCTTAACTTTTGGGACATTATAAAAATGTTTGTTAGTTTATGTTTAATCATGATAACGTTTGTATACTACAAATCTTGAGTTAAGTTTAGTGGTTTCCGTATTAAAACTATGGCCTGTTTGGATAGTCAAAAGCGCTGTGTAAAATGCCACCAAAATAGTATTAATTTCTCGAATTATACTCGCAAAACGATAAAACAAAAATAATTCTTATGACGATGATTAAGGTACCCCACGAAGCTATAAATATGTGTTAGTTTCTTCACCGACATTAAGAAAGGAGGGGTTTATAGTCATAGCATACCAAACACGTTTTGTAAATAGAAAAATAGATTGTCTTTCCTCCAAACGTAGTAAATTTTAAACAAGTAGGCGTTGCGTCGTCAATCTAAAACCAATTTTCTGGCGACCGGTTACAATGACAATGTTAACCCCAATAGAAAAAGCGTTTACAGTTCGTTAACGATTTGTAGGCAGTAAATAGTGGTAATCGATGCCGCTGTTCCCATTCTTAAAGTTAACTCTTGTGCAATTAGCTTTATAATGTGTCTCGAAAGTTTATTTTCCCAAGTTTAGTAGTTTGTTTCATTTTATAGAAACAAATTCTGGGAATCCGTTACGTTTGAAACAATGAAAGCTTCAAGTGCTAATCGGAAGTACGAATAAAATAAACACCGAACAATCATACTCAGTATCGACTCTCGACACAATAGAATTCCCTGTATCAATTCATGAATTAGTATACCAGTCACTGTTACAACTTCCAACAGCACCGGAAAACTATTTGGAAGTGATAGCAATCAATTCAGAAAATTTCGCATCACTCTTTTTCCTTAGCATGTCACTGGCTCTTTTAAACCAGTGTGGAGAAAGGACTTCATGTGCAACGCTATGAATGTCATCAAAATACTAATAACTCTAATTGGTTCCTTCAACCAGCTAGCAGCCAATCCTAATGATACGTAATCTTCATAGAGAAAAGCCGCTATAGGGGCCACAGGACTAATTACCTGTATCTGCATGTCACGTCTAATTCGTATCATCGGATGGTCCAATAACTGAGATAAACTAGAAAGTCCTGGATGCCATGTATGCTTGTACAGATTACATGCAAGGTTTCTGCCGTGTCACCGGTAGAGTTGTCACGTGGAAAGATTTGAATCCAAAGAGCCGGAAATTGTTTGATTCCTATTTTCTGATTAGTTCCTTAGACATCCTCAGTGAAAGCTTGAGTGGGTGCACGGTATTTGGTAAGGCTACTTCTTTTTCTTTTCCCTACTTTCAATGTGGTTTTCTTTCGAAGACCATCTTTCACGAGACCATCTTCAGCTCTCATTCCACGCTAAGACGTTGGATTAGCACAGCTGATTTTTATTTTCTTTTATTTTCTTGTGTACCGCTTGCGAGGTATGAAAAAAAAAGTATCGAAATCGTGTAACTTATTAAAAAAAAATCTAAACGAACAGGCATACACAGGATCGGATAGAAAAAATTAAGGAGATCTTTACCACAAACCCTATACTCAATTAAGTTAAAGTCAGGATGCGGGGAACTGATAATTATCTAACAGTACATAAATATGATGTATTTTTCTTTAATAAATGTGTATCACGACAACTCTAGTTATGGATAACATGCAAGTCAGTACCGTAACCCAGGTTAGATTAAAATAACCACACAGCCTAATTGATAGTCAGTAAGTATACCCATGTGTGATATTAGTGCACCCATTACTGTCATCGTTGTCATGTAATGATAGCTTCGATGCTCTGAAGATGTTTAAGTGGTAAATTGTCGTAGGTCGTGGACGTTTTCTAACGGACGGGTCCTGCGTTGATGCCGTTCATTTTGAGTGCTCTGTGCGCGTTGATCAAATAATTATATGTCCGCGATATTATAGCTCTCAATTGGAGAAGACGCTCTCTCAACCGATGCACCGACGACATCGCAAAGAACAAAAATAAGTCAAGTCAAGCATTCGCCATGGCTTTACCACTAGGGACTGAAAGTATAGAACCACTACTATATAACCTTCATCATAACTATAAAAACTGAATTCGTCTGTATCTGTACAATAGAAATGATAGTGGTCATAGCTAAGATCATGTAGTAAGTATTCGTCACACCTCAATATTTCACAACAAAAGGAGATAACAATTGATCAGATTGACAGATGCGTTACTCGGTTCTACAAATTGTTTATTAGCATCACCGTGTGAGATGATATTACTGCGGTTTATTATGGAGTTGTATTGATTGAATAACTTGTTGGATTTTACGAGCTTTTGTTGGTCTTGTGACGTAACTAGTTTTTAACAGCGGCTATGGGCTTACATTGCCATCTTACCCAGTTACCGTACCCAATTACCGTGAAACCTTCTTGAAGTAATAATATCGTGTTGATTCTCATTTTAATATTGGCTTCCCGATTCATAATTTTCATAATCATTGTGTCTACATACATAGGTCTACCCAATGTGTATGAAAGTCATATTTTGAAAACTCTTAGTGCAGGCGAAGGCATTAACAATAAATCGAAGCTCAATTAGGGTTGGTTTCTTATTTAGACAACCTCAAGTAACTAAAAGTAGTAATAGTGTATATTTTTATCTCGCATCTCACTTAACCTTTGTCTATATTATTTGCAAATCGATTTTGAAACCGATTACTCGTCAAACAGCGATCTAGAACTTGTCTACAACTATTCATTATCTATCTCGATTTCTCTGGGTCAGATCTACAGATTGAATTCCTGACACAATGCTAGCAAAATAATCGATTAATCGAGATGAATAGCAGCACTGCGGCCAATCGTTTGACGTGAGTTATACTTGTGACCATTAATTGGTACAGACAGTTCGTTGTAGCTTTGATCAGTGTCCTTATTATAGGAACACTACTACCTACCTACTACCTTTTAGTATTTCGAAGTCGCTAGCGAGTTCATCGATGTTCTCTTAGTTTTAAATTGGCATCTTTTATCAATAAACTTTTATCAATTTATCAATATCAATAGGTACATTAAAGTGCATAGAAATTTTATTTTAAAGAAGTGAATTCAGAATATCTGTTCATAACAACATTTCTCCTTATTATTTGTCTTAATAATGTTTCTATGGCCGTATGGTTTGTTTCAATCTCTTTATGAAATTTGAGCAAATGTATTTAATTATTTAGTAACGTTTGCTTTTGTGTACTGTCGTATCTCAACACGGACCATTATCGTTAGAGATTCTGATTAAGCTAATAGTAGAGGCAATGATTCGATTTCAGCTACATTCAGGTCAGATTCCTTTCATTCTTCCTGTTCGGTTTTGGTATTTGTTTGCAGCAGTCCGTAGTATACTGCCTAGATACTATCTGTCACATTGTAGCTTGTTCGTGCTTTAGAGTTATTAAGCTTCGGAGTCACAATACAAATTGTAACTAGAAATTGAAAGGTAACTGTCTGTTAACACGGTTCTATGATAATATAGAGACCATTCACATTAGTAAATGTCTTACATTTGGTAATAGATAATTTTTGGATACAAAGTTATAAACAGAACGATAACTTTCCTGAAATATTGACTGGTTGAACACTTACTCCATTGTTGACAGCAGCTCTGCCTTTTGCGCTGTAGGTGGTCTCAAATTCCTACCAGGACAAATATTAGTGTGATGAACGTGGATGTCGATTCTGTGTCTAGGTTTTGTAATGTTTTATATCGGCTATACATTCTATAGTAAGTTTTGCTTATAGTTTGGGACTGGATGACATTGTGGGTAAAATCTCCATTGCTATTCAGCGTGGCAATACCGCCAGCGTCTTGGAGACGCTTTTGTCTAGCACTGATTTGGATCAGCTGAGCTATCTCTAGTTCGTTTGTTTGCAGATTGCTCAACTGTTTCTTGCGTTTTGCGATTTTATTGTAATTTTCTTTGTGTAACCAATGTCTAATAGGTATTAATTTCTTCCATTCTTATAAATTGCTTTTTAGTTGATCACCATAACTATAACTTCTAAAATTTACATTGTATTTTGGTTATCAAACTGAGAAACATGTAAACAAATCACGCCTCGGCACTACGAACTGATTATGGAAACCTCACGAGTGCAAAGAGTCAGGGTCGAATACACAATAGGTGGTTATACTGGTAATCACAGAAGCAAATTATGCGTTTGTCGTCGTATAGCTCAGAGGAATCGTAATTGTTTTTGTTACATAGATGCGTATATGAAACACCTGTGTTGATCGAATATGGGTTGGGTTTTTAGGTATTTGTTACAAAAGATCCTATTCTAGAGATTGTAAACCTTGGCTTTTCAATACTAGGTCTGTTTAATAATCTACCAATTCTACTACAATCCATACGATTACTACGAAGGTTATTATGCTTATTTCCAACTTGCTACTAAAACAATCTTTATCATTTTTCTTCTTGTTATCGTGTCACTGGTTCTTTCAAACCACCATGCCTCAGAGAGGCTCCTTTCGTGCACTTTCATTTTACATCTTATCATTACCATCAGCTACTCTATTATTTCTTTGAACTTAACCAATATCTTACAAATTACTGCTTCCTCGTTTCCTGTGAAACTCTAGCGGTTCCCTTTCCTGTTCAGCCTAATTTATTGATTGCATGGTTTATCTCGTTTCGGTCATAAAGATATATTTCTGAATGTGTTTCGTCATACTAGTATGTTTGTGGGTCAGCCATTGATGTTAAATTGTAAACCCATTTACAAAGACACCTGGCGCGGTAAGCTGTTCAAATAGATTTAACTTTCCCAATTTTTTTTAAACATTTACAGAATTACCTATGGGGAAAATTGCATCACAATATGTAACTAGCTATTGGCACATAAAATAAATAAAACGGAATAGTAAGCTCAGATTACCTACATTATGTTTATGTTCGTTTTTGATAGCTGTAACTTAACGGACAGCTTTTGAATTGTGCTTGCGCATAATTTTGACCCAAACACCATAATATTGAGTACATTCAAACCTACGCTTAGCTCGTATAATTCTAAACGCTCAAAGTGCCGCTGTGTCAAAGATCAAAATCTGTTTTTCAAACAGCTTTGGTCTGCTTTTCTTAAGATAAATATCACCATGCAGTTCGATGCGGTGAAAGGTCGTAACAAATCGTTCTGATATTAGCATCTATCCCTCATTAATGCCAGACTACTGCTGTTTGAAGATGTGATATGATCTAAATATATAAAACTCTTACGTTACTGACTGACTGACTGACAATCAACGCTCAGCCTAAACCGTAAGTCCTAGAAGCATGAAACTTGGAGGGTATGTTTCTTTTATAGCATAGGGGTGCACTAAGAAAGGAAATTGGAAAATGATTTCCCTAAGCGGAGAAAAAGAGGAAAAACTTTTAAAAGAAAAATCAACGGGGCGTAACGGCAAAGGGGCGAGCGAAGCCGCGGGCGTCCGCTAGTATAAGATAAAATAGGTATGCTTTTGCCTATAATAACTTTCAATGCAATAAATAATTGTGTGTAATGCTACAAATCAGAATTTGAGTTATCGTCAACTTCCTCTGATGTCGTTTATGGAGCCGCCTGTGATCAGCAAAACTGTTTCTTATGTCATATATGTACATTTAGATAGAAGCTCTTCTAAGGGTATGTCGAATCAGTTTAGTTCACTCGGTTCTTTTGTGATTTCCATTCTGTATAGACTTAAAAGAAGTTGAATGATACGAATACTCCTAATGCGTTTCTTTGCTTAAAGATTATTTTTTAAAAATTTGATAATTTCTACCGTCGAAAAATCAAGTGTGATGTGAAATGTCTATAAACTCGTAACTCAAGAAGAATATCGTAAGTAGCATAGAAATCAAAGTATACGTAGTATTATAAACATTTGAATGTCTTGAATGAATTATGAAATGATTACAAATCTGGAATTCGAGGTATCTGGGCTACAATTTTACAGTGTCACCATAGAATGCCTTTATTTATCAGCTTAGCTACTTGTTACCAGACACCGTAGCCTTATAGACAACCAATTTTATGGTTGCTATCAATGTTTATTGAGCTCCCTGCTTCTTTGTCTTAAAATATATGATTCCTCGATTTTATTTATCTACGGTTACAAAAATATCTCTTACGCCTTTGAAATAAGGTGTTTTCAGTGTATTACAGTTATTGTGGTAACACAGAGCTTGCTCTGCATTCAAATATTTCGATTCGATTCTAGGCTTTATAACATTGAAATAAAGCTTTGCGATGTCTTTTGTGTGGTTTCTACGTTATCATTTACCTGTATCTCCATCGATAAGTTTGTTTAGAATTATTTTGCTGCAACAGTGGTTTTATCGTTTAATTCGCCAGCTTTAGGACATTTAATTTATTTATCAATGACACCTTGTTAGACTTCTATTTGGCCTAGCTTTTCGACTACTAGTTTGTTCATTGTACTCTAATATATTAATGTTTTGATTGTTTTCATATTTTTACATAAGGTTTGACTTCATAGCTCACATACCATGTCATCATGAAACAGCTTAGTGAGACATTCAAAATATGGCCCTAAACAAGTATTAACAGGATTAAGCAATGTCGTACATTGGTAACAGAACAAATGTAACGAGAGACTAATCACGGAAACGCCGCGAATTGCAATGATTTGTATACCGCGTAGGATGGATTATTCATTCGCTTCCTAGTGGGCTGGTGTGGGTATAAAGGTTTTTGCGGTCCTGTAGCAAAACATGGTAAATTCTATCTGCTGCAGCGTGTCATAATTTCAGAGTTGACAATATGACAATCAACATTAAGTCTTTTACAAAGAAGACTTCAAAGTCATAAAATCCCAAGGATCGCACTACGCAAAATCAGATAGCTGATGTAATACTTACATATTTCTTTTTTAGTAATAGTAATATCAAAGAAACACTGACATAGAAGAGAGTAGAAGAAGAAAACTTGTTGTGCCAACCTAGCTTAGCGTTCTATGAGGACATGAAGATGATGAAAGAACTACTGACATAATCATCGTCACTAAAACATATGTATTTTATTTCCACATTGAGGTGTAAATGTCAATCAAAGTTGCTTACATTAATAAACTACTTAACACTGTTGCTACATTGGAATACAAAAAGATTAATAAATCACTGATTTGAATCTCGACAGGCGTTTGCTATAAAGATGTCTACTATAATAAGGTTTCATATTTCAAATGAGAACAACATGTCAGTTTGACAAAACGAAGATTATTCATTAAACAAAAAATAAAACATTATAAACATCAGAATCACATATGGTTTACCTGCTCCATTAACATTTTGAAGTTATAAATCTGATTTGTCGTTTTGTAGTTTCTTGATTAAAATGATGCCAACGAACTTGCTGACTTTAAACATAAAAATGTTTCAAAGAATTTTAATGCTTACTTTTTTTTATTTAGCATGATCTGTCCCACTGTTGGGCAAAGGCATCTTCCTTTCCTTCCACTTATCTCGTTACCCTCGCAGGTTCCGCTACTTCCTGCAGACGCTCGCGCATCCCACCAACTCTGCCTCGCCGGCAGACTTTTCTTGAATATTAACTAATATTTAGAATATGATAAAGTATTGGTGTCAAATAATTATGAAATCAAAATACTCGCCTTTCTGATGTTTTCATAAATTTCTTGCTAGCTGTCAAATATGAAATCAAATATATCTTTTCCATGACATTCCTAACCTTTACATTGACCTTGTTTTATGAGGTCTTTATAATTAGATGTAATACCAGTTTATATGGAAAATTAAAACATGACATGTATAAACAATGTACTTAACCAGAATATAGGAAAAAATCGTGAATTTTAACAAATTTTTGTTTCACTAAAATGCTCGTATTGTTTTGATGTTAATATTTTCATCGCATCTTTCTATCCCCTTGTCTTGTATACACACACACATCTAGGCGATGGATGGCAATCAGCTGAAACGCTGTCAAATATCGCTGTCATATTTGACAGCGTTTCAGCTGATTGTCATCGCCATCGCTTGGCCATCGCCTAGATGTGTGCAGGCCTTTAGGTTTCGGAAACTAGCCTGACCATTAATCTTGTGGTATTGTCCAATATATATTATACACCCTCGCTAGCCCAGCAATTGTACATTTGCGTGTCATCCAACAAAGAGTTTAATTAAACAACTTCTCGAGTTGCAAGCTAAATTCCTTCGCAACAACAAGTTGACAGGTCAATTTGATGTTATTACCGTTGCACTGCTAATGGTGATAAAGGACAAGTAAATTGCTAGTAAAGGTGCTATTCCGAACACGACTGAAAATAGTAATGCTTTTGATGAATCTAAATTCAATGCAATAAGGTCTATTTTACTTTGCAAGCCGACTAGGTGACAGGCACACAAAAACAGATAAGTGCACGCGAGACTCGCGTCCTGAAGATTCCGTACATACATTTCTTGCTTGGATTTTTTTCTGTTTCATTTACTCGTACTTATTTAGTTTCAACTTATTTTCCTTCATGAAAATTCTTCAAGTTTTGAATACTTTCATCAAATTCAAAATTTGTTAGGTTACTGCGATTACTCTAAAAGATTTTCATAGTTGTAATCTTCATACAAAAAATAAAAGTCAGGGGATTACTGTTTTTGAGCACATTTAGCTGTTTTAGAGAAATCAAATTTTATCTGATAGGCTTTTGTCTTCCTCTTAACTTTCATCTCTTGGTGATTATTTCGTTTCTTTTAAGTTTACATAATTCAGTTTACTTTATAGTCAAAGACAAACTACATATGATCTGGCGGTGTATTCGGAATAGCACCTTTAAAATGGAATACACCAAACTCCGACGACGTTGCATCACGGCAAGTCATGAGGAATCAATTACAAAACAAATGAATTCAAATTACTGCTAAAGGTCTATGTAATATTCACTTAGAGCCTTCAAGAACAGAACGTCTTCGGTCATTATTGAACAGGGATGTACTCAAAGCTATAACAAAGTCAAAAGGCATGACATTCATCAATTGAAGCACAAGGATCACGTTCAATCCCCTGAAGGAAGATTAATCTAATTGCCATTTCCACGCGACTATGCCCTTTCGTATACAGCTAGCGCTACGCTATTCTTCGATACCAAATAGAGGTATGATGCTCTGGTGAAGAGTCAATCGAACTCGCTAGGCAGCAATATCTGTTCTTTGACTATTGATGGTCGGCTACATTCGTCATAGCGCTTAGCACCTCCCAGTGGATACACATAATGCTTTTGAGGTAATGGTTGTTTTTCTCCCTAAAACACAGATTATCAGTATCACACAGACTATAGAAACAGGTTATATTTAAAACAAATCATATAGTTATCTTCCCTGTACCTTTCTGCTTTAGTGTCATCGTTTTTCGCTGGTTGGTGCTTAATCTATGTCAATTTTTACACTTAAAATCCTTTCACCACGCTTGGTTTGAAAGAACCAGTAACAAGATGTGAAGAAGAAGAATGTCTGTCTTATTGGTATGAGAACTTTTAGCTCCGTCGATCAACTACTAGCTCAGCCTCACCTCAATACATCCCTGTCACCATGTCAAGGAAGCAGCTTCAAAAGCTATAATTTGTAATGGAATATATGATGGGTACTGACTGGCACTGACTGTCGTGTCGGCATCGTGTAGGGAAACTTGTTGGAGACGTAATTACACAGTTTAGTAGTGTTAAACGGGAGATATCAGATAGCGATCGCTTTGAAGAGGCAGTGGTCGAATCACACAGTTAAAAACGTGTTACGAACGAAAATGTAATGAAAGTTCGTATAAAAAGCATGATAAAACTGATTTCTTTCTCCGAAGTCAAATCTACAACACATTTGGTAATATGCGTTTTTGTAATTTAACTTATATGTACGTCACCCTAAGGGCGCTTGTACACGCTAAGAAAAAACGCCGGGCCTACCCAAGAATTCGTGTCGTAACAAGAAAATTACTGTGTACACTGCTCGCAGCGGTGCACGAAAAAAATCTTATCTGCGCAAGACAAGAATTTTGTCTTTTCCACACACGAAAACGCAACAACGTTCGCCGCGTCGTGTCTTGCGCAGATAAGATTTTTTTCTTGCACCGCTGCGAACAGTGTACACAGTTATTTTCTAGTTACGACACGAATTCTTGGGTAGACCCGGCGTTTTTTCTTAGCGTGTACAAGCGCCCTAAGCATATACAGAGATTGTAATCTACGGAGACATCTTCTGATTTATATGCATTATGCAAGGTAGCTTGACGTTGTCAACATTATTGGTTTAAACGAGTTTGAGAGGAAATGGTCATGTCATGATGAACACGAACGGATGTAGCTGAGTTATGTCTTAATTTTACTAGCAATACTGCTTCTTTAAGTATTAATTCGATTTATATCAGCTCTGGTTTTACGAGCTATAAACTACCCATCTTGACTTCTTCTTCTTAAATTTTAGAGCTTAGCTCTTGTCGGGGTTTTGATGCTGTTTTATCCGATAAAGTATACTGAATGCGGCCTCCTTGACTTCCTTATACGACATGACAGCGAACTTTTCTATTATTTGGCTCACGTAAATTATTCTTGGCCTTCCTCTTCCCCGTTTCCTTCAACCTTTCCTTCAATGATGTTATTTATGTAGCAGTCAATGCAGTCATGTTGTAGAAGATGTCCAAACATTTTTCCTCTTTGGTTTTGTATTGTCATAAGTATAACTCTCTTCTCCTTTACTCGCTCTAAGACCTCTTAGTTTGTAACTTTTTCCTTCCAACGAATTTTTTCCATTCTCCGCCAGCAACACATTTCGAAAGCTTCCAGTAGTTCTCTGTCCTTAATCTTCGAAATTTCGAGACTCTTCATAATAGAGTTGTTTTTGTCCACAGGCTAGATCTGAGGAACAACTGGCATGCGAGAAAGAATGGCTGCAAGCCGGTCACATGTGGCTCGCCCATCGTGGTGGGTTCACAGCAGTCGTCAGAGAGGGGGAAGCGGACCCTGGCCGAGCGAAGGTCAGAGTGCTGCAGACTGGAGAGGTCATTGTAGTTGATGAAGATGACTTGGAAAAGGTAACTATACACGACTGAATGTCTACCATTAATCTAAAAATTCTCTTTGTCTCTTTCTACTGTCTCAACTGTCTCTTTCCTTCGAAGTCTCTCACCATTTTCACTGAAATTGTTAGGATTGATGATCTGTAGTCACGCAACTGATAGCAACTGCTTAGTAAAAGACACCATTGCTAGCGTTTGTTCAGCTAGGAAATACGATTTATCTCCTCTGCCTTTGCTAAGTCTGCCCAATTATTGATCTGAGATATGATTTCTGCGAACAGACATGAGGCTTCCTTTTCCTTGAAATTTAGCGAATGCCGTTTTGAAATTGATTGTAAACCCCAGATTTTTAGGGTTCCGTAGCCAAATGGCAAAAACGGAACCCTTATAGATTCGTCATGTCTGTCTGTCTGTCTGTCTGTCTGTCTGTCTGTCTGTCCGGCCGTGTCACAGCCATTTTTCTCCGAAACCATAAAAGCTGGACTGATGAAACTTGGTGAGTAGATGTATTCTGTGAACCGCATTAAGGTTTTTACACAAAAATAGAAAAAAAACTATAAATTTTGGGGGTCCCCATACTTGAAACTGAAACTCAAAAAATTTTTTTTCATCGAACCCATATGTGTGGGGTATCTATGGATAGGTCTTCAAAAATTATGTTGAGGTTTCTAATATCGTTTTTTTCTAAAACTATAAATTTGGGGGTCCCCATACTTGAAACTGAAACTCAATTTTTTTTTTTCCATCAAACCCATACGTGTGGGGTATCTATGGATAGGTCTTCAAAAATGATGGGGTTTCTAATATCGTTTTTTTCTAAACTGAATAGTTTGCGCGAGAGACACTTCCAAAGTAGAAAAAAGTTGGTCCCCCCCCCTCTAACTTCTAAAATAAGAGAATAATAAATCCAAAAAAAATATATGTTGTACATTACTATGTAAACTTCCAACGATATTTGGTTTGAACGAGATCTAGTCAGTAGTTTTTTTTTTATACGTCATAAATCGTAAACCGCAATTTACCTTTCGACGAACTACAAAAACCTTTATTATTATGTTAATTGATGCTACGGAACCCTTCATGGGCGAGTCCGACTCGCACTTGGCTGCTTTTATTTAGAAAAAGAAAAGTAACCGTCATCTAATGACTCATTCAGTCTAATGACAATAAAAATAAATTTAAATATTGTGGACAATTCACACAACACTATCAAGCCCCAAACTAAGCAGAGCTTGTATGATGGGAACCAGATCGCTGATATAATACTTAATTTTTGTTTGTTTTTTAATTGTCTTCCTCAGGCCAACCCACCCCAGCTAGAGCGCTGCGAAGATATAGCCGCTCTCCGCTGCCTCAACGAATGCGGTGCCCTCAACGTGCTCCGCTCACGATACGCCGCTGGTCTGCCTCACGCCCGCGCTGGTCATGCGCTCCTGGTATTGGGACCTCCGAAACGAACCGCTCCTATCTACACTGACAAAGTAAGGAATTTTGCAAGGCCATTAATACAAGGTGCAGTTTTGAACCTGCAAAACATTTCAGGAGGTTGTTAGGAGACTCGTAAATAATCATATAACAATACGATACCAAGTCAATAATCAATAATACTTTTTATTTTCGATTTTTCAATTTTATTGATTTTCAGAATAACCCTCTTCAAAAAAACAGAATCACCCATTGCGATGTATCGCGTGTCATGTCACTGTGTGCGTGAATGCGATGACCAGTGACGTCAAATAATTTTACCTTAGATGTAGTTCGAATTTTTAACTGTATGCAGCTCACTGCATGGAGTGCCAGTGAATCTCGCAGGGCGACTGCGTATCAGACCTCAACAAACCAGTTACTTGATAACACGATACCCATTTGTTATTTGCTAATTGTCCGACCGTACGGCAGGGCTGTAAGGTCGTTGACCCGTACCGACCCGTGTGGTACCTAACGACTGTCCGAGAGCTACAAATCAGTTCGAACCAAAGGCTTTAATTAAGTGCTTACCGAAACACGGGATTTCAATGATGACGTTGCCGATTGGGGA
This sequence comes from Thera britannica, assembly GCA_939531255.2. Lineage (NCBI taxonomy): Eukaryota > Metazoa > Arthropoda > Insecta > Lepidoptera > Geometridae > Thera > Thera britannica. Next base: position 7,307,464 of record OW618039.2, on the reverse strand, counting down.
ATAACTCCGCGAACATTTCGATGGCTCGAGATACATTGTCTCCACTGATGGCATACCTACAAGCGGACCATCTCCACCAACTCTACATTGGAGTATTGGTCCGTCATCTTTACAATTAGGTAGTAGGTACCTATCCCGACCGTTAATCGAAGGCGCACTTGAGGGGCGGAATTTGCAAGCGTATGCACATACCGGCGTCATCAAATACACTAATAAATTGACCCGATCGATGCGTTTGCGATGGCCGCGGGGGCGTGGCGGGGTGGCGGGGGGGAGGTTGCGGCCGGTGGTTGGTGCTTTGGTTTGGATTTATGAAAGAAATGTCGGTTGCGTTTGTTTGTGTGTGTGAAAGCGCAGTTTAAGGACACGTACAGATTGGTCGCGTTTTAAAAAGGGGAGTTCACACTTACCGATTTACGTTAATAAGAATAAAATGAAAAAAAAATACCTGCCCATTTTATTGTTGATTCGGGTCGAGAATCACTAACATAATTACCACCTAAAATGTTTTGCAGATCCAAAACTGCACCTTGTATAAGCAAATCACTTGAAAGCCTTGAAAGATCATAAAAACCAGCTTTATCCTCGTATAAATACCATTGGACTAAGAAATCATTACGCTAGGTATGACCACATCTTTGGGATTCGTCACATTCTCAGATCCAATAAGATTGTTCAGTTCCAACGTCGAATATGGTCTATGCACCTTTCACAGCTCATGCTGCCTACGCTTGGCTCTGCTCTCATTTACTTTAAAAGGTTTTTAATAAAGACATCAAAATAACCAGTTCCCAGTCCGTTAGCACGTATAATTTGACTACCTTATTTTATTACGCGTCTCTGGCGCCTCGCCATTTCGACTCTCAAAGGAAATACTACAAATAATTCGCTCTAAAGTCGTGATTGCAATTTTAATGGCCTCTTAACCAGTGCGTAGCCTTTAAGAAAATCACGTTGTAAAGGTCGCGAAAAGTTGCCAAATTATTGCGAAATCGCCTTTTGCTATAGGAGTAGATCTCATTGTGAAGGAATTCGTCCGCGAAAATACTAGGTACCTTACTTTCTTCTAACACCAAGCAGTGCTGATCACATTGCTCTGTTCCGGATTGAAGGGTATGGGTAAGGGTAGGGTGTCGGTGCAAATACAGGCACACATATTATGACTTATGAGACCTAATTCTAATCGAGCCCCAATCAAAACCGATTCCTAATTCTAGGAGCCTCGTTGAGGCGCATTTAAAATCTTTTCACCAAACTTGGTTCGAAAGAACCAGTGACACGATAAGAAGAAGAATTCTAATTTAATTCTAATTGACTTGGGGGAATAAGATCTGCACTAACGTCCCGTGATGGGGTGTTATTTAGTTATATGAAACCTGGCTCTCTTACGTCTAGAGTGACGTAAACGTAATACTAGGTCGTCCAGTATAGTTACTAAAAGTAAACTTATTATTTGTAGGCGTGGTTGTCCGATGATAGATGGATCAGGGTGTTGGGTAACATGATTTCATAGCTGACAAGAATGTCTATAGCCTGAAGGATTTAAGAATCTTCTTGGTTTTGAAATAATTACATAGGTTACTCTCACAAAATTACTCATTTTCTACTCGCATGAAAAATACAAGGCCCCTTAGTGTTGAGCAGTTCCTCTTCTTATAACGACTGCGAGCATCAGTTCGAAGAGCGCGCACACCAAAGACACAGAGTAAAGCGAGCAACCATGCTTGGCAACAGATTTAAAAACGGTATAGTTGTAATAAATGAATGATGAGGATGAACCCCTGGATGAGAGAACCAAGGTAGTAGTCATAGCTCAAAGGATTAGTAAGCTGAAGTGGCAGTGGGCCGGTCATGTTTGCCGTAGAACAGACCCCTGTTTAATAAAGCTGACAATTCGAAATATATGTCAAAAAGCGACAAAATTGTGGAATTGTCGCGCTTTTGTGACATATTTGTCACTTGCCCAGATAATCGTTGGAGCAAATGAATACTAGAGTGGAGACCGCGTTTAGGTAAGCGTAGTGTAGGACGCCCTCCGGCAAGGTGGGGCGACGATCTGCGAAATAAAGCTGGCAAGCAGTGGAGGAGAAGAGCCGAAGACCGAGCTCAGTGGCGCGTCTTGGGAGAGACTTAATTCCAGCAGTGGACTGATATAGGTTTATGATGATGATGATGATGATAGGTGATCAGGTATTCCAGGCATTGTATTCGTAGTCCGAATTGCCTAGAGCTACTGCAGCTGGCCAGTAAATTGCGCTCCGTTTTATCTTGTATTCTAGATTTATTTTATAACTAAACCATTGGACATTGATAGCTTTTGGACAGATATTTAAATAGTTATCTAATAAGTACAGTATTGTTTTGTCAGATTAATCGGTATGATTTAGAAGGCTTTGTTTTAAAGGCGAATGATAATATTTATTTGGACCCCACGTGGTTGAAACTCTACAATACTCGGGAAAATATTTCGTTCATAATAATATCGTATGATAAGGACAGTTTCGGTGAAAGTGAAAGAAACAAATGAAAGAAAGAAAGAAAATAAATTTATTTTGGACACACAAACACAGCACAAACAGAATAACAATAAGATTTAGGTTTTTTTTTTTATACAACTAAGTTGACAAACAAGCATACGGCCCACCTGATGGGAAGCGGTAACCGTAGCCTTTGGACGCCTGCAATACCAGCGGCATCACAAGCGCGTTGCCGACCCTTTAAAACTTTAAAAGCGCCCTTTTTGAAGAATGCTATAGTCCTTAGGGAAAACCTCAGCAGGGAGATCATTCCACAGCCTGAGTGTTCGCGGGGGGTAGGTACATTTAGAAAACAGTTCGCCCTGTCACTGTTTGACATTACCGAATGGTAAGAGATGACAGTTGCTTAAACACTGATTAACTTTTGAAAAAAGCTTGTAAGTAATGGGGTAATAGTGTAGTGAAGAAATGGTTAATCATTTATCTTTTCTCATATAACCTCCCTCTCTCTCATATTCAACGGTGTACCTCTTCTTTCCAGGTAGCAGCGATGTTCAGAGGCTGTCGTTCTGATGATATGCCGCCGCATATCTTCGCGGCCGCGCAGTCAGCTCATCGATGCATGCTAGCATCGCGACGGGATCGCGCTATCGTGTTCCTTGGAAGGTTTGTATCTTTAGGCGAGCGGTAGAAAAATCTAGAATGAAACAGAAAAATGGGAAAAGTAGTAATAATAAATAAATAAATAATAAATATTGTGGACAATTCACACAACACTACCCAGCCCCAAACTAAGCAGAGCTTGTAATATGGGAACCAGATAGCTGATATAATACTTGAATACATTTTTTTTTTGTAAATACGTACTTAGAATATAATATAACACCCAGACAGAGAACAAACATTTATGTTCACCACACAAATATTTGTTCTCGGTGGGGATCGAACCCACGACCTATGGCGCAGAAGGCAGAGCTACTACCAACTGAGCTAGAGGCCAGTCAAATAATAGACGTCTCTGTCAAAGTCGCGGGATGGAAATGAATTGGACTGGCACAGGGTCGTGGTATATGGCACAAATTGGGTCTAAGCCCAGCAGTGGCTGGATCCCGTGCCAGTCTAATCCATGTCCCTCAATTCACCCGGTGAAGACTACGGTAGGGCTCGACCGGGAAATTACTACCACCAAGCCTATTTCTGCCGCCAACCAGCGTTGCTGTGTTTCCAGTTGGAGTTCTAGACTCACCTAGCTTTAAGACGTTTCAAAGTGATTCTTGTGGTACCATTATATAAATAAGTTACAGCAAAGTGGTTAAAAAAATATTAAAATGTAAAAAATCTAAGTGTATTTGCGTACTTTTCTTTCAGGTCCCCCGTTCGATCTTTCCACCTTGTAAAACAAAAGGAAAGGCCTTTTTATAATTATCAGCAGTGTTTTTTTTTATCGGATCATGTTATATTATATTATTGTGAATATCCAATAACTTTCTAAACAAAACTATAAAATGGTTATCAAGTGGCGCCGCCCGTTAGCGGCTATTAAAATGTTAATTTGATAAGAACCGCGATTCAATCGATTTCATACTTAAATCTCTTTAGGGAATCATATTACAAACTTGTTTTACACTGTTAATGCTAAACTAGATGCTAACCCCTTATAATAGAGTTTAGATTCGAAGTACTTGTAAATATTGTTATCGCGTAAAAGCTGGATCTATTAATGTTTTTTAAATTCTAATTCATAGGAGGTAAACTTTTGTTTTTGTAATTTATACCTACTAGTAGAATCCCGCGTTACTTCTTTCGCTTTAAGCTTTTTCTATACATACTTCAACCTCCGCTGCACCCCTTTTGGGGTTGAATTTTTAAAACTCCTTAGTGTACTATCAAAGTATCAACGAAATTTCTGCCTTACCAATTTTTAAACAGATTTGCTTGCAAGCGTTTTATTTAGCTAGCTGACTCAGCCTAATTCTTTGTTCACAATTTTTAACCAATGGGAGACGTAAACACTTAGTGAAAGCCATCTGTTTTATGACATTTACACTTCCAAAGACTGGTTAAAATCTGGTTACAATCAAATCACAGCGGGATATCGGTAACTAGCGCCACAGAAAATGCACCCTTGGTAAGGCAGAACTTGAGCTGACGGTACCTACACTTTTCATAAATAGCACACCCTCCAAATTTCAAGTCGCTACGACCAACGGTTAAGACTAAGCGTTGTATGTCAATCACTCACGGAAAGCTTTCAAAGTGATTGTGAATTTATTACAGAAAAAAAATTAAGGAATCGATTACGAATTTATACGTGTTGTGGGAAAATTTTCTAAAATATTTATTTTCATTACGAATTTTCATTATGTTTTTACAATCTTCTTCTGGAACTTTTATTAAATAAAAGTTGAGTGAACTACCGGAGTCGTTTTTCTAATAACGCTTGAAAACGGTAAAATACTTATGCATAATTTGCATAACTACAGACATACATGTTTAAATAAGGACTGAACAAGGATTGCATACAAATTACATACTGTATGTAGATTCGCGGAATGTTGTTAGACATTTTTACCTGAATGGTATGGATGGTAAACAAGGAAGTTTGTATGGTCTAGTACTGAGCCAAATCTGGTAGCGGAACGAACGATTATAAAAAAATATGGCAAGCTGCTATCTTACTGTGAAAAAATAAATAAGTAGGCGTGATGCGATTCATTATATAGGGATTTAATTTAGTGGGCATTATGCAACCTGTTGTGTGAGAATATGTAAAATTCGGCTAAGTGCTATAGTAGGCATCTCGCTACTAAATCACTTTTAGGCTCCCTTGAGGCTTTTTTTTAACCGACTTTAAATAAAATAGGAAGAGGTTCTCAATTTGGTTGTAACTTTTTTAAAATGTTTATTATAGCATAACTTCGTCATTCAATCAAAATCGGTTCAGCCGTTTTGTTTTAATTGTTGTTCTATTGTTTGTTATCGCATACATTCGTCATTAATAAACCGATTTGAAATCTTTTTTTATCTGAAAAGTAAAGTAAAAGTAATCCTTCTTCCAAATTGGTCCCATACAGGGTTATTCATAATTAGCTGCAAATACTCAGGGATTAGGTTCAACAAATAAAATAAAAAATATTTATGAAATGATTTTTTTTAAGTTTTGTTATGAAAATCCCGAGAAAATCGACAAAGAATATCCTTTGGAATCATTGGCGCCTGACCTATTTTGACCTTTGATCCGCGCCCGCGCGCCGTGAGCGACACTCTGCGTTCAGTCACCGCCTGGGTGGGTCATCGTAAACAAAAACTTAAATCAAAATTAAAAAAAAATAATTACATATATATTTTTTTATTTTATTTGTTGAACCTAATTCCTGAGTATTTGCAGCTAATTATGAATAACCCTGTATACATTCCATCAATATCGGTTCAGCCATTTGGCCATAAAGTCGGTTTCTCATTTTTTTTAAAGTTATGTTATTAAAATATTATTAAACAACTACCACGGCTCACCTTTTAAATGGTAACCATCGCCTCGTAGGTCACGCACGTCAAGAACGTCCCCTACGATGCACTGCCTAGCATCCATTAACTCGAGGCAAACATAATTATGTTCAGCTTCACGTGACAGCCATCATTCGCATCTTCCTGAAGAATACCCCTGCCTCCCCTGCACGTTACCAGCAAGAACGATTCTGAGGCCTTTCCATCCACCGACTTCCCGCGATCTAAACAATGTCGTTGGTCCATCTGGTGGTTGGGCGCCCTGCGTTTCGTCTTCCGTTACAGTATTTTCGATGAATTAAGTGAGTAGGACTTATCGATTAACCATTTTTCCCCTTACAGGTCGGGCTCCGGTAAGACGTCAGCGATGCGTCACTGCATCTGGTACCTGGCGAGTGCGTATCCCGCGCAAGGCTCCAAACTGACCCCGGAGAAACTGGATGCGGCCTTCGATGTGCTCCACGCTTTTGGATCTTCCAGGTATGTGCAGATATTAATACTTTTTAAACTTTCGCGATCATACGGGTATTTATCGCGTGAAGTGAGGGTAGTTAGTGATGCTGCCTCCACCTCTCAACAACGGTAGCACTCATTTCAATGCTCCAGCCTGCCCGCGACCACGGCTATTGCAACATAGCCGAAACGTTGGGGAAAATAAAAAAAAAAAATAAGGTAACTAACGCGATAAATACCCATGTAATAGATTCAATATACAGTTCGGCTGGCGTAACTTGGCGGGTCTGCAGCTAGCGTTTGCCAATCTTCCATTGGCCATTTACGATCGAACAGCTTACTTCAGACCCGCCAAGTTACGCCAGCCGAACTGTATGTGCAAAAAATTGTACTGATACGTTGTAGAAAGTAGGTGGGCTATGCTCGGAATCTCTCTGAAGGAAGAAATCTGGCACGAGGTTATCCGACAAAGAACTAAGGTAGAAGACAATCGTTGGAGCAAACGAATACTAGAGTGGAGATCGCGTTTAGGTATAAGCGTAGTGCAGGATGCCCTTCGGCAAGGTGGGGCGACGAACTTCGAAATTTAGCTGGCAAGCACTGGAGGAGAAGAGCCGAAGACCGGGCTCAGTGCCGTGTCTTGGGAGAGACCTACGTCCAAATGTCCAAATAAACCTCCTGGAACAAAAAATATTTTGCTTTTTTACGAGTATGTATAAAGCTTTCATACCGTAATCATTTTTTAGGACGACATCAAACCTACATGCGTCTCGATTCGTGTCGCTCACGTCATTAGACTTCGACGGTGGCGGCGCGTTGGTCTCAGCGTCTGTACAAACATTGCTACCGGATCTGAAGCCTGGACAAACGCAGCTGAGAGCATTGTATATGTAAGTGGGGCATTCATTGTATATGTAATTATATATGTATATTAGCATTGTATATCCGCATCATCACTTAACAGCAGGTGAGATTGCGGTCAAACGCAAGCCTATAATATATGTAAAAAAAAAAAAAAAAAAAAAAAAAGTACCATTTTCATCCATGATCAACCTAATGATCTGACTGGCCTCTCAGCTATGTTGGTAGTAGCTCTGCCTTCTGCGTCGTAGGTCGTGGGTTCGATCCCCACCGAGAACAAATATTTGTGTGGTGAACGCAGGTGTTTGTTCTCTGTTTGGGTGATATATTGTGTTCCAAGTATGTACATATTTACAAAATAATGTATATAAGTATTATATCAGCTATCTGGTTCCCATAGTATATACAAGCTCTGCTTAATTTGGGGCTTGATAGTGTTGTGTGGATTGTCCAGAATATTTATTTATTTTATTTTAATGGTTTAGGCATGTAGAGAGATTGGATGAAAGAAGATTAAAATATGTGCATCAAGCGAGTGTGAATGGAACTGCTGGAAGGGGAAGACCTCTGCGCATGTATCTCTCTCTCAGATCAGGTAGCAGACGTTTTAGAGAAAGATCAGGTAACTTACTCGATAATCGATTACTTCTAGACTATTCCACGGCTGCGACGGCCGTCTCCGCCGGGACTTACTGCTCGACCAATCACCGATCAGCACTCCGAACCCGTTTATCGCTTCAAGCGAGAAGACGGAATCGCCTGCTGAGTTTTCAGCGCTGAAGGAAGCGCTGCAGCTGCTGAATGTGACGGAGCTGGAACAGATGGCTGTTTGGAGGATCGTGGCGGCTGTCTGCCATTTGGGCTGGGCTGGTGCTGTTAAAGGTGAGGGCCATACACACAATAGACCAGGGGTGCTCACACTTCTAGTGTTGGCGATCGACCAGATAAAATTTTGACTAATAAGTAGGTAGGTCATCAGCAATACTATTCAGCATGGCAAAGCCGCCAGCGTCTTGAGGACAATTTCTTCTGGCACTGATTTGGATCAGTTAAGCTATCTCTAAATGATCATGCATGGCACGACATATTATCCGTGTATTTTCAGAAATTCTACTGGGTGCCTATATTAAGCATATTGCTGGCGATCGACTTGGAAAGGTTTCGTTTGAGCACCCCTGCAATAGAGAGATAAGTCTCCACAGAGAACAAATATTTGTATGGTGAACGCAGATGTTTGTTCTCTGTCTGGGTGTTATACTGTATTCTAAGCGAAGTAGAGCGTTACTTAAGCGTACAGAATCAAGACTAGAACCAGTCAGAAACCAAATGCCATGCCAATGATTTCAGAAAATAGATTGCCGTTTGCTTCTATCGTCTTTTATTTATTTATTTATTTATTTATTTATTTATTTGTAAACAAATTACATACAAGTAAAATTAAGACTAAATACATAATACTTGTAACATAAACTAAGGTACATTGAAGGCAGAGACTAGAATACATTGGACACAAAATCTGATAGCAAATAATAACTGGCACCCATATACATAGTTTTGACCCCACACTAGGATTCCCTGTGTCGTGGGTATCAAAACTACATAGTACAGGTACCAGTCACATTTGTATGCACTACAGACTATTGAATACAATAAGTATACATACTAATAACTACACTTCAGAATAAACAAGTCTTAATTTAGAAAAAGGTACACTATACTCCACGCTAGGTTTACCTGTGTCGTGGAGTTTAGATGCCTATATTTACAGCTAGGAATGTTTTGCATAAGGCCAACTAGGAAGGTAAAAGTACATGTTATTATCCAGTAGTAAAAAACTACTGAGTACGTACTTAATGTATAAATACTAACTACCTACAAGCGAAAAACTGATCGGAAAATGATCAGGTGTATGGAAATATACATGGATGAATAACTTTATTAGTACACTTGTCTTATCTTTTATAAATACATGTTTTAATTATTGTAAGTTTATCTGTGTAAATGAAGTACATACTACTAAGGGATAAGTTATGTAGTTAAATGGAAATGTTAGTTGATTTATTAAAAATACATGGGTGGTTGATTTATTAAAAATACATGGGTGGGTGGAACTAGAATGAGATGATGGTCACAATAACAATGTAGGTAGTTCGAAGATGAGGAGATCAACATTATAATAGATCCTCCTGTTTCATCGAATGTTAAGTTAAGAAGCCAATCCTTAACTGTGCGTTTGCATTGCATTTTCAAAAGAGGATAGATCTCAATCTTCCGGCTAATTTTATTATATAATAATTTACCTAAAATGTATAGATGTCTACCAGCAAAAGATGTTCTATGCCTTTCAATTACGAAAATTCGATCTGTTCTTCTTTTAAGAGCCAAATTATTATTGCATTCCAAGGCTACATAAGAATGTGTTCTAAGAATAGCTCGAAGCACGAAGAGCCGCCGGACCGAGAGAACTATGCACTCAGCATACAGGGAAGTTGTTGGATATGTGAAGCATTTGCCTGTCATCACCTTCAAGATGGCTCTTTGCGCCCTCTCCAGTTGCAAAAGGGTTGTCTTATGAGTCGAACCCCAAGCAGCAATGCAGTAAGATAGTAATGATTGGGCAATAGAGAAGTAGACGGTCCTAAGAACTGGAGGGGGAGCTATATTTCTTAATATTTTAAAAATATACAACAGTTTTCTAACATTTGAGCACACTCTCTTTACGTGCTCATGCCATGAAAAGGTGCTATCCAGAACCACACCTAGATACTTTAAACTTGAGGCTCTATCAAGATGGGGGCACCTACAGTTTCTAGTAGCCGGGAGGCAGGTGTGAGCCATAATAGAGAAAGAAGCAGGAGGCAGGGAGTTTGATACCATAGCAAAAGGCAGATAAAGCGTTTTCCCAAAGTTAAGTGTTAGGTGGTTAGCTGTTAACCAGAGAAGAACCATGTTTAATGCCTTCTCAGCATTTGCCTGGACCTCAGTCCAAGTGTGACCCCTGACAATAAGAGCTGTATCATCAGCATATGAAACGATGCTGCAGGAGTCCAAACGTAGTTTGCACAGTTGATTTATGTATACCAAGAACAGAGTTGGTCCCAGAATACTGCCTTGGGGGACTCCAATGGTAAGTGGTAATTCGGAACTAATATTGCCATCGATCTTGACACATTGGCAGCGGTGGGCGAGATAGTCCTCGAAAATGCGGAGGGCATGTCCACGAATACCAATTCCCTCAAGCTTATTTAATAAAATGGGGATAGACACGGTGTCAAAGGCCTTTGTTAGGTCGAGGAACACACCTACGCACTTTTCCTTACTGTCAAGTATCCTAGTTACGACCTCAGTAAGTAAAACAACCGCATCTTCAGTGGATTTCTCTGGACAGAAGCCGTACTGATTTTCAGATATAATATTATTGAGCTGCATGTATTTAATTAATCGAGTGTTCAGGATTTTTTCGAGAATTTTAGAGAAGGCTGTCAGTATCGAAATAGGGCGATAGTTATTGACGCTAGTACGATCCCCATTTTTAAACACAGGGTGAACCAGTGCTTTTTTGAAGGCTTTCGGAAACACACCAGTAGATAAGCAAAGATTGCTAATGTGCGTGAAAAGAGGGACCAGTTTTATTCGGGAAGCTTTGATGACGTCAGAAGAAATGCCGTCACATCCAACGGCACACTTACTTCTGAGATTAATTATAATCTGATTCACCTCGTCACAGTCAGTGTCAACAAGTCCAAAGGAATTAGATAGTGTAGAATCAGGGAGGATATGCAATTGTCTTGAATGTCGTTAGTAAAGCGCTTCACTCGTCACTTTATGTAGGCAACTTTTGTAGTGGCTTACTTCTGTGTTGTATCTGTTCTAACTCTTTCCAATGTTCTTCTTCTTATTGTGGCAATGGTAAGAACCATCGGCATGATAGAGGCTCCTTTCGTGCACTCGACTCATGTTTTCAAATTTTTTAGATTCTACGAATGCCGGTTTCCTCACGATGCTCTTTCCAATAGTGTTTTACTTCTACTTTTTAATGAGGAAACCAGTGCCTAAAAAATCTGCATACATATTGAAGTTATTAAATGTGTTTCAGCAAACTCCGGCTCAGGGATCAAGTACCAGTTCGCGAGTACAGGGTGCGGCCAACGAGCAGCCAAGATGCTTGGCGTCTCGCCTGAGGAACTGGCAAGAGCTGTGTTCGCGACTGTACCTTCGTCACCACAGCAGAATTCCAACTTGAGGTAACTTACTAGTGCTTATATGTATAGAAGTAGTGGCTCAAAGTTACAATTCCAGCGTTAGTTTTATTATGGCGCCACTGAAAACCAGCGCTTCAAAGGCTACCTACCGTGCCCTGTTGCTAATGCAGGTTTACTTTTTATGCCGTCATTACATTTAAGTTGACGCAAAATGAACTATTTTTATTTCTAAAGTTGTAATGTTGAAAACCATTTCTAGTCCTAGCAGGTTCTTACCCAGTTTAGTAGTTTTATAACGTGAAAATTCTTAAACAAATGGATATTTTGTATCAACTTTCAGTCCTTTGAAGGGCAATCGATATCAGTCCCTATTACTAACAGTAGTAGAGCCTAATTGTAGCGGCCTCACCTTCTGATCCTAAAGTCGTCATTCGAGTTTTCTGCCCAATAATGTATAAGAGGGGTAGTTAGAGATGCATCATAATCTATAATATAAAAAAAGTCGTGCTCGTTACACTGTTTATAACTCAAGAACGGCTGAAACGATTTGGCTGAAAATTAGGTAGCTTAGTACCAGGAGCAGGACATAGGATACTTTTATCCCGAAAACGGGAACGAGGCGAGCGAAGCTGGGGGTAGCCGCTAGTTACATACTATGATAATGTTAATTTAATTACAGAACGCCATCGCCTTCAAGTGAGAGAGAGATATCCGGCACAGAAGCGTTGGACGCGTTTGTCACAGGACTGTACAGTGAGACTTTCAACATAGTCGCTGCGTTCGTCAATAGGTGAGCACTAGCCTTTATCTATTTGTTAAATTGATGCGATCGTTATGCACAATGAAATTGAAGAAACGTCCGCGACCACAGCAGTTGTAACACGGTCGAAATGTCGGGGAAATATAAAGGTAATCGTGATAAATACCCGTTTCTTTCATGTTATTAGCCTTAACCTTAAATCTATTATTTGTCACGCGCCTAACATAATATAGAAACACAATTATAGAAAAAAAAAGGGAAATTAGCCTTTAACTTATTGTCTTATTAAACGTTGAACTTTTGTCTTATTATACTTTGACCTTTTGTCTTCACATCATATTCCAGGAGTCTATCAACCTCTGCCAGAACTTCTGCGTCTATTCTCCTGCTCGACACTCCGGGAGCTGATAACCCAATGTGCTCCATCCAACAGAGTGGCGCTCCTCTGTCCAAACTGCTGTCTAACTATCTACAGGTAACACTTATCCTACTGAAGTATAGCCTATCTAATGCAGATCTGTTTGGATCTCTATATAAATATGTGGCCAGCACTGTGGAAACTTTTTGATAATATGTGATTGCAAAATATCTTCTGAAAAAGGGCACGACAATCAAAAACAAACATGAGTGAAAGTGAATGAAGTGACAAAAAAATCTGATAAACAAAAAAGACTTTGCGGAAGGACTTTGTATCCAAGCCAGCACAAAATTAAAAAAAAAGTAAAGCCCACCTGTACCCCTAGTTTCAGTTCTACTCGATCAATTTGAACAATTAGTTTCGTCTACGTGTCTCTTTTGTATGGAGAAATTATGAGACAATTCGTTTCGATCGTTTCCACTTAACGTATTGTTGTTGTCTCATCTTTTCTCGAAAATTCTTTTCTTTTCTTACAAAAGAGGAAGACCAGCGATATTGTAAGAGATCGCCGGAAGTCGGTGTATGGAAAAGACCAAAAAAATTTATCATTCTGTAAAGGTGTAGGGTTGCATTTTTTTTATATTTGCTATCGCATAACTATTTCATTTATGAGCCGATTTAATTTTTTTTTTTATTTGAAAGTTTTTTACTTTCAAAGTGATCTATAGAAATTTCCCAAGTTTTTCAACCTACTTTTTTAGTTATTATATAACGATACCTATACCCAGCAGTACGAAACCCTAATCGTTGTGTTATGCTTTCCAGGAACGTTTGCAGGCAGTATTCCACGAGGCTATGTTAGTAGCACCGAGAGAGCGATACGCACAAGAGGGGATTACACTCGATGATGGCGCGGACGATGGTAAGACACTTTTTTTTATTTCCATAAATGGAAGGTTCAAATATTTTCATCTACCAATGAGGGTTTCCGTACAAAACTGTACTATGTATATATAGCTATAGCCAGTACTAACGGTGAAGGGAAACATCGTGAGAAAACCGGCATTTCGAAGAACCTAAAAAATCCTTGCAAGTGCACGCAAACAGCCTTTTCGAGACGCATTATTTTTGTTGGTATTGTCTAAGGAATCCAACTGAAGTTTATTTCAGCGTTACGCAACTCCAAAATACGAATTTACATCAAATTCCATTCATTCACTAGGTTTGAATTTCGGTGGAAATGGATGAGGGTAGCCCAAGATCGTGGTGAATGGCAAGAGCAAAATGAGACCTATGCCCAGCAGTGGGTGTTGGTGTCTGACATCTGACACAAAAGTGTCCACGTTCGCGCCCTGCCTAAAAGTGTCAACTAACATAATGATTTTGTTTCCAGATTGGTTATCAGAGACAGTGAATCCAGGACCGATGGTGGAGCTATTAGACAAAGCACCGCAGAACTCGATCGTGCGGAGCTCACAAGCTGATCTCAGGGAGTGCGACCGACGAGGACTTTTATGGTAATTAAATAATTGCATACGTCTCGTGAAGTTGGTTTTTAAAGTTTTTTAACATGCTTATTATGCATAAAATCACGCCTCATTCCCATGGGGGTAGACAGAGATCACGGATTTCCACTTGCTACGATCCTGACACACCTCTTTCGCTTCATTCACTCGCATAACATTCTTCATACATGCTCGTCGGTTTAGGGTACTCCCAACATGACCTTTCTCTAAAACGTTTTTTTTAAATTGAAATTATTGTAAAATGTATGGAGCAATGCAAGTCTGGTTTAGACTGTGTTTTCTTTTAGAACAGTCAATCAGTAAGGGATTTTTATTATATATTCCTTTTTTTTTTAAGCCCATTGTGAGGAAAAAGGCTTTTCTATAGGCAACTTTATTTTTTATAGGTTACTGGACGAAGAATCTATGTACCCTGGCTCGAATGACGACACATTCCTGGAGCGAGTGATGACTCACTACGGTTCACCGAACCACACTCACTACCTCATCAAGAAAGCGCCCCATGCGAGGCAGTTCATACTGCAGCATTTACAGGTCAGTAGACACGATACTGGAGATGAGAAGCCTCCGTCATGGCTTAGCGTCTGTTTACATGAATTTAACAGAACCTACAGCTTAACAGTCCAATCGGGCTATTGTTTCATGAACCCACAGACTGCTTGAAGATATCCGTCATGGCTTAGCGACTGTTCGAAGTAGAATTGGAACCTACAGCTTACAATTAAGCCTGGATCATGGCGTGTAGATTTAATAAGCTATGTGATCATATTCGTCCTGGCGTAGCGGCTGTTCGAAGTCAAAATAGAAGCACAGTTTACAAAATTAAGGCAGAACATAACTGGAAGATTGTATAAGCTATTTCAAGTCTTCCGTCATGGCTTAACGTCTGTTTTAAGCAGGAGTAAAAGCTTAACCTTCCTCTCAAAAATTACTGCTTAAAAACCCTGCTTGAAGTTTGTTAAAGGGGTTTATAATGTCTTTAACAATGTCAATTTTGTTTCAGGGAACGAATCCTG
This sequence comes from Thera britannica, assembly GCA_939531255.2. NCBI lineage: Eukaryota > Metazoa > Arthropoda > Insecta > Lepidoptera > Geometridae > Thera > Thera britannica. Next base: position 7,292,307 of record OW618039.2, on the reverse strand, counting down.
TGTTATATGACGTCACGGGTTGGGTCAAAGCTAGTCGAGAAAACCCAGTCACGAAGAAATCTTTGACGCTGCTTCAGGAGAGCCAAAAGTAAGGTCAACATCATCTTTAGACAAAAAAGGTCTACTACTGGACAATGGCGTTTTTTTTTATTGAAACCTTATAAAGTAAAGGTCAAATCAGCAGTGGGTGGACCCTATAAGAGTGTTCCCGGATGCCGAAATGTAGGGAAAAGTGGCGAGATATTGTGAGGCGTGCCACAGCCCCTGATAAAAATAAATCATAAGATATTCATGATGACCACGACCGCTCTGATAAAAGTGAAGCGACTGAGAAGAAGAGATAAAGTAATGCAGATGTCATAGAAATTTACATTGGTCATTTACATAGGAAAATAATGAGCCGATCTGACTACCCCGTTTTAACAAACTCTTTCTTGACATTATAACCCGTCGGAAAAAAAACTCTTAAAACTTATTGTGATTTGTGAGTTTTTTGTGGATGTATTGGGAAAGAGTTGATGCATTCAATAAATACTGTGAGCACTCGACACACAATGTAGCCCCAAATTAAGCAGAACTTGTATTATGGGAATCAGGTAGCTGATATAATACAGATATAGTTTTTTTTGGCCAGGCTAAAATAAATATGTAAATAATGATTGTTCCAGTGAGGAGATAAGTCGAGTTTCCTCTTGGGCTCGCGGCGCTTGTGGCGTCGGCGCTTGGTCGGCCGCTGTCGGCGACGCTTCTACGCTTCGCCGCGCTTCTTCTATACGAAGGACTCTTACATCTGGTAACTAGAAAGAAAGAAAGAAATACCTTTAGAATGAGGACATAATACACGTGATTATTGTCTTGCTTCGTAACCCGGTTACTAACTGAGAAAAAAACCCTTCTACTTTTACTGCTTTGTTTGTCGCACATCTCAAACGGGGAAAATATTGAGTTCTAAAAAAAAACGCTATAAGTAACTAAAACGTAAAACAAAACGTAAGCTTTTTTTAAAGTTTTTAACCGATCTATCTTTGTGCCAAATTTCATCCAGATCCGTTCAGCCGTCCTGGCGTTATTGAGTAACAAACATCCATCCATCCATACTTTCGCATTTATAATCATCATCATCATCATCATCATTATCAGCCTGAAGAAGTCCACTGCTGGACATAGGCCACCCCTACTCGTTTCCAGGAAGAACGATTCTGAGCCCTTTCCATCCATCGACTTCCCGCGATCTTAACAATGTCGTCGGTCCATCTGGTAGGTGGGCGCCCAACGCTTCGTCTTCCGGTTCGTGGTCGCCATTCGAGAACCTTTATTCCCCAACGGTTGTCGGTTCTTCGAGCTATATGGCCTGCCCATTGCCACTTCAACTTACTAACTCTACGAGCTATGTCGGTGACCTTGGTTCTTCTTCGGATAATAAACAAAAGTATTGCACAAAAGTGTTGCATTTATAATATTAGTGGGAATTATAATTTGTAGGCACAGCGGGTATGAAGCGTCGATCAACTGCGCTCCAAGCTAAGTTCTGCGCTGACGGCGTAGTGGATACTCTGCGTCGCTGCGGCGCGGGCGGGGTTCAGTTCGTGTGCTGCACCTTGCACCACCAGCCGGCGAACCCGACTGATGACGTCAACGTACCTTTGCTACGATCACAGGTAAATTGATGAAACATTTAATTTTGCTTTTGTATCGCTTACGTGTCACTAAGTTGGAGTAGCACCAAGCTGGAACTTCACTGCTATTTTAATTTTTATTTTTTGTCAGAGGATCATACAAAAAACGGTAGGAACCAAGCCGTTGTTTGTTGCCTGTTCCTCTAGGCTAAGTCGCGTGGAACTGGCACCTAGACTCACCTAGCTTTAAGACGTTTAAAAGTGATCCCTATGTTACTATTTAGCAAAGAAATGTTCGATTTGATTTGATTCTTAAACAGGGTCATCGAATATCTGATAGAACTTCGCCTTTTGTTCCAGTTCCGTGGTTTCCAACTGCTGGATGCCGCTAGATTGTACAAGCAAGGCTTTCCTGAACACATGCCCTTGAGTGAATTCGCACGAAGGTATGTAGAGATCGTCTAATCATAGACTGCACGCCCCACTACTTCAGTCAGTCAAAGTAAATTGTTCTATAATACCTACATCACAAAGATCATTTTGAAGTACTTTGCTGTGAGCCAACTTCAAGAAAACGTGGTGGAGGGGCGTGCATTTTTAGACTGGTTTATCTATACAATATTATGTGTATTGACTTACCTCTCAGCTCAGTTGGTAGTAGCTCTGCCTTCTGTGCCGTAGGTCGTGGGTTCGAACCCCACCGAGAACAAATATTTGTGTGGTGAACGCAAATGTTTGTTCTCTGTCTGAGTGTTATATTATATTCAAAGTATATATTTACAACAAAAATGTATTTAAGTATTAATCAGCTATCTGATTACCATAGTACAAGCCCTGCTTAATTTAGGGCTAGATAGTGCTGTGTGAATTGTTCACAATGTTAATTTATTTTATTAATTTATTTTTATTTATTAAGGTACCGTCTCCTAGCTACATCAGAGAGTGAAGAATCCCCATCACAAAACCTATCAGACCGGCAAATTGTGGACGATATGCTGTTGTCTCTAGACCTTGACGTGACCAGCTACAGACTCGGACTGACTCAGGTAAGTGCAACCTTATTTTCAGAGTTATAAAGTGCATTTTAGCATCTCACTGGCTGAAGGAAAATTCAGGTAAGTGCAACCTTATTTGCAGCGGGATAACGTGCATTTTACGTTGTGAAGGTATCCCAGCAAGAGTTGAGAAGAATTTTGTGACTTGGTCATGTGTTAGTTTTTTGATAACTTGAATTTTCGTATTAGATTTTGAATATGGTGTGTTTAAATTTCAGGCATTGACATAGTGAATTTATTCGTTGGAAAAGTAAAAATAGAAAAAGAAAAATCGATTTACTTATTTTTGTTTTAATCCTAAAAAAAAGTGTTTTTTACTGAAAAAATCTTGATCACTATATTGTTTTTGTAGATTGATTGAGCTTTTACATTTAAATGGATGACGCATCTTACTGTGTGACCTATCAAAAACAAACACTTATAAAGTATTAGGTAATAAAATAAGTTACATACAAGTCTAGAAAGGTTAGCAAACACTAAATAGAATCTTTAGTATTTAAACATTCGTTATATAATATTTAGTTTCCGGTTTATTCTTCTAACGAGTATTTCACACCAATAAGTCTTCATTTTCTTACGTGTGTTTCGACGCCATCTGTCTCTCTCATTTAGTATGGGGCAGACAGAGACGGAGATACCCGATCTGCACTAGTATAGTGTGATCATTTTCTATGCTAAATGTATGGGACCGATTAGTCTTCTTAAATCTTCTAAATCCAGCTTAAAAATAATACTTAAAATAAAATCATACTTATTTCTGTTATTTTAAACTATATGTTTTTGATATAATAGGGCTTTGTCGCTAAGTGAAAGAAAGAAAGAAAGAAAGAAAAAACGTGTATTTGCCACACCTCCAATGGAGAACATTTTAGTGCTAAAACTAAGGGACAGCAGTAACAAAAACAGAAAACAAAAATAAAAAGGAACTAAAAAAAGAAGGTGCAGAGAAGGGAAGTGATTTCACTGCTCTATAATAAAATGACATAAACTAAAACTTAACAATGTATATTTTTTTATTGATTTTATAGTGTTTACTACACCCTTGTACGTACCAAGGGGAAAGCCACGGGTTCAAATCCCGCTTGGCTCTTAACTTTTGGATCATTATAAAAATCCTTTTAAAACTAAACCTAAACTGAATACTACAAAGTTAGGGCCTTACTTATAAAAATATGTCAAAAGATAAACAGTGCTTAAACTATTGCCATCTCAAACCACTGGGTAATGACAAACAGTGACAGGGCTAACTTTAAGCAATGATTAAATTTAAAAAGCGTTTATAAGTATGGCTGCTATTCTCTAGCTAAACCTATTTCTGCCAATTTATCTTACATCTTGTCATCTCTTTTCGTTGTCACGTCTAGATTATGTAAGACCTTGATGTAATAACAGTACTTATTATGGCCCATAAACTTCATAATAAAATGAATGATATAATTATCTGACAGATGCTTGACCAAGTTGAGACTTCCGCAAATTAAAAAATCCACTTTTCCTCAGTTGTCTTATAAATTTTCCCCTACCAGTATGGTTCATGGTATTCGTGATATTTTTATAATTATCGTTGAACTGGATATATGGACGCCGACGCTGTGTACGCACAGAGGGTTAAATAAAGGGGAGTTATCATACTTGTTTTTGAGTGAAAACTTCTTTTACGCGAGCTTGAGCATTTTTTACTTTTCAATCATTATCTTTAACCGATTTATCTATTACTAGCGGCCTGTCCCGGCTTCGTACGGGTGGAAATTTATATTTTAAACACATAAATATAGCCAATGTTACACGGTGTAAATGTAGCAATCGAATAGTGAAATAATTTTTGAAATCGGCACAGTTGTTTTTGAGTTTAATCACTACAAACGTACACACAAAAATACAAATATTTCCCCTTTATAATATTAGTATAGATAAGTATTAAGCTAACAGTAATTAGATCCTAAAGTGAGAAGTAATGGCTAGCGATGCTATTTATAACCTAGCTTTTTTTTTTATACAACTAAGTCTAGAAACAAGCATACGGCCCACCTGATGGGAAGCGGTTACCGTAGCCTACCGTATAGCGTGCCTACCGTAGCGTATTGATCTAACAAATACTTGTTTTTGCTTTATTACAAACAAACCTCTTTCAAACGTCAATCAAAGAGTACTCGTAATCTAATTTGTAAGATACAAATTAGATTTAGAGAAGAATTGCAATTTAATTATGATTGCTTATTTGTTACTTAATTAAGATTGCTTATTTATTACTTACCATCTCGATATCAATGAGATAGCGGAAGTAATTTAACTTATCGGTAACAGAAACAACGGTTTACTTATGAGTTTGTTAAGACAAATAGAAAACGAGGTCAAATTCTAAGAGGCTCGTTTGTTTTATTATGATTTCGAATCTCTATGAGTGAAAATAAGATATAGACTTTTATTATAATTTTGATAAAGGGGAAAGTTTGGCTCAATGGAATTGGAGGTTTTTTTTATAAAGCTAGATTAGCCTGCAAAACAAATCATACCTAATCATAAAACAATATGTCTTACTGGCGTTAGTACCAACATTTTTTTTATAAACAATTAGCTGATAAAACTAGCTTAGGCCCATCTGATGTTAAGTGGTAGCCATCGCCTATAACAAATTCAATTAATTTATACATCTTTTGACATTTTAAATGTTCTTAACAAAGCATTGCAATGTCTACAAAGTGAAAAGAAAAGTGTTTTTCATTTACTCATTTCCCGTTCTTTCACAAAGAGCTCTACAATAAGTGTGAACTAGTGTATGTGATATTAGATTAAGTGCATAATTATGCAGAACAATCTAAGAACAAGCAGTAAGTAGTGAAAGCTTAGTTACACTTATGCAACTATTATCTATTAGACTGTACGCTGTGCGAGTGGTTTTGATACTTTGTAGGAAATGAATCACAGTGTATAGCATTATCACATTGTATACGTATCTACAAAGTATGATGCGATTTCGTGGCTATATTTATATAATTATATACTGTTTGTTATTAGGTACGTGATTGCAGGAACTACTTTTCGTTGAATTATTTCCGCCTAAATTTCACCACAAAGTAAGAAATTATCCAATTTTAGTTCATTATTCTATATTTTGGGAACAATAAACAATTTTCGTGTTTTCTCAGCTGTTACAACTCAAATGTCCCAGTGACAATTTACAAAGAAAATAATGATAGCTTTGAAAATTACGTCATTAAGCTGTTATTGTGAGGTTTGAATGTAATTTAATATGAAAGTTTGTAGCAATCTTGTCTTTAAACCGTGACAATATTAATTTTGATTGAAAATGTGCCCAACAACAGCAAATCAATATCTATATATAAACTCAATAAGGTTCATAATAAGACTGCCCCTTAAACTTAGGTAAAGTGTACAAGACGATCATATAAGAACTGTTGTACTGTATGAATCGGAGTGTTGGGCAACAAAGGGACGGATGAAAAAAGGTACGTGTAGCGGACATGCGAATGTTAAGATAAATGTGTGGGTGGAGTGACAAGAAAAGCGAGGATACGAAATGAGTATATCAGAGGAATCTTGAAAGTAGCGCCAGTGACAGAAAAATTAAGGTGCAATAGGCGGGTGTGGTACGGGTTTATGTGGAAAGAGGAAAGTCGTGTGAATAGGAGAGTGATGAATGTGAATGGGTATGTGAGCAGAGGTAGACCAAAGAAAGCATGGATGAACTGTGTGAAAGATGACATGAATAAGAGAGGAGTGAATGCAGAGATGACGGCTGACAGAGGGGAATGGAAGAGGTAGATATTATGTTGTGCCGACCCCACATAAAGTGGGGTAAGGGCAGGAAGAAGAGAACTCAATGAAGTTATGTTGAAACTAAACCATGCCTGTTACTCAACACTCAATGTATTTATTGCTTTAATATGGTTGAGGTAAGTACATACATAGTTGTTAGGAAGGTATAGGGCAACATAGACGCAGTTATCTGCCATTTTTATCTTCTCTCGAGTCCCAGGCTAGAGAAACGAGTCTTTTCAAAGTATCAAAACCTCTTGATCACAATTATTCAAGTTACACTTAGTTTTATAGTGTGTCGCTTATTACGAAACTGTTACGTAGTCGGGTAGTGGGCTACTTACCATCTTGTTATCTGAATCAGTGTCAACTGCACTTTCTGCGCGGCCCTGATGTAAGACTAGCAAAAGCTTTCGGAGCTTCGAGACCTTAGGACCGACACACACTTGGCTTTAATCTAATAACACCTTCTTTCAGTCGGGGTTTCGAAACACACGTACCGTCTAAAAAAGCTAAAGTGCTCCGTTTTTTACCCAGTTGTAAAGAAGCAGGGTAATGTTTTTGCTCATTTGTTCTTTGAATGCATCTCTCGACACGGTCTGGACTGGACGGTCCGGTTACGTCGTCTTACGTCAGAGATTACGTGGTTAGGTACCTGTCTACCTAATTATACGTGAGGCGACAGTATTTGCAAGCTTTATGACTTGTTCTGTAATATTCCGTAATATACTGTAGTAAGTACAACAACTGATGGTGGCCAAGAACCGGCTACAGAAACGTAGGTACTGTGCAGCAAGGTGTCAAAGTCGCGGAGCGGAAATGGGTTAGTCGGGTACAGAATTTTTCAGTTTATCAGAAAATCATTAGCCTAACATAACAGAATAATTTCCAATGCGCTATGCTACGTAGGATCTAGGTAGGTGGCACAAACTAAGGGAGGGCCTATACCCAGCAGTAGGTGCGGGTGAAATTACAGGCACGTGAGGCTGAACCTCTGTAGGCCTCTAGTTAATGGACGCAGGGCAGTGAATTTTGGGGCACGTTCCTGACGTGCGTGTCGTACGTAGCAGGCAATGCTTTGTTATAGGCGATGGTTACCACTTAACATCTGGTGGGCTATATGCTTGTTCCATCAGCAAGAAGAAAAGACGTGCCTAGGATGATGATGATAATAGTAAAATTTTTAAAGGGTTTGTTTTACTAGTGGTGACCCCTGACCGACCCATCTTTGCAGATAGTTTCAATACTTATGCTACAATATACATAATATAGACTACGAAAAATGTGCTAGAGAGGTTTTTTTTTAAGCGTAGTCAAGGCCAATGCAAATTGATTGGTTACTTTTTTGTTAAAGAATGTAAAATGTTCATTATTACTGCATGCGACACACTTCTATATCAGTAAATCGGTCAAGTTCAGAGGTCCCTTGTAGTGCCTACCTCAACGAGGAATAATAGTTTTAATTAATACTTATTTGTTTGCCTTGAAACTTTGACCTCAATAAATATTCAGTGTCATTGAAATCAGTTGTAAAACATACTGTCAGCGGTCGCGTTGTCAGAATGTTACTTTTGTAACATTTTGCGTTCTTCTTCTTGTTCTTTTTCGTGTCTCTGATTCTTTCGAACAAAGTGTGGTGAAAGGATTTTAACATTTTGCGTTACTTTTGACCCTTTGATGTTACCTCCATGTTACACGACTCAATATAAATAAACTTAAAGAATATTTTTCTGCAAACAAAAATATATTTATATCCGTTTCACGATATATTCGTCCCTTAAAAAATGTTTTAGTTTTTGTGTAATAAAATACCCTAATAAGGTATTGTGTCGTATTCCACATCATTTATGGTAATGTTCCTTTTCTGGCGAAAATGTAACTTTTTGAGCTGGCAACACTGGCAACACTTAAAACTGTTACTAGCTCGTCATTATAAGACATCAACTTGGCCTGGTTCATTATTACATAAGCTAGTACTTACTGTTATCTCATCTGTGCCAGGTTACGTGAACGATGTTTTCGGCGGTGCCGCTTTTGGTACTTGTGCTTGTAACCTTTGGAAGGTAACCCTCACATTACATTGCATAAATCAAAACATTAATTAAAATGGTTAGTCATCTTCTGTTATTAGCTGTTGGCACGATAGCGATGTTCAGCTTTTGACAGGTTTTATAAGCCTTAGCTTCTTACCCTCATTTATAATGCTGAACTGAACACATTTAATGGCTCTCTAAAAATCTTTTGTCACGGTTTCTTTCATGTCAACAAATAGAGATGGCAAGCCAAGCTTAAAGACGATATCTTGATCAATCAACACATTAATCTTTAGATATGCTTCGCCAGTATTTGGACAGTGAAGAAATTGAATGCGACAACTCGAGGAACTCTGGCCGAGTTGATCTTCTCGGCCGAGTTGACTTTGACCAAGTTTAGCGAGTGGCATTTCACTCAATCCGGCCTTTGGGTAGGGTAGGGATAAGTAACCGATTTAAAGGCCGGGATTGGAAACATTTTGGAGATGACATTTGCCTTTGACCTTACTAGACTCTAGCCTCTAAAGAGCCGCACGAATGATTGAGTCAAATAATTGACGACCAATTACCGTTAGTCAAGCGGGCTTTATTACAAAGTAACCATAACCACACCACACTCGTCCTCCGTCCTATGAATCTTCTCGAACGCTGTAACAAGCGAAATCCGAATCAGCGCAATGAATCCAATCAATAATGCAACACCCTAGTTTGATGTGTTTCGTAAGTCACAATTACCTACAGGCGGCCTCAAAGGAAAAAAGCGAGAAAGAAAAATAAAAGCTTTCTAGAACTTAAAAAGTTCGAGAACAGTCAAGTGAACGAAAAGGTTTACTTTGCCATAAGAGAACAAATAAATCTACATCTACACTTATTTTATATTGAAGAGGTTTGTAAATAAAGAATAAACTCAAAAACAAGTGAACCAATTTAAAAATCCTTTCACTATTCATAGACTAGCCGCCCCCCGGCTTCGCCTAGGTGTCATATATTTTTCCACCCGTGCGTAGCTGAGCGAATTGCTAGTAAAAAAAACAATCTCATTTGTCATATAAAACGTACTGTGACCTTTCAAAATGTGTCAGTGAGAAGTAATTTGACGGTGGTCAACCCCTTAACTTGAAATACCATAAACTCCAGTTACACTTATGCGTTTCTCTTTTATGATTGTAATAGGTTATTTTAATAGGGTTTTTGACTGACAGTTTAAAATTAGTTTTACTGCGGTTTGGTTGTAATAACAGTTAGAGATCAAATGTAATTTATTTAGAGATTTCTGAATTGCTTTCGATATGTTGTTGATTGGCTATCGTTTCTATGTATTTCCGTTACTAGTGATATTATATCACATTGTTTTATTTGCTAAAAAATCTATCTAACCAGATCAACATATCGACAAACACACACACAGTGTGTTTGTCGATATGTTGATCTGGTTTAATCAGTTGGAGCTAGATTTTTTTTTTAATTATATTTATTGAAGACAATCATACATTCATAAAATCACGCTTCATTCCTAACCCGGCAGACGAATTTCCACTTGCTACAATCCTGACATACCTCTTTTGCTTCATTCGCTCTCATAACATTCTTCATTCATGCTGGTTTAGGGTACTTATCCTGACCTGATCATTCTCTAAAATGACTGCTATCTGATCGAGATACATGTCCCGAGGTCTTCCCCTTCCAGCAGTTCCATTCACACTCCCCTGATGCACCTGTTTAGTTAATCTCCTTTCATCCATTATCTCTGCATACACAAACCATCTTAGCATACCTTTCTCCACTCTCAATCAAGAAGAAGACAATCAATTTAAGTATTTTGTCAAGTATTTTGTATAGACTGAGTATTTTGACCGCTGTGTGAAAAATGACCACGAATATGGACAGAAAGATTTTAATAACTTTTTCTAACTAGATCAAAAGTTTTTCAGAACAAAGTCTATTAGAATCCGTGCTAAAGCAAATAACTGAAAAAAAGGTTGTAATAATGTAATTTAAGTAGACAAGCACAGACAAAATCAATTGACGTTGTTATACATTACTCATGCCTCGGTTACTGAAGCGTAAAGTAAAAAAAAAGTTATGACGGGCGCGAATTGTTTAAAAAACATAACGGCCAAATTGATAACCTCTTTTTTTTAGAGCGGTTTCAGACTAGCGTTTTTTGAAGCGTGTAACCTCGTATTGACGTTTAGTCTAAGCCTTATGTCACACAATGCAACTTGTATGAACGTTGATGCGTATACAGCTCGTATAAGCACGAACAAGGTAACGCTACTGCTATTAACTTACTATCTGACCCACAATTTCGAGAACACTACGGAATAATCCCCTGTTGTGTGCCCGTGACGTGCTTGCGTGCGTTCGTGCGTCAGCTTTTTGAAGCGCGCGTGTATGCTGAAACGAACTTGCAAGAAAAAACGCCAGTCTGAAACCGCCCTAAGTTGGCATAAGACAGTTCGAGTTTCTGGCGAAGGAACGTAAAATAAATCTGAAAAAGAAAGTAGTTAACGCCTGAGATATTTTAACTAATTAAAAATAACTCTTAAAGTAGTTGTCTTAGTTAGTTACAGTCCTAATTAGTGGAAATTGCTGAAATGTTCTCATGCTTTCATTCTTAAAACAATTTAAGTTAAATAATTTGCATATTTATCTTCTTCTCAAATCTGGCTGCGTCCATTAAATCCTTAACTGCATTCGTTCCGCCAACGTTTATACGGAGCATTATTTTAACCAACCATATTTGGATAATATAATGCTCTATATTTTATTATGCACACGACTTTTAGAACGCGCTATAAATACTATACACTTGTACTGATTCTTTCATAGATTTTACCTCGCACGTTTATCGCTCCGGTGGAGAATACAAGTCTGTTGGCTCGAAGAACTGCGAACCATACTCGTCCCTATCCCCGGTGACTCCAAGCGAAAGTTTTCGACTAGTTAGGTAGACTTCGAACTACATAGATAGATAGATAGAAAATACTTTATTGTACACCACATAAAATTAACAAAGAAATACAGAAAAACATCAGAGTGGAATACAATGGGCGGTCTTATCACTAAAAGCGATCTCTTCCAGACAACCTTGGGATGGACTGGACTTGAAAAGAACGATAGAGGACGATGGTGTAGATAAAAACAACAAGTATAATGTACACACAATTACACAATATAGTACTATGTATAATACATACCTATATAAATATGATATACCTACATAAATAAATAATATACAGAAAATAAATATATATATGACTGACATAAATACTAGACTGGTAAAAAGTGATTGAACAAAAGCTTCTTGAAAATAGGGAGTGATTTAGCAAATCTGATATGGGAAGGGAGAGACACACACTATATACATACTAGTTGAAGAACTTCGTCCTATCAATAACGACATACAGCAGTGCTATAGTTTGACTTCTTATGTAGCAATACTGTATGGTAGGATCAAAGGATAGTGCAATCAATCAAACAATGTAAATTATCGACGCGGTCAAAGACGCAGGCGATCTATTGAAAAAACTAGATCAACTCGATCAAAGGTTGGTACGTGAATCTATTTGATTTGCGTGTATCACGCATTACGTTCAGACCTTCTATGTATGCTAAAAACTTATCTGGTTCAATTATTATGAGTGATCATTGATGTTAACCTTTTTGATGATTCTATAGTGGTACAAAGGAATGATTTTCTGGTTTTCGTAGCAGTATTTGAGCATTTTTTGAGGTGAGAAAAAACCATAAACTCACGACAGAATACTGTACGCAACCAACACCTCTTTGGCAAAGATCGAAAAACTTTGCCAATACTCGGGAGCAATTTTTTTTCGTAGACTTGGACATTTATTTATTTATTACATAAGCACACATAAACCAGTGAGATTGTGAGATTGACAGGGATGTAAAGAGCAGGATAAACGCAGGATGGATGAAATGGCGACAGGTCACAGGAACAACGTGCGATCCGCGAATGCCTTAAACTAAAGGGGAAGATTTACAAGACGGTTATAAGACCTGTCGTTTTGTATGGGTCTGAGTTATGGGCCACCAAAGGGATTGATGAAAGAAGAGTGCATGCAGCGGAAATGCGAATGTTGAGATGGATGTGTGGAGTGACTAGAATGGATAAGATAAGGAATGAGTATATTAGGGGCAGTTTGAAAGTGGCGCCAGTGACTGAAAAGATGAGAAGCAATAGGTTAGTATGGTACGGGCATGTCATGCGAAGGGAAGAATGTCATGTAACGAGAAGAGTGTTAAATATGAATGTGGATGGTTATAGAAGTAGAGGTAGGCCAAAGAAAAGATGGATGGATTGTGTGAAGGATGACATGAGTAAGAAAGGAGTGACTGTTGAAATGACGGCTGATAGAGGAGAGTGGAGAACGAAAACCTGTTGTGCCGACCCTACATAAAGTGGGACAAGGACAAGAGAATGATGATGAAGCACACATAAACCAATAAAAAACAAGGGCACTAAAAGAAGAAAGATACAAATAGTTATGCAGCAAAAGGGTCTTGACTCAGCATAATGCCTAGCTACTGTGAGGAAGCTATGCGCTAGTATTTTCATATGCACTGGCATCAAGACCGGACTCTCACTCCCAGAGTGCTACTTTTTTAATAAAACTAGCTGATAGAACAAGCATATAAACGAGTCCTTCAAAGAACTCTAATACTTGTAAAATTACGGTACGGTACGATCCTAGACCTTTCTCAAAAACGTCTACTATATGATCTAAAGTCTGACAATTATATCAAAGAAACGCCTCTAGTAATTCGCATTATTATTCAATCATAAAGAAAGTCGAAGGCCAGTACCAATAACGTGTTATCTGTTCATCAACTTTTTACTGATCCAGCGAGCGCTTCCTAATCAGACTGTCATGACTCAGTAGACTATACTAATTTTAATTTGACCGGTACCAATTTGCACAATGAATGAATATCGATTATGGTTTGCTTATACATAAGACAAGTGGTAGTGCATTTTGGTCGGTCATGAAGTTTTCAAATTTAAATTAAGTTATAGCTATAGTTCTTAATTCAGGGTTTCCCCTTCATCTTTTTCATTTCTTGCAATCTCAAATTGAGCCGGGGTCAGCTTTCTTCGTTTTATTGACATGGATGGTAAACGTCCAGTAATGTTTCCATTTTGTTATATTTATTCTCCTTCTATGAGCGAAGTCTTGAGAGACTTTCCTCTCTATTCTTTTCTAAGTTAATTTGGCTCAGATCCATCCCTACTTTTTTTTATGAAACTTTTCTCACATTCATAATGACATACTTATGACAAACTCTATCTCTATATGACTATGAGTTTTTTTGATTACCATAATGTTTGCTAAAAACCTCTTATTTTAGTCTAATTCGCCTCTAATCTTAATTTAAGGCATACCCAGTGCTTGCCTAACTGTGATCACCATCGCGTGTTTTAGATTTCGTGCATATTCTTATTACCTACTTTGTATCTACAAGTAAGTTTGAACGCGAATTAGTCTAATCGTTGTTGGTTTTATTTCGAAGCTACTCTTATAGTTTGCGAAGAGATCTGATTATGCTGGTTACTGAGTCAAAAGGAAGCTCATGAAGGATAGAAGCAGATGAGACTGACCTCCACAGGAAGGGTCGCGAGGTCAAAAAACCGAACGCCATCGCTGTAGGCATAACAATGAGTTACGACTTTGAGATTATTTGTAGTACCCGGGGCATGGGCTATCAAACTGTTCCCCAAACAAAAATTCAGTGTCGATTAAGCCAGCATTATGATTGAGATGGATTTCTCAGGGTTAGAGGTTCAGAAACTTACATATGTTAATTTTCCTTGTTTGCAAACCTGTGATGAAGATTCCGTGGGAAAATACTTTGTCAAGAGTCTAGTCTAGAGTACAATGGGAATTTACATTAGAGTGTGAAAGTGCATAAAACAATTAATCTGCTAACACGCGAAGACCCTTGATCATGGTGGATGCAACTATGCTGAACCATCGGGAAGCAATTGGAAGTAACACCCATAAGCAATTTCAGTTCATAGTGCAAATCATGGTCATAGCATGATTATATGAGCATTAGTTTCAAAAGTTATTATTTATTTATTTGTTGCGGTGATTGCCCCCACGTTATTTCCATACATATGACCTTTCTTTTACTTTCTGAGTGTTGGATTCAGCGATGATTAGATTTGCACTTTTGTATAAACTTTATTCACTCGTTTATCGGCTCGCTTTTGCATCAAGCATATAGAAATAAATCTGTTTTTACAGCGTCATAAATCAACTTTACAGCGTTTCACTCATGACCCGGCTTACTGTTTGCCGTTGTGCGTGGGTCAGGATTTAAGATCGTGTTCCCTTGCCGAGCGCCTCTACTATACACTCAATCTGGTCGTCCCAATACACAGAAAATACACGTAAAGTTGACTAAGCCGGGGATTTTCTAATGTTTTCCTTTCCATCGATTCGCTTACCAGATTTTTCCAGATCATAAACTAAAATCATGTTTATCAAGGTCAAGTTATATCCGATTAGGTTCTTTTGTAATGTTTACCTTTCTATCGATTCGCTAACTTTTTGTTCCAGATCATAAACTAAAATCATGTTTATCAAATCGGTTCAGCCTAGGGTATATCCAACTTCTAAACTTTTGCATAGGAGGAATGTTTTATTTTAACAAGAGTCTTAAAAATCTTTGAAAGATTTTCGTCACTAGTATATTCTCTGTGCTCAAAAGGCTAACTAAACCAGCCATACTGCGGCGAACTGCTGTCAACTGTGATGGCAAACTGATCATTTGAACCATGTGCGAACGGTATTGATACAGACCGTCGCGGTCAGCTGCGTCCGCGATAATCCGCGATCACTATTGATCACATCACTATTCGCGAACATTATTGCCATCGCAGTTCGCAGTGGTTCACCGCAGTGTGCCAGATCCTTTATGAAATCACCTAACGCTGCCCTGAGTTACACCAGACTCAATTCTATTTTTCGAACAGCGTCCGGCAGCTTTGTCATAGTGTCCATGGCTTGACAATATAATTACCCTGTCTGATAGCTTACTAAGTTAATTGATAGACACAAGCTGACCTTTCGGCCCAGAATAAAAGTACAGGTCAGGTCTTCAATTAATTTCAAAAGCTGACCTGTAATTTTAGCCCTCTTTTTGTGTGTCCATTCAATTGGTTCCTATGATCATGATGTTTTTAAGCCACTGCCATCCTTATAATTAATGCATGCATTATATTTTGCGCTAGATATTCTAAACCGGACATGTTCAATGAAAAAATAATTGGAATGAGACTAATTTCAGGCACTTTATACATTCTCTTAGATGTAGGAGATTGTATAGAGTGCTTGCTATCCAGAAATCTACGTCTCTAAGTAGATTACGGTTTTGTTTGGGGAAAAAAAGATGTATGGGTGGTAATTGCTGTGTATATTATAAATAAATCGCGTTACCTAACAGATAACTCACCTTGGCATAAATAGGTATGAGAAAAACATAGTGCTCTCTGCAAAATAAGTAAAAGGTTGTTTTTTACTTGAAATAAACTTCTAGACTAAATCGCATCTTAATCTGGACCTAAGAAGGATCTGAAGAAACATTCGAAGCATTTAAGTCTTTTCTTTAGTTTTGAAACATATCGCTTGTTAAAATATACTATCAGCGTTTTAATCAACTAGAAAATCGATATCTATTCATCACAAACAAAAGAAAAAATTAATCGATTTTTTAAAACGACGTTTGAATTAAAAAAAAATGTTACAGAAAAGCTCATTAAAGCTCTCGGCAGTTACTTCTCTTGCACCATGTCGAATAAGATTTGTATTATAACTTGTAATAGATACTTTTGTTATTTGATATCGTATGCTGACGCACAAAAAATCACCTATTGGTTTATTATTGAGAAATGGCCATCTGCTGTTCAAACAAGCCAAGTTTAATGGTCGGGACTTCCAACTCTCTCTATCAGCCGTTATAGGCGCTCACTACTTAATCAGAGCTAGATCACGATGTTATATCTCTAGTTGTCAAAACTTTCGCATTCATACTCGTATATAATTATTAGGAAATAAATATTATTAAAATTTGTTTCACTCCACATATTGGTCAAAATATTTTCTACTGTGTAAAACGATTAACATAGTTTCGTCTTATGATTTTGAATTACATAGAGCGGCAACTCAGGAGCCATATGTGAGTTTTCGCTTCCTAGTATGTCGCAGCGTGGCTTAAAACATCAATGATCAGCAATGAAAAACAAACTGGCCTGGAACTGAACCTTCAGCTAAAAGGTGCTTGTCCGCGTTTTGATTCAAAGCATCATAAACATAACCATTCAGACAACTTCATAGATCAGTTAGTAGCTCTGTCTTCTGCGCTGGAGTAGTCAGTTTTAGAATTTTAGCTCGGGTTTCTTAGCGAACATCTCGACTTGGCATAGCCAATGTATAGACCGTATGTAGTTGTACCTTTAGTGCCCACACGGCTAGTGATAAAACCAATGATTGGAATACAATAGCTGACCGAGAGCATGATTTATCAATCCAATCGAAAGTAAGTGTAACAAAAACGGCGACCAAATTAACCGGTCTCCTTTACTTTACCTTCTTTTTATCAGAAACTGCTGCAAACCTGTATTCAAAATCCTTTCACATGCTCCGGATAAATAAAAACTGAAATTGATACCAAAGGTTGGTCCACATGAAGCTAGCGTTTCGTTAAATTTTCCCATAATTATAATTTACACCAACCAATTTTGCTTATGACTATGATTAAACGAATGCACGATAGGTGCCCATTGAGACGACATACTGACGGCTAATTTTATGGTGTATGATGAAAACTTCATCATGGATAGGCATATCAAAAGAGCAGTTTATATTCTCGCATCTGATATGTGTTCTGATATGTGTTCGAAGCTTTTAAAGTTCGGTAATTTTAGATCATAGAAAGCAAACTAAAACAAGGTTATCAGATCAATTGTATCTGATCAATTGTATGCATTATTTTTTTATTCTATCATGTTAGCCAATTATAGGTCTTTGTTTCTCTGGTTCCTTTCGCTTCCTTTCATTGATTCACATACACAATCTCTCTATTTTCATTCATAGCGCCCAAAAAAATATTCCTCGACATTTAAAATCCTATTTAAAAAAGTCTGCATTACATTTTGGTTTCTCCAATGTAGCAGAGTTGTTTATTTCAAAAGGTTATTATTTTCGCTATTCAATAACCATTATGCACAAACCCAAATTTGTAACTGCTAGTAATTTCAGCTTGTGGCTAGACAGAGTTTTACCGTTTTGATTTTGGGACGTGCTGTTTTGCATTTTTACGCTTCAAAGCTTGCTTGGCTAGAATTGATTTAAAATTCTGATAACTTTCATTTGTGTACATGAAGGATCTATGTTTTAAGCAATGGCATTGTATACTTAATGATAGTCGTCATTATCAGCCTGAAAACTGTAGAAGTTACTCATATTAGACGTATTTTGCTTTCCCAATATTTATCTTCAGTAGGAACGTAGCTGTTGAATATCCATCGACTTCATTTGCTTCAGTTTATTTTTTATCGTTGGTCATGCATTTATTATTACCATGTTTTCTTATGTACGATATTATTTTTGGACTTTCCAAGTATCTCCTCTTTCTTTTATCATCTTGCGTTGAGATCATGAGTACGCTTTCGCTTCACGTTCCTTTCCTCGACAGCTAAAGTTTGTGAATAAAACTTTAGAGTGCTTTCAGAAAACCAAGTATCTCCCTAAATAAGGATATATCCAAAGGCTACCCAGTTACATATGACCCTGATCGTTGGCTCCCACGTCATCGTTACTTTGCCAAAAATAAGTTGCCTCCCCTTGACTTACAGTGACTTTCATTTTAAATGCTCTTGAACTGAAATTTGAGGAGGTACTTACCAGAAACAATCGGAACCTTGAACCTAATGATCAGAAATTATCATTTGCTATTTTTATGGTATTGATAAAAATCTATCCATATCTAGTTAATGTTGTAGTATTGTTTGTTTGTCTAGTTAGTCTATTTCAAATTGTCACGATGGCATGTTTGTACAAAATGTTATTACGTATTATAGCTATAATAACATTTCATTATTATAACTATTTATTACTATACTTATCATAGCAATATAGTATGGCTAACATGCTAACATGGTATGGCTATGGTTGTCTTTGGTCGACAATATTAGTGTTAGAATTATTATGCTTCAGAATATCTGAAACAAATTGATAATAGATTTTTCTAGGTCAGTAGGTTGGATACTCTAGTTTAGTGTTACTTTGAGGAGATATCTTACCCAAATGTTCTCAACTGGATCAGTGTTTGTTGAATTTGTACTTTCATCATCAGAAGCAGTCCACTAGACGTAAGGCTTCTAAATTAATTTCCTAAGCTAAAAAACTAAAGCCTCCTTCATTCTTCTTTTTCAATAGAGTTTGGCATCACAGTGCCGCCCACAATGTAGCCAATGTCACGTAAGAAAAGAAATAGGCCTCCTTCTTCCAGCGACTTTTCACAATTCAAAGCCAAAGAGATGCAAGGTCCCATATAATGAAATACAAATGAGTAATGAAATGAATGAATAGTGAAATACCTACCTAATGGAATACATTGTTGAACAATTTGCACAAAAAGATGCAAGGTCCTATAAGATCTAACTGTTTATTGAGCAAGTTTTCATGACCTTAGCAGTTGCTCTCAATAGCCCGAACAAAACAACCGACCTAACGTAACAACGTGTTACGTGAACGGAAGGCATCGCCGGCGCCGGCGCACAGTCGGGTAACGAAACGCACGCGGTCCGCCCGCACTTTCGCTCTCGTGAACGCTTCCGCGATCTACCACTTCGATTGGATTATTTCTGGATTACTGTCAGTTTTTTGTCTGTTTTTCCTAGGGCATTGGATAATTCCTGGATCACTTACATATTTTTTTATATATATCTAGGCGTGTTTACTCATTTTTGACAGCTGTCAGATTTGACGTAAGCTCAGTTTGATTCAGTTTTAGTTTAATATCCTTTCGGATTTTTGATTACTTTGACTCCTGATTCAAGTTTGATACAAGTATGTCATAAATTATACGTTTGCTAACAAAAGTATCTTGATTTGGTCGATTTTTTGCTAGTTCTTTAATAATATAGATAAATCTAGTTCACTGATCCAATATTAAAAAGTGAGCTTCGATTAGTAAAAAAACCTATCAACGTCTACAGACTCGTTGATCAAACAGGATTCTTTAGTAGTAATAGTTGAGCTCTAGTCATAAGTAGACGACAAACTTGTCTTCAAATATATTTATTGCAGATAATTCAAAAGTTCTACGAAGAATAAAAACACGATCATTTCTGAGTTATAAGGACTGAGAACTGACCAAGAAGGAATGTCACCTCAAATTTAGTGAATTTCTGTTTGTACATCTATGGATGCAGTGACTTTAGTGCTAAACCGGTGTTGTGTGAAATAAGTGTTATTTGAACTTAGAACGTTTCAAAAATATTGAACCACAAGAGAAACTTGTGTGATCAGTAGACTCGGATCACTTTATCAGTGACAGAATCTGACCACTGAAAGTGATATACCGTAATTCGGATCAATCCTGTCACTTACCTACATAGTGATACTCAGCCTTATTCAGTGTGAATAAGGTACTGTGTCGTGTGGCGAGAAGTATTGACTATGTTCGTGATCCTGGCGTTCATTGGTGTGCGCTTCGCTCTACATGTGTCTAGGCAAAGTTCTAGGGCACTTGCCGATGAATGCTACACCAGAAAGTAAGGATTTTCTTTTAACTTGTTACATGTGGTATGACATTTCACAAAACACAATACACATACTTATTGTTTCATAAAAAGTTGGAGTGGACATAATGTCTTGTTTGCAGTCTAGTATTATGTTGACTGTCACTTCTTTGAGACGGACCTATAATAAACGAATCTGATAGATATATAATAATAATGTATCATTTGCAGTCAAGTATTATGTTGACTGTCACTTTTTATGATAGAGATTTTATATAGTAGTATCTTAGTATAATTCTACTAGTACGAAGTGCCTGTAATAAGTCGTGAGCTTATTTCATTTGGACAACCCTTAAATATTTTTTTGCCTTTTAGTGGAGGTCGTTAACATAAAACTCAATAAAAAAAGTTACTGACTAAATATAGCGTCGTTCATTGAGAATTAAGTTTAAAATATTCTAAATATTATCATAAAAAGTTGTAAAACTAGTTAGATAAAGTTGAGTTCGTTCATTACCTTCTTCTCAAAGAAAGTACCAACCTGACCTTTAGAAGAGGCAATTTAATATGTGAGTGATGTATGGGTATTGGCGTACGTTTGACATAAAGCTGTCTCTTTAATTAGACCCAACATGCTGTTGTGGACTGTACTTGTACTTGAGAAGCTACACATTTGTTTTTTGAAATCCATGGCATTGGGTGGAATAAAGCGTGGCATTATTTTTATGTAATGGCCAAACTAAGAACTAGAGAAAAAAATATTTTTCAACCTTATTTTTTACAATTTAAGATTTGCAACTGTTAAATCAAATTGAACCTTATTAGTATGGTTTAAGATTTTGAAGGTCCTTAAACTACAATCTCTTAGATCACGTAAAGGTAGATCAAGGTTGACTGCAGTCACATGAAATTATAAAACTGCCACAAACACCTAAAATATATGCAAACAAATTCATAAAAAGCATGTCAGTTAAACCTGTTTTAATGCAGAAGGTAAACAAGTTTGTTTACAAAAAGGTCGATAAAGCTATAAAATCAGATCATTTTAATTCAAGGTTTTCAACTTGTAATAATTATGAAGAAAAAGTGGCATCGTGCGTAGCCTAGAATGGAACTCTTAAAAATAAACAAGCCGTTTAGGATCAGAAGTTAAATTCAAGATTTTTTTTTATTTTTAACCCTAAAACGTAGCATACATACCATTTTGATTGTCGAGTTTTTTACGGACGAGGCTAAAAATTACCATTACTATTACTTACTAGCCCGTAGTGTTCCACTGTTGGTCAAAGGTCTCCCCCCCATTTTGGCCAGTCACTACGATCTTCTGCTTTAAGTTGCTAGTCCCGCTCATAAGCATCCAGCTTGTCCCTCCATCTCATGTGAAACCTGCTGCGACGCCTCTTCACTGTGTCATGTAGGCACCCTACATGACACAGTGAAGAGGCGTCGCAGCAGGTTTCTCGTAGACTAAAAATAATTATTTTTACGTTCCGTTCTGAATCCGATTTTGTTGCCAGCCTTGCCATGCTGACCATGTAAAAAACTACCCAATTATAAAATAATTCATGAATAATGTATTTTATTTATATCGCAATAATACATATTTGTGCGGGTAATATAAATAAAGTCCTCGAAAATTTGACCTCAACGCCAAGAGCAATACAAAACCACCTTCGCTAGTAATTATTTCGGTGTATCGCGTCTTTTGCTTTAGAATTAAATAAAATAAATGAATATTTTAGACAACCCTCTCAACATTATCTAGCCCCAAACCAAGCAGAGCTTGTACTATCCCATAGTACATAAAAAATAGCTGATATAATACTTATAAATCATTTTTTTTGTAAATACATACATTTTGTACATACTTAGAATACAATATGAAACCCAGACAGAGAACAAACATCTGTGTTCACCACAAAAATATTTTTTCTCGGTGAGGATCGAACCCACAATCTACGGCTCAGAAGGCTACTACCGTCCGAGCTGAAAGGCCAGGCAGTTAATAGTTATTTTAGTATCACTATCGTATTGATGAACAGTAGGAAGTTGATTAATAGGAATAAGAAAATAGTAGACAAACAGATTTGTCGACAGATTGGTCGCAGTTATCAGATAGAAGCAAGACCATTTCATAGAAGCACGGTTTCTAAATTTGAAGATCCGATCCGAGGATTTTCCAAAACCGAAGTTGCCATTTCATCCAACGTAAATTGTAAAGAAGATGCTAAATCCATCGTAAATTTGCATATAATAGCTGAACTACTATTCTTTGACCCTAAGCAATTATTATCTGATTACTATTATCAAAAAAGAAATACAAACTCTCTAACGTCTAGATCACGTCTAGACAGCCGGGAGCTAATCAGTGCAAATAAACATTCACATTTTAAAGTTTCGTTCACGGATGTGTATTAGGGATTAGCCGAAATGAATGCTGATAATAATTGCATACAAAAAAGGCGGCAGTAGAATAAAGAAGAGTTTACACGAAAGTTCTTAGCCTAGAGCTCATTTGCAGTGGCAGTCATTAAAACATGGTCAAATATGACAGCGATATTAGACAGCTTTAAAATCGCTATCGCTATTAGCGTTAGTTCACAGATAAGTAAGTATCCATATCTACCAAGATGGGCTGATACGGAAGCCTCCACCTGAATGCTACTTTCTGCTTGCGTTGATGTCTACGGAAAACTTCTTCAGGCTAATGATAATGACAGCTGCCTCCAATAACATGTGATGATGAACACCGTGAAAAAACTATTTTATGTGCAAGGCGGAAAGGTAAACTTGACAGATGCTCACGTCAATCTGCAATTTTTATAAAATTGTATCTCTGGCTTGCTTTTTCTGCAGACCGAAGATGGATAACGTCTAGACTTCCTATAATTACGAGTAACATTGTTTAATAAATGTGGTGAATGTAGCACGTTCTCAGCAATAAATATTAGCACAGAAATGTCAGCTCCACCTCCATCCTATTGTGTGAAACTATTGGCAGTCTGTGGGTAGGTGGCGAAGTGTAATGTAACTAACTATTGGTCTCATACACCAAGCTCAAAGTCGCGCAACGAGCTATGGATAGAGATATGCTGGGAGTTTCACTACGTGATAGAATTAGGATTGAAGATATTCGTAGAAAAACCAAAGTCACCGTCATAGCTAATAGAATTAATAAGTTGAAGAGGCAATGGGCAGGTCATATAGCTCGAAGAACCGACAACCGTTGGGGAATAAAGGTTCTCGAATGGTGACCACAAACCGGAAGACGAAACGTAGAGCGCCCACCCTCCAGATAGACCGACGACATTGTTAAGATCGCGGGAAGTCGATTAATGGAAAGGGAATCAGAATCGTTCTTCTTGGATATATTTAAAAGGTCTTTGTCCAGAAGTAGACTTCTTCAGGCTGATGATAAAGATGAATGTAACTGAGTGAGAGTTCCGCGGTCGTAATAGTGATTTAGGTGTTACACCTAAACCGTGTTGGTAGTTTTATGGGCATTTCTCGTGTTCCTTCTCCATGACGATAATCATAAAATGAAAAGCCACAACAAAGAAATGTATCTCTTAAACTTTCGCGATCACAACACATACTCATAGAAAGCCTGCTGGGAATGGTTCTCCGTAGAATGGTTTTGATGTTATTTTGAAAACCCGACCTAAATTACGGGTGTTGTATGTAGGAGTACTTTTAAAAGTAATGCTCCGATTAGAATTCTTTGTCAGAAAGCTGTCAGTTCTGGGATGGTTCTTAGCCATGTTTTTTTTTACTGTGTAGAGTACTTTATTATTACTTTGAAGCGTAGCATGTGCATTCTTTGAAACTTTTGCTTTTGTATTATTGCCTATCTCAATAAGTTGGAATGACACCACACTGGAACTTCACTGCTATTATTATTTTTGTTTTGTTAAAAGATCATATAAAAAAATTTAGGAACCAAGCCGTAGTTTATTGCCTGTTCTTCTAGGCTTGGTCGCGTTGGTGGACTAGACTAGCCTAGCTTTCAAAGTTTCAAAGTTATTCTTGCGATACCATTGATTATAGAAATATTTGAATTTGTTTGATAGAAATTCATGCAGCTGTTTTGCAATTTTTGAGGATATTCAAGGATATTTATCTTGGTCTTGGTTATGTATATTTTTCTAAAATTATCTTATTCTTTGAAATCTTAAAGAATGGTATATTTTTAAGTGACTTCAATTGCACGAAAGTACAAACTATGTTCCATTATTCCAGCCGTATCGTGCACGGTTCCAACTGTTTTAAGCATTCCTTTGTTCAATTGCTTGCCAATCAATCTTCATATTTTAAGCATAGCTAATGCTCCGACCATTTGCTTGCTTAGAGGCTTTTTAGTATATTTATTTATCTATACTATATATCACGTTATATGCTCGAGGTGCAGTTATAAATCAATGTCGTATTTAGAGAATGGTTCATAAATTTGCAACGACGACAATCAGTAACCAATTTAGAGAAATGGAAACTTCGGTTGTCAGAACTTCTAGCGCTATTTTTATGAACAACGGGATATTTACCATGATTTAATTTTGTGAGTTTTGTTCAGTTCATCCCGTGATCATCGTGAATGCAACTGTGCCGAAATATCGGGATCCAAACTAGAACTAAACTAAAAAGAGAGGGGAAGACCAAGGATAAGCCAAATAAAAACGTAGATTGCCGTCATGTCGTATAAGGAGGTCAAGAAAGTTTCGTAAGTTCAAGGAATAAATACCTAGAGAATTTTTTTTTCCTTTATGTCTTCCTTACGTTATTTTGATCATTCTTATTAACTGTTTATAATACCTGTGTTAGCTTCAGTGGATAAGCACGGGGATGGATTTTTTTTCTAATCTAAATTTAACTTTTGTGTATTTTTTCTACCACTCTTACCAATGATTAAGATATTTCGTTTTATTGGATTGTCTTACACTAGATATTACTAAGCTCATTGATCATGAAGACGATGACAGCTTAATTGCGTGTTAATTCAGCTTGGTTCAACCCATCTTTCTTCTTTGCTGTCACGTACCTAATAGTACGTATAAATAATATACGTATATGTGATGGGGCCTTTATAACGAGCCCATTCACAATATTTAAGAACGAAGTAACGCTGTCTAACATACTCCAAAAAATAAAATTAAAAATATTATTTTAACATTTAAGAATGAAAAATAGAAAAACTATTAAAGTGCAAATAGGTACGTAGGCCTTTCTGTTAAAAAATCTAGTTCCCTGACATGACAGCTTGCTAGGGACATTTTTTATTTATTTATACATAACGGGGTATTTTGTAACACGTTGTATAAGTTTCTTTGTCTCGTGTACATCTACTTCTTGTGAACACGTTTGTGTTGCCTGAATACGGTATAATAATACTCGTAGACACTCCTATCATTCACATAATCTAACCCCACATGATTATCGCGGGGTCACTGCACAACGACAAGTGACGTGTTCAGTACAAATTGAATTGTTCTTCTTGTCGTGTCACTAGTTCTTACGAACCATGCGGTGGAAGGATTTTAAGTGCAACTCAAAGAGGTTCTTTAACATGACACCAGATTGGTTACCTCGATGTCAAAACTTTGATGATATTTTTTAGAAGTCTTTGCAGGATCCAAATATTGTAAAACTTATTCATCATCATTTTCTTGTCCTTGTCCCACTTCATTTAAGGTCGCCACAACAGGTCCTCGTTCTCTACTCTCCGTATTAGCCGTCATTTCAGCAGTCACTCCTTTCATACCCATGTCATCTTTCACACAATCCATTCATCTTTTCTTTGGCCTACCTCTACTTCTCTACCCATCCACATTCATATCTAGCACTTGTAAAACTTATTACGAAAATAAAACTATTGTTTATTTTAAATTCGTAAATAATGTTTTAGCTTCAAGCTCTCCAATATTTATTATTTACTAACCTTCATGATGAATTTAACTTTTTGACCTCACCGGTGATCGGCGAAGTGTAATAAATTTAAATAAATAATTTATATTGGTATAGTATAGTCAGCATCAAAAAGTATGACTTTTCGGAATTTACAAATTCTTCTAATTCTAATCATATTTTATCTTGATTTAAATTTTATTTTATTTCTTCGGGCATGTCATGAATGGGGAGGGAGAGAAAGTCATGTGACTCAGAGTGATGAATGTGGATGGATATGTGAGCAGAGGTATACCAAATAAAACATGGATGAACTGTGTGAAAGATGACATGGATAAGAGTGCAGAGATGACGGCTGAGGGGAATGGAGGAGCAAGACATGTTGTGCCGACCCCACATAAGTAAGATAAGGGCAGGAAGAAGAATATGTTTGTGTTTGTCGGTCATTAAATCAGAAACCTTGACCTACCATCACTTACTTTTGCTGGTGGCATACGTATTCACAACTAGAATGCTGACATAATACTCATATCGTTTTTTTTTCTAAATATTATATATTTTATACCGCTTTCAGCGATAAGGCCGCCCATTGTACATTATTTAATACCGCTGTTACTGTTATGTATTCTTGTCTATACTAATATTATAAAGAGGAAAGATTTGTACCTATTTTTCTATGTTTGTATGTTTGTAATGAATAGGCTCAAAAAGTACTGGGCCGATTTAATTCTTTCACCAATAGAATGCTACATTCTTCCAATTTGACATAGGCTACATTTCATTTTGAAAAAAATTAGGGATCCTTGGTAAAATTTGAACAATGTAACCGAAGGTGTAGAAAAATGAGTCTTAAAATGTCTTTCGTCGAATGCGCTGCCGAAACTATTAGCGATAGAAGAAAATAATGTACAACAATATTGTCTACCCCGTGCAAAGCCGGGACGGGCTGCTAGTGTACAATAAAGTGTTATCTAAATATCTACCAGCCAGACAGGGAACAAACATCGACTTCATTACTCA
Organism: Thera britannica; assembly: GCA_939531255.2. Lineage (NCBI taxonomy): Eukaryota > Metazoa > Arthropoda > Insecta > Lepidoptera > Geometridae > Thera > Thera britannica. Next base: position 7,265,135 of record OW618039.2, on the reverse strand, counting down.
TTTCACAATTGTTTGTTCTTGGTGAACATCGATTCCACAAACTTCAGCGCAAAAGGCGAAATTACTTACCAACTGAGCTGTGAAACCATTCAATATGCGAGGTCAGTAAGTAGGCATTGTTTGTTTTTACTCAGTTCAAGTTTATTTATTTCAATGGCCAGGCTACAGAAGGAAAATTATTCGACAAGTTCAAGTCTGTCTTATGCCAAAGTCAAAGTCAGTGTTAGTTATGAGCATGTTCTTCTTCTTAATGAATGGCGTTAAAGGCCTGCGCACACCTAGGCGCTGGTGATCAGTGAAAAGCTGTCAAATATCGCTGTCATATTTGACAGCATTTCACTGATCGCCACCGTAGGGTGCTTAGATGTGCGAAAGGCTTTAGTGAAAAAACAGCCGCATGATCATAAATTTGAAAAAGGCAAAAAGACATGGGTTGAAGCTACTACACGTTGAGAGCTCAAAACAAAAAAGTCAACGTAGATGCTAAAGAATCACGGAGATAAGTAGTACTGGAGATCAACCAAGACGTTTTGCTAGTTACGTAATTCCATTACATAATTTAAGTGCTTGGTCTACATTGTGAAATAGTTTGGCACACTTTTTTGTTCCAATGGTATATCGATTTGGAACATACACCTAATTGTTTCGGGCGCGTTTTTTGTAGTTCCTAATTATGGTATCATATCGAGAACAAGTGTCTCTTTGAGGTTTTTATTAGTACCTGATAATCTACTTTATTGATATTACCGTTATATGTTCTTATTATATATTCTTTATTGCTATAGTAATCAACAAAATAATTTGAATAATGATAGACGTTATAATTTTATGTGAATCAATTATTTGTACATTGATCTTAATATGAATACAGTGATCGATTGTGTTGTGTTTAATAAATTACACAGATTGATGATCTACTATAGTGTGTTCACTTATCGTCATTATCATCAACATCTGCTGGACATAACCTCCTATATTATTGTGACCCTCCATCCACCGACTTCCCGCGATCTTTACAATGTCGTCGATACCAACTACTACAAAGTTTGGGAATGTACTAAATTAAATATTTCGACGTGCAGTTATACCTTATATAGGCATCCTGAAATAATCTTTGACTTGGACCTAATCATATCAGTATCACTCACTGCTGGGAATAAGCCTGCTTTATTTTCTACCAGCCGCTTCTGTCCTGTGCTGGTCTTGAACGTCGACCCATCCCTCTAACGGTTGGCCTAGATTTCTTCAGCCCGGCTACGGCCGCCATTTGGTCAAAGGTTTACTCCACTGACCATCACCACGTCTAGCTAAGTGTCCTGTCTAACTTATTCCTCAACAGGTGATTTATGCCACTCTGTCGCCGACGTTGCAGACTTTTGTACTTTTGACTTGGTATCTAACTACTAATAAATCTGAGGATATTCAATCCACCATGAGTCGTGAAGCTGTTTCCATTTTCTAATTGCATTCACTTAGCATATTATATTATACGGACTACGAATTAGCGCTTGGATGTGCTCAATAAACATTTACGGCGTCTATAGCCTCTTAGAACTGCGTTGGAAGCCAGGAAGCCTTTACTGCTTAGATAGAAACCGAACTGCCAAGTTATGTAAGAATCGTATAATAGTAAATACTTAGTTCGCATCGCAACCTTTCAATACTTCTTCTTGTTCTTCTTATCGTTTTCCTGATTCTTTCGAACCAAGTGTGGTGAAAGAATTTAAGTGCGCCTTGACACATTTTTGAACTTTATTAGGTTCTACGACGTGCCTATTTCCTCACGACTGAATACTAAGATCGCTTCACAACTTTTAGATTTTTACAAAGTAATTTTCTAAAATTTCAATGCTAGAAAATTACTTTGTAGATATTTGGTAACCTTATTGCTATCTCCATGTTCCTCTCAGGTTCCATATGCGCCCGATAGAGTGATTTCATAGAATTTTCGTTCCGAAGCAAACTTTTTTTCAGCTTTTGAATTGCGACAAAACGCCATGTTTTTATTCTATTTCAATCACTTGAATCTTTCCTTCAAGTACCTTATCTTATTCTAGATAAAAAACTCTTATTTGGGAAGCACTCATATGCACTCATATAGATATTTCACCGGTATACCTACTACCGATCTCTCTACTATTCAAACACTCTCTATTTGCCTTATTTTCAATTTTTTGAACACGACACTGTGTGTTTGCATTGGTGCGTTTAGGTGAGTAAAGTAAGCAAACCCAATATGACATGATAGTAGCATAAGTTTGTAAGGTTCCCGAACCACTTCCTCGTGGCATGATGATGGCACCTCGAACCGACGAAGACGACGATCCCGTTGACCCTGTTCTTGCCTTCTTCTTTCGTGTTGACCAGTTCTGCGAAACACACACAGATTGATAGCTTTTACCATGTACCTGTAGGTGGCTATGACGGGTGTCGCTATTGTAAGAACTGCAGAAACTCAATTGATGAAGATGGCTCAGAATCATTCTTACTGGAAACTTACTGAAAACCTGAGCAACCAGACGAAAGCGTCAGGTTGCTGGTAATGAGCCCTTCCGGAATAGTACTATCATATATATATTTATGCTAGGAAGCACAGTAGCTCCATACTGGAAGATTTTAAACTGTTTCAATAAACCGACACTGTAGTGTCTCGTCTGATATAGTATTTAGATTTTGCTTATCCAAAACCTATACGACTTCCTGAGTACCTATATGCGACCTTGTTCGCATAAAGTGTATGGCATGGCTCTCTAGACTTTAGAGAGCCTATTGACAAAGACTTATTGCAGTAGTGGTAGAGGTTACCGTCTAATATCACAGGTGGCTATTTCCGTCAATACCCAACTACCTTCCTATGTGGAAATCTTTGCGCTTTGTAATTATTCATCGCGGTTTGACTAAACGTAGGACGCCCCTCCACCCGTTGGACCGAGGATTTGCAAAATTTGTGGATCGAGGGCACAGAATCGTTGTTCCTGGAAATGTATAGGGGAGGCCTACGTCCAGCAGTGGACTTCTTTGGGTTGGTGATGATAATGACTGGGCAAAAGCATCCTCATTCGCAATATTGTCTATGAAATCAAAATTTTTTGCTGTAGTCTTCAAACCGAATCCAGTCTAGTATAAGTGCCGTAGTAGTAGTAGCAGAGCTCTTTTTGCATGAAAAAAACACATTTTGTTTAGCATATTGAGGAATTGGATAATTTAGTTGTATACCTACGTTGGTCATGGCCATACTCTTATATTTTACGAATATTGAAAACGAAAGTTGAAGCTATCACGATAATTATTAACTTTTACCATCTCGATAAATTTCTAATCAAAGCCTTGTCCAACCTCCGCACCGTAGCAATAAATTATCGGAATATTTTATGTAGTAAAATTTATGGGCAAGAGATTCTAGTTTATTAATTAGCCGATCATTGGAGACTGAGAAAGGTCAGACCTTACATGTTCGCACATCTCCGTAATCCTGCTGAGGTTTTTTCTTGAGATTTTGGCTTGGGATTCTTCAAAAAGGGCTTTTCAAAATTTCTAGGGGTTGCCAAAGCGCCTGTGATACCTCTGGTGTTGCAAGCGTTCTTAGGTCGCTTTCGTTTCGTCCATCATACAACATACTCCTCCCATACAAGCTATTACTCTATTATCTGTGCTCAAGGTATGTCGTCTGTCATCTGTCATGTTAAGAAACGTCAAAGTTTTTGGCGCGCTGTCAGGCACTTCAAGAGGAAGAAGGAAGATATATAAGGTGGTTACATACTATGAAATCTTGTTGTGTGAGATTGTGATAAATTAATACGATTCTGTCGACAGTAGAGTTTTTAGTGACGATAATTATATTGAAGAAAAGGCTCTTTTTGGAATTCTTCATGCGCGAGTCCGATTCACACTTGGCCGTTTTTTTTAATTATTTTTTCCCCAATACACTTATGTTAAAGTTGCACGGTTGGCACGCATGCGTGTGCGTGCGGACATAATTATTTCTATTCCGTGTTTAGTTATACCCACTTTCTGTTCCATAAACAAGTTTTTCCAGAATTGCCTCTCGCCTAAAATGGAAGAGTAAAGTGCAGTTTTCTAAAAGGCTTTTTTTTATCTTACATCTTACCAGTATTCTTTTTCTCGTGTTTTTATATTTATGTTATTCATACTTGACCTAGTTTGGCTTATCAGATGGAAAGTTATAAAAGCTTTTGTTGCAATGCAAAGCTTACAACCATATTTCTTTTTCAAACATCGCTAAGTTGAATCCCTAAACGAAATTAAAATAACGCTTTAACAATTGCACAAAATTCATGATCATAAAATAGAGCTCACGACTTTGATTCAGTACCTACGATCCCGGAAGCTATCTTAAGTGGTAGTCAAAGGCATGTCTGAATATTATGATACATTCAGTTTGGCATACGTTTAAAGGTGAATGTTTATTGGAAAATAGTCATAATTTGTAAGAACCAGACGGATCGAAAGATTTATCCCATACAAATTAACTTAATCAATATTAAAAGCCCCACTGAAATCAGACCAGCAGCCACTCAAATGTAATCGGTGTGCAAACAAAATAAATACACGCATGATTGAGTACCTACCACCTCCTTTTTAAATTCACTTAAGAAAAAAGAAATGCCAAGGTTTTCTTGACGCATACATCTTTGTTAGCACCATTAGACCATTACTCTATGTCATAACTAACCTACATGCTATGGCGGAATTGTTTACGGAAACAAATCAGCTGATCTAACAGTCGGTAGTTCACACCCCTCCTCAATGGTGGGAGGCGACATACAGGCTGATGTGAAAATGCGGAGTGAAGTTATAACCCGGCCAATTTTAGATGGTGTCAATATTTTATTGTATTGAACGAAATTTTAATCTCATATTTTTTATAGTTTTCCAAAGAGCATAATAAAATACCAGTTCTGCTGATTTGGAGTTAACCTTTCGTTTCTACCTCGAATGATTAAGTAAGTAAGTACGAGATTAATAATTGTACATGACACAGGGGCACATTATTATACATACACACCCACACACAAGTCATACCACATGTAGCACACTTTGCGACCTGCAAGGACGCGCATCAATAAGTATCCGTTGTACAGATGCACCACTGCAGCTGTGGAGTTCTCAGTACCAGACTGGGTGCACTACGTCGCAGCTGCTCTGTTCCTGCTGTGGGTGGTACTTGGCAGGCGGTGGAGCAACGTACAAACCTCAACATGAGCAATATGTATGTAGAACCTTATTTTTTAACCTATGCAGAACAGACGATTCGCATATTTTACGAGATAATGAAACCTTGTCATCTAATTATATTTGACAGTTATTCAAATAGCAGGTAAGTATAGTATTTTAGAAAAAATATACAATAAAGTTTTCAGAATTAAAAATGTATCTAGAAAATTCATTTATTCAGGGGCTTCTCTTGTAAATATATTTTCCATGAATACAGCAATAAAATGGCACAATGTCTTAATAAGAAAATTAAATTATCAACTTAGAAAACGAAATGTTAAGATTACTAACATCTCCCTATTTTACAAAATTAACACTAACACTGCTAATGCTAATAATCTCTAATGTAACAAACTATAGCATGACCATCTCACTTTGGTAGTATAATATCACCCGCGTTCATCAAAACAACACGCTGTATCTGCAGCGAACTCGTTACTTGCCTACCACTACTACCGCTCGCTAGTCTCAGGTTTTCTGACGGACACGGCACGGACAGTCGCTCGCTGAGAGCCGACGAAGATGGTCGTCTTTTATGAGCGTTGTTAAAGACTTCACTATAATGAAAAGACAAACTTTCGTTACTGCTAGAACGATAATTGGTATCACATCTAGTATTACATTTAAAAGAAACGGTTCATTGAATGGGCTCATTATAAGAATATTTTATGGCGTGTCGCTCTGAAGTTTGTTTGAAGAATTTTAGTTTTTGTTATTTTATAAAACTCTTAGTATAACACGAATTCTGGGAAAATATTACAAAAGTTTGTATTTTTCTAGGATTTCTATTTGTTTTCATCAAAACTAAAAGATCTTATGCAGTAGTTAACGCTCGCTACAAAGACCTATCAATCCTAAAGGAAGAAAGATTTAGTAGAGCTTTCCATTTAGAAAACGCAATCTTCACAATATCTGTCTATCGGGTCTGGGTTGTCATATACGCTTCATCAGCAGTTCGTATAGTCGTAAATCTACCGCTTTATTTCTAAAAGTGCTGTTTATACTTTGATTTAGGTTTATTCTATCGAAGGTTGTAAACTCTATATTGAAACATGTATTTTATGATAGTTTATGCCCGGTTGTTTGCCGCTTGAAAGGAAACAACGCGAACGTGCGCATTCTCCATTCCAACCCTATAAATCTAAGCAAACAACTTTCCACTTAGTAAGTCAGTCAGATGGACAGGACAAGCGGTGCCGCAGACAGGATATTTATCAGCATCCAACGTTTCAACACCATCTGATCTTGCACAATCGCCCATCTGAAATGTGGGTTGTGTCTGACGGGTATAGCTTTCTACTGTTGGGACATACCCCGCAGTATTTTTCAACTATCTTCATGAAACTTGGCATACCATATTCTACAACCATGTTCTACTGTTTTAGTAGTTTACTACTACTGAAACAGTCACAATCAAACTTTTTATGAAACAAAAATTCGCATCCTATTCGATTTGAAGAAGGGATGTCAAAGTATTAGCTTCAATCACATGAAATCACGCGGGATTCAACTAGTAACTAATAAAATACTTGTGACGCAATAAAAGCGTTATTTTTCCTAATAACACTTTGCCATTGAAGGAAAATTGATGATCTGCTATTCAATCACTAAAATCTATCCTCTTTATAATAATAGTTTAGACAAACCAGTAAAAAACAAGATTTTCAAGCATTATTGCTACATCTTAATACTGGGAAGCCGACGTGAAAGTGCAAGTCGGGATACTATTTCCCTGATAAATAGCCACTATTTAGTTATAGCACCTGTAACCGCTCCCAGCGGATAGAAAGCTGAATAAGGATGTGTGATGTCATGTGAAAGGGCGTGTTTGCAAATGGAGTTGTAAAACTTGTGTAGTGGTTTGGTATAATCATTTTAGCATTTTACGATATAATTCTAATTGAGTTGGGAAAATAAGATCTGCCAGCTATTCAGGCAACACGGCTCAATTGACTGATCGCTGAATCTGCGAATTCCATTTTTAAATTTATCAATCAAAAGTTGACAACTCACTTCGAATTCAGCGATCGCTTGAGTGATTTGTGTTGCTAGAATTGCACCCCTGTAGGCCTAAGACGACCAACGTGACATATGTCTTCGCGAGAAGACAAAATTTTGTCGACATCGATTCGTTTGTCGATTACGGTAAGATGAGCATCACGAGAGAGCTAGCTGTCGTCGACGACTCGGCTATGTCGTGAAGACAAACCAGTGATCATTTCTTCCCTGCACTGACGTCCCGCGATTGGGTGTATTGTGCATTTTCTTCCTGCTAACCTCACCCCGGCCAGCCTAACTCCTGAAATTAGCGACTTAATTAGTTCCCTGAGCCCTGTCTTGCACCTCACTTCTTCTTCTGTTGCGGAGCAGTGCGTACTACATGCTCCAGTTTATTTTTCCTACTGGCAACCGCGACAGAGGTCTGCTGGGCAAAGGTCTCCCCCAAGATTTTGCACTCCTCAGTCCACAGATCCAGATTTTAATTAATTTCCTTGTCTATGATTCCGAAATATTCGTGTAAATACAAAATTGACAAATTTACTGACAACTTCAATACCGGCGTCTGCGCAACAAAATATAGTTGTTTATACTGCCATCTCTACACACAAGGCTGCATTAAGTTATAATATAAATGGTAACCTTTCACTTTACGTTGGACATTACGTAGTTCGTCGAAACACCGGTAGATGGCGCTACTTCTATTTTGTTAATTTTGTATTGACTATTTTTTTATTTAGTGACTTTAATGTTTTTTGATTAGGTTTTATTTAGTTACTGTTGTTGCTCTTTATAATTCAAAATAAGCACATAGACAAATCAATTGCTTAAATATGTAAGTAGGTAAAAAAACATACCAAAGAAAAAAGGGGCAGTTTTTTGCAGCCTCTCTTACCTGTTATCTCACCGGCACCAACACCCTTCAAACTGAAACAGCAATGTAGCTTCACGGCAGAAATAGGCATGGTGGTAGTACTTCCCCGGACGAGCCACACACAAAGAGCTCTGCCAGTACAAAAGAGCTCTGAAACAAATTGATGCAAAGGCCTGTTTACTTTTACTTGCATGTCCATACCATACCCAGAACATTTCAACATGATTGTCCAGTTTTATACAGTAATGTTAATGTTTACCAAACATTAACCGGCCGTTCACCACAACTCTAACCTGACCGGTTCTTTTCAATGCTCAAAACTTGCTCCAAAACCTATAAGGGCGAAACTGATCAAAATGATAAGGTTGCTGAGAGCAAAAAAAACTTTGTCAAAAATCTAAATAAAAATCAAAAGTGTATTTATTCAGTAGAATCACAAGGATCACTTTGAAACGTCTTAAAGCTAAGTGAATCTAGGTGCCAGTTCCACACGACCAAGCCTAGAAGAACACTTGGTTCCAAAAATAATAGTAATTGCAATGAAGTTCCAGTGTGGTGCCACTTATTGGTTGCAATTTTGCATAGTGAAAACAGTCTTGCCCTCGATTTTTAAGAAAACAATAACTGCTTAATATATTTATCTTTTCCAAAAATCTTTTACTTTTGACCAAAAAACTTATATAGGAGGTGAGCTATATTCATTCGTTGTTAGTAAAACATTTATTTGCAAAGATTCACCCTTAGCAGCAACAGAATCCATTGGTTCAATAAACAGGATGTAGTATTTTTTGTAAAATCATTCTGGTAACTCTCGCGGTTACGGACTTGGCTAACACCGCGCTTCTCAAAAAACCATTCTGAATAACCAGTTCAAAATTGTTCCCCCAACTTGTTCAATGACAACAAAACGCATTGAAGTAGGAACGGTTTCTATTTGTTCTGGGAACAAACAGTTGGTACATTTCTCTGAGTTTTTTGACCTGTGTGTAGTTAGTATGCTTTGTAAATATTGTTACATTTGAATGTGTGCTAAGCGTGGTCACTATTACGCAATGCCACTAATAGATTACAGAAAGTTTGTGGGAATGCATGAAAAAACTGAAAACCGTGAAACAAATAACCATAATTTACCAAAATAAGTTTACATGGCCTATCAATTGAAGACCGTGAAAAAATACGTATAACGGATGGGAGTTTACAATATGGCCTATTTTTTTAGAACTCATTAAAAACAAAGACAGAGATAAATAACTAAACATTGTGGACATATCACACAACACTAGCTGAGGCCCGTATTCCGAAACAGTGCTTGATTTTGAGTCGAGCCTCAAGCTCAAGATTTTTGACATTTTTCAATGAAGTACCTACTGTCAAAAAATCTATTCTTGAGGAACGTTCCAGAGCCAAGCACTGTTTCCGAATACGAGCCTATCCCCCGAATACTGAAACGCAACTCAGATTTAAGCACGTCTCAAGCGACGAATATTTGACAGTTTTCAATGAAAATCTGTCAAATATTCGTCGCTTGAGACGTGCTTAAATCTGAGTTGCGTTTCAGTATTCGGGGGTAAGTCCCCCAAATTAAGCATAGTTTAGACTATGGGAACTGTGGGAATGTGTTCTACCATCCGGGTAAAGCTACGAGCATTTTTCAAATCCGTCTAAACACTGGTGTGTCAATTTGCGAATTGGTTATAATGCAGATGTATAATTTTACAAATGCGTCGTTATGCGATATAAAAACCAGTTTATATTGGGTAACTAGCCGCGAGTATTGCCCGGGTATTCCAGAATGTTAAAGAACATTCAAGAACGTTTAGGAGTATTCTGTTGTTATCAAAGTTGAGAATTTGTAGAAAAGTCCTTACGTGATAGAAAAGGATAGATATAGAAAAGTCCCTACGGGTTAGAAAAGGATAGACATAGATTTTTGCAACATTTTGCATTGATGCTGTTCTTATTACTCGTAGCGCGATGTAATATAGCCTTATAGCCTTCCTCGATAATAAATGGACTATCCAACACAATTATTTTTTTCAATTCGGACCAGCAGTTCCCGAGATTAGCGCGTTAAACCAAACAAACAAACTCTTCAGCTTTATAATATTAGCATAGAAGTATAGATTATGCGTCAGAAAGGAAGATTTAATAAGATGCGTAGTGTGTACTACTTTTATATGTTATGCACTCAATTATTTAGCTATAAACCTTTGAAATCATGAATAAATGAATGTTCTTATGCGGCTATTTCCGTAGATTGCATTATTAAGTACCGAATTCAAACTGTGCAATAGTACTTAAAGAGATACAATGACGTCACTGTAACGTTTACGGCCTTTCCCAATATTCCATTTGGCCTCGATCCCCACCGAGAACAAATATTTGTGTGGAGAACAAAGATGTTCCTTCTGTCTGGGTGTTATTTTGTTTTCTAAATATGTATTTAGAGACAAACTAATAAAACTAAACAGGCCTTTGCATCTATTGTAGATGATTTATATAGTGTCAGAGGTAATTGGTGATTACACAAGCCCTAAGCGCGAGACGCTATAGTGCCTGGGACAGGATTTTAGATGGAGTAGGCTTGCCTAGCACCTATACCATCCTAACAGCTTATTCAGCCTTATCCACAGGAAAGGTCAATACGTGCGGAGCTGACTAAGCCGCGGGTTTCCTCACGATGTTTTCCTTCACCGTTTAAGAGCACTAGCATTGTGTACATAAATTTTATCGACAGAAAAACTCATTGGTAGAGACAAAACTATATTATATTCAATTAAATACTTTCAGTGACGGTCGTTCTTTAACGGGATCCCATACTTCTAGGCCTATACTAATCCTCAACGAATACATCGGAAAACCCGTTAGCTAAAAAAAGCCATATGCAAAATGCTGGTATTTAGTATCAGAAGAGGACCTACTTACGCAAATCGAAAGGCTCAATACAATAATGAATAGTAACGGCTGCATTATGCAGGCATGCGCGTGCGTGCTACACTTTATGAATGAATATTGATACTTGAAAGGGAATTCCGACGCGTGACACACTTGATTTTGAATTTAGAAATTGCTATTTTACCTATTAGGGTTAAGCGTATTCATTCTCACTAAATATAATGAGCCGCGGTTTGGTTCGCCCGCGGCTGTGGTCGCGTGGTAATTGCTAACATTTATGACTTTTAAATCCCTCATAGCCTCAAAGACTCTCGTATTTACAGAAAGGCGTACGAAATATTTATTTTTAGTTGGAAAGATTTCATAAGGCCAATTGTTGTTTAGATAAGAGCCGTATGAGCCCGTTCCTCTTTCACTACGCTATTTGGTCGCGTAGATATTTGAAGTATAACAGCAGCGTTATCTTTTGATGATCTGCGTTGTAGATCTTCTTCTCGTGTCTCTAGATCTTTCTAACCAGTGCGGTGAAAGGATTTTAAAGTCGCCTTATAGAGACTCCCTAAATTTTTATATCTTTAGTCGCATTGCTTGTTTCTTACAACACTTGTTCAGTATTGTCAATATTTAAGGTGTTTTTAGGTCCTTGATTTAAACTCTACGCTTTTTACAAGCTATTTACAATTAATATTATTTATTTTATTTAATTATTCAACGCCTTAAAATCTTTATTCGCTTGTATTCTACAACACTCCTCTCCTACGTATTAACAAAATTAAAGATGTTTTGGGGATTAAATCTCTCGCAATACAATCGTCATGCGTTTTATAAACTATCTTCCTAAATGTAATGTAATGTAGATAAGGAACATCACAATCCTAAATATTCAAGCTAACTATTTATAATTTTATCGTATGTACCTACTTACCTTATAACCTCGGCCTGCCTCCATGTTTGCTATACCCTATGCAGGGTCCATGTGATACCTACTTACACTTAAAAACTATGTATGTACAAATTAAACCATGTGTAAAGCAATAAATGTATTGAGTATTGAGTATGTAAATCTGTGTTCGCATCGCTAGTTCTCACAGCACTCGTGCCTATTTACCAATAAGTGACACTCAACAGCTGGTTAAGTAAAAGCACTTTGCGTTTTATTGGCGTACCATTTCGCTATCGTCTGTATAGACTGTGCGAATTGTTAGATGGCATCTGTTTACAAATTAATTTACGACGAATACAGTATTTAGTAGTATTTTTGATTTATTTATTTATTTGATTCTTAAAGTGAAGCTAGACGATGAGTTCTTTCATACTTTTCAATTGAATTTCAAAAACAATTGTGTTTTTAAAAAGTTGTTTTTATTAACAGACGAAAAATAAATTTGAAGCAAGTGAAGTTTAAAAAACATGTGAAACTCAATTCATGGCTTCTGGGTGTCGATTCTGAAAACACAAATCACTCAAGCGATCGCGTAAATCGATGTGAATTGTCAATTTTTGTTTGAAAAATTTGAAAATGGAACGCGGATTCAGCGATTACTCGACGATCACTCAATCGAACCGTGTTGCTGGAATTGACGCCCTGAACCGATTTTGATGAAATTTCTATGAAACCAATTTGGAAGTATTACCTTTCAGATAATATTTTTTCAAATCGGTTCACATAACGACGAAGATATGCGATAGCAAATATAAAAAAAATACAGCCGAATTGAAAACATTTTCTTTCTTTATTTGAAGTCGGTTTGAAATTAACTGTTGTGAAATTCTGGTTTTCCCTAAACCTTTACTAAAAGTTCTAGTTCAAATAGTTTTTACACTACTCGGTATGATTATGAATACCTACGTGCAAAATCTATTTTAAGCCACCTTTTATACATAAATATACAAATTATTTCTGATTCCCTTGGTTATAAAAACTTTGCTGATTACTAGGCGAAAGATGTTGACAATGTAGCTTATAATTTCATTTTCCAGTTTTTCTTTCCACCATCACTTTCGTTCGGTAGAAACCATGGGAACCCGTGGTAAATAACGATTGATACACAAAAACTCTAGTTTAGCATGGAGCAGTGTGTTGAATGGTTGGTCTAAGAGTTATAATATAACTGGTAGTTAGTCCAATACTGAGATCTCTTTTAATCCAATCATAAATCTTTGTCCTTGAACTTTAATGCATTGCCTACAAATTTTAAAATCTACATCTACACTAATATTATAAAGAGGAAGGATTTGTACCTGTTTTTGTATGTTTGTAATGAATAGGCTCAAAAAGTACTGGGCCGATTTAAAAAAATCTTTCACCAATAGAATGCTAGATTCTTCCAATTTGACATAGGCTACATTTCATTTTGAAAAAAATTAGGGATCCCTGGTAAAATTTGGACAATGTAACCGAAGGTGTAGAAAAATGAGTCTTAAAATGTCTTTCGTCGAATGCGCTGCCGAAACTGTTAGCGATAGAACAAAATAATGTACAACAATATTGCCTACCCCGTGCGAAGCCGGGACGGGCTGCTAGTCATTTATAAACCAAATGTACCCTCTTTGAAGTCAAACTTAATGTTTATGTTGAAAGGGTGTTTCTGCTCTTCTTGACTTATAAGAAGACTTTATGTGTAAAATAATGACATACAAGTTGATTCGTTTTAATTATTTGACTTTGACCAATAATTTCTTGCTTAATATACAGGGTTATTCATTATTAGCTGCAAATACTCAGGAATTAGGTTCAACAAATAAAATAAAAAATATTTATGAAATGATTTTTTTTAGTTTTGTTATGAAAATCCCGAGAAAATCGATAAAGGAATCATTGGCGCCTGACATATTTTGACCTTTGATCCGCGCCCGCGCGCCGTGAGTGACACTCTGCGTTCAGTCATCGCCTGGGTGGGTCATCGTCCTGTTCTCCATGGCAATCATTATGCAATAGCCGTAAAGAAATTAATAAAAATAAAATTTTGATACAAAAACTTGAAAAAATTTTTGATCAAATTTTAAAAAAATAATTTCATAAATACTTTTTATTCTATTTGTTGAACCTAATTCCTGAGTATTTGCAGTTAATAATGAATAACCCTGTATATATACTATGTTTGGTTTATTATGTACTGTTAATTTTAAGCTATTCAGCCACGATTGAATTTTTTTGAGAAATAAATAAACTGAAATCATCTTTCGCACACTTACTACGAACTCTTACTCTTTTCGAGAATCTAAAAAAAAAAAAAAAAAGACGGGTTGCACTCCGGGAGTGCCGGCAGAAGTGAAAACTTGCCGCTCGTATTAAAACTTATAAAGTACTCACTCATTTTCTTTCGCTATTCATAATACCTAAATAAATACAGTAGATCTATAAAATCATGTACCAATGACCACTACTACCTGCCGCGGGCGGCCGCTAGTTCATAAAATCTATAATAGGTATGTACTTATACCTACTACAGTCACGAAAAACGCCTTGGTATGCTTGCTACTAACTATTATCTATTCTGTGACGTTACCGTGTCATAGTAACTACTAGCGTATCTGTAGCGTCTTACGCTTTTTCGATCAAGTCACGTGATCCTGACGCCCTGACGCCCTGACGCGAGTTTAAGATTTTATACCCATTACAGAAAAAGTGCTCAACGCCGCTAAAGAAGTTTTCACTTCAAAAAAAAGAATAAAGAATAAAGAAGCTATAGTTATAGCTTCTTTATTCTGACTCCAACTATGTAATAATTCTCCGAACACCACCTATAAATGTAAAGCCTCATGACTATGTGTTTAGAAAGTTGACTTATTGCATAGCAGATCATCAATTTTACTTCAATGGCAAAGTCATTACGACACTGATGTGATAATAGGGAAAATAACGATTTTATTGCGTCACATGTATTTTATTAGTTACTAGTTGAATCCCGCGTGACTTCATTCGTTTGAAGCATACAAATATTGACAAATTGGCCCTTCTTCTACTCGAATGGGGGATATTTTTTTTTATTATTGAGGCTGCCCTATAATAAAACCTAAAACAAAACTTACCTAATCTAAATTTATACAATCTTATCGACCTATTTTGCCCATTTATAATAACAATCTTGGCTTAACCTGACAAGAGGCAAGCCAAGATGCTGTTAATCATACCAACATTCATACATTGTCATCCAAAACAAACTAGTCTAAAGGCATGCGCACACCTGGCGATGGCGATCAATGAAATGCTGTCAAATATCGCTGTCAAATTTGACAGCGTTTCAGTGATCGCCATCGCCAGAGACCTAGGTGTGCGCAGGCCCTCAATCTATCAAAAAATTGTGTGCTAACATTCTTCATTTGTTTCCAATTTTCAGCAGAGTTCCAGATCTTAAAGTTTCAAAGATTTTGTGATGAGTGACTCAGTCAGTGAGTGAGGGAGTTTCTCGTTTATAAATGTAGATAGAAGATAGATTGTTAGCCTCAAGCAAATTACGTTCGAATGTGTCTGCATTTGGCGAGCAAGTGGGTGCGTTACAACATTTATGAGCTATTCGTTTAAGAAACTTTGAGGAAATAAAATAAGTAATTTACTGCATAATTACGCGATAAAACTGCTTTAATATAATTGCTACGGTTACTAAAAGCCGTTAAAAATATATTTCAAGAATAAATTTAGCTATACACGAGGTGAGGTAAAATTTCATTAAAATCTACTCTACTCCTACTACTTACGCAGTAATATTTCACGATAATTTGAACATTAGTCATAATTCAATTTGTGACGCTAATTCCCCGTAACTCGTATTATTCGATTCCATCCAATTAACGGGCAGACGACCCGTTTATCTTTATTAACATCTTCATTGCTCATTCCTTAGGGTTTGTTCACTTTGGGATACGATACAAGTACACAAAAGTTTTTGAAAACATCAAGGATATTCATATTATTTATCACTTTGAAACGTCTTAAAGCTAGGTGAGTTTAGGTGCCAGTTGCACGCGACCAAGCCTAGAAGAACAGGCAACAAACTACGGCTCGGTTCTAACCTTTCTTTTTCTTCTTGTTGTGTCACTAGTTCTTTCGAGCCAATGTCTGGAAAAGATTTTGACTGCGGCTTAAAAAGTATGATCCTGTTACAAAACAAAAATAAAAAAAGCAGCCAAGTGCGAGTCGGACTCGCCCATGAAGGGTTCCGTACAAGAACCTTTATATTATGTTACTTGATGTAATATAATAAGGTTCTTGTAGTTCGTCGAAAGGTAAATTGCGGTTTACGGTTTATGACGTATAAAAAAAAAACTACTGACTAGATCTCGTTCAAACCAAAAATCGTTAGAAGTTTACATAGTAATGTACAACATATATTTTTTTTAGTATTATCATTCTCTTACTTTAGAAGTTAGAGGGGGGGGGACCAACTTTTTTCCACTTTGGAAGTGTCTCTCGCGCAAACTATTCAGTTTAGAAAAAAACTATATTAGAAACCTCAACATCATTTTTGAAGACCTATTCATAGATACCCCACACGTATGGGTTCGATGAAAAAAAATTTTTTGAGTTTCAGTTTCAAGTATGAGGACCCCCCAAATTTATAGTTTTATTTTTATTTTTATGTTAAAATCTTAATGCGGTTCACAGAATACATCTACTCGCCAAGTTTCATCAGTCTAGCTCTTACGGTTTCGGAGAAAAATGGCTGTGACATACGGACGGACGGACAGACAGACAGACAGACAGACAGACAGACAGACATGACGAATCTATAAGGGTTCCGTTTTTGCCATTTGGCTACGGAACCCTAAAAAGTAGGAGTGAAGTTCCAGTGTAATGCAACTCCAACTAAGTGAGAGAAATACAAAAGCAAAAGCTCAAAGACAGCAATACAGGGTGGTTTTTGAGAAGGGCGGTGATGGCCAAGTCCGAAACCACGAAAGTTAGGGAAAAGTCGTGAAATCGAGCCCTCGATTTATAAGAAAATAATAACTGCATATTTATTTATTTCAAAAATCTTTTACTTTAGACGCAAATTGACACGAATGATTTTACAAAAAAAAAATGTACCTACACTGTATAATTGTACCAATGGATTCTGTTGCTGATAAGAATCAATCTTTGCAAATAAATGTATTACTAATAAAGCAGCCAAGTGCGAGTCGGACTCGCCCATGAAGGGTTCCGTAGCACGACGAACTACAAAAACCTTTATATTATGTTACTTTATGTAACATAATAAGGTTCTTGTAGTTCGTCGAAAGGTAAATTGCGGTTTACGGTTTATGACGTGTGGTGGTTCTGTGGACTGTAGTATGTTCTATGCGCTGGTTTTCGGCGAAGCTTGCGAGGGTCCAATTGAAACACCAGTCTTCCAAAAATTCTTCTTTATTTCTTCTAAGTAAACAACTGATACAATACTTTTCTTGAACCGAAACTTTTCTTCTGAACTTTTATTTCTTCAGGCTTGTTCAAAACTTTCAAATTAAAACTGTAAAACTGTTAAACTTAACTTTTAAAACTTTCAAACTTTCAAACTTTAAAACTTAACTATCGCGGGCTATCTGCGCTTCTTATATACTAATACCTCTCTATCTGTCCTACTCTTACAATATCGCTCTATCTTTGTCTGACTAGCTATCCATCTCTTTCTATCGTATATGTCTGTCCTTGTCTATGGAACAATCTAAAATTTTCTCGAATATTCTTAGCTAGCCGTCTTTGTCTAATTAGTATATCTATCTCGCTCTGTGCGCGGCCCGAGGTTAACAGTAAACAACTTATTCTAGAACAATTACAATAGGAATTTTCTAGCGTTTTCTCTAGCAAAGCAAATCGTTTTTCTTTATCAAAATAGTAAATCTAATCTTATTCTAGGAGACGTTGCTAACAGTTTTCCCCGCCAGTGCGCGACGTGTCGTTGGGCACTCCATCTTTCGGCTGCAACGTCTTCCCTGATGCTAGGAGGATGAGTCGCGAGGTCGGTTTCTTCAGTAGTCCTCCTTTGGTCCTCACGCTGACGATGCGTTTTCTCTTGTCTTGCTGCCTCGACGATTTCTTGAGGCATGTTCGCGATCTCTCTTTTCAGTTCGATGTCCGCTCCGACGAAGTTCGTTCCGTTGTCGCTGTAAATCGTTCGGGGGGTTCCTCTTCGAGCTGCCATTCTCCGTAGCGCCATTATCATGGAGCTCGTGTCGAGTGATGCCGCCAGTTCTAGATGTATCGCCCTCGTAGTTAAGCAGGTGAAGAGCACACCCCAGCGTTTTTCCTTTCTTCTCCTTATCGTCACGTGCATTGGGCCAAAGTAGTCAACTCCAGTGCATGTGAACGGAGGTTGGTGGTGCGCCAAACGTTCTTGAGGTAAGTTTCCCAGCGGCGGTACTTCCGGTCTTGATTTTCTCACTCGGCACCACTGACACTGATGGGATACTTTCTTCACAGCGTTCCGTAGCGACAGGATCCAGAACTTCTGCCGTATTTCGTTGATGACCGTTGCATGGTTGCCGTGATGTAAATGGCGATGATAATGTTCTATCAGCAGTTGTGGCACACGATCCTTTCCATCGATGATAGGCAATCTCAAATTCTGTGATCCAAAGTTCCTGATGTTCATCGCTCTGCTGTTGAGTCTAAGTATTTCATCTTCATCTAGCATTACGTCGACTTTCTTCAGACGGCTGCTGTTATCAAGCGGCTTGCTCCTCTTGAGGTTCTCTATTTCTTTCTGGAACGATCTTCTTTGAGTCTGTTTGATGAAAGCTTTTTCTGCTTTCTTCAAGTGTTCAGGTTCTACTGGTAGCCATTTTCTAGTTTCCAGGTTCTGTGTTCGAGCATGCAGTTTGCTGATCTTCTGTTTCTTCTCATATGGCTTCCAGTTCTTTTCTCTGGCGGCGTTCACGCTGGCCTTCTTTCTTCGACACAAATCCAAGAACATGAAGACTCTCGCTGTCACACAGAGTAGGCGCGTCCAGCTTAAGAATCTGTTCGGGTTCGGTATCATTGATTCTTGGATTCTAGCCGTTCTTACAGCTTTTGAGTTTTTCTTCTTGACGGGATGCACTACGGAGAAGTGAGGTGGGTAGAACGTTCGATCTGGAGTACAGTCTGCTGGGGCTTTCTCGGCGTATCCACTGTCAAAAAGCTTCTGCAGTTGTTTGCCGTATTCTTCTTTGAGAGCTGCATCTTTATCTAATCTCTTCTCTACGTCCAGCAGACGATTGTAGGCCTGCGCGTAGTTGTTCGGCAGCTTCTCATCTTCCTTCTTCCACAGCAGTCCAAATTCGTACCTCTCGTCGGGTAGCTGTTTGGTCGTCTTCTCCAATAGTTCAAGAGCTCTTCCGTCAGCGTCGTTACTTGGGTGCCGCTGCTGCACGCCAATCGAATCTAAGTCGAAGTGTCTTTTTGTCAATTCGATTGCTTCTTCATTGTCTGTCTGGCGGCAGTGGTTCACGTAGTAGACTGGTGCAGCGGCAGATCCGGTGCTGCTTCCATGAAGCACCCATCCCAGGCTGGTGAGTGACGCGACAGGCTCGTTCCTTTTCCCTTTCAAGATCTTCCGGGATACGATCAGATCCCAATTGTCTTGACCGATCAGTAGGGTCGGGCTTTCATTTTCGTAGATCAGTTCGTCCATCATTTCTTTCAGATGGCTGCACCCTTCAATGGTGCTCTTGCTGACGGTCTGAGGTGACAGCTTCAAATCTTCAATTGTTCGTACTCCTTGGAGTGTTCTTCGATCTCTTCGTTTTGCTCCCTTTATTTTCAAATCAATTTTCTGGGAGTCTTTCTTTTCTATTATTTTTCCGCCAACAGTTTCAAGGGTGAGTGCTTCTCTTTTTCCGGCGGCTCCGATGCGATCAACCACGCTCTTGTCTATCAGTGACACTGTTGAACCTTCATCGAGCAGTGCCAAGATGCGAATCGATCCTTTCGGGCCATATATATCCACTGGGACCATCTTCAAGTAAGTTTTTCTTCCATCGGTTGCTGTAAACACTGGCTTCACTACGCTTTCTTCTCTTGCTGGTTGAGGCGCTGCTGCAGGTGGTTGAGCGGTTGAAGCTCTATAAGTCTGTTCTGTGTGCAGCATGATGTGGTGCGGCCTCTTGCACTTCCTGCAGGGTTGGCTTCGGCAGTTCTGTCTTGCATGTCGCTTGCGTAGACACTTGAAGCACAGTTTCTTCTTTACAGCAATTTCCCAGCGCTCGTTGTGCGATGTGTCCCTGAATTTCTTGCACTCGGTGATCCAATGTTCGCCTTCGCAGTGAGCACAGAACTTCTTAAATCCTTCGGAGGTCGCAGCAACTGTGCTTGACTCGGAGTCTTCTTCTTCGTGGGTGGCGTGCACCGGATATCGTTTCTTAATGACCAGTTCCGGTGGCGCGATCTTTCCGCACAGGTCTGCTTCCACTTCTAGGAACTTCTTCATTTTCAATAGTTCTGGCTCTTCATCGCCTATGCGTGCACTGTAGTCCAGCCATCGGTACCGGAGTATTGGCGAGAGCTTTTCTGTGATGCTTCGGCTGATTTCTGGTGAGTACAGGTAGTGCGGCTTCTTCAAGGCGGTTATCGTCGTAACCGCATTTCCCACGCGACTGGCGAAGATGCAGATCTCTCGCGGGGTGTCTCCGATGCGTGGTAGTTCCTTTATCTTCTGTAGCTCAGCCAGCACCAGTTGTTCAGGTCTCCCGAAGCGTCGTTCTAGTGCAGCGATGATTTCCTGGGGGTCTGAAGTCACGAACAGTAATCCTCTGATGGCTTCTTTGGCAGCTCCTTTCACTGCCTTCCTGAGGCGAGCCATATTGTGTACGGTCGTACACATCGCCACGCTATCTTCATATGCCCTTTTGAATGGCAGCCATTCTTCATGAGACCCACTGAATTCTGGCAGGTCCCAAATCTTCGGTGACACGGTCATGTTTGGTCGTACCGATCTGGTGGCGTTCATGATAGCTTCGGCGAGTTCCTTTATTTCACTCTTCTGAGTCGGCTCGTTCTCGATTGGTTCTGGGTTCTCGAAATAGTTCGCCTGTTGTACCCATTGTTCGACGTGGGTCGATCGTTCAACTTCATATTCTTCATCGAGTTCTTCTTCAGAAGCGTATCCTGCTAACTCCAGATTCGTCTGGGCTAGCGCGGCGGCAGCCTGCGCGGCTTCCAATTGCTTCTGTTGTAGTTCTCGGAGAGCTTCCAGTTCAGTTCTTCTACTTGATCTCGTAGATCTCTCCGGTTTCCTCTGGATGACGGTTTCTGAAGACGCGCACGGTAGGGCGGTAGGTCTCCCTCCAATGTTCTTCAGTTTCGTTCGTTGCGTGGCCGCAGATTCGGCTGCGGGCGCGGTCACCCACGCGGGGGTGAGTTTCGCGGATACCGATGCGGGGCGTGCAAACACGGGCTCAGAGCGGCCGAGCTCGGTAGCATGCGCGGACGCGGACGCGAGACTCACGCTCGCGGGCGTGGTCAATGCCTGCTTAGACGTTCGGGTCTGAGCGGCCTTCGGTTCTTTCGCGGCGGCGCCTTCGGGGCGCGGGGGAGGGGCGGCAACTACGGTAGCTGCCGCCAACGCGGCGCGAGTCCTCCTCCCTATGCACGAAGCGGCGGGCTCCAATGCTGCGCTAGTGGCAGCTACGGTGCGGCGCGACGTGGTTGTCCCGGCGGAAGCCTCCGTGGTTCCAGTATCAGTTGTTGCCAAAATCTCCATCGACCAGTCAGTGGTCAACGCTCCAGCAGAATCTTCCTTGTCCGATCTGGACTTGGCGACTGGCGAACGTGAACGGACGATCGGCATCTTCTTTCTTCTATCCGGCTCGAAGGACCAAAAAATGTGGTGGTTCTGTGGACTGTAGTATGTTCTATGCGCTGGTTTTCGGCGAAGCTTGCGAGGGTCCAATTGAAACACCAGTCTTCCAAAAATTCTTCTTTATTTCTTCTAAGTAAACAACTGATACAATACTTTTCTTGAACCGAAACTTTTCTTCTGAACTTTTATTTCTTCAGGCTTGTTCAAAACTTTCAAATTAAAACTGTAAAACTGTTAAACTTAACTTTTAAAACTTTCAAACTTTCAAACTTTAAAACTTAACTATCGCGGGCTATCTGCGCTTCTTATATACTAATACCTCTCTATCTGTCCTACTCTTACAATATCGCTCTATCTTTGTCTGACTAGCTATCCATCTCTTTCTATCGTATATGTCTGTCCTTGTCTATGGAACAATCTAAAATTTTCTCGAATATTCTTAGCTGGCCGTCTTTGTCTAATTAGTATATCTATCTCGCTCTGTGCGCGGCCCGAGGTTAACAGTAAACAACTTATTCTAGAACAATTACAATAGGAATTTTCTAGCGTTTTCTCTAGCAAAGCAAATCGTTTTTCTTTATCAAAATAGTAAATCTAATCTTATTCTAGGAGACGTTGCTAACATGACGTATAAATAAAAAACTACTGACTAGATTTCGTTCAAACCAAATATCGTTGGAAGTCTGCATAGTAATGTACAACATATATTTTTTTTCGTTTTATCATTCTCTTACTTTAGAAGTTAGAGGGGGGGGGACCAACTTTTTTCCACTTTGGAAGTGTCTCTCGCGCAAACTATTCAGTTTAGAAAAAAACGATATTAGAAACCTCTATATCATTTTTGAAGACCTATTCATAGATACCCCACACGTATGGGTTTGATGAAAAAAAAAATTTTGAGTTTCAGTTTCAAGTATGGGGACCCCCGAAATTTATAGTTTTTTTTTATTTTTATGTAAAAAACTTAATGCGGTTCACAGAATACATCTACTCGCCAAGTTTCATCAGTCTAACTCTTACGGTTTCGGAGAAAAATGGCTGTGACATACGGACGGACAGACAGACAGACAGACAGACAGACAGACAGACATGACGAATCTATAAGGGTTTTGTTTTTGCCATTTGGCTACGGAACCCTAAAAATGAATGGAAATAAAAATGTATTAGTCATAGGCAAGTCCAAACCAAACACAATCCAATTTCACGGTAGTACGTAAGTTAATTTCATTACTGTGAGTTAAAAAATGTAAGCTTGAATGATGCTGTCAAATAACCGTGTGCACTTGCCCTGTTTATTTTAAAGTACTTGTTCGTCTTGGTATGATAATTATGACAGTAGCGTGTTAGATCCACTTGGTAATGTCAGTCTTGACATGTGCGTTTACTGTTGTAATCTAATCGTGTATGCAGGTGACTATATCTCACTTGATCGGTTACTCGTTACTTCTGTCTTCTTCTTCTCATCGTCTTCCTGGTTCTTTCAAATCAGTGTGGTGGAAGGATTTTAAGTGCGCCTCGGAGAGGCTCCTTTCGTGCACTCGACACATGCTTTCGAATTTTTTGATTCTACGATATGCCGGTTTCCTCACGATGTTTTCATTTACCGTTTAAAAGTACTAGCCTATTGCCCTATTGCATATAATATTTCTTATAGAAAAACAAATTGGTACGTAAACGACTGGATTTGAACCCACGACCTAAGACTTCTATCAATTCAAGGTTTTGGAATCATTATTATATAATTTGTACTATCATCATCATCAACCTTTAGAAGTCCACTGCTAGACATAGGCCTCCTCTATATACATGTCCTGTAGGCCTAAGATGACCGCCACGAGAGTCGATATAACTCGTCAAAAGTAGAGATATGTCTATATCTCTACACGAGCTAAGATGACCGCATAAATATGTCGTCATCATCTGTCAAATGAAGACTTCTTCGGAATTCGAATTTTGATTTTTGAATTTTGTCGTCAAATGGTAAGATGACCGCCATATTTTCTCGTCTTTTGACGTTTCTGCGCGGGAAATTTTCTCGTCGACAGTTTTTGAAAACGAGATATGTCTTCCGCTTGTCTTTTATGGCCTGAACACACCTAGTTCGCTGGCGGTAGCGATCAGTGAAACGGTGTCAAATATCGCTGTCAGATTTGAGATTTGACAGCGAATTTTTGACAGCGTTTCACTGTTCGCTACCGCCAGCGAACTAGGTGTGTTCGAGCCTTTAGATTTTGTTTTGCTAACTTTTCAAAGGATGGCTATAACTTACTATAATCATCTAATTGCGATGTACGCCGATAAGCAAAACAGAAAGATGCAACGGAAAATAATCAGAGACGTATGTGGTATGTGATCCTTTTGACGTTGGTTAGGTAGAGTTTCAGTGCCTCTGGAGATTATCAAAACCCTGGGAATTCTACCTCATCAAACGTCTAAAACCCGATTTAGAGCCTAAAACTAGTACGGGCCTATCTTGCTGCGGGCGGTGCATTCGAAGGTGAGTACCTAGTTCATTTGAGGTTAACTACCCATAGATTTCTATGTGTTATCCTGCTTAAAATATTATTGTAAAGGTCTAAAATTAATAATAACAAATTAGGTTAGTGTGAGTCAACACTTCTCATACATTTACCCGATTCACTCAATGTTTCAATAGTGAAGACGGGTCATTGGATCTCAGTTTACCAACTACGAACTACTACACTACGAATTTGTGCAAAGTAAAAACTGAGTATAGTTACCTACCTATCTAATACTTTAGTAAAAATATTTTAATAACAGGGTGACATTGGACGAAGATGCACGAGTCGAAAACGAAGAAGTTATCAACGGAGATTTGGCTGCAGAGGACCCATCACCTGCGGGTCTGCTTCGGCAAGGCCAAAGACGCGCAGAACTTCTACGTTATGTTAATGAATAGAATATTACAAAAGCCTTAAAAATATTTATACCTTATCAACCATAAGCACCTACAAAGAAAGCCCTCTTCATTAGTTCAACATTATTTAGGTAAAAAGACAGTTTTCTGTGTGTAAATAAATTTATTTGTCATAAATTAAAATAGGTATATTATTTACAAATACCTATGTAAGGTGGAATGTTTGGTTTGTGGATGGCCCATGGAATCTGAAAAGAAACAAATACATTAATATACGGACATGCTCATAGAGGTATTTCTGTATTCTCTATCCTGCATCCTGCAATCATTCCTTTAGTGCAAACTGCTTAGTCTACGCACATAAATACATTATGTAGTTCTATGAGTTAATTTAGTTATATACGGCTCAATGGACACTGAAAACAAAACTTGGTAGTTATGTACTACGGAGTAGGTATACTAAAGTAACTAATACTCACATATCGAGGGTTTTAACACTGCACCCTCGATATATAATAAAATTTTTGTTACCTATTTTAAAAATCCTCATTGATAAATAGCAACAGGTCAAAACAGGTTGCTATCAAAACGTACAATTTTCCACTGTCCACCGTCCTACCAAGGCTCAACTCGTCGGTCTTGAGGCGGTTCCACCCCGCTGTTATTTGTTGGACACTTTGCAGCGAGCTTTAATCACCTGCCGCAAATTCATAGTGCTCGGACATATCATACCGGCAAAGAAACTCGATTTGGATTCTGTTACTTCTAACCCTGAAATATTAATACAAACAATAAGTATAGCTAGCAGCATAGGTATGTACCGATTTTGAGAATACAATGAATCTATTTTGCTAGTGCTATCGGTTTTTAACAATAAATAGGGGTACCTACCATAGGTATTTACTTACATTTTCATTCCGTTTGCTTCCCTATTATTTTATTTTAGTTTTGGCGGGTTTTTTTTTTCAGTCACAGGTATCAAATTGAATGAACGAAACCATTAAAAAATAAAAATACAATGGTAGATTATGGTAGAATATGGAAGAAATGATCACTGGTTTGTCTTCACGACATAGGCGAGTCGTCGACGACAGCTGTCTCTCTCGTGATGCTCATCTTACCATAATCGACAAACGAATCGATGTCGACAAAATTTTCTCTTCTCGCGAAGACATATGTCACGTCGGTCATCTTAGGCCTACAGGAAGAATAATTTCGAACCCTCTATCCACATCCACCGATTTCTCGGGATCCTAGTCGTCGAATGTGTCTTCTGCACTATTCTAAATTAAAATAAGTGGTTGGATGTCCAATAAACTAAATACCATCAATGAATAGTGAATAAACATAACTTAATTTATTGATTTTGTTCGAGGAAGTTAGCAATGTATTTGTTCGGTTTAGGACTATCAAAATATCCCTAACGTGTGAGTGTTCACGTATGCATGATGACTAAAAGTTCTGCATGTTTACTTTAAACTTTCGTCTGGAATGTTTTCAAGTCAGTAAGCAAGCATAGAAAAGAAACTGGGATGTTTTTTTCTTCTAAAATAGGGCGCGGTATTTTCTTTCCGGATGGTGTCCTGAATTTTACGACGTGATAAAAAACGCATTAGCGGTGCCCGTATGTAACAGGATAACCGTGTTTCATCTTTAATTAGGCCTTAGACACGTTTCTGGGTAACGTTTTCAATGTTTTTGCAACCTGATTTTGTCTTGTCAAAACTAGCTGTCCGACTGGCATAAAACTATGTAATGAACCTCATTTCTTGTTTCGTTTTAATTTATGTAATCGTTATATTTATTCGCGAAAATATTTATTGCCGTTAGACCGGGTTTTTGTTTTTGCGGTTGCTTGTAACACGTTACATACACAATCGTTATGAAATCTATCGTCTTAGATCTATAACTTTCCTTTCATGTTTAATCTCGATCTGTGCCTAATTGTAGATAATCACGATCGGAACGCAGTGAATTATGTCAGCGGCGTTGCACCCGCTATCTGCATCAATCATGCACGATTTGTCACGTTTGCTGCTGCCGCTGGGAGTGACATTGACTTTCTTATTGTCGGCTGATAGGCACCGGCACCGGCGCGGTGGCGAGGCCTCGCTATCGTCGCGTGCGCTGCACATGCTCGCCACTCGCCGTGACGCGCGCGCGCCTCTGCTCCGCGACGCGACAAACCGCGACCGCGGCCCGCGACATGCCCGCAGTGAAAGTATTCAACATATTCGGCGGGCAGAAGCCGACCGAGAAACACCCCTCGACTCCCATGCAAAAGTTCTACAGGACCTTCTCGCTCGGCAGCGAATCCTCCCCGGATCCTAAAGGCAAGAAAGTCACCGCGATCGCCGCTTGTCTTGAAAAACGTATCAGTGAACCTGTGAAAAAAGTTTCGGATTCAAAAAGTGATATCGTACATAAGTCAGCCAAAACAAACGTATGTGTTGTGAAAACGGACAGCTCTAAAACGCATCACGTTTATGAAAACGTAAACATTGTGAGTGGCGATTTACACGCGATTGGACAAGATAAACTACTTGAAGAAACTAAAGGGTACTCGTCGATTTACGAGCCTATTACGTTTATTGGAAATTTGGACAGTTCCAAAAAGAAATGCGAGGAGTCGCGGGAATCTAGGTTGAATAAAGCCTTGAAATCTTTCGATAAAATTCTGTACGAATTTTCTGCGACATCCCTAGACGGGAAAAACACTTTTATTCCGCCTAAATTGCAAAAATCTAAAACTTGTAGCATCATAGAGTCGCACTGCATTCTGAAAAAAGCTAATTCAGATCCGAAAGGCGATAACCAGGGTCGGAATAAGGTGGCGCGTAACAATTCAATTGATAAAACCACAAGTTTGTGGAATCTCGACGATATGGAAGGAAAAGAACTTACTGCGCCTCTGGTGCCTTTAAAATCTTCAACGCCAATCGAGAATATGAATCCTGATAAGTATGCTACTTACAAAATTTCATCCAAAAATTCGTCTCGGTCGAATTGCATTAAAATCGAGGATCTTAAAAAACTGGATGTCAAAACGAGAATATTAAAGAAAACTTTATCTAATCCACCGTCGACACCCGTTCCGGTTGTGGTTAAAACAAAGCCGGTTATGAAAAAAGTAGACAGAAGAGTGAGTGACCCAAAGAAAATAAAACCGAAATCGTGTTCAGATAATGGGTCGTTAAACATAAAGACGAGTATAGAAAGTAAAGACACTCCGAAATCACAAATGCAAAAAGCAAAAAGCGTTTGGGAAATAGGAAATGAATCCATGTTCGTTTCGAATTTGGAAAGGACGAGATCTACCACTTCTATCTCGGGCTCTCCGAGCAAGATCCCGGTGATCAGAGGTCAAATGTCAAACAACAAATTCAGCAGCACTAGAGCGCTATTTTCTCCCACTCCGATTGATCTAAACAACGTAGACCAGGCTCGAGAGTGTGCTCAGAAAAAGAAGCCGGTTGTGACTCGAAAAAATAATGAGAAGTCTGAACTAAATCGACCAATAAGACAAAAATCACAACTCAGTCTCAGACCCGAAGCGAAGCGTGCATCCGACAAAACAAAAAAAGAAGTTTCGGATGTAAAAAAAATAAACTCATCATCGAATCCCACTGTGAAAGATTACACGGATGAAATAAACGCCATGCGAGCAAAGCTCCAGCACAGAAAAATAAAAAACAAACGAGATCTCGTCGTGCCGGCAGCGGCGGCATCGAGTTCCAAAAGAAATGAAAATGTACCGGACATAATCGATCCGATACTGTCACCTGTCCAGATGATTGTAAAAAAGCTGGAACTAAAAACAGCCATGGAAACGAAAGCCGAGACTCAGTTTTTGAATTGTAAGGTGATTCCTGCGTCACACAAGGAGTTATGCGTGGCAAGCACTACTTTCCACAACCACTTGAGCACACTCGTTGGTCGACAAATCAAATACGTAGAGTCCCGAGACGATGTAAAGACATGTTCGCAGGTGGAAAAGCTCGCATTACACAAACACGCCGATGAGAAGATATCTGATACGCACTCTGACTGCAGCGATGACTCCGGTCACGTGTCAAACGATGCTGCAAACGAGACGTTTGATACGGTCGATCTGAGCGGGGTGGATGAAGTAGATTGCAAAGTGTTCGACGGTCCTAAACAGTTCGGGAAAGATGTACCAGAGAATGCTATGAACGTGTGTCCCGTCCGACCCGCGCGGCGAGCTCGTCTCAACGAGGTCGCTAGCGGTACCCGCGACACCGACTCGCCGAAAGTGGATGAACAGGTACGCGACACTGTTAACCTATCGATAACAAATTACAGGTGGTATCCGAGTTCCTTCGGTGCGAACATGCGACAGTTTAGATCGGAGCCGATACTAAATCTTGGGCTGACAAGACTTACTGCTTTATGACTCGAGACTTGAAAGCAGTCCACAAACACTACTGTCCTGGCGTCAATATTAACGATGCAAGCGGGTCGTAGACCTCTTTACCATTTTGTCGCCGCCAGTGTCTGTATTTATACATGTAACTGTAAAAGAGGACATATTCCTATAGATATAATTGCAACTTATTAGCATTCACACAATGAACCAAAACGCTATTGTGCTTTGGTTAAATTACAATGAAAATTATTTTTACATAAATTGAAACAAAACTATTCAACTTTAATATAAATTATTCATGAGAACAAAAACCAACAAAATCTCCTTGCAAATTATTTGGTAATATTAGCGTTTTCTCAAAAGCACAATAACCGATCATAATAACAAATTATTATACAACTACGGCTTAAGGCCTTGAATCATTCCTAATCTCTCGTTCTATACAAACATTACGTTATGTAATGTTTTTCGGTCAAGTTGCACTCAGTCTTCATTTGCATAAAGAAGACGTTTTCAGTGTTGACCGTAAATGACGTTGCGTAACTTTAACAGATTAGGTCACCGCATTCCAAGACGACCGGTATTGCATATAATATGTAATTAATCTTTACATAACTCTTTTAAACGTCTGGTGCTTTCAACAAAGAATATGCCGACGACAATATTTTTGCTGCAATTTGCTACAGGTACAGCAAGGGTCAATTCTCGGTCCAGATTTATTAAACGCTCTCACTTTCACCAAATGCGAGCAGTGCTATTATTTTGAGTATTATGACGTTGTCTGCTCGTAAGCGTAGCTGGAACGAATTACTTTATTTCGCTACTCGATTTATACGCTTATTTGCAACCGTTGAATTGATTGCAATGATACCAACATTAGTAATATACGCATGACGGTATGGTTGACAACTTAAATTAAGCTATCACACTATGCCATCGCGTTTTGTAACCTCATAGCTATTATACAATAAATTAACAATCCGTTAACTTATTTACCTACTACATGTATAAAGGGTGGAACTTTGTAATGCCACCTGGAGGGAAAGTACTCTTTATACTGCAGATAGAAAATTTTACTCAAAGGAAACATTCCTTTATTTTTGAATAGAAAGCAATTTCTAAAATAAAAAATAAAATAATTTTTAAGTTTTTAATTTTTTTTTGAAAGGAAGACATTTATTCTTTTAAAGAAATGAATTCGTTAAGGGGCCGGCGGAGGGCGAATTTTCATACAAACGTAATACCAAAATGATTAGGACATTTGAGGTAAGTAATTTAAAATAAAAACTGTTCAGGAACCTAGATAAATACTGTACAAATACAATTATTACAGTAATATAGTGAAAATCTGCTTAAATTAGTAATCATTTTGGTATTACGTTTTATGGAAAATCGCCCTCCGTCGGCCCTTTAAAAGAATAAATTTGTGTACTTTTGTGCTTTCGTACAGCGCTATCTTTTTCTGACGCACACTACGCTCTATGAAGTCGAAATTAGCCGATGTGCAATATTTGTTGCCCATTACTATAATGTCAGATGGACCGACGACATTGTTAAGATCATGGGAAGTCGGTGGATGGAAAGAGCTCAGATTCGTTCTTCCTGGAAATGTGTAGGGTAGGCTTATGTCCAGCAGTGGACTTCTTCAGGCTGATGATGATGACTATAATGTCTTGAAAGTCGTTGTCAACTCTGGAAAGTATTTTTTGTGCTTGTTTTCAATTTATTCAGAATTCTATTATAAATTCTTGTGAATCAGCATTGTGTAAATGATCCCGGATGCTTAAACTTACTTTCCTATAGTTATAAATTCGGATCTCACCTCTGTAACTACGAAAAAGATCACTTTCTATACTCTCTTTGTGTGACAACATGCATTACGTGCGAAAATTCGAAAAGTATACCGTTGCGTTATACGATATTGTTCTATACATGGTGGTTGATGATTATAGATGCACCAACATCTATATTATTTGAATGGGTATACTATAGGTGTGGTTTTGGGTTCAATCTTTTTTTTTCTTTCTTTTGCCGTCTATTTTAAACGGGTTTCTATTCTTTATTCATTTTTTAACACACAATGAATATATGATTATATATTATAGTTAAAATTATCTAAACACAAGGAACGTGTACAAAAAAGAGTTGTTTTTTCATAAATATTTTTTTCTGAATTTGTGATGGCATATTTATAGAAAAGTTTTCATGCTGGACGCACAAATTGCATTTTGTTCGATTTGTACGGCACAGCAGTTTTTGAGTTTATTCATTACAAACATACACACAAAAATACAAATCTTTCCTCTTTATAATATTAGTATAGAATTTTTATAATGTCCCAAAAGTTAAGAGCCGAGCGGGATTTGAACCCGCGACCTTCCCCTCGGCTCAAATCCCGCTCGGCTCTTAACTTTTGGGACATTATAAAAATCTTTGTGATTTCCTTAAGTGTAGTAAACACTATAAAATCAATAAAAAATTAGTATTGAAGTATACGAGCCATATTTTAATTTACATCGTACTCGTAAACGTATGAAAGTATGAATCCAACATATTCTGTGCTTTCTCTCTCCGTAATCCATTATTGAATTAAATATGATGCATTTGGTGAAATAAATGGTTATTACTGTTTTAACCGACTTAAATGCCATAGTAATGTTCTCGTAATTTACGTTTACAAGATGGAATTATGCATTTAATGATCTTGGTTAACGATGGGTAATCTACAGTTGCTTGAGATGGGATAAACATGGTGTTTATCACCACTTGATTCTATGGTTAATTGGCACCACTCTGAAGCTTCGTAATTGAATTATTTAACCTTTTTCTTGTCCTCATCCCACTTCATGTGGGGTCGGTTTTAACACACAACAGGTTTTCGTTCTCCACTCTCCTCTATTAGCCGTCCTTTCAGCAGTCACTCCTTTCTTACCCATGTCAACCTTTACACAATCCATCCATCTTTTATTTGGTCTACCTCTACTTATATGTTCGTCCACATTCATATCTAGCACTCTTCCCTTCGCATGACAAGCCCGTACCACGCTAACTTCCTCATCTTTTCAGTTATTGGCGCAACTTTCAAACTGCTCCTTATATACCTTTGTAGTTGAGTATCACCTCTGTAGTGTAGTATCATATCTGTAGTTTAGTATCACCTCTGTAATATAGTATCATCTATGTAGTTTAGTATTTAGTTTTAAATCGTTACTGCGAGTTTTTCGTTAAATAATACATTATGAAACCCAGACAGATATTAGCATCATAATGGCTTTCCTTCTCAAAATAAAGAAAACAATATGTAATCCGGCTTGAAAGCAGGTATTGAAATGTTGCCAACGTGCAATTATGAGCTTTCTTCTAGATTTGTATTCTATGCTCGTGCTGTTCACACAGGCACGTCTCAAATTCTCAATCGGTTACGAAATACATTCGAAACGATAACTGAGGCAAATTACAGATTCGGTACAGTTATACGCAACGAGATTAACGAAATCGCAAATAGTTATAAAATTTAAACGGTTTATGATTATTGTGATGAGAATCAAGGTGTTAGAGATAAATTACAGATCGGTTATAAGTATAGTTTCTATCTAAATGCTGCATACAAATATTACTTATTTTAATTTTCTTCTTCTTCTTAAATTAAGAGCTTATAGCTCTTGTTGGGGTTTTGATGCAGTTTTCTCCAATTGAATCTTTAGAGTCTAGTGGACCAAAATAAAATTAAAAGTAGGTTCAAAAGTGCCCTGTGGTTTTTAGGGTTCCGTAGCCAAATGGCAAAAACGGAACCCTTATAGATTCGTCATGTCTGTCTGTCTGTCTGTCTGTCTGTCTGTCCGTCCGTATGTCACAGCCATTTTTCTCCGAAACCGTAAGAGCTAGACTGATGAAACTTGGCGAGTAGATGTATTTTGTAAACCGCATTAAGTTTTTTATTCATAAAAATAAAAAATAAACAATAAATTTCGGGGGTCCCCATACTTGAAACTGAAACTCAAAAATTTTTTTTTCATCGAACCCATACGTGTGGGGTATCTATGAATAGGTCTTCAAAAATGATGTTGAGGTTTCTAATATCGTTTTTTTCTAAACTGAATAGTTTGCGCGAGAGACACTTCCAAAGTGGAAAAAAGTTGGTCCCCCCCCCTCTAACTTCTAAAGTAAGAGAATGATAAAACTAAAAAATATATATGTTGTACATTACTATGCAAACTTCCAACGATTTTTGGTTTGAACGAGATCTAGTCAGTAGTTTTTTTTTTATACGTCATAAACCGTAAACTGCAATTTATTACCTTTCGACGAACTACAAGAACCTTATTATGTTACATCAAGTAACATAATATAAAGGTTTTTGTAGTTCGTCGTGCTACGGAACCCTTCATGGGCGAGTCCGACTCGCACTTGGCTGCTTTTTTTTAAAGAGAACTGTCATTGTGAACTAAGTAGTGTAATTTAAAAGCATAGATAATCAATTTTGAAATGGCCATAAACTTTATGTTTCAACTGTTGCTGTCTGTATTATAGAATGCAAAAATGTTTTTTAAAATATGCAAAAATATATGTTATCTAACATTTTGTTATCGCAGTATGGTAAAATAGTTACAGCGAGATTCACGCCAATAATTAAAAAAAAAGTAAAAGTTCGTCCGTCTGAAACACATTAGCATTCTAAATACTTTTTATCAAGGAAAAGCGGCAAAAACCACAAAATTTAAATAATTTAATAAAGCCGTCACATAATAATATGTTATGTATTTCAAGAAACGTTTTGAATTTCTTTAATCGGTCAATGCGCTCGAAGATTCGTGTATTTCATTGTTTTTACAGAAAAAAAATCTTTAGATACTTGTAACTGAAATTCATTAGCGATTAGGCATGATTGGATATAATAGGAAAAGAAAATAATGTAACTCCGTGTACTCATCTTCAATTCTGTGATTGCCTGTACCTGTTCTAAGGGGCATGCTCATCACGTACCGGCTTTCGCCAGCGCAATGGGGAAAGCAAGTCCTTCCATCAAACTAACCGGCGGATACGATAATGAATAGTTATACTCTTGAGATGAAATAAAGTTTATGCGACGGTGGGCTTGCAGCTTGTCACGGAATATCTTCTATTACATATATAGCTTATTCTATCACTTCCGATTTAGACGCAAATAACCATCAAACATTATTAGACATACATTTTATTATTTACTGTTAACCGTCGAACATTTCATGTTAAAGATATAAAATCACTGAAAGTTATGTAAATTCTCAAACAACCAATTTTTGGAGAAGAACATTTAGCAAAGGTACTGTTTTGTTTCAGACTAGTTTACTTAACGAAACATATTATGAATACTGCCTTCGATGAAATGATGAGTCAAGTCCAAAAACCCAGACATAGCGTATTTAAATTCATTTCACGAATAAGTTTCTGCATACTTTTCTTTCTGGTCGTTTGTTTACCTATTTAGGAGACCGCATGTATTCTACGAATGCTAGTTTCCTATAACATGACGTATGATAAACCTCTGCCATTTCGTACATATCACTTTCTTCAAACTCTTTTCGAACACACCAACCAAATCAACTGTTCAATCAATCTTTCTTCTTCAAGCCCCATAGTAATTATCGTTCGGAATTGTATCAAGCGAAGTATCAATAGACATTTCGTTGTATTGTCTGGCTGTCCGTGCGAGGCGAAAGTCTATTATCTTTTCAATGGGACCTCAACGATTGGCTTGTATAACTACTGTGTCTAATGAAAGTTTGATATGTACTTGTCTCTTTAGATGCATATCTGATTACGTAAATCTATGATCATGTCTTGTGAACCTTGTAACCTTTAGCAAGTTTATACATCTTGTAGTGACTACTGAATAAGCACACAAGCGTATAAATCTAACTACCGATGGAAAACGGTTACTCTCACTCGTCGATATTTGATGCATATTTTCGTCTTGTATGGCGATAAGATAACCTTTTATCAGTCCTATCAAAGTTTGTAAACGATATTTCTTTTAGTTTCTTCTCAATATCTTTTATGATATTTAAGCCTGCCTTCGCTAGTCTGTTTGGAGCTTTTGCATCCAAGTAAAGCACCACATCCATCCATTTATTCATTTAAGGTACCTACTGGTGTGTCCATGCCTTTTTTGTCCTTCTCTTTAATGTATCTTATATTTCTAGCAGGTTCTCTCTAGCCCAGGTCTCGGCTATAATAGAGTTACCTTATAATCTGCATAATGTGAAATGGAAAGTGTACAACGTACCGTTCATCGTTATCGTCTAATGTATGTGTTTCGCAAGTTCACATGTAACTTGTATTACGATTTAGCGCTTCAATGCAAACTCGCATAGGATGACAACTTTTACTTTGTTAGTATGTGCGAATTCGCAAGCTTTTGTCGTTGAAGTTTTTTTTATCGCGTGCAAGTGAGTAATTATTTGAACACACAATAGGATAGAGAGTGCTTTTGCTAATAAACGACTTGTTCAATTGTGTGAGTTTACATAAAATTTCTTTGGTTTGTTAATTTGTATTTGTAGCTTGGGCTAGCTTGTAATTAGTTTTTATTTTATACAACTAGCTGATGGAACAAGCATAATAATATGGCCCACCTGATGTTAAGTGCAATTCCGCGTGCGTCACGCACATCAAAAACGTGCCCTACGATACACTGCCCTACGTCCATCAACTTGAGGCATACAAATGTTCAGCCTCACATACCAGTAATTTCACCGGCACCCACACCCTTCAAACCGAAACACAGAAATGCTGCTTGACGGCAGAAAAAGTTTCGTTGTTTGTAAAATTTAGAAGAATATGTTGTTAAAATTGGGTATATTTATCAAATATATGTAATAGTATTGGACCAACAGGATTATAGCTTCATAACCTGTCAACATCTGCTACCTTCTCGACAAAAGGTATCTCTCTGATACTTATATACCTAAATTTTTATAGAGCTCGCACCTAGACTCACCTAACTTTAAGACGTTTCAAAATGGTCTTTGCTATAACGAATAAATGACTTTGGACCAATTTCGCGAATATCTTAACAAGTTTCAATATCTTTTTCAACAAAAACTTATTTATTATTCCGAGCAACGATTCATGGTCTACCATTATAAGTTTCAGTAAGTTATTAGCTGTCCGCAGTTAATTTACGTTCGGCTGCACGTATAAATTGCGTTTTACAAGAAACGTGCATTAAATTTAAAAAGTCTCATTTGCCGTTCGAAGCGAATTAATCTGCTTTAAATCACACGTTTAGTAAAAACAATCTTTTGGAGGAGATTTAACTCACGCGTTGTGACAAATAATGACGATTTCGAATGAGAATCGTGTGGCGGTAATGAATGCAACAGTATCTTTAGTATCAGTATGGAATCTCTTCATTTTAATGTTAGTTTGACCATGATATTATGTGTAAGCAAGTCAGCATCATTTTAAACCCGTATGCCTTCATCGTCCGCTCATTCCTTGACTTTCCACTGTCATCCAGATTTTATACCATCTATCTTCTAGATGTCGTTAATCCATCTGGCAGTTAGACTATCATATTTAGTTCACAAAATCTATATTTTGGATGAAACTCGATTATAAAATATACCATTTTCAGTATGTTCTTATGAATTTTCTAGACAAAATGACAATCTCTGAAATCTGACATGATAGCTAAACTCCACTCTATCTGGATCTACACTTTCCATCATGTGAGCGGCCAAACTCTCAGCTATCTCTTTCTAATAAAATAAAAAAACAAAGCTTATAACTGGTTGTTTATTTGTAATGTGCCGGGCAGTAATTGCCCTTGCTCCGCCACCTGTCTCTGATTACCGCAGGTGGCTGAGTAACCGATAATCATGCCTTGAGAGAATTTCTTGCGAACTATTCGCATTTTTTATTAATAAAGAAAGTTACTACAGTTTCTATATCGTAACTTTTCTGTAGGTTTTTAATAGTTTATAATAAAACCTTCCTTCTTTACAAGTAGAAAGAGTTTCTCATCAATTCTATTAGATTCTATGAGAGAGAGAGAGAGATATGCTATTTGATAAAACCTTCATAAAGCATCTCGATGGAGCTCCATCTAATATCCTTCTTACTTAAACATCTTACTTAAATCATACTTAGATTCAGACTGAAGAAGTCCAGTGCCAGACTTAAGTCTTTTATATCATTTTGTGTATTAAAGTAGCAATTTCTTTTTGGTTTATTTGCATCATTACTTTTCAAGTTAAGGAAGGCAAGGAGGCCGCATTCGAAAGACTTAATTGGAGGAAACTCCCGACAAGAGCTAAGTTCTTAAATTGAAGAAGAAAAAGATAGTAGAAGATTATGTAACTAAAAATTCAAGTTTTACTAATCTCAATCGGTCCAATAAAATAAAATAATAATAAAAAAATTAAAAAAAAATGAATATTTAAATTTTCAAATCTCAACATTTCAATTCGCATTCTAAATAGATAGAAACATTTACAAACACGATCTAGCTTACAAGGAAAAAGATTATGAAATCATAAACTCGAAAGCAATAAAACAACAATTCAATATTACGTCAAATAAAGATTCAAATTCTTTTAAAAACTTGTTTCCAGCTCTTACCAAACACCATGTAATTACGAATACGAAGAACTTTAGGTGTAATTATTCTGGTTTATACTGTTTTTAAAGAACTGCCAGTTTTATTAAACGATCATCCATTGTCTCACGAAGTTGAGAACGTGTGTAAATGTTGATACCATGGACGTATCAAATTTGATACACCCAACTCTGCGTGTGAGAGTACCTTAGTATGCGTGATACGTACATTTGATATACCGTGGGCTTATAAAATGTTTTATTGAAATGGCAGTGTTTAAGGAATCTTGCGACGTGCTCATTCAATTCGTTTATGTTTGAGCATTTATAAAACTTGAATCCCTCATCAATCGAAATATATAGACAGGTTACCTTGAATATTGTTGATGGAACATTTTACTAAAAGAAGACTTTATTTGAATTTAATAAATAATTTGGGTATATTATATCGATTCAGTGTGAATAATGATTATGGATAAGAAAGAAGTGAATACAGAGATGACGGCTGATGGAGGAGAATGGAAAAGGAGAAAATGTTGTGACGACCCCACATAAAGTGGGATAAGGGCAGGAAGAAGAAGCACATATTATATCGATTCAGCGTATATTAGCAATTCCCTTTGGCCATGGTAATTAGACCAGCTTCTTAGGCCCGCTTTGTTTATTAGCGGTATGGGTCAGTTGAGGTGTTTCATAAAAAAAGACATGTACCAAAAATTAAACATAGCAGCATGGGTTATTGACCTAAAACATGTCATAAAAGTTAATAAAAAAAATACTAGGTATTACAATCCTCGCGCATCTTCATCATACCTATTACTCAATGAGTTTCAACTAAGCTCAAAGTTTTAAATAGGAAGGCAAATAAGATAGGCTGCTTATTCAACATAATAATGAAACCTAATAATATCTGTTCACAGTACACATTACAATAATAGATATTTGTATTTTATGACGCTTGCGACAGAAATATAAGAATAAACAAATCGTATAACAAGATAATTTTATCTGTGACAATAATGGGTCTAATGTGTTTAATGGATCTATTTACTAAGTGCCTTTGCATCATTATCTTGAATGCGTTACCAAGATTTCCTTATCTGTATAACGACTTCCCAGAATTTAGATACATCGTCATCAGCCTAAATTAACCCACTGATAGATATAATACAAATACAATACAAAACAAAATATAAGCATACAAGATACAAAATAAATATAAAAATTGTGGACAATCCACACATTACTTTCATATACATTTTTGAAGTGAAAACTTCTTTAGCGGCGTTGAGCACTTTTTCTGTAATGGGTATAAAATCTTAAACTCGCGTCAGCGCGTCAGGACACGTGACCTGATCGAAAAAGCGTAAGACGGATGGAGAGTAGACAGCTATCCCCTCTCTACGGCGCGGCGAAAATGTATGCCTGGGCCTACTGTTTCGTTTAGGCAGCGCAGTGCGCTTGCGCGAATGTTCGTGTATGTTACAGCGTGCCAAATAACAAACAAGCCCCCCCTAACCATTCCAAAATATCAAACATGCTCAACGTTAATAATCAAGTTTTCACTTCTGCCGGCACTCCCGGAGTGCAACCCGTATTTTTTTTGAAGTGAAAACTTCTTTAGCGGCGTTGAGCACTTTTTCTGTAATGGGTATAAAATCTTAAACTCGCGTCAGCGCGTCAGGACACGTGACCTGATCGAAAAAGCGTAAGACGGATGGAGAGTAGACAGCTATCCCCTCTCTACGGCGCGGCGAAAATGTATGCCTGGGCCTACTGTTTCGTTTAGGCAGCGCAGGGCGCTTGCGCGAATGTTCGTGTATGTTACAGCGTGCCAAATAACAAACAAGCCCCCCCTAACCATTCCAAAATATCAAACATGCTCAACGTTAATAATCAAGTTTTCACTTCTGCCGGCACTCCCGGAGTGCAACCCGTATTTTTGAAGTGAAAACATCTTTAGCAGCGTTGAGCACTTTTTCTGTAATGGGTATAAAATCTTAAACTCGCGTCAGGGCGTCAGGGCGTCAGGACGTCAGGATCACGTGACTTGATCGAAAAAGCGTAAGACGCTACAGATACGCTAGTAGTTACTATGACACGGTAACGTCACAGAATAGATAATAGTTAGTAGCAAGCATACCAAGGCGTTTTTCGTGACTGTAGTAGGTATAGGTACATACCTATTATAGATTTTATGAACTAGCGGCCGCCCGCGGCAGGTAGTAGTGGTCATTGGTACATGATTTTATAGATCTACTGTATTTATTTAGGTATTATGAATAGCGAAAGAAAATGAGTGAGTACTTTATAAGTTTTAATACGAGCGGCAAGTTTTCACTTCTGCCGGCACTCCCGGAGTGCAACCCGTCTTTTTTTTTTTTTTTTGTAAATACAGACTTAGCATCATTCTTATTGAGGGGTTGCCTGTAGTCACCACGCTTGGAACACCGATTGGTGTCTTCAGCATCGGAGTTAATTACTCAGGAGATGATGTTGGATAGTGTGTTCTCTTCCTTATCTGTGATGAAGGCGATGAATGTTAAACACTGAAAGAAAGAAAAGAAAAAAAAATATTTGACATTGACATAACACACAGAACGGCTTAGACATTGACATTGGCAAGTTCGTAATCCGGACACGAACTATGACAAAAATCCTTCCAGCACTAAAGGAACATAGTACCTAAATAGGCACAAAAAAACAAACGGAAATAATAAAGTGGATACATACATAAAAACAAACAACTACTTAGATAAGATAGATTATAACAATGAAAAAACTCAGTGGCCAATGGTTTCATATTTCCCATACCATCTGATAAATTCAACTGTTTGCAAAATAACAACTAAACAATTTGGTTATTTGTTAAATAAATTAAAAGTATACCAGTTCAACTGATTCAAATCACTAAAAAGATTAGTATCTCCAAGACTTATCTTCCTCTAAAGACCGCAAAAAAGTCAACACTGCGCCTTGACGTGAGAAGAAATTTACGCAATGTATCATTCGAGACACACAAATTAAAACAATTAAATTTCCCTTCAACTACTAAACAGCCTACAAAGGGCTAAATTGCTTCCAAATCGAAAG
Source organism: Thera britannica (assembly GCA_939531255.2). Taxonomy (NCBI): domain Eukaryota; kingdom Metazoa; phylum Arthropoda; class Insecta; order Lepidoptera; family Geometridae; genus Thera; species Thera britannica. The sequence goes on along the minus strand of OW618039.2, from coordinate 7,224,438 downwards.
CACTAAACCTACTTCTGCTAGGGTTGCCACTTACGCATTAATATTGCTGGTATTGTTTTGTAAATTTATAATTTTCCTTTGATGTCTTATGGGAAAAATGCTAGGTATGAATATGGATGATACAAGTAGAAATAGAACAGATAAAATATAGATTAATTATATTCTATGAAAGATAACACTGGTGACTACGTGACTAACAAAGGAAAGACTACTAAGATGATAGAGGAAAGTGTAGAAAGAAACCATGTTAAGACCCCCCATGAAGTCGAATTAAGAAAGGAAGATGAGAAAGCCCCGCAATGCTTCGCCAGAGATGTAAAACAAGCCGGAAAGCCCCGTCCGGCTGAGGATGTGTGACAAGTTGACAACCCTAAAGAAGACGTCTAGAATATTTGTTTAGAAATGACGGCTTTCCATGCCAAAGTATTCGCTATTCCAGCATCAGTGTGTCCCGACACTAGAAAGTTGTGGTCAGCTATTAGTTAGGCTTGTGTTCTAGGCAAGTGCTCCATCAGTATACGCGTGTTCCAGCTTGCGTACTTGCATACTATCACGGCATCCAATCGTGGATCTACGAAGTCATTTGGTTGTTTTTAAAAGTATTGCGATGCTACTTTTTCTTAGTCAGGCTTACAAGCCACTGATTGATGCATTACACTGCATCAGTAATTTTCTAGCTTACGTATTGCTTACTTAAGTTTAACATTACGTAGCGAGAAATGTTTTTTTATCTGGAGCCATGGACTAATTATATAAATCGACTAATTTTATATATCGTCGTTGCTGGAGCATTGGTTTTCGTTGAGTGATTTCATATTTAAATGTCATCTTCTCCGGGATCTACCTCTACAACGCCGACTCTGTGGAACCCAATCGGTTAATATTTTGGCCCAAAAAACGTCCGGCTCATAGGCCAGATCGTGAGGTGTGAAAAAAGGGAAAGAAGGCCTTTGCCTTGCAGTGGGATGATCCAGGCTAAAATATAATTTAATAAAATTCTGGTAATCCAGCCTGGAATACAAAATTATTTTATAAATGTTATTTCTATTTATTACTGTACAGTAGGATACAGCTCAAGTTACCTAAAAACAAAGAAAAATGACGCTTACTGCAAGGACATAAGAGCTAGCAGTGTATAGGCTGATGCGTGTACAAGGCGATTGTACATGTCAAAAGGATCAACAATCCGATTCCCTGTAAGTGTAATAAGTGCATGCACGCAGTGGGACATACTACGGTTATCGTGTAGGTAATGAATGGTGTAATATTGACCGGTATAATATTGGCATTTAAATTATGCGGTTGACCTATTGAAAAGCGTTTCCGCTTTTCTGATTTCTCCGAAAGACCTTAGAATTTTAATCTATTTCTCTGCCATTGTAAATCTATAATTTTTCAAGTTTTCTTTTTATATGTGTGGAAATAATGCTGATGAGTTTTCAAACTCAATTTACTTCCCATACTTCAGCATCGCAAAATAAACTTTGCTTAAAACTACACACTTTTGATTGAACAGACATCAAATAAAAGGACACAAAAGAGGAGGTTCTACATTCTGTTGTACTTTTTTTTTATTGTTTGCAATTGCATAACTTTGTCATCTGAGAACCGATTTGAATAATTTCTTTTTTATCTGAAAAGTAATATTTTCAGATTTGTCCCATAAAAGTTCAGCATATTGGCCTAATCCATAAAAGTCGGTTTCTCAAATTTTTTAAAGTTCACACTCTAATATTTATTTTGGTTGTCATTGGTAAAAATAAACACGGCAATAGCTTATCTTTTGTAAATTTTTTATGTCCATTAATTATTATTCCCGCTATAAAGTTCTCTTACGAAACCTTGACACAAAGACGGCTATACACATCGTGATAATATCTCGTAGAGTTGTTGACAAACAAACAGTAAGCTACAGTTATCTTCAGTTAGAATAATACCGCTTCTGCTCAACAGACCAAAGTGATGTTATATATTGTACTTGTATCTAGGTACTTGTAGTTACTATGCGGTTTGTAAAGCTTTGTAAAAGTGATGTTATATATTGTACTTGTATCTAGGTACTTGTAGTTACTATGCGGTTTGTAAAGCTTTGTAATAGATTATCCTAGAATTGCTAACGACTTCGGTGTTCCAAATTAATTTATTTACCACATTATCACTATGATTGTAATACGAGGAATATTTTTTTTTTAAATAATGGTCATAAAAAAAATCATGCCTAAAGTTACAACATGTATAAACTTACTAACAATCGATTAAATTAAGATAATAAAAAAAAGCGACCAAGTGCGAGTCGGACTCGCCCATAAAGGGTTCCTAATATTTGAGTTGATTGAATTAAAGGTAAATTGCTGTTTTCGATATAAGACGTATTAAAAAATACTACTTACTAGATATCGTTCAAACCAGTCTATCTACCCACTCGTATTGCGTTCAAGACAACAAATTCACAAACAAGTGATGTTACAATCGTAATTGATCAATAGTAAATCAGTTCATCTAAATGTATGTCATGCTATTCTTCTAGAACTAGGCCATTCCTATATTCAACCCACTCATTGAACGAGACATCTTTATATGGTCGTATCGATCACAATAGCTGACACTTTGTTATGTCGGCCATCCGTTTGTATGTAGATAAGAGTTCAATTTCTTCGTGATTTATTGACGTAGATTGTAACAGTATGTTTAAAAACCGGACTTGAAATTTAAACTTTGCGATAATGTGACCAACTTGAGATACCCTTTCGATCAAATGAAGTCGAGAGCACTGGTGGCCAATAGCGATCCTAAGGTCGTGGGTTTGAATCCAATCGTGCACTAGTGTTATTCTATCCAAAAATATAAGTGCACTATGCCAGTACTCTCAAACGGTGAAGGACTACATCGTGAGAAAACCAGCATGTCGTAGAACCGAAAAAGTTCAAAAGCATTGTGTCAAGTGCATGAAAGGCGCATTTCCAATCCTTTCACCACACTGGGTCGAAAGAACTAGTGACACAAGAAAAATAATTTAAAGAAGAATTTTCAAAATCTTTCTACAATACATGATGAAAAAATCAGTGAACATCACATAAATAGTGTGTATCAGTTTTACCGAAAATCAAGCCCCCTGATCGTAAATAAGGTTCGTTTCGAAGTTCTTAAAAACCTGTAGGAAACATTTCATTGTTCTTACCGCATTATATCATTATCGACATCTTACGTGCCGAATAAAGCAGGTTTCATACAAAAATTGAAAGTAATGACTCTTACATAAAATCGAATGACTTTCGATTCGGTACGAGTTGACCGGTACATGCCAGAAACATCGGCTTTTCTTTTGTTATAGTGATGCTTATTTGTTTTTTTGCTGATGTAATACAAGTTGAACCGCGCAGTTTGAAATCGATCGAGGAAGCAATGTACTGTGTACTTGGTAAGAACTATTGGAGTTGTCAGTACTGTGAAAAAAAGCTGGTATTAAAACGGTGACAATGACATCACAATCTTAGACAACAGACACATCTAAGAAAAACGAGAGCATCCAGAAACAAATCAGTATTTTTTAGACCAAGTTTTATAAATCTGTTGAAAATATTGGTCTCGTTTCGTTCTAAAAGAATGACTCCATGTATGGTGTACTGAATCACCCTTCGACCCTTTGTGGATAAAACGATGCACCCAAGTTATCGTGAGGAAACCGGCATTTCGCAGAACCTAATTAGTTCGAAAATATGTGAAAAGAGCCTCTTTTAGGCGCATTTAAAATCCTTTCGCGACTGGTTCGAAAGAACAGAGTAAAACCCAAGTTTTCATCATAAATTCTTACGAGTCCGTCTCTTTTGTTACAGATTATGTTCCGTGGCGGTGTCGTGGGTGGGTTGGACGCCCGTCGCGATGCCGCCCTCGCTCGCGTGCTCGTCCGCTTACAAGCGCGAGCGCGAGGCTTGCTCGCGAGGCGGCGAGCGCAGCGGCTCAGGACGCAGCACACCGCGGCTAGATGCGTGCAACGGAACGTGCGAGCGTTCCTCGCGGTCCGCGACTGGCCGTGGTGGCGTCTGCTCGTGCGAGTCACGCCTCTGCTCGCTGTGCACCGCACCGAGCATAGACTCAAGCAAGCGCAGGTTAGTATTGTCTACAATCGATGTTTATTCAGGACCCAGGACACCGCGGCTAGATGCGTACAACGGAACGTGCGAGCGTTCCTCTTAGATGGCGTCTGCCCGTGCGAGTCACGCCTCTGCTCGCCATGCACGAGCATAGGTTCAAGCAAGCTTTAGTGACGTCCTAACAATACTGTAGTTCACTATGTCAAATCAAAAGTGTATTTATTCAGTTGAATTGCAAGAATCACATCACACTCCTGCTAGATGCGTGCAACGGAACGTGCGAGCGTTCCTCTTAGATGGCGTCTGCCCGTGCGAGTCACGCCTCTTCTCGCCATGCACGAGCATAGGTTCAAGCAAGCTTTAGTGACGTCCTAACAATACTGTAGTTCACTATTTCAAATCAAAAGTGTATTTATTCAGTTGAATTGCAAGAATCACATCACACTCCTGCTAGATGCGTGCAACGGAACGTGCGAGCGTTCCTCTTAGATGGCGTCTGCCCGTGCGAGTCACGCCTCTGCTCGCCATGCACGAGCATAGGTTCAAGCAAGCTTTAGTGACGTCCTAACAATACTGTAGTTCACTATGTCAAATCAAAAGTGTATTTATTCAGTTGAATTGCAAGAATCACATCACACTCCTGCTAGATGCGTGCAACGGAACGTGCGAGCGTTCCTCTTAGATGGCGTCTGCCCGTGCGAGTCACGCCTCTGCTCGCCATGCACGAGCATAGGTTCAAGCAAGCTTTAGTGACGTCCTAACAATACTGTAGTTCACTATGTCAAATCAAAAGTGTATTTATTCAGTTGAATTGCAAGAATCACATCACACTCCTGCTAGATGCGTGCAACGGAACGTGCGAGCGTTCCTCTTAGATGGCGTCTGCCCGTGCGAGTCACGCCTCTGCTCGCCATGCACGAGCATAGGTTCAAGCAAGCTTTAGTGACGTCCTAACAATACTGTAGTTCACTATGTCAAATCAAAAGTGTATTTATTCAGTTGAATTGCAAGAATCACATCACACTCCTGCTAGATGCGTGCAACGGAACGTGTGAGCGTACCTCGCGGTCCAAGACTGACTGACCCCATTTGCCTCTAAATCTATTAAATTACTCAATATCAGTTACACAAGAGCCATAAATTGTATTTTATTGCAATGACACATTGTTCCGTATCAACTCTATGAAAGCTATTAAATTTGAAATATTCAGGGGTTAGTAACAATTTGATGATTTATGATCTGTGGCGTAGGTTATCTTGAACGACCTATGCTTGATTCTGACACTTCCTGTAGTGACACAGTGCCAGTCAAATGAGGGCGTTGACCTGTCTCACGAGATAAGTTCATTGGAGTTGTGTAAGGAGTGTACGAGCTCTTCTTTAAATTTCACGCTGTTTCAACAGTCGACTTATTCAGGCTGATAATAAGGAAATATGGACAATACCTAGGCACCTCTCAACAGTGTGGTAACAACGATATAGGAAGTAAGATTTAATTAATGATTAGCACTTGATAGCGTGACGCAGTTCATTGTTGCTTCACACCGGATTCGGTGTTTTTGCACATGTTCTGCTCATTTTGATTGCCTTTGTTTTAAAAGCCTTGTGAGAAAATACAGGGTTGGATAATCTTTAAGAATCGGGTGTGACTAAACGGACGTTTCTTGTATTGGGCTCTTGTATCCTTGTTTTGACTCTAAGGTGACCTGGCTTTTGTTGTCAGGCTAACTTTTCTTAAAGCAAAGAATTTTCTCGGAGTTTCGCGGGCTTGGAAGAATAATTAGTTTCCTAGGATTTCTTGTAATTGAGTTCATACACCCGCTAGACTAGAGGATTACTTGAACTGATTCTTCTTCAGACAGGCGACCTCTGCAGAGTGGACTGTCTAGTTTGAGGAATAAGTTCTGCACTGAAGTTCCGCAATGGGTCCAATTGTCTGTGGCGATAAAATTTGTAAAAACAAAACAAAGTAACTGGCAACAAAATTAACTGACGATATCTTCTATGGATAATTGAAAAGATTCGTTGGTTGCATATTTTTAATTTTAAAATGTGAATGGTTCCTATAAATAGTACTTAGTCTGACAGCTATTCGTCAAAGTAGTATTACGATCAAAGACGGTGTGCTCGTGGTTTTACGACCATTCTAAACCACAGAATGATGTCTTGTCGTAATATTCAATTTAATGGTCAAGCTACACCGCATTCTATGCCTCAATTAGGCGTTGCTAAAGTCTTGCTAAAGGTTTTATGACCTGTAATTTTGATGAGAAAAAGAGATGGCGTGAGCTTGTTACGTTATTTTACGTGCTAGAGGATAATTTCTACAATGAGGTAGTTCATCATAGTGTAAGCTGACGGAGTTTTAAAGGGATGTCCAGTGTCCAATGGTCTACTCCATTATTTTTTTGACGTGACTACGCTTTTTAAATTGTTTTCATAGGGACGCAATTCAAAAAAAATAATGATTACAAAATCGGGGGATACAGTTTAGTGTTGCTACATATCTTTCATCCCCATCCAAATGTCAATTACACCACTGGATAGGAAAAAAAATAAAAAAAATATTACGTTAAGTAAGGACTGTACTGTAACACACCAGCGCGCGGCGGAGGGGAAGCCCCGAATTTACGAGATGTATTCACTCACGTACAACAAACGGCCTCGGCCGCGTCCATGACACAGCCAGGTCTCATTTATAAAGAACGAAACTTTTTAATTGCTGAAGTATGCAATAATGTGTAGTTAACACCCTTGCAGCTCGCAATTTAAGTTAATAAGTTACCACGAAAGTTACAAATGTAATATGAGCAGGGAAAGTCGCGGTTTCATACCAACTGCTGAGTGAACTGCATAGGGTCAAAAGTTGACCCTAGGTGTAATTTCTTAAGTCCGAGACGTAGGTAAATCGTTAGCAGATGGTTCGCCGTGTTAGAATTATGCCGGGGGTCATAGGGTGAGGAATTATGCAGGGTTTTCAAGCAGACACAAGCAATGAGAGAGCATCGCGTGGAACTAGCGCTTAGACTCACCAGTGATCCTTGGACGCAACTAATAAACGATTTTGTCTTTGATCAGTGGTCTAGTAACAATCTTGTTTTTCGATATGAGACTAGAATTGTTCTATTCGAAAAATGTTATGCTCTCAAACAGAGAAAAATTATCATAAAAACCCGTCCATAACTTCCCATGCTCTGAGTGCACATGTGGTAGTATCCTGTATGAAATTACGTAAAATACTGCGCTAAGTAAATCACTATACATCTTCCTGCTATTTTTATGTCCTTAACCACACCGTCCGGTGTGTTCTGTAATGTGAAGATTTCCGCAAGAAAATAGGTACCTTCCTTATTGCAATGATCTGTACCTAACTCTGAACAGTGTACTTAAAAATTTATAGATGGCCAGGGACGTAGAACTTAGCCGGCCTGAAGTTAGCCGAAGACCGCGACGTATATGTCACCTTGACAAAACCCCCTCGACGGTAGCCTCGATGCGTGTCAAGGAAATTCCAAAGCACCTTGGCTGGTGTATGTCAAAGGACTTTAGAAACTTATTATCTATACTAATATTATAAAGCCGAAGAGTTTGTTTGGTTGAATGCGCTTATCTCGGGAACTGCTGGTCAAAATTGAAAAAATATTTTTGTGTTGGATAGTCCATTAATCGAGAATGGCAATATAACATCACGCTACGACTAATAAGAACAGCATCAGTGCAAAATTTTACAAAAATCTATGTCTATCCTTTTCTATAACGTAAGGACTTTTCTAAAATTTCTCAGTTTTGATAAGAATAAAATAATCCAAAACGTTTTTGAATGTTTTTTAACATTCTGGAATACCCGGGCAACGCCGGCTAGAAGACTTGCGGCTAGTCATGCATATATCCTAAAAGCACGTCCAAAGAATGAAGGACTCTAGAACGTCATCGACCTAAAGCCGTGAGAAATATAGGTTAGCAGTAAGGATGGACTTAAATAGCGAGTCATTACCATGCAGGTGACATTGCGCAAATGGATGCGACATTGAAACAGGTTAATTAGATTACGAGTGTACATCGGTACTAATAGAACGGCTCTGCGGAAAGGCACTTTTGTTTCCACGACTTGTTTGAAATTGGAATATAAGAAAAATATGCTTACAACTGTTACTCTCAACGGTTCATCTTAAAACCATCGTTATGCATCGTTTTTCTGAGTACTCCATAATCTAATCAGGCTCACATCCTGATGACTTGTTTTAGAGGTTCTAAGCTAGTTTGGGAACCATGCTTACGAATCGGACTATGATCAAGTCGGTGGATTCTTGTCCACAACACTTCTTCTTCTTATCGTGTCACTGGTTCTTTCGAACCAAGTGTGTTGAATGGATTTTAAGTGCGCATTTAAAAGGCTCCTTTCGTTCATTTTCATTTCCACCATACTGCTTGCTCGTGTTGAAATGAAAATTAAAGTATCCCCCATATCATTTTAATGTCGTATCGTATCGTTGGGTATAAAGCCACCTAGTGAGGCTTAGCAAAAAATCTACGCGATCGCTAGTACAACAGTGAATACATCGTTTAACGGGACGTGTTTTTGTCTGAGAGGTGTTCCCACGAATGTGAGTGGAGTTTCTACTTTTTGCTGGAATGGGAATTTAGACTCGCTTTGGACTCATTGCTTGTTCTGATGCGTGTGACAGTTTCTTTTATTGATTTGTGTACGTACTTTGGCTGTAATGGCTGTTTGTTTTGTTTGAATTTGTTTGTCATTATGTTTTTATTGAATTCCAATCGATTATTATAATCAATCTCATTCGTATTATATCGATCGAGCTTTACTTTATTAGATTTCGAAATGATTAGCTAAAAATTCACTTCACACAATTATGTAAGGAATAAATTTTCATTTCGCATCGTGATTACATAAGTTTGAGCTAAAAGATTTTGTAAAAGACTTGCCTTAAACTATGGTCTCATTCGTTTATAGCCTCTCACTGGTCTCTCAGCTCAGTTGGCAGTAGCTCTGCCTTTTGCGCCGTAGGTCGTGGGTTCGATGCCCACAGATAACAAATTTTTGTGTGGTGATCACAGATGTTTGTTCTCTGTCTGGGTGTTATATTGTATTCTATGTATGTATTTACAACAATAAAAAAGTTTTTAGTGTTATTGTTATATCAGCTCTCTATGGTTCACATAGTAAAAGCTCTGCTTAGTTTGGTGCTAGATAGTGTTGAGTGGATTAATTATTTTTTTATAAGAGCCATTTCTATATGAAGAATATCCGCATAGTGCGTCAAACTAGTGTAAACATACAGGTGGACCATAGACAATCTCGCTTCGATAGCGACATGGCTGCCCATACGAGTGATTGATCAGTTATAATCCAAATGAGCAGCAAATAGACCGTGTCAGTGTGGAATCGGATGTGGAGAGATTTGTATTCATGTATTATGTATACAAATCTAATATAGTACCCACACATAGTAAGTATAAGTATAGCTGAGCGCTGGTGGTCTAGAGATAGCGACTGCTTCTGATTCTCAGGTCACAGTTCAATAGTGTCCATAAGAACTTTTGTATTTATAAAAACTATGCTTAGTTTAAATTCAATTCTGTATTTGTGAAACTCAGTTTAAATAGTTCTCAAACTATCTTTAGTCTGAATAGATCTCCTCCATATAGGTATTACATAATTCCCCACCGCGAACAAATATTTGTGTGGTGAACGCAGATGTTTGTTCTCTTTCTGGGTGTTATATAAGTATTATATCAGCTATCTGGTTCCCATTGTACAAGCTATGCTTAGTTTGGGGCTAGGTAGTGTTGTGTGAATTGTCTATAATATTTATTTATAATTATGCCCAGGAAAAACTATTTCGTGTTTTTTCCATTCACCTTCACCGACTTCCTTTCTCTCTTTCTTGATAGTTCTTTATAATGGCGGTCCATCGGATGTGGGATAAATCGACTACAAAAGTGATCTTATCGGCGCATCTATGTGTGCACTGTGTGCACTGTGCATTCGCAAATGAGCCGTATAACGATAGGGTTTCATTTCACTGCTTCCTGTGGTCAGCATCTAAACGCCACAGGAATGTCATGTGATAATGATCAGGTTGCTTCATAGCCCGCATCATAATAGGACTTCATCAGATCATTCTGAGAAATGTAGTCCATACTGCGAGTGAAATTACGGGGCTCTCTTTCTTTGAATTCTCTTTCTTTTGCGTTTATACTGGGTGGCTATCAGTTGTTGTCCCTGTTATTTTGAATCTTTCTTGTATAAATAAATGATTTAAATTTTAGCTTTTTTGTTACTTCGGTAGTCATTCCGGAGTAGATTTATATTGTTATTTGGTTTTATAATTTACCTATAGGATTTGTAATAATAGTAGCAAGTGTAGAGACGTCATCATGACATACTTTAGTTTCGCCATCGTTTCGTTATTGAAATGATTTCCCTCTGATACAGTTTTTAAAAAGGTCAGTGACATATTATGCAATCGCTTTCTAACAGATTGCGCATCCATCAATACTTGCTATCTCATAAATTATTGATCAGTGATTGATGATCTGTTGTTGATGTTGAGTCTTGGTGTGAAAAACTATCGTCTTGTTGTGTTTTTTTGATCGAACGAGAATCGGTTTCTCGATCAACTTAGGCGAATCGTCGTGTATTTTTCGAGCGTAACTATCAAACATGCCAATGGTGGTTTCTAGAACAGGGCTCTTGCTTACCTTGCTCTATAGCCGATCTATCTTCTACTCCTACTTTAAAAAGGGTGACAGGTACACCAGGGGATAGACAACTTCATCTCCTGAATCGGTTTCTCGATCAACTTGGGCGAATCGGCGTTGTATATTTTTGAGCTTAACTATCAAACATGCTCATTGTGGTAGGTAGAACAGGACTTTTCCATACCTTGCTCTGTTGCCGATCTATCTTCTACTTTGTATGGGGTGACTGGGGAAGACTGGAAATTTATGGGGATGGGAAAGAGGCATGCCCCACCTATAAGTGGTCTTGATAGGTTGATGATACTGCCGATAAGTGGACTTCGCAGGCTGATAATATACTGTCAATCTGAAACATCTTTCTTATGTTGCGCAAAACTAGTAACCATATACAGTGCACGGTAGTGCATTAATAAACTTTTCCCTACTTTTTACTCGCGTCGCGCGAACAGAAACGTCTTATTTCCGCCAGACTTAATGATAGGTATAACACGTCCGTTTTACTTACGGCTTGCGGCAAAAACTAGCAACAGCTCTTCCATGGAAAATTATAATAGACGAAGCATATTTCCATTTTTGGTTTAAATACGGGACCTGTAAGACCTTATCTTGGGAACTTCACTGCTACAACTATTTTTGTTTTGTAAAAGGATCATACAAGTTTTTTTGTATGATCCTTTTACAAAACAAAAATAGTTGTAGGAACAAAGCCGTAGTTTGTTGCCTGTTTTTCTAGGATTGGTCGCGTGGAACTGGCACCTATAGACTCACCTAGCTTTAAAACGTTTCAAAGTGATCCTTGCGCAATAAAGAATTTTCTATCTATCTATCTATCTATCAGCTTGAGAGTAGTCCACGCTGGACTCTCTCATACTTCGCGGGAAGAATGATTTGGAATCCTCTCTGTCCTTAAACATCTCGTGTATAACAAAGTTTCGGTTGGTCCATTGGGTGGGAAAAAAATAATTCTAGACATAATTGAAATGGTTTCATGAAGGCCAATATAAAATCGGCAAACTCATGTTTTTAAGCGACGCGTGACTTTAAGTAGTTGTACTAATCTATTAAATTAATAGAATATCGTCATTGACAGTGCACGATTTATAAAAGCCCACGTGCCTATGAAATATGCCTAATTTCATTCAAACATAACAGTCCCTTCAGGGGTTGAATTTCTGTATTTTCTAAGTGTACTCCTACACTACGGCAGGAAACTACCCTCCGAATTTCTTTCTCCTACGATAAGAACGGTCTGCTTGGGATATCAGTCAGTTCTGCACGAAAAGAGCCTCTATGAGGCGCACTAAAATCTTTTCATCACACTGGTTTGAAAGAACTAGAACAAGAAGAAGTAAAAGATCAGTAGCGTAAGATTTCTATATTTTTTAGAAGATGTAGGTACTCCTACTGTAAAATGTCTAAAAGTCCTCAGATTTTTTACAGCTGATTATAAGAGTTACTTTGTATGAATTATGACGACTGTTAACTTGTATTAAGGTTTCCTCAATTTAATTAGTAACTTAGTAAAAGTAGTATTATGTACAAGGTTGTATTTTGTGCTATGCTTTTACATAAGAGGTAGGTTCTTATTGAAAAAAAAAAAAAAAAAAAAAAGAATGAAATGAAATGTATTTAAGTGTTTGTAACAGAGGCTGCTTTAATCATATTAAACATGCAAAAGATCCATGATGATGATAAATGTTTGTAACTATAATTAAACTTTATTTCTCATTAAAATGTTTGTTTTTATTTGCAGGAAGAACTGGAGACCCTACGGTCGAAACTGGACAAGACGGAAAACGAACGGACACATTACAAAAATGAGAACGAAAGGCTTGAATCTAAGGTCAGTCTACTATAATAATAAACGAATAGAATAAGTAACAGGCCTTTGCATACATTGCAGAGGGCTTATATAGCGTCTGGGACCCATTTTGCGGACGTTATAAAATTTGACAGTTCTTGTGATATACCTATACCATATCTACCGTGACAAAAAAGTCACTGGTCTAGAATTGAGCCCCAGGTTGCATATAATTCCGCCTACATATTTTCCATTGGTGATTGATGGTTGAAGGTGTAGTGCCTGAAACAGGATTTTTAAATAGCATTGGCTTGCCCAGAACCTATACCATCCTCACAGCTAAGTCGGCCTATTCCACAGGAAAGACATGGTCAATACGTGCGGAGCTGACTAAGCCGCGGGTTTCCTTCACCTTTTGAGAGCACTAGCATTGCGCACATATAGTGTTGTATTCTACTATCAATGGGATAGGGGCTGTTTGAGATAACGTAAATATGCATACATTCTGTATGGGCAATACCCACTGAACCGAATGGACTGTAATAAAAAAGAAAATAAATACCTTCACGGCATGAATCTCTAAAGATATCTGTTTAGGTTGATATAGCGTGGGCGCTCGCTTTAAATCACGCCTGCTGAAAAAATCAAAGCAATCCTTTCAATTCACATTCTGACGTCGTTGCTTCTAATTCATTTCATGGATCTACTTTTTACAGTGCCCAAAAAAACGCTTTCATTTCATAGCGTGTATTATTTTGCCAATTCAAGATTCAATTAAATTCTAATTTCCCAATTTAATATTTTCTTTTTAGTATAAAAAGAAAGAAAATTTAAATTTTAAAAATTACTTATAACTTTGTTGCATTGCTTTGTTTTTTAACTTTGCTGACTCATCTAGATAATTCGACAATGCAAGTATTTGTTGCGTCACAGGTTTTATACCTTAGCAACTCATCCACTTCTCCTCAAATGTCGTCACACAGCGAATATGCCATTGCTCTTAAACATACGTTTTCTCCAATATTAACCAGTGTAACATCAGCAATTTTCTGTCCGCTCTATTTCTCCCGCCTGACAGTAATTTTATTCTTGTCTTAGTATGTATGTGTATGTATGTATTCTTTCGCTACACTACCGAAGCGTGGAATGATAGGCAATCATTTTTAATCATAGGTGGTTGTAAATCTCGTAATTTATCTGTTAGTAATTGAATAGTTTTTTATCACTTAATAATAATTGTGTCCTGCCATGTTTTGTGTGTTCTGATAATGATCTTTTAACTGAGTTCAAATAAAACACGAGGAAGATATCAATTCGATTGTATTTTTTTTTCTTCTTACGTTTGATATCGTATTATAAGCCGATTTGAAACATTTTTTTTATCTGAAAGTTAATAATACTTCCAGATTTGTCCCATCGAAGTTCTATCAAAATCGATGAAACAGTTTGGCCATGAAATCGGTTATTCAAGTTTTTTAAACTTATATTATTGTTAGTCTAAACCCTTATTCCTTCGTGCTTAGGAAGTTACGAGTGCACGATTTAGATTTTCATAGACTTTCAACACGAAATACTTCAAAAAAAAAATATTACATCTATCTTGTTACAAAAACATTGTAAGAACTCCAAGTTCTCCATGTCCTTATGTAGTTCGATCAACAATACAACAGACAGCTCTAATTTCAACATTTTCAACTCACAAAAACAAATCCAATAAAAAAGGCATCATTATAAACGAGACATGTTTTTATTACAACAGAACGGGTAATAAAAGAACTGGTTAGAGAAGACTGGTGGGAATATATCCGGTCTTCGGCCGATTGCCTTTACGAGGTAAGAAAACAGATATAAATGAGAGGAAGACAAGATCTGCGTATGAACAATAAGAGTGTATGAACTGAACCTTTCTTGACAATCTTAGTTGAAATAGATAATATTTTTATTTACACAAAGAAACTTACAATTATACAAATATTTACAAAATGTACAAAATACACAAGAAACAGTTGAGCTATCTGCAGATCGTTACAAACGATCTAGAGATAGCTCAACTGGTCCAAATCAGTGCCAGACGGAAGCGTCCCCAAGACGCTGGCGGCATTGCCACGCTATTTTTATTTATTTAAAATTTCAAGAATTTCTAAGTTATTTAATTAATTTTTTTTCAAAAACTAGAATTTCTCTCTCCTCTCGTTTTTTTTTAAATAGAACTTCTAAAAGACAGCGAAAGCATCACATTAGATACTCGAGCAAAGTTGTACATCACAAGTGGGTTCATAAATAACTGTGTAAACATCATAAATAAAAAGTCCGTGAACCAAATAACAGTCACCCTGTACATTTTAGCGAAATGGGACAAACATCAAAAGCTACCAATCGCGCTATTTATAAAACTTATTTTACAAGTAAATTTTAGAACATCCTAAAAATACATATTGTGGACAATCAAAACAACACTATATCTAACCCCAAATTTAGCAGAGCTTCTACAAATACAAAATAACTTGATTGACATAAATAAGCATGTACCTACAGATTATTGAATCCATAGGTTCCCGAACTAGTGAAAACTGTTTTTCAGGAATCAGAGCTCAGTACTATGGGAACAGAACTGACATAATACTTATAACCATTTTTTTTATTAATACATACTTATAAATCTGGTACCGGTAGAAAACTCTATATAGGGGGCTCGCCTCTGTGTGCGTGTCCACTTTATAATGTTTATAAGTTGTATGTATGTGTACAATGAGGAATAAAGAATTACAATTTAAAATACAATATAACACCCAAACAGCGAACAAACATCTGCGTTCCCAACACAAATATTAGTTCTCGTTAGCGATCGAATCCACCTCCTGCGAAAAAAGCAAAGGAATTACCAACTGGTATAAGAGGGCTGTATATCAAATTTATTTCTAGAAACTTCATTGAAAAAACTTGAAATAACCGATGAGCAGAACGATGTCGTAAAAGTTGCGTGGGAAACATTTTTATTGATAGTTTTGTAAATGTGTATTCACTCATGAAAACAAGTATTGGCATGTAATTGGTCTTAAAGTACGAAATTGCTGTTAGCACAACTTTAATAGCGAAACATCATCATTTCCATGCTAAGCCACTACCAGAGGTCTTTCCCCTCAGCTATAACATGAATAGGTTCAAGAAATATGTAAAAAAAGTTCCTTCAGGGTAGGCAACCCAACGACAGCACCCTTGTTGTTGTTGTCTATGGGCGACGGTGACCGCTTGCCATCAGGTGGGCCGTAAAGCCCGTTTGTCTATCATTTGCATTAAAAAAATAAATAAGTTAGAGACCAATAATAAGATGGAAGATTGTCGTAAACTTATGAGTTTTGTTTACGTTGCTTCAGGGAATCTGTAATTGCTAAGGTTTGGATATAGCAGTAGGGGAAGGCGCAAGGAAGATTGGATGCCAGTGGCGGATTTACCAATAGGCAAATTTCAGACCAAGCTATTTTGATATGGTATTAAATAATATACAAATACAAATAATTTATTTCAGTAAACTTAATCTATGGTACATTTCATGGGTTTGAGCCTCTCTTTTAAGTATGGAAATACCTGTGTTAGAGAGTCTCGCTCTTCCGTAGTACATTCTATTATGACTAAGTAGGTATACTAAGCTTGAACTGATCTTAAAAAATAAAGCTATATAAAAGTTCGGTTAGACAAAAAGGTACAATTAAATTATTGGTATAGTATACACCTGATTTTTGACAATTAAGTGCAAAAAAACAAAATTTTGAATATACAGAATGTTACGAATATTAGCATTGAATTAGAATAAGCATATCAATGATGTTTATAATGATAACATTTTGTGATGCTACAGTTGTAGATAAACATTTTGCCTGGCTCTAATGTAAACACGTTTCATCTAAGCTTTAAATAAACTCTATTCAATTCATCTTCATTTACATTTAAATTTATCAAACACGAAGAAACATGACTTCAGAACAACTGTATTTTTGACAAGTGATATAATCTATCAGCCTATGTTCTGAATCCAGAAATGTCCGTGGATTCTATACCCTTGCAATCGGAAATAGCAATGCAAGTATCACTGCTTTGTGGCTAGTACTTCCCCGGACAAACTCTCTTGATGACACTTAATTCTAATTTGAGTTTGGGGGAATAAGATCTGCACTGACGTCCCGCGATGACGTTTATTGTCCATTCTCCCAATACTAACGTCACCCCAGCTAGCCCAACAGAGCCCAACAAAGTTATGACATCTGGTCTAGAAGTACCTAAAAAAAGTAAACAGGCCTTTGCAGCTATCGTTGATAATTTATATATCGTCAGGGGTAACTAGTGAGCAAGCCCTACTTGTGGGACGCTATTAGTGCTAAGTCGGCCTAATCCACAGGAAAGACGTGGTCAATATTTGCAGAGCTGACTAAGCCATGGGTTTCCTCGTGATGTCACATGAGATACGTGGATACCTCCACATAACTACAATTATTACGAAAACAAAGATTAAACACTATTGGACAAATTACAAATCTATAGAATCTCGATTCCACAGATCGTTACAGACGATCGTACTACCGATAGCAATTACAGCAATAGTATAATTGCGAGGTGCACTGGCGAGGAACGGTGCTGGATCTCCTTGAGCTGAAGGATGCTTAGGTCAGTCGGCTTAGTGACACTGCTGTGACTAGAAATGTTAGGCGTAAAATTGAAAAAAAGTTGACCTTTTTCGGTCTAGGTTGATTTTGGGATGGCGTAGCATGATGCATGTAAGTCGATTCTGTTTATTAACCGATTCCGCTTGTTGTGTACGAATCGAACTATAGAAAATAACTTCTACTTAATTGTACAAAACAATATTTGTTGGCATCATGCATAAGCAAACTCGACGATTAAACAGTATTAAAAAAAACAACATGAAGAAATGTAATAATTTGTCTTACGATACAAGTAACGTCTATTTTCATAAAATTTGTTGGCTGAAAAACGTCCGACATTGAATCATTCATTCATTGAAAATTACAAGAACTTTCCATCACAGCAATGTTCTGTAAAATATTACACAAAACACAGGTGTTCCGATAAATGTCTGACCTAGAACTAAAAATCGCACGAAATTAATTCCGCTTCACACGGTTCCTTGACCGCAGCTAAAATAAAAATGTGTGACAAAACGAGTTACGCAATTGCTGTGGCGAACGTCGACACGCGCCGAGTTTTTTCACGACTATCTTAATAATATAACTTTTGAAACTATCATGGTTTTTAACACTATTTTTATGAAACAACGGGATATTTACCATGATTAAATTTTGATGAGTTGATTCGATATTTCGGCACAGTTGCATGCACCATGATCACGGTTGAACTCAACCCTCATGATCCTCATGATCGGATCAACTCATCAAAATTTAATCATGGTAAATATCCCGTTGTTTCATAAAAATAGTATCTTATTAATGTTACGAAAACTCTTTTAATTGGCTCATGATATCTTGTTGTGTTTAAATATTTGGTGCATTTTTATGAGCTAGCTTCCGCCCACGTCTTCATTTGCATTTACCATGATGAAAAATTTCCAGTGCCATATCGTGGTATTTCATATTTTATTGAAATCAGTCCAATCATAACGGCGTGATGGAGCCATAACATCTAAATTTACGCATTTGTAATAATATTAGCGGGAAGTAGGATAGTTCTACGCGACCATCACCATACTTAATTTTAATAGCTTTCATTTTGGTGCTTCTGCTGGGGGCTAATTCTCGGGCCGATCTCGATCATTTTGCAATTTTATTTTATTGCTTCTTTTCGAAGAGAGAATGCCAGATTTCCTTGAGTAATTCATCAACAACCTCATCATAAAAGCCTCAACAGCTACGATATACGGAAAACGTAGAAAAACTGCGGGGTTGTGAAAAGAAGCAATAAAATAAAATTGCAAAATGATCGAGATCGGCCCGAGAATTTGCCCCCTGCGCTTTAGCGTGAGTGAGTACGCACACAACTAGCGAGCCGCAGTAAATACCTATTTTCCGTCCGCCTTGTTTGCTCGATGCCCTCATAAAGGCATTACGGAGGTCCACCCGATGGACCGACGATATTGTTAAGACACCGGGAAGTCGGTGGATGGAAAGGGCTCAGAATCGTTCCTTCTCGAAATGTATGAGGGAGGCATATGACTTTAGGCCTTGGGTGATGTTATGGCGCACTGAATATATTTTGACAAAATAAAGTAATACCATAAATCCTCCATACCTTATTCCCAATTAGCCGGCATACAATTTGCCAACACGACCAGAATAGCAACATTAATTTACAAATGCATATTTCTGGAACGCGTTGGACAAGTCTGTTGGAAATCAGGCCGTCGCTGTCGCCGTCATGGCTCGCCGTCACCGAAGATACTGTACTGCCGGTATCAGGTCGAGCACGTTGACCTATTTCCTCAAAAAGATTGTGAATGTCATAGTAACCAGGCATATCAATATATTTTTAACCGACTTCAAATAAAATAATACAACCGAATTGAGAACCTTCTTTTTTAATTGAAGTTGGTTAAAAATAATTATAAGTTTAAAAAACTTGAGAAACCGACTTCATTGTCAAACGGCTAAACCGATTTTAATCAAATTTGTTTGGGACAATCTGGACGTAAGAATAACCAAATAAAAAAAATAATTTTCTAAATCGGTTCATAAATGACGGAGGCATGCAGTTACAAACATTAAAAAAATTATTTAAAAAAAATGGCAACACCGATTTTAATAAAATTAAAATGGGACCAATCTGGAAGCAGTACCTACCTTTCAGATAAAAAAATATTTTTTTTCAAATCGGCTCACAAATGACGAAGTTATGCGGTAACAAACATAAAAAAAAAAAAAAAAAAAAAAAAAAAACATACAACCGAATTGAGAACCTCCTCCTTTTTGATTGGAAGTCGGTTAAAAAGAGAAGGTTCTCAATTTGGTTGTATTTTTTATTTTTATTTTTGTTCTCGCTTATAATTTTCGTCATTTATGAGCCGAATTCCAGATTGGTACCATAGAAATCTCATCAAAATAGGTTCAGAAGGAAATCAGAAAGGAAAATAAAATACGTCATGACTTTAATCCGCAGTAGACTGAACTGAGTTAGCTGATGGAACAGACATGTTCCACCAGATGTTATGTGGTAACCATCGCCTATAACAAAACATTGTCTCATAGGTTAACTTCAGGAACGTGCCCTACGATCATCAACTTGTGACTTGCGAAGCAAAGTTTGCCACTAAACATCACTAAACATGATCTACCATCATGTTGTATAAAAAAAAAGTTTATTAAAAGTGATTTTGGGTTTTAACCTGTTATTTTGATTTCATGGTAGTATAGGTACTTCCCTTCCCCGGGCGAGACCTTCACAAAGAGCTCCACTACTACTTCATGCATTTTTCTTGACCGGAAGCAAATCTTTTTATAATTTCTGTCATTTAGCCAAAAGCTCTCATTGATAACCCATTAGCGTCAGCGTATCGAGAGAAATTCAAAAATCATTCCTAGCGTTGCGTAACAACGCATTGTATTGCCGAATGTTTGGTTCCAATGCAGAGATGGATTCAGGGAGCTTTATGGGGGGCAATATAACAAAAAATCTAGTCTAGAGTTGTTCAAAAATTTTGAATATTGGTTTAAAAATGACCAGTCAGAAGAGCTGCCCCTGTGTTATCTCTCTGTCAATTAAGGCTACTGGCTTATGCTTATATTTTGTAATGGCAAGACAAGAAGACGGTTACGTCAAGTTATGAATATGATGGTTTATACAAGGTGCAGTTTTGGATCTGCAAAACATTTTAGGAGGTAATTATGTTAGTGATTCTCGACCCGAATCAACAATAAAATGGGCAGGTATTTTTTTTTCATTTTATTCTTATTAACGTAAATCGGTAAGTGTGAACTCCCCTTTTTAAAACGCGACCAATCTGTACGTGTCCTTAAACTGCGCTTTCACACACACAAACAAACGCAACCGACATTTCTTTCATAAATCCAAACCAAAGCACCAACCACCGGCCGCTCCCTCCCCCCCGCCACCCCGCCACGCCCCCGCGGCCATCGCAAACGCATCGATCGGGTCAATTTATTAGTGTATTTGATGACGCCGGTATGTGCATACGCTTGCAAATTCCGCCCCTCAAGTGCGCCTTCGATTAACGGTCGGGATAGGTACCTACTACCTAATTGTAAAGATGACGGACCAATACTCCAATGTAGAGTTGGTGGAGATGGTCCGCTTGTAGGTATGCCATCAGTGGAGACAATGTATCTCGAGCCATCGAAATGTTCGCGGAGTTATTCCCCAATCGGCAACGTCATCATTGAAATCCCGTGTTTCGGTAAGCACTTAATTAAAGCCTTTGGTTCGAACTGATTTGTAGCTCTCGGACAGTCGTTAGGTACCACACGGGTCGGTACGGGTCAACGACCTTACAGCCCTGCCGTACGGTCGGACAATTAGCAAATAACAAATGGGTATCGTGTTATCAAGTAACTGGTTTGTTGAGGTCTAATACGCAGTCGCCCTGCGAGATTCACTGGCACTCCATGCAGTGAGCTGCATACAGTTAAAAATTCGAACTACCTACATCTAAGGTAAAATTATTTGCTATAAGTTGCTGTTGCTACAACAACTTGTACAGGTCGCGGCACGTTGGTTGAACCTTCGATGCGCAGTAACAGATTTTCGAGTCTAAATCGAAATGCGGTATGACGAGAATCGCGGGGTTCCCCGTAACCATAGCAACGACCTTCATTTTAGTTTAACGTAGTGCCGCGTTCGATTCATAGAAATGTGGACGGAGGGAGACTCGTACAGGCTGACGTCACTGGTCATCGCATTCACGCACACAGTGACATGACACGCGATACATCGCAATGGGTGATTCTGTTTTTTTGAAGAGGGTTATTCTGAAAATCAATAAAATTGAAAAATCGAAAAGAAAAAGTATTATTGATTATTGACTTGGTATCGTATTGTTATATGATTATTTACGAGTCTCCTAACAACCTCCTGAAATGTTTTGCAGGTTCAAAACTGCACCTTGTATTTTGGTGTAGTACTCGTAGTAGAAAAAATGTAAATACTAAATACATTCAAAAATGATTAAAATATAAACTTAAATGATTTCTAGAAATGTTATAACTTTTTGAAACACCACCCAAGCTCATGTACCTCATCATCATCATCCACAGCCCGACTTCACCTACTGCTGGGCAATGGTCTGCCTTAGTTTGTGCCATCTACCACGATCCTATGCCAATCTTAACTGAGTATGATTTTTTAAATAAGTTAAAAAAGCCTTTCTATGTTATTGTAGATGATTTATTTATATTGCGTCAGGTGCAAGTTGTGATTACTCACCCTACTAACGGAACGATATAGAGGGACTGGGACACGGTTTTAGATGGAAAAGGCTTGCCCAGCACCCATACCATCCTGACAGCTTAGTCACCCTAATCCAAAGGAAAGACAAATAAGTGGTGCCCCAAAAATGTCTTCCCTGACTCCGGCCCTGCGGTATTGCATCAAGCGGATAGCCATTGGCAGCCGTCTGACTGCTGTTATTTACTAGGTTATTTATTTCTCGTTTGCCTATCGAGATCGAGCTGTATGTGAATAGTGAATACTACGGACAGTAGTTACTGGGTCGTCGTGCTTTGTATGCATCTGTTCATTTTGAAAACGAATGGATTCGTTTTCTTTATCAATTTGATTAGTATAATACAAAAGCTGTATTACCACACTTAAAATCTTTAAATAAAATATTTAAATTTGTTAAAGGTTATATTACTTTTTAAACTTTCGCGATCATAAGACATATTTATACTTTACACGGGTATTTATAAATTATAAATTAAAAAAAAAATAAAAAAATAAAAAATAAAACCGTGTAAAGTATAAATTTGTTAAAGGTTTTAATATGGTCCTCTGTGGAAATGTTTTTGTAAAAGCCTCCTCGAAGGATCGCCAATTGTATCTCTTGGCCATACTCTTCCAGCCAAAAGGATTGTTTAAGTAGGTTAATTTCTGAATATACTTTATATAAATTTGGATGATTATGTGTAACGTGTAAATAAATAACAAGCTAATTATACCCGCTGGCTCCGATCAGTTAAGAAGAAATTAGAGCGTCGACCGGTTAACTAAATCTAGACGTTAATGCGTTCTGAAAACCTATCTAGATTCTAGACTAAGACGTAGGTATTAGTTTCAGCGTCAAATTCTACTATTATATTATATACTAATAAGTACTAATAAGGCGAAAACTCTTCATTGAATATAGCTACAACTTTAGTTTACTTTTATTACACGGCAAACAATACCACTACTCAAGACGCCATCTTTCTTCTTTTTCTTCATCCCCTTCACTAGAGAAAATATACTATTTAACATGACATTCTATTTAACGCTAATGAAAATCGTATGTCAGCGTTAAATAGAATGTCATGTTAAATAGTATATTTTTTAACACACTTAAATTCGAATTAATCTCAAATGTATAGTCTACAATTAGTCCTTTTGCGATTTTTAAATAGTTATTCAGTTATGAATTTTTTAAAAACGCATCTCAAATTTTCGCACGCCCCGCTCTTAACAGTACCTAAATAGCTTCGGGTACCATCAATAGTTTTTATTGCCAACTACAGATTCAAATTACAAGCACAGTATGCCTCAAGTTGATGATCGCAGGGCATCGTAGAGCACGTTCCTATCGTGCGTGACTTGCGAGGCAATGCTTTGTGTTGGCTTAACATCAGGTGGTCCATCGGCTTATAAGTTGTATAACAAAAAAGTTCCATCAAGACCATTTTGGCTTTAGTAGATTTGTTTTTTATTTTAATTGCTATAACCGTTAACCATGTATCATTGTAGTATTTATCAAAGACTAGACCTCCGCCCCAGCTTCGTACTGATGGAAACATGACACCCATGCGAAGCCGGGGCGAGTCGCTAGTAAAAAGCCTATGTTACGCAGGGATAATGTAGCTTTCTTATGGTGAAAGAATTTTTGAAATTGGTCCCGTAGTTTTTATTTTAGCCGTTATATATAAATCATTCCTCTTTACAATATTAGTGTAGATGTAGATTGGTTTCAGTTTGTATTTACTTCGTCTAATCCAGAATTAATGGTCCATTTCAATCAAACGGATAATGTTGTTTATAATTTAACAAAAACAGCATTTTTGCTCTGTTTTCAATTAAGAACTTTAACCTTTTTGGTCGGAATCTCAAACATTCCAACAATTTTGCCAAACGATGCAAAGTTCTTACGTACACGATATTGCTTGGCGCTATTTATTGTGAATATTTCCTTGCCAAATACTCTGAGAGTATAGCCAAATAATTTGTTAAAGGCCTTTTCCACACAGAGAATAGTCGGACAAGTAAATTTAGTATCCTCAGAACAAGGAAACAACATAAACTTTTACGAAACATCACTAAGACCCATCTCAGGACTAATTAGCTTTCTCACAAAATACTAGGGCTAACTCCTAATAACCATTATTGTAAATAAACATTGCATGTCATTTCAAGAAACCGTTTTAAAATCTGAGTAGTCGTTTTGGAGTTACGAGCCCACAGACACACCAACACACCCTCACAAAAACACATAAAACCAATGGCATCCCCTCTTTTCAGTTGGGGTATAAAAATGTTAGACATGTATGAATATTTCATTGAGCAAAGCAACAGCTTATATAATCGGTAGCGTTGCTAATTCAAGTGTCACTGTTTACGAGCGTTTAACGTAATTTGCGATGATCTTTTGGCGTGACTTTCTCTTTCAAACTGTCAAACTGTAGAAATAGAATCGCATAGTAATTTTGGCTAATTTCGCAGTTTTCTGTACGTAACTTGTCCACTTCGGCATTAAACTTTGGTAACTTTGACTGGTAGAGTCCACGCCACGACTGAAGCCTCTAGATTAATCAGGCTCGTAGAGGAAAGATTCGGCGACAGCAGCAACGCGTCTATCGGACTTCAGTGGTTTTGTGGACTCTACATAACAACATGACAGGTAACTTTGACAGGAGTAACATAATAGATCATGCATAGAAATATAGAGAGCACATACAAAATTCACACGTCACAGTGTGTGTAATAACAGACATAGAATAGATACAATGAAATGGTTTGACATATTGATGCAAAAGAATTTGCGTGAAAGGAACTCGTAAGCTAGGTTGATTTACTTCTATGAGGAATCCATTTATAAGTAAACCAAAAGACCTGCTGAGCATCCTACGAGAATACGCAATATCCTACAGCAGTGGGTGGGAAAGACTCAGTAAACGGTATTTCATTTGCTGACGGCATGGCTCCACATTTAAATCCAACAGATTTTCACATTCGAGAAAATAATGATCAAATAACTGCCAAATACATTCGTAAAGTATTTGATTAATTATAATCGAGTTATTTTCACAGCAGCGTGTTGACGTTGTTCATATCCGCAGTTCCTTCAGGTTCAAGTAATGCCATTGCTTGTAAACACACCGGTAACCTTCATGCTTTCCGCACAGCTTTGCTTACGTCATAATTACGTCAAAATTGCGTCATAAAACGAAGCCTGAAAAATATGTCAAGAAAAGTATGTTCTGAAATATTTTATTTTATAATGTATGTATGTACGAGGGCAGGCTGATAAGTCCGCGGCCTAAGGTACTTAAAAAACGAAAAGTCAAGTTTTATATTTTTTATTTCTCAATATAATCTCCCTCAAGGGATATGCACTTCTCGCATCTGGCGTATAACGCCTTTAAACCACCAAAAAAATATTCCTTGTCTTTGTCTTCAAAATGTGTATTTACGGCGGCTATCATTTCATTGTCATCTGAAAATCTCCGGCCCCGTAAGTCCTTTTTCAAATTGGAAAAAAGGAAAAAGTCGCTAGGAGCTAGGTCTGGACTGTAGGGAGGATGGTCTATTTCAGAAAAGCCGGTGTCATGTAGGGCCTGCCTCGCAACGCGCGCCTTATGAACGGGCGCGTTGTCTTGCAAAAAGAGCACTCCACGCGCTAACTTCCCGCGTCTCTTCTGAACAATAGCTTCACGAACCTGAGCCAATAAATTAGCATAATACTGACCATTCATTGTAGTTCCCTTAGGTAAGTAATCAATTAGCAAAATGCCTTCGCTATCCCAAAAAACAGTCGCCATAAGCTTTGACGCTGACTTTTCCACCTTAAATTTCTTCGGCGCCCTTTCTCCTTTTTTCATCCATTGCATGGATTCTTGTTTGGACTCCGGGTCATACTGGCGAACCCATGTTTCATCAACGGTCACGATACGATCGCAAATTGCGTCCAAATTTTCGCCGGCTAACTCCAAAAAATCCATGCAAGCCTGGATACGTCGCTCTTTGTCGTGTGGCGTAAGCATTTTTGGTACCCAACGCGCACAAATTTTTTTCATGCCCAAATGTTGATGTAAAATTTCTCCAACCCTTTCTTTGCTGATCTGCAACTCTTCTGCTATCTGCCACAATTTAATTCTTCGATCGGCCAGTACCAATTTTTCAACTTTTTTTACATTTTCTTCGGTCACTACCGTTATTGGACGTCCCGGGCGGGGGTCGTCTTCGCAGCTTTCTCGTCCTTGTTGAAATAAACGTACCCATTTTTTAACCGTCGTGTATGAAGGCCAGGAATCCTGAAGAACAGATGACATGTCTTCGAAAATGTCTTTCGACGATTTTCCCTTTTTTACAAGGTACTTTATTACGGCACGGTGTTCCAAATTGCGAGAATTCGTAGATTCGGCTGACATGATGTTGTTCAATGTTACACAAAATATTGAGTTATGACTTTAAAAAATAATTAGAGGGTAGTTTCAAATACCATTGAACCTCGCAATAAGTGATTTCAATATTAAGAACACAGGTTATTTTTAAGTACCTTAGGCCGCGAACTTATCAGCCTCCCCTCGTAGTTAGTAATCGTGAACGATTACAAACTCCTGAAAATCAACTGAGATCAAATAGTGTAAAGTAGGAAATTTTAATGAAAATAAAGAGCAACCACCCTTAAACACCAAAATCAAGATCAAGGATTGACTGGATCGTCTTTGGGTCTTTAGCACAGATTTGATAGAGTCTCTTCGTCATTTGTAAACAGATTTTCAGGTTATTGACTCGTGTTTATTGGGGACATATGAATGTTGTCATTGGCGAGTGCGAAGCCGTCGGGCGATTTTGAAGGTCCACTCCGTGTTACTAGCGCGTGCACTTCGACATCTAAGTAAACTTAAAATAGTCGAGCGTCGGCGACGGCCCGGCGACCGAGATAGCCGGCGCAGTGCGTCCGCGGAGCCCTCTCGCGCCGGTTCTATTTCCAACCGTTGGTTTTCCCAACGCATCCCGTACGAGCGACAATAATACTGCATCGGACAACGGGGAAATGGCACTGGACTTTCACCGCGGCAGCGGACACTTCCGCTTTAGGAAACGCAAACGAATAACAGCTTAAAACTGCCAGCATGCCACACGCGCCGAATCTCAACGGTCCCGTCAACGGGGCCACCGTTCCGCTAAAACTTCATATACCGCAACCAAATGGCACCAACGGTGCACTGTCTCCCCCAGTCAATGGATCCAATGGCCTGTTTTCTCCGCCCCTTATCGTGGAGGCGACTCCGAAGAGGCCACCGAAACCACCGATGGCACGACCCATTCTTCCCATGAAAAAATCTAAAACTCTTCCTATTCATTTCGAAGAGAAGGTCCCAGCACAACCACCGACGACCCTACTCAATGGTAAAAAACTTTTCGTGACGAAGCCTCTTCACGAAGTTCATACTCTTCAGTCCACACAAGAATATGGAAGCTATAGTTCGAGTATATTGAACCGCTCCCCGAGTCCGCATTACAGACGGAGCAGTTCGTCAGCGTCAGTGGAGACTGGGTCTATAGCTGAACTGGCGCGAAGACATGGATCCATCAGCAACTCGTTGGTATCACGATCTCCTAGTCCGCTATCTTACAGAAGCGGCACAAGTCATTACTCAACATGCAGTAGCAATGGTACTTACGTTCCTTTATCTCGATCTTCAAGTATGAACTCTACTTTATACAACCGAACGAATAACAGCACTCCGACGCCACGAAGAATGTATCCACAGAATTATGATATCTCAGAAAACGTAGATTTACGAGAGCTGAAATCAAAGGAACAAGCTCCTGTTGTGTTCGATGCAAATTTGTCATTCGTGCTCGGATGTAATAAGCAACCTCTCAGACAGAAGTTTAAGCCAGTCGCTGCTCATTTGGAGGAAGGAACCTCATCGAACCATTTGAGCAACAAAATCGATAGCTTCTTGAAGAGAACAGACCATGTCATGGATGAGTGGCGTCGACTGGGGCACAGAGATGAACCCGACCTTGAGTCTTACTACGGCAGCAGTCGGAAAAAATTCGGTAGATCGAAATCAGCGACTAACATCATGATAAAAGGGTTCACGTTGTTTAGTAGAAGCGGCAGCAGAGCTAGTAGTGTCTGCAGGTCCAGCCGCGGAATATCAGAGGACCGAACAACAGTTTCTGAATTAGACGAGGTTCGTATTGATTGTGCTATACTACAAAAAATACAACCGAACTGCGTCTTTTTTAAGAAGTTAAATGCATTTCTGAATATTAATTACCGTTTCATGGGGCTATTTCATTTCGAAAAGTTCTGTAGCCTAATTTTATAAATGCCTACAGCGTCAGTCGTTAGAGATTACTATAAATTATGTATGTATAGGATTGTTTAACGCTTTACCAGCGGCGCTTGCGATACCATCTGGCATGCATGCCAACTTTTTTGTCGTCAATGTTGATTTCTTTTACAAACGCATGAGATTCCTGAGACGTTGTCGCTCAAATAAAACAGGAAGCTCATGTTTTTCTCCTTGGCCTTTCTTACTTTTTTTGCAATTGGCAAGCCTTTGTGTATAGTCGTTTTGTAAGTGGTTTTGTTTTGACCGCGCTGCGTCGGTTCCAAATTTAACTTCTAGTCTTGTGTCTAGTTAGCGCATACATGTATTCGTGGCGTTGATGATACGTATATTATCACGAGGATTAACTACGGTTTATGTGCGATCGATCAGGCGAAACTAATGCTTTATGACAGGGGAGTGTTTATAAATAATGACAGTACGGTACTACGGGTATGGTGTGCTAATGTATGGCGGATTACGGTAGCTAGATAAACATCACATGTTGCACACTCGAGAACAGACAGTGCAGCAGTTATTGTCTTATACTTTCTAATGCGGTTACAGCTTGATTACTATATGGTGTTACTAATATATGTATAGTTAACACATCGATAAAAAGATTCCGTTCAGTAATAAACTGAGCACGAGGTTTTATGCAGGAAATGCGAAGGTTTATTTTGGCGGAAACTGTCCAATAACTTTTGAGCTTTGACGATCAGCAAAGATTGCACAATATGGGCTAGGCTGATAAAAATAGATATTTTTATTAGGTCTTATTTCTTAGAAAGTTTTCATCTGCCAATATTCTCCTCTGGTGATGGTGGTTACAAAATTCAGACACTATAGATTAGTAACACAGTTATTGAATGATTTCGTTTGACATCTGAAGAACCTACCGATATGGTATTCTTACTCCGTAAATTCATGTCGGTCGCTATAGTACGCGCGTAGCACCAAATAATTGACGTAGGCCATAGCAAAAGTCTGCATATTCGCGTGAAATCTCAGAGACATAAGATTTTTCATAATTATTCAGGCAGACAACGCGAGTACAACACCGTAGGTGTAGTTCCGTTTGTGTGTTCTAACACTGCGATAGCTTCCGGTACCTACTATACTGACAGATCAGGGATCATCATTTTTGTAGAAGTAGAGCTCCTCGTGTTGGGTTTGTCCGGGGAAGTAGAACCAGTATGTAGTATGCCTTTTTCTGACGCCAAGCAGTGTTACTGTATTTTGGTTTGAAGGAGTAGGTACCAGTGAAGCTATAGGCACATAAGGCTTATCACTTGACTGCCGAAAGAATTTGATGGTCGCAGGGTTAGTGTATCGTACGGCACATAGATGTAGAGAAAATCAATCAGTCAGTCAGGGGTCAGGGCACCACTTGATAGTGAGTTTTCACATAATAACTAGAGTATTCTTGTCCAACAGCTGTCCGAAGTGGGAGGAGAGCTGACAGAGGAAAGAGCGGCGGCCGGCCTTGCGACGGAGAGAGCTGACGCTGAAGCGGCGGAGAGACTGCGCATCGAGAAGGACAACAGAGATTTGTTGGGCAACAACCAGAGACTCCAGCAGGTGAGCTCACTTTACTTAGGCTAGAACTTGTCCTTAGAGTTCAAATGGGGTAGAACATGGAAAACTTTTGTAGATGGAAACACCATCGAGATAAAGAGCATATGCACATGCGTGCAACCGACTGTTATGTAAATTTGACTGTTCGTTTATTTCAAGGAGTTTGTTAACTGCGCAGCAAAGAGTTTGGGAACTGGTTTGAATAGCTGTTGTTCGGTTGCACGCATGCGTGGTGGCCCTATGCATCAAGCGATAGTGCTCGACAGTTTTCATCGCAATTTGACGACGTGACGTGCTTATTTTAGCGTTCAAGCGCGCAATGATACTCGCATTGATCTTTTCTGAGTTGAGGAGTACCTGTGTATGGTGCTGAAATGACAGGCAAATGAGACTTCATATACGGGTTACAGTTCTGTGGTACAAGCCACGTCTGTGGTCCACGTAGTCCCTTGAAATCTCTCTAAAAGCTTACAGGAGCTAAATTAAGTCCAAGGCAGCAAGTCTGGTCTAATGTAGGTTAATCAATGTTCCAAGACTTATTCGATCGTCTTTGAAGCTTGTTCCTTCACATACGTACAATAACTGCCTTCGTTACAGGCATCCGAACGCCTCGAGCTTGAGCTTCTCCACTGGCGCTCAACAGAATCTGGCAACGCTGAGGTGTCAGACTCCGAAGGGTCGGAGGCAGACGCAAGCCTTTCCGGAGACAAATACAAGAGGAGATACGAACGCGCACATAGAGAGTTGCAGTTGTTGCGAGCGCAGTTGCGGAGACAGCATGAAGATGACCTGGAGCAGCTTGTTATGGTCAAGAAACAGCTTGAGAA
Organism: Thera britannica; assembly: GCA_939531255.2. Taxonomy (NCBI): domain Eukaryota; kingdom Metazoa; phylum Arthropoda; class Insecta; order Lepidoptera; family Geometridae; genus Thera; species Thera britannica. The sequence goes on along the minus strand of OW618039.2, from coordinate 7,193,684 downwards.
GAAGGTTAGTGCAATTCTTCTTTTTTTTACTGCTTTCATAGCTCAGTTGGTAGTAGCTCTGATGCCTTCTGCGCTGGAGGCCGTGGATTCGATCGCCAACGAGAACATTTGTGTGGTGAACGTATAGATGCTTGTTCTCTGACTGGGTGTTATATTGTATTCTAAGTAGGTATTTACAAAAAAAAATTGAGTTATTAATCAGCTAACTGGTTCCCATACTACAAGCTCTGCTTAATTGGGGGCTAGATAGTGTTGTGTGGATAGTCTAGTTTATTTATTGTTACGATATTGCCATTACGGAAAGTAGGTATAGAAAATGTGGAAAGCCGTTGAAAGCTCCAAATCCTTCTTTCTGGAAATTATTGGGAGAGGTTTAGCAGTAAACTTCTGTGAGCTGATAACATTTACGATTATTATGTAACCTAGTTGGTACCAGTTCTTATAGGAATCTACTGATGTCTACCTATCAAGCAAGTGCAACTACGCGTAACATATGACTATTTTAGTACTTCCGGCAAAACAACTAAATCTAGAAGCTGTACTGAACATAAATAAGTTAATGAGGCGATGACTGAAAGCTCGTACTTAGCGGTCAGTGTAGCTCTTATAGTTTCGGAGAAAAGTGGCTTGTGACATACGGACGAACAGACAGACAGCCAGATAGACAGACATGACGAATCTATAAGGGGTCCGTTATTGCCATTTGTCTACGGAACCCTAAAAAGCCCATTCAAATCAAAGCATTTCTTTCTGAACTACGGAAACATACACTGAGTCCTCAATCTTATAACACCTCTCATTTCAATGGAGGGCTTAAAACAACATCGAATGCGATTATCCCATGCAATCAAATTCATGTGGTTAAGCTTTTATATCTTTCACGACACAATTTAAAGTTATTTTTGAACATTGTCATTGAGTACACAGTATTTCGGTGATATATTTACCGCGACCACATAACTGAGATTCCCCCGACCGTGAATCACAAATAATATCGCTTTATCATTTTGTGAAATGTTTTACAACGACCTCTAATATTTCACAAAACGTTCTCTAAAATCTAGAAATAAGCCAGATTGTCGTTAACTGACTGACTTACATCGCAGACTAAATCATGTCTTGAAATCCTGTAGGAAGGAACTTTTTGCATTCTAGGGCTCTAGGTATACTAAGAAATGAAATCCATATTAAAAACGTTCATCGTCATCAGTCTGAAGAAATCCACTCTCTTTTTCTTCCTGCCCTTATCCCACTAGGTGGGGTCGGCACAACATGTATTTTTCTTCCATTCTCCCCTATATATCATCGCCATCTCACTCACTCCTTTCTTGGACATATTATTATCATCTCTCACTCAATCTATCCATCTTTTCTTAGGCCTACCTCTACTTTTATATCCATCTACATTCATGCCTATCACTCTTTTCGTCACATGACATTCTTCTCTCCTCATAACATGTCCAATGTCCATACAACGCTAGCCGATTACTTCTCATTTTCTCCATTACTGGCGCTACTTCCTCTGATGGACTCGTTTATTATTTTATCTGAAGAAATTCACTTATGTACCTACATAAATCTATTGACACAGTGTACACAGTGGCGGATGCAGTCTTGGCCGCCCTAGGTCCTAGGCCATGTGCCGCCCCTTCTAAGTACCCATCTTATAGACTAGATACCATAATGAATTTACTTTATTGCCAACTTTTATCTAAATCTAAATCAGAAATTCCTCTTCTTTTCCTAAATATATAAAACTAAGCCCAATCTATACCGTAAATCCTAAAAAAAGTGATCTAGGAAGATACTATACGTTGCGTTGCGGTTCGGTCCTCCGGCGGCGCCGTAGTAATGTGCAGCCTTTTAAATATTTAGGTACTTTGCATTTAATATATATCTCTTGCTATCAACATTGATTTTTTGTCACGATTTGCGGCCCCTAATATCTGCCGCCCTAGGTCCGGGCCTACTGTGCCCTAGGGCAAATCCGCCACTGGATGCACATCCCATACAAAGATCACACAGGCGAAGTCTAAAACAGCGTAGCATAAATAACACGCTTAAATTATTATAAATCAGTGTTGATAAAAATGAAACATGGAAAAACACTTTGTAAATCATGTCTTGGTAAGACCTATTTAAATTTTGACGTAGACGAAATTCAAAATACTTTAGCAACAAACAGAATAATTACTCATTCCTAAATCCACACAAACATAAAATATTTGCGTTCGTAAACATATCAGATTTTGTCTTGGAGGAATTAGAAATGGAGGCGTCAACGTTTAAATCCACGAACAATATTTTCTGCCAAAATTGACGGGGGACGAGGTAAACACGCATGGCACACGCGCATAGCAAAATCCTATTCATGTAAACACACACATTGACAATTCCGCACACGATCTTAAAATTTGCACACAGATAAAAAATATAACGTAGTTACGCAGTGTCAAGACTCACATTATGATAACCTCTAGTGATGGGCATTCAGTAAGACCGGTAAATTGAACGATGAATAAAATAATGAATGAAATGGGTTTTTAGGTAAAGGTAATTTAAATAAGTTATGCACAACAGGTATCACATTTTGTAACAGTCAGAAAATAAAATAACTGAATTTAGTTGTTATGTTTTATTAATAGTTATAAGTTTGAATCAATAGTTCTTAACATGTTATAGCATAGTACACATAAGTTTAGTCTTTTATTGAATAATTGAAAAAAAAAAAAAGTGAAATCACATTACATCGTCAGCCTTCACATCACAGCGAAGTTTGTAGTTCTGCCTTCTGCGCCGGAGGCGTTGGTTCGATTCCCACCGAGAACAAATATTTGTGTGGTGAACGCAGATGTTTGTTTGCCCAAGTTTGAGAACTTTCTGCAAAATGTTCCGAGCAAATCACACTCGTTCTTGTTGCATGCCAAGTTGTTTTTTGGCCAAAAAATTTTGTCCACTCTTCAAGCAACAGGGTTTTTTGGAAACCTGCACAGGACATAAAATAAATATAAAATAGGCAAAAAAATGTTTTCACTACGCCCACGACTTTATTTTTGAGTATGATGTCATGTCCTATTTTATACATTGATGAGTAGAGGGTTTGATGACTGGTACCTAGGATACCCATATTGTGGGATTTGTGCATTAATGTAATCCGATATATCGTGGCGGCAGCCATCTTGTACCGATTTTCATCAAAAACAGTTACTCCCGACTATTCACCTTTCAAACAAACAAAAAACTAAATTAAAATCGGTTGATTCGTTCGGGAACTACAATGGGACAGACAGACACACACACAGACACCGCAAACTCATAACATCCCGTCGTTTTTACGTCGGGGGTTTAAAAAACACTTAATACGTAATTAGACAACACATTATGTGATAATAATTTAACGTTTATTTTATCATTCATTCATTCATCAATTTCATTCAACTTTTCCCAACACTATGCCTTCTACCAAGGTATAATCTTTGACAATGGTGTCGTAATACTGTCGCTAATCTGTCGCAACCGGTATTTCTTTTGAACTTAAATTCTACAAAATTACAAACACAATTGACAAAATAATACTCCCTTGTGGTAGGAAATACCATGTTCCCGTAAGTTTGATGTCTCTGATCGTCTTTTACAAGAAACTACCATGCAATTCACCATTTTCACGGAGCTCCACTTCGCGACATGAAACGACACACAATGGCTGCGGTTGCGAGTAAAACAGTTTTATTAAAAGGATATGATCGAGATCGTTATATGATCGGCAGAGGGGAAAGCCCTGCCTTGACATCTCCATTTCTAATTCCTCCAAGGATTTTGTAGATAAATATAATTCAAAGTTTTATTGCAATGTAATGGTCGGTGGTTTTAAAATAGATGTATTTTATTTAAATAATACTTCATTGCATAAACAAAATTGATAAGCTAAAGCTCTAAATAAAATAAGAAATGGAATCCATATTAAAATCGTCTTGGTGGTCGTGGGTACACTCACACTCGTGTCCCAATGAGATTTTCTCTCCAAACATTCAATTTCAATTCAATTCATACGGTGCCGGTGAAGGAAAACATCCCCAGGAAACCGGCGCCGCCGCCGGCGTGTCGTAGAACCTAAAAAAGTTCGAGCAACACGTGTCAAGCGTCACGCAAAAAGGGCCCGCCAGAGGCCTACTTACGGAAACCAGTCCGCACATCAAGTGCGGATGAATGTGAATATTTCCGCGGTGGACAGTATCACTCAATAATAAAGTATTCCCATCATAATATCTTTTCATCTAGGTCGTGTCACATTTTATCTACCGAAACCTATCTCAAGATCATCCTTGGCCCGTCGTTAGATAAGTAATGTTATTCTCACTCTGATATCAACTGTGATATCGTTTTATAGTCGTAAAAATACTTACTCGAAATTCTAAGAAAAAATATGTGAAAAATCAATTTAGAGTTATTGTGTACTTTTTTGGTTGGTATTTTATTAAAATGGAAGAGGACATAGGAGAGGTTTGTTAAATAAAACTCATAATTTTTATTTTTTTAAATTTAAATTTTGGGATGTTTGGTTACCAGTAACCACGCAACCAATTTTGGATGAAACTTAGAATGAATATATAGTTCGTGATTACTTACCTAAGGACGTTTTTTGTCATATTCTATAAAATGTTTTAAAATTTTCATGGTTAAATCAAACGTCACCAGTAAACAATTTATTGATTACTAGCGACCCGCCCCGGCTTCGCCTGGGTGGAAAAGTTCAAAGGCAATGCCTCAAATTTTACACCTCAAAAAAATGACAGGTTCGTGCACCAACCGTTTGCAAATTCGATTTGGTTTACAAGTGTAATGGTACTACTGTTGGCTCGCCTCCAGAAGTAATGTTACCTAGTACCTACTGATTATACGAGTAACGAGTTGTATAGCTGTATCTTTAGATCGATCATTCAAACTTCAAAATGGTGCATTATAATTATTGTACTAGTGGCCGCCCGCGGCTTCGCTCGCCCCGTTCCCGTTTGATTTTTCGGGATTAAAAGTAGCGGTATGCTAGACCATAATCTATATATCTGTGCCAAACTTCATCCAAATCCAAATCAAAGTCGTTTTAGAGTTATTGAGTAACAAACATCCATCCTTATAAACTTTCAAATTTATAATATTAGTGTGATACAGTCAGTGGCACTAGAACGTAAGCACAAGTATAGATATATTCTTCCCATAGTAGTAGTTTTGCTTAGTTTGAGCCTAGATGGCGCTGTATGAGAAATTATAAATAATTTATTTTTATTTCACCCTTCATAGCAGTGTGTAAAATGTCTGCCAATATTTATATATTTCTTATTTATTTGTAGTTTACCTATAGTTATTAAATATAATTATTTATTCTCAGGTCCAGGATGCATACGAAGAAGTGGAGGAACAAAGGGCTGTCGCCGCTCAGTGGAAACGCAAACTGCAGAAACTAACCAACGACATGGCCGACCTACGATCCCTGCTCGACGAACAGGTAAAATACACCTTATTATTATTGTTTTATGATTCATTTTAAACATTTCCCCTCCCCTACTTTCACCAATTCGAAACTCGAAATTAATGAATCCCGGGATTGCTTGGATGGCGATGGCGTATCCATGTTAAGTTCACGTAATGAAATCCCGGCTTCTGCACCCGTGAGTCCGATTGGTTATTACCCTTACAAATCTTCAAAGAATCTTAATAACAAAGAGATCTTATTTTATATCTACCGTGCCTGAGGTTGTCACCAATTTGTATTTCATTTCTCATTCTGGGTACGGCAGATTCGTTTTATGGCAGATTCGGTTTTGCCTTAAAACAAATCTGCCATAAAACGAATGATTCGGCTTAAACTGATTCAGTTTATGGCAGTTTTTTTTTACAATTTAAGGTTTGCGTTTGACCGCCTTCACACCTGCTGTTAAGTGATGATACCTATTCACTCTTGTTTTGAAAACGTCCAAGTTGTAGGCGGTGTATTCAGTTTTGTCATAAAGCGAATCTGCCATAAAACGAACGATTCGGTTTAAGACTGGCTATAATGCTACCATGTTTTTTTCCTTAGACATGTCGCAACAATCTGCTCGAAAAGCGGCAGCGCAAGTTCGACGGCGAGCTTCACGCGGCGCAGGAGGAGCTGAAACGCGAGCGCGGCGCGAAGGAACGCTTGTCTAGGGAGCGCGATCAAGCACACGCGGATAAATACGCGCTCGAACAAAGCCTCTCTGTGAGTATACAACTAAAAATATATTTGTTATGAAAATCCGGAGAAAATGGACATTTTGTGAGTATACAACAAAATGTAGATTGTTTGTTAAATTTGTTGTGAAAACCTGGAGAAAATTTACATCTAATCATTCAATTTGTGCTGTTTCTGAACGATTCTGAACCTGCTGGATAATAGTGTAATTCTGTGGGTATCAAAAGTTTGATACAAACAAATAAATGTTATTAGCAAAGAACAGCGTGCCATCATTTTTCGACCACTATCTATTCAATATTTTCTTACCATACTAGTTTTCAAAGCGAAGTTCCTATTGGCCAAGTTTTATTTTTTTGGTTTGAAAGTATTTTCTGTTTACAGGAAGCTCGGCTAGAACTCGAGTTGAAGGAAGAGCGTTTGGCCGCGGCTACCAGGGAACTAGAAGAAAGAGGCGGTGGCGGCGACGAGGTGACGTCACTGAGACGCGCCAAGACGGAGCTCGAGAGACGAGTGCGAGACCAGGAGGAAGAACTGGACGACTTGGCGGGACAGATACAGGTAAGACAGTATCAAGGGAGCAGACAGAGGCAGTGGTAGTACCTAACTTAAAGATATTAATAATAATAAATATTGTAGACAATCCGCCTACCTATCTAGCCCCTTCTTCTTCTTATCGTGTCACTAGCTCTTTCGAACCAAGTGTGGTGAAAGGATTTTAAGTGCGCCTCAAAGAGGCTCCTTTCGTGCACTCGACACATGTTTTCCGCAAGTAAGCATCTAGCCCTTTTTGCGTGACGCTTGACATGTGTTGTTCGAACTTTTTTAGATTTTACGACATGCCGATTTTTCTAAATGTTTTTCTTCACCGCTTAAGAGTATTGGCATCCGCCCTCCTCGTGGGTCGTGGGTTCGAACAACTCGATGGCGACTCGCTTCACTCACCCATAACGGCAAGACTTTTCTCTCTCAGCAAAACTGTCCAGTTCGCTCCGCTCGCCAAACAACAACAAACAACAGAGTTTTATTTTTATTTCAGCTGCTGGAAAGCTCGAAGCTTCGTCTAGAGATGCTTCTAGAACAACAGCGTAAAGAGGCGAGACTCGAAGCCGCGGCACGAGACGATGAAATGGAGGAAACAAGAGCCAACGCGGCTAAGAAACTTAAAAGTTAGTAGTAATTCTAGAAAATGAACAAGCGAAAAGGAAATTTTCTAAAAAAAGGATATAATTTTATGTTGATTTTATAGTGTTTATTACACTTTTGAAAACATTGTAAAGGACAATAATATTCTGTTAGCACCAAGCACTTAGACAGACCTAGCTTTAGGAGTTCAAATTAATTAAACAAATAATTATTACATTTTAGGAATATACCTACAAATTAAAATAAAATAATAATTTTGTATTTATGCTAACCTTTTTAGTGCTGGAAAGTCAACTGGAGGGCGAGCATTCAGAACGTAGCTTACTTCTCCGAGAGAGGCATGAGTTGGAGAGACGACTTGCTTCCTTGGAGGAAACGGCGCGCGCTGAAAACCAGGAACAAACGCAACTCGTGCAGAGACTAAAGAGGTATAGTCAAATATTTGATAGCCCTCACATCCCAGTTTGTAGTATCTCTGCCTTCTGCGCTGAAGGGCGTAGGCTCGATCCCTACTGAGAAAAGGCATGAAGACAGTAATCAAGTATCGCCAAAATATTTATCTGATCTAATGAAAAAGGATTCAAAGATTTTGAGAAATGTATTTATGTCGAGATTAATAATTTATTTGTTAAATAAATCTAAAAAATACAACAATCCGCCATGATAGCTTAAACACCGGTCAGAGCCAATTACGTCACGGTGCAGCAAACGTCATTCTGATTTAGTACAAAAGCACCAATGTTTACTGTTGATATACTGCACCGTGACGTAATAACAGACGCCATGACACCAGCGAGCGTTTTGGCGTGAATTTGAAAATTTAAATTTAAATGTTCTTTTATTGCACAAAATCTTTAATTTTCGACAGAAATATGATATATTTTAGACATAATATATACTTCTGAATATGATAGAAGAGATTTTGAAAATTAGTCGTCAAGCCTATTAACATCTGTCACCTTTGACGGAAATGTTTTAAGTTTTCTTCCGTGTAAAAATATAATACAGTAAAAATTTTCCATTCATTTTTAGTAAAAAAATTATTTGCAAAGATTGATTTTTCTGGATAAAAAGTAACCTATAGTAAATCCAAGTTACAATATCGGTTCAGTGGTTAGGGCATGATTGAGCCACAAATATCGAAACTTTCGTATTATGAATAAAGTGTTTACTTGATAATCATTTAGAAACCCCCTTTTATTTATAAAACGTGTCTTTTATTTTCTTTATTTATTTATTCTATGTTTATATTATTTCTAGGGACCTGAAGAGATACAGAGCGTTACTTCGCGATGCTCAAACGATGTTGGAGCAGAAGGAAAAAGAAGGCGGAAACAAAACTCAGATCAGACAACTGAAGAATCAGGTAACGGAAATACTTTACAACATTACATTTGGTCAATCCAGTAACCTATACTTACCCACCTACGAGCATTTACTACCTACCTAGCAAGTAACGTTTACTCTTTTATTTAATAAATCCCCCTACTACGTAATCGAACGACTACCTACCTTACTAGAGATCGTCCAATCTTAAACTGCACGTCCCACTACTTCAGTCAGTCAAAGTAAATTGTTCTATAATACCTACATCACAAAGATCATTTTGAAGTACTTTGCTGTGAGCCAACTTCAAGAAAACGTGGTGGAGGGGCGTGCGTTTTTAGACTGGTTTACGGTTAAATGACGTAAAAAATAAACTACTCTGAACTACAAAAATAAACTACAATTTCGGTGGAAGTTTGCATAGTTAATGTACATCATATATTTTTTCATCAGTATAGCTCTTATAGTTTCGGAAAAAAAGTGGCTGTGACATACTGACGGACAGACAGACAGGCAGACAGACATGACGAATCAATGAGTGTTCCATTTTTGAATGAATGAAATAAATCATTACAATATTTCTTATACCCAGATCGAAGACCTCGAGCTAGCAGTGCGAGCGGCAACCAAAGCGAAGCTCACCGCCGAAGCAGAAGCGTCCGAAGCGACCGCAGCGCTGGAAGAGGCCACGCGCGCCAGGAACGACGCTGCGGAGAGAGCACTCACCGCCACCAGGGAAGCAGCCGCCGCCAGAGCACAGTTAGACGATTCGGAGGAGGAAGCAGCTGAGGTAACACTATCTAGCCCCAAACTAAGCAGAGCTTGTACTATGTGAACCAGATGGCTGATATAATACTCATATATATATTTCTTTGTTAAATGCATACTTTGAATACGATACAACACCCAGACAGAGAACAAACATCTGTTTTCACCACACAAATGCTTGTTCTCGGTGGGGATCGAACCCACGACCTACGGAGCAGAAGACAGAGCTACTACCATCTGAGCTGACAGACAAATAATATTAGTAGGATTTGTTTATTTGTTGTTGCCAGCTTCTGATAATGAAACCTTTATTTTAGTTGTTGAAGAAATACCGCACAAGCACAAGTGCTCTGTGCTCGGCGCAGGGCGAGGCGAGAGAAGCGAGCGCGCGCGCTGACGCGGCCGCAGAGGAAGCTCGCGTGGCTCGAGAGAAACTCGCAGAGATGAGTGCCAAACTCGCACAAGCGGAAGCGGGGCACTCGCACTCGCAACATGAGGCTGAACGACGACTCGCACTCAGGAACAAGGCAAGTTATACAGATCGCCAGAAGCAACGGGCTCATCCACATGATATCACTACTTCTTCTTCTTATCGTGTCGCTGATTCTTTCGAACCAAGTGTGGTGAAAGGATTTTAAGTGCGCCTCAAGGAGGCTCCTTTCGTTTACTGAAAAAGAGAGCACTGGTGGTCTAGTGGTAGCGGCCTCGCCATCCGATCCTACGGCCGTGAGTTCAAATCCAGTCGCGTACCAATGAGTTTTCCTGTCGAAAAATGTATATGCAATGCACTATGCCAGTACTCTCAAACGGTGAAGGAAAACATCGTGAGGAAACCGGAATCTTTGCCCACAGTCCACACACCTTTTTTTTTAAATATAGATAGCTAAGCATTTGACTGCCATCACACCTGATGAAAAGTGAGGATGCAGCCTTAGATGGAGCATGCTTAGCCATAACCCACCTGATCACATTCCTAAATTGAAACGTTCCGGAAATACTGACGCTGGTAAAAAGTTCCACTCCTTAGTTTTCTCCAATTCCTTCCTAGTTCTAAATAAATTGATTACTATTTCGTTCAATCTCGGAGGATCATTCGTGGATCTAGTGAGTTTTTTTTGTATATAAATCCAAATTTTTATTATTCGCTTTGTATCTACTAAAAGTATTACTCTCGCTATCTAGCGAGAAATTTCTCGTAAGCCCACACTTTTGTATCTTGAGCTGGTTAACGGATCTCCGTTAACCAGCTCTAGTTACAAAAGTGTGGGTTTACGAGAAATCTCTTTCTCACAAGATCCAGTAATAGATCTAATAAGACCTTTCCGTCGCATTCAATCTCAGAGGATTCATTGTCCAGATCCATAATTCAAATTCAGATTCAATAAACTTTTATTCAATACGATACAAGAACCACTTTGAAACGTCTTAAAGCTAGGTGAGTCTATAGGTGCCAGTTCCACGCGACCAAGCCTAGAAGAACAGGCAACAAACAACGGCTCGGTTCCTACCGTTTTTATATATGATCCTTTTACAAATCAAAAATAGTATAAAATAATAGCAGTGAAGTTCCAGTGTGGTGCCACTTCACTACGTAGCTAGTTACATAGCTACGTTTAACATGTTCATTGTATTCCAGGAGCTGGAGTCTAGTTTGGAGCTGGAAGCGACCGCGCGAGCTCGTCTCGAAGGCCAGTTATCGCGGCTGCGGGAGGCACACGAACAGCTGGCGAGCGAACTGGCCACGGCGAGGCAACGCGAACAACTCACCGCGGATGAAGTCAGGAAACTTACCAGACAACTCAGGTATTTTTTAAACCTCTGACAAGCTATACAACGTGCTACAAAATACCCCGTAAAAAAAATACCAAAGCCAAAACCCTAGTAAGCTGTCATGTCAGGGAACCAGATCTATAATTGTCTACTTTAATAGTTTGTCTATTTTCATTCATAAATGTGAATAAAAAATTATAATAATAATAAAAAAAAAAAATATGTTTGATATGAATGGACTCGGACTTACGGGTAGTTTTGTAACATCCTGTATAAGAAGCTATGGATAAGAGAGAGTGAGCAGAAAGACTCCCAATAAATCAGTGTTTGAACGTTTGTTTTATGAAAATTTCTTGAAGCAGATCTTATCGGACAATAACTAATAACATTATGTTATTAATTTAGATATGATATGAGATAAATATATCACGGCAGATTGGAACTCTCCAAGAGATCTTTTACTGTAAAATCTTCGTAGCACCATTTGCATTTTTATTACCTACTCACTTGTATCTAGCTTCTAATCTAGATTTTCTTCTGCGAGAATTAATCGTAAATCAGTTATTTATCTAGACCTAAACACAGTACCTATTTCGATTTCAATATCAATATTTTATTCCAGGGAGCTCAAAGAAGAGGCGTCCAACTTAAACGGCAAACTAAACGAGGCGGCTCGCGCGAAGTCCGCTGCCGAGTCAGCGGCCGCCGCTGCGGCAGCGGACGCGGCGTCCGCTCGCGATGAGGCACGTCTAGCGGCCAGGCGAGCCACGGCGCTTCAAGAGGCCATCGCGGGAGATCTCTCCAGTCCCGGAGATTCTAGGGATACTGACAGGTGAATATAACCCAGGGGGTCTACGATGTCGACGTGCTGATAAAGGCACGGATCCACCGCTAACGCGAATCTCAATACGCACGTATATTGAGATTTGCTTTATTTATTTATTATTAATTCATTGATTCACTTATAATACATTACAGATTGAATCCAAGGCTTAAAACTAATAAATATCTAATAAACTAAAAAAACATCTTACAAACTTCTATCTAACTTATTACTAATATTGCACTGCACACAATAAGTTGGTTTATTTATTTATTACTAATTATCATTAACATCTAGATATAACACAGGTAACACATACTTATCTCGTGCATTATAACCTAGTAAAAACTTTATAAACTTTGTAAGAGCGAGCCAGTTAATTTACACCCAGTCAAAACGAGTCCACTTTTTTTCCACTGTGAAATTGTAAAGGCCCATGTACACTGTCGCAGAGAAATATTACGATTATTACTTTTTTTTATCTAGCTCTTTGAGGGTATATAAAAAACATTTTCTGGCACTGCGGTGGCCGCTGCCGTGGCCCGCTCGCATTGTGCGTAATCTTTATGTTTTAACATAACCTATCCAAGTCGGATCCGCCTTAAAAAGTATCAAGGACAAGGTATAAGTATCCAGTGCCAGAACAAAAAGGCAAAAATCTATGTTTGAATCGCTCCAGTGTGCATGTGGCTTAATTGGCATCGTAATAACGGGGTGTACATTATCATGATGTACATTATGGCCTCCCAGTAAATTGCTCTTAACGATAAGACCGCCCATTTGTTGTTTTTAGTATTCTTGTTTTATTTTTTGTAATCTTTCATTCTGGTGTACAACAAAGTTATATTCTATATAGATAGATAGTTAGATTAATTTTCTTAGTCGTCATGCAGTTAAAATGCCAGTTGAGATGTAAAATTTTGTGAACAAAAAACATAACTTTTATAAATATTCACAGCGACAACGATAGCTACAGCTCTGACGAATCGATCGGCACTTTCTTAGCGAACCACAAGCTGAGCCCCAACGCACCCTCAAGGAATAGCTTGCAACTCGATTCACAGAAGTGAGTACAACAATCTAAATTTATAATTATGGTATACAATTTGTAGGAACAAGCCTAAAGTCAAGTAGTAACCGTTGCCGATAACAACGCATTGATCTGATGAGGATAACGCCTTTGATTTACTGGAAAAAAACATCTTCTGGCACTGCTCGCTCGACTTGTGCGTAATTTTTATGTTATAACAGAACCAACTCTAGTCGAATTCATCTTATAAGTTAAGCCTCAAGGACACGTGCCAGAACAAAAAAACAAAAATCAATGATTGAATTACTACAGTTTACATGAGCCTTAACTGGCATCGTAATATCGTGGTGTACATTATTGCCTATAAATGTCGATATATCTTACTTTTTCTAGATCACAAAGCTCCGAAGGTCGCGTCAGCCGCACAAGCGTAACTTCCTCAAAGCTGAGTCCGAGCAAAGAGTTCGCATAACAGCCGGCGCCCGCGGGCATCCTGACCAGCGCATTGCCTGTGCTGTGCGCTGTGTTCTGCTCGCGGCAACGTCACGACTCGGCGCACGTCGTCGTCGAGTAAACGTCACGCACTTGACAGCTGGGGATCGGGTACGGCGTGCAAGCCTGAGGCCCTCACCCAAACACATGCTGGCAAATCTTTGACACGTTGCGGCCACTCACTAGATAGCTGGGGATCGGAAACGGTGCGTAAGCTTGAGGCCCTTATCCAAACACATGGTGGCAAATCTTTAAGACGGCGTGGAGTAAACGTCACTAACTTGACAGCTGGAGATGGGGTATTGCGTGCAAGCCGGAATACCTTACCCAAACAGTTGTTGGGAGTTGGAGCTGGCAAATATCACGTCATGGAATGAACATCACACTGATATGACACCTGAGGATAGGGTATGTCATGCAAAGAGGGCCCCACCTGAAAAGCCGCCATAATTAACCGATATCAAGCAATAATTAGAAAAATTAATGATTTTGTTAATTAGTGTGTGCTTGTCAGTGGTATAAGTGACGTTATGAACTATTTTAAAAGATTGTGACGAACGAAAGACTTTTTAAAATAATATAGTAACCGTACAGCTTGGAATTTGAGATTGTATCCTAATAATTAGACTGCTCAATATACACGTTAATCTTTCGAATTGCTCTTACAAGTTTTTAAATTCATGTACTCGTGTAGAAGCTTTTGATATTGGAATAATCGCCTAAAACGGAATAATATTGGAATTTAGATAATTGAATTGAATGGCGCTAGTGTGACCACAGATCACAAAACAAGATGGCGGTATGCCAACCACAGATCACAAAACAGGGATGACGGTACGGACGATAGACGTTATTGCATTTTTTTAATATTTTAAAATACGTAGTAGGTAATGTTTAAATCCTTAACTGCACGCCCCACTACTTGATTCAGTCAAAGTAAATTGTTCTTTATCACTTTCATCACAAGGATCATTTTGAAGTATGTACTATGCTGTGAGTAAACGTTAAGAAAACGTGGTGGAGGGGCGTGTATTTTTAAACTGAAATATTTCTACCTGTCTAAGTATTTGCAGTGTAAAAAGATACTAGAATTACATACAACCAATAACGAAACAAAATGAAATTGTATAAATGCTCTGTAGCACGTGTGAAAGTTGCATTCCATAATACTCGGGCATACACACTAGCGCCATCTAGGCTTGGACATTAATTTATTTAGGATAGCGTTTTTTATAGGAAATAGAGGTTGCGTTTTTATTGAGCAACGACAGTGAAAGCGGGATATACAGGGTGTGTAAAAAAGTTCTTAAAAACTGAAGAAATTGTACCAAACAATGTCATGTGTATGGATCCGTTTTCAGGGATAGTCTATAACACCCTTTTTAAGTCCACAAAGTTAAAATAAATGATTAGAAGATCCAGTTTTCTGTATAAGCGATTCCGCTTCCACTGTCGTACTGTAAACGCAGCTTTAGTGCGGCGTGTGACCGCCAGTCAGTATTTAGGCTGCCTTGTGGCAAGTCGAATTACAAAATAATAATAGGTTCTTTGTTATTTAGTTAGCTAACTTTTGTAAATAACTAGATGGCATATACGATTTTTTTTTTATTTAATTTGTAATGTGTGTGATCAGACTGTTAATCTATGATTTTTTGTTACAAATGAGTTGTTGCTTTTTATAGGCATTGAGAACATATCTGATAAGCGAATAGGTTTTTTATTGACCCACGGCCACCCGGTATATCACCGCTCAATGAGAAACTTAAAAAAAAATACCAATCGATTTTCTCATAATCGATTGATGCGGCACAGATAATATTATTGAAATGCATTTCCGGTTTGAATAACAATACGACCGCCATCTAGGATGTCTATGAAAGCATTTTTTTTAAGAATGTTCTTTATTCAAATATTTTAAACAAATTTTAGATCGAAGTCGATTAAAATTATAATATCTTGAATTATTTTTTGTTTTCGTTGAGTGGCTTAGAATCGGGGGCTTGTTTGAGTTAAAAATAATTATTCATATAGTGAATGTGTATGTATTCGATATTAATTAGCGTATTCCAATATGTAGTGATTGTATCGTGAAAATGTAACTACTCATGTCTATGTATTCAACTATTTATCTATATGTCTGTAACCTCATAGAATCGTCTTTGTATTGTATAATGTGATGAAATGTTACTTCATTTAATATGGTTGTAAATGAAATTATTTAATAAAGTAACTGAAAATTTCACTTTGTTGTTTTTATACTTACTAGTTTCCTATTCAATGCGCACTGATAGTGCTCTTCAATGGTGAAGAAAAACATCGCAAAGAAACCAGTTCGTTAACCAGTCGGCGGCGCCCGATGAGTTTGCAACCTGTTCTAATGTAGCTTCCCTTGGACTACTGTAAAAAACCATTCGAAAACCACAAAGATTTTCGAAAGTCAATAACACAGTAGGATAGCGCATTCCCGTATCAATCAAGAAGAATGCAAATAAGTGGAATAGACTCGCAAAGGACCGGAAAGAGTGGCGTTTTATTGAAAAAAAAGAGACCCGCTGTACTCAGCAGTGCTAACGGGCTGATGTTGAAATGATAATGATGATCAATGGGAAGGTTAAGGGTTTTTAATCCCTCTTGGAAAGGAATAGGCAACATCTCTTACCAATCCGAAAGTACTTTGTAGGTAGGTTGGATGGAGAGCGATGAGACTCTGGTCCAGTACAGCTAGAACTAGACTTTTTTTAACTCCTTGCTGCCGCAGGAAAGACAGTGCTTATCGCATTTTTGAGCATGCCGCGCATGCTGTGGCGTGTCAAAAACCTATGAGCCACAGGCCACAGCACACAATTTGTCTGGCCACAGGGCTAACGTTTGCGTTCAGAAACGACTCAGTGTCAATGTCAATCTATTGACATTATAATTTATTTTTTACTCTGTGGCACAAAACTTTTAGAACGAATTTAGTGATGTTCTAAAACCTGACTGAAAGATTTTGTTATCGATAGAACGGTATAACAAATAGACATTATTATATGTAAATCGTTTTTTTTTTAATAGTTTTAGTTTTTTTTAATTTTGAAGTTATACGAAGACCCCAAAGAGTTCTGGTTTCAGCCAGGAAAGGAAAATTATCTCATTGATTTCTTAAGTTCGATGATGTTTTTCCTGAAAATGTTGAGCTTTTTTTATATTAGTCGTAGCCGCGTACAAATAATAAAAACTTAACGCGTATAAAAACTTTTTTTTTCGGGTTAACTTCGATTAGCACTTGAAACGATATCATTAATGATGGCCCATTCAATAAAATCGATATTTCGATCGACTTGATGTCATGACGTGATGTGTGACAACACAAATTTTGTTACGCCCCCTCTGTCCCTCTGTCCTGTCGTGTCAAAGCTAAACTCAAAAGTAGGATTTAGTTTTTGAGCTTATATTGCATGATATTTCAATAATATTGCTGTAGTTTTACGTTTCCTATAGTTTCAGTGATAATTGTCGTATCGAAATTGCTTTTTAGCTCATTACAGTTCTGTAAAATCAGAGTACGAGCTTGATCACCGTCAGCAGACAAATTGTCGAAAAAACTAACTTTATCGATTTTCTAGGAAGGGTGTTACAAATCTCTTGTTTCTATCGAAAATAAAAGCTATTCAGAAGTTAAAAACGCTTGAAGATGACGGATTCAAAGTATTTTACAACAACTAAGAAGGGGGAGATATTCGAGCTCAAATCCGAGTTGAATAGTGACAAAAAGGAGAAGAAGAAAGAGGCTGTCAAGAAGGTACTTTAACTAACCCACTGCTGGGCATAGATCTCTCTTTTCTTGCCATTCCACATAATCTTGGGCTACCCTCAACCATCCATCGCCTACGACAATGTCATCAATCCATCATGGAACTGATGGGTGGATGTTTCTCTTTCCAGTGCTGGCCACTGCTCCATTACAAGTTTTTTTATACAGCTAGCTGATACCATACCCTACCATACCCTATAAGAAAGCATTGCCTCTTAGGTCATACATGTTTTGAATGTGCCCTACTGTTCACTGCCCTACGTCCATCAACCTGAGACATACAGATGCTTAACTTTGATTTGCCATTGCATCCGGCACCACCCACACCCTTCTAACTGCAACATAGCAGCAATGCTTGATATCATATTGGTAGTACATCACCAGACGAACCCGTTACACAGAGCTCTACTACTACAAAAAAAAGCAAGTTCTAGAAGTTATATTTTCTTTTCCAGGTCATAGCATCTATGACAGTTGGCAAAGATGTCTCAGCCTTGTTCCCGGATGTGGTCAACTGTATGCAAACCGACAACCTTGAGTTAAAGAAGCTAGTTTACTTGTACTTGATGAACTACGCCAAGTCGCAGCCAGATATGGCTATCATGGCCGTTAACACCTTCGTCAAGGTATGTAGGATCTATTGCTTTTGATGTCATTGCTGTTTAGTATTTATAGTTTTTATAATCCTTCATCTACTAAAACAAAGATCAGTTAGAGTTAGATAGGAAATCAGGTAATTGTCTATCACAGAAAAGTGACTAATTGCATTGTTTTTCTAATAGATTTTAATGTGACAAGTTTGAAAAAAATTTAATTAAAATATGTCCAAATTTTAAAAAGTTACTGTCAACTCTTGACAATATCCTAAAGCTGCAGTTTATAGTATGATAGCAGAGTTACTTCTGTTTGCCTATTTGACAGTATAAAAATTAAAATAGGGTCAAGCTTCCGCTGGACTCAAAATATCCATTTTTATCCCTTTGGGAGAAAAATGTCAGCTTTACAATTACTACTGTACTTTTTTTAGTATTGTTAAAATTAGAATTGTTATTAGTAAAGGCAGTTTTAAGCATTATTGAAAATGTATTGTTTATGCAGGTTAGCTTAGAATGTAAATGTGACTTGTATTTTTGTGGTTTAATGTCTCCTATACCATTAATGGTTGGAAGGATCTACCAACATACCAGCTTGTTAAGGTAATCTAAGATCCTACATCGACTCATTGTATTGTAGATTTACACATTACAACTGAAAATAGATAATAAATATGCTAATCTTCTCGTGTCACTAGTTCTTTTGAGGTCTAGTGGTAGGCCTTGCGATCCTAAGGTGTCATATGCCAGTCTTCTCAAACGGTGAAGAAAAACATCGTGAGGAAACCGGCATGTCGTAGAACTCAAAAAGTTTAAACAACACGGCCTGCTAGCAGCCTACTTACGGAAACCAGTCCGCACGCCAAGTGCAGATGACGAATTTGCCAATTTTAGACCCTCGAACGTTGAAGGAAAACATTGGGACGAAACCGGCATGTCTTTGAGCCGTATGCAAAAACAATGCTTGAGTCTGAGTCGAGCCTCAAACATAGATTCCTGGCACTTAATCAAAAAATCTATGCTTGAAGCCCGACTCAGACTCAAGCATTGTTTTTTGCATACTGACCGTAGTGCACGAAAGGAGCCACTTTGAAGTGCACCTAAAATCCTTTCACCACACCTGTTTAAAGAACTAATGACACGACAAGAAGAAAAAGAATACTCTGAATTAAATTATAAACTAATTTAGCAATCTAAGAAATTATAAAATGTGTAAAGGAAATGCACAATGTTTTCCAAAATTGTTCAATGTCTTATAAATTGCATGTCTTAAAAAAACAAGCATGGTCATAATCATATCCAAAATCACTGTGATGTGTAAATCTACCTTAAGAAATGACAAAATTAACATTATGTCTATTTAAAGTATAAAAACGGTAAATATACAAAACCCATGCCTCATTTAATTGATTAGATAGCACAATGGCAAATATAATCCAGTACCCCTATTGGGAGTTGATCGTGTAAGAACGGTGCGTTGCGCCTGACGCCTATGTTGCGCCTGACGCCTATGTTGTGCCTGACTCCTATTGTATGCCACCTTTTTAACAGACTCCAAATAAAAAAAGGAGGTTCTAAATTCGGTTATACAGTATGTTAGTTTAAACGAGGGACATATTGAAACCCACAATAGTGCATGATTATATGATACTAATAAAAATATGAACAAAAAAAAAACACTGATAAATAACAGACAGAACCATACCAAAAATTTCGCTAAAGTCTCGCAACGTGTGTACACCCTTGCGCTAGCGATTTAATATTATCGCAGAACATTTGCGCGGGTCAATGACCTTTAGGTATAATCCATTTTTCCTTCGTACTTTAAATCTGGCTTACCTAGGTATGGCTCCCTTCCTCGTCCTTGGGCATGCGTCGGTACGGTGAACTGACCGAATGTTCGCAATCGTTGGTTAACACCTAGCATAAGATTGTACGACGGAATCTGGCGGTTGGGAAACATCTCTCGGTACAAAATAATGGCTTCTCGCACACTATCATTAGATAACACGTAGGCACGAACCATATCCCAATATTCTTCATTAGAATATCGATAAGACGTCATTTTTGGTTATTAAAAGAACACGTTTACAGGACACACTTATCCCGAAGTAAGCGGGGTTGTTTTTGCGATACGCGGAAGCGCAATATTAGACATGCGGAAATAGCAGCGCACTCGCATAGACTGACTGTGACTGCGGTCAGCGCGGGAGTGTGTCCTCCTGTCGGTGCAACACAAAGAGAAGGGGCGGGGTTTGCGCACAAGCTTCCTTTTCGGTAGGATCGGCACGTGTTTTGCCGCGTGATTATTTTACTGTTTACAAGTTCACTTCTTGCGCGCTCAGTGTTCATGAATAATGTATTTTAGTGGACAATTACGTCACAAATTAAGGTTATAGGTTTTTAACATATTTGGGACGAGAATCCAATACTGAATACCCTCCCTCAATAAGTCCCTCGTTTAACCTAACACACTGTATTTTTTTTGTGATTGCATATTAACTTCGTCATGAAAAATTTTTTTTTTATCTAAAACGTAATACACAAACGTGGGACATAGATTAGTCCCATAGAAATTTTATCGGTTCAGGTTTTGGTATGAAGACAGTCTCTCAAGTTTTTTAAAATTATGTATTTGTATGTAATAATATTCGAATTAGTGGGAGGAGGCCTTTGCTCAGCAGTGGGACGATGTACGCTAGTAAAAAAACTATGATTAAGACTTTATTGTGAAAAATTTACATACCAATGTTATATTACTGTAACGCAATGGTTCAATAAATAAATATCAAATATCAAAATGTATGAAAAATTAAAAAGGGTTAACCGAAACTTGAGAAAACTTGTTTCCATATAAAAACCGCACCAAACTCTGTCAAAAAAGCGTACGATCAACTCGCAATAGGAGTACCTACAGTTAAAAGTAGAATCTCACAAGGAGTCTAGGAAAATGTATAACAAAATACTAGCTATATTTGTATCACTCTAGCTTGTATAAATAAGAATGGAATAAGCTCACTACTGTAATCCCTAACACGCTAGAAAAAGACCCCTTCAAAGATACCTTACACTCCTTACCTTGCCTTTGTAAAGAGTGTAGGCATTTTAGTGACAAAACTCTAACGCTTAGTAAATACCTATCGGTTAAACCACCTGTACGCTTATTCTGAGTAATACTGTATAGAACCCCATTCTGCTCTTTGCGAATATAAAACGCCGTCTGAAGAACCCAATTATACTGTTCATTTATCTCTTCTATTTTGACTCCCTTAAGAATATTAAACGCCGTCTGAAAAACCCAAAAATACTGTTCATTTATCTCTTCCATTTTGACTCTTAAGAATATTAAACGCCGTCTGAAGAACCCAAAAATACTGTTCATTTATCTCTTCTATTTTGACTCCCTTAAGAATATTATATGCCGTCTAAAGAACCCAAAAATACTGTTCATTTATCTCTTCCATTATGACTCTTAAGTATATTAAACGCCGTCTGAAGAACCCAAAAATACTGTTCATTTATCTCTTCTATTTTGACTCCCTTAAAATTATTAAACGCCGTCTGAAGAACCCAAAAATACTGTTCAATTAGGTATCTCTTCCATTTTTACTCTTAAGAATATTAAACGCCGTCTGAAGAACCCAAAAATACTGTTCATTTATCTCTTCTATTTTGACTCCCTTAAGAATATTAAACGCCGTCTGAAGAACCCAAAAATACTGTTCAATTAGGTACCTCTTCCATTTTTACTCTTAAGAATATTAAACGCCGTCTGAAGAACCCAATAATACTGTTCATTTATCTCTTCTTTTTTGACTCCCTTAAGAATATTAAACGCCGTCTGAAGAACCCAAAAATACTGTTCAATTAGGTACCTCTTCCATTTTTACTCTTAATAATATTAAACGCCGTCTGAAGAACCCAAAAATACTGTTCATTTATCTCTTCTATTTTGACTCCCTTAAAATTATTAAACGCCGTCTGAAGAACCCAAAAATACTGTTCAATTAGGTATCTCTTCCATTTTGACTCTTAAGAATATTAAACACCTGAAGAACCCAAAAATACTGTTCAATTATCTCTTCCATTTTGACTCCCTATAGATTGAATGCTAGCCGAAATATATTCTAGAACTCAACGCGGTATAAAAAAGCCTTGCAGAATCCATGTGAGATTCTACCCGCTTAAAAAGCTTCTGTACTCAATGTCGCTTCTCTTTCTTTCTATAAAACCGAATGCAAACCGCCCTACCCTTCAGGACTGTGAGGATTCGAACCCGTTGATCCGCGCACTGGCCGTCCGAACCATGGGCTGTATCCGAGTGGATAAGATCACGGAGTATCTTTGTGAACCTCTGAGGAAATGCCTGAAAGATGAGGATCCTTATGTAAGGAAGACGGCCGCCGTCTGCGTGGCGAAGCTTTATGATATCTCGTCGAGCATGGTGGAAGATCAGGTAAGAAAGAAAAAACATTTGTTTTGGACACACATAAACACAGCACAAACAGTAACAATAACAAGTACCAGTAACCAGAGTTACAGTAACAATAACATTCGTTTTATATAACAAATCAGTCTGCACTGATTACACACGCGCGTAAGTCAAAACCGGTCCCTTCTCAGGTATATGCCACACACAACAAGTGCAGTGACACTGGTTTGCAGATGGAACCGAAGTGTTCGTTGAATTGTCTGTTGGCTGAAGTGGTATCATAGATAACACCTTGAATTTCATAAGAGGAGACTAAGGGACCGCATCAGAAAATAGCCAGCAGTATCCTCCTGTGAGACTGTCTCTGCAGCCACCAATCTAATTATCGATCGTCACCCGTGGTGACTACGGCAAAGGTCCCCCAAATATAAGAGAAGCCTTTTTCCAGCAGCATTTGTAATAAGCATTTCCTCGTAGGTCACGCAAGTCTCAAGCTCAAAATACAATGCTCTGCATCCATCAACTTGAGGCATACATATGTTCGGCCTCACGTGCCAGTAATTTCACCGGCACCCACACTCTTCAAACCGAAACAGAAATTCTGCTAAAAGCTTCCAAATTTTAGCAGCATTTCTGACGTTTCATAAAAAAATACATTCAGTTCACTTGCTGATTATTGTTCTCTTTAGGGTTTCCTAGACCAGCTCAAAGATCTGCTGAGCGATTCCAATCCAATGGTGGTCGCCAATGCCGTCGCTGCTCTCTCCGAGATCAACGAGGCTAGTGTCTCTGGGAAACCACTCGTTGGTAAGTGCATTGAAAGGAGCCACTTTGAGGCACACTAAAAATCCTTTTTTCAGCCTACCGGGTGGAAAGTGGCAACTTTCGGCTCGCTGCACGAACCGAAGTTGCCCCTTTCCGCCGTCGTCGAGCAGAAAAATCGTATATGTGTATATAAAAAAAAAAAGTAAAAAGAAAGCCTCAGATCACATGTTTGTCAACCTCGGATTCGCCGGTAAACAACTACATGTTATCTGAAACATTTGTTTTTTTTACTTCCCTGGGTATGTTATATACTATTACCACACTGGTTTAAATAACTAATGACACGAAATAGAAGTGCAAGTTTTGTATACACACGCCGTGACCTATCAAACCCAAAAGTGTTTAAAATCCATCAAATTTTTTTTTATAATAATCCATATTCATGGTGTGGGATTTGAGCCCACGACCCAACTGCATCATCGTTTCTTATTCCAAGGCGGCATTCGACAAATATTGAAATAGTTTTTTTTAAACTGTATTCAATGAACGATGAAAAAAACCAATCACCAAATTATTTCAGAAATGAACGCTCCCACAATCAACAAGCTACTGACAGCGCTGAACGAGTGCACTGAATGGGGCCAAGTGTTCATACTAGACGCGTTGTCTAACTACCAGCCGAGGGACGCTCGTGAGGCGCACTCTATCTGCGAGAGAATCACGCCCCGCCTGGCGCACGCTAACGCCGCAGTGGTCCTATCCGCTGTCAAGGTAAACTTTACAGAATGGAGCCAAGTGTTCATACTAGACGCGTTGTCTAACTACCAGCCGAGAGACGCTCGTGAGGCGCACTCTATCTGCGAGAGAATCACGCCCCGCCTGGCGCACGCTAACGCCGCAGTGGTCCTATCCGCTGTCAAGGTAAACTTTACAGAATGGAGCCAAGTGTTCATACTAGACGCGTTGTCTAACTACCAGCCGAGAGACGCTCGTGAGGCGCACTCTATCTGCGAGAGAATCACGCCCCGCCTGGCGCACGCTAGCGCCGCAGTGGTCCTATCCGCTGTCAAGGTAAGTTCACAGAATGGAGCCAAGTGTTCTTACTAGACGCGTTGTCTTACTACCAGCCGCGGGACGCTCGTGAAGCGCACTCTATCTGCGAGAGAATCACGCCCCGCCTGGCGCACGCTAACGCCGCAGTGGTCCTATCCGCTGTCAAGGTAAACTTTACAGAATGGGGCCAAGTGTTTCATGGTGCCGAGGTATACTTCAGTAGACGGTCTACTAGAGAGTGCTAGTGCCAGAGTTCTTAGTTAAAAGTTGCCCGGCAAGTACCTCTTAATCTATTATAGTAGCCAAGTAACGAGGCGTATTTGAAAGTGCAATGCAGTTCATCATCTCCTTGCCCTTATCCCACTTTAAGTGGGGTTTATCTCCTCTTCCATTCACGTCTCTAATTTTACTTCTTATCCCTGTCATTTGACAGTAACTTTCACATCCTTTGACGGTAAATAACTTATTAAATTAACGCGATCATTATGCATTATATGGAAGAAACGACGAGTCTGCCGGTGAACACGGCTGTTGTAACACTGTTGAAACGTTGGGAAATAATATAGGTAATTGCGATAAATACCCGTTTCTTCCATATAAAGGTTTCTACCCACTAACCCGTAGCATACCATGGCCGTGCTAGGAACGTGTCGGGCACGGAAAGCAATCCGGTACGCTGTACTTCGCCCACTGAAGCGGGTCGACAGCGTTCTGAACCCGTTTCTGAACCCCTCCGACAAATAGTTGACGGTCCGTGCATGGCACGTGACGGTGTCGGTCGGTGACGGAACGACCTAGAATATTTTTTTGGCCGCTACGTTCCTAGCATGGTCATGGTATGCTAAAGGATAGTGGGTAGAAACCTAAAATTAGGTTTCTACCTAATAAATAATTATTGTAATAAATAATTATTATAGGTATAATTAGTAAAAAACTTGATTTCTACCCATCCACAGGTCCTGATGAAACTAATGGAAATGGTGGCTGAAGACACTGAGCTGGTCAGCACTCTATCCCGGAAACTAGCGCCTCCCCTAGTGACCTTGCTCAGCGCGGAACCGGAGGTTCAATACGTGGCTTTGAGGAATATAAACTTGGTTGTGCAGAAGCGAGCTGATATCCTGAAGCATGAGATGAAGGTAAGAAACTACACACCAAGTTCTACATAACGACAAGCCCCGACATGTTTATTGCGATTTACACTCACACACACACACACACACACCCTCACACACCTAAAGAAGCTAGACACACCCACACGCTCACACAAAATCTTACTCATTTTCCTCAATTTGTCCTCGTTTTAAAGTCTCCTATTTCCCCACGTATCCTTCGTGAAATACAACGACCCTATTTACGTGAAGCTAGAAAAGCCAGACACACACCCACTCGCTTACACAAAATCCTGCTCATAATCCCAATAAGTCCTCATACTCTAGTATCATATTTCCCCAGGTGTTCTTCGTGAAATACAACGACCCTATCTACGTGAAGCTGGAGAAGCTAGACATTATGATTCGTCTCGCATCCCAAGCTAACATAACGCAAGTGTTGGGAGAATTGAAGGAATACGCGACTGAGGTCGACGTCGACTTTGTTAGGAAGGCTGTGAGGGCGATCGGACGATGTGCTATCAAGGTATGAGCCACTGGGTCAATTATTTTATTAAATTTCGATCAATTAATAATATTGTTATGATAGTAATAATAAAAAACTTTGATTCGACTTTTCGAAAACTAGGCTCTCAAAACTACGCTTAGTAGTCAGAAATTTGGCACTTTCGGTATTTTTTTGGGGTTATTGTGCTTACTAAATATAATTGCATCTAAAGGGGTTGAGAATGGATGTCAAAAGTTTGATATTAACAAATAAATGATACTAACAAGGAACAGCGTTGTTGCTATCATTTTTAGACCTCTATCTATCTCTTGCTATACTAGTTTAACAAAGCGAAGTTCGTAGTTCCTTTTGTTAGTATTCAAATGACTGTCCTCTCAGCTCAGTTGGCAGAAGCTCTGCCTTCTGCGCCGTAGGTCGTGGGTTCGATCCCCACCGAGAACAAATATTTGTATGGTGAACGCAGATGTTTGTTGTTCTCTGTCTGGGTGTTGTATTGTATTCTATGTATGTATTTACAAAAAAAAAGTATTTAAGTATTATGTCAGCTATCTAGTTCCCATAGTACAAGTTCTAGTTTGGGGCTAGATAGTGTTGTGTGGATTTTCCGCATTATTATTTTTATTCAATGATGGTAAGGAACTGACTACTAGGTCAATGAACACACCGACTTACACTTTATTTATTACTAGCAGCCCGTCCCGGCTTCGCACGGGGTAGACAATATTGTTGTACATTATTTTGTTCTATCGCTAATAGTTTCGGCAGCGCATTCGACGAAAGACATTTTAAGACTCATTTTTCTACACCTTCGGTTACATTGTTCAAATTTTACCAAGGATCCCTAATTTATTTCAAAATGAAATGTAGCCTATTTCATATTAGAAGAATGTAGCATTCTATTGGTGAAAGAATTTTTTAAATCGGCCCAGTAGTTTTTGAGCCTATTCATTACAAACATACAAAAATAGGTACAAATCTTACCTCATTATAATATTAGTGTAGATTTTAGTAGTCACTTCACCTCTACCACCTTACTTTACTTCTGAATACTTTTTAGGTGGAGCCATCAGCAGAGCGATGTGTCTCTACTCTCCTCGAGCTGATCCAAACTAAAGTGAACTACGTGGTGCAAGAAGCCATAGTGGTGATCAAAGACATCTTCCGGAAATACCCGAATAAGTACGAAAGCATCATCAGTACGCTTTGTGAGAATCTGGATACTTTGGACGAGCCCGAAGCAAGGGCCTCTATGGTAAGTACAACTACAAAAAAAAAATTAACTTTTCAATGTTAAATGAATAATGATACATAAATATAAAAAAAAACTTAATAATATGGTGGGAGCCTCCTCCCACCATATTATTTTGGTAGGAGGAGGCTTTTTTTCGATGTAACTTTTTTTTTCACTATTGCATGCACTCTTTGCATTATATCTGTGTTTTGTTTCAGGTATGGATCGTGGGTGAATACGCCGAGCGTATCGACAATGCGGATGAGTTACTCGACTCGTTTTTGGAAGGATTCCACGATGAGAATGCTCAGGTAAACATCACTTTAGAACGGATAAAAAATTAGTTAGAATTCACTATAGATAAAAGTGATTCGTTTTAACGGGGTGTACATTAACCGGACCCCAAACAGACAGACTCTATCACAAGGTAGAACTCCTTATGCGTTGGTTTATAAGAGATTTATGCTATTGTAATTTTGCTTACGTCTCACTAAGTGAAGTGGCACCACACTGGAACCTCACTGCTATTTATTAGTATTATTTTTGATTTGTAAAAGGATCATTTATAGAAACGGTAGGAACCAAGCCGTAGTTTGTTGTCTATTCTTCTAGGCTTGGTCGCGTGGAACTGACACCTAGACTCACCTAGCTTTAAGACGTTTCAAAGTCCGAAGGTCGTGGGTTGAAATTCAGTCGTGTACCATTGAGTTTTTCTGTCGAAAAATGTATGTGCACCATGCCAGTACTCTCAAAACGGTGAAGGAAAGCATCGTGAGGAAACCGGCGTGTCGTAGAACCTAAAAAAGTTCGAGCAATACTCGTGTCAAGGGTCACGCAAAAAGGGCCCGCCAGCGGCCTACTTGCGGAAAAACCAGCCCGCACATAAAGTGCGGATGATAAAATTTGCCACTATTTTTGACGTTTTAAAGTGATCCTTCGGCAAATTCGGAAAATTTTTAAAGTGATCCTTGCGTTTTAACTGAATAAATACACTCTTGATTTTGATTTATTGTTTCTAGGTTCAACTTCAACTGTTGACTGCCGTAGTGAAACTGTTCTTGAAGCGTCCGGCAGATACTCAAGAGTTGGTGCAACACGTTTTAAGTCTGGCTACTCAGGACTCTGACAATCCTGATCTAAGGTGTGTGTTCCTTCCAGTATCGTAGCTAGGTGACCAAAAGCCCTGGGGCAAACTAAACTAGGGCCCCAACTAAAACTAATATTTAAAATTAATTTGAAACATGAATAATATTTTTCGATCTTACTAACATCGCCATCTGCTGCTATAGTTTAAATAAGTTTTATGTTTAAGTTGATTAGAGATAAGTGGCCTTATAAATATATGTCAAAAGATAAACAGTGCTTAAACTATTGCCATCTCTTACCACTGGTTAATGACAAACAGTGACAGGGCTAACTTTAAGTAATGATTAATTTAAATTGCGTTTATAAGTATGCCTGAAGGCTGATTGTTGAAAACGATCAAAAGATATTTTCAAAAAAAAGAAGCTTATAGATCGATTTATCGCCCCCGAAAACTTCTGTATACTAAATTTCATTAAAATCGTTGGAGCCGTTTCCGAGATTCTGATTATATCTTATACCTCGATTGCATATACACATAATTAATTATATTTTAGATTTATATTTCTTTTTTCCACAGAGACCGTGGTTTCATCTACTGGCGCCTCCTGTCCACTGACCCAGCGGCCGCTAAAGAAGTGGTCCTAGCTGACAAGCCTCTCATATCGGAGGAAACTGACCTGCTCGAGCCGACCTTGCTCGACGAACTTATTTGTCACATCAGTTCCCTCGCTTCGGTCTATCACAAGCCGCCTACTGCTTTTGTTGAAGGTATTTATTTATTTATTTATTTTCAGCCTTTCTAGTCCCACTTGCAGGGCAAGAAACTACGCCTCGGTTCCTAACGTTTTCGCATAGCCGTTTTGTTCAATTGGTGGTGCACATAGATGTTTGTTCTCTGTCTGGGTGTTATCTTATACCTTTAAACGAGAAAATCTTGTATTTGTATTTGTATTTATATATTTAGGATCTCGGAAATTGAGCCAACGATTTTCATGAAATTAAGTATACTGAAGGTTTCGGGGGCGATAAATCGATCTAGCTAGGATTCATTTTCATAAAAGACGTAGAACAAAAGTTATTTAAATAATTAAAAATTTTAGCGCCATCTATTGCTGAGTAGTCAAAATCACGAGTTATCTCTCATAGAGAGTATTAAACTCCTTGCGAGTTAGTGTCACGGAGAACGCCATCTATTGAGCTTCTACGTAAACACTCGAGACAAAAGTTCCGGAGATTTTCATGAAAATTAGTAACAATTTACAAAAAAAAAACCGAGCAAAGCTACCAGCTCGGTATTGTATTAAGTATGTATTTACAAAAAAAAAGTATTTAAGTATTATAATCAGCTATATGGTTCCCTTAGTAAAAGCTCTGCTTAGTTTAGGGCCAGATAGTGCTGTGTGGTTTGTCCGCATTATTTATTTATTTATATGTGCAGGTCGCGGCGCGGGAGTCCGCAAGTCATTGCCAGCGCGCGGCGCCGCTATAGAAGACAGTTCTTCGTCTTCAAGCGCACCGCAGTCCACTGTCATACCTAACAACTCTAACCAGGTATCTACAGACTTCTATACATCCTTTTAAATGTTTAAAGGGTCGGCAACGCGATTGTGATGCCTCTGGTGTTGCAATTGTAAATTATGTATTGATTCAAAAACTAGTCCTAAGATCAAAATCAATAGTTATTTATTTCGATGCCACACAACAAGAATAGAACACAAGGATTACAAATAAAAATTACAAAAGAATTGGCCGTCACTCGGCATATGCTATAGTAGCGAGCGCCACTAAGGCTGGTCTTCCGTGACACCAGTAGAGTGCGACACAACGCAGCTACTGCTATTCACTGTCGTTATAGAAGTTTAATTTATTTATTGATATATATTTTTCTTATAAGCACGCGGGAAAGTTGAAATGGGATTGGGCAGGCCATGTCTGCCGCATGTCGGATTCGTTATGGGCTAAATCTGTAACAGATTAAATGTGTTCTCTTATTGAATTTCCAGGAGTCCAATATGATAGCCGACCTACTATCGATGGATATCGGAGGCACGCCCGCTCCTCCCACCTCCAACCTGGACCTACTCGCCGGAGGGGGGTTGGACGTGCTTGTAAGTAACAATAGAACTTATTTAACACAAAGGTACACAGCACAGCACAACCCAATTTTATGAAAGCACAATTGTTTTAAATAGTATTTAATTAGGCACGACACGTCTTTCAAATTCGGGCCATGAGCACAAACTGGACTGGACCTACTCTTGAGGTCCTCAATACACACAATGAATTACAACAAAACCACCAGTTCAGCATTTTTACTCTAACACTTATGTAACAGCGGTCCTCCCCAGCTTCGCACGGGTGGAAAAAATCAAATTTACTTCACACTTTTCACCTTCTTGTTTTATAAATGACACCCGTGCGAAACCTAGGGTTGCTATTAAAAAATATGACTTATTTATGCAGGGCTATTGTAGATTTCTAAAAGTGAAAGAATTTTTGAAATTAGTCCAGTTTTTGAGTTTATTCGTTGCATGCTACAAATGTTTCCTCTTTATAAATTTAGTATAGACTAGCGGCCACCCGCGGCTTCGCTCGCCCCGTTACCGTTCCCGTTGAAAAAAAACAATAAAAAAACCTTTTAACCTTCTCTGGACCTCCACAAATCATTCAAGACCAAAATCAGCCAAATCGGTCAAGCCGTTCATGAGTTTTAGCGAGACTAACGAACAGCAATTCATTTTTTAGCACGAGTTCGACATGATGACATAAACTAAATGATTAAAAGTATATTATTCCCAAAACCGGCTAACAAAATGTAATCGTAATGTTTCAGCTGGGCACAGGGCCCGAGCCGGGAATAGTGGCGCCCTCTACCACGGGCCTGCTGGGAGATATCTTCGGCACGGGCACCACGCCCGCCTCGCATGTGCCGCCCAAGCAGTGCTGGCTGCCTGCTGACAAGGGGAAAGGTAGCCTTCTACGCTGTAGTCATTTTAATAATAATACATTTGTGGACAATCCACACAATACTATCTAGCCACAAATGACAAGGGGAAAGGTATCATAGCTCAGTTGATAGTAACTTTGCTTTCTGCGACGTAGTATTTTTGTAATAATACATTATTGTGGACAATCTACCCAACACTAGTCCCAAATTGAGCAGAGCTTTTACTATGCGAACCAGATTTGAAAAGATGGCTTATTAATTTTTTTTGATTCATTCATACTTCAGGCGTGGAACAGGCGTGGCGCAGGCGTGCGCCGCTTCAAAACGATTTCATACAAAATGTATGCAGGCGACGTTTTTGAATTATACTGAAGCGACGCGGCGCAGGCAACGAAACGGCGGCGGCGTGTCTGCGGTCACCTGCTGTTGAAAACGTTCTATAATAAACCTGCGCCACGCCTGTTCCACGCCACGTCGCTTGTGTATGTTTTAGGCCTTAGATTTGTATTAGATTTATATCTAATATAATAATTATTTTTTTTTTAGTTTGGAGCAAGATAGTGATGTGTGGAATGTTTGCAAAGGTTTATTTTCATTTATTTGTCACAGTTTCTGATTTGTTCTGTATGTACAGGTTTGGAGATCTGGGGCACGTTCAGTCGACAGAACGGACAGCCGCGTCTAGAGATGACGTTCACTAACAAGGCGATGCAAGCCATGAGCGGATTTGCTATTCAACTCAATAAAAACAGGTACACTTACCATCATCTTTCTCGCTCACCACTATCAGAGAGAAAGAAATAAAATATATTTATTTGAGATACATAGGTAGAGATTGTCCAATCTTAAACTGCACGTCCTACTACTTCAGTCAGTCAAAGCCAATTGTTCTTTATTACCTATGTCACAAAGATCATTTTGAAGTACTTAGCGTCAAGAAAACGTGGAGGAGGTGCGTGCATTTTTAGACTGGTTTATCTATACATAGGTGTAGACGTTCACAAAAGATAACGGTAAATAAAAATATATGCCAAATAAGCCCGACTTAGTTTCTTGCTGCCTGACAAGGTATTATCTACCATACCAAGCAGCGCTGGTTTTCAGGCAGAGCTTATCATTCGTCATCTCAGTGGTCCACAACTTCGATGATGTATCTTCATAACTACTACTTTCCTGTTACCAATTCTGTTTTTGAGCAATAAATTCTGTTGGGTAATAATTTTGTATTGTTCTAGTTTCGGTATATTCCCCGTGGGCGGGCTCTGCGTGGGCGCATTGCAAGCCGGCGCGACCGCCGAAGCTCCGCTAACACTGGCTACTTCCGGCCCCGTGCAGAGGATGGATCCACTCAACAACTTACAGGTGTGTTACATTTTACTATCTTCGTCATCCACAGCCCGACTTCACCCACTGCTGGGTATAGGCCTACCTTAGTTCGGTTTAAAGAACTTTATTTCTCATTAAGACAAACGTCACTTACATGAGAATTAATTAATCTAGTTATAATAATATTCCAGTGCGGGTAGAAGAGAATTAAAAGTGGTTTAACAAATTTGACTATAGAAGCGAGTTCGCTGCATTTCAAAAGCGGTGGTCCAAGTTAAGAGTCAAGTGTTTTTTCATTGAGTTTTTCAAGAGATTCATAGACGTATATAGTTTGTGCCATATACCTCGATCCCGTGCCAGCTCAAGTTGGCAAGTTGGCAAGTTTTAACATCCGCACTTGATGTGCGGGCAGGTTTTTTCCGCAAGTAGGCCGCTGGTGGGCCCTTTTTGCGTGACCCTTGACACGTGTTGCTCGAACTTTTTGAGGTTCTACAACACGCCGGTTTCCTCACGATGTTTTCCTTCACCGTTTTGAGAGTACTGGCATAGTGCACATAAATTTTTCGACAGAAAAACTCATTGGTACACGAGTGGATTTGAACCCACGACCTTCGGATCGGAAGGCGGGGCCACTACCACTAGACCACCAGTGCTCTCCCCGTGCCAGCTCGATCGCTACTTTAACTAAAAAATAACTAAACGGCATTGCTCGATTTTTCTTTAACCGCCCTTTGAATCTATATCACCACTGCTTGGCAGAACTAAGTCCAGTAATATGTATTTGAATTCCACAGGTGGCAATAAAGAACAATGTAGACGTATTCTACTTCGCGTGCCTCATCCCAGCTCATATTCTGTTCACGGAAGACGGACAACTAGACAAGCGAGTGTTCCTCACCACTTGGAAAGAAATACCAGCCGCAAACGAAGTCCAACACACACTCTCCAATGTCGTCGGCAACGCAGATTCCATCGCCCACAAAATGACCCTAAACAACATATTCACAATCGCTAAAAGAAACGTCGAAGGACAGGATATGTTGTACCAATCTTTGAAACTAACTAATAATATTTGGGTGCTGTTAGAATTGAAACTCCAGCCTGGTAACCCAGAGGCAACACTTAGTCTCAAATCTCGCACGGTCGAAGTAGCGCAGTGTATATTCCAAGCGTACGAATCTATTATCAAATCGTAATCTCCGATTTATCTTTTGGTCTAAGTATTAAGACTTGTAAATTCCATTAATGTAGAAGTTGTAACACATTTGAAGATACAATAGATTTTCTATTGTCTATTGCTATGGCGTATTCATAGCGATATTATATTTATTGAAACTGGTATATCTTCTGGCTACGAAACCTTATTTTATTTCAATGTACGCTCGGAAATTATGTGTTTAGGAACAGTGCTTGAGTCTGAGTCGTGCCTCAAGCACTGTCAAGCATAGATTTTTTGGCAGTTCTCCATTGGAAAGACACTTTCTATATCGTCGTTCTATAAGCACGGGTCTATATCGTCGAATATCTTCCATATTTTAGCTCGGGTCTAAATATGTTTTGCCAATCAATGTCACGGGTTAATTGCAACAGTGCATCATGACGTTGACGAAATTTGGCTTTAAGAGAAAATAGAACGATTAAGACGTAAGAATGATAAACTTTGATTATTTTTACTCTATTAAAAGGTCGCTATGTACTATTAGAAGAGCTAGGAACATACTATCTTATTATTAATTGTATTATGCAATAAAATATAAATGGTCAAACTAATGGCCACATTTGAGGTAAGAAAAAGTTCAGTCGCTTGAACTATCCATACATTAATAAAAAAATATTTAATAAATTTATTTTAGCTTATATTAATAAAAGCTCGTATATATATTATTTTGTAGTTGAGAGAATGTTTGTGATCATGTTCTGTATGTTTTAAGAAATTAAAATAAATATGTTAATCGTAATACATTTGTTGTTTTTTTTTAACGCGTGGCGCGGCTGGGGGGCCGCGCCACCAACTTCGACAAAATTCTTTTGAACCTTCGTAGTACTATTTTTTTAATCAACGTACTAAAACGAACATTTTGAGTAAGTACCTTTCATTTAATAGTAGTAAGTAATATGCATTGAAATTAGAGCTTGTGGCGCGGCTAGGAAGTATCATACCATTCTCCCGATACTAACGTACGGTGCGCAGACTTAATCACCAACAGCTCAAGAGAGATAACAACTCGAGGTTTGCCAGCGATCCATGTAGCGTAGCAAATTAGGTTCTTCTTATCGTGTCACTGATTCTTTTGAACAAAGTGTGGTGAAAGGATTTTTAAGTGCGCCTCAACTAGGCTCCTTTCATGCACTTGGCACATATTTTCGAACTTTTCAGGTTCTATACGACATGCCGGTTTCCTCACGATGTTAGGTGTACTGTAAAACTTGCAGACCGCATGCAAAACACTATACTGCTCTCCAAAACAAAAATAGTCGATGTGACCATTGTTGGTTCTTCAAATGATATGACCTGCCTTCGCCACTTCAACTTACTCATCGTAGCCAATAATAGCCCATTACAGATTTAGCTAAAAATATTTTATTAGAAATTCGCTCGCCCCGTTCCCGTTACTTCAATTTTCTTATTTTTTTTCTTTCATAAATCCTTGTAACGTCGGTTTACTGACGATATTTGAACGTGACAACGTCATACAACTGTCCACGCGGACGCATCGCTCACTCAAGTAGGAGAGACAGATGTCGAACGCTGCCGAACGCGGAGGCCGATTGTGCCTCTTTGTCGCTTGTTCCGCACTCTCGCTTGCACTCCAAGCCTTAAATGGAACGCCTCATAGCGGGGTAACGCCGCATGAGTCATGTTTTTTCGTGCGTGCAGCCGGCTTCATCAAATTATAAGACGTTGTCACGTCAAAAAGAATTAGCGAAATCGATCCAGCCGTTCACGCGTGATGGCGTGACCAAGGGAAATAGGGATTTATTTTTATATGTATAGATGCTAAGGTTTTCTATAAAATACGATATTGCGATTAGAACCTATATAGTATCGAGAGAGATACTCAGGGGTCGATAAAGAAGTAGTTTGGAAACTAGTTCATAGTTCTAAATAAAAAGCAAACTCTTAGAACATTTCAAATATATATTTCCTGGTCCAGACCTCTAAAAACATGTCATTTATTTACAAAAACAATACTGTAACTGTTATATCATGGAATTACATTCAAATTTAATTAATAATGAGAAATGACACATATGTATTTCATAGTACATAACGAAAAAATACAAAAATAAATATTATACAAACAGAAAATATTAACTCTAATTTACTGTTTATACATCTGATAAATTTAAATACATTTACGTAACAGTTTGAAATATCATAATGTCTTATATTATATAAAAATTCTATTAAATTTCATTTACTTATTTATGCTAAATATATTGGATATGACAAAGCGGAGTAAATTAGTTAATTCAGAAATTATGAAAATTCATCATTAAAAATACAATAAGAAAAAAACTATAAAACTCAAAAAAAAGAAATGTACGCGCTTAAATTGACCGTTATTAGTCTTAATATTTTTGGACCCTCTGGCGCGCTCACTAATATAATACATTTTCATATCTCAAAACTAAATTCATGATCAAAATCCCCAAAAACTCCGTGCCATAATCCAATAAAATCCTAGTCTATTTTCACAAGAAAATCATTAACCTCCAATTTTTGCCTCATTATAGCAGACAGCACCACTTCCGTACTACACACAACATTCAAAGTCTTCTCCGACTGCAATAAATAGTACACTAAATGCAGATCATTTGGCACAGTCAACACTAAATAACTATAAGGCTTTTGCGTATGCATTTCGTGTATAGATACGTACGACCGTCGGTTTTTTTCTACCTTTCCACCACAAAGCTCTATCATTTCGACTAGGGCGTTCCTAGCCGGCTTCACGCAGGGAGTTAGGAAAAATGTGACCCCTTCAAACAATTTTCGTCTTTGTTCTCCACATAATAAGACCTCTGATACGTCTGTGTTGAAAGTTTTATTGAATACTTCGTCTTTTAGACCGTGCATAGCTTCGTCTGCAAATTTATTGATGCGTTGGCTTTCATAAATCCATTCTGGGGATAGTAGATGTTTGACTGTGACAAGACAGCTTATTAATTTGCTCGTTCGGACTAGCTTGTCCATTACGAGGTGGGTTGCGTCGATTGCTGAGGACACTACGAGGCCACCGAGTTGTCTGAAATTAAAAGAAATAATCGTTAGTAAATATGGTGATGGCGTTTTTAGAGTACCCTAAAAAGCCTAGCGTGCCCTCTCAAGTACGGAATAGATCAAATGTAAACACCAGGGGCTCAATTCTAGACCAGTAGATAGATAACACAAGAACTGTCAAATTCACTAAAGAAACTAACAGTTCTTGTGATATTTAACTACCGTGACAAAAAAGTCACTGGTCTAGGATTGAGCCCCAGTAGCAGTCACTCATCCAAATGGTGAAAAGTTTTAGGAGCAAACGAATACTGAGTGGAGACTGCTGGTAATCAATAAAGAAAAATCGAAAACTAGGCTCAGTGGTGCGTTTTGGGGAGATTTACGTCCAGTAGTGGACATCTTCTTGGTGAAAAGATTTTAAGTGCGCTTTATGAGGCCCCTTGCGCTTGACACAAGTAAACAGTTTTTTGAGGATCAACGACTTGGCAGTCCTCACGATATTAAAGGTTTGAGAGACCTAGCATAGTGCATATACATTTTTGAACAGAAAAACTTGATGTTGCACGAATGGATTTGAACTCACGACTGAAAGGCGCGGCTGCTATAGATAGTGCAATTCACGAAGGCGCGCCCCACTATTCCTCCTAACCGTTTATAGTATATGTGTGCAAGCTTCCGTCAATGTTTGAGTGTTATCGGTACACACTAATTACCTATGAGTGCACAAGCACACAACAATGAATAGACTACGGTTCGCGACTGCCGCTCGGAGCAAACTCCCCGCACCCCGCGAGGGGCGCGTCTTCGTGAATTGCACTATCTATACAGACCAACCATGCTTTCAGTAGCAATGGAATACTCGACCCTTTTAGGGGTCTACGACCTTTAGGCTGTGCGTTCTTTGTCAGGCTGCTTGGTCGCTTGGCACTGGCACCTAGACTCACCTAGCTATAGGACGTTTCAAAGTCGTCCATAAGATACAACTGTACCCAAAGTCCCAGTGCATTTACAACATTTCGTTACCAAATGTTGTTTTCGTTTCGCCATCGTGACTCTCTCTTTTGCATGGAAAAATCATGAGACAACAACTCTAACTACGTAACATATTTTTGCTGTCTCATCTTTTCTCCATACAAAAGACAGAGACACGTAGGCAAAACAAAAACAACATTTGGTAACGAAATGTGGGTAGCAAAACTCGGACTTCGGGTACTGAATAAAGTAATTTAGGATTTGAGTTAAAGTGGCGAGTGGTGTGTTTACCTGACTATAGTAGCAAGCTTGTTCATATGATGTGCGTTGACGGCGGAGAAGAGTACCCTCGGGGCGAGGTGCAGCGGGGGCGGCACAGGGGGCGTGGGAAGGGGCGCGGGGGGAGGGGACTCGAGGCGCGGCCGCTTGCTGCGTCGCGGCGCCGAGGCGAGCGCGGCGGCACTACGCTTCGCTCGCTCGTGAGATTCCTGCGTTATATTGATGGCCATTTTCCATGCGTCTGTGGAATTTATTTTTTATTATTATTCATTTATTTCATGGAATTCATTTTATGGCAAGTCTTTTACCATACAAGCTGTACGGCTATGGCACTCTCTCCCTCTGTCTGTCCGTTTATCTAAATCTGTCCATATTTTCAAAACGAATGTCACCAATCATTATTGTAATGTTTCTGTTATAATATGTTTCTTATGTGTACAATAAAGTATTAATTTATCTATATATCTTATTTCAGGCAACATAGTACGTATATCTTAAAAATACAGGGCCCATAGCATAAATACCTTAAATTTAAAATATATATTACTAGCAGCCCGGCGTTGCCCGGGCATTCCAGGATGCTAAAGAACATTCTAGAACTTTAAGGCATATAGGTATAGTTTAGCATTCTATTTTAGAATATTTTGTCAAAATCTAGAATCTACAGAAAACTCCTTACGTGATAGAAAAGGATAGACGTAGAAAATACTTGTTAGAAAAGGATGGACATATAATAGATTTTTAACCAAAAGTGTATGTTGTGCACCAAAAAAGGACACTTTTAGAATAAGAAAAAAATCTGATGTAAATGTATATTTTGAATGAGACCTTATAGAATCAGAATTCTGATAAAATCACATAAAATTATACCACCTCCACCTTTATTTCTTTTAAAAATTGTATTAGTACATAGACTTACTCATCAAATGCGATACGAGGCTGTAGTCCATTCTGAAAGGACTTGCTAAATTGAACTGCTGATATTTCGCGTTTTCAATCTGAAACAGTTATTGATGGGTAT
This sequence comes from Thera britannica, assembly GCA_939531255.2. NCBI lineage: Eukaryota > Metazoa > Arthropoda > Insecta > Lepidoptera > Geometridae > Thera > Thera britannica. The sequence continues at coordinate 7,154,778 of OW618039.2, read as the reverse complement.
AACATTATACATGCTAATGTTTGACTTAGATAAATAAATAAAATAAACATTGACAGAGAACAAACATCTGTGTACACCATATAAACATCTCAGTGGGGATGGAACCCACGACCTACGGCCACAGAAGGCAGAGCTACTACCAACTGAGCTGAGAGGTGGTACGTTAGTTACCTGTGCCAATGCGCTCATGTTCCCCAGCAAGAGATCCGTAAGCCATGCGGCGGTGACGACGGGAATGGACCACTCGCGAGCGCGACGGTACTTGTTGCCTTCCGCGCGCTTGCAGATTAGCACTGTGTTGTCACGTGTCATGTATGGCGTTAGCTGGGGATTCAATAAAAATATAAATAAATATCGTAGACAACCCACACAACACTATCTAGCCCCAAATTAAGCAGAGCTTGTGCTATGGGAACCAGATAGCTAATATAATACTAAAATATATTTTTTTTGTAAATACAAGTTGTCTCAATTAGGCCAAACTATTTTAGAATTAGAAAAGGTTTAGCTTGGCTTAATTAGGGGGAAGAATTAGGGGGGGGGTTGTGTGAATTGTCTACAATATTTTTTTTAAGGAGGCCGCATTTGAAAGACTTAATTGGAAAAACTGCATCAAAACCCCGACAAGAGCCAAGCTATTAAATTTAAGAAGATAGTTACCTTAGCGCCGATATGTTCTATACAAGCAGAGAGACGTTCTCTGTCCGTGGCTCTCCAGCCGGATATAGCCGCGCGATGGTGTTTGGCCGGTCGGTCGCGCGCCGAGTACATTGTGGGTAGATGCAACGCTTGCCAGGGCGGCGCCACGGCGCGACGCACCATGGCGTCCGATAGCCAGTACGCTGTCACACAACGTTTTGCGTCTCGTAGAGCCTGCAAAAGAAATAAATTAGTTTAAAAAACTTAAAAAAAAAACGCTTTTATAACTAATTGAACTAAAAAGTTAAAAATAACACTGTAAAAATCAATTGAAAAATGTATATTATTGTAAAAAAAGCGGGGGTGCTTTTTATAATAAAGGTCGCGGGTTCAAATCCCGCTCGGCTCTTATCTTTTGGGACATTATAAAAAACTTATTTTTGAGCATATAACCTGCATGACGACTCCATGTTTCTGCGTCTCGCACAGTAGATGGGTAACCCGCGCGCAGTAGCCGGGTTCGATCTCTCCGCCGCGCCGTTGGATCGCCTCCGCCCAGCGAGACACTCGCTCCACGCCCCAACTCTGCTGATACTCCACCTGGAATAACACTAACCATTATTCGGTCGGTTTTGTACAAGTTTTCACCCTTTATTTGTAACTAGCGCGACTTCGCTCGCCCCTTTGATTTTTCTTTTAAAAGTTTTTCCTCTTTTTCTCCGCTAAGGAAAATTATTTCCAGTTTCCTTTCTTAGTGCACCTCTATGCTATAAAAGAAACATACCCTCCAAGTTTCATGCTTCTAGGACTTACGGTTTAGGCTGAGCGTTGATTGTCAGTCAGTCAGTAACGTAAGAGTTTTATATATTTAAGATGTTTCTTAGGGATTCTTTTGTGTACAAACAAGTATTAATCTATCTTTAATCCGTCTACAAATATAATATATGTAAACTAGGCTATAAATAACAACTAAAAAAAAACACTCGGGCAAGGCCGCGATGCTGAATAAGGGCGGTGGTAAATAAGGTATATTTTTGTATTGATTTTATAGTGTTTAGTATACTTTTAGTAAATTAAACAGGCCTTTGCATCTATTATAGACTAGCGGACGCCCGCGGCTTCGCTCGCCCCTTTGCCGTTACGCCCCGTTGATTTTTCTTTAAAAAGTTTTTCCTCTTTTTCTCCGCTTAGGGAAATCATTTTCCAATTTCCTTTCTTAGTGCACCCCTATGCTATAAAAGAAACATCAAAGTTTCATGCTTCTAGGACTTACCGTTTAGGCTGAGCGTTGATTGTCAGTCAGTCAGTCAGTCAGTCAGTCAGTCAGTAACGTAAGAGTTTTATATATTATAAGATGATTTGTATAGCTTCAGGGGCAACTGGCGATTACTCAAGCCCTACTTGCGCGACGCTATAGTGCCTGGGACAGGATGGAATAGGCTTGCCCAGCACCTATATCATTTTGACAGCTTAGTCGGCTTAATCATCAAGAAAGACATGGTCAATACGTGGACAGTTACTCATATCATCATCATCATCATTATCAGCCTGTAGAAGTCCACTGCTGGACATAGGCCTCCCCTACACTTTTCCAGGAAGAACGATTCCGAGCCCTTTCCATCCATCGACTTCCCGCGATCTTAACAATGTCGTCGGTCCATCTGGTGGGTGGGCGCCCTACGCTACTCATATAGGACATTATAAAATCTTATGGTAAAAATATTGTAAACTTATGGTAATATGTTTACAATATTTTTACCATGATTGATTTAATTAAATTAACTTACAATATGAAAGACGCAGCCTAGCAGGAACAGATCAGGTGGCAGTTTGAGGTTAGGATTGTGTCCGTAGAACTGCGCACGCGCGGGCGGGGCTCGCACGGCGCCCGCGTACACCTTGTTGCCCACGCCCACGCCCACGCCTGGGGTCGCCGGCTGGACAATTATACAACCTTATCATTTATTAACCAAGTGAATTAAAAAAAAGCAGTATTAGTGTCACTTCGCCGGAGAGAAAATGTTGAATTTAAATTGGTATCAGAGGGCTCACTGAAAATGTTGAAACGTATAGCGCTCGTAAGTCATAACTTATGACTTACGAGCCCTACGTTCATAACATTAGTTCTCGCAATTCCGTCGGGGGCGCTCATCGTTTCTCCATACAAAATCGGGGCTAACGAATACGTTGACGACAAAATGATGTTAAAACTCAGAAAGAGCCCTCTGAAGTGTAAAAGCAATGAAGTACATAACCACAGATAAATCAGACATTAAAAAAAAATTAAACAACCAAAAGACAACCTAATTATATCAATAAAAGATTAAAATTACACAAAATTGGACGGCAGTTTGAGCTGTTTATTATTATCAGTTCGGAAGTAAAAACTCACAAAATGTAATCATGGTAAATATCCCGTTGCTTTATAAAAATAGCGTGATAGTGAATTATAACTTTTTAAATTATATATATCTCTCTCAGCTTGTATGTCAGTAGGGACTTATGCTTCAGTCTTGGTTGTGGATTGAGAGACTGCAAAAAAAATTCCAGAAAGCATTGTATATTTACTAGTAGGTTCTGTTTACCTGATGTGGATGATGTGCGGGTCCTAACAGCAATCTAGCGGGTGCTCTGACTGTCCCACCCGCCGCATGAGCCGCTGTCATCAATCTAAATCAAATGAAATCTTATACCTTTAAACGAGAAAATCTTGTATATAATATAAATATATCTCGTCTAATAGGATCTCGGAAATCGAGACAACGATTTTCATGAAATTAAGTATACAGAGGGTTTCGGGGGCGATAGATCGATCTAGCTAGGATTCATTTTCAGAAAAGACTAAGCAAAAAAGGTATTTAAATAATTAAAAATGTTAGCGCCATCTCTTGCCGAGTAGTCGAAACCACGAGTTAGCGTAGCAAATGCGATTTTGCTTTTCTGTGGTTAGTGTCACGGAGAACGCCATCTATTGAACTTCTACGTAAACACTCGAGACAAAAGAACTGGAGATTTTCATGAAAATTAGTATGCAGAAGGTTTCGGGGGCGATAAATCGATTTATATAGCTGAAATATTTTTTTAGAAAATCTATTTTATTGTTTTTAATAATCAACTTTATCTATTAATCAACTTAAACATAAACTTATTTTAGCTATTCTAAAAGATGGCGCTGTTAGAAAGATCGAAAAATATTATTCATATTTCACCATTTTCATCAGTATGTAGGTAATTCGTATTTAAATAATAATTCCTAAAAACACAATTTACAAAAAAAATACCGAGCAAAGCTCGGACATACCAGCTTGTTACTATTTAAAGTTGATTTCCTTGATGAGACTTATTCTTGTAAATGGGAGGCGATAATGTACATCATTATATTGTACACACACACCGTTATTACGATGCTAGTTAAGCCACATGTACACTGGAGCAATTCAAACATTAATTTTTACTTTTTTGTTCTGGCACTAGATACTTAAACTTGACCTTGATACTTTATAGGGCGGATTCGACTTAGGATTGGTTAGGTTATGTTAGAACATAAAAATTACGCAAAAGGCGAGCGAGCAGAGCAAACGTGCCGCCGCAGTTGCAGAAAATGTTTTTTTTTCAATGAAATCAAAGGCGTTATTCATCCCTAGATAAACAAAATATTTATCTGCTCCAGTGTACACGGGCCTTAACAATTTCCCAGTGGAAAAAAAGTGGATTCGTTTTAACTGGGTGTACATTAACTGGCCGTACATTAACCGGACCCTTGTAAATACTTATTATTTAAAGTTGATTTTTATAATGAGAAAAAAAAACTACGAAATTGTATTTCGTTCGATTCGATTCGTTCTATTGATCAGACACCAAAGCACCTTGAAAAATGATGGCAACAGGATATGTGATCGCTGTTCTTTGTTAGTATGAAATTTTTGATTGCAACAGAATTATACAATCACCTAGCAATAGTAGACTTTGTCAGGCGTATGACAATAAAGAAATAACCATTTCAACTTAGTCTAGCCATACCTCAAAGTGCCGGCAGCAGATGGCTCATGTTCGGTTGGTGGCCAGATAATGAAGAATTACCATTTTAACTAAGTCTAGCCATATCTCAAAGTGCCGGCAGCTGATGGCTCATGTTCGGTTGGTGGCCAGATAATGAAGAATGACTATTTTAAATTAGTCTAGCTTTACCTCAAAGTGCCGGCAGCAGAAGGCTCACGTTTGGTGGGAGGCCAGATAATTAATAACCATTTTAACTTAGTCTAGCCATACCTCAAAGTTCCAGCAGCGGAAGGCTCATGTTCGGTTGGTGGCGCGGTTCCTTGTAGCCTGATGCTGAGCATATTAGCCAGCGCTGTCTTCGTCTTGGGATTCACTAGTAACGCGTTATTGGCTGAAATAACGAAAAATATTTCAAATTTAAAAACAAATAAATCGCGCTTAAGGGGGTACGATTTTCATACAAACTTAATTTACACAACTATGGGCGAATAAAGTATTTATGTACACTGAAATAGCTGTAATAGGCTTTTACAGTGGTCCTTATTACCGGCCAGTTATATAAAGTTGGAGTGTCAGCCGTTGGTCGTGGCAGTCGAGGCTTCAGAAAAAGAATGACGAAAAAATTACTTTTTTGGGTTTTTATTAATATTTCTGTTATCCTAAAGTTTTCTCCAACGTTATATAACTGGCCGGCAATAAAGACCACTGTAAAATTCTATTACACTTATTTCAGTGTACATTTGTACTTTGTTTGCCCATAGTTGTGTAAATTCAGTTTGTATAGGAATCAAACAACCTTAAATTCCTTTTGAACTACTCGAAGGATCCAGTGACACGACAAGAGAATAATTACACCTCTTTCTGACGCACACTACGCGCTCTATGAAGCCGAAATTAGCCGATGTGCAATATTTGTTGCCTGCAACTATAAGTAGGGCTTCATAAATAGACTAGACAGACACTAGAAATAGACTTCAGAAACGAATCCAAGCCTTTTAATAAACTAATCCAAGTTACCAACAATTTTCATTCTCAGTTCAGTGCTTAGGGCGTGACTTCAAAGGTTTCGTCACGATGTTTTCCTTCGCTGTTTAAAGTCCGTATTCAGAAACAGTATCTTTGAGACTTTTCAATGGAGAACTGTCAAAAAATATATATTTGAGGCTCGACTCAGACTCAAGCAGTGTTTCGGAATATGGTCCTTAAACAGTGTAGGAAAACACCGTGGGCTGCTAATGCTGAAAGTAGTGTTTACCTTGATGCTGTTCGGGGGTGGTTGGCTGTAGTAAGGGCTGGTCGCCTTGTCCCTCTGCCACTAATACTTGCTGAGTTACTCCAGGCGATACCTGAAAAATGAATATTAATATAGCTTTTTTATTCCCACAGTTTACTTATTGTTTCAATAAAATTTAAAAGAGTGATGGTAAAATGATGGTAATAATGAATGGTGATTTAGTTAAATTTTTTATGTACTTTTTTATGTAGGTACTTTTTTATGTTTGCATGCTGGGTTTTTCTGGCGAAGTGTGTGATTCTATATTTGCCTATTAGGTATAAGATCTAAAATGTGTAAGTACATTTAATACATACTTCAAGCAAATAAATTATTTCATTTAAAAAAAAAAATTGTTTAGGCGAGGGCCTCAGGCTTACGGTCATTACCCTGACTTAAAGTTCAAAGTTCATTTTTTGTCGCATGGTTACACGTAATTCTTTTAACTATGAATGTAAACCAAGTATGTCTCATTTTGTAAATAAAAATATGAAAAAAGTAGAATTATTTTATACTATTGAAGGTAATATAAAATGAACGGAGAACTAATAAGTCATTTTTATGTCAAATGTATTTTTTTATGTCATTGTTACTTGTATATCATCCTTGTGTAATACTACTATTGTTGCATAGCATAAAATAAATAACTTCTGATCTTGGATTTGAAATGTATAAAATAATAATTGCTTGACAGTTGTTTTACCGTAAAAGTAAATGCCTCAAGTTTGCCGTGGTCTACGACTGTTCGCATGTAAATTGTAATTGTAATTTATTAAATTAATTAGAACGGTTGCGACATAGCAACCACTTAAATAAATAAATAAAAAATGTAAGTGCTAAAGATTACAGAAATGTCAAAAAATATATACAATAGAAGATCGAAATCGCATGTGACAGAGGTGAGGGCCTCTAGCTCCCGGCCTCTACCCTAACTCACCGGCACTTGTTTGACAGCGTGGTGGTGTTGTGCGTGCTCCCTCTGCGCTTGAAGCTGTTGTATCCGCTGAATGTGTTGTTGCCTCTGCAGCGCTAACTGCTGCATTTGTTCTACAGACCCGCCGGTCGCGGATACGGGACTTGAGACCGCTGTACCACCTACTGGGGTTAAGAGAAGGTAAGGCAAATGACAAATTCTTAAAAGTCTGCGCACATCTAGCGCGATGGTGATGACAATCAGTGAAACGCTGTCTAATATCGCTGTCATATTTGACAGTGTTTCAGTGATCTGCACTTGATGTGCGGACTGGTTTCCGCAAATAGGCCGCTGGCAGCCATTTTGGCGTGACGCTTGACACATATTTTCGAACTCTTTAGATTCTATGACATGCCGGTTTCGTCACGATGTTTTCCTTCACCTTTTGAGAGACTGGCATAGTGCACTTTCTGACAGAAAAACTCATTGGTGCACGACTGGATTTGAACCCACGTCCTTAGAACCGGAAGGCGGGGCCGCTGCCACTTGACCTTTAGTACTATTAGGAGTAGGTAAGTTATCGATTGAAACGGTAGGAACTTAGCCGAAGTTTGTTGCCTGTTCTTCTAGGCATGCTCGCGTGGAACTGGCACCTAGACTCACCTAGCTTTAAAACGTTTCAAAGTGATTCTTGTGCAACAAAATAAACATATTTTGAGTTTGATCAATCAAATAACCAAGTTTATTTTACTGTCAAAGATTTGGATGACCTGGCTTACTAAAAGAAACGGACTCTGGCAGAATTTGTGACAAATAATAGCAGCAAACAAAAAAGAAGAAGCGCAGTAGTCTAACTATACAGATAACTAGTTTTTTTAATAAAAAAAAAAAGTGACGTAAACCCAGCGCACGTCCACTTAGATAGGATGTGACCTTTGAAGCATTACACTGCGTCCTTTGGTTATAAAACTAACAAATATTTATTATGATACCTCATGGTAACCAAAAATGACCTTAATAACAGTAAGCCGCACACTGTGGTCTAAAAAGGTATGAACCAAGCCACGAATTTCAAGAAATGCGCCGCAAATCATTGCCTCTCACTCTTCACTACACCTAACAATAGAGCGTGAGAGAGCTGTACTGATTCACAGCGCCATCTTGGGTTCGTTATTTGCACGGGTTGTAAACTTTTTAGTAAGCAACAAAAGGTTAACAACCTTCTTTATGCAGTTCAAAAAATATTAACTCTTTATAAATTAAAGCTAATTATAAAAAGCTCACTTTCAATATCACTGCAATCCTCTTCAAAGCGGTCCATTGTAATATAAAGAAAACTCTCGAAAGACACGCAGTTTGTTTCAACACTAGATAGAATTGAAATTGTAATTCATAGTGGAACAATATAAGCGGTCACATGCGCCAGATGATCTAAATACCAAATCCTAACGCCCCTAGCAATACGTGAGCGTTATAAAAATGCGCTTAGATAAGCAGAGGAAAGTTTTATAATAGGTAGTGGAATCGTGCGACTTTGTTCGGGTTTTAGGCCCGTATTCAGAAATAATGCTTGAGTCTGAGTCGAGCCTCAATAGATTTTAGGCACTTTTCAATGGAGAACTGTCCTGAACAAAAAATCTATCCTTGAGGCTCGACTCAGACTTAAACACTGTTTCTGAATACGGGTCCAAGGCTCACTCATATTCATAATAGTCTTAGAGAAGTCATTTAGCATAACAGGCTTACTTCACGTTTAAGTACACGGCAAAGTAACAGTAGTACTTAACAAGTGGCTTTTAAGCCTTGTGCACATCTAAGGCGACGCTGTCAAATATAACAGTGATATTTGACAGCGTTTCCCTGATCGCCACCACAGAACCCTCAAAGCGAGCCGCTAAAAAGTGTAATGAAGGGGGACTTACCCCCCCTCATTACCACCTGACACTTTTTAGTACCTACTACTCATAACTAGGCTTTTTTTCGCAAGTTTCTAGTAGATTCCGCGTAAGTTAAGTATGCGCGTGACAGATGACGGAAAACATGAAAAAAATGGACTTGAAATATATCTCAACATCATCAAACATTTCATTCGCACAACATTTCGCAAATTTGTGATTGGGAGATTAGTTCCAGTTAGGTTTTTTACATTTTCGCCGACTTTACGTGTGTTGCCATCGTGGGCAAGAAAATGACAGTGAGAATAGGGCACATGCACAACTTAACTTATGCATATTACTTTAAAGACCTTGAAAATGCGATGGATACGAGAATGTATTTAGGTTATAGTACCCACATGAAATAGTAGGTGTAGGAAAAGGGTACAGGGTGTAAGAATAGCACTTATGAAAACTGAAGGAACATGCACAGCTATTTTTAACACACTTCAAATAAATTCTTTTTTTTATGTTTGCCATTGTATAATCTGAAAAGTAATATTTCCAGATTGCTCCCATAGAAATTTCAACACAATCGGTTTTGTCGTTTTGTTTTAATGTTTGTTACTGCAGATCTCCGTCATTTATAAACTGATCTAGTACAACTTTTTTTATCTGAAAGTTAATACTTCCAGATTGTTATATAATATATATATTGTAATACGTCCCATCGGTTTAATAATAATCCTCGTTTTTCTTTTTTTATATGAAAGGTAATGCTTCTAATAGATTGCTCCTAAAGACATTTTATCAAAACCTGGTTTAGCCGATTAGCTACAATGTTGCTGATTCCAAAGAACGATTTTTCGATAAGCGCCTCTAGCGAAAGTGACCCATAAACAAAAACATGTCGAACGGTTCGAATTAAAAAAAGAACAGTGAATCAAATTAGACTAGGGTTACTAAAGTTACGATTACGTTTTCAAGAGTAAACTTTTTTTTTTCGATAAGCGCCTGTGTCGCCTGTAGCGAACGTGTCTAGAGCCCGCGTGACCCATAAACAAAACCATGTCGAACGGTTCGAATCACAAAAAGAACAGTGAATCAAATCAGACTACTAAAGTTACGATTACGTTTTCAAGAGTAAACTTTTACACACTGTAAATAGTAACATAGATCAGTTAATTGTGGATTGACGTGGTATGGCCGACCATAGTTCAATTATTTTTTAATTTACCTGCATTATTTACTTGTTTACGCTATTCTAAATTATTATTCAATAATTTATTAATTGCGATGATGGTAGTCAAATTACTAAATAACTGAAACAAGATTTTTCTAAATATATTTTGATAGTACACGCGTGTTTTTATTTTTTATAGATTTAGCAAAAATGCTCTGAGTTTTACTGACGAAAAAATTATGTGCACTATTCCAGAAACACATTGGTACACGGACTGGATTTGAACCCACGACCTTAGATCTAGATCGGAAGGCGGGGCCGCCACCACTAGGCCACCAGCGCTCTGTACTGTACTAGTTCGTTACCTATTTATATATGAATATGACGTATAGCTTAGACTCAAAGTCAAGTCAAATATGTATTTAATCACAAGGGTCACTTTGGAACGTCTATACCAGTTCCACGCGACCAAGATTAGAAGAACAGTACCCGAAGTCCAAGTTTTGCTACCACATTTCGTTACCAAATGTTGTTTTCGTTTCGCGTACGTGTCTTCTTTTGTATGGAAAAAAGACAGCAAAAATACGTTACGTAGATAGAGTTGTTGCCACATCATTTTTCCATGCAAAAGAGAGAGACACGTAAACGAAAGGAAAACATTTGGTAAGAAAATGTTGTAAATGCACTGGGACTTTGGGTACAGGCAACAAACTAAGGCTTGGTTCCTACCGTTTTTAATTCAACACACTTAAAAGTGTCGACATTATGAATAAAGGGGTAAGTATTTAAATAGGCTTACCGGGAGATTGGGGCGGCGCGGGCGAAGCTATGGGGATCGCAGCCCTAGCCCCGGGTTGTTGAAGCCAATGTACCTAAGCACAGAATAAAATACAAAATCATAATCATACTAAGCATAATCTTATACCTTTAAACGAGAAAATCTTGTATATATATTTAGGATCTCGGAAACGGCACCAACGATTTTCACGAAATTTAGTATAGAAGGGTTTTCGGGGGCGATAAATTGATCTAGCTAGGATTCATTTTAAGAAAATGATTATTTCTTTCCGAGTGCAATAATTAAACATAAACTGAATATGTGACTGCTCCTGCCATCATTGACGATTGTGAGCAACTAACTGCAAGCATGTCCAGCAGATGGCGTTGTTCAGTAAGAATAAACAGGTAAAGATGATAATATAACGAAAAAAATTCCGAGCGAAGCTCGGTTACCAACTGCTAGTCTAACTAATATTAAAAACGCGAAAGTTTGTAAGTATGGATGGATGGATGCATGGATGTTTGCTACTCAATAACTCTGGAACGACAACGGATTTGGATGAAATTTGGCACAGATATAGATTATGGTCTGGAATGGATACATAATTATCCCAAAAAAAACGGGAACGGGGCGAGCGAAGCCGCGGGCCGCCGCTTGTACTTCATAATATTATAAATGCGAAAGTAACTCTATCTGTCCGTCTTGATTTCACGCCAAAACTACATTTCGTCTACGAAATGTTGTTTTCGTTTCGCCTATTTTGTCTTTCTCTATTGTATGGAGAAAAGATGAGACAGCATAAATACGTTACGAAGAAACGATCGAAACGAGTTGTTGTCTCATCAATTTTCCATACAAAAGAAAGACACACGTAGGCGAAACGAGGTGTTCAAATTGATCGAGTAAAACTCAGACTAAGGGTACAGGAAATGCATAAATTAGTAAGTTAAAACGTACTTGCTGTTGCTGAGCCATTTCTGGTGCGATTTGGCTGCGAATGAAGGTGACACTTTGCGGAGCCGGCGACTGAGCGCCGGGGGAACCCGTTACGACACCAGGTTGTTGCTGCAACAAAGATTTTTTTATAATGAGGAACATTTAATTTTATCAACTTGAAGCTTTCACCATAGTAGGGTTTAATGCTATTAGCATTAAAAACCAGTTATCCTGGCCGTGCAAAATATTGTGGCCTCTCAGTTCAGTTGGTAGTAGCTCTGCCTTCTACAAGGTTGTCTGGAAGAGATCGCTCTTAATGATAAGACCGCCCATTGTATTCCACTTTGATGTTTTTCTGTATTCCCTTGTTAATTTTATGTGGTGTGTAATAAAGTATTTTCTATCTATCTTCTGCTCCGTAGGTCGTGGGTTCGATCCCCACCGAGAACAAGTAATTGTGTGGTGAATGCAGATGTTTGTTCTCTGCCTAGGTGTTATATTTATTTTATTTAGTCAGATTATTTTTATAATATTTACAACAGAATATACATTATTTACAAAAACTATTACTAAACAACATGAAATACCTAATTAAAAAGAAAAAATAAAAATTACATTATATAAGAAACTAGAAAATTTTATAATGAACTCTGTTTTCCACTTGTAGGTATTACAGGTAGAAAACAGAGTTCAGATCACCGACCGCAGGCAATGTGCCCAAAAGGCTGGCAACGTTACCTCTTTGAATAGCTAAGCTAATTCTTTGCCCTAGGTAAGCGCCAGGTGTTATATTGTATTCTAAGTATGTATTTACAACAAAAAAAAAATCAAGTAGGTATTGTATCAGCTATCTGGTTTAGTACAAGCTCTGCTTAATTTGAGGCTAGATAGTGTTGTGTGGATTGTCTACAATATTAAATAATATTTTAAATCATCTTTATTAGATGCAAAGGCCGGTTTATTACAGAAAAAAATTAAAACACTCAGATTTACCGAACTTACTTGCTGATGAGCCAAAGCCGCGGCTCTCTGCAACGAAAGTTGCCGCCTTTTCTGCAGTTGCGCAACAAACATGGCGCGCTGTTGCGGGTTCATTTGCTGCAGTTGCGCATGCGTTTGCGCGTCCAAGTGGATCAGCTGACGACCTCCACCGCCTGCCGTCCATGACACCTGGTAATTTACGCACAATTTAGAACTCATTATCAAGAAGAGAATAGAAGAAAAGAAGAGAGATAGAGAAACGTGGTGGTCTCGTCGTGTCGTTCTTTCTAAATCTCCAACAATCAAAACCTAGTCGCAAAAAACGAATTGAAACAAAACTTATCTTTGACAAGCTGGGCGACAAAAGTTTGATACCTATACCTACTAACCGGGAACAAATCGATATATCGTTTTGCATGGACGATTGGTGGCCATAGTGCCCTTTCTTAACGTATATTATTATGTTCTGTGCCATAGAAAGGATAAGTGCGCCTCATAGATGCTCCATGCGTCTCCTTGACCCATGTTTTCGAATTTTTTAGGTTATACGACATGCCGATTTCCTCACCATGTTTTCCTTCACCGTTCGAGAGCACTAGTATAATGCACAAAGTTTTGGTACAAGACTCATTGTTTTAAGACTTGATTTGAACCCACGACCTTAGGATCAAGGTGGGGAGTTCTATATTCTTTATGGTCAGAAATGCAAGTTTTAAGGATAAGTAGGTTTAAGTTTGGAATGGGATTTACAGATATTTTAAGCAAACAGCTGTGTGAATCATAAATAAATCAAGCAATTGATGATGCAGAGATGCAGAGACTGATGGAAGGAGAAGTGGATAAAGGACAGAAAATGGTGTATTTAATGCAGTGCAAGCACAAAAAAACAAGCATGAACAAGCAAGCAACAAAAAAATATTTATTATAACTATAATAAAAAAACAGTTTCCTTAATCTAGTATCTTACCCTGGGTCCGACAGATCCCGGCTGAGCAATTTGCTGCCGTTGTTGCAAATACTGCTGTTGTTGCCAGGATACGTTCTGCCCCTGGACTAACTGCTGTCCTGGAGACACAATCTGTTGGCCACCAGCATGGGTAATAATCTGTTGGATCCCCCCACCAGCCGTCAACTGAGAACCTGGTGACTGTGGCAATTGTGATAGAACTTGCTGTGTTTGTCCAACTGTTTGGCCTATAATCTGCTGTCCGGTTTGTGTGACAATTTGTTGGGACGACTGTGCAATCACAACTTGATGTTGCTGCCCCTGTTGGATTACATGGTTCCCTTGTGATAAGACTTGTTGTGATCCTTGGGTGATGATTTGCTGGCCACCTTGGTTGACGATCTGTCCTCCTTGGTGGACGATCTGGCTTTGTGAGACAAGCTGCTGACCCTGTTGTAATGTAACTTGTTGGTTTCCGTGAACAAGGATTTGCTGTTGACCTGTGTGTTGGTTGATTAAAACCTGCTGCGGTGCTTGGACTATTTGTTGTTGGCCGGAGCTGTTTAGAATCTGCTGCTTTTGCACTAGAATCTGATGATGAGTCTGACCCATCGAACCCTGAGAGTTGATTGATTGCTGTAGAATCTGCGGGGATTGGATGGTATGTTGAGGGCTCAGCTGTGGCTGGTTGTTGATCAAAGCTTGCTGTTGTGTTTGCATTATTTGCTGTTGTAAGATAACTTGGTTCTGGTTTCTCTGGACTAGGGGTCCTCTTATGATTTGATGCTGTCCTTGTACGTTCTGTACCATTTGGACATTCTGCTGGCGCCAGGAGCTTTGTGTAGCTTGCTGAGTTTGTATTGTTTGCTGCACAGATTGGATCTGCTGGCTTTGGTTCACCAGCTGGTTTAACTGGACTTGGCCCGTCTGACCTTGAGACGATGAAACAATACCCTGATTCGTAACACCCATGTTGAGATTCTGTTGCTGATTGGTCATAGCTTGAACTGTCTGCTGTTGGCCGAGCTGTTGGCCAGAACTGATTATCTGTTGGCTTATAACCTGTGGCTGTCTTGAATTTTGTAGTATTTGCTGGGTGGACTGAGCGAGGTGTTGTGCTATGTTTTGAACAGCCTGTGAAGCCGATTGCTGACTTAAGCTCATGCTTTGCTTCATAGCAAGATTCTGTTGGTTTATCTGTTGCTGTTGCAAGTTATTGGCACTCTGACTCAGCATCTGGCTTATATTCTCAATCTGTTGCTGTGCTGAGCTCATGGACGTGGTCGGAGATTGCATATGATGCTGGTTGCTCTGTATGTGCTGCTGTAATTGCCCCGACATGTTCTGAGTCATTTGAGAGACTGAAACATTTGGTTGGGAGAATTGGTTGTTTTGATTTTGTTGGTTGATTTTATTTTGTTGTTGCATCATCTGCATTTTTAATTGGTGTTGCTGAAGCATTTTCTGCTGCTGCATTTGTATTGCTGTCAGCCCATGTGGCTGCTGCTGTTGCTGTTGTTGCTGTTGTTGTTGTTGGCCAGGTTGTTGGTTGTATTGTAAGTTAACTTGTTGATTTTGCATCATACCAGCCTGCGACACAACCGTGTTTTGACCAAACTTCTGAATCAACTGTGTGTTGGCCTGGCTGCCTTGTATTTGTACATTTTGCATATTCTGTGTGACAATACCCTGTTGTAGTGTCTTACTCATGATGCTTGAAGTCGGGATGGAAGTAGAAGTATAGCCCATTGTGTTAATGGCTGATGTTGCCACATGTGAAGACGGTGCACTTGATGGCGGATGGTTCCAAGGCATCCTTTGCTTCAGTTTGTCTAGCAATGCTTGAGTGCTGTCATCTTTGCTTTCCGCCATGTTTTGTGTAGGCACCTCGTTCTTAGCTATACCCTCTTCAAAGTCAAATCCTGTGATAGCACTGATCCTATCCATAGGCTTCGGTGGCGGCTGTGGTACTATTAGCAATTTAGGATGGAATATGTCTGTGGCTGCTTGGATTCTAGCCCGAATACTCTCTAAAACCCAATCGGGGGTTACAATTTTAAGTCTAGAGGCTGGGATGTTGAGTGCAGTGTTATACTTCTTTCCCGATGCCACGCCGCAAATAAGATGGGTGCACTGAGAGTCTAGGTTTAACTTCACTCGGCCACCGTAGTAGGTGATCACGGCGAACAGAGCTTTCGCATCCGCGGCACTCACTTTAGTAACACACGCCAAAACATTTAGAAATATCTTGCTCTTGTTTGGGCTGTATGGCTTTGGGTTAGCAAGCTTTTTTAGACGCGCGCAAGCTAAAACCCAGTGCTCAGTCACAGCAGGAATCTGGTAAATATCCTGGGCTTCGTCAATGTCATTTTCAGAAGGATTCTGGCCGCAAATTAGATGCGTGACATAGTCTGACAAATACTTGGTGTTATCCGCGCCGCCGGACTGCAGAAGCCGCATAATCTACAAGCACAGAACAAGTTCTAGAGTATGCTCCACGCGTAAAACAACGATATGTACTCACAACAACAAAAACAAAAAGAAACAAACCTTTTCCGAAACATCTCCAGACTGGTAGTACTTGACATCCTTGAATATTGGTTCTTGCAAAGACAACGAATCTAAATCGTCAACGATTGTTACCATTTTCTTTTTATATGTTTGTTATTAATATTTGACACAGTTTTACACGTTCATTGTGGTAATTTACATGAAAAGCCGATCGTAGGTAATTCATGTCATAAAAATGGACAGCCATTTATTAAACAACAATGTTGCCAACCAAAAAATAAACAAATTAAAGTAAGTAGGTTTAGGCCGATTATTCAGGCTGGCATTTCTTTTTAGGCTAACAACATTCCTCCAAGCTAACAACAGACGATCAAGCTTACAGTATTATGAAATTCAGGTTGCCTGAAAACGAATTTGACATCATGGAACGCAAAAACTTGTTTTACTAAACTCGATAAATAACAAGAAATCGATAAATAAATAGTCTGTTGTTTTCAGAGAATGTAGACTCATTTCATGATAAACATAGTTAAGTACATTTATTTCTTTGTTTTATTATATTTTTTGAATGTTAATTAACTATGTGTCTCGTGTACATACATATTACGTTTACGTGCTTAGCTTAAAGTACATAAAAATAAATTCAAAACTCTTTGCTTTGATAGTTTAGTATTTATGTTTTTGCTTGTATACGTTGAAGATTATGACGACGACGTCACACCACGCCACGCCCAAGTACGCATAAGTATGCGTTATTTAGCTAAATTCTGCGTAAAATTGTGACCGTTGTTTTTGTGACACTGATTCAATCTTATAATCTTCGTATAAGATTTTTATAATCCGGATAACAATATCTAAAATACCTGAGCGAAATCATTTAACGTACCTAGATGAAACTACCTACCTACCTTACGATTTTCGTTGTAAATATAAGAATAAGTAAATAAATAGAAAAAAACCACTGGAGAAAAAAGATTTGCGAACTGCAATCACGAAACGGAAAAAGTAACGTGACGTGGCAAAATTTTGAGGATGGGTAAATGGAAAGTAAAATGTCAAAATCAATCAGGGACTACTATGTCTGTGCATTTTAAATACGTTCAACCGTTATGGAGCTAAGTGGGTACAATATTTGTTTACTTACAAACACCCACTCAACCAAAAACTTTCACATTGATTAGCACTTACTCAGATACTAATGCTAAATCGTACCTAAAGAAATCATTTCCAAACGGATGAGTAGGTATTTTTAACAAAATGTTTAACCTCAGCGAATGATAAAAATTTTATATGCAAAATATTCAATTTGGCTACTCGGATTAAAACCAGTTTAGCCGCGTCAACAGGGTTGTAAATATCGCAGCGCAGTTCTGGTGCTATTAAATTTATTCAGCGCAGTTCTGGTGCTATTTATTTATTTAAATTTATACCGATGCAAACAAAATCATAAACTTTTAGAGGACTAGCTCTTTCCTACAGCTTTACTCGCGTGATACATTACATAGCAACCGCTCACAGCCAAAGACATAAACCAACTGCCCTAATAATACTGTATCACAGGTTTTTACAACCTATTTCAGGCACCAGTCTCCTCAATAACTTGATTTTCTTTTAAAAATATGTATTACAT
The DNA here is from genome assembly GCA_939531255.2 of Thera britannica. NCBI lineage: Eukaryota > Metazoa > Arthropoda > Insecta > Lepidoptera > Geometridae > Thera > Thera britannica. Next base: position 7,137,112 of record OW618039.2, on the reverse strand, counting down.
TGTTAACAAGGTAATTTATTATAATGCTCGAGGTAAGAAGTAGTGAGCTACCTAATGATGATAAGTATAACATTTTTGACTTTGCTATAGCCGAACTTTATTCGCTTATTAACTCGTATAAACTCTTGTGCGTTCATTATTCGTTCAATTTATAGGATTAATTACATAATGTACCTACCTAAGTACCTAACAATGCACTTTTTATCAACTCAAAATAAATGATTTTTTCTAGGAAACCTAAACCTTTACCGCGTATTTTCCAAATAATTTAGAAACATGTTATTTTTTGATAGGGTGCGTGCCTACCTACTTGTTTGAAAGAATAACCACTGACGAGTGACGACAAAGGATTATCCTACTACATCATTTCACTACATGAATGGTTAATTCATCTCAGACCAGTATTTCGCTGACCAGAGGCATAAGCAGTCGTGACGTGAAAAAAAATGCTATACACACTAATAGTGGACTAAAGATGGAACGTAAAATGAATTGTGTTTGTTATACTTTTATAGTATTAGCTATTGTTTTAAAAGTGGATTGTCAGTATGAACAAACACCGCAATCACCATGTCCTGGTATATTTACGTACTTAAGTGATGGGGACATAGTGTATGGGTATATAACTTTGAAGCCCAGTGGTGGAACTGTGACCACTATTCACTTAAAGGCTAACTTTACGGTAGCAGCACGTCTTCCTACTGTAAGTATGAAAAAGTAAACTTACTTTAATTTAGGTACTTATAAGCACAAGAAAACCATTCATGTCACTGCATAAATCTAGAATGAGCAATGCAAGGATAATCTGTGTTCATAAGCATTTAGGTATAGGTAACCTACTTTAGTTTGCAAATAAAACTATGGGTACAAGTGTAGTCTAAACTGAATGCTGATTAGGTACCTACCTATAAAAAGTAATGTATTCAAAGATTTGTTTTGTTTTTTTATAGTTATTCTTCTATAACAAATTATATTATTGTGTAAATTAAACATGAGTTTACAACGTTTTCGCCATTTTATTTTGGTAAATAACACGTTTTAAATCTGGTTAAATTCCGGTTGCCTACGCGTTACTTAACATTAATAAATAAGTACCTAATTTGTTATTAATTACAAATAAAAATGATGTCATAGGTAATTAGATAATAATCTAATAAAATCCATTTTATGGTATCGGTTACTTTGAGCATATTAAAAAACATCATAATATACTTACCAATAAAACACGATGTTAGACAAAGCGAACGTTTGACGGTCGTTTTGCTGCCGGGGAAATACATAAAAAGAGAAATTGCGGTCAGCTGGAAGGCAAGTTTATTTGTTCAGTTTTGTCACAAATAAACATACTGGCAAAACATCTTTTAATTGGGTACCTACATTAGTCTCTGTCTCTAGTCTCTATTTTTAAATTTTGAATTGCAGAGACGAGCGTATAAAGGTATTATTAATTTTGTTTGCTAGCTTAATATTAACATAAAGACAAAAAAAGCTTTATCAATTCAAATCAAATAATATTTATTTCAGAAATTATTCCATCGATTATTTTCTTAGTAATAATGTATAACTCAGAAACTAGTGTTAATGATGTTACGAAAAACATTATACAGGGTGTTACAAAACTACCCGTAAAGCCGAAAGGCGGTTAAATGGGGCCTTAATAACGAGCCCCCACTCAATTTTTTTTTTATTTGTGAAAGAAAACTGGAAAATCTATTATTAGGTATCTTTCTGTTAAGGGCCCCTTATGTCGAAGATTTAGGTATTTAACTCACCCAGTCGACTTGCATCCGCGTTACGCGGGAGCCGACTTGATATGAACTCCGGTGACCCTTTGACGGCGGGCGAGAACGCCACAGTATAACATAATGCAGTAGGCAAAGTAAGTTTAATATTATTGACTATATTTGAGTTTGTGGTACCTACCTAAAAATACAAACAACAAATTAAAACAAACATAATTGTTATGAACAATATTTATTCTCATTTATTATACTTACAGGTTGATTTAATATGATGTACAGAATGCTTATTTTGAATTAAAATTCATTATAATTTGTTGTTGTGACGTGCTTTTTCTTGTAATTGACTAAACAAGTAGTTGATGTCAATGATGCGTCTCCCTGAAGCTGGTTGAAACTCGTATTCTTGATTTTCAGACTCTACGAGAAAAGGGTCATCTTGACTAGATTTTCTGCAACAATAAGTGATTTTTGATATTTAGTAAAAATTTTTAAAATTCTTAATATGGAAAATAGCAATGGTTTTAAGCTATAAATTATATTTTATTTCCATAAACTAACAAAATTATAAAATGATGAAGAATTATTAGTAGAAAATATTTTTCCACACTGTTATCATCGCAGTAAAATGTAAAAAAAAAATTATCTACTCCTGGTTTGTCCTGGTACTCCTGGTTTGTTATACTGTCATAACAGTGACATTATCATGACATTTTTTTGTTTACAAAAATAATCTCCAATTCTGAATCAGACTATCCTTATTAATATTATAAAGGCGTTTGTAACTCTGTCTGTCTGTCTGGCTTTCACGCCAAAACTACTGAACCGATTGAAATGAAGTTCGGTACACAAATAGTTGAGGGCCTGAGGAAGGACATAGGCTACTTTTTATCGCGAAAAAAGGGTTGTAAGGGGTTGAAAATAGGGGTTGAAAGTTGTATGGAAGTATCGTCATTTTTAGAGCTAGAAACTTAAAACTTATTTTTTAGTCTGTTGATCTAAATATATATAACTCAAAGGTGACTGACTGACATAGTGATCTATCAACGCACAGCCCCAACCACTGGACGGATCGGGCTAAAATTTGGCATGCAGGTAGATGTTATGACGTAGACATCCGCTAAGAAAGGAAAATGGAAAATTATTTTCCAAAGAGGAGAAAAATAGGAAAAATGGTTTAAAGAAAAATCAACGCACAGCCTAAACCGTTAGCCCTAGAAGCATGAAACTTAGAAGGTGTGTTCCTCTAATAGAGCAGAGGTGCACTAAGAAAGAAAGTAGGAAAATTATTTCCCTAAAAGAAGAAAAAACGGAAAATGATTTTAAGAAAAATCACAAAAAATAGCTTTACAAAATACGCAAAAAAACATTTAAAAAATTCAGCTACCGCAGCATCTGGCACCAGGTTCGATTACACACAAAGGTTCACAAACAAACCGATGATAACCACTACGACAAAATCGCGGGAAACATCTATCATACTTAAACTAAACACTGCTGAAAAAAATCGGCAACAACAGCACTCGCCTTCAAATTCAAATACAGAGTGTATTTGAATTTGAAGGCGAGTGCTGTTGTTAAAAAGTAAAAGCTCAAAACTATAGTAACCAGCAGTTGGTCATGTCAAATTAAAAAAATCTGATACGGTTATACACCAACACGCATACGAAACCCCAAATTAGCCACTAATATAACATAAAATCACAAAAAATAGCTTTACAAAATACGAAAAAAAAACATTAAAAAATTTTCAGCTACCGCAGCATTCGTCACCAGGTTTTAATACACACAAAAGTTCACAAACAAACCGATGATAACCACTACGACAAAATTGCGGGAATTATCTATCATTCTTAAACTAAATACTGCTGAAAAAAATCGGCTACAACAGCACTCGCCTTCAAATTCAAATACACTCTAAAGTACAAGCTCAAAACTATAGTAACCAGCAGTTGGTCATGTCAAATTAAAAAAATCTGATTCGATTATACACCAACACGCATACGAAACCCCAAATTAGCCACTAATATAACATAAAATCACAAAAAATTGCTTTACAAAATACGCAAAAAAAAACATTAAAAAAATTTCAGCTACCGCAGCATCTGGCAACAGGTTTGATTACACACAATGGTTCACAAACAAACCGATGATAACCACTATGACAAAATTGCGGGAAACATCTATCAGACTTAAACTTAACACTGCTGAAAAAAATCGGCTCCAACAGCACTCACCTTCAAATTCAAATAATCTCTAAAGTACAAGCTCAAAACAATGGTAACTAGCAGTTGGTCATATCAAACTAAAAAAACGAACTCAAATATCCACGCGGACGAAGTCGCGGGTATCAGCTAGTTTTATAAAAAAAAATATGACATTCTAAGTTTGTACTGGGGGGGGGGAAAGGGAGGGGAGTACAGGGGAGAGTGTGGAGGGGAGGTGCGAGAAGTGATGCGGGGAGTGTGGAGGGGAGTACAGGGGGAGTGTGGCGGGGAGTCGCGGGGGGAGTGTGGAGGGGAGGTGCGGGGGGAGTGTGGATGGGAGTACAGGGGGAGTGTGGAGGGGAGGTGCAGGGGGGATGCAGGGGGAGTACAGGGGGAGTGTGGAGGGGAGGTGCGAGGGGAGTTCAGGGGGGAGTGTGGAGGGGAGGTGCGAGGGATGCGGGGGGAGTGTGGAGGGAGTACATGGGGGAGTGTGGAGGGAGTACAGGGGGGAGTGTGGAGGGAGTACAGGGGGGAGTGTGGAGGGAGTACAGGGGGGAGTGTGGAGGGGAGGTGCGAGGGGTGATGCGGGGGGGGTGTGGAGGGGAGTACAGGGGGGAGTGTGGAGGGGAGGTGCGGGGGGGCGTGTGGAGGGGAGTGTGGAGAGGAGTGCGGGAGGAGTTTAGTGGGGAGTGCAAAGGGGGAGAAAATTAAAAATGCTACCCATAGGCACTATACCACGTGGACGAAGTCGCGGGCACAGCTAATAGTTAATATTTCATATTTCTTTCCGTACTTATACTGCTTTAACTATACTGTGGCAAGGAGTTGGTACCTACATACTAAGTATATTCTCAGCTATTTATGGAACAAAGTAGGTAAGTAACGTAAGGAGTAAAGTAGGTAATATTTAAATAGAACAAAGGTTCCTACATAATAAATAAACACGTACGTGCAAGTAATGTACTTACTTAACATTTCTTTGTAATGCATTCGTCCTGTTGCGTTTGTTAGCCATGGTGACGACTTAGCGAGATCAATTTTAGTTTATTTTCGTAAAATCACTGCACGTCACAAGTCGCGCGTCGGGCGGGAAGAGCACTGGCACAGGTCCATCGTCGGTAAGCGCTACCGCGCGACTGACTTAGCCCACGGCGACGCGCCGCTCGTGTGTTTGTAGGTAAATAATTCATTATAAATAGGAAAATAACATTACAACATCCAACTCAGCGATTTGTACTAGAAAAGTGATTTATCTAAAGATTGGTGTAAAAATAAAGTCAATATTTTTTTTATTTTAGGCACAGTATTGAATTTGTTTTTTAAAAATAGGCAACTTTGGTATTTTTTTCTATCGAACGAAATTCATCTGATTGTGTAACTGTAAGCGAATTGTACTCTGTAAGATCCTCAACTAAAACATATATTTTTTTCAGAATTTTACGTTTATTTTTGACTGATTCATATTGATTTTACAACAGCATTTGCGGCATAAGCAGCTCTTAAGTAATCTGGTTACCTGACGTATTATATTATATCATGTGTTACATTATCACATATCATTGTACAGATACAGACATTATTAACGCTGTACAGATTTATGCAGACATATTTGTTTGTGCACTTTCGTAATATACCCATGACCTTTTTGATGCAATGTTGTTGCACTTTTGTAATTATAATCGACCTTTTTGCTACACTTCAGGCTATCAAGCTCTGGAATGCACTTCCTGTTTCTATTCGCTGTGCTAAATCACTCCCATTTTTCTCTTCTCTTCTATTTTTAAAAACGTGGTTCACCAACACTACCTCTTATCACTCCCTTCAACATCATCGTAATCTCTTGTCTTCACTATTGTTTTTCTTTTCTTTAACTTGTATTAAAATGTCTCAATTACACTTATTTTTTTCAGATGTTGTTTTATTGTTTTGTTCATATCATTTTATTAGTTTATTACTTTATATTTTATTTATTGTTACTATTTATGCCCCGCCCCATCCATACTCATGCAATATTATGTTATTTCCATCCAAAAGTTGTCTGGAAGAAATTGCTTCGAGATTCTTTTTTTTTAATCTTTCACTCTGGTGTAAAATAAAGTTATATTATATTCTATCCTATTATTTTTTGATGCAATGTAGGCACCTACCTACCTACGCACCTTCTCCTAACTAATGAATGTTTTTTGTATTATTATTACCAGTGAGGTTTTGTATATTGAGACAAATATGTCTTGTCTCTCACTTTTGTTTGGTAGTTTTAGTACTCGTCTAGTTTTATAAATGCTACACTCTTGTCGCACAATGGTATAATATGTCGGTTCATCTGTGTCCTGCTATCCACCAAATAGTTGACAGTAGTCGTGAAAAACGTGGGGTCTAAAATTAGCCAATGTGCTCTACGGTTGGAAGGATTGCGAAACTACTAGGTATGCATTGTTTTTAATTTAATTGGACACAAGTTTATCCCAGTATTTTATTCTTACATACATTGTTGCAAGACTAAATAATTTTTACCACGTCCGGTCGTGTCAGTCACTATGTGTGAATATGCAAAAATGATTAATCTTGCTCTTCTGAAACTGGAATTGGCATCAGGTTTTTTTGTTGATTTTAATTATAAACACACACACGTAAATACGTTTTACTGGAAATCATATTATGGTAACTTGAAAGAGGCTAACTTATGGTGCATTGTATTATAAAAAATGAGTTTATTGAACCTACACCTATCAACATTGTCTAGGGATATTCCATTTAGAATGGACTTTCAGATTTTTCGAGATTTTGTTCCTACATAAATTTTTATTAATAAATAATATCAATAGATTAGTTGAGCTATCTCTAGATCGTTTGTAACGGTCTGCAGATAGCTCAACTATTTCTTGTGTATTTTGGACATATTTGTTAAAACATTTAATGATATGAAATAATTGTATTTGCTTGAAGCATGGTACATTTTAGAACATAAATATAAGTAATGTAAACACTTCTTAAACCATAATGATTATAATACTTGACAAGTTGCTAAGAAGATACTTAATAAACATGACATCACACTCAAGAAAATAAAGAATACTTTAAAGATTTACATAAAAGGTATAATAATAAGTAGACAAAGATACCCACAGCCACACTAAAAGACTTGATATTCAATTTAGACAGAAGTTAATAGGTAAACGTAATCAAACCGTTGTTTCTGGAAATGTATAGATGTCTAGCAGGTTTTGAGATTGAAGTGATGATAGTCAGAAGGTATTGCCTACCAACTTGAAAACATCAGATCTGTACCAATAGAAAAAGTGCTTGGAGTGATTTTAAACATTCCACACAACACATGGGAACCAGATAGCTGATATAAAACATTATATAGTATGTTTTTTTGTGAATACATACTAAGCATACCACATAACACCCAGACAGAGAACAAACATCAATGTTCAACACAAAAATATTTGTTCTCGAGGGATCGATCCCTCGCCCTCCAGCACAGAAAGCAGAGCTACCACCAACTGGGCTGTCAAAAACGTGCGTGTGCAAATGTGCATTTATAAAAAAAGTGCAATTTAATTATATTATTATGTACCTTTTTTAAAAATAAAACGAACTTCTATGGGATGTTCCTAATCTAACGTCAACCTAACCTAACCTCAGGCAAGGTTACTGAAATAAAGGCCTTCTGTTTTATGACGTATAATTGGCTTTATTAAAAATACCATTTCAAACCTCTCGTCAATGCATTTGGTGTTTCATCTCCAACAAGAATGACTAATTGTTTATTATTTGATTAATGGATTACGCATGTGAATGATGGATTCTCGTTTATCCGACTGCGATTTCACCTTTTTTCTTGTATTTAAACATGTTATATCCTTGTATTTCAACTTTCTCCTTGCATACGCGAAATAAAATGATACCCAAATGATTTATTGATTTCTAAAAGAACGGTATTTTATAACAATTGGTACTTAAAAATTATCTTTCAAAATGATTGAATTCGTGGAAGTTTCAATATAGGTATCCGGTACGGTATAAGTATTTTAGTTCAAATCGTTACCTTGATCATGCATAAATGGAAGATACCTTGGTATTTGCGAAAAGTTTTCCTTAATCATCTTCTAAATAATATTTAAATCTTGTCATTTGATCGTGATGTTATTGACCAAATTAAACCACTACGTTTTATTATACCACGAATAGAACATTCTTCTTATTTTATCTATTGCTACTCAGTTTAATTTATATCAAGTGACAAAACGCTTTCATCGTTTTTGTAAACCTGTATTTTATGTTTTAAATACATAATCATATCTACAATATTTGAATTTGAATACTTGAACTCCTCTACTGAAGTTCAAATTCATAAAACTACTGTAATTCCAGTCACACTCACCGCTATAGTTCCCCTATCCATCTTAGACTGGTCTTCTATTTATGGGTGTTTGCTCGTTGGTTGAGTTGTAGCGTTTTCCTTGAAGGGACAGTCCCCAGACCCAAGGACTATTACTCACTAGAGGTCAAAGGTGAAATGACTCTGCTTTGTATATTTTTCTTTCCTTTTATTAAAAGAGTGTAAAACAGAGTGGATTTTCGATGTAGAGTTTATAATAGTTTGGATCCCACAAAATGCAAGGCAGTGACGTGGAAGGCCCAAAATGAGATGGATGAACGAACTTGACTCTCACCTTAGATCGTGGCCTGTTAATGTTTTAAGTTGCGAATAGTTAAAAGAGGGAATGAAGGCCTTTGCCTTGCAGTGGGAGAACAATAGCTAAAAAATAATTTATTAAAGTCTTGACTAGTAGTTACAAGCACATTCGAATTTAATTTGTAGCGTGTTGGTGATTAGATTGTATTTGGGATACTATCAAATAAATTTAACTTTCTTTGGGTCAAGGTACCCTTAACATTAGAATTAAATAAAAATAAGATACTATTTAAAACTCAATTTAGGTCAATAGCTGTTATTTTGTGGACTAAGTACCTACTAGTCAGAACTTTCTTTTTAAACATTATTCTGCTGACGTGCTATTGGCAAAAGAAATTTACACTTGCCAGGAATATTTAATAGGCACTTAGAAATAAATCCTATGTGCATAGTTGACTATTTGTATGCAGTATTGCGTAGTTTACACTTCTGCAGCAATATTTAATTTGTGTACGTAACTAGTATTTAAATAATTATTAGACACTAATAAAAAGTTCTAATGCTGAGTATTCAGTAGGCCTACCACAAACTCTGTCTGGCTCTGTCTCTCGTTCTGTTTTTGAGTCTGTGTGAGAGACTAAATAAACCCACGTCGAAACGTCACACACAGTAAAATACTAACACAGACTCAAAACCAGAGCTAGAGACAGAGCCAGATAGCTTGTGGTAGGCCTACTAGTAAGCAATTATACCTACATACCGACTTGGGTAACATCAAGTAGGTATTTTAAGTTTTTAGGTGGGTAAATTCACATACAATGGAAGTTATTATTATGTTTGAAATCGTTCAAGTAAGAACGAAAATATATAGTGTCCACTGAGATGACGAATGATAGAGTTAGAGTGGAAGAAAAAAACCTTGTCGACCCCACGGCAAGTTCGGCAAGTTTATCATGCGCACTTGATGTGCAGGCAGGTTTTCCGCAAGTAGGCCGCTGGTGGGCCCTTTTTGCGTGACCCTTGACACGCGTTGCTAGAACTTTTTTAGGTTCTACAACACGCCGGTTTCCTCATGATGTTTTCCTTCACCGTTTTGAGAGTACTGGCATAGTGCACATCAACTTTTCGATAGTAAAACTCATTGGTACACGAGTGGATTTGAACCCATGACCTTCGGATAGGAAGGCGGGGCCACTACCACTAGACCACCAGTGATCTCAAAATTGTCAACCCCACTTCTTGAGGGGTAAGGGCAGGAAGATGATGATGATGAAGAACGAAAATATATGGATAAAGTAAAAAAAAAAAAGCAGCCAAGTGCGAGTCGGACTCGCCCATGAAGGGTTCCGTAGCACGACGAACTACAAAAACCTTTATATTATGTTACTTGATGTAACATAATAAGGTTCTTGTAGTTCGTCGAAAGGTAAATTGCGGTTTACGGTTTATGACGTATAAAAAAAAAACTACTGACTAGATTTCGTTCAAATTAAATATCGTTGGAAGTTTGCATAGTAATGTACAACATATATTTTTTTTAGTTTTATCATTCTCTTACTTTAGAAGTTAGAGGGGGGGGGACCAACTTTTTTCCACTTTGGAAGTGTCTCTCGCGCAAACTATTCAGTTTAGAAAAAAACGATATTAGAAACCTCATTATCATTTTTAAAGACCTATTCATAAATACCCCACACGTATGGGTTCGATGAAAAAAAATTTTTTGAGTTTCAGTTTCAAGTATGGGGACCCCCGAAATTTATTGCTTTTTTTTTAATTTTATGTAAAAAACTTAATGCGGTTCACAGAATACATCTACACGCCAAGTTTCATCAGTCTAGCTTTTACGGTTTCGGAGAAAAATGGCTGTGACATACGGACGGACAGACAGACAGACAGACAGACAGACATGACGAATCTATAAGGGTTCCGTTTTTGCCATTTGGATACGGAACCCTAACAAGTCTAAATTGAACACAAAGAAACTAACAATTAAAAAAATATTTACAAAATGTACAAAATACACAAGAAACACAGTTGAGTTGCAGACCGTTACAAACGATATAATAATATCAGGCCCCTATTTAATAAAGCTGACAATTCGACATATATGTCAAAAAGTGACAAAATTGTGGCATTGTCGCGCTTTTGTGACATATTTGCCACTTTTATTAATAGCCTAAGCGCGACAATTCCACAATTTTGTCGCTTTGTGAGCCGTCGAATTGTCAGCTTTATGAAACAGGGCCCTGGCAATGCCACCAGAGTCTTGGGGACGCTTCCGTCTGGTACTGATTTGGATCAGTAGGACTACCACAAGCTCTGTTTGGCTCTGTCTCTAGCTCTGGTTTTGAGTCTGTGTAAGTGATCACCAGTGTATTATACTGTGTGTGTGACGTTTCGACGTATATGATTTATTTAGACAACACTCGCAAAGATTTAAACCCAGGGCCAGAGACAGAGCTTGTGGTAGGTCTACAGTTGAGCTATCTCTAATCTTAATTGGTTTTAAAATAAACTGTAAGTAAATGGTGAAAAATCAGTTATTTTTACTAAAACAAATCCTATTGTTACAGAATTACGTAGGGCGAATAGAAGGAATCGGCAATAATATACTGCAAAAGTTCAACCGAGGAATGCCCATTCAGTACAGAGTGCATTTCCCTGTCACCTACCCCTTGCCTCGGCTGACATCAATCATTGTGAATGAGCAACAGCTGTGCTCCGCACCTACAGGTTATTAACCTTACATTGTTTTTGTTATTTTACCCAGAATACTATTGGATGATCACTAATTTTTTAGTCAATGATGGTAATGATAAAAGCCCATACACGATCAATTTATTCAAAACAAAACACGATTTTACATAGATAGTTTAAATTTAAACTCCCATATCTCATAATTTTCAGATGTACCACGGCCGCAACAGTATATAACAACATTGAGCCTTGATCACATGCTCTTCCTGAAAGGTGGACCGAACAATCAAGTCTACAATCCCCATGAGACAGAACCCGAAATAAACTACATAGGACAGATTGGAGACAATACCCAAGTATTCACCATCAATGATATTGGCGATAGAGATGGATCTTGGAATTCAGGTAACCAAATCGAGTTAATTATATTAATTTTAAGAGCTTCAATAGGTTTTTGAAGCCTTGTAACATTATTGCTAACTAACTTAAATTATTTAGAATATTAATATTTTTTAGGAGTTTACCCGTTTAACCCTTATTTAGTTTTGAATATAACACAACCTGTGCGGCCAACTCGGCCAGTCGTGAAGCCAACACCAGCTCCGGTTCGTCCAAGCCGTCCGAATCCGCCTCGGCCACGGCCTGAGTACACACAAAGTCCACCAACTCCGGACAATATTGAGCATTATTCTGAACAATATCCTGAACAAACAACGCAAGCAACTGTACCAACTCGACCAACGACATCTGCTCCGCCCGTTGTGGTTCTGTAAGTTATCTAAATTTACCTTCTGATTCTAATTCTAGTTTGTTTTGGGTATATGGTCTGCACTGACGTCCCACGATAGGGGGTATTGTGCATTGTCCCCCTGCTAACTTTACCCCAGCCCGCCCAAATCCTATAGAAGCGGAGTAGGATCTTGGGTTGATGGCAATAATCTTCCAGAGGGACAAGACTAATAACTAATAAATTGATCTTATTGTTTGCATTGTTTTATGGAACTATTTTTTTGTGACCTTTGCAACGATGCGTAGTATTAGCAACGTAAAACCATAAAATTAACTTCTTCTTCCTGCCCTTATCCCACTTTATGTGGGGTTGGCACAACATGTATTCCTCCATTCCTCTCTGTCAGCCGTCATCTCTGCATTCACTCCTCTCTTATCCATGTCAGCTTTCACACAATTCATCCATGTTTTCCTTGGTCTATACCTCTGCTCACAATATACATCTTCATCCATACTCATCACTCTCCTAGTCACATGACTTTCATCCCTCCTCATGACATGCCCGTACCACGCCAGCCTATTGCTCCTCAATTTTTCTGTCACTGGCGCTACTTTCAAACTTCCCCTGATAATCTCATTAGGTATACCATAAAACTAACTAAGAGGACCTTTACTTTCAGCCCACCGAAATTACCTGAAGCCGCATCAGTCGAATGCGGTATGATAGCAGGAGGTAATGAAATACCTCTAATTTTCGGCGGAAGCACATTTCCCCGAGGTGAATGGCCGTGGCTAGTAGCACTTTATAAAAGGCAAAAAGGAAGTCTGACATTCATTTGCGCAGGCACTTTGATATCTGACAGGCATATTGTTACTGGTAAGTGAAGTTATCTCAGTTACCCGAAGTAATCAATCGTGACGTGGATCATTGATTAGTTAGTCTATTTAATTAGTTGTTTAAGACTTTTAGAGCGCTAATGGTCTAGTGGTAGCGGCCCCACCTTTGATCCAGTGAGTTTTTCTGTTGAAAAATGTTTGTGTATTCACAATGCTAGTGCTCTCAAACGGTGAAAAATAATATCGTGAGGAAACCTGCAGCTTAGTCAGCTACGCACGTATTGACCATGTGTTTCCTGTGGATTAGGCCGACTAAGCTGTCAGGATGGTATAGGTGTTGGGCAAGCCTATTCCATCTAAAATTCTGAACCAGGCACTGTGGCATCCCGTAAGTAGAGGCATAAGTGAACAGTTGCCCCTGACACTATATAAATCATCTAAAATAGATGCGCCTGTTTACTTACTCTTACACTTAAGACTTTGGACAACCTCCAGGATCCGAGTTCCAAGATACCTAAGGAGAGATTTACATTTTAAGAAATGCCTGATTATTTTTTTTATTACAGCTGCTCACTGTATGCATCAAAAGAGTAGGCTATCCTCAATAAAGGACATCGTCGTAAAAGTAGGAGTATACAATTTAGAGGATTGGGGTGACGATATCAGCGTAACACGTACACTGCAATCAGCTCGAATTCACGAGTCTTACAACGCTACTACTTTGCAAGGTAAGTTTCTATTTTTAACCGACTTCCAATCAAAAAGGAGGAGGTTCTCAATTCGGTTATGTTTTTTTTTTATTGATACCGCATTACTTCGTCATTTGTGAGCCGATTTGAAAAAATATTTTTTTATCTGAAAGGTACTGCTTCCAGATTGGTCCCATTTTAATTTTATTAAAATCGGTATTGCCATTTCTTTTTAAATAAATTTTTAATGTTTGTAACTGCATGCCTCCCATTTATGAACCGATTTAGAAAATTATTTTTTTATTTGGAAGGTTATTCTTATGTCTAAATTGTCCCAAACAAATTTCATTAAAATCGGTTTAGCCGTTTGGCAATGAAGTCGGTTTCTCAAGTTTTTTAAACTTATTATTACTTAGTATAGCCATTTGGCTGTTACCTGCTCTCATTTGATAACTGTAACTCATTTGATACGCATCACATACCCTGTACCCCATAACTTCCATTATTCTGAGCACATAACTCGGAATTCCCCTGATACAAAGTTTTTCTCGATAGGTAGAACAAGATTCTTAGAAAATCTACGAACGAACTGAGTTGAAAACCATTTAAGCTAATAATTAGCTGAGTTCAAAAAGTAGTAGTAAAATTACTTTTTATTTGGCTCAAAAACAATAGAAAAAGAAGAGCATCAAATATAGAAATCAAAAACGAAAATTTACTTGCTGTGTAGTTTTTTATAATGAACACTCAACCTTATCTGAATTATGAATGGCTAAGCAAACTAATCGTAAAAAACGAAAATCATATTCCTCTATGGATTTTTGGACGGCAGAAGTAGTCTACGGAAGGTGCCTCTAGCGAAGAAATTTCCCTGACTCTTTGTGCAGCGTGAAATTTATTCTAATAATGATGATTATTATGTTAGTTTTAAGTACTGAAATAAAATAATAAAATGTATTATGAATAACGACGTAACACTTTAATTTCAGATGATATTTTAGTCTTTACGATGGATAAACCGGTGGATTATAACAACTACATCAGGCCAGCGTGTCTCTGGAATGGGGATAAAGACCTCGGCCGGATAGTTGGAGCTTCAGGGGTTGTAAGTGTCTCCTCAATTTGACATGGTTATAGTGATTTCTAATTTACCAAATTAATAATATTAGTTTACAAACTTCAGAAACCGACTTCATGGCAAAACTGCTGAACCGATTTTGATGAAGGTTCTTTGGAACCAATCTGGAAATATTTCTTTTCAGATAAAAACAATTTTTCAAATCGGTTCCTAAATGACGAAATTATAGGATGGGAATGTTTGTTACATTAAAAAAAAAATACAACTGAATTGCGAACTCCTCCTTTTTTGTTTGAGGTCTGTTAAAGGAGGATGATATTTTTTTATAAGTTTGTTACTGAATTTAGAAACTGATTTAAAAAATATATCTGTAAGGTTATACATCCAGATTGGTCTCATATAAATTTAATCAAAATCAGTTAATATTTCAAGTTTATTAAACTTTTCGAATAACTAAGCCCAATTTTACTGATGATTAATTGACCAATCAAATATTTGACAGGTACAATGCATACAACACTTTGAATTAAACAACTGTCAAAAATTTGATTGGCGTGTAACCAGGCCTTACATTGCAAATCCTTTGATTAATAGGTGGCTGGCTGGGGTCAAAGTGAAGTGGCACCAGTTGGTAAAGGTGAGCCACGCATGGTTCGAATACCAGTGGTCAGCACATCAACCTGCAGAGCGAGTAAACCTGAGTTCCACAAGCTAACATCTTCTAAAACACTCTGTGCAGGTAAGTTTCGGAATCTATGTACATCTTCTTCTTCTTCTTCTTCCTACCCTTAATACACTTAATGTGGGGTCAGCACAACATGTCTTCCTCCTCCATTTTTTTTTTTATAAATAACATCTTGGATCTTTGTAAATAAGTAAATATAGTTAATCAGGTAGTGGATACTATTATTTATTCCGTTGTATATTGTGTTTTTTGTGTAGAATATAATTAGGTAAGTAGGTAATTTATTATTTAAACCTGTTTGATTAAAAATAGCAAGAACTTGTAAGCAAACATCCTAAAAATAACTCAGAGTTTGATGAAGGAAATAACGTATTGGGGGGAGGGGGTTCCATTTAGACTGTGACCAAACATTCAAGTGAAAGAGCTCATTATGGTTTTAAATAAAAGCAATTCTTTTACTGGCTTTTCCTTACTTTATGGTATCAACAACCTCACTTAACACTAGGTACTCATAGATAACACTACTTATTCCCGCTTGACCTAACGAGTTTCTTACTCTAGCTATAAAAATCTAGGCTATCAGCTGCGATCTGCGATGGCGATGGCGAAAACACTGCACACATTGATGCGAATTATGACAGTGCGATATTTGACAGTGATACACTGATCGCCATCGCAGAGATTCTACATTTGCGCAAGGCTTATCACGATTATATTCTTTCAGGTGATCGTAAAGGCTCCGGACCTTGCTTAGGAGATTCAGGCGGGGGTCTTTACATTTTGGACAACGGGCGCTGGCGCGTTCGCGGTATCGTTTCACTCTCTTTGAGACCATCAAACGGAGACAGTACATGTAACTTGGATGAATACATCGTGTTTACAGACGCAGCCCAATATCTCGATTGGATAAAAAAAATCATTAATGAAAATTTATATGATTTTTGAAGACTGTTTTTTTGCCTTAAAATGTTTGCCATAGTTTTATTATTAAGATTTTATTATTAAGACATCAATTTTTTTTACTGGACTAGTGCCTAGGAATAGGAATAGGTGTAGATTGATAACTTAAATTAAATATTTGTACAAGCAAAAAGGCACATGTGTATTTTAAACACCCTGTATTTTGGCACTAGGCATTTACTTAATTTTTCAGAGGGACGATACCCTTACATAATATTATAACTTGAAACCATTTAAATAAATGAATTTGCCGCGCATTGTTGTTGTGACTTTTTTGCGTGATGCATTAGCGTTAGAGCGAGATTCGTAAAACAGAATTTTGCTTGATCGTTTGTAATAACCTAAGCAGATAGGGATTAGGGATACGGTCAAACGTCTGTCTACGCGGTCAAACTATTTTTTAACTTAGAGCAGCATCGCTTGCTTTACTTGTCAATGTCAGATTAAAATCAGAGACAGAGTATCATTCAGTCAGTCAGTCAGGCACCCTGGTCAGGCACGCAGACAGTCAGCCAGTCAGCAGCAGGTGGCAGCACTGGCAGAAGAAAGAAGAAGAAGTTTTGTTTTTTGTCATGACCAAGGTCATGACGGTTATTTTATTTCGGCGCTCTTATATTTACGAAATTGAATTTTTCTTTTAACTTTTAGGGCTAAGTTTTTTGTAATATTCGACTATTTTTCTACTTCTTCTTTCTTTGTAAGCTTATTTACGTTAAATCTCACTGCACTCATTTTACATCGATTTTTAATTATAGGTTTCATCATTTTATAATAATAAGTTGATGATGCACATAAGCAAACAATTAGCAAACATTTTTTTTATGGAAGACAAATATTCCCCTACCTTTGGCTTCTACTGGATGCAACTATGTAAAAAAATAAAAACTGGTGTTCCTCACGGCAGAGATAGGGTGATGATGATGTTAGATTTCGTGACTATATGATATTTTCGAATTACAGATACGCTAGTAGTTACTATGACACGGTAACGTCACAGAATAGATAATAGTTAGTAGCAAGCATACCAAGGCGTTTTTCGTGACTGTAGTAGATATAGGTACATACCTATTATAGATTTTATGAACTAGCGGCCGCCTGCGGCAGGCTTTGCCCACGTAGTAGTGGTCATTGCTAACATCCATCCTGTGGAATGTTTGTTTTATTTACCTACATGATAAGCCTTAGATAACGCATTGGATTCAATCTGTAATGTTATTATATGTGAATGATTATATAAATAAATAAATGATTTTGTAGATCTACTGCATTTAGTTAGGAATTATGAATAAGGTAGGCAAGGCAAGGCACTGATGCCAACAGCAACGAGCTTCGGCAAATTCATCATCCACACCTTGATGTGCGGGCTGGTTTCCGCAAGGCCTCTAGTGGGCCCTTTTTGCGTAGCGCTTGAAACGACCGTGTTGCTCGAACTTTTGTGGGTTCTACAACACGCCGGTTTCCTCACGATGTTTTACTGGCATAGTGCACATAAATTTTTCTACAGAAAAACTAATTGGTACATGACTGGATTTGAACCCACGACCTTAGGCGGATCGGAAGCTGGGTCCGCTACCACTAGACCACCAGTGCTCTCTGCCAACGAGCTTACCTGATGGTGGATTCAGAGGAGCTGGTAATCATTATAATCATTTAAGTAGGTAGGCATTCTGTGTTAAAATGGGACTTCTCAGCAAACAAGTACCTACCTAGGTATGTACTTAGTTATAGGTACATACTTACCTATAGGTACGTAACTTATCATCATCATTATTATTATTATTAAAAGCCTGTTGTGTCCCACTGCAGGGCAAAGGCCTCCCTTCCTTCTCTCCATTCATCTCTTGTTTGGGCTACTGTGGATCATCATCATTATCATTATTATAAATTGTACAGATTTGTATTTTTGTAATGAATAAACTCAAAAACTACTGGACTGGACTGATAAATTTATTTTGCCACTATAATGCTGAATTATCCCCGAATAACATTATACCTAGTTCGATCAAATTAAAACTACAGGAAATGAGTCTCTTTCACCAATAACTCTGCATCTGTAGTTTAGTAAGTACTGAGTTGTTCGACAGGTGGTACAAATGGAATGAAATGAAATAATATATTTATTTGCAAGAAATATGGTACAATTATTAGATCCCAGCTTCCTCATCCACTTTTTGGAGGCGAAGTAGCATTTAAGCTGAGTGAGGACCATTTTGGCTCTTATACAAATACTTATAAGTATACCCAGTTGGATACTGTCGGCACCCTTTTCAGCAATAGAACTAGGATTAGGTGTATACCTATTTCTTTCTATGTGTTTCTGTACCTATGTGTTCTATGTTTTATTTTCTCTTATGATTTCTTGTGTAGCGGTACCTTTACTCAATGTTCTTCTCTTTCTGTGGTTTTATTTTCTTTAGTTGTGTTTTTTGAGCCAAATAAAAAAGTTATCTATCTATCTATCTATCTAGATCATAGGGTATGTAAAAAAGTGGCTCACATACTTTGTCGGAGACTGATATACAAAATTCAAACAAAAAGTAGAAAACATAAGTTAAATTAAAATGAATCAGTGTGTCAGAATAATAACAATAATCAATTCAGAATAATAATTCTTGAAGAAAATAGAACATAATTCATATGAAATCTTTAACGCTATTGATACAACATTGTAGATAATGTCTTTAGTAGGTAGTTACTTCATCACACACATCTACCTAGTTACTTCATTCACAATCTGACTTCACACGCTTTTGGCAGGGTTTTAAACACTCATCACACACCCAATAAAGTCTGGTCATGGTCTACCACTTTCTAGCGCTAAGTTTAGAACACATCTTCAGCCCACTGAAGATGAAATCCCTCGAGGTGTCTGGCAAGCGGCAGAGGTGTCCAGCCCTGAAGAATTAAAAGTTCTTTTCATTAGTGATGACTGCCCAGTTCTAACTATGCGTAGGAGTTGCCTACGAGCTGTTGGTTCCCAACGCTGCTGGAGGCATTGGAGTCGTCTGTGCTGTAGGAAATGGTAAATACTCTTCAGATGATAATAATAAGACAGATCATTAATTACTGATGCTGTTACAGCCATCACATTTCTGTCTTATATATTATTCCGGTGGATTTTAGTTCGTAAATAGAGCTCGTATCTCGAAATAGCCCAGCAAGAATTGTAAAACAGTAGCAAGCAGAAGCAAGCATGACATTGACCTCTTGACATTTGACATTTGAGATGTCAGTTTTGACAGATGAAATATAAGATTTATGCACACAAATGTAGATATACATACATATACGCACACATATACCATAGAAATCTGCTTCTTCTTTTTTCGTGAAAATAAGGTCGGCCATTTTATTTGCCTCGTTTCGCGGTTTGTTCGTTCACTTAATTCGTGTTTCTTTCTATCGAAAGAGAAGTTAATTTCGTATTTTTAAACCTAGGATTATTGGTATAGTTCTAATGTCTTGGAATAAATTAGTTTGCAAAAACGAAGAATTACACTTGCTCGGAACATTATCTGGTGGTCAAAGTTTCAGGTTTGTTAATGTTACAAACTGCTGTCTATCTTTAAGCTGCAACCTTTAGTAGTCGTATATAATTAAATTATATGAGCACATAAGTAAAACCTGTAAATAAAATTATTATGAGCTATGGACTGGGCAGGTTTCTGTAATCTAAAAGGATAGAGGAGCTTTTTGGGGCTTAGACAATTTTCGGTCTCTTTTCAAAGTTACCTTTAATAGCATGAAGCTATGAATAATAACCAATTTTCTAGATGGAGATTCATCAAAGATATAGAAGAATGGATAGGAGTGTTCTCCAAAACGGTATGGAAACTAAGACAGAAAGATGACTGCTTACAGTACATTGTACTTGATTCTTTAACAAATAAAACTAAGCACAAACAAAACTTAAAGTCCTCTGAAGAAAACCAATTCAAAAAGTTGCTAATGGACTATTTTAGACTAGACACAAACTTAGGGGAGTACTACAAAGATTGGTCGGAAAAGGATGAACTGTTCAAGTGTGCAGCACAGCAGTTCTATGGTATAAGAATGCTTTGTCAAGAGCCTGTAGAAAACCTCTTTTCATTTATATGCAGTCAGAACAATCATATATCTAGGTAAGAACAAAAGTACGACTTAAACGGTTCCCTGAGTTATTCGCCAGTAGAAAAGGCCAGTGGTGCCATTCTTCCAAAACAATTTGTCCAAGTGATCACTGATTCCCCCTGTCAATTTTCAAATTTTGTTTAAAAGAATTTAAAATTCAAACAAACCATGTTGCAAGAAAAGCACTGCAAATCTTTATCTGACCTGGCAAATATTTGGCAAATTCTTTCGCAAGTAGGCAGCTGGCAAGGCCTCTTTGTGTGACGCTTTTATCTCAAGCGTAAGTGAACTTTTTAGGTTCTACGACATGCTGGTTTCCTCACGATGTTTTCCTTCGTGAGGATGTCACGCCAAAAGGGCCCACCAGCGGCCTACTTGCGGAAACCAGTCCGCACACAAAGTGCACAATTTTTTTTTTACTCATAAAATCTGTTTTCTAAGAAGTACTTTAAGCTTTGGCCTAATTACAGGATATCAAGCTTGGTTGAAAAGCTATGCACTCACTACGGTGAAGAGATCGGCAAACATGATGGAGTGACCTACTATGCTTTCCCTGAAGTTGAGAAGCTGTCACACCCAAAGGTACCATGAAACGTTCTTGGATCTTGCTTCAATGATTGTTGATTTATGAATGTAAATTGTACCCGTAGTAACCCAAATAAAAAAAACCTACTCTGCTCTCTTCTTTTTTGTAATGGTTTTGATGCCAGGGCATACAGCAAAGTTTTTTACTAATAAGATTTTTCTACCTACTAAAACTATTACACGGGTATTTATCGCGTTATTTTATTTATTTTCCCGACGTTTCGGCTATTGCAACATACTTTAATATTTTTTTACCGTCAATTTAAATTGTGTCTCCCCAATCGTGTCTCCCCACTTTTTAGGTGGAATCAGAGCTAAGAGATCTAGGTTTCGGCTACCGAGCCAAGTTCATACAGAAGTCGGCGGCGCAGATTGTGGAATGGGGCGGTGCTGGTTGGTTCAAGAGTCTGCAAGACATGAAGTATAAGGACGCTAGAGCAGAGCTTATGAAGCTGCACGGCATCGGGCCGAAGGTATTTTTCAAATTAAACAGCTTCATAACATTTGATTGAATGTGCCCTATCCCAGTACTCTCAAACAGTGAAGGAAAACATCGTGAGGAAACCGACGTGTCGTAGAACCCAAAAAAGGTCGAGCAACACGTGTCAAGGGTCACGCAAAAAGGGCCCACCAGCGGCCTACTTGCGGAAAAACCTGCCCGCACATCAAGTGCGCATGATAAACTTCCGAACGGCCAAATGTTATATTTGGAGTTACTCCTGACTGCCCCTTCCGAGAAAAGAGTCTGAGGACACACGCACGGGTGTCAGTTTCCCACTCGTGTGAACGAGGCGGATTCCTAGTTTAGTATGTAAAATATTTTATTTATTTCCAGGTAGCAGATTGCATTTGCCTAATGTCCCTGAATCATTTGGAAGCGCTGCCAGTAGACACACACGTGTATCAGATAGCAGCCCAAAACTATCTACCGCACTTGCGCGGGAAGAAAAATGTCACTGAGAAGATGTACACAGAGATTGGGGATCATTTTAGGATGGTCTACGGTGATATGGCCGGATGGGCTCATACTGTGAGTATACATAGTAGGGTGAAATTGAGGTGTCTGGATCAAGACATGTCCAGATACCTCAATTTCAACTATTCATCTATTCAATTTGATCTATTTATCTGTAAATTTTGATCTGTTCTTCTATTCGATTTGCTCTATTCATCAATTAAACTGTTCAATTTGACATATTAATTTTGATCTGTTCTATTCAATTCGATCGATTCAGCTATTAATTGTCATCTAATAAAATTTAGCTATTAATCGACGTCAATTATTATTTTGTTTAAGTATAGTCATTAGTCATTGTTGCTGGGTAGTTCCTTCCTAGTCCTGTTTTCAATATAAAGCACTAGACAGCTTAAACTAAAGACATCTTATTATAATTTACTTTTAAGTAATTTATAGAAGTAAGTAATTTACTAAGTAAAGAAAACTAGAAAATTGACAAAACATTTTATTATGCTATATCTAATTTATTATCTAAACCAAAGAGATGTTCTCAAATCAATGGATAATTCAATGTTCATTAATTTATGAATACATGATCTATTGAAATATACTCCTGGTTAGTTTTTGAATAAATCAACTATTCCGTTTTTGAGTAGGATCTTTTTCAAATTAATTTCTGCTTAGTTTTCGAAAAGATGAAAATAAATAAATAAATATTAAATATTATGGGCAAGTCACACAGCACTATCTAGCCCCAAACTAAGCAGATCTTGTATGATGAGAACCATATAGCTGATACATTTTTTTGGTAAATATGTACATACTTAAAAATAATGGATAAATTGATAACTTTTCATTACATGAAGCAACTTTAACGATTTGATTCGCGTTATTAAGTGATATAATGTCAATAATAGGTAGGTTCACTTCACTAGTGATCTTATGACCTGCTCGGGGCAATGCTTATCAAACTGGCTTTGAAACTTTACTTGTTTGAAAAACGTCATTAAAAAAAATATATATTTTTTTATACAGTTTACTTCTCAATAGAAAAAAGTAAAAAAAGCCATGTTTGAGGTTCGACTCAGACCTAAGCACTGTTTCTGAATACAGGTCTATGTTTATCAATTCAAATAAGATAAAATCTTTTTCCTTGTTTATAGAGTGAACTTCATGTGGCTATGAAAAAAATTCACCAAGAAGCGAACGAGCAAAAAACAAGAGGGATTTGACGTATTCAAAATCAGATAGATGATGGAAGGCCGGACGGGGAAAATACACCCTGAAAAACGATTGGGAGCACCCCGTCTGGGCCACCCCATGGGGCGTGATGGGCGCCTATGATCCCAACTATTAGAGTGTAATTCAGATATACCCAGTAACTAAAGGTAGTGAAATAGTAATGTGGATAGAAGAGTTGTACAAAAACTATAATATTGAAGATATTGGTGATAATGATTGTTCTTATTTCTTCCAATTACATAGTATTTAAGATCGCGTGCATAATAGTTTAAACTGTGTACATCATAAGAAAAAGGGTGTCTTGCCCCTCTGTCAGCTGGGCTGGCTGGGCCTCACAAGTGAATAGTTGAGCTCGATTATTAGCTTTTTAATTTTAATAGATAACAATTGAATAGATGAATAGGTCGAATTGAATAGAACAGATCAAAATTAATATGTCAAATTGAATAAATGAATAGTTGAATTGATTAATAGAGCAAATTGAATATAGCTTGACCGCAACCGCTGTGCCGCTCCCTAAGAAAATGCGGCTAGGTTCTAAGGCCCGTATGCAAAAGCAATGCTTGAGTCTGAGTGGAGCCTCAAGCATAGATGTTTGACACTTTTCAATAAAGAACTGTCAAACAATATTCGGCCACTTTAAAAATTACGGTCTTGACATCCCGAGATAACGCTTGTCCCATCTTTGGATTTGTATCTCTTGTGCATCTGACATAGACAGTCCGTGTCTCCCCCCGTCTCGCCGCGCGCTATCTCAGGCGCGGTACAGCATAGAAGAACAGATCAAAATTAATAGATAAATAGATCAAATTGAATATTTGAAATTATTTTATTCATACTTTGATGCTGGTGGTCAAGTAATAGCGTCCCCGCCTTCCGGTCGTAAAGTCGTGGGTTAAAATCCAGTAGTGTACCAATGAGTTTTGCTGGTTTAAAGATATTAACTTACTCCATGGTTCTGGTGGGCCTTCAATAATACTTCGAGATAGATAGATTGACAACTATTTAATTACCTATGTAGAGGTATATAACTATTAAATTAATTACGTTCACGCGCACGACTCATCGCTTCTCAAGCTCCCGTCAGAATGGCCCCACATTGTATAATATCAGTGCTCTCAAGCAGTTAAGGAAAACATCGTGAGGAAACCGAAAAAGTTAAAACATTGTGTTTCAAGTGCACGAAAGTAGCCTCTTTGAGGTGCACTTAAAATCCTTTCACCACACTTAGGTTTGAAAGAACCAAGCATTAAGTTTGATTTTTCATTACAGATATTATTCTGTGCAGATCTTAAGAAATTTCAAAAAGAGGAAGGTACAGAGGAATGTAGTAAGCCTAAAAAGAAGAGAAAAAAGTGATGTTTCTAATGTGATGATAAAATAAAATGTACAAAGTTTAATAAAATGTATTTTATTAAAAACTTTACAGATTTTTTGGAATACAAAAAAGTACAAATATAAATAGATAGTTAAGTCTTACAAATCGTCTGAATCAATAAACCGATTAAGATGGGTGCAAAAAGGAATGGGAAAGACTTTAGCCCACCAGTGGGACAGAGTCAAGATTAGTATAAAAACTTAAATTACCATAATTTGGAATGGTAAAAATTCTTTTTAAAAGATCCGAATTCCAATATCACATTTTTTGGATAATAATAGTAACTAAATAAGTAAATATTGCACTTTATTACTAACTTAAAAATAGTTTGTGAGATTATTTTCATACACACAGGATAATAATAGTTACCTACTTATGTGATTTTTTTATAACCATTAAAAAGCCTACAAACTCCTATTACTAATCGGTCAGTTAGAATAATCAAATGTGGCTAGAATACTAGTGAGAATACCAGCCTTAAAAATACAGCTACCTACTTAAAAATATTTCAGGGCAGTTAATGAGATAATACTTTTCATAATATTTCAGTCAGTAAACTAAGGGCTCGTCCGCACAGCGATATTCCACCGCTAGGTTTTTATTTATACACCTACAGCCATACTTATAAACGCAATTTAAATTTAGTTTTTTAATAATCTAAAAAAAACTCCATTTATTTGTTTTTTCAAGTTAGTGGATACATATTATATTTAGTTTAGACTTCCGTAAGTCCGTAATGGCCTGCGCACACCTAGTCTTTGTTTAAAGTTAGCTCTGTTACTATTTGTCATAATCCAGTGGTAAGAGATGGCAATAGTTTAAGCACTGCTTATCTTTTGACATATTTTTATAAGTAAGGTCACTAGAGTTACACCTAGTACGCCAAAATCCCCCTCCCATCCAAGTTTTGTTGACAAATGCGACTAGATTTTGATTGCAACAAAAAACTGTCTAGCTGCTATTCTGTCCAGTTGCGCCGAAGGACTTATGTTCTTTGCTATTATTTCAGTTCTCTCTGGTCGTGGGTTCAAATCCACTCGTGTACCAATGAGTTTTTCTGCCCAAAAATGTATGTACACTATGCCAGCGCTCTCAAACGGTGAAGGAAAACATCGTGAGGAAACCGGCATGTCGTAGAAACTAAAAAGTTCGAAAATATGTGTCAAGTGCACGAAAGGAGCCTCGTTGAGGCGACTTAAAATCCTTTCACCACGCTTGGTTCGAAAGAATCAGTGACACGATAAGAAGAACTGTCTGGTCGGCACTTCATGACTGAAGATCGTGATCACTAAAATACGGCCCGCCTCCAGCGCATCCTATTTGTAGCCATTTTGACCACATCAAATTGGTTTCCCCACCATGTTTCTCTCTTTAAAAAAATATACTATTTAACATTACATTCTATTTAACGCTAATGAAAATCGTATGTCAGCGTTAAATAGAATGTCATGTTAAATAGTATATTTTTTTAACACACTTAAATTCGAATTAATCTCAAATGTATAGTCTACAATTAGTCCTTTTGCGATTTTTAAAATGTCACTTAGTTATTTAGTTATGTTTTTTTTTTTTTAAATCTCAAATTTTCGCACGACCCGCTCTTAACTTTGTCAGGCCTAGTTTTTTTTAAATACTACTAGCTGATGGGACATGCATATGGCCCACCTGATGTTAAGCGGTACCCATCGCCTATAACAAAGCATTGACTCGTAGGTCACGCACGTTAGAAACGTGCCCTACGATGCACTGCCCTACGTCTATCAACTTGAGGCATACAGATGTTTCCCTCACGTTCCTATAATTACACCGGCACGTACTTCGAACCGAAACACAGCAATGCTGCTTCACGGCAGAAATAGGCATGGTGGTAGTACTTCCCCGGACGGAGCCCTTCACAAAGAGCTCTACTACTACTGAAGTTACCACCGTAGTTCAGTTACCACCGTAATATATCTGAGGGCAGTATTCGATGAGTGCTTGTAATGCTCTGATTTCAAATGATAGGTCTGTTATAGCGGGTGGTGTGGCTACTAACGTCGGCGCGAATACTGTACTCAGGTTATGGGCGCTCATCTTGTTCACTTCGGCTTGTTGGGATACCCTGGAATATTTTATTTTATTTTATTAGAAAACCAACAGCAGTTAAGATAAAACAAATTAAACTAAAATAAGAGAAAATAACTAGCCAATTACAGGTTTTACTAGGTAAAGTAGTAAAGGTAGTGTAAAAATAAATTATAGTTTAAAAAACTAAAAAACAACGCTTTTATAACTAATTGAACTATATTATTATTTATAATTATAATATATTTTAATAATAATAATATAGTTCAATTAGTTATAAAAGCGTTGTTTTTTAGTTTTTTAAACTATATTTTTTTTTTTACTTTTTTTTTTTTTTTTCTTTTTTTTTCATATTATTGCACTGTCATCGACGTTTGACAGGTGTGCAAAGTTTGAATCAAATCTGATCGTTCAAAGTAGGACAAAATCGGGCTCAAAGAGGTCGGTTACATACATACATACAGGTGAAACTAATAAAAGCGTTATAAAAATAGTAATAATAACAAGTTCACTAGTGATTTAAGTGTTTCTGCGCAAGTGTGGGTGTGTGGGTAGGTGTGTGTATATAAAACAAAACATTCGATAAATATAGATTGATTGGAGAATCAGCCCTCACAGCTCAGTTGGCTCTGCCTTCTGCGTTGGAAGACGTGGGTTCGATCTCTATACTTATAAAGTCTCTTTTGTGAACAAAGGGATATTTACCATGATTAAATTTTGTGGGTTTTGACTCCCGATATTACGGCACAGTTGCATGTACACAATTAATAATAAACAAACAAACCCTTCCGAGGTATTTACAATATCGTGAGTTCATCGGCCTACACTTCGTCTTACGGTCATCGTCGTCTTTTTTTGAGTTTGACAACCTTTATTCCCCAACGGTCGTTAGTTTTATGAGCTCTTCTTCTTCTTACTGCCCTTATCCCACTTTAAGTGGGGTCGGCATAACATGTTCTCTTCTATTAGCCGTCATCTCTGTATTCTCTTCTTATCCATGTCATCTTTCTTACTGTTTATCCATCTTTTCTTTGGCATACCTCCACCCACATATCTATCTACATTCATACTCTCATCACTCACAACACTCCATAAGAAGCCGAAATTAGCCGATGTGCAATATTTGTTGCCTACTATTATAATTTATAATAGAAATGCTACAACAACTAACCTATGCAAATGTTGCACCATGTACTGCAAACAGTTGAAATGAGCAGGCGGCAGAGAATCCAAGCATTCCCGAAGCTTACTTATCTGAAGAGCAGGTGTTTTTGTTTCTGAAATAAACAAAAATAAAATAAAAATAAATATAAAGGGACACCACCAATACTTTCACTGTCAGGAGGCTCCATGTTCGACGTACAATGATGGTAGGCGTGAGTTTTTCGGGCGAAGAGAATGATACGAAATGGTATTTTAATCTCAATTTACTTTCCCCCGAAATATGATTAAAAATGAGTACAGAATATTATAATTAGCTTAGATAAATCGACACTCCGCCGAACACGTAATGCACGTCCGCGATGTAAACCGATTCGATCCGTAATCCTTGAAAATCGACCGGTCGACCCGCATTGCACACTAGCGCTCGTAGTTGTGTCAGAGTGACGTTCTTGCCACTCTAAAATAATCAACGCGCCGTCACGGCCGGACTGACATTCACGCGTCCTCGCGTGTCTGCTTGTGTCCAGCCCTCTTCTTTCAGTAATCTGAAAAGACAAGACGACACTGGTAGAGACATCTTAACGCGCTCGCCCATCCCTGACACCTAAACTGACTGTTACCCATCAAACATCATTTAAACGTCTGACCCTTGCATTACCACTTCATGCACTAGACCGGACAACTGATCTCAGACGTCCCTTCGACCAGCCACCATCAAAATGACGACATGGACCGGACAATCCATCAGCGTCCTTTCGACTAGTACGCACACACCGAACACACACATCACCACCAGCCCAGTGCCTGACCCGGAACATCGACCTGTATAAGCCAGTCCCTTAGGCCATTCACTTGCTGCACATGCCGCCGTTATTGGTTCAACTGTAGTCTAGCATTGGAACGTCGACCTGCATAAGCCAGTCCCATCGAAAGATACAATTCACCATACGCAACCCCAGTAGTTCTCAACAATATACGCAGCCATGTAGATGTGCATAACATAGGATTTTACACATAAAACTCAACTTACGATCTACTTTTCATCATGATCAGAAGCAGAGAGGGTTCCAGAGGTAGCGGTCATAGTGCGCGAACTAGATACTGAAACCGTGTCACTAGCATCATCAGATAGTTCCGATTCAATCTCTTGACCGCGGACCGCCGCCGTCTCGGCCTCTTCGCCGTCATTAATTAAGGAAGTAGCCGCCTCAAGTAAACCATCGTAGCCTCCGGGTACTGCACGTAAATTTTCGTGAGCATACTTATAAGTTCGGTTCGACCCAGCAATGTCTTTTAACTCGTACCTATCGTTGTCTAGAACGCGGGTTATCATAAACGGACCCTTAAACTTCCTCTGCAATTTAGTTTGATTACGCTCACTGCATTTTATGAACACGAACTCACCTTCTAAGAAGGGCTTTATAGTTGCTCTACCACGGTTAAAACGCTCTACATCCAAAGACGCTGCTTTTACAATATTTTCAGATGCCCTTTTTCGTATCACGTCCAAATCTAAACGGGGCTCAGGTACCGTGTGTGACGTTATGCTTGATAAACCTAACGACTGTGCTTTTATTCCAAACATTAGTTCCGTCGGCGTGTAACCTGTTACTCTTGATCGTGTGCTATTTAACGCTAGTTGAACTTCCGGTAGTTCGTCACGCCACGTCTTGTTAGGGTCGTTCTCTACTATCGTAAGTAAGCTTTTCAAGGTGCGCATTACTCTCTCCACCTGACCATTTGCCCTACTGGCGCCTGTCGCTATAAGATGGAGTTCTACATTGTGATTGCTACAGAACTGCTTGAAGTCTCCACTGATGTAACACCTGCCTTGATCTGCTATAATTCTTTTAGGTGCACCAAATAGACACACAGCTTTTTTTAGAGCTTTGATGGCACTAGCCGCATCTAGCAAAGGTGTATACTCAAGCAGGACATATTTAGTAAAGGAGTCGATTATGACTGAAGCATATTCTTTTCTGTCGCTCTTACCACTAAGTTTTCCCGTGATATCAATATGCAATGTATCCCAAGGCGTGGAGAGTTTGGGGATTGGGTGAAGTTGGACTTGTTGTGCTCCTGAACACCCTTTAGAGGCTTTGCACACAATACAAGTATCGACAAACTTACGTACTTGCTTAGCCATTAATGGGAACCAATATTGTTCGTAAATTTTGTCTAGTGTCTTCTCGGCTCCAAGGTGCATAATTTCTGTGTGGACACGGTTTATCAAACTCCACGTGAGAGATCTAGGAACTACTGGAAGCCAGAAGCTTGAGTTGTTACGTTCTACTTTTCTATAAAGTATACCTTTTCGGACATCGTACGTGTGAGCAGTTGCTTCGGGTAGCTCTTTGTTTCTGTGCTTGCTAATAAGATCTTGAATTTCATGGTCGCGTTTTTGTTCCACTGCAAGCCAGCCTTGGTGCAGCTCTATGAAGTGCACAGGTCTACCTTTCTTGGATATGTTAGGTTCATCGGGCTTTTGAGAAGATTGGGGTGTTTGATCTGGGAGAGGATTCCTAGATAAGAAGTCAGCATGTTCCATGCTACTTCCCTGCTTGTGGATTATTTCAAAATCATACGCCTGCAAAAATGCCCACCACCGATGAACGCGTGGCGTTAGGTCAGTTTTGGATTTGGATGCCTTTAGAGCATTGCAGTCTGTAAAGACTGTAAAATGTTGACCATACAAGTAATGCCGAAAATTCTCAACCGCTCGAACAACTGCTAGAGTCTCTAACTCATACGAGTGATACCTTGATTCAGCGTCAGTTGCTCGACGGCTGAAGTATGACACTACGTGAGGTACGTTATCCTTCCTTTGGATCAATATCGCCCCATATCCTTCTGAGCTAGCATCAGTATGAAGTTCTATTGGACAATTTCGATCAAATATTGTCAAAACTGGTTCAGACGTAAGTATTTTGACAATCTGCTTGTGAATGCCATCGTGCAAGGCAGTCCATTTTATTGGCCCCTTTAATTTGGTAAGCGGATACAGGGGACCTACAATGCGGCTAAAATTTGGTATAAACCGCCTGAAATACGAGGCTAGACCTAAAAACTGCCTTACATGAGTTGCTGTTTTAGGAGTGGGAGCATCTACCAACGCTTGCACTTTTCTCGGATTTGGATTAACCTCACCTGCCTTTATCACATATCCGAGGTAATCGACCTCTTTCTTCATGAACCTGCATTTTCTCATGTTAAATGAGAAGCCAGCCTCAGATAGTGCTTTCAGTGTTAGATCTAAGCGTTGTAGACCTTCGGGGATGCTATCTGAATAACATAATACGTCATCCATATACGCTAACGCAACTTTGTCTTTTAGGGGGCCCAGCGCTTTATTAATGCACCTCTGATAGATAGACGCTGAATTCCGCAAGCCAAATGGCATGGCCACCCATTCATATTGAGCATCAGGAGTCACGAACGCTGTCCTCGCTATACTATCACCCTCGGGATCCACCAAAATCTGATGATATCCCGACGCCATATCTAACGAGGAAAAGAAGTGTGCGCCGTGAAGTCGGTCTATTTGCTCATCTATGATTGGCAAGGGATAATGTTCGGGACGCGTGTTAGAGTTAAGCTCCCTATAGTCCACGCACATCCTATCGGTATTGTCCTTTTTTTTAACAAGCAGAATTGGGCTAGCAAATGGCGAGCTGCTTTCTCTAATAACTCCAGCTTTTAGCAACGACTCTACTTTTTCTTTAACTATTTCTTTTTCGGCCGGAGCCAATCGATATGGGCGTCTCTGTACAATTTTACTCGGGTCAATGGGGTCTATATGCAGAACGCCTGTTGTAACTCGTCGCGTAGGTATGCCTTCGATGAAGTAATCCTGATATTTTTGCAATATTTTGATTAAAGCGATTTTATCGTCACCTTGTAAGTCTGTGTCAACAGTCGCGAGATCGAAGTTGCTTGAAGAATTAGTTAGATTAACCTCTTTACGTATGGAGAATATGATGTTGTCATTATCAATTTGAACGTGGACGTTATTTTCTAAAAGATCTCTACCTATGATTACCGGTTCTGAGATGGTGTCATCAGGCACTATATGAAATAGTATTGATAACGGGATGCCTTGTATAACGATAGGGCTATAAACCTGTGAAACACACTCTACGTTTTCTCTACCTACACCTGTAAGGTATACCATGTCACTACGCGAAGTACCCGGAAACTTCTCGGCAAAACTACAAGTTACAAGCGAGCAAGCAGATCCACTATCAAAAAGAAAGGAAACGGGCTCACCAGATGATGTAGTCAAGGTGCTCTTGGTCGGTCTACGTTCGCAAACGTTGACTTCTTTGACCGCTGCTTCTCCACTGCCTCCCTTCCGATCCGGACACGATGACGCGAGGTGTCCTGGCCGTCCGCACACGAAACAAGTGATTGGTCGTGTTTTATCAAAAGCTCTCGGTGCTTGGTTATGCTTTTTATCTGCAGATAAATCTTCTCGTCGCTTGCGGCAGTCAATCGCTCGATGTCCTGGTGTGCCGCAACGGTGGCACGTTCCCGTAAAGCGCTGGTCATTGTAGCGAGTTTTTTTCATGTCGGTATCATGGGTCTCGTCGGCATCATGTTTTCGCTTGTGTGAGATTCCGTTGAGGACTCGAAGCAGTTGTGACCTAGTTGCCAGGTTATGTGAATGAAGCTCTCGGCGAATCATGTTATCTTTTTGGCATAATACTGAAGCTACAAATCCGGTTATGATGTCTTCATCCATTTTCATACGTGGAATGCGTTCAATGATGTTCCACAGGCGCACAGCCGCTTCACAAGCAGTTTCTTTTGATGGTATTTGAAAGCGCAACACTTCATCGAAATAGTCCTGAGGTAGCATAGGTTTTGCAAATTTTGCTATCAATAATTCTTTTATCTGTGTCCATGTTAACTGAGAAGCTTGTAGCTTGGTAAGGCAGGTAGCTGCTCGGCCTTTGAGAGCGTGTGTGAGCGCCAGCAACAATTCAGCACCTTCTAACTTTTTACTGTTGATAATTATTTCTGTCATATTGCACCAACCTTCGATGTCTGCTTCTTTATCTTCAGGGTCAAATCGGATAAGTTTCGTTGTTGCGTTGCTCGCAGGTTGTGGTTGAGGGGCTGCTAATAACCTGGATAGCAAAGATTCCATATGGTGCAATAGGTTTGGCGCTGGCGCTGGTGGAGGCATATCCTTGCTTTGCGTATTCTCCTCTGATCCTGGCCCTTCGGATCCCACTTCTGATAAAGGGACACCACCAATACTTTCACTGTCAGGAGGCTCCATGTTCGACGTACAATGATGGTAGGCGTGAGTTTTTCGGGCGAAGAGAATGATACGAAATGGTATTTTAATCTCAATTTACTTTCCCCCGAAATATGATTAAAAATGAGTACAGAATATTATAATTAGCTTAGATAAATCGACACTCCGCCGAACACGTAATGCACGTCCGCGATGTAAACCGATTCGATCCGTAATCCTTGAAAATCGACCGGTCGACCCGCATTGCACACTAGCGCTCGTAGTTGTGTCAGAGTGACGTTCTTGCCACTCTAAAATAATCAACGCGCCGTCAAATATAATCACACAATCCACACAACACTATCTAGACCCAAATTAAGTAAGCTAAATAAGCTTGTGCTATGGGAACCAGATTCATGCTTTTGTCTCTCTCTTGTATGGAGAAATGATGATACAACAACTAGTTTCGATCGTTTCTACGTAACGTATTGTTGTTGTCTCATCTTTTCTCCATACAAAAGAGAGAGACACGTAGACGAAACGAATTGTTCAAACTAATCTTTATTTTTTTATCTTAATTTTTATTTTTTTATTTTCACTGAATAAATATTCAGTAGGATTACAAGGATCATTTTGAAACGTCATAAAGCTGCAGACTGATTTACCTCTATTGATTTTAAATTTACAGCGCAATATTCTTATGACAAAAAGTGACATAAACAGGCAAATGGCCCACCTGATGTAGACTAGTTACCCAGTTTTGTGAATACTTACGCGTGGCCAGCACTATTTTAGGGTGTGCTTCGTAGGTGATGAGTGGCACTGGCAGAAGGCGAAGGTATAACTTGAGTGTGCCGGCCACTACGTTTATATTGCTGTACACGCTTAGATCGGCCGCCTCGCCATCTGAAACAATATTATTTTAATATTATCAATCTCTTTGAGGCGGTATTTAAATCCTTTCAACACACTGGTTCGAAAAAACTAGTGAAACGTCAGAGCTTATTTTTCAATCGATCCATCTCTTTAGATATAAAAAAGAGCGCTGGAATTTGGGGAATAAAGGTCGAATGGCGACCACGAACCGGAAGACGAAACATAGGGTGCCCACCCACCAGACGGACCGACGACATTGTTAAGATCGCAGGAAGTCGGTGGATGGAAAGGGCTCAGAATCGTTCTTCCTGGAAATGTGTAGGGAAGGCCTATGTCCAGCAGTGGACTTCTTCAGGCTGATAATGATGATGATGATGAACTTTACCTCTATCAAAAGCTAGTTTCAGCGCCTCGATCTCATCAGCAAATCCGGAAACCCTGTATATCCCTTCAGAGTCCATACCACGAGCTTCTATCTCGTTCACGCACATCCTGACGACGAAGGGAAGCGTGCTGGAATGTGCGTTGAGGAGGGTAGTCAGGTCAATTCCGAACACGCCTCGGAGTTTCTTTAAGTCGGGAACGCAGTGGGCTGGGACCCGTTCGGAGCATTTTGAGTGGGCTATAAAACCACAATCTGAAATTATACAAAGATAAGGCATTTACATAAGAGTTTTTGGTTGAAAATAAATAAAATGTGCCATGTGACTCGATAGATGGCGCTAAAATTGTATTGGGATTTATTTTCATTTAACTTCATCTAACCAGTAGGCCATGAGCTCTGTCAGGCTCTGTCTCTGGTTCTGAGTCTGTGTCATAACAAACATACACAAATGTTTGCTATGCCCTAAACTTAAGGATCTATTATGTATTCACCATTTTTAACTTTAAGACCTCCCATGTAACATAATAATTTGCAATACAGAATAAGAGTATGAGAATCAAACCCACAGGCTACAGTGCAGAAGGCAGCTACCAACTATGCATCGGGACCAGTCTTACCTTCACATTTAACACCCTGTGCCGTAAATCCCCATAGAAAATTCGCACACAACTCGCACCAATTCAAACCCTTAAATGTGTGCACCTTAAACCCATGGGATTTGGAATACTTTATCACCAGAGGGTTGTCTTCTATAGTAGGGGTGAGGTCTAGGGGCTTGTTTAGGAAATCATCGGACATGTCTTTCTCAGTCTTGATCAGTTTGCTGATGAGCGGGCTTGATCTGTTTGAAGCTCTGAAATATTATTATCAAAAATGACAGTATACTTATTTTATTTAATGTGAGGATTGATGCTGCTTCCACTTCTCAACGACAATAGCACTCATGTCAATGCTATTGCAATATAGCCGAAATGTGATATCTTTGGTATTGCAGGCGTCCAAAGGCTACCATAGTATGCTCGTTTGTCTACTTTGTTGAAAAAAAACATCGGGAAAATAAATAAATACACATACATACAATATATATATAGCTTTTTTTTATGAACCTGTGGTGTCCCACTGCAGGGCATAGGCCTCCCTATATAGAATATAGATTAGAATAGAAAATTTTAATAGAAATTTCCTTCGCGGTCAGAGAGTACTGGCATAGTGCACATACATTTTTGAGTAGAAAAGCTTATTTTTATCCAGTTGTGCACCACAACTAGATTTGAATCCACAACCTTAGGATAGAAAGGCCGGGTCGCTAGAAACAGTGCTCTCCCTGGTTTGCTTATTTTAATCCTGCTGTAGATGCTTACTGGTTGGCTTGCTGTGACAACGTCTTCAACTTCCTCCTGTTAAGTGTCACATACGGACTCTCCGTGTAGTTTGCCCTTGAGTTTATCATCTCAAGAATATGATGTGCTTTCAGCTCCATGTGGCATGTGATGAGGCCATCGGCCACTAAGTCGTAGATAGTGTCATAGCGTTTCTCTTTTATGTAGTGTGTGCCGTCATAGTAGAGCTTGTAGTGATGGATTTTGTCATTAAATCTGCGGAAAAAACCGCATTCTAATAAGCATTATTAAACAGAAAAGGAAAAAACTCTTCTCTAGTTATATAGAAACAAAACAAGAGATTGATACTAATTGTTGGCAGGTGATAAGTTGGTTGAGAACATTTTAGTACCTCCAAGAAAGCGTATAAAAATCATTATACTGATTGCCTTTTCTAATAAGATAGGCTCCGTTAGGCTCATTTTCTAGTTGCGAAGTCGCTTCCTTGTGCCCTATTATTCCATGGTATTCTTTCCCGTAAAACTCAGGTCTATCTGGACAATTCTCGCAGGGAATACGCTTAGGTACAGGTGCTTCCACTTGAATACGATAGACTGCAAAATAAGACATGAAATTAGAATAAAAACTATTGTAAACAGAGAGATTATGTCGGCGTACTTACGCTCGGGTTTCCATATGTTTTTAAGGTTTTCCATTGTAAATATTTACAATGCCAGCCCTTAGATTAATTAATTTAACTTATCACCAGGTCAGTGTGTCAAGGTAGGAAAGAATTAATCGCGGAAACGTAAATAAAAGCAGAAACATGAAACGTAAACAAATCACGCCATGACATTATAATTTGACATTGACATTTTTGGATCAGATATTGCAACTATGAAATATTCAAGCTAGATATTGCCATTCTCGTACTACCTACGTCTAGGTTAAATAAGCCAACTCGCAATATTCGGATATTATGGATATTATAAAATTCAAGGTAAAATAATGAGAACCTACTACATATTTTAGAACTTTACAAGTTGTAAGGGTAGACAGACAGTATCTATAATCAGTTGGCGGAAGGACTTTGAATCCAAGCCAGCACAAAATTAAATCTTTAATCAGTATCAAATCCATAAATTGTAGTTTATAGTACCTAAGTACTAAATTAAATAATATTTTCGGTGCAAAAACCTTGTAATCTAGTGAATATTGACCGACACCGTAATACTTAGGCCTATAAATACACCTCCGAAATTGAAAATAAAATATCATGCGGGCTTTATGTAGATAATATCCGCTAAGTAGGTATATCCGCTCCCTATAGACGGAAATCAAAGATAATGATTAATCCCGCATAGTCAGGCCATTTATTACCAATATAGTAAGTAGCCTAAAATAAACAATTAATTTAGTAGCATGCCTTCCTAGTTCCCATAGTATTCTTCAAAATAAGATTGCCTTGCCTAAGTGATACCCATGGATTATGATAAAATGGAATATGTAAGGGTAATGACACGATTATAATCAGGGTCATTTTAGTAGGCCTACTAGGTATTTTAAGATAGAGACGAGTAGGTAGAACATCTGGTTTGCCGTTACGCTAACCACATCAGCCTTACTTTGAGTAGGCCTACGCACATACACGGTGAACAAAAATAACATCTAAAAATCTTAAATTGGATTCTCTATTCAAATCGATGTTTGTATAAGGAGGTCACCATTTATTTCACCGGTTCCTGAGTAGGTAGTGATACCATTACCTGCACTTCAGTTGGGCTACATGCTTGTTCCTTCAGCTAGTTGTTTAAAAAAAATATAGGTATTAGGTACTTGTATTATGTATATTTCATATACAATTAGTTTTTATTTTATACGTTTTTACACCTTGTATTAGCTAACTATAGCCTACGAAGCCAACAGAATGTAAGGTCCTACAAATATTTGCTTAATACTTATAATAACACTCTGTCACAGAAGGATGGTGCATGCTAGTAAATAATCATCATGATCAGCCTAAAAAATTATTACCTACGATGCTAGATATAGATCACTCAATTTTTTATTGATTTTCTTGTGTACACTTTAAAAAATGACAAAGATTTTTATAAAATCACAAAGTTAAGAGCCGAAAAGTTAGGTCGTGAGCAGATCCCGCTCGGCTTTTAACTTTTGGGACATTATAATAATCTTCTTATGTCACTTATTATTCTGTTGTTTCCAAGAAGAAAGATTTTGAACCTGCAATCTACACACACTACACTGACTAAGCACTAGTGGTCTAGTGGTAGCAACTCCGCCTTCCGATTCTAAAGTAAAGGGTTTAAATCCGGGCGTGCACATATGGATTTTCTCTTTGAAAAATGTATGCGCAAATTTAGTGCTCAAACTTGAGAAACAGACTTGGCCAAACTGCTAATCCAATTTTGATGAAATTTCTATGGTACCAATCTGGAAGACTTCTGACCTTTCAGATAGAATATTTTTTTTTCACATCGGCTCATAAATGACGAAATTATGCAATAACAAACATAAAAACAGCCTTATTGAGAACTTCCTCCTTTTTTATAAGAAGTCGGTTAAAAAGTGACGTAGGCAGATAATAATTATGGATGAAGTAAGCAGCACAATGGAAAACATAATTCTATCGTTAATGTATGCAATGTTGTAAGCAAAATGTCCTGGTGAGGTATAGTCAGCGACAAAAGACTATTATCAATTTTATTTTTATCGTGGCCAATGTTTGCTTTAACCGGATTTATGAAAAAAAAACTGTAACTTCAATTTAGACGAGTGCCAGTCAAGGCAAATAAGGTTGGTTAAAAGTTTAATCGCACTCTATAAGTTTGTGGAATACTCTTCCTGCTGAGGTTTTCCCTAGAGACTACAGTATGGGGTTCTTCCCATCAGGTGGGCCGTATGCTTGTTTGCTAACTTAGTTGTATAAAAAAAAAATGGCTAAAATATTTCAGTTTTACTAACTACAAAATGACTAGCCATTCATATTCTTACTGTTTATATATTTGTTTATTTATTAGCTACAATATTGATTATCTTAAGCTATTCGATGTATTCTATACATTAACCAATTCGAATCTAAAGTATGTGAGCAAAATATGTAAAGCAAAATATGTAAGGTAGGTAGCTTAGTAGATAAAAAGTAAAGTACTGCACTTACTAAACTTGTGTGACTGACTGTACAATGCACCTGTATCTAGTCATTAAAATGACTAACGTCTAGGTTTTCTTTCAATACCGAGTTCTCAGATATAAATAGGTTCACAGAAATTAATTAAAATAATAATAAATAAATAAAATAAGCTTTATTTTTTGAAGACTTTAAAAAACAGTGTATTGTAATTTAAGTAATCAAAAGTTTGTTCTAATATGACACCGGCGGGGCGTGGCGGTACATAGGTCGGGTTGTCTTTGGACATAGGCCCTTACAGGGTAAATTATGTATTGATTCAGAAACGAGTTCTAAGATCTGATACTGTTAAATTTACATACATAATAATAAGGCAATAAATATACTGAAATACTGAAGGCCAAAGGGTTTGCCATTTGGTGCGGTCCAGACATGATCTGCGCTACTCCGTAAGGTAGGCTACCAAGGAGTGAAAATAATAATAAGTATGTTATATTAAATTTTCTTGCAATAATCACCTAGATTAGTGGCGGATTCCACCTAGGAATCCGCGAGATATTCTCATCAAACTATTTACAAAGTTTTATAATGAAATCTTCAATTCCAGCAAACCTTTAAATTAGAGGTTGAATTTTAGCAATTTCTTTACCTACGCGTAAGCACTAGTACAAATAAATCTGCGGAGATGACAGCTGACAGAGTGGAATGGAGGATAGGAAGACATATTGTGCCGACCCCAGATGAAGTGGGATAAGGGCAGGAAGAAGATTTTCCGCAAACCTTTAATAAGAGGTTGAATTTTTTAATAGGTTAGCATCGTAACTTGACTAAGATGATTTTTACGTTTTTTTTTATTTTTAAGTTCAAACCTAGCCTGTTTCCTCTCTCAATCAGCGGCAAGTAGGAAGTTAATTACCTATCCATTGTAAGTAAGGTAGAGGTTTCTTTAGATGCGAAAGCGATTTTCTTGTATATTTTAAGATTACGATGTAAAATTATGTTGCGGGCCAATGCTATTTATGATAAGGACAAACTTTTTTAAGCCCTCTTTCTGATCTACTTATTCTCATACTTACCTCATATTTTTTTGTATTATTGGTTTTCATACAAATATGTAGGTACCTAAGTAAATAGGTGTAGAAGGATTGGTATACCTATCACAGGTTTTTTGACGTAACAACGTCTTAAAATTAAAGCGCGGAACGAGCGACTAAAGGGTCCCACTCATTAACAGTCCGCCTGCAGTCTCTGGTTCGATCGGGCGGCCTGCCGCCCTAGGCCGATAGCGTCAACACACTAAAGCGATTTTTGCCTGCCGACAATGCCCTGCCGCCACTTTAGCGACTACAGACTAACCGTTCGGAGTCGGCAGTTTCTCACCGTAGGATCGCGCGCCGGCAATGCTCTGATATCGGTTTGAGCGTCCACACACTAAATTCGGCAGACTTTCACAAATCAAGGTACAAATATATATATATATATATATATATATATATATTTTATATTATTATTTGTTGTAAGCTTCATCTTTCAATTGTTTATTGTGATAACAATCGTCTTTCACCTTCCATAAACATGGAAAACTTCTATAATAAAAATAAAATAAAATAAAAAGCCTTTTATTTCTTGCATTTTACAAAAGCTTAAAAAAGATAAGGTAGGTATGTACTTAATACTAATAATTCAGCTATAAAAAGTTTGATGAGGTTAGTGAAAAAGTTTAGATTTCTTAATTTAAAATGTTAGTGACTTAATGTAATAAAAAATAGTAAGCGTCCGTAATATAATGTTTTGTAAGTAGTTATCCTCTTAATCCTCGTCTACAAGAACCCCTTCACAGGTGAAGGCCTCCTCCAAAGATAGCCATTCTTCACGATTTGTAGCAGTATGGAGCCATTTTGGAAAACTTCTATACAGGGTTATTCATTATTAGCTGCTCAGGAATACTCAGGAATTAGGTTCAACAAATAAAATAAAAAATATTTATTAAATGATTTTTTTAAGTTTTGTTATGAAAATCCCGAGAAAATCGATAAAGGAATCATTGGCGCCTGACCTATTTTGACCTTTGATCCGCGCCCGCGCGCCGTAAGCGACACTCTGCGTTCAGTCACCGCCTGGGTGGGTCATCGTCCTGTTTTCCATGGCAATAATTATGCAATAGCCGTAAAGAAAAAAAAAATAAGATATAAAAACTTAAATCAAAATAAAAAAAAATCATTTCATAAATATTTTTTATTTTATTTGTTGAAACTAATTCTTGAGTATTTGCAGCTAATAATGAATAGCCCTGTATAACTCAATAATGTCGACACAAATTGAGGTTTGTTGTCCATTTTGGCAAAAAAATTAAACAAGTCGAAAAACTTGAAACCGAAGGCGCCCAACTGATACTAGACGTCGGTCGACAGGCCGCCGGCCGGCTACCTGCTAATGTGTGTTCATTCGCCCTCAAGGCCAGAGACTATCCGGGCGATATCTGTTGGCGCTGACCGGAATCGTCAAGTGGCCACACATTCTCAGTTCGTACTAGTCGTCAGTCCAAAATCTTAAACTGAACTGTTAGTGTGTGGGCTATTGCGATTAACTGACAGATTGATATCGTCCGGTAAACTGTTAGTGAGTGGGGCCCTTAAGAGGCACAATCGGCCTCCGCGTTCGGCAGCGTTCGACATCTGTGTATTTGTCACGTTCAACTATCGTCAGTAAACCGACTTTACAGACAACCAATTTTTTTACTTTTACTGATTTCTAGGACGAACTTTTTTGAGCCCTCTTTCGAATCTACTTATACACATCAATCTTCACTGTTATCGATCCATCAGACCACAAAACTAGAGTATATCAGGCCGAGAAATTGTATTTTTTCACATTCCCAAACTAGTAGTTTCTTACCGTTTGTTCTTCTGTAGTTGGTCACGTGCTGGTTGGCTCCTACGTTAATTTTCCCTTATTTCTCTACACGTTTCATATATAAAATAATATAAAATAAACATATTCGTTGAATGATTTTATAAAAGGTTAAAACTGGCATCCCAGCTCAGTCGGTAGTAGCTCTGCCTTCTGCGCCGTAGGCCGTGGGGTCGATCCCCACTGAGAACCAATATTTGTGTGGTGAAACGCAAATGTTTGTTCTTTGTCTGGGTGTTATATTGTATTATGAGTACCTATGTATGTATTTACAAAAGATTATATGTAAGTATTTTATCAGTTATCTGGTTCCCATAGTACAAGCTTGGCCTAATTTGGGGCTAGATAATGCTGTGTGGATTGTCTCCAATCTTCTAAATATATAAAACTCTTACGTTACTGACTGACTGACAATCAACGCACAGCCTAAGCCATAAGTCCTAGAAGCATGAAACTTGGAGGGTATGTTACTTATATAGCATAGGGGTGCACTAAGAAAGGAAATTGGAAAAAGATTTCCCTGAGCGGAAGAAAAGAGGAAAAACTTTTAAAAGAAAAATCAACGGGGCGCACGGCAAAGGGGCGAGCGAAGCCGCGGGCGTCCGCTAGTATTAAATAAAAAACTTTGCATAAAATTGAATTGATCAAATTAATTGAAACTAAGAAACCGCTGCGTCACCCGCTCCGCTCATGTGCATCACCGAACCGTCATCTTAATCAAACATACAGAATTGAAATAATCATATATATAGGAAATGTTGCACACCATCTTCATTATTAAGTGAGCTGTGCCAAGTATATAATAAAAAAAAACAATAAACATATAGTAAAAAAAACAATAAGCATAATAATAAAAATACAATGATTAAGTGTGTGTTAGCAGTGTTTTTAATCCAATTTTTTGGTGTCAATAGTTGGGTGTTCAACAATATTGGCATTCAAGCTTTAAAGAAATCGAACTTTGAAAATGTTGATAATAATGAATTGGAACCCTTAGAACCGACAAGTATAGTAGACCAACACCAAAACTTGAGGATTTCATTGATATATCCAGGTAAGTACTAAACCTTTTATATATGTATTAATCCTCCTTTTACCTAAATATCATAACGGCTTTCCTATAGCTGGGGATTACGTTAGTCTTTTTACAAAACTCGAGGAAGAAACAGGGGCCAAGACATCGGTCCTTGTATATACAACACCGAGACTTTACCAAACGCTAGAATTATACATTATAGCACCTACATATTTTTTTATGATTATTAAATATTGTTTCTTTCTTTCTTTCTTAATAAAAGAAAAAAAGAAGACGAGCTTTGGATAAGGCTCGTCCATGGAAGTACCTAAGCAAACGTTGCTGTTTCGGTTCGAAGGCTGTGGGTGCCGATTTTGGCACATGAGGCTTACTTAACACCTGCTATGCCTCAAGTTATTGGAAACCGGGCAGGGTATGATTTTTTGAAGTTCTAGGTTGGTAGTTGACATGAAGTAATATTGTTTAAGCAAATGTCAACTTATCATGCATGCAAGCAAGGCGAACAAACATTTAATATATTATTATAGGATGTACTGTCAACACGGACATCGCTAAATATAAATAAATAAATTAATATTGTGGACTAAGTATTCACACGATACTATCTAGCTCCAAACTAAGCAGACCTTGTACTATGGGAACCAGATAGCTGATATAATACTTATATGCATTTTTTTTTAAATACACATTTAATACAATATAGCCAGACAGAGAACAAACATCTGCATTCACCACACAAATATTTGTTCTCGGTGGGGATCGAACCCACGACCTACGGCGTACAAGGCAGATCTATGGTGAATTTGGGACTAGATAGTGTTGAGTGGATTGTCCAGAATTTTATTTTTAACTGACCTGTGAGGGCTGTCAAACCACTAGACCTAGGTATTTTGCTACAGGAACAAAATGGTGCGGCCCTGGCAACGTTGCCAACAACGTCAACGACATTGGCTCCGAGTGGGGCGCTGACTTGTGCTGTCGAGACCACGACCACTGCGCTGATATCATCGACGCTGGACAGACGAAGCACAACCTGACCAACGATACTTTTTATACAAGGTGAGGGCTAAATAATCGTGGAGGCTTCAGGTAGGCAGTATGCTTGTTTGTATACTTTAGGGAAGGATAATTACGTTTTATAATCTAGATCAGAGGTTCCCAACCTTTTTTTCTCATAGACCACTTTCAAAATTATACTGGTTCCGGTGGAACCCCTGATTCTCAGT
This sequence comes from Thera britannica, assembly GCA_939531255.2. Classification (NCBI taxonomy): domain Eukaryota; kingdom Metazoa; phylum Arthropoda; class Insecta; order Lepidoptera; family Geometridae; genus Thera; species Thera britannica. The sequence continues at coordinate 7,093,200 of OW618039.2, read as the reverse complement.
CGGCAAAACATATGGGGATTAGATCTATCTATGGTCATTAACATTGTGGCTGAGTTACTACCACGAGTTCACAGTTTTCAAAAAAGGTTTTGTCTAGTAAACCGTCGCTAAACTTCTTAAAATATAATCTGCCTACGTTGATAGGTAAAGTCAAGACAACATTTTAGTTCTTCACTATCGAAACCAGACAAATTTTCGCTTACGAATTGTGAACCCCCATTTTTTTGTCACGCCGTCTCGTGGGCCCCCGTCGAGTCAAACATGGACCCTGGGGGTCCACCAGGACCACGTTGAGAATCAATAATCTCTATATAGATCGTAGACGGGTGGTGCTATTTTACGCCCCGTTCCCGTTACTTACATTTCGTTCTCCGTTACAATATCTTTATATCGTTTTCGTTTCAATATCTCAATCGTAGCCTGTGTGTTATTCTGATGCATAAGCTATATTATTGTAAAGTTTCATTAAAATACATTCAGCAGTTTTTTTTGTGCAAGAGTAACAGACATCCATCAAACCATCCATCATATATTATACTTACAGACTTTCGCGCTTATAATATTAGTAGGAAGTAGGATATTCAGGTTGATGATGAAGATGATTTTATTATTTTCAGGCTAAGCTGCACTTGTGACGAGGCTTTCAGAAAATGCCTGAAATCAGCGAATACTCTGGCAGCTGAGAACATAGGGATTTTGTACTTCAACGCGATTGGCACCAAATGTTTTAGAAGTGACTATCCTAAAAAGAAATGCATTAAGACAGGAGGGTAAGTATTCGTATTTTACTAACAGGGACACGCGCTACCGCTAGTAACCTCCTGAGGTATGCAAGCAGCGAGAGGGGACGTTTCTGTAGTTCAAAATCAATTCAAATAAAAATACTTTTATTTAAAAATTATAGATTATGACAAATAAAGGGTTGAGATCTCTTCTGTAAGTTGTGAAACCTGTATTATAAGAGATCCCCTCTTTTCTAGTATAGGTAGTTGCCACCGCAGCCTTTGAAATATCTTTATTTGCATGAAGTATGGTAAATGTTGGTCTTAAAGAATGAAGAAGTCTGGCTTCAGCAGACTGGCGAATCGGGCCGATGGTAAAAAAAAAAATCATATAGAATATTATATGTACCAGTATGCACTCGGTGTGAAAACTGGTTTCCGCGAGTAGGCCAATAGCGGACCCTTTTTGCGTGACGCTTGACTTGACACGTGATAGTTCGAACTTTTTAAGGTTCTACGACACGCTGGTTTCCTCAAAATGTTTTCCTTCACCGTTGGAGAGTACTGGCATAGTTCTCATATATTTTTCGACAGAAAAACTCATTAGTACATGACTGGATTTGAACCCACGACCTTAGGATCGGAAGGCGGGGCCGCTACCACTAGATCACCAGTGCTCATCGGGCCGATGGTCCATTCCTCCCTCTCACCGCTCGCATACCGCAGGAGGTGACTAGCAATTATGCGTTCACTATAACTAAAAAACACCGATTATAAATAGAGCGTGTTGGCGTTGAGAAGAATTTCTTCATTATTTGATTTGTCTTTCTTTTGCAGATGGCTCAATAAGAAATGCTTGGTATATTCATACAACACCTCCGAAGAAAAGGTCCACCAGTGGTTTGATGTCAACGTGTACCGATGAAGTATAACAACTACAAAATTAAATAGGCCTACTATTTTAGCCACAAATTAAGCAGAGTTTGTACTATGGGAACCAGATAGCTGGTATAATACTTATATACTTTTTTTTAAGCTGTGTACCAAAAACTAAACTAATTACATTATATTTCCCTATTAATTATTTATTATTTATGTTCCCTAGCTCAGAACCTAACTTGAGTGCTGTAGCCATAATGTTATGGTAAAACTTATAACCGGCTATTCTAACAGAATGCACGTACGCAAATGTCTCGTGCCTGTGTTGTTGACCGTTGAGGAGTTCTCTCTTTAGGAGCCAATCTTGAGTGCAGTAGCCATTATGTCATGGTAAAACTTATAACCGGCTATTCTAATAGAATGCACGTACGCAAAATGTCTCGTGCCTGTCTTGTTGACGAGGAATTCTCTCGTTAGGAGCTCATCTTGAAAGCAGTAACCATTATGTCATGGTAAAACCTTATAACCGGCTATTCTAATAGAATGCACGTACGCAAAATGTCTCGTGCCTGTGTTGTTGACCGTTGAGGAATTCTCTCGTTAGGAGCTCATCTTGAAAGCAGTAACCATTATGTCATGGTAAAACTTATAACCGGCTATTCTAATAGAATAGCACGTACGCAAATGTCTCGTTCCTGTATTGTTGACCGCTGAGGAGTTCTCTCGTTAAGAGCCAATCTTGAGTGCAGTAGCCATTATGTCATGGTAAAACTTATAACCGGCTATTCTAATAGAATGCACGTACGCAAATGTCTCGTTCCTGTATTGTTGACCGCTGAGGAGTTCTCTCGTTAAGAGCCAATATTAAGTGCAGTAGCCATTATGGCATGGTAAAACTTATAACCGGCTATTCTAATAGAATGTTAAATTTAACGTGCCAAAAATATTGCAAAAATACCATGACTAGGCATAGATTCTTTCTATTGACGTTAGCGTTGGAGTTGCCCTGTATATTGAAAGAAATTATTTAAAAATATAAGTAGGTACCTAGCCTACTTCATTATAAAAAAGCTATTTGTGTTAGAATGTCGTTGATACAAGAAAAAGTTGATTTTATAGTAAGTTTAAATTAGATTTTATGTATCTATGGTAATTTTAACTTATATTACATAGCAAGGTTATGTGCTTAAAAATACAATAAATAAAGAAGCGACATTTTTATTATTTATTTTGTTTTAGCATATTTCATTGGTACATTGTGAGAGATTTACCCATTATTATAGTGTTATAATTCATTCATCAAGTAATATACAACTCTTTATATTAAATGCACATGAATGCACGATTAATATACAATAACTTTAATCCCGTATAAATAACCATACAAGTTATACATGCGATAAAAGATATGATAACAATGTATAAACAAGTGAACAACTTCGAACTGTGTTAGAATTTAACACTAGAATTATATATTTTAATATTTATGATAGAATAACTTCAAATACGGGTTATATATGTAGATATGTAGCACTGTGCTTAGCTAGTATATATACCCCAGGCGCTCGCGATATTTACAATCGAATCGAAATATACATTGTTATAACAATTTGTTGTGGACTAATGTGGGGTGTACAATTATATATTCGCGCGTTGTATATTTCATTCGAATAATATAATAGGAATGTAAACGCTAGGAATTGCAAGCTAAATCTGAATCGTATAAGTGAAAAGTTTTAATACACGAGAACAAGAATGTTTGGTTATATATGAAGCATTTATAAAGGACTTATTAGAGAAAAATCCCGTACAAAGTGAGCAATCTCGAAATAGCCTACATTCAAGCGACCTTATCGACCATACCAATATATACAATTACAACTTCAAAACAGAATTATATAGGTATAGATTATGCAACGTCGCTTTGTTTATAGATAGATCTATCATCAAATCATGTAGGTATATCGTTACATATGAATATAACAGATAATATTAGAATAAATACAAATATGTTTTAATTAAGTTTCATCACTTTGCATCGATAAATAACTATATGATTATAAATATTATTTTACGCAAGCAGTCTTGTCGTCAAAACGACAGAAGCCTTAGTTATGAAATGTTTTAATACAATTTGACATGGAAAGACAATTGGAATAAGGAAGAAAATGACAGCACAAGAAGGTATCTAAACAAACAGAGTATGTTATTATTATTATGTATGATCAATAATAAGACTATCCCCGATATAAGGGATTGAAATAAAAGTAATTATAAATCTATTTTCTACACACACTGCATCCACACCGCAAGGTATTTTTTTTATTAATAAATATTCCGTAAATACAGAAGAAAAGTATTAAGTAAAGGTCAATTCACGGATTGAAATATCTAATCGAGCAATTAGCTATTTGACAGGTGTTTAACACAAATTGTTGCTTGAAAATTTTGAGATAACTAAACAACTGTCAAATATTTAATTGTTTGGTTAGCAATCCATGAAACCAGCCCAAATATATAACAGACAGTTGGAGCTGTGAAGTTAGAGAAGAAAATGATTGTATATTTTGTACATGACCGTACCAATTTAAAATTATTTGAAACTCTTAAAGATACAGACATACGGATGTTAAATTACATGATTTGTATTATTATTTAGAATGATAAAGGTGGTATCACGTCTAATATCACAGAATATTAGCATTTCAAGAACTTTTAAAATGACTCTGATGTATTCCAGAAATGTAAGGCGTTCACACAAGCCACTGTGACTTCGACGGTTGATATAAAACTAATGTACTGGCAGTTAATGGATCAATTACATTTTCAAATCAATTCGTTAGTATCAATTTTACTATATTAATTTTATATAAAATTGTTATTATAACATTGTAGGTAACTGACAAATGGCGTAAAGAATTCATTGCCTTGGTTCATCGCTTATTAAAAGGCCAACAATTATTTCTTATTCTTACATTGTATAAGTACTACCTAGATGTGTCTATTGCTTTTTTCACTTATAGGTAAGCGTCATTATAAATGTTTGTACTTACTGACATGTTCCTACAGAAATCGCTTCTTAAGGCGAAGGTCACACAGAAAAGACGCCAGACGAAGACGCGTAGCAGAGGCAACTTCGCTTGAATTTTATACAAAAGTCAGCGACCCAAAACAATCACGTTAGCGTAGCCGTTAGCCCCGATTTTAGATGGAGAATTATTGGAACTTATGTTATTATTATTACGTAGCGTTCGTAAGTAATAAAATTAGTTCACGCAATCCCGCCAGGGGCGCTTATCGTTTCTCCATAAATTTGGGGCTGACGACTACTCTAACGGAAGTAATTTTGCGTTAAGCTAACGATAAAATGATATTAAATCTCAGAATGAGCCCTCAGAGATGTGGCACGGACGTTTCGTCCGCAACTTGCCTGCGCAGTGTCAGATACGCGTCCTCGTTACGTTATGCGTCCGTGACGCGTCGTCTGTATGGCCTACGCCTTACATTCTGCGATTGTTTTTTTTTAATGAAATAAAACGAATGTTGATGGTGTTGGTCAAGAGGACGGTATACAAACAATTACACCTTTTACGTTTGTATTATTATGAATTAAAAATAATAACAAAGTAATGCATTTTATTTATATTATGTAGAGAATTCAAACAAAACTCTTAGATAAACTATATTTACGACTGTTACTCACAACTAGCGTTTGAAAACTTAACGTAAAAAATTACAACAACTACTTATGTATCAAGGATCGTGAAGTAACAACTAGACAGTAACTATATAACTTCATATCTATACATAGGGAATAATGCAGTTTCAATGCAATAATATAATTTTTAAACAATTTATTCAAATCTACTCTAACAGACGGGTAAAAGTCCGAGAAAGCAGATATACAACTAACTCGAGGTACAATATTCGACCATGGATACTATCAAGACGGCACTAAAACTCGAATATTCACTAGACTGTGCGTTTCTTGAATGTAACTATATACAGCTCCCTAGAGACAGTTCCCCATTATAGATAAGTAAATTGATTTAAAATAGAAGGTTCCCGCGAAACAGTCGGCAGAGTTCCCGAATAACATCCAACAGAACCGAAGCGATCGCGTCCGGGACAGAATCAACATCCAAGTACAAAGGGTTCGGAAACGGATGGCCGAAGTCCAAGCGGATGTCGTAGAAGTAGGACCGATGGAAGCGCGGCGGCGGCGCGGACGGGCCGCCCGCCGGGATTATTTGCCCCCCAAGCCGAACTTCATGAAGATGAGCTCCTTGCCTTTGCTGAGGATGTCGCCGCCCGGGGCCGTCATCTCGGTGAACTTCTGCATGAGGTTGGGCTGGGTGGTGGGTGGCACTTGCGCGGCGTTGAGGGGCTGAGCGGACGGCGCGGGCACGACCGCGGGGCCGGCGCGGCGTGCGGGGGACGCGACCGCGGCCACCTGGCCTAGCGGGGTGCCGGCCGCCACGCCAGCGCCCCCCACGCCTGGCGACTGCGCCGTCGGGGTGCTGGCGTTACCAACGCTCGTGCGGGCGATCGTGCTCGCTGGCTGAGCGCTCGCCACGCCTCTCGCCCTCGCCTGTCGCGAACCGGTCGTCAACTTATCACTTATGATGATATCAGACGGTCCACTCGGATGAATGCTCACTCGAGTGAATGGTTCATTTTTCTTTCATTCCATGTTCACTATTATTTCATTCGGTGTTCACAAGTTTGATTTTGAGTGAAAGGTGCCGAATGAACAAAAAATGAATCGTCTGATATCACCTTTACTGGTGGAAGCTCTACGTCAAGAGTGGTCGTGATATTGCGTATTGAAATATGAATCTGTAGTTCAGTCTTGATGAATAATTCATTTTCAAAATAATGTATTTAGATTTGTAAGTACATGACTCTAAAAGTATAGAATTTTCAAAGGGGCTTGATATCATAAATCTGAGTAAGTAGAACAAATAGATTTACTTGATAAAGGTTTCAAAGAAAGTTGTAACAAAATGGATATAGGTTCAGAAAAATTGCAATTGATATTCATATCATGCTTCTATCACTAGTTAATCACATCCTTCCAAATATTAAAAACTTGAGAATAAAAATTGTGCGTTATGGAATCATGCATTGCCATACACCAAAGCATTTGAAAACATTTAAAAGATACAAGAATACAATAACAAAATCTGGGGACAATATTAAAAATTAATACACAATAATCATTCGACATGCTCTGATACTACGACGACAAGCATTGAGAAATAAAGTACTATTCGATTACACAACAATTATAAGGAAGGAGCATTGATATAGATTAGAGAGTATTTTAGCCAGTTCCGTTTTGGACTCCTCTTCTTTAGCAATATGATGTTGGTAATCGTTTAGTAGAGGGACCACATCCACAGGCCTCAGAGGCTGTAGTTGCTAAGGTGAATGAGTCTATGGTTCATTTAATGTGAGTGAAGTATACGCCAGTGTTCGTTATGTACTAGTCTCTGTATGATTAGTCCAGTTGGTATAATGACATGAGAGCTACAAATGTGTATAATAAATTATGATCTGACAGTCCGCAAAACAATATTTTAATGGTTAGAAAAGATTTCAGGCCATCGCTCACAGTATCCGATGCCAACGATTATACACTGAGCGTAATAATGAAACATAAGATAAAAATAGACAGAGAAATAAATGAAGAAAAGGAAACAGTGAAAATAATAAAATCTATAGGTATGAAGTGATAGATAAACAGAAAAACGTCTAGTTAGTATCGTTGCATAGTTTATTTGAAAGTATTTTTGTGGGTCGATTAAAAACGGTATTTTTACCTGAGCGTTCGCCTGTTCTGGATTACTGGCGCATGTGTTGTGGTCTAACTGAGAAGGGGCAAGAGGGCAGGCATCTAGCAAACAGACAATACACCCAACATATAGTGACCACAGACAACCACGTCAATCTTGGATCACACATCACGCGCAAAGTGGTACTGTGCTAAATTATGTTGCGTGTATTTCATTAGCCCACCCACTATCGTGTTCGCCACGAGTGGTATTCAATGTACAACTCAACGCTTTATATATTACGTAAAATAATAAAATAAATACAGGATAGAGAGTAAGGATAGATGAAAATCAAAATAAGGTATCAACGCCCGTAATAACCCTAGACAGAGTAATCTGAGTCTCCTGTAACGTAAAGTAATGTGTGTTCGGGGAAGTTTTAATTTAATCACGAGAAACTTGCTTCTATGTTTCAGTATCTGACTATGTTTGTGACTGTGTAATCCAAGATAGTGTTATTAGCAAAGTGTACACCAAGAGTCTTAGTGCTCCGTAGATTGCAACCGGACTCGCTTACATTCCGTTTTACTGCAAATAATCATAATCTCTTATCAATTTGAATTTTTCTTAATCCCATACGGGGTAACCTGAACACATTGCAGTGAAACCTGAATACTTATGTGAAAGTCACATCATACTGTATTTCTATTGATAAATGATGAGAATGAGAAACTCAGAATTTGGTAATTTGACAAAGGTTTCGGTTTCCCCGAGTGAGAGTGGGATTAGCATCAACAAAACGGAACGCAACTATTCTCGCCAACAAGTCCCGTCGCAATCAAAGTGTACAGGAAAGATGATAGAGGGTACCAGAGCGAAATAGCTAGCGTCTTTAGTAGTCACATAGCAAGTCCAAGGTGCAAACATGAAACACTCAAAGCTCTCGGTGGCCGGTGTCGACACACGTCATCACCGAACTTACCTAAAATATTGGATGGCTTGCTCATAGGTTTTGACTTCCAAATTGAAGCCTGATTTCTTGATTAATAAGACTTTCTGTTACTTTCAAAGACAATAAATTAATCTCAGTATTTTAGACATTTTTAATGCTTTCGTTTAAAAGCTAAACTAAGGTTAAAGAAGGTTATTTGATCGAAACAGATGTAAGCTTATTGAGTTACACAGAAGTTTTCAAAAAGCGTTGTAAGTTTTTTATAAAGCATGGACCACTTATGAACAAGCCTCCTATACGAATATAATAAAAAGTATTGGGAGCTAAGGAAAATGAAGGAATCAGGGATGAGGAGTGCTGTGTGGGAAACTCACCTGTTTTCCGGTGATGGTTTCTGGGGGCTGGGGCGACGTTATCTCGAGGTGGAGGTGGAGGGCCCCTAGCCCCCGGGCCGGGGGCTGTGGGGCCCACGAGGCCTGGTGGGGCCATACCTCTGCCTCGGCCAGCACCGGGGTTGGCACCAGACGTTGATCCGCGTACGGCACCTGATATATGAGTTGATTGTGAAATAGATGGCAGTATACTAGCGAATCCTGCAAGAATATAGCCAGTTCAACTTTTATTGGTAGAGTAGGCTCTTACAAGAAGAGAATGGAGACTTTTGGAGGAGGCCTATACCCGTCGAGGGGTCCTTAGTTAGTTTTTTTATAAAAAATATAGATATAAGTTATTTAAAAATTGTTAATTAGGGAATAATAAAGGCTTTTTTATTTTTTATTTTTATTTATTTATTTTATAGGCTCTTACAAAACCATGAAAAAATATTTTAGGTGGCCTGATACCCCCTAACATGAGTCTGAGCTATGTCCAACGCGTACCCTTTGCGTTTCAGTCGTATGCAGATGCTCACAGCACCACTGTTACTTTGAATTGTCATCGTACATTCTCAGTCCTGAGTCACCTAAGTCAGAGAGTCAACAAGCCCATTTGCTGCTGACTATAGGCCTTATCTTCATGCCACTTGTATTTCCCGAACTCAGATCCTCGATTGATAGACGAGCGGGTCAAAGTCTAGAGTACTTATTATAAGAGCAGTGACTTACTTTGATTAACTTGACTACTTTGTCCAGCGGGAGCGTACTGATCGGTGGCGTCCGTTAGGAAGTTGCTAGGCACCAACCCTTTGACGCCTTCAATCTCCGCCATATAGAACCCGTCGTCATCCATCTCTCCATACACGTGGATGATCTGCCCTGTCTGGAAGCTGAGCTCGGCCTGGAAAGGGTAACCCAGCTATTTTAATAGGAATGAAAATAGTTTCGGGTGCTCCCACATAGTTGATAGAGAAGAGGAAATGAAAGAAGAGGAAGATGCAAGCAGTGTTCAGTATGGCAAAGGAAAGAATTTCAGAAGAATTCCACACAATTAGAAACTACACAGGTTAAATACAAAGTATCAGTTTCACAGTGATAATCATTACATTATATTGGTCTAATTTTATTGCATCTTGAAAAAATAGAAAGGGATTACTGAAACATAGGGCTTAGTTTAGGGTGCAAAATATAAAAGTTATTGTGCTAAATGCTTCTTACTTGTGGATTTGTAACGTAACAAATTTAGTATGGCAGGCATTATAACCAAAGGGACTTTAGTGTACCCTAGCTTCCTACCAAAACATTGTTCAAACACTCACATCAGCGTCAACATTAGGGCTCAGTTCTTGCGGGTCGTAGTCATAAAGTGCTACCATCCGTCTAACAGGTTGGTTCGCGTACGCTTCCGCCCATCGGTCTCTAGGCTTGGCTCCTTGCTGCCCCGTCGCCTCCAGCTCCGAAACCTCTACCACCATGTTGTGGGGTACATAGCCTCGTCGTCCTCTGCACTCTCCCCAGTAAAAACCATCCGCGTCTTTGTCACCCCACACCTGGAATTGAATATTGAAGAATTTTCTTAATTTCTGAGAACATCTTTTTTGAAATTGGGTAAGGAATGCGTGAAAAGTGGCCACTCAAAATTTGTTAAACACAAATAAAAGGTCACCTTGATGGCATCTCCATCGCTGAACGGCAGTTCCTCGTCGCAACTCTCTGGGTTCGGGCTCATAGTGGTTGGGTCGTAGTCGAAAAGCGCGATGAAGTATCGACTTCTCTTCGACTGCGTGTGCCCTTGCGGATGACGAGGGCCCCCAGTGCCAAACATTCTCTGTGGAGGGGGCCCACCGGGCATCCGGGGTGCAAACGGCATGCCAGTTGATTGCCCTTGTTGCTGAAAAAGTTTTATTTTCGTATAATTAGAATAAAAAATTCAGAACCACCCCATGTATTGTTTTTTTACTGTTCAGCTTAATTTTAAAACCAGCATGTAATGTGCTATTTTACAGAAAACAACGGCAAAAAATGTATCGAACGCAATAAAAACAGTGGATTTGTCGATTGCTGAAAGTAGTTCTGACGCTACAGTGCTTTTTATCCATTTTGATGAAAAATACTTACTACGTGAGGAACCGGCGGCCTGCCTCGTTCGTGGTGATTCCTAGGCGTCGGGTTTGGATACGGTGGCTGTTGTCCTGGATATTGAGTCTGTTGCTGGGTGCCTGGGTACTGGTTCTGTTGTTGTTGTTGTTGCTGTTGCTGTTGTTGTTGTTGCTGCTGTGTTTGCTGTTGTTGGGCCGGGTACTGCGACTGCTGCGACTGCCCCGGGTACTGGTTCTGCTGGTTACTTGGGAAGTTGCCGGCTGGAGGATACGGCTGTGGCTGCGTGCCATGGTACCCCGGAGTATTCGGGTACGCCTGACCCCCAACCGGTTGCGTAGCTTGCGCAGGTTGGGACGGTTGCTGCTGACGTCCGTACGAACCAACACATTAATAAGGTTAGATTTTCCATAACGAAGCAGACAGCAATATAATCAAGCTCATAGCCATAATCCTTTGGCGTTGCATCTCAAAGCGATAAAAATTACCTTCACCGCCGACGAAAACATTAAACAAAGACATTCCGTTGTAGCGCTATCAACCCCCATGCACAACGAAAGCTAGCGTGCAGCGATACACTTGAAATCACATCATTCAATAGCAGATTAAATAACGTCGCTTCCAAAAATGCTCCTCAGAAAAACAAATAAATTAGTAAATTGTCATCGATCACCGCTTTATATTCTGTCTCCTTCCCCTTTATACGGTACCCTTAACATAGTTATTAACCCTTATAATAGACATCCAAGTGTGACTGGTGGGTGTGTGAAAGGAGTACGAGTGTATGGGCGCGCATCGAAGCCAAGACAACATGCAGGAACAATCATACCACGCTGCATGCTCGGGTGATCATCTGTATCGAGTGCTCTGTAGGGGCCTAGGGGAGCCTATATGTTGGACCGGGCCGGTGCCAGTGTAGGACGTGACCGAGTGTCGAGTGTGGCGGACATCGAGGACGATAAAAGTGAAACTGACAACACATAAACACCGAGAAGTGGAAACTCGTGATTCGGAGGCCGTATAGAAGAAGAGGCAAAGTGAATAGTGCTAGCACATCAATGACAGGCTAGGAGAGATCGCAGACCTGCTGCGGCCGGCGCCGTGTCGACTCTTCATCTTCGCTACCCAGCTCCGCAGCGCCCTCTTTAGTGATTTCGATCGCCGGTATTCCCGATTGCTGATACCACATGGTCATTCAATATCACAGAGTAACAATGTGACGAAACGATTATGAAATGATTGTGCAGAAGGTGACAATGAAACCACGGTGCTGAACTGAAATCAGTTGAACGTGATCGCATCACGGTTAACGTGCTTACATTTGACACAGAAGATTTTGATTGTTGATAAATCAAATACATAAGCAGACACTAAAGCTTGAGAAGACACATTGCAAGTGAGAAAAGTACACATTGATATAAACGTGGAAGAAGATAATGCAAGAAAAGGTATAGAGCAAGTGAAGCAGCATTTACAGGAAGTGAAAGTGAAGAGTTCACTGCCGTGGAAGCATTTGTTTTGGATTGTGAATAATTGGTTGTTCATCCGTGAAACATTGAAGAATTGATGACGTTTCGGTTGCCATAACCAATGTGTAAATGAGAAATGTATAAATGTACTATGCGTCATGTTTTAAACAAAATTTAGAATTAAATATTTAAATTGTGGATTCTTACCACATAAAAGTATTACTTTCTGTCATCTTATTCAAGTTTTACCAGTTTAAAATTACCAAATAGCTAAAATATGTTTCTAATAAAACCTGAAATACTTGCTAAAACAAAGTGTAAAAAATAAATTGTTTTTCATAAAACAAATGCAACAGCTATTGGTATAATACTCATTTTCTACTATTTATTTTTGACTACTGGTAGATATAAAAGCATATTCAAAGTATACGTCATTTAGGTTATGCTGGTTATATTTCTACATTATTATGTATATTATGACGCTATTATTACGGCACACTGTGTAATAAAACAAAATGAAATGAAAACTATGAAATAATAATCAAAACCACTCTCAAAAAAACTTTAAAAAACGCTAAAAGAAAAATGTGTGTAAACTTCAGAAAAAAAAACAAAAGAAGATATAAGAAAAGACGTGTTAAAATTCCTTACCGAAGGGGTTATTTTGTCGAATATACTCTTTAGGAGGCCTGTGCCGAATCCGCTCGTTGGCTATGGAAAGGTGTATAACAGTTATGTGAGAGAGCGAGGTAAGGTTAGACTATGTGGCATGGGAACACTCATGAGCTCGATGAAGGGCTTTGTCTGTGTCACAAAGTACAACCTCTTTATCTGTTATCAGTATTATTTGTAGGGTGTTGTGCGTTGTTTCGGGTTTCGGCCAATAGCACTAGTGACTACTCATCTAGTCGCAAGCAGTATGCATTTAATTTTGAACGATCGAGCCGAGTGCATAGCTAGGGTCGATGACGCGCGTGGTCTTATCGTGACAACTTTCGGCAGAGAACTAATCGACGTTTGGAAGGCTCCAGCGATAGAACCATAGGAGATAGTATAAAGAGTGCAGTTTGCAACACCGATGTCACCTGACGAACTGTTTGAAAATTACTTTTAGTTTTACTACAAATATACAATTTAGGTACAATCATTCGAGTAAAAGAACGCTGTGCTATTATAGCAAACAGTTCATCGGGTAAAAAGAGAGCATATGACACTGATCGTAAATGATAGCTAAGAAGACACAGACGAAGTGAAAATCATTAGAGATAAAATCAAAATGAAGCCGAGATTAAATACTTCAACATCATAAAGAAATGTACTGGCAAAATTAAATGTAACACACAAAATGTACAACACTGATTGCAAAAGAAATGAAATAGACAGACAGAGTGCCGTGCCAACATTTATGTAAGAGTATATTATACAGGTTGAGTTTCAAAAAGGGCGACTGAACCTACTGCAGATGAGTAAAAATGCTTTCAAGGATTGCTTTCACTGGGATCGATTTTGAATATAATCATGATCATGATGGTCGTGCACAAATACTAACTACTACTATAAATTTGTCTATAACATTTATTATTTTTTTGAAACAATTTAATTGACTCCTTAAAAGCATTTTTCCATAATTTAAGTAGAGTTTGCACTCAGTGGTCCTTTTTAATAAATCATCCTGTAAAGTGAGATGAACTTAGTTTAAAACATTTAAGTAAGCTACTGTATTTTGTTAACCGATTGGATAACAAAATATTTTTGTTGATACACAATAAAGTCAAGTCAAGAAACATTGTCGATGACGAGTAATATAAAAAGTTTGATCACCTGGGCAGCGTGTGGGTCGTGTCTGTTGTTTGAAGGGAATATCTCTTTATCAGAAAGATTCTCATCGTGCTCTACCACTTGCTGCTGTTGCTGATAAGCTTGGGGTCTCTGAGGACCCCTATATGAAGGTCCAGGCTGGTTTGGACCTGGCATCGGTCCCGGCATCTGACCCCCTCGCGGCATTCTAGAAATGACCCCACGGAGCACAGTAGGCGGGATAGCTGTGGGTACACTGTCACTGGACTGACTGTCTCGAGACTTTGTACGAACCTGGAAGAAGATATCATCAGCTTCATAAGTTTGAAAATCACTGAAAAATTTTGGGTTTTACTTTCTACAAACTTGTAGACACGGCTAAATATAGCGTTGACACAGCGAAGCTCTTTACACTATACAGGCGTACTTACGGTGACACATTTGGGATTGAGGCCGATCAGTTTGCCAATGTCGATCAAAGCGTGGTCGCCCGTTGGTGAGTCGACGTCGGTGACCTTCTTGCCGTCGGCGTACACCGCGTACCCCGTGACGGGGCCTGAGGCGGGCGGGCGCAGCACTGGCTGCCACGTCACCAGCAGAGTACCGTCTTGAGGGCCCGCTTCCACCTGCGACACCGCACCAATCACCACCAACAATCCAGCAATCGTATCACTAGCCAATTGGGTTTTGAATTCATTTCAACTTTTGTAACCAACACTGGCGATGCTAAAGCGACATCGAAGGACTGACACCACACTGACGGGGATGCTAAGCTAACGGGTGAGCGTTGGGAACGGTCAATATAATTTTTTTTCTGGAGCTGGATTTATGGTTGCGATTGACGCGATTCCTCGAAAGTCGAACGTGCTGTGTGCTTTGAGGTTGTGATATTATTTGAGGAGAGTGTGTCAGTATCAGTGAGTTCAGGTCACACGCTTTGTGGAGCGTTAGAAAGCTTCTTTAGTGCGCGTGCCGGAAGAATTACGATCAAATAAAATTTTGGAATGGAATAGATTTCCACAATCCACAAGGACGTGATTGTGTAAGTATGGTTGACTCCAGAGTATCAGTGAGCAAGGAGTGTGTTCATGTACGTACATACAAGGTATGAACCAAAAAGCATGCTCCGTTCACGTCATGCTGCCTAAAAAAAATAGCAATACACGTACCATAATTTCATTCGGTGGGTCTGGCAAGCCTTTTGGCAAAGTTCTAAAATCTGTGTAGGCACCCGGTGCTTCTTCTATCGGTATTCCTGGAGGACCAGCTCTCAAATGCTTAGCTCTCACAGTGACGCGATACTGAGTACTCGGCGAGAGGCCGGTAATAATATGGCGGTACACTCCTGGCTTCACGGTCCGAACCTGGAATAAATTGGCAAGTGTTCACGAGCAATTCTCGGCTACAAAATATTTTTCAATTTGCGGTTTCATGACTTACTTCCACATTATTGACGCATACGACGTGCTGGTGGTTGGAGTTGGCGGGCAGCCAAGAGATTACCGCCTGGGAGCACGTTACCCCGCTAGCTCTCACGCAAGTTGGGCCCATATTGTTTGTGTCTCTCCCAATAACCATCGTGCAAGCCGCATCTCTCGAAGTGCGTCTAGACGCTGTGACCGAGCGCACGCTGATACGATGTGGCTTCAAAGAAATTGTCACCATTACTTTCGCACTCTATCAAAATTGAATCGCACAGAAACTTATGGTAAAGTGTGTCTGGAACAGAACTAATGATGGTGCTTAAACAAACTAAGAAGTTAGCAACTCACCCTGTTAGAATCGACGCCTTCGACCAACGCGCGGGTCCTTTCGCTGGCTTTCACGGTAGTCTTCAATACCCCGTCTACGTAGACGTGGTAGCTCTCGATGTTGGCGTGCTGGTATGCTTCCGGTGCCGTCCAGCCGATGAGGACGGACTTGTTCAGCTGTCGTTCGAGCGTGAGCTGCCGCGGCGCAGGCACTAGCGACGAGAAAAACAGCTCTGCTGTTCAGGTCCGAGGGTTGACGGTGCGGCCAGGCGACGTGCGAGTGGTATGCGAAGAAGCGTGCAACGAGTTCGGGAAAAAAGGACGGGAAGGGTGGGAGAAAGGATCAACTCTATATTTCTAGATCTACTTGCAAATCCAAATTATATTGTGATTGTATGTAGACGAACTTTAACACTGATGTGATTCAATAACGATTCAGTTTCATGTTATGTATTAGGAACCTACTCTGTATGATATTAGTTTTAACAGTGCTATAAAATAAGCATGCTTTAAATGGAGTATTAATGTTTATTTAAATGTTTGAATCTAGCTAGCATTAATTCATTAAACTAGTCTGATTTACGTAAGCCTTTATTTTATCTAATCTTCGATTCATACTATTTCTTTCTAGTGTTCAAAATATGTTCTTAAATGCTAGTTTGTCTCACCATTGTCATCATCTTCAGGTCCTTCAGCCATGTCTGCCATCTCACTTAGACGTGCTACGTCACGACTGATAGTAAGGTCACTGACCGTGGCAGATTCGTCTTGATCCCGAATACTCGTGACCACAGCCTGTGAAATCGACTCCAAATACATTTAAGACATACTTGCACCTATACTAAACTAAGTGCAGAATTAATACATCGAAAAAGCCTTACAAAGTATACCTGGTGAAATTCTAGGAGATCGTCGCCCACTAGTCTGGAGCAGTAGCTAGTAGGGACAAGTCCACGACGACCGTCTAATGTTTCTGCGTCTAGCACTGGACCAATGGGCATGTTGGGGTCCATCCAGACCAGTAAATAGTCTCCAGAATTAACTGCCATATCGCCTTCACCACCTTCCATGCTGAAATTATATTGCATTTTCAAAATATTTCCATTAACAAAATGAAAATAATAAAGTCAATTCAACTTACTCTGGCTCGTAAGAAAATCTAGTGATGAAAACCATGCAGCGTCCTTTCCCAGGTATGTCCAGCATATCCACCGTTTCATTTCCTGTACCACCGTTCATGAAGTGGGTGTTCCGAACTGAAACGTTGAAAGGCATTCAGCATCTTATCTTAAGTGATTATAGAACAGAGCATAATAATACTAACCATCCAGTTCCAGTCCAGTATTTGCCATTACTCGTGAAAGGCCTCGACTTCGATCGTGACTGAATCCATCTAATCCTCCAACTCTATCAGTTCCAAATTGGCTATCTAATCCTAAATTCCATGATGGTTGATGAGGCGTCACTGGAGTCACTACTCGGTTTACGCCAGACGAGGTACCGTATCTTCCTATGAGGTCGATTTCGTCGAGCGGCTTTAGTTTTATGTTCATCGGATTGTTTGTTAGTCCAGTAGAGGAGAGCAATGGGTTTGTGTACGTTCCTGCGCCTGAACTATAGGCATTCAGTGTTGCATTGATGGCTCCAAGTTGGTTCGCTGCTGCTAAATTGGTAAGAGCGTTTCCCAAAGATCCTGCGATGCTTGAAGGAATACCACCAAGTGTTCCGGTCAACCCTCCTGGGAGACTCGTCGTATTGTTCAAACAGCTAGTCATAGCAGAGCCGCCTAAAGTGCCCGTTAGGCCAGGACCTGCCATCGCACTTCCCAAATTCAATCCAGAGACGTTGCTTGTTAGGTTCTGAAGGTTGCTTTGCAGACCTGTTAGCGTGTTAGATAATTGGCCGATGCTGTTGACCATGGGAGCGCTAACAGGGTTCGTGAATGTCACTTGATGAGCGTTCGAAAGACCATACGTGTTGGTTGAATAGGAGGAGACGGGGTTAGAGTATGAGGTCGGATTGTGCGCACTCATGGAATAAGAAACAGAGTTAGAACTGGGAGCTGTGAACTGCCCTGTGGCGTGGAGAGATGAGAGTGTGGGCATCGTGCTACTTTGGCAGATGGCTGTATGTCCGCTGTGATGACCACCGTGACTGCTGTGACCGCCGTGGCCAGTGCTTGTGTATGAGTGTGGCAACGGAGACGGAGTTGGGGAGTGGAACTCTCCCAAACCTTGGTTGGACCCACTTGATTGAATACCTGTCGAGTAAAGGCTCTAGAATTACATATCACTCAATGATACTAAAATCGACACACGCAATGGCGACTCAGGGCAACGGTGTAGAAACTTGTCTTTTGTCATGTGAGGTATGAGACGCATCGTTTTGGGCAGTACAAGTCTTTGCATCGTTTCCGTTAAAAAAAACAACTAACTATATTTATTTTCAGCAGATTACTTAGCTCCACTAGGATGAGCATGGGACTAGGATGGCCATGGGTGCTGGGCAAGCTTACTACATTGAATACTTTCCAAACATTTCGTACTTAGCTTACCGTGTGTGGTAGATCTAGTGTGCTCTAGCTCAGCCAGGATCCGGTTATCCTGTTCTATTTTCGCCATAATTCTCTCGATCTCCGAAGCGGGCTGGCCGTGCTGGCTGTGGTGCTGGCCTGATGGGTTAGACCACGTGGTATTGGCCCCACGTGCACGCAACGTCGCTGATAGTTCCAATTGCAGCTCTTCGCAACGAACCGTTTCTAGTGATGCCTAGAATAGAAAGAGAACAGATGCTTAGGATAAAACGTTTTTCGTGTCTAAGACTTGTGTTTTTTTCTCGCCTTTTGGCCAAAGATAGTTGATGTGATAGTGTTTTTTTGATTTTTCAATCATGTATGAAGAAAGCTTGCTACCAGCTGACTACAGTCAGATTCATTCACCGTCTTTCTATTTGTCTAGTTATGGTCTGTTACTTTTGAGCCTGATGCAGATCTGAGCTATAAAAAACCAACGTTGTTAGTGTTTCTATTCCCTTACCAAACTGCTAAAGTATCTCTTACCCTTTTCAAATGACCTAAAGGATCGGTAGAAGGTGAACTGTTCGCACGGACCATGTGCATATAGCATCCACACACCGCCACAAACAGTTGCGTAATCTATCACCATTGCCTTCCCATTGGTCATCATCGCCACCGTTATTCCACACCAAAGCAATCAAAGAGAACCCACGTTTTTTTAAGTTTTACCTTCTTTTCGAGCTCCCGCACCCGGCTCTGCAGCTGTTCGACGACAAATGTGTCATTCACGCTCCACTGCAAGGCCCCTTAGCTGTACATTATACATTGTGCTGCCTAAAAGTATGAGTCTTGTACCTTCTTCTCGAGCTCCCGCACCCGGCTCTGCAGCTGTTCGACGGCAAGCGCGTCATGCGTGCCCCGTTGCGCGGTCCGCAGCTGCGCGAGCGCGTCCGCGTGCGCGCGCTCGGCGTCTGCGCGCGCGCGCTCGGCCTCGCGCAGCCGCCGCGACAGCGAGTCCGAGTCGCCCATGCCGCCGCCGTAGCTCATGTTCTGCAACGACATCAATTTACGGTAAGACGGATGATGGATTACAGTTAGTGTTGCGTGGATTGTTCAGAATATTTTGACCGAGCGAGCACAGCGTCTAATTTTCTAAATTCTGAAAATGCTTTTTCCACCGGCTGTCCAGTTCTGTCTATCTGTTTTCACCTACAAGTCTCAGATTTCAACCGATTAAGACGAAACTTTGTACTCAGATTATATGACTTTGCAGATTTTTTTCGTCGTCGTCTATGTTACTGCCTACCAAATATTTTTTAACCGACTTCCAATCAAAAAGGAGGAGGTTCTCAATTCGGTTGTATGTTTTTTTTTTTATTAATTTTTTTAATGTTTGTTACCGCATAACTTCGTCATTTGTGAGCCGATTTGAAAAATAATTTGTTTATCTGAAAGGTACTGCTTCCAGATTGGTCCCATTTTAATTTTATTAAAATCGGTGTTGCCATTTTTTTTTAAATATTTTTTTCAATGTTTGTAACTGCATGCCTTCGTCATTTATGAACCGATTTAGAAAATTATGTTTTTATTTGGAAGGTTATTTTTACGTCCAGACTGTCTCAAACAAATTTCATTAAAATCGTTTTAGCCGTTTGGCAATGAAGTCGGTTTCTCAAGTTTTTAACCGACTTCCAATAAAAAAGGAGGAGGTTCTCAATTTGGTTGTATGTTTTTTTTTTTTTTTTTTTTTTTTTAATGTTTGTTACCGCATAACTTCGTCATTTGTGAGCCGATTTGAAAAATTATTTTTTTATCTGAAAGGTACTGCTTCCAGATTGGTCCGATTTTAATTTAATTAAAATCGGTGTTGCAATTTTTTTTTAATAATTTTTTTAATGTTTGTAACTGCATGCCTCCGTCATTTATGAACCGATTTAGAAAATTATTTTTTTATTTGGAAGGTTATTCTTACGTCCAGATTGTCCCAAACAAATTTCATTAAAATCGGTTTAGCCGTTTGGCAATGAAGTCGGTTTCTCAAGTTTTTTAAACTTATAATTATTTAAACTTATAATTATCTACCCATAGCTAACAGAATCTTTACTATTCCTTTATGCTGCGTTATCGTTCAGCATTGTTTTTGGCAAGAGCTCTACGAGCGTAGAGGGTGCTACAGCGTAGCCCACCCACAACACAGATGAAATAAGTAACCTAGACGCTCTACTCCAAACGAATCCTAGCTGAAGATTTTTATTTTTTTTGCATAGATAATTATTTTTAATAATGTATAATATAGCGAATAAAATAATATACTTACCATAATTATAGCGAACGGGTCAATCATAATAATATAATAATTACTAGCCCATTTATATGAAAATACAATCGTTTTTATTTCAAAGTTTTTGTTAATTTCTAACGTCATTGTTTTTAGTCACGACTTTTTGACGTCATAGAAGTTAGAGGGAGCAGTGGGTGACGAATTCAAGCGGTTCTAGATGATGTGATTTTTCTACAATCCTATTGGTCTATTTTTACCTCCCTACTGTTCGTTTTTGGTAGATACGGTCCGGGTTGAATCAAGCACTAGAATCAAAAGATGATAAAAAGATTTCTAATAAAATTATAGATGAAAGTTATCCTTGGTTTTGTTCCCGTTCGCCAGTTTTTACTCCTTTCTATCATGGCTTGTGTTTATATACTAGAGAGCATTTGAATTTCTAACCCTTTTTTTATATTTATTCAATAGATAATTTCATCTTACTACAACAAATAATATTAGGCAACAATATATCAACGGACAGTGTTGATATATTGTTGCCTAATATTATTTGTATGGAAACAGTTGCGTATTTTCAGAATAGAATCCGCAGACATTAAGATGAGTGAACGATGCCAATAATACCAAGTTACAGAACTCGACGACCTTGGGTATCAGATATTGGCTACAGCACGACTATAGATTTGGGCGCGCCGCCTTGTCTACGTCTAGGCTCTATGGAAAGTGCGCTGACCTGATTCTTACCCTCCTCTCCCCTCTTGGCTTCCCCCTCCCCTCACTCCTTGCAGACTCCATGGCGGCAGAATTGAGCGCAGCGTTCCGAATTTACACGAATTTTTACGAATTCATGGAGTTTTTCAGTTTTTCAAATTTTCAGTCTTTACTAAGCTTTTTTTCGAAAGAATGTAACATATTTCTACTGAAAAGCGCTGCAAGGGCTGCCGTGCTAATGTTATGTAATGTTCGTGTAGCTAATGCTAAGGAGTTACTTTTTTGCCATCATATCACATAAGTTGAAGTTTACGCAAAATAAACAATTATTTAAGTATTCAAATTTCAATTTTGTTGCCCTATGTAGTTCAATACCTATACCAATGGGATAAAAGCGATAAAAGTGTGCAAAAATGAAATACTCTGCACTCTGCAATTCTGTGAGCTGTAATTCCCCGCAGTGTATGTAGACAGAAAATTAATTGGTCAAACGTGTTGCACCAAGCACACAGCTTCTAAAGTACACGTTTAAATTCTGGTAAAAACCGCGACCACAAAAAATACAAAACAAAATTTTTCTGTCGTTAAATTTGGTGCTTTACAAAACGAGCTCGAAAACGCTTACCGAATGCATTGTATTTTTTACTTTTGGGCTCTTTGGTCATACCGTAAGACAGATGTGCTTTTAAAAGGAAAGGATAAACTATAATTATAAGTTTAAAAAACTTGAGAAACCGACTTCATTGTCAAACGACTAAACCGATTTTAATCAAATTGGTTTAAGACAATCTGGACGTAAGAATAACCTTCCAAATAAAAAAATAATTTTCTAAATTGGTTCATAAATGACGGAGGCATGCAGTTACAAACATTAAAAAAATTATTTAAGAAAAAATGGCAACACCGATTTTAATAAAATTAAAATGGAACCAATCTGGAAGCAGTACCTTTCAGATAAAAAAATAATTTTTCAAATCGGCTCACAAATGACGATGTTTGCGGTAAGAAACATAAAAAAAAAAAAAAAAAAAAAAAATACAACCGAATTGAGAACCTCCTCTTTTTTGATTGGAAGTCGGTTAAAAAGGGCTCCTTTTTGGAATTCTGGACCCTATTTAGTTAAGAAAACAGAAGTCCTAAACCTTTTGTTTTAAACTCTCATAGAAGAGATAATCGCTAATTGCAAAGAAAAGGTGGATGGACAGTGTGAAGGATGACATGAATAAGAAAGAAGTGAATGTGAATACAGAGATGACGGCTGATAGAGGTGAATGGAAGAGGAGAACATGTTGTGCCGACCCCGCATAAAGTGGGATAAGGGCAGGAAGAAAAAGAAGAGGTAATCGCTCTGGAGTAGACACGTGGCCATCGATGTGAATATCGGCAAGCTTTGCAATCTATCGTAGCGGAAACTTCCTTTGAAGTTTTGAAGGTTAAAGCTAGTGTGACGTGATACCCGATTTTACTAAGATTTAGCTTGTTTAATTTTTACCAAAGAAAACGTCACTCAACGTAAGCAAACATGCCAATTTGCAATGCATGTACCTACTATTATGTATTTGACTTTGAATTTTGCTACTTGTAATATTTGAAAGTAACGATCTGCACTTGTATTTGACTTTGAATTTTGCTACTTGTAATATTTGAAAGTAATGATCTGCAGCACCAACTGTTGCCAACCACTGAGCTTGATGAAAAATTTATGTTGGCAACATTGTTCCAGATGAAGCCATTAGATAAGGAAGATTGTAAAACTTTACCAGTTACTACTTAGTTTTCTTTGCGATAATGTTCAAAGATTTATATTTTTCTCAAAGTAATAGTTATTTGTTGTACAACAGAGTTGTGCTTTTTAACCACGTGCTCAAAGTTGATGACCGAGCAAACGAAGGATTTAAAAGAGCACAAAGTGAAAAATGAAAAATTTTGTGTTTTATTTATTTCAGTTCTAAGTATGGGGGATCTCCTGAATGTATAGTTTTTTCCTATTTTTGTGTAAAAATCTTAATGTGGTTCACAGAATACATCTACTTACCAAGTTTCATCAGTTAGCTTTTACAGTTTCGGGAAAAAGTGGCTGTGACCGAGCAAGCGAAGGATTTAAAAGAGCACAAAGTGAAAAATGTCAAATTTTGTGTTTTTTTTTATTTCAGTTCTAAGTATATACTATATATATACATCTACTTACCAAATTTCATCAGTGTAGCTTTTACAGTTTCGGGATAAAGTGGCTGTGACATACGGACGGACAGACAGACAGACAGACATGACGAATCTAGTATAAGAGTTTCGTTTTTGCCATTTGGCTACGGAATCCTAAAAAAGCTTATAACTTAAACATTTCTCGTAAAATTAAGTTTTCACCATTGCAAGCAATTTAGACCTTACAGCCTCTCATTACGTACTCAACTCTGTAGTACTTCCGTTGGCGAAGGGCGGGCTGCCAGCAAAATTACACGACTTCATGTCGACTGGCCAATTACTGCATAATCTTTGCCTCGACTAATTATAACACAACCCGACAGAAAAATAATATCAAATTGTTTTTGGAAAAAACGAGACAAAAACTTTAAAAATTCGACATGGGGTCCTTTAAAATGCGGGTCTACCAATAAATAAATAAAATAAATAGATAAATTATGCGGACAACCCACACAACACTATCTAGCCCCAAAACCAGGTAGCTGATATAATACTTACTTATTTTTTTTTGTAAATACATACATAGAATACAATATAACACCCAGACAGAGCACAAACGTCTGTGTTCACCACACAAATATTTGTTCTCGGTGGGGATCGAACCCACGCCCTCCAGCGCAGAAGGCAGAGCTACTACTAACTGAGCTGTGAAGGCAGTCAAGTTCATTAAAAGCCGGCAGCGCATCAGCACCACCTCTGGTGTTTCGGGTGTCTATGGGCGACGGTGACTACTTTCCATCAGGTGGCCCGTCTACTCGTCTGCCAGCCATGGCATAAAAAAAAATGAATTTTCAGGGCAATCAGTGCAATCTCTATATTTTATCCCAGGCACAGTATGTCTCTTAAATAGGGCACGAATTAATAATAATTATAAGTTTAAAAAACTTGAGAAACCGACTTCATTGCCAAACGGCTAAACCGATTTTAATGAAATTTGTTTGGGACAGTCTGGACGTAAAAGTAACCTTCCAAATAAAAAAATAATTTTCTAAATCGGTTCATAAATGACGGAGGCATGCAGTTACAAACATTAAAAAAATTATTTAAAAAAAATGGCAACACCGATTTTAATAAAATTAAAATGGGACCAATCTGGAAGCAGTACCTTTCAGATAAAAAAAAAAAATTTCAAATCGGCTCACAAATGATGAAGTTATGCGGTAACAAATATTAAAAAAAAAAAAAAAAAAAAAAAAAACATACAACCGAATTGAGAACCTCCTCCTTTTTGATAGGAAGTCGGTTAAAAATACCCCTGACGCTATTATAAAGCCTAGCGTCCACATGTCCGCATTTTTGGTATCGGACGCATCGTATCAAACATTTCATCCTACTACTTTTTATCCTGGTAAAATGTATGGTTCCCGTGGGATGGATTTGTTTTTAATAATATACATTATGTATAAGAGAAAGTCGTGTTTATATTATAACTCAATAACGGCTGAGCAGATTTGGTTGAAAATTGGTGGAGGTAACTTTTTATTTTACTTTTGAGGGAAGCCGCGGCCGCTTGTATACAATAAAACTATCCGTACGGTGCGAATCTGTGGACCCACTTGTGTGACTTTCTATTCAAAGAATACGATCCATTCGATGCTATGCGTCCAACACTAACGATGCGGAAATGTGTTCAATAGCATATTTTTTAATCATCATCATCATCATCATTTCAGCCCGGTATCACCCACTGCTGGGTATAGGCCTCCTTCATATTTTGCCAGCCTCCCCTGTCCTGCGCGTCTCTTGTCCAGGTGTTTCCTGCGACCTTCACGATGTCGTCGACCCATCGCGCTTTCGGACGTCCAAGATTTCTTCGGCCCGACTTCGGCCACCATTCGGTCAAGGCCTTACTCCACCTACCATCACCACGTCTAGCAAGGTGTCCTGCCCAACTCCACTTGAGATTTACCGCCCTGTCTCCGACGTCGTAAACTTTTGTATTTTTTAATAATACTATGAAAGTCACTGACCCCTATTTAGAACCTCTATAGAAATGTAGATTAGCTTGGAGCTAGAGCCTAAATATTATACATTTTTGGCGGCTATCCAAATGCAGATTCCCCTGCATTTAACCGACTAATTATTCATTAAGATCCTGCATAATAGACTACCGACAAGAGCAGGTGCATTGCACTCAGCTAAGTAATAACCCACCGTAATCACTGGTTAAAGTGATCGGTATTAAAAGTTATACGTAGTGTTACGGCGAAAACTCTTCATTGAATATAGCAAGGACTCTGTTTAGATTAACCCCTTTATAATATTAGTATGGATAGATCAAAAAACATTAGACGCTAAACACACTGATTTTAGCGCTAGGTAATTAACGATGAAGCCTCGCGCACATCTAAGCTTTCTGCAGTGGCGATCAGTGAAACGCTTTCAAATATCACAGAACTTCTAGGATTAGCTTCTAGGTCGCGTGGATCTAGTTTCAAAGTGATCCTTACCCTATTTTATTGTAATTTTAATTTGACGCCCTGTAAAAGTAGATGATAAAGTAAAACTACTCAAGGTAACATTATCCGTCAAATAAAAATAAGTATTTAGTGACAAGTCAAAAGTACTCAATATTTTTACCTAGCGAAGAGCATTATTCTTCGGTGTTAAACTACCCTCTTTGTGATATGTAAGCTTTCTGCAAGCTCGGGTTTCCGTAATGCACGTGCATGCAATAAACTACAGTAAGGCATTTGATGAAAATAGATTTTTGCGTCGCGCGCCAGTAGAATAATAAAGTTTACTACTAACTTATCTGTTTATTTTACCATAGAGGAATTAACGCCATCTTATTTTTTCGTCTACTATCTTTTTTTTTCGCAGTTTCCATGCACGCATTATATTTTGCTCTTACAAGTTTGACCATTTTTTGTTTGAGAAAAAGTTTTAATTCAAAATTAAATAGACGAATCGTCCAATTTTAACATTGATTTGTGAATCGAACTTATCTCGTAGACCCTCTACGCCGTAGAGCTTAGAAATAATTATTTTTCAATTCAAAGATTCTTGTGATCCTACAAGTAACATTTTGGTTTTTATAACACGGCAAACAATCCTCTTCTAATTACGACGCCATTTTTAAATCCCCGACTAGTGATGTGTCGTCGTTTCTCGGTCGCAGTAGTGATGTGCTATATCCATAGCCAGCTGACAACAGAAAGCATATAGTTATAGTTATCAAGTCGGGACGTTTCTATGCACTCGTTGCTCTCTCATCTACCAAAAAATAAATAAATAAATAAATAAATATTGTGGACAATTCACACAACACTACCCAGCCCCAAACTAAGCAGAGCTTGTAATATGGGAACCAGATAGCTGATATAATACTTGAATACATTTTTTTTTTTGTAAATCATACTTAGAATACAATATAACACCCAGACAGAGAACAAACATTTGTGTTCACCACACAAATATTTGTTCTCGGTGGAGATCGAACCCATGACCTACGGCGCAGAAGGCAGAGCTACTACCAACTGAGCTAGAGGCCAGTCAAATTACCAAACTATAAAGTTTTAAAACTTTTCAATAAAACTTAGATGATCCTACGAGTTAGAGGATTGAATAGCATTCGTCTCATGCTGATTGCGATCCCGATGAAGCTGTCTAGACGGGCTCGTTCGGTTGATGAGTGCCACGAGTACTCAAGCGAGGGACGCGTTTTGTTCGGCTAAGGGCCAGCCCAAGTCGGTAGACTGCTGGGTAAAGTTTATTTACATTAAATATATTTTTTGGGTTCAGAAGTCAAACAAAATTCAAACATTCACAATGGTCCTATAGCAAACTAGTAAAAAATTTATTTTTTTATTTTAATCATGTTTTATAATAATCGTTTTCGTAAATAATGTATATTTTGTTGTAAACAATTGTGTTTTTATTGAATTTTCAATTGAAACGCGTGCAAGTGAGTTCCTAGGTGGTTGTCAGCTCCATGACTGCGGTCACTATTGGCGTATATTCTTGTACCTAATGCCTAGATGGCGTGCTTTCTGTATAATTTCTCAGAAAGCTCGTTCATTGACCGATTTTATTTGAACTCCTTCGGCTTCGATTTTATGACTGAGCTGATAGACACGAATGGTTTCTAAAATTTGCACGAAAATGAACCTTATTTGATACATTTTTGTGCTTTTAAACTAGGCAGTGAGTAATTTTTTTATGATGATGTTAAGTTATAGCCATCGCCTATAACAAAGCATAATATAATATTCATATTCGTTTATTTATTGCATGCATGTTAGATTTATACAAAAACTAAGGTCTTATTTAGCTTTAAAGCCTTGCAGCTGTCAAATGTCGCTGTCATATTTGACAGCGTTTCACTGATCGGCACCGCAGAACGCAATTTAGATGTGTGCAACGCTTAAGGTGGACAATATCCCTACATATTGGCCTTTTAATTATACATTTAATCAGTTATTATTGTCCACACAATACCATCCAGCTCCAAACTAAGCAAATCACTATGGGGGCCAGATAATTTATAAAATCTATAATTAATACTTTTTTTGAAGTCAACTACCCCTATAATTCCACTCTTCTAAGAGTAGAAAAATGAAAAAGCTGTTTTAAAAATAGGTTTCACACGCCACACCACCACCCATCAGGGTTTGAATTAAAATTAAAATGTTCTCAACACCAATAATTACTGTACGTAGAAGCGGTACTCGTTGGAATTTAACTAGGTTAAATTTATCGAGTCATTTGTTTAATAATTATCTTTCTATAAATACCTTGTTAGAAGTGCGACGAGCAAGGAAATAGTAAGTAAGTAAATAGGTCTTTGCATATATTCTAGATGATTTATCGACAGGAGCAACTGATGCTTACTCATGCCTTTACTTACGTTATAGTGCCTGGGACAGGATTTAAGATGGAATAGGCTTTCCCAACACTTATACCAACGTGACAGCTTAGTACACAAGCCAACATAAATTACCTCTGAGTGGGTACTCTCTGGCGTCACATGCCTCTTATATAATCTTAGCTTAAAGAGTCTTACTTTAGAAAACAAGCAAGCAGCAGCTTTTGCTGTACGCGCCGCGTCTGTGCTCTACCCTCCACCATCGAGGTATAGGAACTAAATAACAAGTCGAAAGGCTGATCACTTATTATTTTACGTAACAACGCTGACCTCCAGCCCATTATTTCATTTTATAAAAATTATAACCCATAACACAAGAATTAATGCATATATAGGTACTATTTGAACCGCGTCTGAGCTCTGCCTTAGTGAATACGATTTGAAATGAGTTTCGGTTCTAAATGCGAGGGTCATTACCTCTTGCCTTGCATGGCATAGTGGAATGGAGTTATTTCCGCCTCGGTGAGTAGGAAGCCGAGTATATGACGTGATTATTCCAATATAGCTGTTTAAAACCATGCTTACTCTAATTTGAAATATTCTTCTTGGATCTAGAACTCTTTACAGACAAAAGTCAAAGTCTTGAATCACAAGAATCTCTTTGAGTGAAGTGAATCTATATAGGTGCCTATTTTTACGCAATTGGCGTGAGTACCCACTAAGGACCTCCACCCACTAAAAAGCTACCACTAAGGATCTGTTCCCCTTACAAGCATATATGTGTATGCATTGTCATCTCTTACCATAGTGATGAGATCAAGCAATGTCTCAAACCTAAGTGACGCTTGTGAGCAAGTAAGTGCTTCTATAAGGATTCCCTATCTTTTATAAGCAAATTTAGGCTCACTATCAGCTTTTGCCATCACTTTATACAAATACTAGCGGCCGCCCGCGGCTTCGCTCGCCCCGTCCCCGTTACTGTTTCGGGATACAAAGTATCCTATGTCCTTCTCCTGGTTCTAAGCTACCTCCGCACCAATTTTCAGCCAAATCGGTTCAGCCGTTTTTGAGTTATAAATAGTGTAACTAACACGACTTTCTTTTATAAATATAGACAAGGCTAACTAAAATACAGACAGTCCCTGACAGCTTTTTACCGAGCAAGTCAGACATAAAACCTCCTTTTAGGTAGGTAGGTATTACCACCATTTTTCGTCGCAGACTCGCAAAATTACAAGAAAAACTATAATGTAAGTAAAAAGCGGACGGGAAGGCCGGATCTTGTGCCAAATCCAAGTTATTTAGACCGCCCATTTACTTGAGACGGCTGTTCGCCTAGCTAATATACTGAGACATCGGGGCAATTTAAGATTGGTCTTCTATTTTCCCTATGCTATAATCTATTATACAGGGTGTATTAAATAGTCTATGTGTGTCTATGTGTCTATGCTAATAGACAAGGGGTTATATTGGCTTTACTAATGAGTAAATAGGTGGACGAAAAGCTCAGAACTGTTCTTCCTGGAAATGCTTATGGGAGGCTTTATGGAGGGTGGACTTCTTGAGGCTGATGATGATGATGATAATTGGAATGACAAAACGACGCCGGTTCTTCTACATACCTAAAATAAAAATTATTTGAATAACTTGATAAAAAAAAAACAACATTGATCCATGGCATTCGTGGAAAGGAAAATATGGAAAATGCATGCAAATTGCATTTTTTTTTCAACACACATGCTCGTAAAATGACTCCTATGAAAGTTATGAGTGACCCATGTATTTATGTTAATAACTCAGCTAAGCACTTTACGTTGACGCACTGACCTGCACTGACCAATGAGTATTTTTGTCGCTGACTATTGTTTTTTTTACTTTGACGTCATTTTAATAACTTTTAGTTTGCACTACGGAAGTTGTCAAGGTGTTTTCTTAGTCTATAGATTTTATGAAAGCTGTGTACAACCGATTTCACGGATGACTATTCAACCGATTTAATATTAGACATACGTTAAGGTGAAATTATGCTTGTAATTTTTTTTACTAATATTTAGTCGGTTGATCAGTCATTCATTGGCCTTTGTGGGCGCTGGTCATAGACTTATGAAACTCCTTGCAATAGGTTTCGAACCTCATTGGCGCAGCCTGCATGGGCAAATATCCAAGGAGTTTGGAAAGCTGCGCGGCAAGGAGTTCCCTCTGACCTGCCTGCGCAGTTTCTAAAACTCCTTGGATCTTGGCCCATACAGCCTGCGCCAACGAGGTTGAATACCCATTGCAAGAAGTTTTCTAAGTCGCCAGCCAGCAGGCCGCGCGGTAAAAAGCAAAACCAGCGCGCGCGCCATTTCTTTTTTTCTTCTTCTTTTTTTCTCGCATGTGTAATGAAAAAAGTCGTTTGAAACTTGTGTGCATTCATGATAATAATAACACTCCCGGCTCCTGTATGCCGCAGTATAACATGTAATACCGCCTCGCATAAAAAAATAGGCAAACGTTCTGACTTTGATTCTACCAAGCATTGAACCCGCTAACTCGATATAGCTACAGTTCACAATCATCACATAGGGTCGCCGTCTTATAAAACCAAAGCACTTAAGAAAGTGCTATTTGAATAATGAGTTTTGCAACTTATTAAGTGTTAGTAGGGAGCTTAAAACCGGTTTAGCAGTTTTATATCCCCGAGACAGAACAAAATGGGCAAAATATTTTTAATTTATTTTTTATGAGAAAAAGTGATGAAACAAGCGCGGTTACTCTAACCTAACACATAACTCCACATATAATATTATTATATCTTGCAGGATTACTACAGAACGGACTGACTGACTGGCTTCTCAGCTCAGTGGTCCTTGGTGCTTTCTGCACTGTATGTCGTGGGTTATATCCCCACCAAGGACAAATATTTGTTAGATGAATTTTCCTTGCATAAATGACATATTGTATTTTAGGTACTTATGTATTTACAAAAAATATGTGTATAAATATTGTAGCAGCTATCTGGTTCCCTGTACAAAGCTCTGCTTCATTTGGGGCTAGATAGTGTTGTGTGGATGTTAGATTAGATTATATTAGTGTTAGAAATATCCAGCAAGGGGGCGGGGCTAAGTGACACGTCATGATGACGTTACCATCGCAACGGCAAGCTCGAGCGCGCCGGTGTCGCTCCTCACTTTTTCCCTGGCTCTCGGACGTGGCGGACGTCTCATAAATGTTTTCGTAGCTCAATTATTATTCCTGTTTCATGTTTTTAAGTACAAATTGTTATACACGATAAATGTTAATTTATTTAGTTTTGTTTTGAGATTTCTATCCTGATTCATAATATCAGAAGTGGGATCACTGCGACGCCTGTCGCTAACGGCATCCGACAATAATTTTTTTATGTCATCCGTGCTCAGTTATTTCGCATTTATTTTTTCTAGAAAGTTTTTGTGCTTTGTGTAAAAATCGTAAGTACATAACTACCCTCATAGATCAAAGAATGGCAGGACGATTTTTAAAAGGAAAAGTCGCGATCGTTCATGCGAACGTAATAGCTCTCGTGAACGGCATCGTGTCATTCGTGTCGCTTCACCTAGCTATCGAGTTAGTTCTACTAGTTCGGCATTTGATGCAATTCTTGTTAGACTGCATGCGATTGAGGATCGGCTGCCCGTCCCCTCATTGTCATCAGCATCCATAACACCATGTCCGCCACGTGAGAGCCCTTACCTATAGCTGTCAACTACGAGGCCCGGTGTGATTTACATTTCACTGTGGCTGCGGTTACAGCAGGACAAATATTCCAGGAACCTGTCGTAATGATGTGATAAGATTGTTAGTGCGCTAGCACCTTTGATTCAAATATATAGGTCTAACCATTACTACACATCTAGCTTTGATCCTAGTACCCTCAACTTCGATGTTTGGTGTGTTGAGATTAACCGTGGTTGTGTAACGTATCATTGGGCTGATCATGAGAGCCAGTCGCGCGTTGGTGGCTGCCTCAAGGGCGATGCGCATACGTGGCTACATGAATGGTTTACCAAGGACCGGATTTGGACAAACAAGTTGGAGATTAGGTTCCTTTGCCCGCAAAACACACTCACACTTCCCAAGTGTCTTTTTTTGTGTGATGAGTTTGTGTGTTTTTTGTGAGTGAGCTCTTTGTATTTTTGTGTGGTGACCATCATCATCATCAAACTATATTAGTCCACTGCTGGACGTAAGTCTCTCCCAAGACGTGCCACTGATGTCTTTGGGTCTTCTCCTCTAGTGCTTGCCTGCTATATTTCGCAGATCGTCGCTCCACCTTGCTGGTGTGCGTCCTACATTTCAGCTTACTAATCTTTTGAGCTATGTCAACTACCTTGGTTTTCTGTTGGATAGCCTCTTGCCGGATTTTATCTTGCAGAGACACTCCGAGCATAACTCTCTCCATAACTCGCTAAGTGACATTTTCTTTATAGACCGATTTTACCGTTTTAGTCTCCACGTTACAGCAGCACCATGTGATGAGTATGATTCAAAAAGTTTGTTAGTTATGCAGAGTATGCCCGTATAAGTCTTTTTGCGTTCTACTAGCCCCTTCCCACCGGTGTGTGATATTGCGCACGGAGGCGGATCAGCTCGCACGACACACCATGGGAACGGTCTCGTGCGCCAAGGTACGCGGTAGCACAGGAGCCCTTTCTGTGTGCGTCGCCGTGCGTCGTCGTGCGCTGTGCGTGATGATCTGCAGAACCACGCACCGTTGGAAGGCAGCATTATATCATCAGCGGCTTATCAGATGATCTTAAAACGGCAATTTTCATTTGAGGGATAACAGATCCACTAGTAGCTGTTGCTTTCAATGCTAAGTTACAACCGGATCAGTTTGTCGATTTTTATTGGTGTACACTAAGTCCAAAGTTGATTATCAAACTACCCACATCTTACTCATTTGACGAAATTGAAAATCATTCTCATTCTCACAAACACGAGGCTTCCATATCGGATTTGTAGGTACCTAAAGTGTTTTGATTGCGGTGGTGCAGGTCAATAAGACACTAGTGTCTAAAATATGAAATCTGAATCTTTCCAATGTAGCACGATTTCTACCACGTAAAGTTAGTTTTCTGTGACATGTTTCTACTGCAAGAACGTAGAACATTTATTGATTGATACCTGTTTTGGTAAATAACGTGCTGAAACGAACAGCACTAAATGCTGACTAGGTACGCTAAAGTTTTGTTAAAAACTATGCAGTTCTCAACAAGTACTTTCAAATTTGTTTAATGACCAAAATGGAGTAATAAAGCTC
The DNA here is from genome assembly GCA_939531255.2 of Thera britannica. Taxonomy (NCBI): domain Eukaryota; kingdom Metazoa; phylum Arthropoda; class Insecta; order Lepidoptera; family Geometridae; genus Thera; species Thera britannica. The sequence continues at coordinate 7,059,585 of OW618039.2, read as the reverse complement.
ATAATTCATGGTCAGGTGCGGCCGAGTCCTAGGAATGTAGAAGCATTCGCTGATTCAACAAAGCAAATTTTTGCTTCGGTATTTTTATTTTGTTTACGAATTGAAAGCCTTTGTCTTGGTGATGTATTTTACATGGTGGTGTAGTATGTAACGATGTGGCCATAGCATGCGAACTTGGAGCCTAGGCTATGGTCACGGAGACGCGGTACGCGAACTTGGTGCCTCTATCGCGGGGCATACCAATGGCATCAACCAGTCTGGTGCCATTGCTATGCGAGTAGGTGACCATAGCATGCGAACTTGGAGCCTAGGCTATGGTCACGGAGACGCGGTACGCGAACTTGGTGCCTCTATCGCGGGGCATACCAATGGCATCAACCAGTCTGATGCCATTGCTATGCGAGTAGAGAACCATAGCATGCGAACTTGGAGCCTAGGCTATGGTCACGGAAACGCGGTACGCGAACTTGGTGCCTCTATCGCGGGGCATACCAATAGCATCAACGAGCCTGATGCTTTTGCTATGCGAGTAGGGGACCATAGCATGCGAACTGGGAGCCTAGGCTATGGTCAGGGAGACGCGGTACGCGAACTTGGTGCCTCTATCGTGGGGCATACCAATGGCATCAACGAGCCTGATGCCATTGCTATGCGAGTAGGGGGCTATAGCATGCGAACTTGGTGCCTAGGCTATGGTCACGGAGACGCGGTACGCGAACTCGGTGCCTCTATCGCGGGCATACCAATAGCATCAACGAGCTTGATGCCATTGCTATGCGAGTAGGGGACCATAGCATGCGAACTGGGAGCCTAGGCTATGGTCAGGGAGACGCGGTACGCGAACTTGGTGCCTCTATCGTGGGGCATACCAATGGCATCAACGAGCCTGATGCCATTGCTATGCGAGCAGGGGGCCATAGCATGCGAACTTGGAGCCTAGGCTATGGTCAGGATACGCGAACTTGGTGCTTCTATCGTGGGCCCATAACAATTGCAGTTAAAGGCCTAATGCTTTTGTTATGCGGCATGACAACGAATATCCGGAGTTTGTTCTTTGTGCTTACGGTTGTAGTGGATGTAAGCCAAAGCAAGAATATAAACGAATCCTTAATTAAAAAAATGTGCCTTAGTCTGTATTTCGTGTAAAACAAGCGACGCGCGCGTTAGCGAGGCAAGGCGTGCGTAAGCGAGGCGATGCGAGCGAGCGTGCATTAGTGTGGAATCTGTTTTGATTGCGATTGTTTGAGTGCACACTAACAATCGGAATCATGACTGGCTTAGCTCTTCAATTAAGTTACATCTTCATTATTTGTAACGCAATGTTCTGTTACAGAAGATGATCAGCTTTCTTATGTCCTCTCTGATTCTGAGGAGGTGCCCATTCTGAGTCAAGCGGTCGAGGGCGCCTCGCAGTCAGGAGAGGCCGTGTTAGAAATATCCAGCAAGGGGGCGGGGCTAAGTGACACGTCATGATGACGTTACCATCGCAACGGCAAGCTCGAGCGCGCCGGTGTCGCTCCTCACTTTTTCCCTGGCTCTCGGACGTGGCGGACGTCTCATAAATGTTTTCGTAGCTCAATTATTATTCCTGTTTCATGTTTTTAAGTACAAATTGTTATACACGATAAATGTTAATTTATTTAGTTTTGTTTTGAGATTTCTATCCTGATTCATAATATTAGATTATTATATTAGATGTCCACAATATTTATTTGTATTTATTTAACTCGATTCTAATCCAAAATCTCAAGTATAGACGTAAGTTATAACGTAAAGTACGTTGTAGACAGAAAACCTATGCATAGAATAATAAGCAAATTGAGATCGGGATTATAATTTATCATCGATTAAGTTCGGTGTATTTTTTTATTCACATCAATAAATTAATTCGCGTTTTAGCTATTTGATAGACGTTCTCCAAAATATCGTCTCTCTCTCTCAAGCATAGGTTGAGTTTACAATAGACAACATTTCTAAAACACGGATCTTTAGTTATTGTTCTGAGGATCTACCCACCTCTTGGGATCTTTACTGCCCACAGTCTGACATTATATTCTCATTCAAGGATGTTTCAGAAACGTAGGTATTACAAAAGGTATTATTGATTCCTTGTAGGTAGCCATACTTATGTCCGATATAATTGACTAACCTAGCAACTGGCTGCTAGGAATTACAGCTTCATCAAATATAGAAGCAACGGCGCCCGCTTGAAGATTGATCAATAAAGGTGCTTGTACCGAGAGCTACTCTTAAATTTTGACAGGCGCACTACTTTCTTCGACCCTACCGACCATTTACGATAGGAAGTATTAACTCATGGTAGGCACAGAGCCTATTCCCCACTTGACCTCCCGCTTCCATTACACGGCATAAACAATTCCAGCCCAAGATAAAAAGGCGATCGATATCACAAACTTATATGCCAGTACGCGTACCTACCTAGCGCTAGTTATTGACAGCGGAGTAAGATAACGTAATGAGACGATAGAATGGTGCAAGTACTTACGATGTAGGAGACTCCCGCGGGTTACATCAGCTCGCGAGCGCTCCCGTGGGGATCAGTCCGAGAAACAATACAGCACCGTCTTTAGACCACTCGAATCTCAACTTGCGTAACATCTATGTAAGGAGAGCCATGCCTCCGGAGGCTTCAGGGCCGCCTCACTGGCATGTCGGCTCGGAGCGCGTCGGGCTAGCGCGGCCGGAGCGCGACGGGTCGGCCTCACGGGCGCGTATCGAGCGGGATTTGCGTGGAAATGAATGTCACGGCGGTTACGATGGGAAAATAAAAAAATGTGAATCGTTCGGGCGGAGCGGTGGGCCGGCTGAAGGCATGCCGCTCGATAGGCGGACGCAGGCGCGAGGCGCGTGTGACGTCACGTGGCCGCCGCCGCCGCTGCCGCCGCCCGCTCTCATCAGCCGTCGCCCCGGGCCCGCCGCCGCCACTCACCGCGGATATCGCTCACTACCCGACGCTGCCAATTAACTCAACCGTGAAATCGATTTGATTGAGACACTCCAGTTTATAGTTGGAGTTGTTTTCTTGATTTAGTATGCACTTCATCACGTTTTAAAACATGATTGATTTTCTTTTAGTTCGACTTGGTTTTGAAACCGAATTAGGTTAGAATTGTAGAGCCATCGTAGGACTACGCTACGACGGCGTAGCGAAGTTCGCGTAGGCGATGCGTTGGTTTTGGTCGATTGTTTTTTGGCTGAACTCAGTGTTTGTTTGTCGGAAAAAGTTGAAACGCACAAACAAGAGTAGAAATTAAATAGCTTAGTAATTTATCTAGTAAGTAATAGAGTCTCTAAACAAAATAATCAAACCTTATATGCACAAAAAAATCTTAAAGTTTTTTATATGGTTAGCTTTTTAGCATCATCAATATTATCCGTAGCCTCTCTTTAACCGACTTCAAATAAAAAGGAGGAGATTCTGTTGGAATGGCACTAGCACAACACTATGAAGACGTCCCGTCCCTAATCAATTTGTTCGTTCATTCATGTCTGTCTGTTCGTTCTGACTCCCCAAAGTGTGTGCGTGTGTCTTGATCTCTTTATTGAAATATCAATTGTTAATTAGTTATAATTCAGTACAATAAAACAACTAAAGTAAAGATTGTGTTGGCCGTATATTCATCAGCATAAATATCCTCTAACAAATGGTAGCAGAGCGTGGTTTGGGTTCATCATGGCCACCAACCAACAAATTTCCCAATACCGCATTGAGTTACTAAACCGAAACAATTACGATACTTGGGTCATACAAGCTCAAGCCGTTCTTGTAAAAAATGGATTGTGGACCACAATAAATGACCCAAAGCCCGACGCCGAAAAGGACATGTTGGCGCGATCGGAGCTATTTCTTCTCATATCGCCTACGGAAATACGGCAAGTAAAAAATTGCGCATCGGCATCCGAAATATGGAAAAAACTTAAATGTATTTATCAAAGCGAAGGCCCCGCCAGGAAGGCGGCATTATTAAAACAATTGATCCTGAAGAAACTAATGGATAAAGATGATGTGCAGGATCACCTGTCCGCCATGTTCGACTGTGTCGACATGCTCAAAAACATGGAAGTTGGAATAAATGATGATCTGCTGAGCATCATCATTCTATACAGTTTGCCATCGGCTTATGAAAATTTTCGGATAGCAATAGAAACAAGAGACAAATTGCCTACGCCTGAGGAGTTGAAAATAAAGATTATTGAAGAAGCCCAGGCGAGGTCAAGGCATGGAATTATAAACCAAAAAAATGGCAACGCACAAGAAAGCGCTTACTATTTTAACAAAAGGAAAATAAAATGCACAATATGTGACAAAACTGGTCACGAAGCATCCAAGTGCTGGTCTCGGAGCAAGAACCAAAGTTCAAGCTCATCGGGAAATAAAAAGAAAAATTCTAAAAACTTTTTTATTTCAGAGCACACAGCAAATATGGCACAAACCGAGGCTTCTAATGATGTTTGGTGTCTGGACAGTGGATGTACATCCCACATGACAGGAAGAAATGAAAAATTCAAAAACATCAAAGCCGAACAAGGGAAGCTAAAACTGGCATCGAACCACAGCGCAGAAATAAAAGGTACGGGGACAGTCCAAATCATTTATAAAGAAAATGAAATAAATCTTAATGATACCATTTATGTACCAGAGTTAACCACAAATTTGCTATCAGTAGCTCGCATAACTGAGCGAGACCATACAGTTCTGTTCACTGAAAATAAAGCCTACATAAAGGATTGCAAAGGAAAGACTGTTTTGACTGCTGACAAAAAGGATGGGCTCTATATGACTACTCTTAAAAGCATGCAAACAAACGAACAAGCAAATAATGTTTCAGATAATAATTTAATGAAATGGCATAAAAAGTTGGCTCACTTGAATGAAAAAGATCTAAAAATACTATCATCAAAAAACCTAGTGTCTGGTATAGAATTAAATAAAAATGAAATATTTGAAAACTGTGAAAGTTGTATTCAAGGAAAAATGACACGGTTGCCTTTTCCCAAAAATGATGGAATAAAGACAAAACAAATTTTGGAGGTCATTCACACTGACTTGTGTGGACCCATGCAACAGGCAACCATTGGTGGTTCAAGGTATATCTTAACCTTTATTGATGATTTCAGCCGATACTGTTATGTGTACTTCTTACAGAAGAAATCAGAAACATTAGAAAAATTTAAAGAATTTAAGGAGGAAGTGGAAAAGCTTACTGAAAATAAAATAAAGTTTATACAGTCAGATAATGGTACAGAATTTTGTAATGATGAATTCAACAAATATCTAAGAGATAATGGTATCCAGAGAAGACTGACAGTCATATACACTCCTCAGCAGAATGGACTGGCAGAAAGGAAAAATAGAACCTTAGTAGAAAAAGCCAGGTGTATGATGATTGAGTCAAAGGTTCCGGAACCTCTGTGGGCAGAAGCTGTATTCACTGCAAATTATATTGTGAATAGATGTCCTGCTAAGGCACTGAATGGTGAGACACCATATGTGAGATGGGTTGGCCGCATTCCATCTGTAAGACATTTACACGTATTTGGATCAAAAGTGTTCACACTCAACAAACAGAAAAAGCGAAATAAATTCGCATCAAAAGCAAGTGAAGGTGTGTTTGTTGGATATGCAAAATATAGTAAAGCGTATAGAATATACTTACCGAAGAAAAATACAGTAATTGTACGTCGTGATGTAAAAATACTAGATGGAAAAATGTACTATCAGAATAATGAAGTCCAAAATGGCCTAACTCTACCTGAACCTGAACAACCTGAAACCGAAAATATAAATATTAATGGAAACAGAAAACAAAGAGAAGAAACAACAATTAATAACTTATCTTTTCAGCCCTCTTATTTTCAGCAAAATGAAGAAAGTACTGATGATGATGATGAATCTATGCACTCGTTCAGCGACTATAAAGATGAAAATGAGGTCACAGTAGCTGAAAACGTAACTGCACAAAGTCAACAACAGCAATGTCAAAGTACTGGTGAGAAAACAGAGGCAAGCCAAACTAGCCGTCCTATCAGAATTAAAAACCCTCCTGTATGGTCAAATGATTATGATCTTGGAGATGGTGAGTGCAACTATGTATGTGAAGAAATCGAAGAAAACGATATTCAAAACAATGGATGGCAGGAAGCCATAAAAGCTGAAATAAAATCGCACATAAAAAATGGTACATGGAAAATTCAAGAAAAAGACAAAATGTCTAAAAATATAGTGGATTTTAAAATGATTCTTAAAGAAAAAATTGGCCCAGATGAAAAAGTAATCAAAAAGGCACGATTAGTGGCTCGTGGTTTCACTCAAAGACCCGGAATTGATTACAACGAAACATATGCTCCAGTAGCCAAATTGAGTTCAATCAGAACATTATTGGCTCTTGCAGTTGAAGAAGATTTAGAGCTTCATCAAATGGATGTAACTACTGCATATTTAAATGGAGAATTAAATGAAAAAATAATAATGAAGAAACCTGAATATCTTGAAGAATATATAACTAAAATAATGCAGGATGAAAGTGAAAATGAAAATTTGGAACTATTCTATAAAGCCAGAAATATGCTTTATGATATAAATAAAATAAAAGGTGAAAAAGTTTGCTTGTTGAGAAAGGCCCTATATGGTTTAAAGCAAGCTGGCCGTCAATGGTTCTACAAGTTAGACTGTGAACTTAGAAAAATGAACTTTAAGGCATCAACAGCTGATCCATGCATATATACAAAGATACAAGGCTCAAACAAGATGATAATTGCTGTTTATGTCGACGATTTAATAATAGCATATTCAAATAAAGAAGAATTAAATGAGCTAAAGAAAAATCTAAATAAAAGTTTTGAGATGAAAGACATTGGAAAACCAAAATATGTACTTGGCCTTGAAATAAATCATGAAAATGGAAAATTAAAATTAACCCAGCAAAGATATATTCAGAACGCATTGAAAAAATATAAAATGGAAAATTGCAAACCAATGAGTACCCCAATTGAACCATACCTAAAGTTGGAAAAATCTGATAAATGTGACAAAGATATTCCATATCTAAATTTAATTGGTACACTAATGTATTTGTCAGTGGCAAGCCGACCCGACATAGCTTATTCTGTAAGCTATCTATCACAATTCAATAATGCTTATAGTGAAGAACATTTCAAATATGCAAAGCGCATTTTGAGGTACCTGAAGGGTACAGTGGATGTTGGTATCTGCTTCACCAAGTCAAATAAAGAAATGTATGGAATGGCTGATGCCGATTGGGCTGGTTGCAAGATAGACAGAAAGTCTTACTCAGGCTATTGTTTCAAATATGCAAATAGTTGCATTAGCTGGGAAGCAAAGAAACAAAGATGTGTGGCACTATCTACAGCAGAAGCTGAATATGTAGCACTAACTGAAGCTGCTAAAGAAGCCGTTCATTTAAAAATGTTGCTTAATGATTTAGGCATTTTATTAAATAATGTTATAATTTTCAGCGACAACCAGGCAGCTCAGGGGCTTTCCACCAATCCTATCATCAGTGGAAGGTCGAAGCACATTGAGATCAAGCAACATTTCATCAGGGAATGTGTGCTAAAAGGGGTCATCGGCATCAAATGGATACCCACACAAGAAATGGAGGCCGATATCCTCACAAAGGGTCTACCTGGACCGAGGCTCCTGATGCTCCGGAAGCACCTTGGCATATCATGAGTGCTGAGCTCGTGAGCAGAGTGTTGGAATGGCACTAGCACAACACTATGAAGACGTCCCGTCCCTAATCAATTTGTTCGTTCATTCATGTCTGTCTGTTCGTTCTGACTCCCCAAAGTGTGTGCGTGTGTCTTGATCTCTTTATTGAAATATCAATTGTTAATTAGTTATAATTCAGTACAATAAAACAACTAAAGTAAAGATTGTGTTGGCCGTATATTCATCAGCATAAATATCCTCTAACAGATTCTCAATTTGGCTGTATTTTGTTATATCGCATGACTTCGTCATAATAAGAGCCTATTGGAAAACATTTTTTTTATCTGTAAGTGTGGTCTTCCAGATTTGTTTAGTAGTCATAAAAATCGTTTCAGTAATTTGGCCATGAAGCCGGTTTCTCAAATTTTCTAAACCTATATTTAAAGAGAACAAAAAGAACCTCAATTGAACATGGATGAACAGTGTGAAAGATGACATGGATAAGTAATGAGTGAATGCAGAGATGACGGCTGACAGAGAGGAATGGAGGAGTAATACATGTTGTGCCAACCCCACATAAAGTGGGATAAGGCAGGAAGTAGAAGAAATACGAGTAGTACCTCAAGTTCGCCGTTGCTTGCACTAACAGATTCTTGCTCGTCTGATGTCAAATCATCAACATCCTCACGAACAGAAGTTATGTCAATCTCCAAACCATTGTTATTATCACCAATAGCAAATTCATCACTTTGTTTGTTAATTATATCATCAGTTTTATTATCACCAATAGCAAATTCATGACTTTGTTTGTTACCTAAATCATCAGTTTGCACATTTTTAGAATTTCTTACAATAACATCGCTATCTATAGCTTTAACTCCTAAAATATTTGTATTATTACATATAAAAAGTATGTATGTGGATAAGTTTAGGTAAATTTGGTTTAAAGTTTCGAAATTCAAACAAAACATTTTGCTTAGTATTATAATAGGTTAATTTTTTCAATAATAATTTGTTATTGGGGCGTTTGTATGACAGGAATTATACCTACTGGAGCTTTGATATTATTTTTAATCAAACCTTATCTATATGAAACTTAATTAAATCATATCTTAATTATATCTGATAGCCAAGCTGTGAGCACTGGTAGTCTAGTGGTAGCACGCCTGTCTTACAATCCTAAGATTACAGGTTCAATTCCAGTCGTTTACCAACGAGTTTTTATATTGTAAACATAATATGCGTTTATAAAATATAAAGTCTCGGAGTAGTTCTTCCTAAAAATGTTCAGCAGTGGACTTCTTCAGGCCGATGACAACGTGATGCCCTCAAACCGTGATGGAAAACATTATATAGTAATAGCATCCCGTAAATAGGGGCATGAGCATAAATGTATTCTTCATCATCATCATCATCATCATCAACCTGTATTAGTCCACTGCTGGACGTAGGTCTCTCCCAAGACGTGCCACTGAGCCCGGTCTTCGGCTCTTCTCCTCCAGTGCTTGCCAGCTACATTTCGCAGATCGTCGCCCCACCTTGCCGGAGAGCGTCCTACACTACGCTTACCTAAACGCGGTCTCCACTCTAGTATTCGTTTGCTCCAACGATTGTCTGTTCTACGGCAAACATGACCGGCCCACTGCCACTTCAGCTTACTAATCCTTTGAGCTATGTCGACCACCTTGGTTCTCTGTCGGATAACTTCGTTCCCGATTTTATCCTTCAGAGAGACTCCGAGCATAGCCCTTTCCATAGCTCGCTGAGCGACTTTCAGTTTGTGGACCGACCCTACTGTTAGTGTCCACGTTTCGGCAGCATAGGTCATTACAGGTAGGACGCACTGGTTGAAGACTTTCGTCTTCAGACATTGTGGGATCGGCGACGAGAAAACCTGACGGAGTTTCCCAAACGCAGCCCAACCCAGCTGTATTTTCCGGTTTAGCTCTCTCTTAAAGTTGTGTCTACCTAGCTGCAAGGTTTGCCCGAGGTAGACATACTCCTGCACAACTTCGAGAGGCATTCCGGCGACGGTGATCGGCTCTGGGGTGATACGATCATTGAACATGATCTTAGTTTTATCCAAGTTCATGCCCAGGCCGACCCGTCGTGAGGAAACAGCTAGGCTGTTCAGCATCTGTTGTAGGTCCTGCAACGATTCTGCCAATATGACGATGTCATCAGCAAATCGTAAGTGTGAGATGTATTCGCCATTGATATTGATGCCCATTCCAGTCCAACTCAGCGTCTTAAACAAATCTTCCAGCGCGCTTGTGAACAATTTGGGGGATATAACGTCGCCTTGCCTCACTCCCTCACTCCTCAATGTATTCTTGTTGCTGTTTAAATCATGAACAATAGGTGCGAACGGCATGTTTACTTTTTACGGGTAATAAAAAAAGCAAAATATTTGTTTAAGATTACATATTTATTTTTATTACACTATTTACAAAATATGATTTACAAATATAACGTTATTAGGCATGTTACATTTGTATTAAACTTAATAATTATTAACTAATATAAACATTATTTATCAATATAGAATTCAAAAGGATTATTGTTACTTTTGTTCAAGACATAACCTGTAAATTGTATTGTATTGTTACTTTTGTTCAAGACATAACCTGTATATTGTATCGTATTGTTACTTTTGTTCAAAACATAACCTGTGTATTGTATCGTATTGTTACTTTTGTTCAAGACATAACCTGTAAATTGTATTGTATTGTTACTTTTGTTCAAGACATAACCTGTAAATTGTATTGTATTGTTACTGTTGTTCAAGACATAACCTTTATATTATATCGTCTTGTTACTTTTGTTCAAGACATAACCTGTATATTGTATAGTATACCTAGAATACCAACTTTAATTCTAAGTTCAGTCAGTGTTTCGATAAAGTTTATACAAAAATATGTTTACTACGGTAACATTGTATAAAACTTATCATTTACAGTTTATTTACAGAAGAAATATACAATTCTAACCCTAAATACCACATACATTAAGAATAAATATGTAAGTACCAATAAGTAAACACAGGGATTTAACACTAATAAAAATATTTTTGTTGTTTTACCATAACATTAAAATTTGAGCATTGCTTGCTAGTCTTTTAAAACATTCGTATAGACCTAGCTTTCCCATCTAAGGCACTTGTCACACCGCCGGCGATAAGCGAGAAGCGAGTGTATATGATTTTGTCGCTGGGCTAATAATAGCCGGTGTGACAAGTGCCTAAGGGCCGTATTCAGAAACAGTGCTTGAGTCTGAGTCAAGCCACAAAAACCGATTTTATGACAGTTTTTAAAATTTTCAAAAATCTATTCTTGAGTCTCGACTCAGACTCAAGCATTGTTTCTGAATACGGGCATAAGTGTGAATTGTTAAATAATAACGTATGAATAATAAAATTCTCCTAAATTAATTTTTAGATTTTGCAAAAAAATTACAATTGATAGTGCTTTTAAAAGTATTGATAAGAAGTATAAAGATTTTAGATTTATATCTAGAACTATAAAGATTTTAGTATTATAGCTCTATCACTTAAAATCCTTTCACCACACTTGATTCTCAAGAACCAGTGACACGATAAGAAGAAGAAGAAATGTGCGCATGCGCTGGAATAATAAAATTCTCCAAAATTTAAATTTAGATTTTGTAAAAAAATAACATTATTATGATGCTTTTAAAAGCAGTAAAAAAGTAATAATAAGTGCTTCTCTTTTACTAAAAATACAACATTTAACAGTATAATATTTCAGGTACATTTCCTCCAGGAATCAATCAATCTCCAGACTCTTGAAGCTGCTAGTAAAACTCGCAAACATTCCCCTACTAGGCTTCTTAACCCTCTTTTTCTCATTCGCTTTGTAAATCTCACTCTCTATCAACCAGTCCCTATAATTCTCTTCCATGTTCTTCCTCTGTTCTTCATGCAGTTGCTTGACTGATACTCCTGGACCGCCAAAGTCTTCTGGCAAGAGATCGTGGTCGACGATAGAGGCGGGGCCTTCAGAGGAGAAGTTCAGAAGGTTTAGAAGGTTGGAGTGGATGAGAGGCTTTACCAGACACATGACTTGGTTGATGAAGGAGACGGTGTGAACGACGTGGATCTTTTTGAGACGGCAGGGATGCGCGTTCTGGAATATTAATAAAATAAATAAATATTGTGGAAAATCCACACAACACTATCTAGCCCAAGGGAGCCCGGTTATAAAAAAAAACTTGAGAGTCAAGGGACACCCGGATGGAACGAAGTTCCTTTATTATTATTTATAAAAAACCTGTATCCATTCAACAAAAATAATCGTCGCGACACCACACTGTTCATTGCGAAATAGAAATGAAAATATCTGGCTTGCTTTCTATAAGAGAGAGAGAGAGAGAGAGAAAGACAGAGAAACATGCGCACGCCGCACGGCTTACAATAATAGCTTACTAGGTAGGTATAACAAAAAGTGTCGTGACAACTTTTTGTAAGATTTTTTTCCGTCTAGCCCCCTTTCACAACGCGCGCTATGGAACTTCGTTCCAACATGATCCATTTATAGATTGAGGCTCAAAATGAATGAAGCCTTGCGCACGCGTTTTGCGGTGGTGATTAGTGAAACACTGTCAAATATAACTGTCATATTTGACTAATACCAATCTAGTTCTCAGCACGCCTGATAGTAAGCGCCTCCGGCTACACGCAACACTCGCCGAATAAAATTACTCATCATTAGTTTATAGAAGTTTTGGTTTCGGTGGAAATCAGAGGAACGCTGTCAAATATTGTTAAATAGTGTTTCACTGATCACAACCGTAGAACGCTAAGAATGAGCACAAGGCTTAATGGGGCTACAACCTGGAAAACTTCTAGAAACTAGTGATGACAGTCGCAAAGACCTGCAGGCCGATCATGTAACTTTTGTTGCAATGGTTTCAATCAAAATCTTATTGAAACTGTCAATTTGCGATCACGCTTTTTTTTTTTTACAATTTATAGGCTAACGCTTGACCGCAATCTCACCTGATGTTAAGTGATGATGCGATCGACGGTGTAGCACGCTCACCTAGAAAATACCTATTCGGAAAAATAGACGCCGGCAACGAGTTTCACTCATTGGCTGTCCGCATTATAAAAAGGGAGGCAAAGCGCTTAGTGCGGGAAGAAGGTGTATCAACCATGAATGGATGCCTCATTTTCACGTAGGTATAAGTTCGAAAATTGACAGTTTCAATAAGATTTTGATTGAAACCACTGCAACATTGTTGGTAGCAGGCTTACCTGTATATAGTGCATGAAAGCTCGCAGCGCAGGCAAGGTCACTCTAGTCAGATGTCCGATAGAGCAGCCCTTCATGTCAAATATGACGATATACCCTTCCGAGAGCAGGTCTTCTGACAGCTTGATGTCATTGAACATGCAGAAGACACGCACAGCGTCCGCGAAGTTCAACTTGCTATAGTCGGAGTCGGACAGGCGGTAGATTAGTACGTGGTAGCCTTCCGTTGTCTTATTGGGAAGCGCTACCATGTGTCTGGAAGCAGAAGACAATGTCAAAAATATATGGAAGAAACGGTTACCTACAACATGGGTTGTAACACGGTCGAAACGTCGGGAAATAATAAAGGTAATCGCGATAAATACCCGTTTCTACGGGAGGCGATAATGTACATCTAGATATTGTACACCCCGTTATTACGATGCCAGTTAAACAACATGCACACTATAGCAATCCAAAGATGGATTTTTGCTTTTTTTTGTTCTGGCACTAAATACTTATGCTTGTCCTTGATAAGGCGGATCCGACTAGAATTGGTTAAGTTATGTATGAACATAAAAATTACGCACAAGGCGAGCGAGCCGAGGAAGCGTACCGCAGCGGCGGCCGCCCCGCCGCCGTAGTGGCAAAAAATGATTTTTTTTTACAATAAAATCAAAAGCATTATCCTCTTCAGAGCAATTAACCAACGCTAAAAAAAAAGGTAGGTAATAATCAAAATATTTATCTGCTTCAGTGTACTGTAAATGGGCCTTAGAAAAATTCCAGTGGAAAAAAGTGGCATCATTTTAACAGTACATTAAATGGCCGTACATGAACCGGACTCGTTTCTGCCTTATACATAATGCTTAACGATCGCGTTAATTTAAAAAATGCTTATAGAGTCTGTTCAGAAAGAGAACCGTCGCGTCGTCGTGGGATTGGAGGGCGCTGCTGTGCTTAATCACCTTTTTTGTATAATGGGCAATACAATGGCGCGTCTGTTGCGTTTTGATCCTATCACAATAAGTGTACTATTCCTTTATTTAATTTTTATGATGCAAAATGCTGACAGAAAGAAAGGGATGAGCTGCCATATAAAAATCGAAACGTTAGTTCTCAATTTGGCCACGACGGTTCTCTTTCTGAACAGACTCTAACAATGTTTTTTTATTCATTAAAATCGCAGTGATCCTTTTGACATCGCAAGAACTAATAATAACTGACAGGCAGATTTGGGGTCGACTCTTTTGAAGAGCTAGTGGGGTAGTCTTCATTCACAGACAACTTTGCCAAAACAGCTAATTAACTATTTATCTAATCAGTCAAACCGTTAATATGCAACCTTGTAAAATAAGTTGTTTATGCATGGAGTGTTGTCAAAAACTGTCGAAGTTAGGGTCGAGTTCAAGTTTACGTATTGTATGTAAATCTTTCATTGCTTGCGATTGAGTGATATGTCAAAATATTTGTAACACGATTCTAGGTTTTTTTACTTATGTAAAGGGTGTTTCACAGAATGCCAATTGAAATTTTAAATATATTGCGGATATTCCACACAACACAATCTAGCCCCAAGCTAAGCAGAGCTGGTTATATGAGAACCAGGTGCCTGGCTGATATATAAATTATGTTTTGTGATTAACATACTACATACTTAGGGATATCAACAGCTATGGAAAATTATTCAACGCCATCTATTGAGCAATTTGTTAATTAAATTTAAAGTTATGTTTGATTCGATCACAAAAATAATTTAAGTTTAAAAAACTTGAGAAACCGACTTCATTGTCAAACGGCTAAACCGATTTTAATCAAATTTGTTTGGGACAATCTGGACGTAAGAATAACCTTCCAAATAAAAAAATAATTTTCTAAATCGGTTCATAAATGACGGAGGCATGCAGTTACAAACATTAAAAAAATTATTAAAAAAAAATGGCAACACCGATTTTAATAAAATTAAAATGGGACCAATCTGGAAGCAGTACCTTTCAGATAAAAAAATAATTTTTCAAATCGGCTCACAAATGACGAAGTTATGCGGTAACAAACATTTAAAAAAAAAATTAAAAAAAAAAAAAAAAAAAAAAAAAAACATACAACCGAATTGAGAACCTCCTCCTTTTTGATTGGAAGTCGGTTAAAAAATGAACAAAAATTTGAGCAAAAAAGCATAGAATGCAGCAAAAAATAGTATTTATAGCAGCATAGCACATTCGGCAAGAAAATTAGCCTTTTTAAAACAATACTTAATTTTATTCTGAAAGTTACTAAAGGATGTATAAAATATACTTACGTTATATCCATAACAGCCTTATTCTTCGCCGACAGGGGGTCCCTATTCGTAAAAAGGTCCGGAGTATTAGCACGTAGAGTGAAGTAGCATTCTATGGTGTCCTTTGTCTCCTTCTGCTTGTAGTAATTGGAGTGTAAGAACAGCATGATATACTCATCAGATATGTGCGGTAGGTGGGGCTGGCTCTTTATCCTGAAAAACAGATAGCAACGCATTAACTTAATTTGTGGTTTAAAATAAATAATATTGTGGACTACACAACACTATCTAACCCTAAATGAAGCTGAGCTTGTACTAGGGAACCAGGCTCCTGTTTAATAAAGCTGACAATTCGACATAATCAAAAAGCGACAAAATTGTGGAATTGTCGCGCTTTCGTGACATATTTGTCACTTTTATTAATATATCCTAAGCGCGACAACTCCACAATTTTGTCGCTTATTGTGACATATAAATGTCGAATTGTCAGTTTTATTTTGGTTTTATTAAGCAGGGCCCTGATAGCTGATCTAATACTTACAAAGGTATAACATGCTTATTTTTTTTATTAATACATATACCTATATACATATACCTACTTATGAATACAATATTACACCCAGAAAGAGAGCAAACATCTGCCATCACCACTCAAATATTTTTTCTCAGTTGGGACCGAACCTAACTAACTAACAACAACTAATATTAAAGATATCTGCTTCATTAAATTAATACATTATGAATGATATATGGTTATTAACGGTCATTGTGGAGTTATCGCAATTAGCTTACGCTATTGCAAAAAACGCGCGTTGAAATCTTTTGAATCGTAAATCTCGTTCATCGGGCTCTGCCAATAAAAAAACATCCATCACTGTATAGGATTAAAAGTTGTAAAGGTCACGAGCTGAATGAAGAAAGAAAACCTCCTCGGTCTGACGACTTGTGACGATTGCAGCCTGCAATAAAGTTAAAAGTTTTCAGTTTTGAGTCCTGCCATCCTGCAATTTGCAGGATGGCAGGACTCAAAACTGAAAACTGTTCTATTTTTGAATGTTGAAGGGCGAGAAGTCCGTCGATGTTATTATATTTTAAAAAGTTTATATTTAGGATGTTGATGGTTTTTTTCTGAAAAGTAACCAGGATCTACAGGGTACAAATGGATCCAGATTCTTTTTTATTAAACTGTATTGCCGTAAAGTTTTTTAACCGCAGATACAGCTAATGCAGCCGATTGCTTCGTATTATCTGATCCATGCCAGCATTTTAACTGATCTCACCATAATTATCTACCTCTATCTAGCTGACTTAACCGTCTTCTAGGAAGTAGGCGCCGTCATACGCCGTCATAATTAATTATCTATACCTAGAACACTATGCCAGAGATTATTTTAGGCTCCTGAATGACCTAGTGAAAAAAACGTAACCTATAAAGCCTTGCGCACATCGAAGCGTTCTGCGGTGGCGATCAATGAAACGCTGTCAAATATGACAGTGATATTTATCTTTAGAGCAAGGCTTTAGACGATTATAATGTGTATGGAAATCCTTCCATATCTCTTTACACTGATTTATTGACATGAAACGGTCGCGATATAACGGTCACAACATCAAAAGCAATCAATGAATACAGTGGTATGTAACTTGACAGTTAGGTAAGAACAATCTAGTAACGGGTTCTCGCATTACATGCTACAGGTTTTCTGTTATCATAATTCTGTGGTTTCATTGATCTAACCTTTTACTGTTACTGTTATTTTCATCTCAAAGTAACACTTCGATTCTCTAAGACTTGAAAACCCGCCTTTAGTTGTGATTGCAAGTTAGGCCACACTGACTATACAAAGACATTAAGGGGCCAGCGGAGGGCGAATTTTCATACAAACGTAATACCAAAATGATTACTAGTTTAGGTTCCTGAACAATTTTTATTTTAAACTACTTACCTCAAATGAAATTAACGCCAATCGCATTTTACAATTTTTTTTTATTGCAAAATGTGAATGGCGTTAATTTCATTTGAGGTAAGTAATTTAAAATAAAAACTGTTCAGGAACCTAGATAAATACTAAACAAGTACAATTATTACAATAATATAGTGAAAATCGGCTTAAATTAGTAATCATTTTGGTATTGCGTTTGTATGAAAATTCGCCCTCCGCTGGCCCCTTAAGCACAGGTGCACAGACTAAACAAAATTTCTGACATTAAGCCAAATGTCAGACACTTTATTTAGTCTGTGCAATTGTGCTTATAAAATTATGTAGGTACCTGTTTATAAATAATTATAATTCAGCCAAATTCTATGAAATTTAGTGATTAATTACGCTTACAACCAAGCTTAATCCCCAATGAATGGTAATGTGTTATGTAAGCTAGGTATTTTATAATAACAAGGTCAGGTTTAAACATGCAGACTATAGCATCTCATCTACCTAGCAATTATGACCGTGCATTCGAAATAAGATGCTCACGAGGTAACTAATTCTCGCATAATTGAACGAGCGAACAAAGCGAATGAATATTACTCAAAAGCGTAGACAAAAGACTTGGAATATCTTTATGAGGGAACTAATTGACCGACGAAAAATCGAAGGAGGTTCTCATGTCTACGCGTACATATTTTTTTATTTATTATGACCCAAGTATAACTTTTTACATAGTCCGCTTTTGATAATACTCTTTTTATTGGCTAGCAAGATTATTATCGAAGTTGACCTTTTTAAAAATATAAAATCACTGAACTTGTTTATTAAACTTCGCACGCAATTATTTATCATCTTGTGCGTGCAATCCAACTCGTCGTAAAGTTTATCAAAAAAGTCCAATCCTTTTTTTTTAATGTATACCTAAAACACGACAAACGCTTTACGGCTCACCATCGCCTATAGACTCCGTGGGCGTTGTTACATTTTGTCCTCTTATGGTTTGCGCACACCTAGGTCGCTGGCGATGACGATCATTAGACAGCGTTTCACTGATCACTATCGCCAGCGACCTAGGTGTGCGCAGACCTTTAGATAATTATAGTGGTAAGAAGCTATAGTGATCGGTATTCTTACCATTCTCTGATCTGCTGGATATCATCCTCATGACCTTCAGGCATCGGCTTCAGGCCCCGGAGGAACGGGTGCAGGAATTTTGTGGCCGCCATTGCTGCGCGAACCCGCCCTCTCTCTCTGAAACAATTAATTTTTATTATAGACTAGCAGCCCGTCCCGGCTTCGCACGGGGTAGACAATATTGTTGTACATTATTTTGTTCTATCGCTAATAGTTTCGGCAGCGCATTCAACGAAAGACATTTTAAGACTCATTTTTCTACACCTTCGGTTACATTGTTCAAATTTTACCAAGGATCCCTAATTTTTTTCAAAATGAAATGTAGCCTATGTCAAATTGGAAGAATGTAGCATTCTATTAGTGAAATATTTTTTTAAATAAGCCCAGTACTTTTTGAGCCTATTCATTACAAACATACCTACAAAAATAGGTACAAATCTTTCCTCTTTATAATATGTATTAGTATAGAGTATAGATATGCTGAGCTATAGATGCTGAGCTTACTATTGCTGCTATTACCAAAAAAACATAGAGATTTAATTGTTTTCTTTTTGCGAGATAATCAAACTTCTTTGATGAATGAGAGACTAAACTTTTTGGGCAATCATAGTCTCTATGATTGCCCAAAAAGTTTTTTTTAAAGTTCTTTGGTTCAAGAAGATTTAAAAATAGAATCAACTTAGTTGGTGCGTAGTAAATTAACAGCATTGTGAACAGGTATTTGACTATTCAAAGTTCTTCTTGCGCTGTATTGTTAAATTTAATAAATAAAACTAAAAACACGCTTTTAGAAAATTTCACCAAAAAATATATTATTATTATTGACAATAATGCGTGGAGTGCTTATGTCAATAAATATTTTATTGACAAATATTGGTAAGTAAAGTAGTTATTTTGAAAAGTACCCCACGCTTTTAACAATAAAATTCATTTTCATCCCACCATCTCGGAAAGTGTATTTTTACTGTTCAATATCTAAGTGGAAAACCCGTTTTTATCCGCTAGAGGATAAAGTAAATTTGAATTTAGAATATCGTGTTCACTAAGTTTGTGAATACACAACCTATGTACTTCTACCTCCATGGTGCTGAATATATCATGCAACATTTTTAAATTTGTTAAAAACTCATACTCGGAACCTTCTTGGTGTGTTTTAGTCGCGCCATGTTCTTTTTTGCATTTAATTTTGGTCATTTCCTCGCTGAGGTGGGATGAAAAGTTACGTGTTGCACTCGAGTGCAAAGATTTTTCACCTTGTGCTCTTTTGATTCCTTCGCCAACGCTTAGGATTCTAACTTTAAACCACTCGCTCCGCTCGTGGTTAAATATTAGAATCCTGCGCTTGCTCGGTCATCAAAATTGAGCACGCGGTTAAAAAGCAGCTTTGCACTCTTGTATAACAAATAACTATTTACGGGTAGCATTACCGGTGTATATGAACAATGATAAGTAATTTTCATTTGAGATACTGATTCTCAAGATACTACACAGACCTTACTGTCAAGTTAGATAGTAGGTACCTACCTTCCTACAGATATATTGCTTCTCGTGCAATATGTTTAAGTTTCTATATTTCCTTCAACCTTCATAGGATTTCTCTATTTCCAAAGTTATTTGTTTTATGATGGTTTGAACCTTGTAATATTTCAATTATTAAGATTATTAGACAGTTACGTAATAGCCTCAACGGATATAGATTAAATAGGAATTTCCTTAAGGTTATTAAATTTTCATACAAATGGATTTTTACCATTTATAGGCGGTTAGTAAAAATCAATTTGTATGGAAATCGTACCTCTATAAGTATAGTAACATCTATTGACGAGGCCCACGAAAGGAGCCTCTTTGAGGCATACCTAAAACCCTTTCACCACACTTGGTTCGAAAGAATCAGTGACACGATAAGAAGAAGAACGAGGTCAACGGTGTGCTGAACTGATTCACACATTTCGTGTTTGATTTGATCGTATTTTTAAGCTAACCCTAAACTTGACGGCTAATAAACTGATCAGTGGTGCAGAGAGCATTGACATCGTCAAAGTCGCAGGGTGGAAATAAGTTAGACTGGCACAGAATCGTGGTTGGCACAAGCTAATATAAGGGAGGCCTATATTAGTTTGTGCCATCTAATATAGGCCCTCATATATACGCCTGTAACCCAGCAGTGGGTCAAATCAGGATGATGATGATGATGAGATTAATACCTACTACTGTTTGTTTAATTAATTAATATTGTCTAGGCGACTGTTTTTTTTTTTAATGGACTATATTATGCTGGTGGTTGTCTGACAGCGCTACCGGACAATAACTGGGCGTCTGATCAAAGCGACCAAGCCCAAGAGCTGGTGGGTGTCTGGCGCAGCGCATTAGCATTGCTATTCAGCGTATTTAGCAATGCCGCCAGGATCTTGGGGACGTTTCCGTCTGGTACTGATTTGGATCAGTTGAGCTATCTCTAGATCGTTTATAAATATTGTACCTACTTAGGTACTTAAATATTTCTCTAACTGTAAGTTTCTTTGCGTAAACCGACCGGCTCTGACGGAAGACCAGCGTTGGTTGTAAGCCAACATTATGCTGAGTCAGAGACCGTTTTGCGACGCACAAGCTTCACACAAATGTAGTATTAAGGTTTCTTTTTAGGTTATTATAAATTAAAGTAAGTGCTTGTTTCGCAAATAAATTATTATTCTATTCTATTCTATTCTATTCTAAATAAAGAAAGTTTGCAATTACAATGATTCTACTTTTTCAGTAGCCCGGAAGCCAAACACGATATGCTTAAAACACGCGAAAATAGCTGAAAAGCCTGTTATTACGAATTTCAGGTGAGTTTCGTTAAAACCAGTATTATTTGGAGTACCTAGTTACAGCAAGCGCAGTGGTGCGAGGGAAATGGTATTTGTAATTACGAAATAATTTGTGAGCCTGTTAGGAATTATTGCGAAACAAAGAAAGAAAGTCCTTGCATCATTTTGAATGAAAAACATGTCAATTTCACAAAAAAAACATTGCAACGGCTGTATGGATTTCTACCAAACATTGCTAGATAACTTTGCGAGTGACAGATGGCGGGAAATGTAAAAAGTGACTTAAAATTATATCCCAATCAAAAATATCAATTAAATTGCATTAATGCATTAAAAGCAATGCAAGTTCAATTCCCCATTCTGTTTGTGATCGATATATTTCAAAATAAATTATTGCCACCATTAAGCGAATACTTATCTTGCCCTGACTCTATTTAACATCTCAGAACTGTCAGTCAGCTTTCGAATTTATCGGATCATTCTTTTTTTTATTACTGAAAGCTAAAATATGTTTGATTGCCATCACACCAACATCACACCTATGGAAAAGTTGGAGCACACTTGCTGTAATAAACTTTTTGGAATTTCGTTTCGATTCGAGGCCCCAAACTGACAGGTTAATCATCTCTGTGCAACAATTTATTTATAAAATAATCGTAACCTTAATCTTAGCGTAAGCCATCTTACCTACCTATCGCCGTTTGCCTACTTTGAGTCTGTTAATTCCTTTGTAAATATATAAGTAGCTAGTCAAATAGTCTTTATGTAGGTCTTGGACCTTTCCTTGACATTCGCTTTTGAAAGGTCATTCATCTGTGGAGCGTATAGGTACTTACGAAGTTTAATGAGCTCAATGAACTCGCTATCAGTTTGTGGAGACGTTTTTATGAAATGGAATAAAAAGTAATATTTAATATTGGTAGAAATATTCATAAAACGCAGCATACCCCCCAAACTAAGCCAGAATAAAACATGACGGAGAGAAGAAATAAAACTTATTAAAAATAACAAAGTATTACATGCCTACCATGTAAATATCGCACCCCACAAGTAAGACTGTGTTATCTCAAAAAAGGTGATTTCGAGAAAACGAGTTTTGAAACTTCAAAAAATCATACCGTCATAATTATAAGTTATCTTGCCTAACCTTGAATGTAAGTTTAAAGGTACGTTATCTGGCTACATTTTAACTAGTATTGGTATAGTATGAAATGAATATCTTAAAAGTAATCGGTGTTTTTTCAATAGCACTTTGAGTTGATACTGTATTACTTGTTAGATATAATTTAATTTTGAAATAACACGGTATTGCCTGCTTTTTTCGAAGATTTAGCAGAATTTAGATGTTTTAAATTAAATTAAACCTCTGTTAATAAAACATTTGCTAAACATTTTCTTAAATACAAGTGTAACAATACTGGGATTTTATATTTTTCTCAATGATTAAAACGCAAAATATACCAAAAAAACACCGTTTATTAGCGAATCAACAATATAACACTTATTAAATAATTAAAGTACGAGAATAAGAGAAAATGTTAACATAATTAAAAAATCTTAACTTAATTTTTAAGATTTTTGTCGTAACTTTTGCAATGTTTATAATCAAAGATTTATAATGCTCCAATGTAAATTTTACTTAAAAGTAATTAGATAGGTTGAATGTTACTAAATTTATATAGGTACACCCAATCTTAATGAATTCGATTTATTTTTAATTAAAATAAAACTTATTCATAGGAAATGGGAGAAAGGTACACTCAATGTTCAGGATTTTACAGAAACTAAAGGTATAAATTAGTATGTGATAAGGTCACATTTAATTTAACCATTATAGTAATCTAACAAACTAATGACTCAACGTATCTAAATACTAACAACCAGTCTTTATTTTAGTTAATGCCATACAAGTACTTTTATCACAATAATACTTCTTGTATAAATAACTAGTGGAATCTCGCGCGACTTCGTTTGCGTTAAGGTTTTTCCATACAAACTTCAACCCCCGCTGCAGACCTTTCGGGGTTGAGTTCCGGGAATTCCTTTCTTAGTGCACCCCTACTCTACACCAGGAATCTACCCTCCAATTTTCATATTCCTAAGACCATTAGTTTAGGCTGCGCGTTGATTGTCAGTCAGTCAGTAACGTAAGAGTTTTATATATTTAGATCAACGTCTAAGTTACTAAGTCACAAGACCACTAATCAACATAAAGATCACCAAGAAGTGTTTAACGGATATCTTTAATCACTATCTAAGTGTCTAATCTAACAATACTGTAAATAACGATAATTTTGTATATAACACATTCAACATAGAGTACTTAGGTATTATAATCACCCATTACCTACTAATCAATATTCACAGCAAGATGATTCTGTCTGATGGTGATTCATGAGTCTTTTCTCTATAAGTTTTAAAATGCCTTCTTTCTTCTTGTTCTTGATTTTCGGTTTACCATTGTAAACTTTGATCAAATTCTCCGGTAGAGAAAATGCAATGGTTTTCTAGTATTAACCTTTCTGACTTCAATTCGTTGAAAATCTGTGTGTTGAGTAGAACTCGTAGCCGGTCCTGTATTATCATTGCGTTCAGATTGCACATAGTTAGCCGTACCTCTCTGTTCATCGTTTGTAACAACGGTGTATTTTTTATCTAATGATTCCAAAGCCAACGGTTTGTGCAGTAAACAGTCGGAATTTGTAAGCCACTGCTCAAGGTGGATCATGCACAGAAATGCTTGACATTGAGTGCATGTGCTGGAAACGTCTGCAGAACAATTCGAGAACTCGCAGTGTTGAGTAGAGCTTGTAGCTGGTCCTACAGCATTGTTACTGCGCTCAGATTGAACAGCAGTAGTAGCAGTAGTAAAGGTATATTTTCTTTGCCTAGCGATTCCGAAACAAATGATTGTGTAGTGAACAGTTGGAATCTGCCCACCATTTTTCATAATGTATCATGCAAAGAAATGCATGGAATTTTCAAATTCACAGTGCTCAAACGCGCTCAAACTATCTGCTGATACTGCGTGTAATTCAGTCAAAGTTGAATTGGCAAAAATCTCATGAAATTCATTTATTATCAAAGTCTCATCAAAATTATGATACTGTTCTGTAAGAGTTGTATCGGCAAACATTGGCATATCTTCAGAACTTAACTTATCAGCTGCACTTAGGTGAAGAGAGCAGTTATTGAAGGAATCAAAATCATCAAAGTGATCCCAACACAGAAAGCTATTATATTTATTACATGCGGAAAAATACCTCTGAAGTGCAACAAATTATATTCACATTTCTGGCTCCCTGACGATTCTCTCGGGACTGGTTGGATAAAAGTTGGATCAGCATAAGGGTCTTCGTTACTTGTCTCATCACTAGTAACCGCTGATTTACGGCTTCGCTTTGCTGCCATCACCATTTTTGCAGCCCTTTTATACCTCTTCATTGTTATACTATTCCAATTATTTGTGAAAATATAAACTTTATTTGATTTTTTCTAATAAACCACACTGTATTATTTATAAATAAACACCTTCACGCAAGCTGAATGTAGTAATTTTAACGCGTCATAGCGTAACAACTCAAAAAAATTTGGTGCATTAGAGTGTCAAATCAAACTATTTTCCACCCTACCCTCAAAAAGTCAAATAATTAACAAGTAATAACGTAACAAATTCAACAAAAATATTATTTTAACAAGTAATAAAGTGTTATCTTCCAATAACACTGTATTGATTACTCACCTGCTACGTTTTTGTATCCAAAACTAACACTCACAGTGTGTTATTTTGAAATGAAACGGAGCAAACACGTTTTAGCGCCTGCGCTGACAAGTGATAACGGATTTTGTTGAGATGTGACAGTGCTTCTTGTTGGAAATATGAATGTAATGAACGGTCAATAAAGATTTTTGGGGTTTTTCTCGGTGATGGAAGGAGGTAAAAATACAAATGTATAATCAGTTTTTAAAGAAAAAAATCTACTCTGCGATGGCATACTTAAGTCAAAAGTGCCAAATTTTGAGATAACACAGTCTTACTTGTGGGGTGCGATATATAAAATCACTGAATTTAATTATAAAACATCGCAAAAACGATGTTTCCAAAAATAACATTCCATAAGTTCAGAAAAAATATCACATTAATCAAAATAAGTTTTAATACAAAAAACGGTTTACTTATGCTAGTTTTTGTCCAATAAACACAAAGTAGTTTTTATATCATGCTAAGAAGCTTGTATCATTAAGATTACAAGTCAGCTTATTTATTACAAAGGCTTAGACATAATTGCAATGTTTACATTACACGCGTCGTAATATTTGCAAGCCGTCACTTTCTACGGCATCCGTGTGAAAGTCGGACATTACGCGTTTCATTCATGGCCACGATCTACCTTTGCCACAGAACATACAATAATACTACGCATAGAACGGCCGCTGTAGTCTCCCCCCCCCCCCCCCCAACCCCCCACCTATCGAGGCTTACGCACCTCACCACGGTTTAAAATCTTCTCGTTAATCTGATTTTGGTATGAAACAAGCTACACACATGCGTGTGAATCAAACGGCATTTGTGTAGTGTCTTTAAAAGAACCGCCCACAGACACGCATGTAAAAAACGACTTTTGTGTATGGCTGTGCAAATAACTAGTTAGAACGCGGCTTTTTGTATGGGATTTGGTCGAGTGTCCGGGGTATACCTATGCGTCAAGGAGTGCTTAGAAGTTGCACTCTGCACTTGACATTGGCGGTAGATAAATCATCATAATTCATCATTGGCGTAACGTCTTTATTCTTCTGGAATATTGACGTGCATAGACATTGCGAAGATCTTATGCAGGACAAGAGAGACGATAGACATGTAGCCTAGTGACGCGACGTGCTTAGACGTTGCGTAGTTCATTTAACACAAGATGGACGAGTAGGTATACTTATTTATGATCGACGCAACATAAATATTCCGAAGTTAGCTACGTTAATTTTCTCCTCAATGCTCAGAGTTCGCCTTCCATGCCCATTCTATGAATAAGTAATAGCAGGTAGATATAATCTGTGATGCTGATGACTGATGACTGTGATCATCGATGATGATTATGTTTCTGTGGAGATAATTATGAGAAACTTTACAACTGATTGTGTGGTGTGTGATTGACGCGTACAAAAGTACAACTAATTTAGCCTTTTTTTATGCTTCAAATAGCGGACTTCATAATGCCGCCGCCAGATGATAGATGCGGAAACAAGATTTCTATACAAGACGCAAGGTTACACAGAATGTCTCATTAAAAAAAATTACCCACGCTTTTTTTGAAAGACCGCTATACTCATACCAATAAAATACAAATAAATTAAAAATAAGTAGAACAAGCCGTAAAAAAAAAAGAGTGGCAACCCGGGAATTCCGACAAATGTGAAATGTCCCTCCCTGGCTGCCTGCGAACGGACAGACCCCCGACTTTTAGCGTAGTTCGTCAATCTTTGCTGAAGAGGTGTCGTGTGACGCCTGATCCTGAAAAGTTGGTTGTTTTTTTCCCACCTCAAAATGCTTAAACTAAAGTCGATGGCTGGTAAGAGCTCAAAACTGTTGGGGACGCCTATTATCAGCAGTAGTTTTGTTCAGGGTGATGATGATAGGTGAATAATGTCTTCAAGGTCAGGAGGTAAGCCATGACCGAGAATCATTGTCACCACGGCTAAGTGGCACCTAGGCATAGCATTGTTTATGTCCATCGTGTGTTCGCTATTACTTCACGCCAATCTATACTTACTAATATTATAAAGCTGAAGACTTTGATTGTTAGTTTCACACTATTTCTAAAAAAAAAATATGGACAGCCAATAATGGAATGAAATTTCTTGCGAAATATTTTTTGTTTGTGCTACATTTGGTTAGGTACATCTAGAATGTAGCACAAACATCTAGATTCTAGATTAAACTTAATTTTAGCGGCCGATTAATCTATGTAAAATTGTATTTGCCCTCGATATTTCCCATTTATGTTAAACCGGTTTTTCAAATCATTTGAGGGTGAATAAATTATTGTTAGACAAGCTTGTGTAAAAACTTGTTCATGGTTTTTGATAAGTTTTAAATAAAATTGAGGCATTTGAAATACTTATATCAGCCGAGAAAACGTTGGCGGGACGATATCGACACCTTTGAGAGGAGATGGTGGGATGAGGTTCGAGAGAGAGATAATAGGAAGTCTTTGGCCGATACTTTTGCCCAATACTGGGACAAAAAGATTTAATAAAAAAAATGAATTAATCTCTATCCGTTGGTAATGTATCTGTAGAATAACCAAGGTCACCGACATAGCTCTTAGAATTAGTAAGTTGAAGTGGCAATATGCAGATCATATAGCTCGAAGAACCGACAACCGTTGGGGAATAAATTCACGAATGTCGACCACGAATCGGAAGACGAAAAGTAGGGCGCCCACCCACCAGATAGACTGACGACATTGTTAATATCGCAGGGAGTTGGTGGATGGAAAGGGCTCAGAATCTTTCTTCCTGGATATGTGTAGGGGAGGCCTATGTCCAGCAGAGGACTTCTTCAGGCTGATGATGATGATGATTAATCTCTAATTTGTTCAAGCAAAGCAAGATATTTCCAACTAGTTCCGGTTTTCAAATAAGAGTAATGAAGTCCAGCTGGCCGCTATGTTGCGTGACCGCCGTCGTCACATCACGTAACTCTTGTAATAACGAGCCTCTGTCCACGGAAGAGAGTAAACAGGCTTTATATCTATTGTAGCGGTTTATTATATCACAATTTCATGTTGTTCTCTTTTTTATTCTTTATTATACATAAAAAATACATTTAGAAAACCTAAAATTAAGACGTGTATACAGGCGAGTTTTTACCATAATAACTTAAGTTTAAAAAACTTGAGAAACCGAGTTCATGGTCAAACGGCTGAACCGATTTTGATGGAATTTCTTTGAGACCAATCTGGAACTATATATACCTTTAGAAGTGGCGAGATATCGTGAGGCGTGCTATACAGCCCCTGATAAAAAGAAATCATAAGATATTCATGACGACTACGACCGCTCTGACAAAAGTGAAGCGACCGAGAAGAAGACGTGCACACTGCACAGGAAGGGGAATCGAGAAATAATAAGATGTACCTACCGAACATATTTTTTGGCTGAATAATCTATTTACGAAATAACGCTATTCGTCGAACAAATAAATATCGGTCCTTGTTTTTGACAAGTCTAAAAGAGATGGATAAGTATATTTTTGTCTGACGGATAAATTTATCTGTAAATGGAAAATTAGCCCTTACTTAATTATTTATCCCGGATTATTTATATTTTATATATACATATATATATATATATATATATATATTTTATTCCATCTTGTATAATGTACCTATACCTACTGATTGGTAGTTTTCATAAATTCTCAGCATTTAATATAACTGTGGTCAAATCACCTTTTGAACCACCGCGAGATCAATTATTATCAATTAAAATTGACCTCAAATTGTATACTCAATCAGTAACTTCGTAACTCAATCGTAACGGTATAAGGTACTAGAGTCCAATGAACTGAGAAACATAATCAATATATTCAGCTTTTATATACAAAACTCTCTAAAATGCACCTATCAAAACGCTGATGAAGTGAAAATTGATGCAAAAATGTTACTTACCTAACCTTACTAAAAATCTCACTAATAGTCATAAAATAATTATCAATACACAGTTAAAACATTAAAAAAAGCTACTCACAATAATTCCTATTGATGTTTTCAAAAAACACGGAAATAAAAACCCCGGTAAGCACTGCACGTGTAGACACTGTGACACACAAAACGTTACTGACCACTCGTCAGTTTGAGCCACATTGCACTTGCCTCGAAGACTCGAAGACGCAACTTTCTAAAACCGCGAATCGTACCACACCGCAGGTGAATTGGGAGGTTAGGTCAGGAGACCTAACGCCCTTGCATTGTTCAAAATGCATTGTTTTAGTTTTATGCTGCAAGTAGGTCGAGTTCTGCTATTGACCTATGAGTTCAAGCTCCTTCCTTCGGGAAAATATTATTTAGATAAAAAATCCTTTAGTTTTGCAAGAGGTTCGAAGCCATAAAAGTAATGCTGCCTAAAATTAATTTTATGATTTTGAACCTCCAGTGGCATATTTTTAACATTATAATTTCAAATGTAATTAACGCGGCCATTTTTTTCTAGATAATTATAAGCGGTGCATCTTCGGAGATGCGTATAGATCCAGCAGTAGACTGTTCCAAGGAGGTTGGAAACCCATTTAAAAAAAGTCTATGGCCATAGAATAGGTTGATGATGGTATTTGCCTAAATATATAATAAATGTATGTGAGTTCAGCTGCAGTTTGGTACCCATTTTACTTACTACCCGAGCGCATCAACCCCCAAGTGGGTCTTGACCACCGACACAATAGAACGCCACCGGTCCCTCTCCACTTCTTGCCAGTTGGAAACTCGAAGAGAGCGGAAATCCTTCTCTACTTCGTCCTTCGACCGGTATTTGAGAACCTATTTCTATGCTCTATCTTAATCTTTAAATTAAATGATTATAATTACAAGAGCTATAACAGTAGGAAGCCATAAAGAGTTTGCTAGTGTAGTATATCATTGACTTTGTCCGGTAACGCTGTAAGAATCACCAGCATATTATTAGTCCATTCGAAAAAAAAACCATAAGTATTATGGACTAATCCAAAGCGTGGCTGGTGTGCTAATAAAACTTACCTACCTATCGATGTATTTTCTACAAGTTTTATAGCAAAGTCAAATAAAATAAAATAAAAACAAGTAATAAAACCTACATTTCTTATCGAATTAGATTATTTTCTTGAGTTTACAAAATGTACCGCATTTAGAACAAACATTTTCGATTTTCAAAATGAAGGACTATAGTTTTTTATTTATGATAGTCTCCCTACATGCTGCTCAAAGTCTTAT
This sequence comes from Thera britannica, assembly GCA_939531255.2. Classification (NCBI taxonomy): domain Eukaryota; kingdom Metazoa; phylum Arthropoda; class Insecta; order Lepidoptera; family Geometridae; genus Thera; species Thera britannica. Next base: position 7,029,530 of record OW618039.2, on the reverse strand, counting down.
TCCAAACTTGATTGTTAAAAAACGTAAGTACTTTTGGAGGTATTGATAGAGTACAGTCGGCTGCAATAGAAGATGGTTACCATCAGTAGCAGACAAAGATAAAATCAATTTTATTTATTTCAGTCGATGAAACACTAATAGCAAGAAAACGCCAAGACACAATGGACATGTGCAGGATGTTTAATGAAGAAAACAATAAATTACAACAAAATTACTCTCCCAAGATAATAAAATCATACGGTATTGAGAAAGAGAAAACAAGATACAAAAGAGATATTGTCGAAAATAGCCATATAGAGAAAAATAGAGAAAAAAGAGATATCAACAAAGGTAATAAGAAATATAAGTATGGAAGAGTAGAAGATGAAACTTCTATAAACAATAGAAGACGTAAAAGAGCAACGATGATGTATGCACTGAACCCAGCGCTTAATCCAGAGGACGCGAGAAGAGTAGAGAATATTGTGGACAGGCTATATGATGATATGGAGGAAAAGGGACAAAGAGTTACCTACAGGCAGGTTCCAACTACGAGTTCAACAAGGGTTTGTAAAATTCTTATTCGTTAATGTTGATTGTTCTAATGAATGATAAGATGTCACCTGCTTGAAAGCACATGAAACAGTAAAACTAGGAGTATTATTACAGAAAAACATGAACAAAACTTTCAAGCCAAGCAGAAAATTCGACTTCGCCCCCGCAGTGCTGAAAGGGCCACAATCCATGATGAAGGAGAAGTACAAACCTAAACCTGATGATGCTCCCTTCGAAAGCAAAGCGAGGTGGAAGCGTGGCATTATACCCTATTTTATTGACTTCAAGACCTATGGTAAGTTGTAAGATGAGACAGACTGGCTTAAACTGATTTGGTTCAAATACAAATGTCAAAATGATTTAAAATGCCGTTGATAATCCAAAAATAGTTTTCAAATTGAAAATATATACCTACGCGTAAGAGGTATTGGCGAAGAGATCAACAGTTTTTTAATTTTGTCATTTTTCATTTCCTCTATTGCTTTTTTGGAAGAACTCATCCTAAATTTCTATTTCCCATTAGATGCGCATCTCAGTGAAGTAATCGTGAAAGCGTTTGACTACGTCGAGAAGGCTACCTGCATCAGGCTGCAGAAGCTTCGAGAGATGCCCACGGACAAGCAATCTTTGGAGAAAGTGCCCTGGCTTTATATCTCCAACCCGACGGGCATCAGGCCGTGTGTGCACAGCAACGAGAAACTAAGAGTGAACGGAGTCCTGGTAATATACATGCCTGTTAGGTCTCAAATGGGCCGTTAGCTCGGGGGATCAAAAGATATTGATGCTGAAGAAATCAACTGCGCATTACTTTCTGTGTCGCTTTTAGTGTGTTTTTTAATGAATATCTGTGATGCCGGTGATCTGATATTTATGTTTACTAGAAAAATACATAGTCATCTATTGTACTGTCTAAAATGGAAAGCTCGGCTTTTTGACCATATCATGATAGTGTTGTAAGACAAGTTTTAAAATGACTGTCAGTCTTAAAAACTACCTCTCTCTTCTATACATACTATTTATCCTACAGATGGCTGTGATCGGCTACGATTGCATGACTCTTGGAGACATCGTCCATGAGACTATGCATATCTTGGGCTATTCCCACGAGCATCTTCGATCTGATAGAGACCAGTACATTTCTGTTCTTTGGGAGAATATCAAGCCTGGTAAGTCATAAAGCCAGGGCACTGGTGACGTTAGTGGACCTATTTTAACTGATGCTTGGCGCTAGTTTTAAGGAATTTCATCAAAGGCGCTAGCCCTAAGCCGCAGTCTTCTCTCACAAACACAAGACAAAAGTTTGGTAAAAGCAATAACTCTTTTTCTTTAGGATACAAAAAGTATTTCGACCTAAACATACCTGGCTCAGAGTACGCCCTGGAAAGCCTGCCGTATGACTACTCTAGCATCCTGCACTACCCACCACGGGCTTTCTCCAAGAACGGCCAAGCCACGATACTTACTGAGGTAACCTGATAACACTAGGGAGTTATAGAGTTATTCGGAATAATAGAGTAATTCGATCATTCTCCCTGAATATATTTTTTTAATTATGGATCTACCGAGAACTGTCAGGAGTCTAAGTGCCAGTTTCACGCAACTTCGACCGCTAAACTGGAGATAGCCTGCGCAGCTACGCAGGCTATCTCCAGTTTAGCGGTTGTGAATTTTAATAAGGTAGACAATAAAAGAAATCCAGTTCTAGACAATGAATTACTCATTAAAATAAGAAACGCTGGTTAGAGGGGTAAATAAAAACCATCAACTTTTCCACAGCAAGGACTCAAAATTGGTCAGCGCGAAGGCCTCAGTGAAATAGACGTTGAAAAAGTTGCCCTTATATACTCCAACGAATGTGTCCTTCGAAACCGAGAATATCTCCTACAAACCTGTCCCAGTGTTGTCAAAGCTTCGACGAAGCCTATAAATATAACGCAGCGTGAAATACAAAACTTTTTCAAGGAAAGACTGTGGCCATTCGGTATAATCAACTACAAGTTACGTGATAAAATGGAGTTCAGTAAGTGTATTTTCAATCACGGTGATAAATCAAAGAACTAACGGCTAGTAATCACCATTTGTTTTAAGAAACATGGCATCGTTGTACAAAATAATTTATATAGTCTCACAGATAAAATTAATACAGCAATGTATAAAATGAATTGTAATATATTTTTACAGCGGTTGAAGAACGTGAAAATCTAAAAGCAGTCTTTCGTCATATAGAACAAGAAACATGCCTGCAGTTTAATGATGTAGGTGATGATTTTGATGAAGACCAAAGCCTTATGCAACCTGAAAAGAAAAACGAAGGACCTGCGCCTGTACCTGATTTAGATGAGCCGGGAAATGAACCTGTCTTACAGTCCGATAACCCTAAGCCTCAACCAGATGAAGGGACAGTGGAAGAGCCTGAAAAACCTGAAAAGCTTGAGCCAGACGCAGACAAACAAGAGCCTGAAGCTTATGATAAGTACAACGAACCACCCACTATAGTAGCTGATCCAACCAAAACACTTCCAAATGATGAGTATAATGAAGAACCTACTATAGTAGCTCCTCCTATCAAAACACTTGCATATGATAAGTACAATGAACAACCCACTATAGTAGTCGGTCCTATCGAATCAGTCGGAAAGGAAAAAATATATAGAAACCCTTACGAAAATGAAAATGCGAAGAAAGCAGAAATAGTCATGACGAAACACTTCGAATACGGGCGAACAGGCAACAGTAAACCTGATGCTGTAACAAGTAACAAACATGTGGCAGATAACGAAATTCAGAAAACTGATGGAATATCAAGCGTAAAAGCACTCGATTTTAAAAGTATGAATCTCTCAATGAAGAAAAAACTTCTCAAAAAGGGTAAGTAGTAGATAGTACTGATAGTAGGAGATATTACTTAGATCAAGACAAACAAATAAAATATTGGTGAACAGCATCATTTTTGTTAAGACGTTTAAAAGTGATTCTTGTAATTGTATTGAATTAAATTTTATTGAGTTTGAGTTTTGTCCCAAACTGAGCTAATCTTATCCCATGGTATGGAAACCAGATGGGATCTCGTAAGCCTTGTGTGTCTTTTATTTCACCTGCACACACTTCAAACCCAGCAATACAGAAACACAGGAATTCTGCTTTCTGGTGGCAGAAGTAGGCATGTGGGTGTGCCTCCGCGGATAAGCACGTCACAAAGAGCTACTACGAAATATTTAATTCATTTAGGAAGGTGATTAGGACTTTTGATTGTGAGATGAAAACGTATAAGCATTTCAGCGAAAGAAAATCAATCAAACCGGCAGTTAAGACGAGATCGCAGAGACACTAGCAGTACAAACAACACTAGCAATCCACAGAATGTGAGACGCCACGCCAACGCTGTCTTGGTGCTGAAGAGGTCAGCCGACCCTGGTTGTGCTTGCCCTAATCCGGGGACGCCGAAACGAAACCAAGTACGTTTGTATAAAAGTTGGTTTTGGTTTGTTAGGCATTTTGTTGCTTGGTGTCTAGTCTACTACCGAACGGAAGGCTGATGAAAAGTCGTAACCGCCTACGCAGTGCATCAAACTCAAGTTGTCAAACCGTAGCGACCTACCTGCGGTTCTGCTATGTAATCACTGTATATGAATATTCATTTCGATGATTTGGATGTCTCTGTGTTCTGACCGATCTGTGGACATCTTCAATGGAGCTTCGGGAGTGTGACAAATCGAATATATGTATTATCGTTTAGGACCTAGAAGCGGCATTGAACAGCCACGGAGTCCTACAGAGGCCTAGGAACGTAACTATTACCTAGTAGCTAATCCGACAGCCACGCACACGCATTCGTAACCTCATTTTCGTCGGTTGAAACTTGAAATATCGCATTTTCGCGTCTTGCGCACACGAATGGTTATGTAGTCCTGTGATGCTTCAATGAATAACAGGAGTAGTTCTTGTTATGCAATAGCTGGTAACATCAGTCATACATTCATCGTCGTTTTTAGGGTAAAGCCACACTATAGATGTGCCAAGGAGGGTGATAAGTTACATTGTACGAGAACGTACACAGTGACCTCCTTAATTTGCGCCTATCAGTTCGTGTTTGGTCATCAATCATACCTCGCGACTCACCATTCTATCTTTTACCATAGGATCTCAGTTAAAATTGAATGGAGTTTTTACTGATTGAAGATTACTTACTAGCCAGGGTTAGCGGGCCGTACATAAATAGACATTGAAACTCATACACAAGCTTAAAGTCACGCAACGAGCTATGAAGAGAGCTATGCTGGAATTTTCAGGCCGTTGAAATGATGATTGACAGTTTACGGGTTCAATATTTCTGTCACAGGTACTGGCAATAGGCGCTGGCTGCTTCAACTCTGTGAACGATCTGCTGCATTTCTTCGTGCATCTACTAGGGTTGGACCATCAGCATAATATGCACGACAGAGATAACTACCTGCATATTGTATGGGAGAATCTTACTGCGGGTAAGTGCTTCACTTATAACTTGGTGGATCACTTTATTCCATGAAACGAATAAGCATTTATACGTAAGTAATTTGAGTCAGACTTCGCAGTATGCGCGGTTTTGATCACTCATCCTGTTGAGACGCCGCGCAATGTAACTAAATATCTAATGTAAATGTAAATAAATGGGAACTTTTTTTTATTAATTTGCTGAGTCCTAGTCGTTTTGCGTGTTTTTGCTGCGGAGGGAGATGTTAATTTTCAAAGATAAGAAATTATTTCAGTATGCGTTGATCAAAAGTTTTTTTTTCTTTGAACAAGCAAAGCTTACTAGCAAATTAGTAAGCCATCTCACAACGCTGACTTCGATAAACGAAAATGCAAACGAAAATGAATATTTTATCGAAAGCAATCGTAATCTCGTAGAAGCAGAAACGCGTTGAAGTCTTTTGTTATGTAAACTGAAAACTGTAATCTATTCAAAAATTGTTCTATGAGTTACTTCCAGCACATAATTATAGATCTATTTAACAATATTGCGTACCTACGAAATATCTTTGTCCATATTGTAATCGTGTACTTACTGATTTCGAAGAGCCCGCTACAATTTTTAGATTTTCCATTCTTCCTTCATGTCATCTGTTATTGTATACAATCCCACCGAGCATTCTTCTCAAAGAAGTTGGAAACCTAAGTATTACAAGGTTACGGCAAGAATAAGCAAGTATACCATGACATCGTAAACCGGTAGGCCTACGAAAAGCTCTGTCTGGCTCCGTCTCTGGCTCTTGTTTTGAGTCTGTGTGAGTGTTGCCTAAATCTGAGTCACACACACAGTATAATTCACTGGTGAGCACTCATAAGACTCAAAACCAGAGCCAGAGACAGAGCCAGACATATAGCTGGGGTAGGCCTACTGGTTTACTAAACCGTCCTTGTAGACGCTTTTGGTCTCGCCCAAAACACAATTTTATCAATAACGTGTACCTACTGTGTTTGGCTATCTCTTCTTGTTACATAAAAGTAGGTTACCGACCTTTTTTTTTGTAAAATCATATTTTTTCCAACTATCGTCTTGCCCAGAATACCATTTCGTCGATAACACAGTTGTTTGTTTATCTCTTCTTGATACATAAAAGTAGGTTACCTAAATGTTTTGTCATTTTTTTATGTTTTGTTTTGACGATCTCTTTATATCTAGACATTCGCCAAGAAATGGAGAACAAACTTCCGCCGGCGGCATCTGCTGGCTTTCCATACGACTACCAGAGTGTTATGCATTATCCTTGGCTGCAGATCAAGAGTGGGAAGACTAATGTCATGTATCCTATTTGGGTAAGAGCTTGAGCGTTTTGCTCATGGTATAGGTAGATTCATGGAATTTACATAAGTTGAGAAACATTCATAAAAAAATATAAGATTAAAAAACTTGAGAAAACGACTTCATGGCCAAACGGCTAAACTGATTTTGATGAAATTTCTATGGGACCAATTTGGAAATATTAATTTTCAGATATAATTTTTTTTGAAAATTGGCTCATAAATGACGAAACTATGCGATAACAACGTTTAAAAGAATAATTAAAACAAAATGGCTAAGACAATTTCGATAAAGTTTTTGGTGGACCAATCTGGAAGACCTTCCAAATAAAAATATAAAATATTCGACGGCCCAAAAACATACTTCGAATTGAGTGCCTCCTCCTTTTTAACAGACTTCGATAAACACATTTAAAGCGATTTACTGAAGTTTTGGCGAGTTGTCGCATCTTTCTGCCGTAAGAAGCACTTGCTGTTCTGTTAAATTTATAAAATTCTTTTCAGAATGATGGCTGGGCAATGGGTCACTGGCAAGGCCTGAGCTCCGTTGATGTCCAGAAGATAAATCTAATTTATAACGAACAGTGCATGGAGAGACAAAGACAAGAGAATCAGTGAAAGAGTCTATAAGAAGAGTAACAAAGATATACCTACTTATGTTCCCCATGCAAGAATCAATAATGAAAAATACAGAAGAGGCACAAAGGCCTGTGGCGGAGCAACACTAGTTGTTGCTACGCCCATCACTAGTAATTGAGCAGTCTCCATAGCAAACATCAACTTGGTTCTATGAATAATAAAATTAGTGTATTTTTGGGATTTCGTGAGATTGTATCAGTGGTATCAGAATGGATGGTTTCAAAAGAATCTAGCTACTTTCCAGTTAGCCCACTTTTGAGCCTTTTCATGAATGATTAGAAAAATGTAGAAGAGGGTAAATTGTCTTGGCAGTATGGTTGCGAAGTGACAAAGCTTTACTGATGTATCAGTTTAATAAAAATAAGGATTTAATAATAAAAACAGTTTCAGAATAAATTATACTTTTATTTAACTATTTTTAACTTTTCTCCTAGCTATCAACTGGTAATTTCGTTTATGCTGACATCATCGTCCACATCGTTAGCTTCTTTAGTTAGATCAATTCTTTCTTCACCTAGATCGTCTTCTCCTTCACCTAGATTGTCTTCTCCTTCTTCTAGATAGTCTTCTCCTTCGCTTTGATCGTCTTTTTCTAGATTGACTCCTTCATTACCATTTGTGCTATTGCCATCACTTCTATAATCAACATTCACACTTGCGTTATCGCCCTTACCTTTGTAATAGCTATTGTCCCCATTCACACTTGTACCATTATCCCTATTCACACCTTTATCCCCTTCCACCGTTTCCTCATTACCATAATTACCTTCCGCATCTTCTACAACAGCATTTCCATCATACTTATTACCCATATCTTCATAGTCAGGAGGGGTACTTTGCTGATCTTCTAAGTTTTCATTTGTATCTGCTAAGTTAGCTTCTACACTTTCATTTGATACGTCGGCAGATCCTGCAGCTGCAGCGACTGAAGGGCTGTTATGTAATACTGTCTTGCATTTCTCAAGGAGGGCACCGACCTTTCGCTTGTTGCATTCATGGTCGAACCATAGACGGAGCTTCATCACGTCTAACTGGGAGAGCTTGTCTGAAGGATTGATGAGTAGACCGGGCACCTGAAATATATTCGACACTAAACTTCTGCATGCAGCTTTGCTCGCACACACGTGAGAAAAAATAATTAACCTAAATGCTGCTTTATTTCTAGCATGATTCCAAGTTTTATCCAAATCAGATTTTTTCGCCGCCGATATACGATATGCGTAGGTATCTAATCCGTATCAAATAGGGACATTTATTATTATGAGCTTGTGGACAGCAATAAGTTAATTCTTTTTGTTAGCCTCTCTTCTCTCTTCCTTCTTCTCTTTTTATTTATCCTTTCTTTCTTTTCCTTTGTTTTCTTACTTGCGTCTGCAGAAGTCTAGGTTGCATATCAAATTACTTTAAACCAACCACCTACTGTAAACCTTTTATTATTCGGAGCTTCCCTCAGGACAACAAGAAGTTTATCCTATTGCCGCCAACGTAAGTTTAGGTTCTAGACCCAGGAGAAAAGGTAAATGTATACAAATTCTCCTTAACTAGACCCAGAAGAAAAGGTGTACCTACCCTAGGTGCAATAGTAAGAGCACCGTTGATGCTGAAAGCTCGATCGTGGAAGTGCATGATACTCATGGGGTCATACTCAACGGACTTATACGGCTCGTCTTCTCGCTGAATTTGGAAGAGCTTGCGGTATCCTGTTGGAAAAATCACGTAGTAGTGGTATTCGTTTTACTATAGAAAACGATCCTGTCGATTCCTTATTTATTCATCAAAGTTTTACTGACGAAATCAAAAGTTCCTACCTCTTAGAACGCAAGACGAATTTCTGAATTTCGAAGACTTTTTTATACAATGGCGCCAGGATTGAGAGATTTTATTTTTGCCGTAAAAGTCACGTCCACTGAATGCGTTCTTCATTGCTCAGCGTCGTGTTAGGACTAATGGGACTAATGGGACCGGTACCCTCTTCAAATCGAAACATAGATTGTTATGGTAGGGGGTGCGAGGTCTTCGCAAAGAGTTCTTCTACTACATTTGAACCTCTTTGTTATCCTTTTGCAATAACTTACGTGGCTGGATATTCTCCCACATGATCCGGATGTACTGTTCTCTGTGGGGATGAGATACCTCGTCCTTGAAGCCGATAGCGTGGAGGACAGCGTGTATGATGTTATTCAACCTCATGCATTCGTAGCCGAGTATTATGATCTGGGGAAAGTAATCACAGTTCAAGCAATAGAACTTAGCGCGCTTGAAGTTAGCCCTTCGTCGTATTTTTTTATTTATTTTTTAGACAACTAGCATATGGCCCACCTGATGTTAAGTGGTAACCATCGCCTATAACAAAACATTGCCTCGTAGGTCACGCAGGAACGTGCCTTACGATGCACTTCACTGCGTCTATCAACTTGAGACATACAGACGTTCAGCCTCACATGCTAGTCATTTCACCGGCACGGACACCTTTCAAACTGAAACACAGCAATGCTTCTTCACGGCAGACATAGGCATGGTGGTAGTACTTCCACGGACGAGCCCTACGCAAAGAGCTCTATAACTAAAAAAATAGCTTACAATTTCTCTATTAAGACCAAAACTCGGTTCATGGACGCATTCCCGGACCTGCTCGGGGTTCATGAAATGGACCCACGACGCGTCCTTGTTCGTGGGCTTGAGTTGCAACTGTTTGAAGACCACGCACGAGGAAGCCTCTATCATATCCATTGCTGTTTGGATCCGGGAGACTATGATTGGGTCTGAAAGTGCGACTAGTATTAACAGCATTTATCTTTTATTTAAACCAGTGTGATGAAAGGATTCACATCGTACCAACGTATCAATTCTGAAGGAGCTCAACATAAAAACAAGACTTTCCACCATCTGTCTTCGCAAAGTCCTCGAGTTTTTCGGCCACATTGCCAGGAAGGAAGGGAGTAATCTCGAAAAGTTGGTGGTGACTGGCAAGGTGGAGGGAAAGAGGCCGCGAGGACGGAGCCCGATGCGTTGGAGCGACCAAGTGCGCTCAGTAACGGACTCCTCCGTGAGCGAAGCCATCCATGCCGCGGAGGACAGAACCAAATGGAGAAACATAGTGCAGACTAGGGTCCTGCACAAAGGTCACGACCCTCAACAGTGAGGATACCGATGCAAGGAGGAGGAGGAGGGATGAAAGGATTATAAGTGTGCCTCAGAGGTTCCTTTCGTGCACTCGTCACATGTTTTTGAACTTATTAGGTTCTCGACATGCCGGTTTCCTCACGATGTTTTCCTTTACCGTTTTTCAACTTGTCTGTGTAGTGCACTTAAATTTTCTCAACAGAAATACTCATTGGTACTGGACTTGAGACTAGATTTGAACCCACGACCTTAGAATCGGAAGGCGGAGACGCTATCCTAAAGTAGTGACCACTAGGCATGGCATAATATCTTACTATTGGATCTTTGTCCTACCTGGATGTAGGTATTCGTATTAAGCCGCGGTTCATAGACTCTTCAGGAATTCATTTTTCTTTTGGCCCGTATTCAGAAACAGCGCTTGAGTCTGAGTCGAGCCCCAACCACTCTCAAGCACAGATTTCTTTACAGACCTCCGTTGAAAAATGACAAAAATCTCTCAACTCGACTCAAGCACTGTTTCTGAATACGGGCCGAAGGTAAAATGCCCGTTTTGTTAAGTAGAATAAAGTAGTTTTGTTTTATCTACTACGTCCAATATTGGCTTAGTGGCTTGCCGATAAAGTAGGTAAGGGGGCGTCCACAAATTACGTGAGAAGTTTAAGGGAGGGAGGGGGTCGAGTGAAATCTCATCTAATCTTACGTTGGAGAGAGGGGGGGTCTCGGCAAATATCACGCAATTTTTTTTGTGATTGAAAAAAAATAATAGTTATTTGTTATACAAGAGTGCAAAGCTGCTTTTTAACCGCGTGCTCAATTTTGATGACCGAGCAAGCGCAGGATTCTAATATTTAACCACGAGCGGAGCGAGTGGTTTAAAAGTTAGAATCCTAAGCGTTGGCGAAGGAATCAAAAGAGCACAAGGTGAAGAATCTTTGCACTCGAGTGCAACACGTAACTTTTCATCCCACCTCAGCGAGGAAATGACCAAATGCAAAAAAGAACATGGCGCGACTAAAACACACCAAGAAGGTTCCGAGTATGAGTTTTTAACAAATTTAAAAATGTTGCATGATAAATTCGGCACCATGCAGGTAGAAGTAAATAGGTTAAATGATGTTTTGAATTCACAAATACACCAAGAAGGTTAAGAGTGCGAGTTTCTACCAAATTAAAAAAGGTTGTATGATATATTCAACACCATGGAGGTAGAAGTACATAGGTTGTGTATTCACAAACTTAGTGAACACGATATTCTAAATTCAAATTTACTTTATCCTCTAGCGGATAAAAACGGGTTTTCCACTCAGATATTGAACAGTAAAAATACACTTTCCGAGATGGTGGGATGAAAATACTATTTTGGTCCTGTTTTGAGTTTTCTATTGTTAAATTTTTATTACACTTGTGGCAATATTGATTACTTTTTAGGCATTTTTTTTTCTTTTTACATTAACAATCCAACGTGTTTACGTAAGAAAACATTTTGAAAAATCTCACGTGAGATTGTGGGATGGGGGAGGGGGTTGAATAAAATCTCACGACATCTCACCAGGGGGGGAGGGAGGGACAGAAAATTAAAAAAAAACACCTCACGTAATTTATGGACGCCGTCTAACGTTAAATTCTGACGCTACTCACCATAACTAGAAGTCTCGATGTAGTACGGTACGATTCCCTTAGGAAAGTTATTGCCCATTATTTGTTCAGCAGAAATAAAATCTACCAAAACATTTTGTGAAATAAAAAGCGAAGTAAAAAATGCAAAAGTAATCATAGTGCGCCTCTTATCGGCACCCTTTATAACTTCATAAACAAATATTACAATACATTTAAGAAATATTTATATAGCTAGTTCTAAGCCGTAAATATTTAGGTACCCACCTAGTATGTACAGAAGGTAAGGTACCTAGTGCTATTTGATTTACCTACTGCTTTTTATGGCCGACCATATTATAATAATGTAGAAAAAATCCGTGGTAGTAAGAATAGTAAAATTAGCAGGTGACTAGGCACTCAGAACAGTTACTCACGCATCACTTACTCAGGTTTACCTATCTTCCCTTCCTCGAACTGAACTAATAAAAAGTAAAAAGAAATCTTTTTTCACAAACTTCCGATTGCACCTTTCCTGTTGACCATAAAATCTACTTCCGTTTCCATTTTCAGCAGTTTCCGCTTCAGCACAAAGCTGTCAGACTATATTTAAACAAAACAACCAACCAGAAGCAAGCAGTGCTTTTTTAACCAATGACAAAAGCCCACACCCAGTTATACGTTCCGTTACACGTAATATCAATAACATTGATAGTAGTCAAATTGACGTGATGAGACATGATGTGTAAAATCGTTTGATATAAGCAACATTTAATACTTTTAACTTCATAATTATAGAAGTTTTAGACCACTTACTGACCTACTACATAGGTTCGATTTCAAGTTATTGCTTTATTAGTTTTTTGTGTTTATTATACTTAGTGTATTCAAAAACGGAGCGTAAGTTGTACAATTTGCTTTGCTGTATGTTTTGGTTTTTCAGCCTTTTTCTGCTATGTACACAAATGAAAACGTCAATCAATATTTTCTTACCATTCTAGCATCCACTTCGATTTCAATTGCAATTGCAATCGTACCAAACAAAACATTAAATTGAATCACAGAGCATCTAAACACTTCTCTCTCGAAAATTAAATCGGAATACGAGCTATTTTTATTGGGGAGCGGCAAGCGGCTGAAATTCAATAAAGTTCGCTGGAAGAAAAGTGAAACTACAAACCGCTAAACGTTTCAAAGATGCGAGGGTATTTGGGATCGCTGTGTGTCATCTGTTTTATTATTCCTTTGTCGTATCAATCCACTACAACGAGTCCAAGCGGCATCGTGAACTTGGATGAGCTTTCGTTCCTCAAAGTTACTAAGAAATTCGAAGCTTCACTAGTGAAGTTCGACGTCGCATATCCTTACGGTGATAAACATGAAGCTTTCGTGGCACTAGCGAAAGATTCGAGAGATGTCGATGATCTGTTGCTTGCTGAAATTGGTGTGAAAGACTATGGTGAAAAAGAAAATGAGGCTTTAGCGAGGAAGTATGGAGCTACGAAGGATAATTTCCCCATGGTTGTGCTGTTCATAAAGGGTAGAATAGATCCGCTAACGTTTGACGACTCCAAAGGATTCACCAGCGATGAGTTACGTCGATTTGTACGAGAAAACACCGGCATATATCTCAGCCTGCCTGGCTGCGTGAGGGAACTGGATATCCTCACCATCAAGTTCATGAAGTCTAAGTCAGATGAAAAGCAAAAAGTACTGAAAGAGGCTGAAGCAGTTGTGGCTAAGTTGGGAGAAAAGGTAAATTATGTTTATATTCTCCTGTTCAATATTACTGTCCCTAAAGTGATCACAAATCACACATAACCCTTAACTATTTACTTTACTATTTCACCTTTTCTATTTTGATGCGATCCTTGTAGTACAACTGGATATTTTTTTTAAATTTGAATATGTATGTATAAAATGTGTTTCTATTATTTCAGGATCTAACTTCCGGGAAGGTTTACAAAACTGTAATGCAGAAGATCATAGAGAAAGGCGATGAGTTTGTGGCTACAGAAAACAAACGACTAAAGAAACTGCTCAACGGAAAGATCTCCAAGGACAAGAAGAAAGAATTGGAGAACAGACTGAATATTCTTCAAACATTCCAGCTGGCTGACAAGCAAAAGGGTGGTAATGTGGAGCTATAATATCCTTATATGTTATATCATTGAGTTTTTATTTTATTTTAAAAGGGAATGTTTTTAGCACAACTTGTATTAATCTGACTACCCTCATAGCTCAGCCGGTAGTTCTGTCTTCTGCTCTGGAGGGTGTGGGTTTGATCCCCAATGAGAACAAATATGTGTTTGCTAAACACAGATGTTAGTTCTTTGCCTAGGTTTATATTGAATTCTATGTATGTATATAAAAATATCTTAAGTATTTTATCAGCTACGAGTATCTGGTACCCAAAGCTCTACTTAATTTGGGGGTAGAAAGTGTTGTGTGGATTGACCATAATATTTATTATTATAGATATCTGTCCATAATCTAGGCAACAGAAGTTGTCCCCTGATAAGCTTTGTGCCTAAGCTATAAAGTATGTCTTACAGTCAGCTGGATTGTTTCCAACCATGTACTCAAAACTATGATGATTGGGTATATGGCATAGGAAAAGCTTATGTTTTATCAGCAATAGTCATTATGAGTAGCAATTATCTAGGTACCTACAGCATTGACTATGATTAACCAAACATTCCTTTTAGCAGCTAAGTTTTATGTTTCTTCTCCATAGAACACATCTATAAATACATTCCTTTAGTAGCTAAGTTGTATGTTTCTACTGCATAGAACACATTTAAACATAGATCAATGGTCTGGCAGTAATTTGATGTATGGTATATTATGGTGTATAGATATACATTACTGCTAGTTTTAATTCACAAGTGGTATTAAGTAGCTATGTATTTGCAATTCAACTTTTTATCACTCACTTTTTAGTGTGGTTGCAATAATTCTAATTTGAGTTGGGGAAATAAGGTCTGCACTGTGACGTCGCGTTGGGGTCGATTGTCCCCCTGCTGACCTCACCTGTCAGCCCAACTCTAGCGATAGGACCTGGGGTTGTTGGCAACACTGTTCCAGTGAACTGGATGGTGACACAGATGTGGAAGAGAGATTTTTTATTGACCTCAACCCTGTGGCCAGAAAGAATTGAGCCAGGCTGGTATGCCAATATTTAGTGACTAATTGTCTAATTTTCACTGATAATTATTATAAGCAGGTAGTTTTACGGTTTGTGCAATACGTGTTAATTTGAATTGAATAAATTATGCAAAATATTATTTTTTTATTCTGAGTAGGTATGTCATTATTTTTTTGGTATTTATTCTGAGTAGGTATTTTTTTTATTGTTTAGGTATTATTTTATTGAATTGAATAAGTTATGCAAAATATTATTTTTTATTCTTAGAGCAGGTATTTCATTTTTTTTTGTATTTATTCTGAGTAGGTATTATGTTACGTAGATAACTAGAAAATAATCTGACACTTGACCGCAATCTCACCTGATGTTAAATGATGATGCGGTCGACGGTTTCGGGGATAAATTGAAACCAAATACATGTTGAATAACATCTATTGAGATACATTTTGTCACAAATATAATAAGGCAATAAATTTTAAAACAAGTTCAAAAATTCGGAATGTAATTGCTTATAAATGTGACACAAACTACATTATCTAATACAACAAAACTTATTTTAAAGTAAAAATATGGGGCATATTTTCAGACAAGACATCCATCTACCTACTTATTATGTATGAGGAACACATCGTGAGGAAACCGGCATGTCGTAGAATCTAAAAAGTTCGAAAACATGTGTTGAGTGCACAAAAGGAGAGCCTCTCACCTAAGCACTTAATAATCCAGCTCTAAATCTAGACTTAAATAATGCAGCAATATCTTGGATAAGCTAAAGCACAATATCTTCGAAATAAAATTGCACACAATACAAAAGTACTTCAATGCAGTAAGAAAATGCTAGCTCAACACGACATTCCCAATTTATCAAAAAAAAAATGACTGCAAAAAAGTTTCATAGTGTGAGAGCCTTTAAAATTCATTTACACACTACTAAAAACATGTATTTCAGTACACTTAAGAGCACTATCAATACTGTGCCAAACTTAAACTAATCAAACGTATAAATTGAAATAATCAAACGTAAAAACTTCCCAATACATTTCTTTATTTTCGTGGCAAAAAAGGTAAGGATAAACATGACCAAGCCAAAATTTGTTTTGCACCACTGTAGCTGCCTGCTTTTCAAAATACCCTTTGGCCTTATGGCTTACGTAGACCGGGACGGCATGACAAGGAATTTTGCCGTCAGCCAGCGCACATTAGCCGCTTAGATACCACGGCACCACACCAGCGCCTTGCCACGCCTCGCCTCGCTCTACGCTACGGAATGTCAAAGCTTGCGCCGGAGACCTTGGCACGCCGGCCGTTGCCTCCGCCACGGCATCCCGCCGCGGGAACCCGTGGCGCGGCTTTCAATGCCGTGCAATTAAATCCTTTTTGATGCCATGGCATCATTTGAAAGCATAGCTATTGATGTCGTATTTCTATATCGATAAGTTTGAATGTTCAATAGTAAAATTGAAATCCTTTGCATGCCGTCGTAGTCTGCGTAGGCCATTAGCCTTACTTACAAGCGATAGTTAGGTGTGAGACATTGCTTTAAGTTAGCCCTGTCTCTGTTTGTCTTTACCTAGTGGTAAGAGATGGCAGTTGTATACACAATTATTATCTTTTATGGCCCGAACACACCTAGTTCGCTGGCGGTAGCGATCAGTGAAACGCTGTCAAATATTCGCTGTCAAATCTCAAATCTGACAGCGATATTTGACAGCGTTTCACTGATCGCTACCGCCAGCGAACTAGATGTGTTCGAGCCTTTAAGATTCGCTTTTATGTGGGTTTATATCTGCCTTAAACTAATCTTAATTTAGTGACGACCGATCACAAAACACGATACATTATGCTAGTATAATTAATATGAACTTTAGAAATATTTTATTCTAGATTTCATTGTATTTAAACGTAGGTACATCAAATCCAAATAATGAAGAGAAAGTTCATTACATTGCAAATATTTTTAAAGATAAGTAACGTCAATCATAACATAACACTCACAAAGTACCTAAACACGACAAAAAGAGTGTAATATCCATTGCCATCAACCAATTTGAAGTTAAAACTTTAGGCGGGCTTAGACCAATGAACTTGTCACCGTCACGCGACACCTCTTCGGCAAAGATCGATCGAACTTCGCCAGGGCGGTAATTCTTCAAAAATGTTTTTACACAATTAGCAGTTTATCAGTAGTTCTTTGATTACGATGACAATGTGTATTACAATAATTTATCTCAAATATGAGCAGGTTTTCCCATCTGAGAGTAATCAGATAAAAATACTTTCATCTTTGTTTTCACCAATCTAAATTAAAGATGCAAACAGACAGAAAAAAACAGCCCATAATGTTGTGTTGGAAATGTTATACCTCAAATACATTTAGATATTCCCGCTGCCCTCGCGTGGCCTGATATGTTACCAGAATTGTGTCAGCGCGAGTGTAGCCAGCAGTGTGCATTCACATTATGCCTGGACACTTCAATGAGAGACAGAGACGTGCGTCCGCACTCCACACTCAACGACAAGTGGGAGGGAGAGAGCGAACGCATCATGCCGCTCGCTTTATCCTTTGAAGTCCGCACGAAATGGGGGCCCAATCCAATATAAGGCGGCCTAAATTGGCGGTTTTACGTGCGAGCGCCAATTTAGGGAGGACTTGCAACGCGAACGTCAAAGCGAGCCACCATGGAAGTGCGAGTTTTAGATTCTCGCGTTCCCCATAACCCTCTACTTTCGCGTGTAAAAGAGCTAAATGTAAGCGAGGCATAATATCCTAATGAATTTCATTCAAATTATTTCATTTTGTTTCTGAGTAGAGTAATGAAATATTGTTACAATTGACCTCAGAAATCACAAGAATTTGCATTATTCCTCATCATCAACATTGAGTTTTTTCAGTTGTAAAACAACTCCTTCAGCCCTATTGGATTCATTGGCAAGTAATTTATCATTATGCCTTGGCTCTGGAGTGTCGGTATCCTCGCTTTGAGTGAGGCTGCTAGAGGTCTCATCATCATCATCTGATGATCGCAAGTCATCAGAGTACAGGCTACACTTGGTCCGGACTATCTCTTGGGCCTCGGTGAACTTCGACTTCCACAGATCAGCATCTGAAATATAAAATCCATTTGAAAATATGATTATAATGATAAAAGTGATCTTAAATAAGACTGCTGCTGTTTCTATCTATTTAACCAGCTTCAAGCACCTAGTAGGTATAATAGGCCTGCTAAATCTTTTAAAGGATATGGTTAACACTTAACATCAGGTAGTCAGAACTATGTATGAATATGTAAGCTATTAAGGACTAATTCTAATTGAGTTGGGGGAATAAGATCTGCACTGATGTCCCGCGATGAGGTGTATGGTGCATTGTCCCCCTGCTAAACCTTGCCCCAGCCAGCCCAACTCCAGGACTATGGGTTGGTGACAGAAATGTTCTAGTTGACTCAGATGTGGATGTGGAGGGACAAGACTCAATCAAATATTAAGGACTATTTTTTTTAATCTGATTTGTCAGGAACTTTGATCGGTTTTTTTTTCAAAATTATGTTAACTAATTAATATCTATGTCAAAAACTCTAGTCGAGGGCTTGAATGACTCACCCTCAACACTTCTAAATCGGATGGCAAGCATTTCCTGCTTGCACATCTCATCAGCAAAGTCCGCAAACACCGACCAGTTGAATGCCTTATTGGATCCGCAATGAGGATTCATCCTGATGTCTGGTGTGATAAAGTGATTCGCACACACTTTGTGAGTTTTCTCTCGTCTCATCACCACCCTCACCGAGTTGTTTATTTTGTGGAGAAGCAGTTTGATGTCCCCTGTGCCTCTCTCCTGAAAAAAGGTTATCACTATAGGCAAACTTTTTAATAACATATCTGATCTAAGAGCAAGAGCACCCACACTCTTCGGACCGATAAACCGACGCTGCTTGGCGGCGGAAATATGTGGTACTTTCTCGGACGAGCCCATCATTAGGAGCTCTATTACTACTAAAATAATTACCTTCCACTCATGTTCCACGATGTCGTATCTGTAGAGACGTGAGCGGATCTTCACAAGCTCTTCCTCGTCTTCCTCGTTAGTGGGGACCTCAACTAGAGGCAGGGAGACTATCGGCTCGTAGTGAGGATCGTGTTCTGCCTCCACGCTTTCGCTCTCGCTATTACGTCGAACACTTTCTTCTGTCTGCAATGCAAATAAAGTGTCTAATCAATAGAAACAAGCACGAAAACCCAATGGGTGTTTAATGAATCTTATAATGATTTAGTTGACCTATTGGAGAAATAAGAGTAGTTATTTACCGACGAAGACATTTTCAAGCTTTTCGATTCACAGGAAAAGGTATACCAAATAACAAACAAATCCCAGCAAAGCAAAGCAAGTTCTTTCTTTCCAATTCCAAGTTTTTCTTTCTTTTCTTTTTCAGTTTGCAGTAGGCATGAATTATGCTACTTTTATTTAATTGGAACGTCGTTACAGTAATATTTTTAGCAACAGCTATTTAATCGTGATTAATCATTTTTGTTATTGTAGATGTATGCACATTCAAATTAAACCTGAATAATGTTCAACGTTACTTGAAACTATTTTTGACTACACTATTTGATATAATATAACAAAGTATAAACTTAAAGCAAATCAAAACCTATAGAATCTTAATCTTTGAGAATAAGATTCAAGCTTAGTCAAAACTTGTGTTACGATAATTCATATCTTTTGCACGCGTAGTGCTATAAATGAACATAAGATATGAATGATGCATTACTGCTACTTAGCTTGCGCGTTGTTATTATGAATAACAATGAACTCGTTCTAATAACAAAAATAGCAAGTTGCAGAGATTCCGGTGGCAAAAAGAACATGCGATTAATAATGCTACTCGTTATATTTTATCCATACCTAGTGTGATAACCATAGACAATGAATACCGGTCAATAGGGATGTCGGAAATGCAATAAAGTATCGATATATATCGTATCGATGTTTTTTAAAAATATCAATATCGATATTGATATTTTTATAAAAAAATATCGATATATCGATATATCGGTATGATTTGACTTGACAGAGAATATTCGTGCTGTTGAAATTGAAATTGACTAACAGAGTTGCCAACTTAAAAACCAACTATAAAACAGCAAATCAAGTCGACCAAAAACAAAAAATACATAAAATAATTATAATTTGTTAAAAGATATTAGTATAAAAAAAGTATTTTCTTTTTGGGATTTTTTAATCTTAAAACTTATAAATGTTTATTGGTCTGAAAAATATATCGGTTTTTTATACCTTTTCGATACTTAGAATTTTATATCGATACATCGATATATCGAACTATTAAATATCGCTCAAAAATATCGATATATTGAAAAAATAATATCGATATATCGATGTATCGATATTTTTTCAACAAGCCTACCGGTCAAACAAAACAAAACCAAAGTTAGCAATAAACAATAATATTCTAGTTACCTACCTATTCGCCGGCATCAGTCAGTTTAGTTAAGGCTCTATGATCGTTGATGACTGTTGAAGAGAAGATGACATTACAATGACATGACATGAGTGAAAATAGCGAAAATAAAAAAGTAAACATGCAAATGCAAACTAGGAGTGGGTTGGAACAGGTAAAATAAGAAACCTGTTCCGCCTGTTCCAGTTCCAGTAAAACAACAGTTCCAAAAACCTGTTCCAAAATAACAGCTGGTTGTGTTGCATTCAACATAGTATTTTCCGAACGCAACACCTGTTCTCTGCTTGTAACAGGCTATCTCGTTCTAACAAAGGTAAGATGCGTAAGCTAGAATAGAGAAGAGCATGTTCCGTGCGTGGCGTCTCCTTCTAACAAAAGTAATCTCCATAAGCTAGAATAAAGAGACGCATGTTTCGGCAGATTCGGGCTGTTGTGGAATGGAACTGGAACTAGAACTGGAACAGGCAGGGAACAGGCTCTCATTGGTTGGTTTAGACAACAGTTCCAAGCTGTTATTTTAAAACACCTGTTATTTTGTTATCTGTTCCGATATATATGCCTCACATCGTAGACAGAAAATCTAAAAGACGGCGCGATATATTTTCCTTCACTCATTCAGCAAAGGATGCATATATCATAATAGCCCTTGTAAGATAGAGATGTAGCTACTTTATTGTTGGCCTTTTCTCCGTACAACCTTTTTTTTGCCTGTCCTCTATTTTGAGGGCAAATAATGCGACTGTCACGGAGTGTTTTATTGATTTTCATTAGTTTACGCTATTAAAATTCGGTAATATTTTGCAGTATAAGCTAGAAAACTGTTTGATTTTATATTATAACATGGTGTCGTGCAGTGTTAATAGATGTAAAAGCCGAGGTGAACGAAAAATTGAAGGCATTACATTTCACGCGTAAGTAAACATAATTCTTGACTAAGTATTGGAATTCCTGAACTACTCATGATATACATGGATACTTATTATAAGTATTATGAGGTTCACGGTCATTTATTTCAAATTATAAAACTTTTGCTTAAATGATAACCTCAAAACTGTGTTGCCAGCAAAGTCTCATAATTACTCGAGGCCCGACCTCCCTTACAAATTATTATAGCAGGATTTGTAAGGTTGTTGGACTGGCCTCTAGCTCAGTTGGTAGTAGCTCTGCCTTCTGCGCCGTAGGTCGTGGGTTCGATCCCCACCGAGAACAAATATTTGTGTGGTGAACATAAATGTTTGTTCTCTGTCTGGGTGTTATATTGTATTCTAAGTATGTATTTAAAAAAAAAAAAAATGTATTCAAGTATTTTATCAGCCTTCTGGTTCCCATATTACAAGCTCTGCTTAGTTTGGGGCTGGGTAGTGTTGTGTGAATTGTCCAGAATATTTATTATTATTATTATTATTAATAGATAAATATTATGATATGTTGAATTGTTTTCGTATACTAGTGGCTATACGACTATGTAACATACATTTTTTTTTTATTTTCAGGTAAAATATGATTTTCCTTAAGAAAACCTAACCCTTCGCCTGCACACTTCGCCCGGAATATTTTTTCACAAATATAAAGGAACCATGTCACCTGAAGCATAAATAAGACCACCCTCATCTTTTTTAAAAATATAAATGTCATATTTATCATCAGCATGCAATGCAAGCAAGCATTCTTCTTATTTAAGGCTGTATGTCCATTTTTTTGCTACAAAACCTGTTATGTATCTCACTCTTTCGGTTTATCTTATTTTTATATGCTGTGTAGGTACTTTTATATACTTACTACTAGCGAAACTTTTGCTTTTGTATTATTGCATACGTCTCACTAAGTGAAGTGGCACTACACTGGAACTTCACGACTATCATTTTAGATTATTTTTGATTTGTAAAAAGATAATTATAAAAAACGGTAGAAACCGAGCCGTATTTTATTGTCTGTTCTTCTAGGCTTGGTCGCGTGGAACTGGCACCTAGACTCACCTAGCTTTAAGACGTTTCAAAGCGATTATTGTAATCCTACTGAATAAATACACTTTTGATTTGAATTGTTTCACAATCTCTTTTCTTACAAAATGATAATTATGAAAACTTAAGTCTGATAAAAAAAATGCAGATTCACACAGTGTGCTTTACCGTTATACGCGTTTGCGCCTATTTTAGCAGATATACCGTTGCAAATATTTTACAATTAATTTTTAATAAATAATTGTTTTTCCATAATACATTTTTTGTTATACCTATTTGAATGTTTTATTTACCTCGCATGAATTATGAAAAGCAGAATGCTTACCTCGGGTGTAAGTAGCTATTGCACCCTCGAACTATAAATGCCTTTTCTCGCTTCGCTCGCTCAGGCGTCTAAATATCTTGGGTGCACTCGATCCGTTAGCCAAACAGGATCTTGTTCACAATAGCTCACTTACTGCCCTTGTGTAACAATCTACTATTACAGAAACAAATAGATAAATGCTTGCACTGGGATTTGATTTCTCCCACTAGGCTACCACCGCCTACTAATACCAATACTAAATAGAATTTTTTGACTGGCCTCTCAGCTCAATGGGTACTTGGTAGTAGCTCTGACTTCTGCGTCGTAGGTCATGGGTTCGATCAACAACAAGCAAATAAGTCCAATTATTGACGTACGCTTCACATACAAGAACCTTCCCTTTTTGTGGGTGATAGCCCACAGTGGAAACACTGCTGTGAGAGAGTGAAAGGGACTATAGTGGTTACGCGACCCCAGTGTCTATTACATTTTCTGTCTACGCCTCACATGTTCCGTGCGTGGCGTCTCCTTCTAACAAAAGTAATCTCCATAAGCTAGAATAAAGAGACGCATGTTTCGGCAGAATTGGGCTGTTGTGGAATGGAACTGGAACAGGTTCTCAGTGGTTTAGACAACAGTTCCAAGCTGTTGTTTTAAAATACCTGTTATTTTTACCTGTTCCGATATATATGCCTCACTCCTAATGCAAACATATTTTGATTGCCTTGCCGACTTGCTGCCGTGCCGATGTTTATTCTAGTGAAACGATTTGGTGTATTTATTCTAAATGCAGTGAACATAATTTAACAGTGATAGTTTCGGTTGGTGATAGCCCTCTGTGAACCAAATGGAGCTTGAGGGACTCAAAAGACTTTCACCCGAGGTAAACACTGTGCTTTTCATTACGAATACAAGGAAAGTAAAAATAAAAACATGAAAGAAAAATTAGTGAAAATGAAGATTGAATTGCCGCCTTCCCGGTTTTTTTTTTTTTTTTTTTTTTTTTTTCTTTTTCTCTGGCGGGCCTTCGGCTTCGGCTCGCCAGCATTATTCAGCCATTATTTTCATTCTCTTAATTTAAATCTACGTTATTTTAAATAAATAGTTGAAGCTATACACTAATCAAGTAATTTAGAAGATATATTATTTATTTAATACTATCTTTATGTTATTTAAATTTAAATATTACATTGCGCTCTAATTAGACTTTTTAAACTTCTTACCGTTGTAATGGGTTTCCAACCTACTTGCTGAATAAAAAGTTGGAATTTGGTTGAACAACCTCCTTGCAGTTAGAAAGACTTTAGAAAGTTGGAACATGGTTGATTAAAATAGAACTTGTTTTTTTTTATAATTTGACAGCTGTCAGTAGAAAGCGATTCTCCCTAGGGCTGAAAGTTTTACTTTCAATTAGGCCCCTCAGGCAACTTCAGACCTACTTTCAGAGTATGAGTAATGAAAAATTATGAAAACGATAGAAGGTTTAGGTAGGTTCAACTAGGTTGTTTAAGTATAGATTAAGTAACGCGCTCGTGATAGCATCAGCACAAACCTTAGTGGTTTTTTAGATGCTATTTTTAACAAACTAATGTAATATGTATATGTTAAAATGGTAAATAAATAAAAAAAAAAAAAAAAAAAAACCATGAAATACATTTGAATGTTCTATCCAGTCGTAAACGTTTTGGAGTTGTAGTTTCCTAAGGGTAAGTTAATTTGAGTTGTATTGTAGGACACTACATCCGAACCGACTGAAGTCATTGACGTTTGCCCGACCTATTTAGCCGGGTATTTTCAGATTTATTCCTGTTTTACAGAGTTTGAGGGCACCGTTGACCATTACTCTAGTTTATTGGCACATTCTTATTTCAAGTCCGAGAGCGCCCACGTCTTCCGTCTTGTCTCGCACAAGTCTACATTTTGTAATTTGTAACACCCACTTAAAGTTCATCTTGCACTCATAGTAATTCTTAGTATCGTAGTCAAAACAGCACAAGAAGACATCTCTATGCTATAAACAGCTATGGGTTGAGTTAGTCGGTGCAATTTTTGAACACTTCAATGTGTCAGTGTGGTGTACAGATTTTAAACACAAAAGAACCTTTAAGCATTATTAGTATAAATAGCGCTGAAAAAATAAACGCCTAATAAACTCCCTGCAGCTTCCTGTAAACAGAGGTATATGTGAAAAAAATCGTCCTTAATGCTACCTATCATCTACAAAAGTGTGTTTACTTTATTCAATTTAATTAGTTTGGATTTACCTAACCTTACCATAAACTATGTAAGTATTGTAAAAAGTTTTTCTTATTAGATTTACAACAAACCTAATATTATAGGACCCGTAATATGACGACGAAGCTATTGACTGAACAACTTCGCAACCCAAGAGACTTGGACGTCAGTTTGAAGATGGAGTTTGGACCGTTTGAGACAATCCACAAATGGAAACTGATGTCAGAGTGCAATGAATTTGTTGGTGCCAGGTATTTATTTTAATTGTACCATTATTTGACAGCCCTCATGGCTAAGTTGGTAGTAGCCCTGCCTTCTGTTCTCTAGGCTTTGGGTTCAATTACCACCAAAAACAAAATCAAAATCAAATATATACTTTTTCAGTAGTATCACAAGGATCACTTCAAAAGTCTTAAAGCTAGGTGAGTCTAGGTGCCAGTTCCACCCGCCACAAGTATTTCTGTGGTAAATGTAGATGTTTTCTGTCTGGGTGTTATATTATGCTTAGAACATATATAAAAAATCCTAATACTACATAACTAGTAGAAGCTCAGCTTAATTTGGGGCTGGATAGTGCCGTGTCTGCAAACATTTATTGCAGGAGTATTCTTTCAATTTTTATGGTACATGGTAATATAAAAAAAACTAACATTAATTTTTCAGGAGAAGCAAACACACAGCAATAGCTTACAAGGATGCTTTATATGTCTTCGGGGGAGACAATGGCAAGTCCATGCTGAATGACCTCATCCGATTCGACATCAGCGAGATGTCTTGGACTAGAGCTGGGTGTATGGGAACTGCACCTGCTCCTAGATACCACCATTCTGCTGTGGTATGTGTTTTAAAACTGTTGTAACACTCAAGAAAATGTAAACCGCCTAAAGAGATGGCAAATACTCAACCTGGACCAGAGAACCTGACCAGTTCTTCTACTCATACGGTGTCATCTCGCTGGAAACAAACCCTCACTGCATCAACCCAGAACACATCTGATTATGGCTAAGAAGCCGATTGCAGATGAAAACAAAATTAAAATTTGCTAAGCATTTGGCTGCCATCACACCTGTTGGAAAGTGAGGATGCAGTCTAAGCAGCCCCGCCTTCCGATCCTAAGGTCGTGGGTTGAAATCCAGTTGTATACCAATGAGTTTCTCTGTCAAAAAATGTATGTGCACTATGCCAGTACTCTCAAATGGTGAAGGAAAACATCGTGAAGAAAGCAGCGTGTCGTAGAACCTAAAGAAGTTCGAGCAACACGTGCCACGTGTCACGCAAAAAGGGCCCGCCAGCGGACTACTTGCGGAAACCAGCCCGCACACCAAGTGCGGATGATGAATTTGCCAAGTAGTAATCATATAAAATCTTGCAAGATTAAAAAAACCACTTAATTCGTGGACTTGTGTAGTCCAGAGAAGTAGCACCATGACAAATTCTGTTGCCAAGTAGCGTTGCTGTGTTTCACATTAGGTTTTAGACCTAGAACTCAGATTGATGGTCTAGCTAGCTAATCTAGCTAGGTCTTTATATGCCGATGATGAAATCAAACACAAAGCATCATCATCTCTAGCTCAGTTGGTAGTAGCTCTGCCTTCTGCGCCGTAGGTCGTGGGTTCGATCCCCACCGAGAACAAATATTTGTGTGGTGAACATAAATGTTTGTTCTCTGTCTGGGTGTTATATTGTATTCTAAGTATGTATTTACAAAAAAAATGTATTCAAGTATATCAGCTATCTGGTTCCCATATTACAAGCTCTGCTTAGTTTGGGACTGGGTAGTGTTGTGTGAATTGTCCATAATATTTATTTTATTTTATTTTTTAAGCATGCAGTCATGTACCAAGTCCCTTATGTTTCAGGTCCATCGTCAATCGATGTTCGTTTTCGGCGGCTACACAGGCGATATCCTGGCGAACTCCAATCTAACCAATAAGAATGATCTCTTTGAGTACAGGTTCTCAACAGCTAGCTGGGTGCAATGGAAGTTTACTGGCCAGTAAGTATCCTACAAGCCTACATCAATTTCAATCATCTGCCATTCAGACATGCATTCGGGATTGCATGATACACAAGGATTTTGGGTTTGCTATGTTTATGTAATAACAATATGACAATGACACATGACAACATTTTGCAAGACCATTCTACTTTTAAAGTGGTAACAGCCTGACCTCATTATATTTTCCTTCGAATTTGAAGAGTAGGTACTTGTAATGTGCATTTTTCTTGTCTGAAATAAATGATTATTATTAATACTAGCTAGATTTTCCGAGCCAGCATTGCCGTTACAGGTTTTGAGTGATGAAACTAGGAAGATTATATTATGCTTTGTAATGTGTTTAGTGAGCCTGTGCCGAGATCAGCGCACGGAGCGGCAGTTTACGACGATAAGCTGTGGATATTCGCAGGGTACGATGGAAACGCGAGACTCAACGACATGTGGACTTGCAACCTGGTGGTATGATATTTGCCGTTTCAAAATTAATAGACTACTTTTCATGGATAGTGCTTAAAAACTGGTACTTATTAAATATTAAAAGTATAGTGAGTTGCTACGCTATGGCGTACCCCATGGCAACACACATGGCGCTCATAATATGTATTGCTAGTTGCTACGTCATTTAATACGCATAGTGAATTGCTACCACTTGTAGCACCCGTAGCGTGTTGCTCCGCTACATAATACGTGTAGCGAGTTCCTACGCCACGTAGCACTTGTAGCGAGTTGCTACGCTATTTGTAGTACGTGTAGCAAAGCTACGCCATGTAGCACTTGTAGGGAGTTGCTACGCTTTGAAGAAATGTGATTCAAATACTTTAGATTTGTCTTTTTATGGTGGTTATATTCAGCTACCCATTTTAAACTTTATTGATCTAATTCATAATTTTCAGGGCGAAAACCACCAATGGGAGCGCATCGAGCAGAAAGGTGAATGCCCTCCAACATGCTGCAACTTCCCTGTGTGCGTGTCGCGCGGGAAAATGTTTGTGTTCAGTGGACAGAGTGGCGCTAAGATCACCAATGCACTGTTTCAATTCGACTTTGAAACTCACACGTGAGTCATAAAAAATATAGAGAGAGAAAATTAGAGCTGTCTCGCTCTAATATTTCCGTCTTTGTTTCTCGTTACTTTGATGGGGAAAACCTCTTTTAGAAGATGTCTACCTCACTACATATTGTTAGCCGGTTTTGGAAATGGAACATCTCTATTCGGACCCAGCGACGAGACAATTCACAAGAAAAGGGAGAAGATGGCGTCGTAATGGATAGTTGGATTGTTTTGCCGTACGCCAAAGTAAAACAGAAATCTAGCTAGGTATATTCAATGAAGAGTTTTCGCCGTAACAATATGTGCTAAGTTTTGAACGCGCCAAGAGAAGGGCATTCAATCGCGACAATGTTAATCGGGAATCCTGGATCGCGCTTACGAAGTTAACACGGACGTTGGATTTACAATAATTCTTCCGACTAACATCCAAGGCCCAAAGTCGCTCGGTCAAAGATCTTGGCGTTTCGTGGGAGGACTGAGGACACACATGCTATCCTTGTCTCGCGTAGATGTAACTCAAACAGTAATCGTCCTTATTCCCTTCCAGTTGGAGTAGAGTTTGCACCGAGCATCTCCTCCGCTGCGCCGGTCCCGCGCCGGCGCGTCGCTACGGTCACGTGATGGTCTCTCACGCGCGACATCTGTACGTGTTCGGAGGAGCTGCTGATAACACCGTGCCAGCTGATCTGCATTGCTACGATCTTGACACGCAAATGTGGTACGTATTCCTAGGGGAATACAGTAGGGTTTCGTGTGTAAGATGATATGTGTCAGGTCACGTGGTGGTAACCATCACCTGTACAAATCGTTGCCTCGCAGGTCACTTGAGAAACATGCCCTACGATAGAGCACTGATGGTCTTGTGGTAGCAACCCCGCCTTCCGATCCTAAGGTCGTGGGTTCAAAATGTTCAAATTCAGTCGTGTACCAATGAGTTTTTCTGTCGAAAAATGTATGTGCATTATGCCAGTACTCTCAAACGGTGAAAACATTTTGAAGAAACCAGGCTGGCGTGTCGTAGAACCTAAAAAGTTCGAATAACACGTGTTTACGCGTCACGCAAAAAAAGGCCCGCCAGCGGCCTACTTGCGGAAACCAGTCTGCACACCAAGTGCGGATGATTAATTTCCCGTGCCCTACGATGCACTGCCATGCGTCCATCATTATTTATTTATTCTTCAGGTCAGTAATAACGCCATCACCAGACTCGCAGATCCCGGTCGGTCGGCTGTTCCACGCGGGCGCAGTCGCGGGAGACGCTCTGTTCATATTCGGAGGCACGGTCGACAACAATGTACGGAGTGGGGAACTGTTCCGATTTCAGGTAAAATATACCACCAAAATTGTTCTAAATTATTTCAGGTAAATTGTACCAGCATGTCGTAGAACCCGAAATGTTCCAAAACATGTCTCAAGTCCAAGAAAAAAGCCTCTTTGAGGCGCACTTTAAATCCTTTCACAACATTGTTGGTTTGAAAAAACTAGTGACACAACAAGAAGGTAAAAAATAACTTCTTGCTAGGTACTTAAAAATTAAAATATTTGAAAAATATTCTTGGCACCTACTTAATCATTATTCAATATTGTACACAGAAACAGGGCCAGTTGTCTCTGACTCTATATAATAAATCTTCTACAGTAGATGCAATTGCCTGTTTATTTTGTAAATATTTTTATTGTATGTTATAGACAGATTGCGAAAGTATAAAAGCACGTCTTCCCCAGTTATCAAACTACCCTCGCTGCACTCTCCACGAAGACTTCGGTCGTATCCTCAAGTCACAGCAGTTCTGTGACATCACTCTTCTGGTCGGCGACGAACAGACACCCGTAATGGCGCACCAGGCCATCATAGCAGCTCGCTCGCACTACCTCAAGGCTAAGATCAAGTAACTATCGACATTTGCTCATAGTGACTCTCCAAGACTTCTGTCGTATCCTTCACAGCAGTCTGTGACGTCACTCTGCTGGTCGGCGACGAACAGACACCCGTAATGGCGCAACAGGCCATCATAGCGGCTCGCTCGCACTATCTAAAGGCTAAGATCAAGTAAATATCGACATTTGCTCATAGTGACTCTCTCCAAGACTTCTGTCGTATCCTTCACAGCAGTCTGTGACGTCAATTTGCTGGTCGGCGACGAACAGACACCCGTAATGGCGCACCAGGCCATCATAGCGGCTCGCTCGCACTACCTCAAGGCTAAGATTAAGTAACTATCGACATTTGCTCATAGTGACTCTCTCCAAGACTTCTGTCGTATCCTTCACAGCAGTCGGTGAAGTCAATTTGCTGGTCGGTGACGAACACTTTAAATGTTACCTCTCAGTACTTCATTACCCTCCACACAGACTTCGGTTGCAAATCACCAAATCCCGCTAGAATAAAATAAATACAAGTTACTGAGGACCAAATAGTCAATAGCCGCGTACTGACCAAACGAGCAGTCCTCGGTCGGTCAAGACGTGCCTCGCCCGAGGCAAACGCACGCGCTGCCTCGCCCGAGCGTGCCTCGGCCCGAGCCGATCGTTGTCGGTTTTTGTCGATGCTCAAAGGCGCCTCAGCACGTTTGCCGCGCTCACTCAAGACGGTAGTGTTTTGCCTCGCTTATTCGTTGCGTGTTAGTTGTGAACTGAGCGTCGATGCTCACGGTGGCTCGGCCTTGCCGCGCGAGGCAGCCTCGGATTAGAAAACTCACAGACCGAGGCCGCCTCGCGCGGCATACGTACCGCGGCAAATGTCCGAGGCTGCTCGCTTGGTCAGTACGCGGCTTATAGTGTTGAGTTGTTGCATCATCTGTTTCTAATGGACGGACAGCGCTAAAACTATTGGCATCCTTGTTGTTCCAGTTTATCAGAAAGAGATGGCAACATTTTGGTACCATAGATAGATATTTCTATCTATGAGATTGAAAACTCTTTATTGCTCAAAAAAATCTACTGTACACAGGCGAGCCTAAAAAAACCGTCACGTCAAGGTAATTAAATTTTTTTTTTTCTAGAGAAGCCCGATTAGAGCGAGAAAGACGTCTAGCCTCAGGCGAGGACCTAGACCCCAGCGAGTACAGAATGCCGCCGGAAGTGACGGTGAAGCTACCGGAAGCCACCCCCGAAGCCTTCAAGATGGTCCTCAATTACATCTATACTGATCGGATCAATCCTACTGAAAAAGGTATATTTCCATTACCAACAGATTAATCTCATCTTCTGCTTGTCGTGTCACTTGTTATTTATTCTTTTTTCGCATAGGTGTTACTCATGTTTGTGCACTATGCCAGTACTCTCAAACGGCGAAGGAAAACATCGTGAGGAAACCGGCGTGTCGTAGTACCTAAAAAAGTTCGAACAACACGTGTCAAGCGTCACGCAAAAATTGCCCGCCAGCGGCCTACCAGTCCGCACACCTAGTGCGGATGATAAAAATTTGCCGAATTTGCCTCAGGTCTTTTTAAATGACTTACATTAGGTTAGGTTTGCACATATAATTTGTCATTGTCAAGCAGGTGGTGTGAAAATATACTTTGAATTTGACATATATACCCTCTTTCAGACGAAGACCCAGCGTCACCCGCGACCATCCTACTAGTGCTCGAGGTACTTCGTCTAACTCTCCGTCTGAACATCCCCCGGCTCCGCGGCTTGTGCGCTCGCTTCCTCCGCGCTAACCTGTGCTCGGGGAACGTACTGCCGGCATTGCACGCCGCACATCATGCCAACTTACTGCACATCAAGGAATATTGTCTCAAGTATGGCTGTGGGTCTATGGAATAAACTTCCCCTTAGCATAAAAAAGTCGTCCACAAAACCCGCTTTTTAAAGTCTTGTTCACGATTTCTACTTTAATTCTACCTCGTGATATGTACTATATTTATATATATTCGTGTATTATATATTATAGGGTAGGTATATATTCGTATATTTATTTATTTCTATTATCTTATTTTATACTTATATTGTTTTTTATAGGTAGGTATTTATTACTATTTTTTATAGGTATGTTGTACGTAGTTTATAGCGATTAGGTAAGTTACGTAGGTTAATCAAAACTGTTTTCACTACATTTTATGCACGCCAACCTCTTTATTTTTACCTGTCAAGGTTGGCTGGTAGAAAATGCTGTCTAGCATTAAGCTCTCCTATTGTCACGTATTTTTGGTGCAATAAAGAATTAAATAAATAAAGTATGTATCTACACTCAATAACATTGTCTAGGGGTATTCAACAGTACCCAAAATCGAAGTTTGGCTACCACATTTCGTCTACCAAATGTTGTTTTTGTTTCCTCTATGTGTCTCTCTCTATTGTATCGAGAAAAGATCAATAAGCAAAAATACGTTATGTCGAAACGATCGAAGCGAGATTTTATCCCATCAATTTTCCATACAAAAGAGAGACACGTGCTCACACGAAAACAACCTTTGGTAGACAAAATCACCACTACAACCCAAGTGAAACCGTGGGCAGCAGCTAGCAATTCAAAGAATAAAGAATGAAAGAAAAATTATGACATATACACAGAACGGAACATTGACAAACATAATACTAAAATGCGCGCAAAGAAAAAAAAAATAGAAACACAAATAATAGAGTAGGTACCTTTCCTAGCACAAAACAAATAACTACTTAGCTATGTTTTATACTAGGTACATGTTATGCCAAATAGGCCCTGACTCAGCTTTTACTGCTTGGGTATGATCGGTATGATCACACCACGCCTAACAGTGCTTGTTTTCTGTCAGAGCCTAGGAAATGCACATTTGTATTTGTCCAGATTCGTGGTAAAAGACTACAACTTCACGCCGATAGTGATGTCGAAGGAGTTCGAAGTGATGGAACAGAGTCTGATGGTGGAAATCATCAGGCGGAGGCAGCAGCCGCCAGCAAAGCCACCGGTCAACACCAACCAAGAAAATGATGAGGATATTGCAGGTTAGAAATGTTGAGATGAATGTGTGGAGTGACGAGAATATTTTTTTTTTTTTTTACAATTTATAGGTTTGCGTTTGACCGCTATCTCACCTGCTGTTAAGTGATGATGCGGTCGACGATGTAGCACGCTTACCTAGAAGATACCTATTCACTCTTGTCTTGAAAACATCCAATTTGTAGGTGCTCGGAAAGACAGACGCCGGCAAGGAATTACATTCCTTGGCTGTCCGCAACATAAAAGTTGAAGCAAAGCGCTTGGTGCGGACAGTTGGAACATCAACCAAGTATGGATGCCGCATTTCCGTGCGATAAAAAATTGAGAATGGATAAGATAAGGAATAAGTATATTAGGGGCAGCTTGAAAGTGGCGCCAGTGACTGAAAAGATGAGAAGCAATAGGTTAGCATGGTACGCGCATGTCATGCGAAGGGGAGAATGTCATGTAACGAGAAGAGTGATAAATATGAATATGGATGGTTATAGAAGTAGAGGTAGGCCAAAGAAAAGATGGATGGATTGTGTGAAGGATGACATGGGTAAGAAAGGAGTGACTGCTGAAATGACGGCTAATAAAGGAGAGTGGAGAACGAAAACCTGCTGTGCCGACCCCACATGAAGTGGGACAAGCACAAGAAAATGATGATGATAACTGGTTAGAAACTCATATTTATTGCAACTATTAGTTTAGTCTTTGACTTCGAGCTGTGTACAAGCTGGACTTAGTTTGGGGCTAAATATTCTTAAAAAGCGCATGTCAAAACCTGCTTTTGATGATTTGTTTGGATTTATACATTCGGGTCGACTATAACTGATTGTGGATACATAATATCTACAGTTAAGGCACCTTCCCGTATATCATATCTTTGTATCTTTAAAATATCCTGAGTAATAAACAGTGTCTGAGGAAGTATCTCAGAGATTGAATAAACATTAGGAACATTACTTTATATGCTTACAGAAACAGTGTCACGACTTTGGTAATAAATTGATAATTTTACGTGTATGTAGTTATCAGTCAATCTGCTTCCCACAGTACATACGAGCTTTGCTCAGTTTGGGGCTAGATATCCTCAAGAAAGTGCATGACGATACCTGCATAGGTTGAATACAATGATATAAACAGGGTGGTTTTTTGAGAAGGGCGGTGATGGCCAAGTCCGAAACCACGAGAGTTATGGAAAAGTCGTGAAAAGATTAAAAAACTATACAGGCCTTTGCATCTATTGTAGATGATTTAAATAGCGTCAGAGGTAGGTAACTGGTAACACAAGCCCTAATCGCGCGACGCTATAGTGCCTGGGACAGGATTTTAGATGGAGTAGGCTTGCCCAGCACCTATACCATCCTGACAGCTTAGTCGGCCTAATCCACAGGAAAGACAATGGTCAATACGTGCGGATCTGACTAAGCCGCGGTTTTCAAAGAAATTCAAAGCTCTCCATTTATAATAAAACATCAACTGCATATTTATCTTTATCAAAAATCTTTTATTTCCCAGGCACAACGCTAGAACAAGACATGTCTTCACTAATATCGGGCGAGTGTCCACTGAGCGACATATCGCTACAAGTCGGCGCAACTTGTCGCCGCGCGCATCGCTCAGTGCTGGCTGCACGCGCGGCCTACTTCGAAGCTATGTTCCGATCTTTCTCACCGACTGATAACACTGTCAAGGTATATGCAAATCAGGATGTGGATGTAGATTTTTGACGTGACAACGTCTTCTAATTCGATGGAGCCGGCTGCATGAAAAAACATGACGTCATGCGGCGTTACCTCGCTCTGAGGCGTTCCATTTAAGGCTTGAAGTGCAAGCGAGAGCGCGGAACGAGCGACAAAGAGGCACAATCGGCCTCCGCGTTCGGCAGCGTTCGACATCTGTCTCCTACTTGAGTGAGCGATGCGTCCGCGTGTACAGCTGTATGACGTTGTCACGTTCAACTATCGTCAGTAAACCGACTTGACAGACAACCGATATTTTTTTTTTAAATCGACGAACATTTTCATACCGCCACTAAACATAGGCGAACTTAATGCTAGAGAGCATTCTCTTCCAGTTAACCTTTGTGTAATTCGGACATTCTTAATGATGATAATGATGATGATAATAACACTGGTTACTTTTCCAGCTCTGCGATATGATCCCGTCAGACGAAGCTTTCGACTCTCTGCTCCGGTATATCTACTACGGAGATACTAAGATGCCTACTGAAGACTCGTTGTATTTATTCCAAGCTCCTATTTATTACGGTAATTATACCCTTTTTAGGTCTTCTCCTTCCAGCAGTTCCATTCACACTCGCCTGATGCACCTATTTTGTTAATCTTCTTTCATTCATTCTCTCTACATGCCTAAACCATCTTAGCATACCTTTCTCTAGTTTCATCACTTCGAGAGCGCTGGTGGTCTACTGGTAGCGACCCCGCCTTCCGATCCTAAGGTCGTGGGTACAAATCCAGTCGTGTACCAATGAGTTTTTCTGCCAAAAATTTATGTACACAATGCCAGTGCTCTCAAAGGGTGAAGGAAAACATCGTGAGGAAACCGGCATGTAGTAACTAAAAAGTTCTAAAATATGTGTCAAGTGCACGAAAAGAGCCTCTTTGAGGCGCATTTAAAATCCTTTCACCACACTTGGTTCGAAAAAACCAGTGACTTGATAAAAAGATCACTTCGTCTTCTTTCACATTAAATTGTTTTTGTGAATAATTCAGGTTTCACGAACAACCGCCTGCAAGTATTCTGTAAGCATAATCTGCAAAGCAACGTGTCGCAAGAGAATGTACTTGCGATACTACAAGCGGCCGATCGTATGAGAGCCTCTGACATCAAGGAATACGCTCTCAAAATGATTGTGCATCACTTCGGATCGGTAAGCTTTTAATACACTTATTGAGCCTACGTCCCACTAAGTTGGAATGGCAATACACTGGAACTTCATTCATTTTTTTTTATTTTGAAAAGGAATCCTAATTATATTATTTATTTATTTAATTATTTATTAAGACATCCAACAAAGGAAACACTTGAATAACAAATAATACTAACAAAACGTCTTAAAACTATGTGTCCCTCCAGTTATAGGATGCCACAGCATGCACAAAATTATCATCTCAACTAAATCAACTAACTGTAACTCATCTCAAAAATTATATCATATATCTGCTGCGGCGTTTTCTAATTACTCTTGGATTTAAGATCTTGCCAGCAATTACACCAAAAAGAGAATTTTGGGTTTTTTGGTGAATTTGGCTATATGTGTATAAGGTTGAGGGCATATTAGGCAATGCCCGAACGGCCTCTTAAAAACGTTTTCCTATCGGAATAACGCAAGAAAAACAAGTATGCGAGCCGACGACCTACAATATGTTTGAAAGGTTTGCATTCGGAAAAGTTACAGAATTGCGGACAATGATCTCTGTCCATCTGTCTTACCGTACTTTTTGGTAATTGGTAAAACTGTTGCTTTCAAAATTCCGAAACGGTATTCTAAACTAGTCAAAGAAAGCTCAATATTTTGAATGCATCATGAAAACTGTTTCAAAACCTTAGCTATAACCGTAAAGTTACTCATACAACCATATTTTCTCCACAGGTGGCGCGCCAAGACGCAGTAAAGTACCTACCTCAGCCACTATTAGTGGACATAATAGGCGCTTTAGCAGAGGAGATACACTCATCACCAATTCTGTCAGAACCCAGCTTACCTACGTCATCATCATCTGACACTCTGAGTGAAGAAGATCAGACCATCAGATATCGATGTGGAAAATCATAATTAGATTTTGTAAAATAAGTTATCATTGAGCGCCGGTGGCCTCGTGGTAAATCCAGTCGTGTGCCAATGGGTTTTTCTGCCCAAAAATGTATGTAAAGTGGCGGAATGAAAATGTTCGTCAATTTTCAACTTGATTTGTTCAACGTATCACGATCACATACTACCTTTTGAAACTGAATAGACAGAATACACCGATAAGTTAACGTCACAAATCATGTCAAAATGTGTTCATGATCAAGGCACTGGTGCAAGCGAAAACCGACTCTAAGGTGACGAACATTTTCATACCGCGACCGTACACTATGCCGGCGCCCAAGGGAAACATTGTGAGGAAACCGGCATGTCGTAGAACCTAAAAATATCGAAAATATGTGTCAAGTGCATGAAAGGAGCCTCGATGAGGCGCACTTAAAATCCTTTCACCACACTTGGTTCGAAAGAATCAGTCACACGATAAGAAGATTTAACATTATTTATAAATAGGTAGGTACCTAACCTACTTCTAAGGTTTATAAAGAACTAACATGTAAAGAATTTATTGATGTTTGTTTGGAGTACCCTGTGGTATTTGGAATATGCAAGAATCACAATATTATTATTAATATTTTATGGCTTTTAACTAAAATATATAAATATTTGATAAACTCTAATATCTAGTCATAGTTGTATATTTTAAGAACAAGTAGATTTTAAGTATAGTGGATAGTTCTAAAGTAATCGTAAAGGTAGGTAATATTACTTTTGTCAATATTATTATACAGTCAAGCAATAAAAGTAGTAAAACTACTTTTAAAACTACCATACTTTTGATAGATGTTTGAACCTACATTCATAGATTTTCCTACTCTTAAACTGCAATGGAAATTTGTATTTTTGTGTGTATGTTTGTCAAGGATTTTATATACTATCTGGATAACGCACGAAGATTAAAAATCAATATTTCATTCATACAAACTTATGCTGTAACTACTATACTATAAAGTTTATTTTTTTCTGTCTCAACTCAGAATAGAAAAACGAACTACATGAGAGACTCAAAAATAGTAGTTTGTCCTTGTCTAGCAAGTTGCCATTGCAAAACAAAAAGTATTTGGTAGATTTAGAAGATTTCTCTCATTTCAATAAATTTAATTAAAAATAGGTCATTTGAATTCTTCTAACTTAATATTTTTTTATTTTGCGTGTTTGATATTTTTTACGATAATATTGCAAGTAGGTACAAGTTGTAAATGCTATTTATAAGAAGTCATATTAGTAATATTTCGTCAGCTGCAAGCGGCAATACTGGCTATAACTAAAAATGGCGATGTGACGTGGTTTGTTGATCTAAAATTATTGGTGTGGTTTTTGTGATTTTTAGCTAAAGGAATTGATATTATTCGTCGAAATGGTTCATTTTTGCTGCGTAAATTGTTGCAAAAAGGAATGGTATCCCGGTTGCGGCTTAACATTTCACAGGTGAGCTATTTTAAATGTTTTTATGTAAGTGGTGTTATAGGGTGTCCATGAATATCAGAGGGCCTAGGAACAAAGATTGTAATAAGTAGGTAGGTACAATTATTATGGTTTAATTTTTGTAGAGGTATTGCATACTATTACACAAGCATGACGACTATGTTAATGAGTCACGAAAAAAATTGAAACCGAATACAGTACCTTCAATCTTTAAAATGGAAAGTCATACTTTTATAGGTGGTCATAAAAGTTATAATTACAAGAAGTAATATAAGTTAGAAGTAATATAAAAGTTATAATTACTTAATTGTGTTGTATCAAAGATAATATATTTTGTTTATTTACAGATTAGACCTACAGCAGTGATTTATAAATTGAGCAGTATACTGCTCAATGTTTTAATGTTATAACATTAAAAAGCCCAGAAAAGAAAGAAGTGCCACAAAGTATCAGAATCCCCATGCTCGTCAGGACCACCTGAGAAAAAAGCTAGGAGGGAAGAATCCGAAAAATCAACCCAATCGAACTTAAATACTAATACGCCAATACACAAATACAAAAACACATACATACGCACATAAAATGCCAAATTGCCCAAGTTGTTTATAAGATCTTCGTTCGCTTCGCTCACTCGATCAATTATAATACAAGTTGGAATATAAAAGATTGTACCTTAACATTTACTTGTTTTATTTTTTAGAAAACATAATTATTATGCCTAGTAAGTACCTAGTTTTTATACTTAATTGCGTATCTGGGTTCGTGTGAAAATCAATAAAGCTATTTTTCTCAGAAATAAGAATATTCGCAGAAATAAGCCCTAGCTAGCTCGATTATTCACCCCCGTAAACCGCCATACTGCAAATTTCATCGAAATCATTACAGCCGTTTCAAGAACGTGAATACAAATCAGTTTGTACAAATAAATAAACAAATATTGCTAGTTTAGGATAGGTAGTAATTTATTCTAATAAACAACATAAAACATAACATATTAAAGCAGAACATGGCTGAACTTCTTAATTTGTACCATCCTGTAATTATAACCTGTGTTTCGCAAATAAATGATTGTATTGTATTGTACAAGATACACCTAGAGTGCTTTAAGAATCAGGTAAAAAAAAAATATCACAAGAAATATTCATGAAGTGCTATGTTGTTACCTATAATAATAGAGGGAAGGGAGGCCTTCGCTCTGTACGGGGAAACAAAAGTCAGTAATTAACAAATCAGTACATTTTATATCAAGCAGTTTCTTTCGATTTTATAAAAAGTACAGATGTGTGGACATCCTACTTAGAAAGAGATGCGTTACGACTTTGGTGCTCTCACCGGGCTCGTTTTTAGGAAACACTGCGTTATCCAGTTTACGAAGTATGTAGATTCATGATGTTTGTAATGAATAAACTCAAAAACTACTGTGCCGATTTCAAAAATTCTTTCACCATTGCAAAGCTACTTTCACCCTGAGTAACATAGGCTATATTTATGTGTTTAAAAAATAAATGTCCACCTGTGCGAAGCCGGGATAGACCACTAGTTAATAATAAAAGCAATGCTCTAATATCTCTCTAATAATAACTTAATTAAATTGGGAATCTGATTGTAAGAACCTAGAACTTATATATATCCTGTCTTTAGATATTACTCCTGCTGAATATCTATAAGAAAAAGCGAGTCTACTTGTGAAATCTATAGTGAAAATACATGCTTCATGTTCCTATAAGGAAAAAGGGTAAATTCAAAATAAAATGTACATAGATCAGATTAAAACAGTTTAATCAAAATAATTTAACATTATGCTAATAAATTAATTCATCTCTATAATAGTTGTTTTCTTCAGCTACTCCTGAAACTTGTGTTCAATGTCCTTCCATAGTTTCTGAAATAGGAAAAGATTAAGATCAGTTAGTTCAGTTCTCTTCTTTTAAGTTCATGGCGAACTCCAATAGTTGAATTGAGAGCAGCTGTATATTTTGTATAGAGCGTCCATACAGCGCGTACTAGGACGCGTGCGGTCAGCGGCTCAGTTCAGTCAGCCACTTCCACTTCACCTAAGGGGGCCACGGCCTAAGTTTCTTGTATGGCGGAACATAGATTTCAACAAGTTAGATTATTTAGAGCCAGGATTATTTTACCTTGGCTGGACGGACCTATTTATTTTGAATTACCTACATACTAAAGTGAAACGGATTTAACAGTCTAAGATCCTATATGTGTAGGGTTTTATTTGGTCAGAGTATACAAAACCGTGTGCAAAGGTAAAAAAAGACTGCCGAAATTTCAAAGCGAAAACACATAGCCGAAATTTTGATAAAAAAAGACTTAGAAAAATATCAACAAAAAATATTGTATTTTATAATGTTTTTTACACATTTGACGCTGCCGAAATTTCAAAGTAAAAACACTTAGCCAAAATTTTGAAAAAAGAACAAAAATACTAATAATTATAAATACGCCAGCGTCTTGGAGACGCTTCCGTCTGGCACTGATTTGGATCAGTTGAGCTATCTCTAGATCGTTTGTAACGATCTGCAGATAGCTGTTGAGCTATCTGCAGATCGTTTTTTGTTTCTTGTGTATTTTGTACGTTTTGTAGATATTTGTTATTTAAAAGCTTATTTATCTAAAAAAAAACATTTTCTGGCACTGCGGCCGGCGGCCGCTGCCGCGGCACGCTCGCTTTGCTCGCTCGCCTTGTGCGTAATTTATATGTTCTAACATAACCTAACCAATCCAAGTCGGATCCGCCCTAGTAAGTGATCTGCAGATAGCTGTTGAGCTATCTGCAGATCGTTTTTTGTTTCTTGTGTATTTTGTACGTTTTGCAGATATTTGTTATTTAAAAGCTTATTTATCTAAAAAAAAACATTTTCTGGCACTGCGGCGGCCGCTGCCGCGGCACGCTCGCTTTGCTCGCTCGCCTTGTGCGTAATTTATATGTTCTAACATAACCTAACCAATCCAAGTCGGATCCGCCCTAGAAAGTTTTAAGGACAAGTCCGCAAATATTACGAAACCACAATTTTTTATTTACAAACTGACCTTGATATTTACATTCACCACAAAAAAACATAATGAAAAAAAATATCAAAAAAAGTCTTTTATTATCAAAATTTTGGCTAAGTGTTTTTGCTTCGAAATTTCGGCAGAGTCGAATGTGAAAAAAAACATTACAAAAAAAATATTTTATATAATTTTTTTTAAGGCTTGCGGTTTTCAATGTATAAAAAATAATTTATTTGTTAAAAATTTTCTAAGCCTTTTTTCTATTAAAATTTAGGCTATGTGTTTTTGATTCGAAATTTCGGCAGAGTCTTTGCACACGGTTAACTATACTCCGACCTTTTATTTAATTATTCGGGCACAACCAATGATCATCCATAGATAAACATGGTAAAAATATGTGGAATGTAATGACCAGAACCCAAGGTTGAGGTAGTTATAGGAATAGGAATTAGAGGTTGCTCTGGTCTGGACTGTAGTTTCGTTACGTACATAAATATCTGCTGCTTTTATTACTACCCTTTCTTGGTTCTGGAGCATTAGAGGAAGTAATATTTAGAGCTCTGGGAGGGAGAAAAACTAAAATTACATAACAAAATACTCACTCCCTTGTTTACGCTCTCGAATATTCCGACAGAGATCAGCTCGAAGGTTCTTTCGAAGAAGAAGGTGCCCGCGGCAACCGCCAAGGCGAAGGTGGAGGTGCGCTTGAAGACGCTACGGTTCAGGGTACCCCAGAGAGTCATTTTTAGAAAATTTAATTTCTCGTCGGACTCGCTAAAAGAATGGCGCAGACAAGGCAAAACAGGGAATCAGGGATTTTTCTTTTCAATTTTCATATGTTTTGTTGTTACTGTCAATGTCAAGTCAAGTATTATGACCATAGGCAAGAGTAGGTCCGTCAGTCAAATCAATCAAGCTCAAGCACCGGAACCTCTGGCCAAAGACCAAGTAGGAAAAGGAATGGATGAAAAATTCGGGAATAGCAAAGGGCTATTTTTGTACAATTTACTTGCTGCGGAAGACCCTAATAGATCATTGATTTTGTATGGAGAAAATTCGAGACTGTCACCGTCACCTTAAGCGCTTTAGCGGGGTATTGTACCGACACGGTAGGTATGCTAGTCTGTCAAATGAGTGTAGACACCTTGGAGGAATTAGAAATGGAGATGTCAAGGCAGGGCTTTCCCCTCTGCCGATCATATAACGATCTCGATCATATCCTTTAAATAAAACTGTTTTACTCGCGACCGCAGCCATTGTGTGTCGTTTCATGTCGCGAAGTGGAGCTCCGTGAAAATGGTGAATTGCATGGTAGTTTCTTGTAAAAGACGATCAGAGACATCAAACTTCCGGGAACATGGTATTTCCTACCACAAGTGAGTATTATTTTGTCAATTGTGTTTGTAATTTTGTAGAATTTAAGTTCAAAAGAAATACCGGTTGCGACAGATTATCGACAGTAATAAGACACCAATAACAAAGAATAAACCTTGGTAGAAGGCATAGTGTTGGGAAAAGTTGAATGAAATTGATGAATGAATAAATGATAAAATGAACGTTAAATTATTATCACATAATGGTGTTGTCTAATTACGTATTTGGTGTTTTTTAAGCCCCCGACGTAAAAACGACGGGATGTTATGAGTTTGCGGTGTCTGTCTGTCCCATCGTAGTTCCCGAACGAATCAACCGATTTTAATTTGGTTTTTTGTTTGTTTGAAAGGTGAATAGTCGGGAGTGTTCTTAGCTATTTTTGATGAAAATCGGTACAAGATGGCTGCCGCCACGAAATATGGACTGGCCTCTAGCTCAGTTGGTAGTAGCTCTGCCTTCTGCGCCGTAGGTCGTGGGTTCGATCCCCACCGAGAACAAATATTTGTGTGGTAAACATAAATGTTTGTTCTCTGTCTGGGTGTTATATTGTATTCTAAGTATGTATTTACAAAAAAAAAGTATATAAGTATTATATCAGCTATCTGGTTCCCATAACACAAGCTCTGCTTAATTTGGGGCTAGATAGTGTTGTGTGAATTGTCAAAAAAAAAAAAAAAAAATAAAAAAAAAAAAAAAAATCGGATTACATTTATTCACAAATCCCACAATATGGGTATCCTTGGTACCAGTCATCAAACCCTCTAACCCCCTAAAAGTCGTGGGCGTAGTGAAAACATTTTTTTGCCTATTTTATATTTCTTTTATGTCCTGTGCAGGTTTCTAAAAAACCCTGTTGCTTGAAGAGTGGACAACATTTTTTGGCCAAAAAACAACTTGGCATGCAACAAGAACGAGTGTGATTTGCTTGGAACATTTTGCAGAAAGTTCTCAAACTGAGGCAAACAAACATATGCGTTCACCACACAAATATTTGTTCTCGGTGGGAATCGAACCAACACCTCCGGCGCAGAAGGCAGAACTACAAACTTCACTGTGATGTAAAGGCTGACAATGTAATGTGATTTCACTTTATATATTTTTTTCAATTATTCAGTAAAAGACTAAACTTATGTGTACTATGCTATAACATGTTAAGAACTATTGATTCAAACTTATAACCATTAATAAAACATAACAACTAAATTCAGTTCTTTTATTTTCTGACTGTTACAAAATGTGAAACCTGTTGTGCATAACTTATTTAAATTACCTTTACCTAAAAACCCATTTCATTCATTGTTTTATTCATCGTTCAATTTACCGGTCTTACTGAATGCCCATCACTAGAGATTATCATAATGTGAGTCTTGACACTGCGTAACTACGTTATATTTTTTATCTGTGTGCAAATTTTAAGATCGTGTGCGGGATTGTCAATGAGTGTGTTTACATGAATAGGATTTTGCTATGCGCGTGTGCCATCCATGCGTGTTTACCTCGTCCCCCGTCAATTTTGGCAGAAAATATTGTTCGTGGATTTAAACGTTGACGCCTCCATTTCTAATTCCTCCAAGGTAGACACTGAAAAATCGAGGCAAGTTCAAAAAAATACTTTAATTATATTCTGGATAAGTATATTATAATAGCTGAAAAGACTAACCTTTTTTAGCCCTATGTTTATTTTTTTTAGTATCTTATTGGTTTGGTAATTTGAGACTTTAATTACCTTGATTGGATACGTATCCTCATTTTTAGACGCTCAGTAATGGTGCCTATACCTCAGCCATTCTCGAGTAACTAGTACTATAAGAGTAACTACTGCGTAAGTAATAGCAATGAGTGGGTACCTACCTACTTGGTGGTTGAGGTACCTACCTTACGTTAGCGCTAACTGTGTTACTAGGTATGCTTCTGTGCGATGAGTACTAAATAAAATTTCTGTATTTATTATGGGCAAAATATATTTATTTACATTTTAAAACAAATAAAATGCTGGTTTCTATGAACAAATATAATAATAGTCTTAAAAAATATGAGTAAGTTATCATGCAAAATATAGAACCATACTTGTATAAATAATATTTGGGTACGGAATGATTATAAAATAATCAATTAAAACTGAATACAATTTCGTTACTATGCCCTTGTGATAATCGGACAATATACTGCCATTTTTTACAGTTAATTTATTACAAAATAGTCCACATACACAAAACTAAACTAAGATTTTCATGACAACATAATCTCTTTGAATGATGAAATTTCACCAATCGAAGTATTTTCACTTAGCGATATGTTTTATTTAATTCTATTCAGTACCAGAATT
The DNA here is from genome assembly GCA_939531255.2 of Thera britannica. Classification (NCBI taxonomy): domain Eukaryota; kingdom Metazoa; phylum Arthropoda; class Insecta; order Lepidoptera; family Geometridae; genus Thera; species Thera britannica. Next base: position 6,984,813 of record OW618039.2, on the reverse strand, counting down.
TGTGATGGCAATTATGACGTAAACAAAACCAGGTTAAGGTGGTACGATTTCCATAAAAAATATTCTTACCATTTATAAGCGATGAGAGTATAATTGTACACTGAAATAATGCACAATTATAAGAAGAATGAAATAGCAATTATACTCTTATCACATAATGATAATCAGTTTGTATGGAATTCAAACAACCTTAATGCAATCGGAATACATAAGTAGTCACCAACTAACGTTCATAGAAAAATCATAAGAAAATGCTATCACTTATTTACACATTTCATTATTGTAAATGCTTATAGTTTTTGGTCCTGAATCAAAAAGATTATGAAAATTGGAAGGTTGAGGAATTTGGTTACTAGTTTCTATAGCCGATGGGCTAACATTCCGAAAAACAAGCTAATTTGATAACAAACATTAGCTTTTTTGCAATGAAATTATCATCTATCAAGTAAAAAAATCAGTTGGTGAGCTCTAGCCTTCTCACACTGGCTTTGAAACCAACAGATTTTACATAAAAAATGAATTAAATAAATAAAGAAATTGAGATATAAAAATACTGCACAAAACTATGCCAATTAAATAAATACGTTCTCACTATTTTTACTCCTAATTATACACTGGATCCCATCTAATTACTTCTGAAACTAGCTCTTGATTAGTAATACTATTTAACATAATAGAACACATTACTACATTTTGAAATGGGGGCTGTTCCAAAAAGGATTTTCATTAGGGCGCTTGTACACGCTAAGAAAAAACGCCGGGTCTACCCAAGAATTCGTGTCGTAACTAGAAAATAACTGTGTACACTGCTCGCAGCGGTGCACGAAAAAAATCTTATCTGCGCAAGACACGACGCGGCGAACGTTGTTGCGTTTTCGTGTGTGGAAAAGACAAAATTCTTGTCTTGCGCAGATAAGATTTTTTTCGTGCACCGCTGCGAGCCGTGTACACAGTAATTTTCTTGTTACGACACGAATTCTTGGGTAGGCCCGGCGTTTTTTCTTAGCGTGTACAAGCGCCCTTAGGCGGCGGAAACCTTTATGGTCTTTCCCAATACGCATATTCAATGTCCCTGAAATTTAGCTAAACTATATCCAATCAGGTATGGGCATATGTGTCATAGTGTACATTCGCCCGCAAATTACTCATTGGTAATACCAATTAATTATTTGTGAGGTTTCCTTAATTTCGATGTTATCAAAAAATATTAGGTTTTATTACCGAGAACACAAGAATGTGGGATATACAAAATATTGCCATCATTTACCAATGGGTAATGGAAGACAGTGACAGGCCTAAAATTAAGTTCAAATACATTTTTAAAAATTGAGGTCACCATTTTTGTGGTTTAGACTGTGACGGCCGAAGTTACAGAACTAGGATATCTGGTTATATTTCATAGGAATTTATTCGAAAGCCAGATAGAAAACCCATTTCCTTTAGATATTTATCGACAACAGCAATTGGTAGTTAATGACACAACATTCAGTTATAAATAGTGTTAGAACAAGCACAGAGATGGCGCTGTTTCGTGAGATCGTCACAATGCCCCCATTACGAAGGATAAATCTACCCTCATTAAATCAGGAATCTATACTGATAGTATATTCTCTAACAATGGTTTGATCAGATGTTCGTTCTCATCTGCTAAAATATTCCATTATTAATACAGTTTGGGTCTTATGTTTAAAAATGTTACAATAATAATGAGTAAAATAAATAACTTTAAAACTATTGCTATCTTTTACCAATGGGTTTGGTATTGTGGTATGTGTGGTATGGGTATAACAAACAATGACAGGGCAGATTTCAAAAATTACGACGGTTTAGATCTTTCAAAAAAAGTATGGCTGGCTAGTATATCGCTTGGGATCCTCCAGTAATCCAATAACTTGGTTCAAAAATACAGAAAATTAAAGCCACTGTAAATATATTATACCATTGTAACATTTTAAAACAACCCACTCAATACGGCTTTGAAACGGTTTTATGAACTCATATACCTTATTCAAAACTTATTGCTTGTAAATCAGCCAAGACAAAAAACCGTATTCTGCCTACATTCAGTTAATTTACCTTTATACAATTTATGAGAGACAATTTCATAAACACTCCATCACATTAAATGTTAAAGAATACAAACATACACAATAATAACTATATGCATTTAATTTTACATTACACTAATGAATTTTTGGAGTCATTCCTATATGTATACACGCTCGTGAGACTGTTTATCCCAGCTTTACTTGCTTTAATATGGATCTGAAACACTTTGATCAGTTTTTCAACCTTTTTAAACCCAAAACTGACAACTGTGAAGTTTGAAAAGTTGCAACAGTACTCCGTTTAGATTTCTTCAAAGACTACATGCATGCACTATTTTTATGAAACAATGGGATATTTACCATTTCTTTTACTCGTGGAATTCAGTTCAACCGTGATAATGGTGCACGCAACTGTGCCGAAATATCGGAAGTCAACTCAACAAAATTTAATGGAAGTGACTATTTGTACGGGTGCTGGATGAATAAATTATATTTATTCGTACATTTATTCAATTTTATAATGAGTATATTCATACGGATATTATTCAAACTCGGGGCACCCCGACTTAAGTCACAATAGTAACAGTAGGTTGTTAGGTTTTTTTTTTTTTTATACCTACTTACTTAATTTAAAGAATGGTGCCCCCCCCCCCCCTCCCCGCAGTACCCGTATTAATAATTATAAATTGTTCGTACGGTAACCGTATTAATAATTATAAATTGTTCGTACAGTACCTGTACTAATAGACTCAGTCAAATTTAATCATGGTAAATATCCCGTTGTTTCATAAAAATAGTGTTAAAAATTAAAAATTAGTGTTCCCCTGTTCTAGCTAGATAAGAGTATACCACCTGTGAGAGAACTCTACTGTGCTTGAGGCTTACTGATAATGACGTATACAATACAAGCCTATTGGATACCAGTTTTTATCTCCAATGACTGAAAATCCTCAATCTGAGCAAGTTTTTGGCGTATTCAGAGCATAAGGGTTACATCACACAACCACCCCATTAAACTAAGGCCTGTATTCAGAAACAGTGCTTGAGTCTGAGTCAAGTATCAAGCAGAGATTTTTGTCATTTTTCAATGGAGAACTGTCAAAAAACCTATGCTTGAGAGTGCTTGAGACTGACTCGGACTCAAGCACTGTTTCTGAATACAGGCCTAATAGCACAAAATATACCCCCACCTCTTCCTTTCATGTCACTAGTTCTTTCGAACTAATGTAGGAGGAATTTCTCCCCGTTGATGGTAGTTTTAAGCAAACTTAGACCCCAATCGGAACGCTTGTGTTTCAGATCCATAATCAAGCAGTATATTGGTCACAGAAAGAATACAAAAAACATAGTTTGTACCTTCACCCTGTAACATTAAACTGGGTACAAAACGCTAGGGTTGTGCAACACATCTCTTGTTTGAGCATCGAAGCTAAGTCCGTATCACTTGTACTAGCAACATTTGTTCCTCCTTTGCGGTTTGTGAGTCTTTTTTATGTTCACTATGTCGTTTGAGTTGACGTTTTGTCTCTCCTTCATCTCCATTTTGGATCTTAGTACCTGAAATACAATTTATATATACAATTATGTCATTTTATTTTTGTATACATCAAAAATAGCATACAGCTTAATGGAAACCAGTTACCGTGGCCTATCAACGCCTGCAATTGGCAAATTCATCATCCGCACTTTGTGTGCACTGGTTTCCGCAAGTAGGCCGCTGGCGGGCCCTTTTTGCGTGACGCTTGACACGCGTTGCTCCAACTTTTTTAAGTTCTACGACACGCCGGTTTCCTCACGATGTTTTTCTTCGCCGTTTGAGAGTACTGGCATATTCATCATCTCTTTTCGAAGATGGACGCCTCGTCCCGCCAAATATGAATCATTATCTTCTCGGCCCCTTTGGCACCCGCTGCTGAGTATTGGCCTCCTCTTTATTGCGTCACTCTTTCCCTCGCGAGTCTTATCCGCTCACACTCTCAGCACTCACAACAATGTAATTTGACCAACCGGTGGGTGGTCTGCCTCGAGGTCTTTCGAGTATTCCATGGCCACCATTCTGTAGCCAACTTCAATAAAGTCATAGCCAAACTGCTGAACCGATTTTAATAAAATATCTTTTAAATTCAAATAATGTTTATTCAGTTGTATCACAAAGTTCACTTTAAAGCATTTTGAAGCTAGGTGAGTCTAGGTCAGTTCCACGCGACCTAGACTCTTTTATCTTGGTCAAGATTTAGGTCTAAAAAAAGTAGTTCACTTACCATTCTAGTTATAGTAAGAAACATTTCCTCAACATTGATATTTTCTTTTGCACTAGTCTCAAATAGTGGTATATTCATTTGATTTGCAAACCTCTGCGCATCTTCTGTTACCACCACTTTTCTTGAAGGGCAGTCATTTTTGTTGCCAACTGAAAAACAATAAAACATAACTTATTGATCTATGACTGGATTTAAACCCACAATCTTAGGTCTTACCACTAATACCTCCAGTGCTCTAAAGTTTTCAAATAAACCCATAATTTTGTAGCCAGAGAGCACAAAAGGAAGCTTTCGTTAACGTTACGTAAGTAACGTTATATCACTTATTTAGATAGATAGAAAATACTTTATTGCTTACAAAAACTTAGGAACAAACAGTGGTACATAAAAACTTTAAAACTATTTGTAAAAACAATAGGCGTTCTTATCGCTAAACAGCGATCTCTATCAGACAACTGTTGGATGGATAGGACTGATGGCTCTTACAAGGGACGATATGCGTGCGTGGATAAATTAAAATATTATATTATAGTTAATATATTTAGAATACTATGATAGCTCAGAACCATAAAAATAGTACTGGCACGCCTTGATAAGTGTATTAATATGATTAGATTAGTTAACTTTGCCAACCACATTGTGGTGAACAAGATATCAAATTTCATCCATGTTTAGATATTTCATACAATTGAAGCATTAGGCTTCATCTAAACATATATTCTCATTATTGAGAATACATGCACTCACGTGCCGGTAATTTCACCGGCACCCAGACTCTTCAGACAGAAACACAGCAATGCTGCTTTTCGGCAGAAATAGACATGGTGGTAGTACTTCCCCGGACGAAACCTCCACAAAGAGCTCTGCTACTACTGCTCTGTTCACAGTCAGCCAATTCTTTGACCCTCACTTCGTGTGCAGACTGATTTCCGCAAGTAGCTGCTGGCGGGCTTTTTTTGCGTGAAATTTGACACATATTTACGAAATTTTTAGATTCTACAATATGCCGGTTTCCTCACGATGTTTTCTTTCACCATGCACATACATTTTCGTACAGGTAAACTCAATTGGTACACAAATGGATTTGAACCCACAACCTTAGGATTCGAAGGCGGGGCCACTACCACTTGACCAGCAGTGCTCTATATAAATAAGCAACCTAATAAGCATAGTTAAAGTCAAGCTAGCGAGTATTTTAAATTAGTCATCTAAAAAAAGCTTGTTTCCTAATATTTCAACAAACTCATCCTAATAGAATTTCAAATAATCTCACAGCAAAAATATAAGGATAATAATTATAGTAAATGTGTGCAAAATATCAAAGGATCAAAGTAATGATGATTGTGCACACTTCCTGTGTAAAATTTGATAAAAATTGTTTTGAAGTTATGTTTAATAATAATTAATAATCCACACAACATTATCTAGACCCAAATTAAGAGCTTGCACTATGGGAAGCAGATAGCTGATATAAAACTTAAATGCTTTTTTTTGTAAATACATACTGTGATACAGCGAACACACATAATATGTGTTCACCGCACAAATATTTGTTCTCAGTGGGGATCGAAACCACAACCTACGGTGCCAAAAGCAGATAGAGCTACTACCACTTCACTTAGTCAAACTTTAATACACACCACCAGCCTAAGTTTTGTTCGGCAAGTTTTATCATGCGCACTTGAAGTGCGGGCAGGTTTTTCCGCAAGTAGGCCGCTGGTGGGCCCTTTTTGCGTGACCCTTGACACATGTTGCTCGAACTTTTTTAGGTTCTACGACACGCCGGTTTCCTCACGATGTTTTTCTTCGCCGTTTGAGAGTACTGGCATATTCATCATCATCATCAGCCTGAAGAAGTCCACTACTGGACATAGGCCTCCCCTACACATTTCCAAGAAGAACGATTCTGAGCCCTTTCCATCCATCGACTTCCCGCGATCTTAACAATGTCGTCAGTCCATCGGGTGGGTGGGCGCCCACTGGCATATTGCACATATTAAAATGTATGTGCCGTGGGTTCAAGTCCACGGCCTTTGGATCGCTACCACGATGTTTTCCTTCACCGTTTTGAGAGTACTGGCATAGTGCACATAATTTTTTTTCGACAGAAAAACTCATTGGTACACGAGTGGATTTGAACCCACGACCTTCAGATCGGAAGGCGGGGCCACTACCACTAGACCACCAGTGCTCTCGTACAGTACTACCAACATTGTTTTAATTATAATTTGCAACAATCATAAGAGGAAGGTGAAAGAAGAAAGAAATCCTGTTTAGCCGACCCCATTTAGCGCATTTAGTTTAAGGGCAGGTAGATGATGATAATTCCCTACCAAATCTATCTAAACAGGCTATCCTCTAATTAATAAGTTGGTAGAAATAACTGGTGCTTTAATTCATCTTGTGTGACGTTTTACATTGACAGAGGGCTTACAGCCACCCTCCTTTCATATATGCTACAGCAGTTTAGCAACTCTCATGAAAAGTTGAAGCATTAGGAAATTCCTATCATACCTAGTAATTTTTATTTTTAAACTGATGACTACTACACAATACTTAGACATTGTGACCTTTTACTGTAAGAGTCAGACAACAAAAGAGAATAATTGCACAACCAGTGATGATTTTAACAGTCCAGTGAATGGCAAATTTAGTAAAAATAGGTATAAAACTACCAATTCCAATTAGCTTTGCATAATCGTTACACAATTATCTTGCTTCTTAGCCCGAGTAAACAGCCTGTCAAACTAGGCCATCCATGATAAACTTGCTAAATAAAAGTCTTAGTAGTTTTGCAAGGAAGTTGGAGCATTCCTTTGGTAATCAACGTCAACAGATTAACATAGTTGTATAACTTCCTGATTACATTGTTCAAACAATGCACTTATAATGGTAATGTGTTCATGAAAGCGTTAGAAAGGTCACAAATACTCACCTAAAACTTTATTTACGACGTCGCAGTTCTGTTCAATCTCGTGAAGCCATCTCTTCACGTTGGCGAAGGACTCTCCGTTCGTGACATCGTACACAACGATGACGCCGTGGGTGCCTCTGTAGTACGTGCTTGTGATCGTCCTGAACCGCTCCTGACCAGCCGTATCCCAAATCTGGAGCTTCACTCTCTCACCATTTATTTCTAAAGTTCTTATTTTGAAATCTACACCTATAGTAGTGATATAACTACCGGAGAATGTGTTGTCGGCGAATCGCAGAAGCAAGCAGCTCTTCCCCACACCTGAAACACATCGTTACTCATCACGGAAACCCTCGGACTTCGGTTGTTGTGAAGATTAACACAGAGGCCTCGCCCACTCACCACTGTCACCGATAATGAGCAGTTTGAAAAGGTGGTCAAACTCGCGCGCCATTGTATAACTTTGCTGAAACTAATGCTCTACTTGGTCATGTGTTCAATGACGTCGTTTTTGGTGGAATTAACTTTACTTTTACTAATGAATTATTGCTAAAACGCATGCCGTAGGACGTTACACTTGCGTCATTTTACAATACGTTCGCCATTGTTGATTTTTATTGCTAGTGTAAAAAAAGTGCTATGCTATGCTAGTGTCATATTTATTCGGGGGCGGAGAAAAATAATCTACCAAAACCTGCAATGATTTTATCAAAAATGCTCTATATTGTCAAGGTTTTATGTTTTCCTATGGCAAAGAGGCCGAGACCATTCTAGGGTCACTAGTGTCTATTGCGAATCTATAATAATATTGTCGTTGGTAATACGATGACAGTTGTCTTGCGAGTTCTTGTAATGGCGGATAGGCCTTTATTAATAAAATGTGTGTGATATAAAAACTATAGATAGATAGATAGATAGATAACACTTTATTGTACACCACAAGAATAGGAACATACACATAGCGAAAAACTAAAACTATAGCGAAGCACAATGGGCGGTCTTATCGCTATGAGCGATCTCTTCCAGACAACCTTTGGATGGACAGGATTTGAATAACGAGAAGGCGGTGCCATAAGGGCTTCTACACTATATATTATTATGAGAAATTATGATATATTTATGTAGGAACTATAGAAACATTACATATTATACCCATACATATACATACACAGTACATATACCTATAGTTTATAAACATGAATACATAGATAGCAACAATAATATAAACATACATAATTATACTGATAACATAGATAAATCATAATGAACCTCCTAATTCAACTGAATAGTGGCTGTGCAAAAGCTTTTTGAAGATGGGAAGGGATTTCGCTTTTCGAATATCAACAGGAAGAGAGTTCCAAAGGCGGGTAGCTTGTACAGTGAAAGAGTGCTTATAGAAAGAAGAAGAGTGGACAGGAGTACTAAGTTGTAGGGTTTCAGAAGATCGTAAGGTACGAGAGTTGGCGAGATGTAGGTATTCAAAGCGTTCTTTTAGATAAGGGGGGGTGGAGGGATTAAATAAGATACTGTACAAGAGGCAAAGGTGATGAGTATTCCTGCGAAAACGAATAGGCAACCACTTAAGCTTATTACGAAAATCGGAAACATGGTCATATTTGCGTAAGCCAAATATGAACCTAATGGAGAAGTTTTGGAGGCGCTCAAGCTTATCCAGTTGCGCTTCGGTGAGATCAGGATAGCAGGCGTCGGCATAATCAATGATTGGAAGCAAAAGAGATTGCGCAAGCGTAACTTTAGTGGATGTCGGTAAAAAGTTTTTTAACCTTCTCAGTGAAGCAGCTGACGCAAACATTTTCCTGCTCAGTTCAGCTAGATGCGGCTCCCATGACATGTTTTTGTCCAAAATAACTCCCAAGTTCTTGACTGAGTCACTAAAAGGAATGGGAATGTTGTCAAAAACTACTTGCGCAAGAGTAGACCAGTTTATTCGGGAGATCATCCGGGAACTGCCTAAAATAATGACTTGGGTTTTTTTAGGATTCACAGAAAGCCCAAAGCCGTTTTACATCCAGGTATATGCGCCTTTAGTTTTCTATCGATCGAGCATAGTATTATTTTCTGTGCTTTGGCATCTTTTAGATTTAGATCATCAATTTTTTCTTCTGATGTTTTTACAGTACCTTCATAAAACATAAAACCTTGACACCTTCTCTTATTTTTTAAAAAATAGGAGAAGGTGTCAAGGTTTTATGTTTTCATATGGCAAAGAGGCCGAGACCATTCTAGGGTCCAAGTTCTAGGGTCACTAGTGTCTATTGCGAATCTATAATAATATTGTCGTTGGTAATACGATGACAGTTGTCTTGCGAGTTCTTGTAATGGCGGATAGGCCTATAATAATAAAATGTGTGTGATATAAAAACTATACTGCGTTTGCTATCTAGATAATCTCAATATATATAACTTTCACGAAAGGAGTCTCTTATTTTTTTTTGAAAAGCAATACTGTTTCGTTTAGTATAGAAGTATTTTTGTTAAGGGAGAGTATAATTTTGTAGCAACTAGCCTACGTGATTTATTACCATTCATGTACTCGTCTTATAAATGGCAATACTGTGGATATAATAAAATCTCCGAATAGTGTCAAAACAAAATCTGAAAAACATTAGGACTTGGCGGAAGGACTTTGAATCCAAGCCAGCACAAAATTAAAAAAAAAAAAAAAAAAAAAAAAAAAAAACTCCGAATAATGTCAAAACAAAATCTGAAAAACTTATAGGACTTGGCGGAAGGACTTTGAATCCAAGCCAGCACAAAATTAAAAAAAAAAAAAAAAAAAACTCCGAATAGTGTCAAAACAAAATCTGAAAAACATTAGGACTTGGCGGAAGGACTTTGAATCCAAGCCAGCACAAAATAAAAAAAAAAAAAAAAAAAAAAAAAAATCTCCGAATAATGTCAAAACAAAATCTGAAAAACTTATAGGACTTGGCGGAAGGACTTTGAATCCAAGCCAGCACAAAATTAAAAAAAAAAAAAAAAAAAAAAAAAAAAAATCTCCAGTAATGTAATTACAAAAATCATGCAAAAACTGACATTGCTGACATATGAAAAATCTTAAGTGCGTGTCAATCAAAAACAAACATGAGTGAAAGTGAATAAAGTGTCAAAACAAAATCTGAAAAACCTATAGGACTTGGCGGAAAGACTTTGAATTCAAGCCAGCACAAAATTTAAAAAAAAAAAAAAAAAAAAAAACTCCAATGCAAACTCAAAATGAGGTAAAGTTGTTTTGTCGTCGTCGTAAGAATATAATCTGTTATCTGTGAAAAAACACAGGAAAAAAAACTTATTTTATCGCTTTTAACGTATACGTACATTGTACGTCTCTGGATGGAACGCAACCTAGGTTATGACTCATCTGAATTAGACATAATATGTCAAAGTCAATGTCAGTCAAGTTTAGGTGTGGTAACGGAAGGGAGCGATTTCTGCGTTTATTTTTCGATTATTAACAATGTCGGCTACTTTAAAGCCCTACTTAACTGCCGTGCGTCACACTCTTACTGCTGCGATGTGCCTAGAACACTTTTCATCACAAGTGGTAGAACGCTACAACAAACCCGAGGTAGAAGTTCGAACCAGCAAAGAGCTTCTGCTAAACCCTGTAGTGATTTCAAGGAATGCCAACGAGAAGGTACTGATAGAATCATCGATAAACTCGATAAGAGTGAGCATTATGATTAAACAGGCGGACGAGATAGAGAAGATCCTGTGTAAAAAGTTTATGCGATTTATGATGATGAGGGCGGAAAACTTTATCGTGCTGAGGCGGAAACCAGTGGACGGATACCATATCAGCTTCCTGATTACTAACTTCCACACGGAACAGATGTTCAAGCACAAGCTGGTCGACTTCGTCATATATTTCATGGAAGAGATAGACAAGGAGATCAGTGAAATGAAGCTAGCTGTGAATGCGCGAGCCAGAATTTGCTCAGAAGAGTTCTTGAAAAGGTTCTAATGCCAATAGTTTCTAAGTCATGTATAAATTATTCAGGTTATAATAGTGTTAGCTTCCAATTCTACCGACTGATGTTATTTTTAGGTGTAAATGCAATTCACCAAAAACTGTACTATACAAATAAAAAAAACAGGCCTTTGCATCTTTACATATTTAAGTCAGGGGCAACTGGTGTTCATACATGCCTTTACTTACGGAACACAATAGTGCCTGGGACAGGTTTTTAGATGGTATAGGCTGACCTATAAAATACACAAATAATTCCCAGTTCTAATGAGTGTTGATATCTGTGCACCACAGTGACACATTTCTTAAATATTGAAGGATGTTACCATAATAATTGATTTTAGGAATGAGATTACAGGCAGATTACCTTTTAAATGTCATGGAATGTCAACTTTCTAGCTGTGAATTTGTCCCGTATGCTCTAGAGGCCGACAGTTATCTACAAAAACTGTTGTTGGTCACACGACTTAAAGTTTTGGGTGTGGTTATAACATAATACTGTGCAAAATGAACAAATATATTAGGTACTTAAGTTTTAGTTTGTGACATGCTTCATTGAAAAATCCATTTATAGGGCTCTCGGTTAACTCAAAATGCACAATTAAATGTTTCCTTATATGCTTATAATGTTGAGAGTGTAGATCTACACAAATTATGGTAGAGGTTAAGTAATAACAAATTCCAGTTTATGTTTAGCTCAGTATTTTTAAAAGAAATAAGTAAAATTTAGCTACTAAAATAATATAAATTATAAGAATTTGCTTTGATTTTTTTTATGTTAAATGGCTAGCCATGAATTTTCTAATTAAATTGTTTAGATTTAATTTGAGTAATGTTATTAATTCCCTAAGCATTTAATTATTTGATTTCTTATAAACCATTGAAGTATGTTTGTAGGAAACATTTTTAATAAATATTTTCTTTAAATTAATATTTAATTTGGTGTTTTTTTATAACACAACTTTAATAGGTGTATTACTTATAAATGATCCCTTAGGGATATCTAAGGGTAGTCTGAAGCACGTCCAACGTGGTACTGTAAAACGTCGGCATTTTACAAGTTCTAGGTACGGTTTTAGGCAACCAATATTGCACATCGGCTAATTTCGGTTTCATAGAGCGTAGTGTGCGTCAGAAAGGGATAGCACTCTACGAAAGCAGAAAAGCCAATATGCAATATTTATTGCCTAAAACCGTACTTGTAACTTGTTATATTCTTTATAGGTAACAGGTCCCAAGCCCAACACCACAGTTTTCCGCACCTTGTTTTATTTCAACATAAAGAACAGGAAAAGCTGCAAAAAAAAATGGTACAAATCAGAGAAACAATAAAAAACCTTTGTATACTGTTAATTAATAAGGATTTATAAACTAGCCACAATTATATACAAAATAACCTAACGAATTCTAGTTCTTCGACTTAGCCGTCCTCAATGTGAATCCTTCGCCCTTGAATGCTTCGAAGGGCTCCACTGGAGTTTCCTCGCGCGCTGTGGCCGGTCGCGAGTTACGGATGAAGCGTAGAGTACCGAGCTCATAGTCGTAGTCAGGAATGCCGCGAACGTACGGCTGGAAGAGAAGGATTGTGTGAGCAGTACTCTAACTGCCGTGCTACACCGTTTGAAACGATGGTTTAAAACATTTAGTATAGTTTTAAACCGTGTAGACAGCGGTTTCAAACCAAATTTCGCATGACTTTTAAACGTCTTTTGTAGAAAAACGCGCCGAAGCGTTCTGCCAAGGTCACTTTGGTAGAAACGGTGGTTTTAAACCGTCTAAAACACGTTGTGGTCTGAGTTTTAGTCAATCAGTTTGAACAATTTATTTAGCATACTTCTCTTTCTTTTGTATGGAGAAATGATGAGACAACAACTAATTTCAATCGTCTCTACGTAACGTTGTTGTCTCATCTTTTCTCCATATAAAAGAGACACGTAGGCGAAACGAATTGTTCAAACTGATGAATAAAACTACGACTTGCCCATCTGATAGCTAGGACTGATAAGCAAAAGTGGATACAGAATTGCAACTCGGGAGGAGGTCTCGCGTCTCCCAAAATGGCGAGCTGTCATTTTTTTCAGCGCCATCTAGCGATTCATTTGGATTTTTATTTATTCTTGAAATCAAAACCCCTCATTGATTGAAAGGGCTAAAGCAAATAAAACGATCTGCGGAATTTTTCTTCTTCAATCACTTATCTTTCAATTTATGGCCTTACTTATAAAAATATGTCAGAAGATAAACAGTGCTTAAACTATTGCCATCTCTTACCACTGGGTAATGACAAACAGTGACAGGGCTAACTTTAAGCAATGATTAAATTTAAGTTGCGTTTATAAGTATGGCTGTTAGTGATTTGAACAAACATTACCATCGAAATGATTAATTAGATATTGGGAGTTCTTACCGGCCGAGCCCCAAAAAACTTACTTGTCTAGTCTGCGCCACCTGTGGCTCAGAATCACTTTCGCTAACTAGCTTCTTCTTCTTGCCGTCCAGCCGATTCCCCTCTCCACTGAAGGCTATGAACCCACTCGCTTCCGGCATCATGGCTGCTGGGTCCTCGTCCATGCCTTCTGCGGAGTCACGCCGCCGCGTCATATGGTTCTCTTCCTTGTAGCCGACAGGTGGGGCAAACTCTACCTGCAATCATAGACAATAACAAAGTTCTAAGAACTTGAAAACTGGCTACATAACAAAACTGCTGAACCAATTGAATGAAAATTATATGGGACAAATCTGGATTTCAGATAAAAATATATTTTTTTAATTCGGTTTTTAAATGGCGGGGTTATGAGTAACATTAAAAAAAAACTGGCTGGTGAATCGAGAACCTTTTTTTTAAAGTCAGTTTAAAATGAAAAATTTATGACAAAAATATTGGACTTCAAAGCTAATATACAGGGTGGTTTTTTGAGAAGGGGTGGTGATGGCCATGTCCGAAACCACGAGAATTAGGGAAAAGTTGTGATAGGAGTCATGCCCTCGATTTATAAGAGAACAATAACTGCATATATGTATATATATTTTTAAATCTTATTCTTTTGATCCTTTCACGACTTTTCCCTAACTCTCGTGGTTTCGGACTTGACCATCACCGCTCTTCTCAAAAAACCACCCTGTATAACGTCAGGGGCAACTGGTAGCTCATGCCGCTACACGTTGATTCCATCTAAAATCCTGTAGAATTCTGTAGGCCCCTATATCCTGACAGCTTAGTCAGTCTAAGCCACAGGAAAGACATGGTCATTACGTGCAGAGCTGACTAATCGTAGGTTTCCTCACAATGTTTTTCTTTGCCGTTCGATGGATTAATATACAGTTGCAGGCAATAAATATTGCACGTCGGCTTTTCGGCTTTGTAGAGCGCTATCTCTTTCTGACGCACACTACGCTTTATGAACTCGATATTATATGCAATATTTATGGCCTGCTATACTTATTATCGAGCAGGCAGTTGACTGTAACGTCAAACCTGTAGATGGAGCCACGGTCGCGTTAGTGCCGAACTGTCCTTGAGTTATTCGTCGAGTGTGATTAGGATCCGATGGCGCAGCGGTCAGCGCAGCCCCGTACCAAGGGGAAGGACGTGGGTGCAAATCTTTTGGCTCTTAACTTTTGAGACAATATAAAAAATCTTTACTATACTTACATTCATATCACACTCAATAATGATGACTGCGTTTCCAGGCTTAGTTTCCAGGACGCATAGCTCATAAGCTTTTGAGTTGTATTTGATAGCAATGACGTCACCAGTGGTCAGGCATGAAAAGTTTCTTAGGCAGTTCTCTAACACTGGAATATAAAACTTAAATGTATAACTCCACCAAGTTTAGTTTGCATCTGGTTGGTATACACCAAAAAGCGAGATGCAAACTTAGTGTATTAGACACAACACAAATAAAAATCTTAACATGATTTCGACACGTGTTTCGCCTCTCTACTAAGTATCTTCAGGAAAATTGTCTCGCTGCGCACTAAAAGACGAGTCACGAAACACGTGTCTTGTTAAAAGTTTCTTTATTTTTGTGGTATTTATGTTATTTCATTTTGCAGGATATGCGGGTGTTGCGTAGGGTGCACAACTGCACATACACAAGTCTTAGTTAATTTGCATAGATAAGAATAGCAGATTAGTAATAAGTATTTTTCAAGTTTTATGTACTCAAATACTTGTTCTCGGTGGCGATCGAACTCACGACCTACGGCGCAGAAGGCAGCTACTGACTACTACTGAGCTACTACTACTAACTGAGCTGAGAGGCCAGTCAGATTTAGTAGAGGTATTTAGTCACCAGAAGTACCGCAGATGTCAATGTAATACCTGCTTTTGGATTGGAGATATCCAGAAAGTCTTCAGAGAGTGGCTGGAATCTGGAGAAGGTGGCCACTGGTAATGAAACACTCTCAATCTGTATCAGATCACATTCATCTAACACCAAGTTGGTCATCATCTGAAACAAAACCATTACTGGCATGTGAGGCTCAACATCTATCTGTATGCCTCAATTTAATGGAGGCAGGGCACGTTTCCGACGGGCAAGAGGCAATAAAGAGAGCACTGGTCTAGTGGTACCAACCTCGCCTTCCGATCCTAAGGTCGTGGGTTCAAATCTAGTCCACCAATGAGTTTTTCTGTCGAAAAATTTATGTGCACTATGCCAGTAGGTACTCTCGAAACGGTGAGGGAAAACATCGTAAGGAAACTGGCGTGTAGTAGAACCTAAAAAAGCAGCTCGAGCAACACGTGTCAAGCGTCACGCAAATAGGGCCATGCGTGATGAAAATGTATCCTAAAACGATTTCTACTAATTAAGAAAATTTCCAATAAGAACAAAATATAGGTTATGTACCTAGTGAGGTCAAGCGTCACGCAAAAAGGGCCCGCTAAAGACTTACTTGCGGTAGTAGGCAAGTGCGAATGATGAATTTGCTGTGATCTTTTATTTATTTCCTCATCTACCTGAGTTAGGTACCCAACATAATATGATCCGTCTGAAGGATCATGAAAATTTAACCAAGAACTATTTAGAACACTTTACAATGTAAGTAATGTACCCAGTGAGGTAGATAGACTTTCCCTTCATCAGCCACAAACTCGAGTACACCACTGTGTGTTTGCCGTCTAGTCTTTTTATTGGTCAGTTTGAAGATCATGGGGTACTCCACACTGAGTCTTGTCAGTTGCTCCAAGGCTGATGGTGGCATTATAACTGAAACATGAGACAAAGGATATAGAGGCACTCTTCTTCCTGTCCTTATCCCACTTTAAGTGGGGTCGGCACAACATGTTCTCTTCCATTCTTCTCTATCAGCCGTCATCTCTGTATTCACTTTTTTCTTATCCATGTCATCTTTCACACTGCTCATCTATCTTTTATTTGGCCTGCACCTACCTAAATATTCATCAACATTCATTACTCACCTAGTCACAAAAAATGGATATAGAGGCACATATATTTAAAAACATAGGCCAAAGGAAACATACAATTAAAACATTGATCAAGACTGTTTAGCAGATATAAAGATATGTAAAAAGAAGCCTAGGATAGAGATATGGGTAAGAATAAATGATTACTGCTAGCTGATAGGAGTACAATAGACAATAGAGTGGAAGAGAAAACACTGAAGGTATCCCGAGGAACAGGGAGATTGCTAATCAAAGTATTTCTTTTAATTTCGAGGATCACTTAGAAAAATCTTAGAACTAGGTAATTCTAGGTGCCAGTTCCATGTGATCGAGCCTAAAAGAACAGGCATCAAACTAATACCTATAGTACAGTTGTATCAGAATTTTGTCTCAGACATTTTAGAGGAAAGTCTCTGATTGATTCTTACTTTTGCCGCCCCTCTCGACATCCTGTCTTTCATTTCCTGGTAGCATAGATACGGAGAAACATCTATAGGTCATGTTAAAAGGCCTAGGAATCTCATGGAACATGTTGAACCCAAACTAGAATAAAAATTTAAAACAAATATAAACAACACGTGTGAAAATTTGGAGCGAGTGAATCAAGTTATTCGTGCATTTAAATTACCATTTTGGATGAATTTTAAACTACGTTTACTAAAAAAATAAATGCAAAATCATGCACACACAACGCAGCTCTCCAAAACAACAGCCGAACGACAAACAAACATACAAACATCGTCAAAGACCGAACGAAAACAATCAGCTGAATGAATGAAATGTGAAGAATGATTGATGGATGAGTGAAGCGGATGAATGAAATTTAAATAGCAGCTGTTTTGACTTGACATTATTTTTTTTTGACGTGACGGCCGACAGGCGACAACTGAATAAAACCAATCAAGCAGATGCAATAATTATAAAAAAAAATCATTGTACCGAACTTATAACTGAACGCAGCCAAATAACGAAAAAGTATAGCTGTCCTTGTCTAAATTATCTGCTATTTCATTCATTTGTATATGTGGCAGTCGCGGGTGTAGTTATTCGTCATATTTCTGCGAAATAGAAATAAATTGGACAAAATCTAAATTTCCTTCATGTAGAGTTTTATATAATTGTGAGTAAATTCAGTTTTAAAGCAGAAAACTAAAAGGCGGATATTTGTCATTTTACTTGAGATTGTGAACATGAACGAACGCCATGTTGATTGTCAAAGTGTTTTCGGATGAGATGAGACAGCAGTGAAATTGATTTGTGAATTTTTTTCAGACACCGCGATTTCAAAGGTTCGCGTTTTTGTTCGGTTTGGATTAATTAGGGCGGAAGTGTAAGCAGCCATGGCGCAAGTTCTGCCGATACGCTTTCAGGAGCATTTACAGGTTTGTACGCCCATCAACTTATTGAATTTGGCGATAGCGTTTCCTCCCTGTAATCGGTTCTACGAGGGTTGATAGTTCCGGGGGCTGTAATTTGGGTGTCCTAGAAAACGTGTGAGGAGTAGGTATGAGTGGGCAGAGACATTGCGCAATTATCGCCGTGTCAGTTCCACCCCCTTTCCCATTCTGTAGGATAGGGCGGCCGGTATCGATTTGTTCCAAATTCAGTCTGGATCATACGGCTTTGGCGTAGGCTCTATTCTACCAATGAAAATGTCGCAACCCTCATCACATCATAGTAATGCCTTTGATTTTCCCATTCATGTTATTTTCTTACTCTGATCTTGTAAGAATTTAGCTTGAGTATTTAAAACCTCAGATTTTCCAAGAAATTCATAAAATAAATTTGGTAAAAATTGAGGAGTAATAACTTTTGTATAAAGACAAACAAACAAAGGTCTCTCACTCAATTTGCTTATCACTTATCTCTGCTATCAGTAATAGATTTAATGAATGACAATTGAGTCAAAAATACCACCCGTCTCTGAACCTATTACTACATAATGTCACCAGAAGGGGACTCGGAAATTCTCAAGAAATTTATACTAAAACAGGCATAATGCATGAAGGATTATTACATACAATATAATTGAAATAGGAAAATGTCAGATATGAAATTATGAGTCAGGATAGAAAAACCTAAAACTGTTCTTTTTGTAAATAAGAGAGGCCTAAGCCAGCAGCCAGCAGCAGCTTTTTAAGCTGATGATGATTCAAAAATACAAACTAATAAATCTTTGCACTGTATTATTTTTGTTTGTTGGATTATTTGTATCCTGATTGTGTAAAGCCTATTTTTTATGTCAATAAACTTTACTTTAAACTATGGTCATTTTGTCACAGTTTATAAAGAATAATATTTATTAAATAAAAAAAAAGCATATAATAAAAATAAAGAATGAATATATTAAAAATTCATAAATTTTCTCTAATTATAATGGAGGAAATTATATGGTAATGCCTGTAGGATATTCTTGGGTCAGAAGAACCAACATGTCTATGTAGTAGGTATTCTAGACCTGAGAACCTGACTATTTCTTAGACTAAATTGTTGTTGCTTCGTTGGAATCACACCCCAAACGCATCAACCCAGAAATTATCTGATACATGCCAAAAAAAGTAGTATGTAGGTATTAATAACAGTGTTCTTTTCAGCTCACAAATGTGGGGATCAATCCAGCTTCAATCTCCTTCAATACTCTCACAATGGAGTCGGACAAGTTCATCTGTGTCCGCGAGAAGGTTGGAGAGACAGCTGAAGTGGTTATCATTGATATGGCCGACCCGACTAACCCTATTCGCAGACCGATCAGTGCCGACTCGGCTATCATGAACCCGGCTAGTAAAGTCATCGCTTTGAAAGGGAAAGCTGGTGTTGAAGGTAGGTTTGCTTTAAGTTTTATTTTTAGGAACTTTATGCAATACAGTTTGATGACTCCTGTATTCTTTGAGGTTTCCCCATGTTACCTTTTCTTTTTAACCCCCAACTAAAATGTAAAAAAAGTGTTATAATATTTCTATTGTCTGACATAGAACAGGCAATCATACTCAATACCCTAGTAGTAGTAGGACGCCCTCCGGCAAGGTGGGACGACGATCTGCGAAATGTAGCTGGCAAGCACTGGAGGAGGAGAGCCGAAGACTGGTCTCACAGTTGCATGTCTTGGGAGAGACCTACGTCCAGCAGTGGACTGATATAGGTTGATGATGATAATAGGTTTCAATAGATGTTCTGGTACAGGAAGCTGATCATTAAGAGTTGGTACTCTGCCATGTTTTATAGAAATTCAGTGTTGTTTACACAATAGGTCGGTTACATTTACGTTTCCCTTGATGTAAGTTTGTATGAGTTAAAACCAACTGTGGAAAGTTTTAAGCTACCTGAAAGCATCCTGAAAAATATCTCTCACAGCTACATACATTTTGTATACAGTCCACACAACACTATCTAGCCCCAAACTAAACACAGGTTCTACTATGGGAACCAAGTAACTGATAAGTATATGCATTCACTTTTATTGGTATAGGTACCAATGATTGAGTGTCAGAATTCCAATGTTAGTTACCCACCACAAGAAATCCGCAATAATGTGGGGTCAGAGACTCTAGTATTAGTGTTATGTTTGTATCAAACACATTAAAAAGTATACCCACCCACATACAGAATCGATTTCTGTAAACAAACTAGAACGGTGATAACGCGCTTTAGACGCGTATTCTAGACATATAAACAGATTGTTCCATGCAATACAGAGCAATTACTATTAATCAATTAGATAAGAGAGGGGTGGATAGTCTAATCACTTGTCATAATATTCTTAGTTACTCAGTTCAATGATCGCGTGGTATTGGTGTTTATGTGTCGTAACCACAGAACAAAGTAGAACGGCCATGTGAACGGAAAAGTGTCGCCAAAAACATGAGCTCCTTTCTCCATACAAATTCAACAGTTTTTTCGGGAGTCATAAAGGGAAAATCCTTGCAGTAGCGCAAGAATTACTTTCCGATCAAGTTTAGCGACAATATAAAACATAGATAGAAATACTTTCTTAACATCTTCCTTCCTTTTTCTTAGAATCCTCATATTTAGTAATATTTTTAATATTATAGTGGAAATGTAAAACTGGCGACATCGGCTCCCATACAAACGGCGCTTGATCGCCTTCCTACTGTTTTCAGTATTCTGTGGTTGTAACAGTGGATGGATTAATTCGGCCTGACCAAGGTTTTTGCATGTTTGGTCGACATCAATTGTCTTCTAACATAGAGTCCGCGCAAGCTAACTTTGCGCATAGGTGATGGTGGAAAATCTAAAAAACCTGACTGGAACTAATCAACAACCGAATAGTGGCCAAGAACCGGCTACAGAAGCGTAGGGCGTCCTGCAGTAAGATGGATGGTCGATATCGTCGAAATCGCGGGGTGGAAATGGGTTAGACTCAGAGTTGGATTTACCCTGGCCCATAGGCAATGCATTCTCGGGGCCCCTTACCTTCCTTTTTCTCTGCCCCCGTTGGTGCGGGGCCCCTAGGCAGTTGCCTAATCCACCTTATGGATAATCCAGGCCTGGTTGTTGGACTGGCACAGGATCGAGGTAGATTGCACAAACTAAGGGAGGGCTGTCACCTTCAGCCACGCGCAGATATATGTTGTGCGGGATTTAGTAATACATACTGGCGTGTCAGACGCGAATACAAACTTTGTAGTTATTATGGCATCAATTATCACGTGTTATGTTTAATAAAACATCACATTGCTATTTAATGTAGTAGGTAGGTAATTCACCTTGCCTAACAAAGAGACGTCCTCCAATATTAGCCTAAAAGGTAGCTAAAAACGACATAGCCTGCATTATCAATCTGCCACAATGAAATCTACCATTTGGTACGGCCTTGGGCAAATTGCCATTTCGTTTTCGCAGCCGCAAAATTATGGACCTCAAATGCATCTTTCGACCCGAAAAGGCGTTTTCATAACAATTCAACCTTCTATAACTGCCAAAAAATCGCCAATCAACAACCCTGTTGGCAGTTTGATGCTAGCGCATCCACATAAAATATCAATATGAGAGTAACTAGGTATGCTACATTTGGGTTGTTTCTGGGTCCGTTGCAGAGCCTATGACCCACTTTCTTCCATTCTTCACAATCTTCTTCTTATCGTGTCAATGGTTTTTTTTAAACCGGTGTGATGAATCTTAAACGTTTGTTTTTTGCTAAAAAAAACCATTGATTTTATATTTTTCGAAGGTCGAAGTGTGTGATGAATATCTTGAAATATCTCTTCAAAGATATTCATCGCTTTAATCTACTGCTGAGTGCTGACCCACAAAAGCCATAAAATTGAAACTTGACATCAATAGCCATAAAAATCTTGATTACATCACGCATAACGCCGTCCGTTTGGAATCACAGCGCTGGCAATGAGTCACATATATTTATTATGTTTTTGTATTCTTGGCACAAAGCTTCAGCGGAAGTTGATAATGAAAATAATGTTTCAAAGAAAGTTTTAAATGCTGAAGTCAATGCACGCTTTGTTTTCTTGTTCAGGGCCACGCTTTTGTTCGTTATATCTTGAGAATTAGAGGACCTTGCGGGAAGAAAAGCTCATTCGGCTTGTAATCGCTTCTTAGGACAAAGACTTATCAAATCATACGAAAGCACTGAAACAATGTTCTCATGTTTAAATTTAAATCATGGCTCGTGCAGTAAAGTGTTTCAAAATAAGGTCCTAACGTAGATAATTATACAAATTGACATTGCCAGTTTTTGTCGGTATATTGATATCAATTTTAAAACGCCCACAAACCAATTATAATTTGTATTTTTCTTTATCAATCGGCACTGCTCGCTCGTTTCTACAAACCGAATTAAAAACACAAGTAAATGCTAGGCTTTACTTTTTTTGCATATTAAATTTATCATTCAGTTCGTCACATAAGTCTGGAGATCGAAATGGCTCCCAGTTAGCTAGACTTAATCAAACATTTAAAATGTTCACAATATTTAGAGCAACAAAAATTTCAGCGCTGATCCATCCTTTGCTTCATAGGTTGTCATTTATCACAAATTATAATCGTTTTATACTCACAAGTTGTTTGATGACATCATACTAGTTCTCAATGCAAAACTTGCAGCCTCTCCTCGGCTTAAAATCTCAACAGACTTACGTAATCCTCGAGGGCCTATGCTATAAACAAATGACATGTCGAGACCAAGATTTGAACTGCTACTTCAAAGGTCAACACAATTGGAGTCACAAGTGATGTATTCAAAGTAAAAAATCATTGACGTATGCAAGTGACCAATAATGTTGGGACTTTGGGAATTCTTAGGTCGCTCAAAGGTCATAATTATGTGCTAACTAATAAAAAATATCGATATAAATATTTGTTTAATAAAACAGATACAATTTTATTGCAATTTGTGTACTTCATTTTTAGGTACAAAAAATTGTTTTGACAAAAAATATATTTTTGCTGCTAGACCTTTGTAATCTGCTTGTTTTAGTTATGCGATTTTTCAAAAAAAATTCAGAAAAAAATATTATCTTCTACATTTCGGGCGAGATAGTGGCCGCACCGTAATCGGCGTCTTAAAGTGTCCCACGTCACGAAGTAGGGAGACTCCAGGGACTGGGAAGTAAACTGGTTAGAACCAACTTTATTGGCTAAAATTGAATCGTCTGACGTAATACGACGCTAAAATAAGATCCATTCATGCTGAGACTGAGACTCCTCGAATCGATACTATCACTCACTATGTTTACTGCTTCACAACATCTTAAGTTTCAATTCAGTCTATAAATAAGGGAATTGCTTTATTTATCGGTGTATCTATAATCTCTTAAAGCGAACGATTTCGCTAATAATAAATAGTACTACAAAACCCTAACCAGTCGACTATGTTACCGGCCATCCCATGTGCAGATGACCGGTTGGTATTGGATTTTTTTGGATGGGTGACCGGTAATGGCGTTAACGTCACTAAGGCTTCGGTCCTAGCTTCAGCAGTTGTAGGGCATGACAGGACATTATTTTTGTCAACTGAGTTGGTCATGAGCTCATAGCATTTAAATAGGATCAGAACCACGGTCGTCGCTGTTGGTAACATCTAATGAAAGAATTCGTGTTAGGTGACATCAACATATCCAATATCGATTCCGCTCACACATAAACACGCGACACCTTTCGCGTGTCAGTTTAACCTAAAACCGATTAAAAGTACAAAATCACACAAAAGGCGAATGAATACTTCGTTGTTAGTGCCGACCCTAATGGTAACACGAGACAATACAGTCAGAATTACGTAACACGGGAACGGTTCTCTTCAATTTTCGAGAACAGACACCGTAACGTGATCACGCGATAAAAGCATCCCTCTTAACACGATTTGCACGCAGTATCGACCACACGGAATACTAAACAAGGTTTTTTACGATAGGCTGAGGGAATTATATCCTTAGCAAGCTTCATCATCATCCGCAGTCCGACTAAACACAGGGCATAGGACTCCCTTTGCTTTTGCCATTCATCACAGTCTTGCGGCACGACTCTTACAATGATGAGCAAGCTTACTTTCTTTCAATTTTAAATATGTGTATTTTGTCCAAAAACGATGACGCAGGAGCGTCTTGCTACCTTAGAGCCTGTCCAGATGGAGCGTTTTACGCGCGAGTGCCCTCGCGCGTTTCAATTTATATTGCGTCCAGATTAGGGCATGTAAAAACCGGGTTGTTTTAAAAAACCGGTTATCTCGGTTTTTAATTTAAAATAACCGATTAATCGGTTAATCGGTTATTTTTCCAGTTTTTCATATGGGTGTCGTAGGACAAAATAAAACCATATTTTTTTATAAAAATGAACTTATTATTTTAATAAGCAAGCACCAATTAAATTAGCTTGTTCAATTTTAAAATATTTTAATTTACAGAACTCACTCATCATGCTAAATAAAGTTGTAAAATTCAACAACATGATAAATTAGTCCTAATAGCTACTAAGTTTTTATTACGCAAATAAACTTGCAAAATACACAAGAAACAGCTCAAGAAGGTCCAAATCAGTGCCAGACGGAAGAATCTAAAAGACGCCAGTGGCATTGCCACGCTGAATAGTTATGCTAACGCGCTGCACCAAATACCCACCAGCCCTTGGGTCACGCACGCATCGCTTCAATCAGACACCTAGGCAAAATTTTGAAGACCCGCAAGGCCTTGGTTCCCCACGGACCCAGAGTCTTAATCCCAAGAGGAGCAAATAAGTAGGCTCTGTCGTGACCTGCATATTTACGCTTCTAGAGATCCTCGGCCAGATCTACCGCCGCACCAGCCACAACGAATATCCTTGCCAAATGAGAAGGCCCAAGTGTGTCGAAACACGTAGCGTCCCACTCAATGGGCCTCTCCAACTCCCAAAGAGCAAGTGTCATACCATCGTCACGCAACGAACCATTCGGTTCGAGAACGGCTGGTACGTTGATGGTGGTAAAGGCCCACTTGATGATGTCGTTAAAGCTGGCATGACGAGATATCCGACCGATAAACCGTGACGAGTTACGCACTGGCACTGATGAGGTGCACCCAACAGTAGGCCAGTTGCAATACAGAACGTTACAGGACCGTACCGTATCGTACAGAAGTACCAGTGTTATATGAAGGAAGCGCTTGTAACCAATACCCTGACTCCAATTTAGAAAAAGTTGGAAGACGGGCACTATTTGCGGAGCTGGAAACCTAGAACACGTAACAGACAATTTCATGCTAGCTCACACAGAGGCCCGTCTCTTTGCTGTTAGGACGAAAGAGATTTGAGGGGAGCAGTATTGGGGCATGCACTATGCTAAGCATTTCAAGATTCGGCTAGATACGAAATTTGGAGAGCAATACCAGATGGAGCCGAAAGAGACCGAAATAGAATTTTCTTAACGAAATATTCAAAACCGATGATAAAGTAGTCTTTTGAATGTTGTCTAAGTCTTGACAACAGCCACAGTTGACGACATCTAGTATCCATGTAAATATAGGCACAAAAAAACAAAACGAATAATTGTAAAACCCATAATAATATGGCTATTAATTTGGAGTAATCAGTCCGAAGTTCAGTTACAATATTGAATTTTTTCATCTTCAAATGCTAAAAAGGACTCATCAAGTATTGGTGAACCAAGGAGTCGAAGTATACACTTATCTACAACTGTGATGTTTGGGGACAAACTGTTAAATTTACTAATTATGTAATTAAGAGGACTTATTAAGTATTATAGCCGTTCTAAATAAAGTTTGCAAGGTGTAGTTTTAAATAAATTGGCATATATTACTCATTAAAAAAATAACCGAAAACCGGTTATTTTTGATGGAAAAACCCGATTAAAAACCGACCTAAAATCGGTCGGTTAACCGGTTTTTCGATTAATCGGTTAATCGGTTTACATGCCCTAGTCCAGATGCCGCGTTTTACGCGCGCTCCTACGCGCGATGTATTTGGGAGGGACCCAGGGACAGTTATAAACATGGAGCCAGACAAAGCAGTCGTGTTGTGGCTTGCATACCGCAGATGGAAACGTCGTTAACAAAGAGAAAGTCGACGATTTAATGTGCATCCAATTCTACGTGACAGAATGACACATAGTATGTTTATAACATTATACCCAAAGCTCAGAGAACATAACGAAAAGTTTTTTAACTACTTTCGGATGTCAGTAACATCGTTTGATGATTTACTAGAAATTATCACTCTCCATTTTCGTTCCAAATACGTCCACTCGCGTCGGACTCGCGCGCACCACTGGACGCAGCAATGGCACCAGAGTATCTCGACTCGCGCGGTGCTCGCGCGTAACACGTGCGAGTCGAGAGTCCAGCGAGTTGCTCGCGTTTTACGCGCGATTGAGGAATCGCACGGCAGCGTCTGGACGGGATGTATAGCGCTCTAGTATCTGGAGAACGCGCGAATGTTTACGCGCGAGTGCCCTCGCGCGTTTCAATTTATATTGCGTCCAGATGCCGCGTTTTACGCGCGCTCCTACCAAATAGTTGCTCGCGTTTTACGCGCGATTGAGGAATCGCGCGTAAAACGCGCGTAAAACGCCCCATCTGGACAGGCTCTTACCGCTCTGGATTTTCCACTAGTACCCACGCCTTCCAATTGGAATACAACTAAGCATAAGTAGAAATATGTACGGGGTATAACGGGGTCATAAAGAGCTAGACTTCTTGTACCGATAACGCAGCCGAAAATATACAAAGCACTCTTTCTGAAGTCGCGAACTGGATGTCAAACCACAACTTAGAAATAAACTACACTAAAACAAAGGTAATGGAATTCCGCCCCCGCCAAAAACCGGCTCTTAACGTACAAGCGACATTTAACAATATCCCCCTAGAACAAGTTGATACCTTTTCACTCCTTGGAATCAATATTGACACACACCTAAATTTCAAACCCCACATACAAAAACTAAAATCTAAGGTATCGACGACTGATCTTCCTAGCGCGTTATCAGCCTACTATGCATATGTGTATACTCACCTATTAAATTCTATTGTATTATGGGGTAACAGCACAGATGCACAAGACCTCTTTATATTGCAGAAAAAGTGTGTTCGCATCCTTGCAAATATAAGAATACCAGAAAGTTGCAAACCACACTTCCGAGACCTTAAGATATTGACATTACCTTCCATATACATACTAGAATTATGCAAATTTGTGAAAAAATATCCCAATTTCTACACTAACCTGGACGACTTACCCCGACGATACGAATTAAGGTCAGGTAGGAATAAGATAATCCGACCACCATCCCAGCTAAAGATGCGTAGCGACGGCCCCTATATAATGTCAATCAAAATATTTAACAAACTTCCTCTTGAAATAAAGATCATACAAAAAAGCTCCCTATTCACCAGATCCCTAAAGTCGTTTTTAATTGACGAATGCTATTATGACATCAAAGACTATCTAGAATAATTATAACAATTGAAACAAATAATAATGACAATCTGACATTTTGTGTAAGTACGTAATTAAATAAAAACTTGACATTTCCTCTAATTATATAATCCGACTCTGACATGATACCTGCATAAAATTTTGACATCAAAAACTAGACAATAACCGGCACGATAACTACCTACCAAGATAAGGTACATCACAACCCTAAATATCAAAATAACTACATATATATAATTTAATCGAAAGTACCTACTTACCTTAAAACCTCGGCCTGCCTCCATGTTTGCTATACCCTATGCAGGGTCCATGTGATACCTACTTACACCTAAAAACTATGTATGTACAAACTAAACCATGTGTAAAGCAATAAATGTATTGAGTATTGAGTATTGTCGTCTCAATAGTTCTTTCGATCCAGGCTGTTATAAGGATTTTAAGTGCTCAAAGAGGCTCCTTTCGTGCACTTGACGTATTTTAGCTCTACTTCTAGACTAAGTTTCTATGCTAAGTCTTACCGCATACACCTTAAGAAAATCGAATAAGTCTTACTATATCTTTTTCCTATCTTATTTCGCAAAGTGCGTCTAAGATACACAGTCTGCGCTCGACAAGTTGCGTGGGACGAAATCGGTAACCATATTGATTCTGGCACCAATTGACACAGAATTGGATTGGTTTGAAATTGAGGCGAAAATCTGATAATTTTCTCTGCGGCCTCTTGGCTAAACGTTTTATTTACCTTATACAAACTTACATCTGTGTGTGGAACTCATTTTGAAAAGAAAGAGTAATATGCGTGGCTCGTGCCTAGTAAACATACTCTAAAACATCTATGCACTCAAATTCTTTGAATGCATGTTGAAAGAACAAGTAGTTATTGGCAGTCGCCACTTTTTTGCATTGAAGTATCGATTTCATGCGTTTCCTTTTTCAAGAGCTTAGGAGTTTGCGAGTTTAGCGACCCATTCATTGTAGATTTTAACTGATAAGTCCATGTCTGGTGACTCATTAACGAGTTCAATTAAAATAGTCATACTTTTATCAGTCAGTTCCGTCATAATCTCATTACCAAGGTCTTACGAACCTTTCTAGACCAACGTACTGACATGATTGTACGTTGAATGATAGCAAATCTTGAATTAAACAGCGCTTACTAAAATATATGGTTGCATTCACGTAGAATACTGGTTTCCAGTAGGTAGTAGGCATAGGTACCTCATAATATGTCCACTAGTGGGCATAAATCTACTACTCCTTACATTTCCAGGAATAACAATTTTGAGTCTTCTCAATTTTGTCTATCAACCCTTAAACTTATGGTCACCATTCAAGAACTTTCTATACACCGGTGGCTGTCAGTTCTGCGAGCTATATGACCAGTGGGGTGATTACGTATCTTTTGTTGCAATCAAAATCTAATCGCATCTCTCAGTTTTGACCTTATTTTGAGCTTCGATTGCAATAAAAAACGAATTAAAACATAACTTTTCTTTGACATAGAACGATTTCAACAAGAAACATGAGATAGCGAATAGGATCTTTGCTTTGTAAAACT
This sequence comes from Thera britannica, assembly GCA_939531255.2. NCBI lineage: Eukaryota > Metazoa > Arthropoda > Insecta > Lepidoptera > Geometridae > Thera > Thera britannica. The sequence continues at coordinate 6,955,738 of OW618039.2, read as the reverse complement.
GGTATGGCAACAGTCAGTCAGTGGTCGAAAAATGATGGCAACTAGATATGTGATCGCTGTTCCTTGTTAGCATAATTTATTTGTTAGTATCAAAGTATCAAGTTGATTGCAACAGAATTATACAATCGCTCAGCCGCCCATTACCATTTCAACTTGCTATTTCTGGTACGTTTTAACGGCAACTGAATAGATCTGCGATGAAATCTAGAGATAGCTTGCACTTTCGCGATATGAGAGTTAATATTAAAGATAAGCCTAAGTAGCCGGTGTTCTATGTAAATGCAGGTTATGGCGAGGTCTTTACGCCATGTGCTTCACATAATAGGCTTTGGGGAAAGCAGTGAGATTACGTTACCGCCTACCGCATCACTATACCACAGTATAGGCAATAGTGCCCTACCATACGTTACATATGCGGTGACGCATGATAAACTGCATACTTGGTATTTAATATCGTTTGTCTGACTGCTAGGTCACACGACCTCGACTAGGATAACCTAATTCTGTCGAATTTATACTATACTATCTATATCTTACATCGTTATATAATTTGCGAGAAAACATGACTCGATAGATAGTTAAAACTACTGCACACAAAGTTAAATCTGCCTAAACGTATTTGAATACAACAAGGTGGCCTTATAGTTAAAAGCGATTTCTTCCACTTGCAATATTGTTCATCCATCAAAATATAAGGTGTATCGACATTTGATTGTAAGTTGAATATTTCGTTAATTCTGTAAAACAAAACAAAATTTAGCCGGCCCAAGAAATATAACGAATAATTCTTTACTGGCGCGGATTATATACCTTTCCTAAACGTCGACTACTCGTACCTACCTGCTTCTTTTTATCTCGGATCCTACCGGCTGCGCCATGTAATGTTTTTTTATCGAATAGAGCGCACAACGAAAGACGAGATTTATGCATAGACTGACTTTATTCCATTCCACCGTCAACATCAAATGTCACATCACTACCCACAAGTTCATGCCTTTGGAATGCATTGTTTCCAGCTCAAAGGCTGCTCCATAACTACTCCATCAGTACTTTACCCCACTACTTAGGGGTGCGTTTAAAGGGTGTGAAAAGTCACAGGCAGGACGTCGCAAATCGATGACGCATACCATATGCATGAACGACGACTAACAACAGAATTTCATATTTATTCGACCTACATATTTATATTTCATTTGCAATGCTGGAATATAAAACAAGTTATTTGGGTTTCAAATTCATGCTGATATATTTACATGATTGTGACATTATTTCATATACCTACATAGTTTCTAAAGGAGGAAAGAAAGGTTCTACAGGATAGAAATTTTTATTAACAACAACCAAAAAATTTGTGTTTTAAGTTAGAAATGTGTCTGTTAGTAATGCGAATTTTCTTGTAAGAATGCTCGTAGGTTTAACGGTAGGAACCGAGCCGTAGCTTGTTGCCTGTTCTTCTAGGCTTGGTCGCGTGGAACTGGCACTCACTCACTAGACTCAACCCAGCTTAATGACGTTTCAAAGTGATTCTTGCAATCATACTGAATATATACACTTTTGATTTTGTAGTACTGAGATCTGACTTGGTCAGGGCTTAACATTTTCGAGAATTTTTTCCTCAGTCTGGATCAGGATTTTCAAATTAGTTTCGTTTTTAGGGTTCCGTAGCCAAATGGCAAAAACGGAACCCTTATAGATTCGTCATGTCTGTCTGTCTGTCTGTCCGGCCGTGTCACAGCCATTTTTCTCCGAAACCATAAAAGCTAGACTGATGAAAGTTGGTGAGTAGATGTAATCTGTGAACCGCATTAAGGTTTTTACACAAAAATAGAAAAAAAACTATAAATTTTGGGGGTCCCCATACTTGAAACTGAAACTCAAAAATTTTTTTTTCATCGAACCCATACGTGTGGGGTATCTATCAATAGGTCTTCAAAAATGATGTTAAGGTTTCTAATATAGTTTTTTTCTAAACTGAATAGTTTGCGCGAGAGACACTTCCAAAGTGGAAAAAAGTTGGTCCCCCCCCTCTAACTTCTAAAGTAAGAGAATGATAATACTAAAAAAAATATATGTTGTACATTACTATGTAAACTTTCAACGATATTTGGTTTGAACGAGATCTAGTCAGTAGTTTTTTTTTATACGTCATAAACCGTAAACCGCAATTTACCTTTCAACGAACTACAGGAACCTTATTATGTTACATCAAGTAACATATATAAAGGTTCTAGTAGTTCGTGCTACGGAACCCTTCATGAGCGAGTCCGACTCGCACTTGGCTGCTTTTTATCAACCTTTACTGTCCCATTGCTGGGCAAAGGTCTCTCCCACTTTTCTCCACTCTCTACGATCCTCGGTCAACTGTACCCAGTCGTTGTAAAAGGAATCAAGGTTGTCACTCCAGCGTTTTCACGTTTTCTACTCTCTATGGGTATCCATCCTGTGACTCCATGTCCATCTCAGGGTTCATGCAGATCCCGTGACCTGCCCACTCCCACAATCATACAATTTAGTTTTTATGATCTAAAATTAAACTGTCTTTTCTTCCACCAGCTCAAAAGACGCTTCAAATCTTCAACATCGAAATGAAATCCAAGATGAAAGCACATACAATGAATGAGGACGTCGTCTTTTGGAAGTGGATTTCCCTCAACACCCTGGCCCTTGTGACTAAGATGAGCGTCTACCACTGGTCTATGGAGGGAGATTCCACGCCGGTGAAGATGTTCGACAGGCATTCATCGCTCGCTGACTGTCAGATTATCAACTACAGGACGGATCCGAAACAGCAATGGTTGTTGCTTGTTGGTAAGTTGATTTAGATTTTTTTATTACGGAGTCATTTGTGGAGTATTGACTGATAGTTATGGCAACGGTTTCTTTGTATTGTATTGTTTTTTTTTATATAATGTCGACTATACCTTTAAAACATACATTATTTTTTTAATATCCCACTTCTTCGAGTTCTGTCGAACCAGTGCGGTGAAAGGATTTTAAGTGCGCCTCAAAGAGGCCCTTTTCGTGCTCCAAGCGCCTAAACCTCTACGCATCTTTTTGTGAATTACCTTCCTTTGGTTTTTTTAGGGTTCCGTAGCCAAATGGCAAAAACGGAACCCTTATAGATTCGTCATGTCTGTCTGTCCGTCCGTATGTCACAGCCATTTTTCTCCGAAACCGTAAAAGCTAGACTGATGAAACTTGGCGAGTAGATGTATTCTGTAAACCGCATTAAGATTTTTACACAAAAACAGAAAAAAAACTATAAATTTTGGGGGTCCCCATACTTGAAACTGAAACTCAAAAAATTTTTTTTCATCAAACCCATACGTGTGGGGTATCTATGAATAGGTCTTTAAAAATGATGTTGAGGTTTCTAATATTGTTTTTTTCTAAACTGAATAGTTTGCGCGAGAGACACTTCCAAAGTGAAAAATGTTGGTCCCCCCCCTCTAACTTCTAAAATAAGTGACTGATAAAGCTAAAAAAAATATATGTTGTACATTACTATGGAAACTTCCAACGATATTTGGTTTGAACGAGATCTAGTCATTAGTTTTTTTTTTATACGTCATAAATCGTAAACCGCAATTTACCTTTCGACGAACTACTAGAACTTCTAGAACTCTATGTTATATTACTTACTGCCACGGAACCCTTCATGGGCGAGTCCGACTCGCACTTGGCCGCTTTTTTACAAATATCCCAAGAAAAACTTTCATTGCAATCATATAATTGAAATGTTTTAGAAGTCTCAAATGTATGTACATTATACAAGGTAGAAATAGTTTAACGAATAAACTATTAGTGCGTAAGATCTCAAGGGTCAAAAACAGTCTACGGCAAAATGAAACAAAAGTCGTCCAGAAAGTTTTATGGTTCGGCAAACTTTGGTGGCAGAGAGAGAGGTTCATGGTTAATGAACAACTAACTAATTTAATTTAAATGAAAAGTGAAAATTTCTTCGCGATCGGTTCACTGATTTAGCCGTGAAAACGTAACAAACTGACACACTTTCGCATTTCTAAATTTGTTACAACCCGCACCAAAAACGAGCTTTGAATGACGGCGCTAATCATTACCTCTCACTCATACATTACTATCGACAATATTATACCTCTCGCTCTTCCTCGTGAGAGTTGCCACCGCCATTTCAGTTTTTATCATGTCTTTCTTTATTGGCGCGGGTTATACGGATGGGTAGACAAATACATATAATAAAATAATTCCTTGACACTACCTACGTTCGCATTTCCTTTGGGTCAGCGCTCCAGTGATGCGTTCGATCGATATGATGACGTGTACATTATGCCTAAGCCTCGTTTTCTGCCATGAGGCTCAAAACTCGACTAGACTCTTGTCCATAATAGCTTTAAACGTATGATTATGATTTCATAATGTATATTTTTTTTATGTAATTAGCTGATAGAACAAGCGTAGTATGTCCCATCTGATGTTAAGTGAAGGGCGTTTTAAAATTTATAAAGGGTCAGCAACGCGCGAGTGATGCCTCTGGTGTTGCAAGCGTCCATAGGCTACGGTAACCGCTTTCCATCAGGTGGGCCGCATGCTTGTTTGCTAACTTCGTTGTATAAAAAAAAAAAGTCGTAACCATCGTCTATAACAAAGGACACGCGCGTCAGCAACGTGCCCTACGATGCACTGCCCTGCGTCCATCAACGTAGGCATACACATGTTTAGCAACGTGCCAGTAATTTCACCGGCATCCACACCCTTCAAATCGAAACACAGAAATGCTGCTTCACGGCAAAAATAGGCATGATGGTTGTACTTCCCCGGACTAACCTAACCTTGCAAAAAGTGAGTTAAATTATAACACCCAGACAGAGAACAAACATTTATGCTCACCACACAAATATTTGTTCAGGGTGAGATGTGTCAGAAATAGAACTATAGCTGCATATTACTCCAATATAATTCGTACAACTGTTCAAACAAAGATAGGGCAAATGTTTTGGTCATAACATTTGCATATGATTACTAAGTTGTATGCATGTGAACTGTTTGGAGATTATTTTACTAGCTTTGCATATCTTCTTCGGGCACGTTTTAGTAGTTTCCTGTATATCATTAGCTGATCAACTGACCAACCTGGTAACTTAAAAAAAAATGACAAACTGGGTGGACAGACTGCTTCTTCGATTAGTAAAAGACAACCTTTGCTTAGAAACCATTTCTTCTTTCTGCCCTTATCCCACTTTATGTGGGGTCGGTACAACTTACTTCATGTGGGGTCAAGTTGATGGGCACAGGTCAGTGCATCTTAGAGCATGTGTATGGCCTACGTGGCAATGCTTTGTTATAGGCGAGGGTTACCACTTAAAATCAAAAGCCTTATGCTTGTTCCATCAGCTACTGTATAAAAAACAAGGTAGTCTATAAAACAGCTTTTAAGCGATTTCATTTCTTTTTACGATTGGCCTCTCAGCTCAGTTGGTAGTAGCTCTGCCTTCTGCGCCGTAGGTCGTGGGTGCGATCCTCACCGAAAACAAAGATTTGTGTGGTGACCACAGATGTTTGTTCTCTGTCCGGGTTTTTTTATTATATTCTAAGTATGTATTTACAAAAAAACATATTTATGTATTATATCAGCTATCTGGTCCCCATAGTACAAGCTCTGCTTAGTTTGGGGCTAGATAGTGTTGTGTGGATTGTCTACAATATTTATTTATTTTATTTCTGTTTTCAGGTATCTCAGCCCAGCAGAACCGCGTAGTAGGCGCAATGCAGCTCTATTCTGTAGAGCGCAAGTGCTCCCAGCCTATCGAAGGGCACGCGGCTTCGTTCGCCACTTTCAAGGCGGAGGGCAACGCCGAAACCTCCACACTCTTCTGTTTCGCCGTCAGAACCGCTCAGGGGGGGAAACTACATGTCATCGGTAAGAATCAAGTTTAATGGTGATGGTATAAGGTGCGGGTTTTGTATGCGTAACCGACCCTCTCCACCTTTTTTCAGCGTTCTTTTCACGTGACGCGGCCTTTAAGAGATCAAAGATCAGAAGGGCAAGTCCTACTTTATTTACAACATTTCGTCTAGAAAATGTGGTTTTCGTTTCGCCTATTTGTCTCTCTCTATTGTATGGAGAAAGATGAGACAGCTAAAATACGTTACGTAGAAACCTCGAAACGAGTTGAAGACTCATCAATTTTCCATACAAAAGTGGCAGGTTGTTATGGGCGAAGGTGACTACTTTCCATCAGGTAGCCCATCTGCATGTCTGCCTCCTATGGCATACAAAAAAAATTTGGTAGACGAAATGTTGTAAATGCACTGAGAACTTGCCCTTCAGGTTACGTAAGATGTTAATTTTTCTATGTCTATATTTTCTAGAGGTCGGCCAAACCCCAGCCGGTAACCAGCCTTTTCCCAAAAAAGCTGTTGACGTATTCTTCCCACCGGAAGCACAAAACGACTTCCCCGTAGCCATGCAAGTCTCGCCGAAGTATGACGTCATATACCTGATCACTAAGTACGGGTACATTCACATGTATGATATCGAGAGTGGGGCTTGCATCTATATGAATCGGATTTCGTCTGATACTATCTTTGTAACCGCCCCTCATGAGGCTTCGGGCGGGATTATTGGTGAGTGGTTTTTTTTCATACATTTACATCATATACATCAGGGATTCCCAAAGTGTCGATATCGACCCCTTGGGGTCGATATTGGTTTCCTAGGGGTCGACATAAACGAAAACTGATTTTGGGGGTCGACGAGGTCTATAAATCGACCCCTAATAAATTAATACAAGTTCTTATTTCAAACTTTCAAGTTAGGTAGCTAGGTACCTACTGTATTGTTTATGTTGTGTTACGTGTACTAAGAATAATTAATATTTTTGTCGGAAATAGCATTGTTGTAGTAATGTAATTCTCAAGTTCGTACAACGTAGGTACGTTTATTTTGTTAAATTTTGATGAGAAAATGAAGTCAACTTTAATCACTTAACCCAATTGCAAAGTTTTCAAATTGTACCTTAGTACCTAGGTATTTTGTATCAATAGGAAAAAACTAAAGATAAGCCCCCTTATTCATAATAGTCTGCTAACTTTTAAGTTTAGTTAAGTCTTCTTCTATTGACCTAAATCGAGAGAGACCTATGAAAATTAACACTCTTTAGCAGCTGTTTTAAGTTAGCGGACCATTGAGAATAAGGGGTTTGACCTTAAAAGTAGGTAATTTGGCCATGGGGGTCTGAGGTAACTGTTAATTCTGGAAAAGGGGTCACTTGTCCAAAATAGTTTGGGAATCTCTGATATAGATAGTGCAATCCACGAAGGCGCGCCCCACTATTCCTCCTAACCGTTTATAGTATATGTGTGCAAGCTTCCGTCAATGTTTGAGTGTTATCGGTACACACTAATTACCTATGAATCCACACGCACACTACAATGAATAGACTACGGTTCGCGACTGTTGCTCGGGGTAATCTCCCCGCACCCTGTGATCCCCTCAACCGAAAATTTGTGGAGCGCGTCTTCGTGAATTGCACTATCTGTACATGCTGATGTGCAATATTTATTGCCTACAACTGTAAAAAGTAAACATGCCTTTGCATCTATTGTAGATGATTTATATAGCGTCAGGGGCAACTGGTGATTACACAAGCCCTATTTGCGGGACGCTATAGTGCCTGGGACAGGAGTTTAGGCTTGCCCAGCACCTATACCATCCTGACAGCTTAGTTGGCCTAATCCACAGGAAAGACATGGTCAATACGTGCAGAGCTAAGCTGCAGGTTTCCTTACGATGTTTTCCTTCACCGTTTGAGAGAACCTACTTACAACCGTAAGTAGGTTTATTTTAAACTAATGAGATCAATGATACCAAAGAAATTTAGGTTATACTAGTCGTAACAGACGATTTTAGGAAGCCCTACCTGCTACACTGCTCTACTTACGATCGGTATTTTAATGAGGTTCATGACATTTTTGTTCGTTTTTAACCGACTTCCAATCAAAAAGGAGGAGGTTCTCAATTCGGTTGTATTTTTTTTTTTAATGGTTTTTTTTTTTTTTTTTTAATGTTTGTTACCGCATAACTTCGTCATTTGTGAGCCGATTTGAAAAATTATTTTTTTATCTGAAAAGTACTGCTTCCAGATTGGTCCCATTTTAATTTTATTAAAACAGGTGTTGCCATTTTTTTTAAATAATTTTTTAATGTTTGTAACTGCATGCCTCCGTCATTTATGAACCGATTTAGAAAATTATTTTTTTATTTGGAAGGTTATTCTTACGTCCAGATTGTCCCAAACAAATTTGATTAAAATCGGTTTAGCCGTTTGACAATGAAGTCGGTTTCTCAAGTTTTTTAAACTTAAAATTATTTTATAACGAAATTGAAGCTTCTTCACCAAGTTTATGTATGTACATTGACTACAGTCCAACATAGTTTATGTAACTCCATATAAACGAGAGCAAAATTTAAGAAGAACCAGATTCTGGTCTGGAATCAGAAGTTCAAACACGTGCCAGTAATTTCATCGACACGCACATCCTTCAAACCGAAACACAGCTATGCTGCTTATCGGTAGAAATAGGCATGGGTTAGTACTTCCCTGGACTTATAGAGCACTGGTGGTCTAGTGATAGTGGCCCCGCCTTCCGATCCGAAGGTCGTGGGTTCAAATCCACTCGTGTACCAATGAGTTTTTCTGTCGAAAAATTTATGTGCACTATGCCAGTACTCTCAAAACGGTGAAGGAAAACATGGTGAGGAAACCGGCGTATTTTATAACCTAAAAAATTTCGAGCAACACGTGTCAAGGGTCACGCAAAAAGAGCCCACCAGCGGCCTACTTGCGGAAAAACCTGCCCGCATATCAAGTGCACATGATAAACTTGCCGTACTTCCCCGGACGAGTCCTTCACAAAGAGCTCTACTACTACTAAATATTGCTGCAAATATTTTATTGATCCTCTCTCCAAAACGCTTACGATATTCTTTCCACAGGCGTGAACCGCAAAGGACAAGTGCTCTCCGTGTCAGTGGAAGAAGACTCCATAGTTCCGTACATCAACACCGTGATCCAGAACCCGGACCTGGCTCTCCGCATAGCTGTGAGGAACAACCTCGCTGGCGCTGAGGACCTGTTCGTGAGGAAGTTCAATATGCTGTTCACCAATGGACAATATGGAGAAGCGGCTAAGGTACTAAACATGATAGAGTAAAAATGCTGAATTGGTATAGCCCTCACAGAAATGGTCCAGGCAGACAGAGCTTGTAGCCCAAATAAAAAAAAAGTTGTGGACAATTCACACAATACTATCTAGCCTCAAACTAAGCAGAGCTTGTACTATGAGCACCAGATACCTAGATTTAAAATGGATTGTAAATACTTAGAATACAATATAACACCCAGACAGAGAACAAACATCTGTGTTCACCACACAAATATTTGTTCTCGGTGGGGATCAAACCCACGACCTACTGCGCTAATGGTGACCGCGAACCTGACAGTGAAGTGTATGGCGACGCCACTTGTTAGGTGTCACTGGTGATCTGGTGGTAGCAGGGCCCTGTTGTCCGATCCTAAGGTCTTGGGTTCAAATCCATTCGTGACCAATGAGTTTTTCTGTCTAATATATTAGTGTGCACTATGCCAGTTCTTTCGGACGGAGAAAGAAAACATCGTGAGGAAACCGGCATGTCGTAGAACCCAAAAAGTTTGAAAATGTATGTCAAATGCACGAAAGGAACCTCTTTCAGGTGCACTTCAAATCTTTTCACCACACTGCTTCGTAAGAACTAGTGACACCATCTCTGGTAGCTATTACGACTTCCCCTAAAATTTGATATCCTTCCAGGCAGCAGCAATGGCCCCGCGCGGCATCCTGCGAACCCCGCAAACCATCCAGCGGTTCCAGCAAGTCCCCACGCAGCCGGGGCAGACCTCCCCTCTGTTGCAGTACTTTGGTATCCTGCTCGATCAGGCGCAGTTAAACAAGTTCGAGTCGCTTGAATTATGCCGTCCTGTGCTGCTTCAAGGTAGGAATATGTAGTAAAAGAGCTCCTTGTGAAAGGCTTGTCCGGGGAAGCCTATTTCTGCCGCAACATTGCTGTGTTTCGATATGACCAAATGCCAATGGAACTAGTAGAAATTATGTGTAATTACGACGAGTCTTAGGTCCCAAGGCGGGAGGGCAGAGCAGTTTGTGCGCTTTGTCTCTTTCCTTTCTATCGCTCTGTCTTTTTCCTCCCCCGGAGCACATACGGCCTTCTTACGGAGTATTATTACAGTTACAGTTTCGAACACACGATAGATCCGCCCACTCCGTAATCACTCATATTTATCATTCCATTATCTTTGTATCTCCAGGGCGCAAACAACTGCTCGAGAAATGGCTGAAGGAAGAGAAGCTGGAATGCTCTGAGGAGTTGGGAGATCTGGTGAAACAAGTGGATCCCACACTAGCGCTCTCCGTGTACCTGCGCGCTAATGTCGCGAGTAAGGTTATACAGTGCTTCGCGGAAACTGGACAGTTTCAGAAGATTGTGCTCTATGCTAAGAAGGTAAGTTGGACTTTTTTTAGTTTTCTGTCTCGATACATGCGAGTGCTCTGGGGCTTGAAAAAACAAAGTCTATACACGTCTACCGCGAGATCCCTGTCGATGAAACTGAAAGTGATACGAACCGTTTTCATTTACTGACAAAATGCAGTTGGCACCTCATGGAACATGTCAGCCCAAATTTTATGAATTCTATTTTAAAGATTTTGTTTAAGTGAGTTCTTGTTAAGTTCTATGCCGTGGCGGCTAGGTACTTAGCCACGGGAATCGGGATGACGCGTATGACTTTGGTGTCGCGTCGCCAGTCGTCTCTCCCCGCTCACACTATGCGAACATGTAGTTTTGGAGCAAATAAACAAGTATTTGGTACATGAGTTTGCTGTTGCATCATCCTCCAGAAAAGTAGATTATGAAGTTAGGGTTAGTATCTCATACAACCCGTAAAGCGGTTATTGCCGACTTTGGAAAAGACTGTCTATGAATACTTTTAAGTTTTCAAAAGCTTACGCAAAACCTTTGAATCTCCAGGTGGGCTACACTCCCGACTACATATTCCTCCTGCGCTCCGTAATGCGTACTAACCCGGAGCAAGGCGCTGGATTCGCCGGCATGTTGGTAGCTGAAGACCCGCCGCTCGCCGACATCAACCAGATAGTAGACGTGTTTATGGAACAGAACATGGTCCAACAATGTACCGCGTTCCTGTTGGATGCTTTGAAGAATAACCGCCCTGAGGAAGGACCTTTACAAACTAGGTGAGTTTTTAAACTGGTCGATCAAAAACTATGAAATCTTTTTTTTTTTTGGTTTATCATGTAATTTGAATGTACCAGTTAGTTATGTATGACATTCGAAACACGATTGACTATACTTGGCTGAATAAAAAAAAACACCAAAGTATGCTCAGAATATTTCGTTTTGTATGTCCCATCAGTCATATAGGGGCAGAGCAGTTTCATTCAATGAATCTTGTTCCTCTCTCAATATTATTACAATATTATAATATTATTAATTACTTTTATTCCCCATGTACTTTCATAAAAACGGCACCGTAAATTTTTTGGGATAAAAAGTATCCAATGTCCGTCTCCTGGATTTAAGCTACCTTTCTACCAGTTTTCAGCCAAATCTGCGCAGCCGTTCTTGAGTTATAATAAACACGACTTTTGCTTATACATATGATTAAAAACAAATCCATCCCACGGGAGCCATACATTTTACCGGGATGTAGCCTATGTGTTATTCCAGACCATAATCTATATCTGTGCCAAATTTCATCCAAATCCGTTCAGTTGTTCTAGAGTTATTGAGTAACAAACATCCATCCATTCATTCTTACAAACTTTCGCGTTTATAGTAAAGAAAATAAAACAATTCATAGGTTGTCCCGCGTCTGCTCAATCGGCCACTATACCACTTCGCGACAACATGTAATAATATCTCGGGTGGACTCGACTCGAAACAGGATCTGGTTCGCAAAAGCTCACTTACTGCCCTTGTATAACAATTTATTATTTCCAGACTCCTAGAAATGAACCTGATGTCGGCGCCGCAAGTAGCGGACGCTATCCTCGGCAACGCTATGTTCACGCACTACGACCGCGCTCACGTCGCTCAGCTGTGCGAGAAGGCGGGGCTATTGCAGCGCGCATTGGAACATTACACCGACTTGTATGATATCAAACGGGCTGTGGTGAGTACTGGCACAAAACAGTTGTTTTTATCATAACTTCGTATAACTAGCGGCACATAACTTTAGCGCTGAGCTATACGCGGAGGGTATAGCTGCGCATGCGTCGTAGTGTGAGCATGTTGCGCACACTGGATGCGTGGATGTCTGCAGAGTGTCCTATTGGTACAGTGAACGGAGTGTGGTTGGAGAGCCAATGAGCGCTACGCACGCCCGCCCTTCATCCCGCTAGCCCGCCTCAGGTACCTCATTTCTGACTTCTGCGCAATAACGGTCAGCGTTAAAGTTATGTGCCGCTACCTATTAATATGACAAAGAAAAAAAATACAGCCGTAAATGCATGACTTCGTAATTTATGAACTAATTAGATTTTTTTTATCTGAAAAGTAATTCAGCTATTTAGGTTCTGCAGTTTAAGTCATGAAGTCGGTTTTAACGACCACGACGAAAACGCACGTAGGTACACGTTGTGAGTTAAGCTTACTAAGTTTTTTATCTCCTACTCAGGTACACACCCACCTGCTTCCCGCCGATTGGCTGGTGACGTACTTCGGGAGTCTCTCAGTCGAGGACTCACTCGAGTGCCTCCGAGCGATGCTGCAAGCTAACATCCGTCAGAACCTACAGATCTGCGTACAGATCGCAACTAAATACCACGAGCAACTAACAACCAAGTCTCTGATAGAACTGTTTGAGAGCTTCAAGACTTATGAGGGTCTGTTCTACTTCCTCGGCTCGATTGTGAACTTTAGCCAGGACTCAGAGGTTCATTTCAAGTATATTCAGGTAAGTGATATTCGTCACTTTTTTATCAATTGCCATCATACATTGACCGGTTTCTCAGCTCAGTTGGTAGAAGCTTTGCCGTCGTGGGTTGGTCCCCACCTAGAACAAGTATTTGTGTGGTGAACGCAGATGTTTGTTTTCTGTCTGGGTGTTATTGTATTCTCAGTATGTATTTACAAAAAAATATAACCATAGTACATACCAGCGTACATATTAAGTTTCATCCTTGTTTAAATATTTCTTAGTTGTTACATTTCGTAAATACTGACGACGCACGTTAGTAAGGAGGATTCTACTATCTTCCGTGTACTGCCAGGAAAAAAATCCTGGCAGTACACGCAAGATAGTAGATATTGTGAGGTTTCCCCAAAGGTTTAATTTTTGTAGTAACTTTCTTCCTTCTTCAAAAAAGCTATTGTATTACTCTGCAATTTCCAGGTTGCTGACATTATGAAGTTTCCCCAAAGGGCATAATTTTTCTAGAAACAATTCTTCTTTCTACAAAATAGCGACTTTATTCCACTGCAATTTACAGGCTGCCTGCAAAACCGGACAAATCAAAGAGGTCGAGCGTATCTGCCGCGAATCGAACTGCTACAACGCAGAACGCGTAAAGAACTTCCTCAAAGAAGCCAAGCTACCCGACCAGCTACCTCTGATCATCGTATGCGACCGATTTGACTTCGTGCACGACTTGGTCCTGTATCTCTACAGGAACAGCCTGCAGAAGTATATTGAGATCTATGTGCAAAAGGTAAGGCTTATTTTTATGCATGTAAGAAAATCTGTTACGTGTGTTTGTGTGTCCGTCCTAACCTACGGTGCTCAGACGTGGGAACATGACGTCATGCGGCGTTACCTCGCTCTGAGGCGTCCCATTTAAGGCTTGAAGTGCAAGCGAGAGCTCGGAACGAGCGACAAAGAGGCACAATCGGCCTCCGCGTTCGGCAGCGTTCGACATCTGTCTCCTACTTGAGTGAGCGATGAGTCCGCGCAAACAGCTGTATGACGTTGTCACGTTCAACTATTGTCAGTAAACCGACTTTATAGACAACCGTTTTTTTTTATAGGTAAACCCATCTCGCCTGCCCGTTGTTGTGGGTGGTCTGTTAGACGTCGACTGCGCTGAAGACATCATCAAGAACTTGATTCTAGTGGTGCGTGGACAGTTCTCAACTGATGAGCTGGTTGCTGAAGTTGAGAAGAGAAACAGGTATGGGGTTTTATTTCGGTGAAAAAGAATATTTTAGGGTGTACACCTTCCGATAGGATGTTATTGATATTTTTTTTAAATAAATTTGTGAGTATGTGGTAGGGCATGCTCCCGGGAAGTATCAGTATCGAAAGTTCCGGGAATTATCGCTGATTTTGAACTTTTCCAGTACCGGTTCTCCACGAAGGAATTCCCGATACTTTCGATACTTTCGATACTGATGACAATGATCAATTATTGGTGTTTTCTAGTACGATATAAATAAATGTCGATAAAAAACACTAGCTATGCGTTCAGTTTCACTTTTCTGTATACATTGCTAGATATTTTGACAAATTACAAACCTATAATTTACATCATTCAGATAATATCTCAACAATTTCGGACAGGTCAAAACGAAAATGACATGTTTATTTTACCTGAATTGAAGATTGTTTAATATTGTATTATACAATCTTCATTTTTGTTAGATGTTCGTTAGGTAGGTACTATTTATGACAAAATCTGTTAGAAAAAGAACGAAAATAACACGGATATATGGCTTTATTTACGAAAGATGGAAATGTAAAAGCATTCAACTTACGCCTTGCTGATATTTCGCTATATCTTTGCTGAGCTGATTTAGTTAGATAACGTACATAGGTTGTTACTGTTAGTTTTAACTGTTAATTTATTTGATGGATATTCGATTTACCTTTGATTTAACCTAGCTCTGATTGTTGCGTGCACGCACAGAGAGCTTTAGTGTTATAATAATGAAGATATACGCGAAATAAATGAAAATATCCTGAGTGACCGTCCTCCTGAGTGGCCTATACGGATTTCGCCGAAATCAGTCAACAACAACCTTCTAGCGTATGTCACTCACTAATGGAGCGAAGCCATTGAGAGAAACGGAGAAGCTTTAGCAGTTTCTCTGGATATCTCGAAGGCTTTTGACCGGGTTTGGCATGACAGCCTATTAAGCAAGCTTCCTACGTATGGATTATCCACTGGTTTATGTGTTTGGGGTATCAGACTTTCTGAGGGACCGATCAATTTGAGAAGTCGTTGACGGCTGCTCGTCTGATTAAATGGCAATTAATGCCGGAGTTCCTCAGGTCAGTTCTCTCTGCAACATTTTTCCTGCTGCACACCAACGATCTGCTTAGGCCCGGTATCATTGGGTATGCAGACGACAGCACCGTTGTAGAGAGATACATACCTGAAGCACGTTCCAGTGGATCTCAGATCCAATCTCATAGAGAGGCAATGATTGAACGCATGAACTTAACGCTGAAGGTAGTCGCAGAGTGGGGCGATGCCAATTTGGTGAAGTTCAATGCTTCAAAAACACAGGCGTGTCTATTTTCCGCTAAGAGGAGTCAATTTCATCTGACTCCTACTTTCCGAGATGTATCCCTTCCGATTTCAGACCAACTAGAGCTTCTACGCTAACCAGTAAATTGAATTTTGGCTCGTTCATAGAATCCAAAGCCAAGACAGCTGCGAAGAAGCTAGGCATTCTATCGAAGGTGAGACAGTACTTCACACCGGGACAGCTTCTTAACCTGTACCAAGCACAAGTCCGGTCGTGTATGGAGTACTGTTCTCATCTCTGGGATGGCTCTGCCAAATACCAGCTTGTGGCATTGGAAGCTTTTGAGAGAAGAGCCAAAAGGCTCATTGGTAGCGACAATCTAGTCGAGTCCAAGCTCCTAAGTCTCGAACATCGTCGTAAAGTTGCCAGTCTATCGGTATTTTACAGGATACATTTCGGAGTGTGCTACGGAACTTCACAATTTAGTTCCCCCATCCCCATTCTACCATCGGACCACTAGACGCACGGAAATGCGGCATCCATACCTGGTTGATGTTCCAACTGTCCGTACCAAGCGCTTTGCTTCAACTTTTATGTTGCGGACAGCCAAGGAATGGAATTTCTTGCCGGCGTCTGTCTTTCCGAGTACCTACAAATTGGACGTTTTCAAGACAAGAGTGAATAGGTATCTTCTAGGTAAGCATGCTGCATCGTCGACCGCATCATCACTTAACAGCAGGTGAGATAGCGGTCAAACGCAAACCTATAAATTGTAAAAAAAAAATATTGTGTATTTTGTGGTTGTGTGTGGGTTAATTTACGGTTCTGAATAAAAAAATATATCTCAATAATACAAAGTGTTTTTTTCAGTAGTTTTTCTTTCATTGTATATCTATACGGTCAGTTTTATAAAAAAAAATAAGTCAGTATCGAAAGTATCGAAATTCCCGGGAATTCCCGGTTCCGAGCCCAGTATCGGGCGAAAATTCCCGGTTCTGAGAATGGTTCCGATACTGCATGCCTTAGTATGTGGGTATCTTTAGAAAAACAACGTCTAAATTAAACAATCTAAATTCTGTTTTCACATGATTAATAAATTAAATGTAAAGATTCAGTAATGATTTCAAAATCACATTGTTCACTTGTAACTGTTGAAATACTAAGAGGGATGAACTAAAATCTCTGTCTGAACATAGATTTAAGTTCTCCAAGAAAAGCGAGTGTTGTAAGTCACAAACGTCAGTAACGTGCCCTACGATGCATTGCTCTGCTCCCATCAACGTGAGGCGTACAGAGTTCATCTTCACGTGCCAGTAATTTCACCCACACCCTTCAACCCGAAACACAGCAATGCTGCTTCAGAAATAGGCATGGTGGTAGTACTTCCCTGGACCAGCCCTTCAAAAAGAGCACTACTACTACGTTAAACGAAGGTTGGCCTGTGTAGGGAACATGGATACATTACATTTTACACTGCCTACTTTAGCACTGCAGGCAGGGGTTGCGACGGAAAAACAAACATAGTTAATTAACGACGTTTGTTCCCAGATTGAAGTTGCTTCTCCCGTGGTTAGAAACTCGCGTCCACGATGGTAACGTGGAACCGGCGACGCACAACGCACTCGCCAAGATATACATCGACTCCAACAACAACCCTGAACGATTCCTCAAGGAGAACCAATGGTGAGTGACGTCATATCTAACTGAACCCAGAGACGTACTATAAACAATGCTACAAAATAAATAAATATTGTAGACCATTCACACACCGCCTAGTGTATGATGGGAATCAGATAGCTGATCTAATACTTGCTGATAAATACATACTTAGAGTACAGTTCATATAACACCCAGACATAGAACAAAACGAGAACAAATATTTGATCTCGGTGGGGATCGAACCCACGGCCTACGGCGCAGAAGGCAGAGTTACTACCAGCTGAGCTAAGGCCATTCAATTATTACTTGATTGGACTGATCGCCCAGAGAACAAATATTTGTGTGGTGAACGGAGATCTATTTATGAACCGATTTGTTATTTATTTTATTTATAATACTTTCAATTTGGCCAAACTGGTAAA
Source organism: Thera britannica (assembly GCA_939531255.2). Lineage (NCBI taxonomy): Eukaryota > Metazoa > Arthropoda > Insecta > Lepidoptera > Geometridae > Thera > Thera britannica. The sequence goes on along the minus strand of OW618039.2, from coordinate 6,938,137 downwards.
CAGATTTTCATATAACTTATGAAAATCTGTTTACCAGTTTGGCCTATAGACGTTTTCTAAAATTCACTTTTAGTGTGAACAAATGACGAGACAAAGAGGCAGAGAATGACGTTGGTAAAATTTTATTTTAGGTACGACTCTCGCGTAGTGGGTCGCTACTGCGAGAAGCGCGACCCGCACCTAGCTTGCGTCGCATACGAGCGTGGGCAATGCGACCGCGAGTTAATCGCCGTTTGCAACGACAACTCGCTGTTCAAGACACAAGCGCGGTACCTTGTGAGACGCCGCGACCAGGACTTGTGGCTCGAAGTACTTGCCGAGGCGAACCCTTACAAGAGGCAGCTGATTGATCAGGTAACTGAGAGTAACTCAGGCAAGGATCGCTGATCGCCGTATGAATATGACTATTCAAATTCAAATAATTTATAAAATACTCAAAACTCAACATTTTTATTGCGTAGACATAGTTTAGTTTAGGTACTGTTAACCAGTTTTGGAAATAGGACGTCCCTATTCGGATCAAGCAAGAAGTTACGTCTCTAGTGGAGAAAAAGAGGCGGTAGAAGAGGAATATGGCGTCGCTATGCGTAGTTGTATTGTTTGCGGTCTACTAAAGTAAAACTGAATTGTAGCTATAATCAAAGAAGAGTTTTCGTCCTATTAGTACATACATGGTTCTTAGGTGTAAGTATCACATGGACCCTGTATAGTTTTGGGACAGAATATCCGAAGGTCCGATAATAATGTCCAATGCACCAATATCACAATCACTAGCTCTTTATTACTTCACTTTTACATAAAATTAGCGTATTATACCAAACAGCCATTTAGATCGAAAGCTCGTACTCGAAATGGCGATGACGCCCAGTCGCATACTATCCCTAGGATTGATATTCTATTTGATGTGCCAAATGAAATTTTTGGACGTACTTCGGACTACTCCCATTAGACAATCTCAAATAATCTTGTGTTGATTCTTTGTGCTAAGAGAACTAAGGAAATCCAAACAGTTCTGTAAAACAAAACTAGTCCCTAAATGAACTTACATCAATGCGGTTATAACAATGTAATATTTTTCAGGTGGTACAAACCGCGCTCTCCGAAACCCAAGATCCGGAAGACATCTCCGTGACAGTAAAGGCGTTCATGACAGCCGACCTGCCTAATGAGCTGATTGAGCTGCTCGAGAAGATTGTACTCGACAACTCTGTATTCTCTGATCACAGGAATCTGCAGAACTTGCTTATCCTAACAGGTTAGTGATTCATGTAGGTATGTAAAAATTAACAGGCCTTTGCATCTATTGTAGATGATTTATATAGCGTCAAGGGCAACACAAGCCCTACTCGCGGGACGCTATAGTGCCTGGGACAAGATTTTAAATGGAATAGCCTTGCCCAGCAAATATTTATACCATCCTAATAAATAATAATAAATAAATATTGTGGACAATTCACACAACACTACCCAGCCCCAAACTAAGCAGAGCTTGTAATATGGGAACCAGATAGCTGATATAATACTTGAATAATATATTTTTTTTTTGTAAATACATACTTAGTATACAATATACACCCAGACAGAGAACAAACATTTATGTTCACCACACAAATATTTGTTCTCGGTGGGGATTGAACCCACAACCTATGGCGCAGAAGGCAGAGCTACTACCAACTGAGCTAGAGGCCAGTCAGTCCATCCTGACAGCTTAGTCGGCCTAATCCACAGGAAAGACATGGACAATACGTGCGGAGCTGACTAAGCCGGGGGCTTCCTCACGATGTTTTTCGTATCAGAGCACTGGTGGTCTAGTGGTAACGGCCCCGCCTACCGATCCTAAGGTCGTGGGTTCAAATTCAGTCGTGTGAATAACGCTATTCGTCCAATAAAAAAATATTGTCAGACCTTGTTTTTGAGAAGCCTATAGAGAGATGGATATTATTTTCAAACAACCGATAAATATATCTGTTGGTTGAAATAATTAATGAAAAGATACGATACGATGAAGTCAAAGGGTCTATAGTTTAGACTCGTTTGTCCTAATTATTTCCTTCTAAACCAACTATAACAAAGCTGGTCGGCTCCATAGTAGAACAAAGAATTAATTAAACAGAATTCAAGTAATTTTCACTACTATATTATAACTTATGCCCACAGCAATAAAGGCGGACCGCAGCCGCGTGATGGAATACATCAACCGTCTCGACAACTACGATGCGCCTGACATCGCCAACATCGCTATCAACAACGAGCTCTATGAAGAAGCTTTCGCCATCTTCAAGAAGTTTGATGTCAACACTTCGGCTATCCAAGTAGGTTTTATTTACTCAAAAACTACCTGTCTTTGACTGTCCCTGACGTGTCTTAACAATGCAATTTTAATATATTAAACCTGATTTTCTTTTTGAATTTTTAAGTCCTCTCTATTCCTAAAGTTTAATTTTTTCCAAGATGTTAGAGAGTACTTAAACGTTGCTCAAATAGGCAGTGTAAAATGTAATGCATCTAGGTTCTCTACACAGAAAATTCTACTTTCCCTACACAGGAACACACAGAAAACCCTACTTTAAAAAAAACATTGAATCACTAGTTTTCGTACTCTTAAGGCGCGGGCCCACCGCGGCGCATGCTGTGCATGCTTTTTCGCTGCGTGTATTAATATGTTTGATAACGTGGGTCTACGTTTCCACTGCTGTACACAAATATGAACCCACGACTGTAGCGTGGCCCACTACGGCGCACGGAAAGGCTACGCACCTGCCACGGTTTTGCTTGAATTTGTTGCTTACGTAGCTCGGCGTCATAAATACACGCGGTACATGCAAGCTTGCGTTGAGCTATGTAACCGCCTATTTGAGCAAACCATGCATGTGTCAATGACGTCAATTCATGTGTAGCCTCTCCGTTGGTTGCAGTAGACACCACCACATACATTTTCTTACAACGTGAAGCTCAATACACGTGGGTAGCTTCTTCGTGCGCCGCGATGGGCCCGTGACTTTATAATACGTTAACAGTCTCTAATTAGTCTTTATTTTTGTATTCGTTGAGCACTAGTTTGCACTTGACGTGATAAAGTTTCATACCCTCAATCCTTTCCAGGTACTGATCGAGCAAGTAAAAGATCTAGAACGCGCAAACGAGTTTGCAGAGCGATGCAACGAGCCGGGCGTATGGTCTCAACTGGCCAAGGCTCAGCTCCAACAGGGCTTGGTGAAGGAAGCCATTGACTCGTACATCAAGGCTGATGATCCCTCCGCGTATATGGATGTCGTGGATACCGCTACTAAGGAGGAGTCTTGGGACGATCTTGTTAGATACTTGCAGGTTAGTAGACGTGGTTAGTTGGTATTCTTCTTGTAGTGTCAGTCGTTCTTTTGAACCAGTGTGGTGAAAGGATTTTAAGTGCGCCTCAATGAACCCTTTTTTATGGTCTCTTGGACCAATCAGACTTGATTTAGCAGACAAGTTTCTTATTTGGCAGGAAATACATCCCAAATTTTTCTTAGTTTCCTATGAAGGTTTTTGAATAACAATTGGTTACATAGTATAGCCCTAAGTCAGTGCGTCGTAGGGCACGTTTCTGACGTGCGTGACCCGCGTAGCAATGCTTTGTTATAAACGATGGTTACCACTTAACATCAGATGGGCCATATGCCTATTCCATTGGCTATATTATTATAAGAAACATGTAAAATTGGTAGTCTCCTGCCACCTTTGACCAAGCTGTCTTCTCAAAACATCCAAGAAATCTGAATATTCACTGGCCTATCAGTAATAGCAATTTTTTTTATTTTAGCTTTCACTAAAACTATAACATTCCTTTCTACAGATGGCTCGTAAGAAGGCTCGCGAATCCTATATCGAGTCTGAGCTCATTTACGCGTACGCCCGCACTGGCCGTCTGGCCGACCTAGAAGAATTCATCTCTGGCCCCAACCACGCAGATATACAAAAAATCGGCGATCGATGCTTCGACGATAAAATGTTCAACGCGGCTAAACTACTCTACAATAATGTCAGCAACTTCGCGCGATTGGCTATCACATTGGTTTATCTGAAGGAGTTCCAAGGTTAGTAATAAGGTTTCATGGTTTATTTTGTAGATGATGAGATTCGTGAAGGAGTTACAAGTTTAATAATGAGGTTTTATAGATTTTTTCTTGTAGAGTACCGATATTCTAAGGAGTTCTAAGGTTATTAATAAGGATTTACAGCTTTTATCTTGTAGAAGATGAGATTCGCAAAGGAGTTCCAAAGCTAGTAATGTGGTTTTATAGCTTTTATCTTGTAGAAGATGACATTCGTGAAAGAGTTCCAAGGTTAGAAATGAGGTTCTATTATTTTTTATCTTTTAGAAGATTATATTCGCGAAGGAGTCCAAGGTTAGTAATGAGTTTGTATAGCTTTTTTCTTGTAGAGTACCGATATTCTATAAGGAGTTCCAAGGTTAGAAATGAGGTTCTACATATAATTCGGCCGTTCAGAGAATGCGTTCCTGACACGTCGCGATTGAACTGACGACGTAACTTTGTAATGGCGTTGCAGTTACGATAAAAATATTTTTGCTGGTTGTTTACCGTTTTAACAATTGATGAGCATTAAAACAACATTATTATATCAATAATCAATGAATTTTATAATTTTGTGCCAAACTGAGTGTCAAATAACTTGTTATACAATATTTTTCTAAATCTATACTGCGCTATTACAAGGTTATGTCAGCGCTTTATATTTGTAGTGCTGTACTAACTATGTGACTAACTGTGAATAACTGATCAAACTGTCAAACGCATTCTCTGAACGGCCGAACTATAGTATTTATTTTTCTTTTTTTTCAACTGTCTTCATCCAGGCTAATGTTAATGTATGTTTCCCAGGCGCGGTGGACAGTGCCCGCAAAGCGAACTCGACTCGCACGTGGAAGGAGGTTTGCTTCGCGTGCGTGGACGCGGGAGAGTTCCGACTGGCGCAGATGTGCGGCTTGCATATTGTCGTGCACGCTGATGAGCTGGAGGACCTTATTAACTACTATCAGGTATTTAAGTACGCCTTTTAGGAATTAAACAGTAGTACTTGTATTGGACTCTTGTATCCATATTTGAACTACGGTTGTTGTCAATAAACATCTGCTTTTCTACTTTCGTAGAGCGCTATCTCTTTCTGACGCACTATAGGAAGCCGACATTATCCGATGTTGTTGCCTACTACTATAGTATGGAGGTCCATTATGCACATAAAAAAAAAATGTAGCCAGTCCAACTCCTTCCAAAACTCTTTAGTTTCCTGGGAGTTTTCTTGAAGGAGTGATTTGAGTCTCAAATCACTCTTCCAAGAAAACTTTTGTGGTTTCCAAGGACTTTGTCGTTTGTACCGCCACAGTACCTGTTTCAGCGTTGTAGTATAATGTGTTTGCGTGTGGGGTTATACACTATAGCCAGACACGCTTGAAAGATTGATATTGAATGCACAGAACTCATATTTTTAGCGGCGGAGCGGATTTTGTGCGGGCATAGCCCCTTTGCCTCAGCGTTATTAATCCGTGACTACCTGTACATCATCCGGGCTTTTGTTTTTTAATCATTGTTACAATATTATTTTAATCCACAGGATAGAGGTCACTTCGACGAGCTGATCAGTCTGCTAGAAGCGGCGCTTGGCTTGGAGCGCGCGCACATGGGAATGTTCACGGAGCTGGCTATACTCTACTCCAAGTACAAGCCGGCCAAGATGCGGGAGCATCTAGAACTGTTCTGGTCCAGAGTTAACATTCCTAAGGTAAAAACTCATTTAAATTCCGCCATGGCGACCAAGAACTGGATGACGAAGTGTAGGTCAGATGATATTGTAAGATTGGGGGATGGTGAGGGCTCACAAGTTCTTCTGCTGGATATATCCAGCAGTATACTTCTTGATGATGACTATTTTGCCTGATGTAAAGATGGGTGAAGGTGGTGTCTGCCTAATTCCCTAAAGAAAACAGGCGTGATTTTCCCTCGCATAATGCCTGACACTCAAATTCAAGTATATATTTATTCAGTACACAAGGATAACTTTGAAAGCTAGGTGCCAGTTCCACGCGACCAAGCCTAGAAGAACAGGCAACAAAATACAGCTTGGTTCCTGCCATTTTTTTCCAGTCTTTAGCGGCTCGCTAAAAGTCTCTTGTCTCTGTCATTTTCATGTCGACAAATAGACATGGCAACAGAGGTCCTGCTGAACTCAATGACGGCTATAAGAGAAAGAAAGAAAGAACTTATTTATTTAGGCTATAGGAACATTATAATGAATATATGCCTTTGTATATTGGTAAGAGATGGCAATAGATCAGGCATTGTATATTTATTGTCAGATTTTTATATCGCGATATTTATGAAAGTGTTTATTGTAGTGTTCTTATGTGTTATCTAGACTGTATCTACTTTTACCTACGCTCAATGGCAACGAAGAATAATAATTACTATAAGATAAATTGTATTTTCTCTATAAAGGCCTGCGCACACCTAGGCCGCTGGCGAACACGATCAGTGAAACGCTGTCAAATTTGACAGCGATATTTGACAGCGTTTCATTGATCGCGGTCGCCAGCGGCCTAGGTGTGCGCAGGCTTTAAGTAAATTTGTAAATTATTTTGAGAAAATAAATGTTTAAACCTAAACCTAGATTTAAAATATGAATAAATTCCCAGGTGCTTCGTGCAGCAGAACACGCCCACCTCTGGTCCGAGCTGGTGTTCCTGTATGACAAGTACGAAGAGTACGACAACGCAGCTCTCACCATGATGCAGCATCCGACCGAGGCGTGGCGCGAGGGACACTTCAAGGATATCATCACCAAGGTTAGTGTCGATGATAGGAAACGATCTCTATTCCTCCAGTTCGTTTTACGTGACATCTATACTCATATTATAAAGACGAAAACTTTGTTTGTTTGATTGTAATGAATAGGCTCAAAAACGACTGGACTGTTTTTAAAAATTCTTTCACCATTTGAAAGCTACATCATCCACGAGTAACATAGGCTAAATTTTATTTTGGGAAAATATAGCGTTCCGTAAAATATTTGGGTTTTTCGGGCACAAGGTGTAAAAAAGCGGCCAAGTGCGAGTCGGACTCGCCCATGAAGGGTTCCGTAGCAGTAAGTAATATAATATAGAAGTTCTAGTGGTCTGTAATTGTCTTGCAAACTTTCGCAGCTGGGATATTCACACGATATGACGCAAAACGTGAGCGATCTTTTGAGAAAGTCCTGGCTTACAGAAAGTAACTAGAACTTTGTGCTGCTCTCGCGGGAACTGCAAGATGTATTAAAAAGCGTGTGATTTGCTAGTCACTAGACCGAGATCAGCGGCTTTTGTGCCGAGCCTTAGGCACTTGTCCGGCCGCCGGCGAGCAAGCGATTAGCTGCCATTATTTTCTCGCTCAAGAAACGAAAAAACTGTGTCAATAAAAGAGTCAAACCAAAAGCATAGAACATAGAACTAAACACTCGTTTCTAGATGTACTCGGTAAGCCAACTTTTACATCATTCTCTGTTATACAGGTGGCAAACATGGAGCTGTACTACAAAGCCATTCAATTCTACTTGGACTTCAAGCCTCTCCTCCTCAACGATTTACTCTTGGTCCTCGCCCCGCGTATGGACCACACTAGAGCCGTCAACTTCTTCACGAAGGCGGGACATCTGCAACTCGTGAAGGCATACCTCAGATCTGTGCAGAGTCTGAACAACAAGGCGGTCAACGAAGCGCTTAACTCTTTGCTTATTGATGAGGAGGACTACCAAGTAGGCAAAACCTATTATCTTGCTATTTTTGTTTTTTGAACTCCTTGCATATTGAGGACTACCAAATAGGTTTTATTCTCGCTAGTTCTTGAACTTCTTGCTTATTGATGAGGAGGATTACCATGTAGGTTTTACTCATCTAACTCCTTGTTTATTGATGAAGACTACCAAGTAGGATTTATTCTTTACAATTTTTTTTCAACTATCCTGGCCCTGTGTCTTCACTTCTAGTCCAGAGCTGCTTCGGATAGGAAATCTATAGCATTTTAGCCTCGTAGAATATGAATAAGAGAGTAAGTCTTCTTAATTTTGCAGGGACTACGAACATCGATAGACGCATTCGACAATTTCGACACAATTGCACTGGCTCAACAGCTAGAAAAACACGAACTTACAGAGTTTAGAAGAATTGCTGCCTACCTGTACAAAGGTATGTTTTACTACTTTACTACATATTATTACTACATTATTTATTTTAAATGAATTATAACGGTAGTTTCCGGATAAACAGTTTATTTTTAAATTTGGCATTCTGCATAGTAAAAAAAATCTTTGTTCAATTTCGGATTTATTACTCTTTTAATGAAAATTAACTGGAATTTAAAAAAAAAATTAAAACCTCCAGATGTTTAAAATATCAAAAACAAACCAACTATGTACTACTTCTTTGTTTTACATAAGTTACTCCTTTTTGAATTAACGCGATCGTTATGCATAATTATATATTAAAAACGGGTATTTATCGCGATTACCTTTATTATTTTCCGACGTTTCGACCGTGTTACAACAGTTGTGGTCGCGGGCCGAATAATAAAGGTAATCGCGATTATTTTTATTTATTATTATAGCGTTTAGTTTTTTGTCTATCCTGAAACCAAACCCCCTGTGTATGCCAATAAACACAGATGATCATGCACGACTGTGTTCTTCCTTTTGCCTTTGCCTAATATAAAGCCATTTCCCCAGGCAACAACCGATGGAAGCAGAGTGTGGAACTCTGCAAGAAGGACGCTCTGTACGCAGACGCTATGGAATACGCGTCAGAGTCGCGGCAGCCAGAGGTGGCAGAAGAACTTCTCAACTGGTTCCTGGAGCGAGAGAACTATGAATGCTTCTCTGCCTGTCTTTACCAGGTACTTTTTATACTACTTAGTTGGCTAATATGGCTTAGTAAGCTCTGCATGCATTGACCATGTAGACGACCATTTAAGACCTTTCAAAGTGATTCTTGCATCGTACTGAATAAAAAACTATTGACTTTGATGTCTTTCCTGTGGATTAGACCGACTAAGCTGTCAGAATGGTATAGGGGCTGGGCATGCCTATTTTATCTTAAATCCTGTCCCAGAACTAGTGTCCCGCAAGTAGGGCTTGAGTAATCACCAGCTGCCCCAGACGCTAAATAAATCATCCATGGGGACATTCAGCATAAGTGACGAGAAATACCTCGGACGGGACGGTAAAACCCGTACGGTCGTTGAACGTAAACTTGTGATGTTTTGTCCCGTCCGATAACGCGGGCATAGTTTTATATCATCATTTGACTGCCCTTACAGCTCAGTTGGTAGTAGCTCAGCCTTCTGCGCTGGAGGGCGTGGGTTCGATCCCCAAAGAAAACAAATATTTGTGTGGTGAACATTGATGTTGGTTCCCTGTCTGGGTGTTATATTGTATTCTTTGTATGTATTTACAGAAAAAAGTATTTAAGTAATATATCAGCTATCTGGTTGCCATAGTACAAGCTCTGCTTAGTTTGGGGCTAGATAGTGTTGTGTGAATTGTCCGCATTATTTATTTATTATTTATTTATCATAAAACGATGTAAAGAAATAGTATGCTGAAGTAGTACCAATAAAAGCACTGGCTTCGAAGAGTTTTCTGGAAAATTTTACAATTGTTTTTCTTTTTTCAGTGCTATGACTTGGTGAAACCTGACGTCGTTATCGAGCTAGCATGGCGGCATAACATCATGGACTTTGCTATGCCATTCCTTATTCAGGTAAGCATTTTTTATGCGTTCGTTTTGTTCTCCAACTAGATTGTTATTTTTTACCCTTTTCATATGTTCATTAGCTTTTTTGATGAAGGAATAACGTAACCTACAAACTATTGGTTTTTAATTTTGTAACAATCTCATCAAAAAACAATTTTCTTATATTTTTATTTTATTGCAGACCGTTCGCGAACTAACAACGAAAGTAGAAAAACTGGAAGAGGCGGATGCGAAACGTACTACCGAAAGCGCGGAGAACGATACCAAGCCAGCCATGATCATGGAGCCACAACTTATGCTGACTGCCGGTAAGCCAACCATATTTAATCTTACATTTACGTTTTAGAAATTGCCTGTCTCGTTCGACCAGTAATGTAAGCGGGACAAAAAACTCTCTTTTCTGGAGGATTTATCAGGATGTTATATGCTGTCTGTGTTTTCAGTTCTCATTCTATTCAACAATAAAACTTACTTGATTTTTTTACCTACTGTACCCAAAGTCCCAGTGCATTTACAACATTTCGTTACCAAATGTTGTTTTCGTTTCGCCTACGTGTCTCTCTCTTTTGCATGGAAAAATGATGAGACAACAACTCTAGCTACGTAACATATTTTGCTGTCTCATCTTTTCTTCCTACAAAAGACAGAGACACGTGGGCGAAACGAAAACAACATTTGGTAACGAAATGTGGTAGCAAAACTCGGACTTGGGGTTAGATAGCTAGTCGAAGTTTGACACGTAAGGCTGAACATCTGTATGCCTCAAAATGATGGTTGCAGGGCAGTGCATCGTAGGACACGTTCCTGACTTGCGTGATCTACGACTCCTACGAGGCAATGCTTTGTTATAGGCGATGGTTTACCACTTAACACCATGTGGGCCATAATTGCTTGTTTCATCAGCTAGTTGCATAAAAAAATCATAAAAACTGTATTATGGTGAAAGGGATGCTTCGTTGGGCTTATCATGATCTCAGCTATATCAATGAAGTGTTTATAATTTTGTTACAAACTGAAATTCGATAACAATCATTGTATGTCACTGTCCACTGTAATACAGTTTTACTCTACTTTTGTACACGCGTTTTATGGAAACAAATGCATTTGTTTATTGTTTATCGCAGGTCCATCGATGTCGTACCCTGGAATGCCCGCACAGCCGTCTCCGTACGCGTACGCTGCGCAGGCGCCGTCACCCGCGCCCTACCACGGCTATGGCATGTAGGGCTTTGCCCCGTGGGGGGACTTTACTCGCTTTTGAGCGTCTCCGGAAAACTGTGTGTCTAACTTACTACAAGCAATCTATTTGAACAACTTTTTTTTGATCCGCCTGATCTCGCCAGAGGATGGACGAATGGCGTCTAGACACTTCTTTTACGGTACTTTTTCATGGATGTGACTCCTTTTTCAACCACTACTGTTTTTATTTAAATTTTTGTTGCGTTAATTGTTTCTGTGGGGTTTGCATTTGGACAACTAACATGGTAGTTTTGTCTTCTTTGGATATTTTTAATGTAAATCCTTTGGAACTTTTGATTGAGTTCAGAGTCACTTTGGTGCATCCTTGGGTATCCAAGGGTATTCTTTGTAGTATCTTGAGGGTCACCTCAACTTTTGGACAAAGTAGATTTGATGATGTAACTTAGACACACATTTTGAACGGATATTATTGTTGCGGCACCAAACGCAACGTTCGGTTCTAAGCGATCCCTATACAATCCCGACGTCGTTACCTTTCGGTAGTTCCAACCTTTCTTATGAAATAGCGTTAGTTTTCTACTGGATTTTGTTTTACGCGTCCGTGGCCTAAGTTATCAAGTATTAGTCGGGATTGAATAGAGAGTAGGTTTAGTGGGCTGATCGCGGAATATTATTAGCCTGTACAAATTATATTAATATATTCGCTGATAGCTCTCATCGGAAGAAAGTGCTTTATTTTTATCAGGTATGAGAGTTTAACATAATGGCTTTGCATCAAAAAATCTATTAGGAAAAAGTATTGGAAATTAAATTAGATAAAGAAATGTAAATTCAAATTGTTGAATGTAGTTGTTACTTACAAGTTTACTGCAATTAATATTTTGGATAAATGAAACCGAAAACAGACCTATTTGTGAGTGCATTTTCAAATAAAGAAAGGAACGAAAATAAACAAAATAATGCATAGCGAGTTTGTTAGTAGATCATGGTAAACCGCTACAGCCATATTAATAAACGCAATTTAAATTTAGTCATGGTTTAAAGTTAGCCCTGACACTTTTTGTCATTACCCAGTGGTAAAAGATGGCAATAGTTTTAGCACAGCTTATCTTTTGACATATTTTTATTAATAGGGCTACTAATGTATCCGACCGTATTAGGAGTATCCTACCATCGTTTGCTGGATAATCTCTTGAGTCACATACATTTTGAAAATGAAGAGATCTCTCCAACAGATAAGAGGTATCGTTACATAGAAAACATCCCTATATAGTATTGTTTGATGTGCGTAGTGGTTTACCATGAGTCCAATAATTTAAATTACTATTGAAATTACTAATTATTAACTATTTCTACGTATGTTTGTTTAATTTTTCATCAGCACTATTCACATTTCATTCAAATGTTTAAATTGTCAGCGTATGCGGCCTGTATTGTGCAATAATTTGTTTAACATGACTACTGCACATAACACAGTTTATTGTATGTATATAATGATTCAGAAATAAGGCTCTTGAAATTTAAACACATCAGTTTCAAGTTATATTTAGAAATACGTATGGAATAGTTTAGTAGTATGATGTTATCATTTGGAGTAGGTAATGTTTGCGAGCGTGTAAAGGTTTATGGTCGCGTGATGCTTCTGTTTGGATCACATTATTGATGCCTTCATAGATAGTAGGGGTCACCACGTTGACATTCTGGGGTCACCAGTAGTGCAACCAAATTTAGATAGTTGGTTGCTGTTGCAAATCTATTACATTTGCAAGGCTATGGTGCCCATAAAAATAGCTAGGCATCTATAAAAGATTGCAGTGTAGACCCCACATGAGTTACTTACATACCTAGTTGAATTTGACTCTTATTATGAACGAATAAAACCATTGTTGAAATGACTCATTCAAATCATTCCTACCATTAACTTTGTATGATCTTTCTAAATAATATTGTTATATTTATTCGTTTTACTTTCTTTCGGAAATGAATAGATTTTATGAACATAAAATGCAGAAAGAAAGTTAATTGTTTAGCAAGGTATTTATTCATGTATGATACTGTTTCCCTGAATTTTATTGTAAGATTATAATATTATATGAATAAAAAGTAAATTAATTAACATGATGTATTTTATTTGTTTATCTTTACTGTTCACTAAACTACTGTTCCTGAGTGGGGATCGAACCTGAAGCTACAACCTACTAGCACAGCGCTTATGAGCAGAGCAGAGTACTGCTGTATAAAATTAATAATTGAAAAATGCTATACGTTAACGAGACCGGCCCACTGCCACTTGAGCTTACTTAGGCTAAGTAAGCTCAAGTGGCAGTGGGCCGGTGAGTCGACATAGCCTTTGAGCTATGTCGACTACCTTGGTTCTCTGTCGGATAATCTCGTTTCGGATTCATCCAATTATGGTTAATGTTTGCCGTAGAATTGTTGGAGCAAACGAATACTAGAGTGAAGCGTAGTGTCGGACGCCCTTCGGCAAGATGGGGCTAATGCGAAATGTAGCTTTCCAGCACTGGAGGAGAAGAGCCGAAGACTGGGCTAAGTGGCGCGCCCTGGGAGAGACTTACGTCCAGCAGTGGGTTAATATAGGTTGATGATGATGATACGCTAATATGGATCGCAAACATCGCCGCGCTCTGCGTCACGCTCACGCACGTAGAATAGAAGCTATAATCATTAGCTTTTATGGCTAGGGCCTCTAGCTGTGTTTTAGAAACCTCATGTCAAATTATTTTTTGACATTGACAGTACATCCGTGCGCTTGCAGTGCTGCCAGCTCAATATATTTACCCCTAGAAATGGTGGTTTGAATCAAAGTTCATCTCAGTTTCGAAATACCCTGGGAAAATATTAGATTTTCTCCGCACCCCCCTCTATCGGGATGGAGGGTCATCTTATCTCCCCTTCTCTGCACACATTTTCTAGGAGGTAGTCTACAGTTATTGAACCGTGCCTTGCTTCCACTGGCAGTTTCTGGCAGTCAACCAGTGCAAACACAACAACAAACAAAGAAGTATTCAAATATAACATTTTTTTTTTCTAATAAGTTCGAGTTTTTTTTGTGTGAATGTTTCAGCAGTTCAGTTTCAGAAACTTACTGCTATTAATTGAATCTAGTGGGCGCGGCGCGCGAGGCGCTCACCACGACAGTTGAGTTGGCAGCACAGACACTTCATTCAAGTTCATTCATTCATTCACACGCACACGGCGTTTTTGTTTTGCAAAATGACATACAAACGAAAGAAATACCATGTTGGTGATACTCATCTTAAAAAACGTTGGAGAGTAAGAAATAGGAAGAAGGATCTTGATCAAATCGACTCTGATATCAAGGAAGGTAAACTGAATTTTCCACTATTAAACTTTCTCACGTTTTGCTACTTTGAGGTTATGTTTTGCTAACATTTATTGTTATTCTTTCAGAGAATGCAGGAAAACTGTTGAATCAGCAAGTAGACTTGGACCTGCCCGGTGCTGCTCAGCACTACTGCTTGCATTGCGCGCGGTATTTCATTGACGATCACTCTCTGCAGGATCATTTCAAAACAAAAGTGCACAAGAGGCGTTTGAAAGCCCTAGAACTCGAACCTTACACTGTAGAAGAGGCTGAGAGGGCTGCCGGTCAAGGCAGCTTCAAGCAGCCAACTAAAAGGAAAATAGTCACACAAAATACTGAAAAAAGTTTAATAGATGAAGATGGTGATGCTATTTTAGAAGAAGTAAGTCCAAGCAAGAAAGTTAAAATAGACGAAGATGCTTCGTAATTCCATGGGCATTCTCGCACTACACTGTAAGATCAGTCAAGTGAGGCATTCTGCCTTGTTTGTGAATGGTGCTAAAGCTTCGGAACAATTTGTTTATGTCACTCCACACATTGATGTCTCAGTACAACTTAAATTTAAAGAAGCTTCACAGGACCAGCTGAATAAAAGAAAATCTAACATTAACCTGCACAAAATTGAAGATCTTTGGTCAGTTTATGAAGAATTAAGAATCAAAAAAGTTGAATATGAGACAAAAAAAGCAGAACTCTCAAGAGAATTAGGGAAGCTGATTAAAACTGAACCTGACAGTGAAACTGTAAATAAACTGAAAATTCAAATAGGTTTGATAAAAGAAAATGTCAAGAAATTAAAAGTTCCTCTCTGGTCTGCTGAGGAAGCAGCGAAGGTAGAGGCATTGAAGTTACCAAACCATTTACATCCAAAAACCCCAGCAGTAGAGCCGACCATATTGTACACATACCTATCCCCCCCTCAAAACAATAAAAACCATTTAAAAATTGGTGAAGAGAAAAATCTAATAAAATTCATTAAAAATGAAAACTATTACTTAAGGGGTGATGCTGCAATATTTGAACTTGGAGCCAAGTTCCACTTCAATTCTGTATTGAAGAAAAACAATTTTGTTCAATTCTCCAACCCTGACTTTGTTAAAAGTGTTATTGTTGAAGGCTGTGGCACTGATCATACCAACCCAGATGCCAGCTTCATTCTCCACCACAATGAAGAAGAAAGCCATGTGAATAATGATAGTAGACTACATTTAACTGGGGCTGCTTCCTTATGTTCCTTTCTGGCTTACCACACAAAGAATGTCATTTACTCAAAAGTGTTACCTTTAAAATACTTTACAATGGGTCGACAGTACATACCTTCAGCTCAAAAAGAAGACTGCCTATTCCATGTTAGTCAGTCTTCTGTCGTTGAATTGTTTGGAGTCACAAAAACAGCCAGTGATCTTGATAGCATCTTAGATGAGATGACAGATTTTCTAAAAAAGGTCTACACTGAACTAGGGTATCATTTCCGATTGTGTATTGCACCAGCTGACAAGCTACAAATGTGGGAGTCATTGAGAGTAACCGTTGAAATGTATTCCACCTCCTTGGACAGTTATGTTGAAATTGGCAATTTGTCTCTGAGTGGAGATTTTATTCCGAAAAGACTGATGTTTATGTATGTGGAAAACAAAGAAAACAACTTCCCTCACCTCTTTTCCGGCACTGTACTGAATGTACCTAAGTTTTTGGGTTGTGTTTTGGAGCAAGACAACGAGTTTGAAGTTCCTGAACCATTCAAAGTAAATAAGTGGACATTATAATGAGCATAAACTTTATTATTGTTGGAAACAAGTGGTTTCAAAGATAATTGTATCATATTATGTTGTTCAATAAAATTATAAAAAATAACAAAAATATTTTTTTTACAATAATATTATATCAATAAAATAATCCTAATTTTTATAAATCTAACTGAATTTCTGTTTTCTTCCAATGTGGATTTTCTAAATCCATTGGAGGCTGCAAACTGATCTCTATAATATGCACTTGTCCTTTTTTCGTCAGTAAAATCAAAGTATGTGTTCTGCAAAAAATACTTTAAAGCTGCTTAATGCATAGGTAACCAATGCTAGCTATATTCTCAGAAAAAAACCTTGTGTTAAAACTGCTGAACTGCTGGTTTTGTGTACTTTGTGTACTCATGCTTGTGGCCCAAATTTGAAAGATGTGTTGTGCCTAATTAAAATATTTAACAATTGTATTTTATTCAGTCAGGAGTACCTTGTTCCATAGCCTCCTTCTGGTATGCTAACAAATATGGAACTGAGTTGCTGGACTGTTTCTGGTCTTCTTTTCTCCAGTTCAGGGTCTGGCAAATGCCTAAAACAAAATAATAAATATGTTAGGGGAACAGCATTCACCAAGGACAAAAGGTGGACTAAGGTCCAATTTACACCGCCGGGAAATGGAACGGATTGGAATCGTCAATTTAGCCTCATGATGCAGGAATTCACCGGACCAGGCACTGGAGCATTCTCGAGAATGGGGATTCCGCGGAATATGCGCATCCAATTTTTTGGCTCTTATCTAATTTGTGTGTTATACAATTGATATAAAGTTCATTAAGCTATATACAATAATGTTGCAAAAAAGTTGCTTACATTCCATTCCGCAGCGGTGTAAATTGAGGGAAAATAAGGAAACTAAAAATGATGAACAAACCTTTTATCATCCTTCAAAAGTTGAATCAAATTCTCAATAAGCTCATCCCTCCTCTCAACCTTCCTCAGCCTTGTGCATATCTCATTCATTTGCTTCCTTCCAGCTTCAACCTTCTTCAAAGGTATGTTAGGTAGACTGTTGCTGAACCCTAGGCTTATTTCTTCATGAGTAGTCCATTCATCTGTGGTGTTGCTGTATGTTGATATAATAGGCTTGAGGTTTCTGAAAACTAAGCTAGTTTTGAATTCAAGACTGAGATAAAATTATTTATAGAGTTTCACAGAAATGATAAAACTTTGTCTAGAAACAAAGTATTGCTTATGCTGCTCTTTCTATGACTGTCTTTCTATGACTTTCTATGACTGATGGGAAAGTTGGCATTAGGGCTAGGGAAAATTATTTTATGTGCATTTCCATTTTTAAATACACTGGCTGCCCACCAAAACGAGAGTATATTTAAGTATAACTTAATGCTATACAATTTGACATGTCGTCATAGAGACGTTTTGTATTTCGACACTAATAGTTTTATTAGTAATTGTAAATTGACTAGAGGTACTATGTCCTTAAGTAAACGTAGTAAAATAACTATTGCTAAATTGTTAGCATTTAATATTTTTGATCCTGTTATAAGTACTATAACACAGTTCACCGACAAGTCCCCAGTTAGTAGCAGTACCTACTAATATGGGTGAACAAGCTTTGGGGCCTATTGCCCAACATTTAAACTAGTGTCCTCGACAATGGGAAGTCCAGGCACTTTAAATGTCGTACACCAAAATATGCAAGGGCTTCCCAGCAAAGTTTTAGAATTAGAACTATTTATGAATTGTTTCAGTGTAGACATCATGTGTATTACAGAACACTGGATAGTAGAACTAGAGTTACTCCCTTTTTATGAAAAATATAGTATTGTAAGCTCTTTTAAACGAAAGAACGCTATGCGAGGTGGTTCTTTAATTATTGTAAGCAATCAATTGAAATGCAAAGAGCGTAAAGACATTGCAAATCTCAGTATCGAGAGGACTGTTGAGCTGTCGTGTGTGGAGCTGGAGCGGCACATAGTTGTGAGCGTTTACCGTCCCCCGGACGCGGATTTCACCTTGTATGAATCCACTATGGAAGATGTACTGCGTAAAATCTTTAACTGTAATAAAACCGTAATAATCTGTGGAGATTTTAATGTAGATATCCCAGTTCACCCTCTTTCTGAGAGGCTGCTAAATTTGTTTAAATGTTTTGACCTACACTGCTTGTTTCAAGATCCAACAAGGGTGACACTAACAACAGCCACCTGTCTTGATAATATTTTTAGCAGTCATGAGCCAGTAAGTAAATCAGTAGTTAGGCATTTTAGTTCAGATCACTACGGTCATAGCGCTAAATTTGCTTATAAAGTTTTAGATAAACACGAGATTTTCACCCACCGGCCTATCACAGAGAGCCGTATTAAAAAGTTTCAAACCAATATTGAACTGAAAGTGTCCCTCATGCCTTGTCTGACTGACCCGAATGATCTTTTCTCCAACTTATCAAATTTAATTAATGATGAACCTAAGGATACGTTTAAACTTAAAACATGTAAAGCTAGTGTTAGTGTCGCGTTCGCTGACTGGGCCACCCCAGGTATTTACAAAAGTAGGAATACATTATATGAGCTGTATGCTGCTAGGGAATCAATGCTCAATGACCCAGCATTTATTCTACATATTAAAAACTACTCTAAAGCATTTAAAAGAGCTTGTCACGCAGCAAAATCATTACATATCAAAAGAAAAATTGAAAAATCCACAAATAAAATTAAAGCTACCTGGAAAATAGTCAATAATGAGACTGGCAAATCAAAACTCCGTAATAAAAAAATTCATTTGAAAGTAAACAATAATCTTTTGACAACAAACATTGAAGTAGCCAACGCGTTTGATAGTTTCTTTTCCAGTATCCCTAAAGTAGTGACATCGTCTTTAAATTCCTCGGCCTCTGGTGCGATGGCATTGTTAGAGTCTAGTGTTAAAAAATGTAATAATATCTTTAGTTTTAAATACATTAATGCTGACAAAATCGTGAAGACATTTAAATCGTTAAACATTAAAAATACTGAAGATTTATGGGGAATGTCTACAAAACTACTCAGTACTATTATAACTGATATTGCACCGTGTCTAGCGTATATTTTTAATAGATGTGTTGATGAGGGTGTTTTTCCTGATTTAATGAAACCTAGTAAACTCATTCCCCTGTTCAAATCTGGAAATGCAAATGACCCTGCTAACTATAGACCTATCTCAGTATTGCCTACGCTAAGTAAAATATTTGAGAAAGTTATTCTTACTCAGTTGTTATCACATTTTAACCTAAATGGGATACTTCATAGCCACCAGTTTGGATTTACGAAAGGTCGATCAACGACTGATGCTGGTATTCTACTCTTAAAGCACATATATGATGCCTGGGAAAACTCACAAGACGCGATTGGGGTATTCTGCGATCTTTCCAAAGCTTTTGACTGTGTAAATCATGCTACATTAATATCTAAACTTAAACATTACGGCATTCTAAATCGCTCCATTGACCTAATACAATCGTACTTGACTGATAGAGTCCTTAAAGTTGATGTGAGCGGTGAGAGATCTTCTGGGTCAGTTATTGACATGGGGGTGCCACAAGGTTCGATATTAGGTCCTTTCTTGTTTCTAGTGTACGTAAATGACCTCCCTTTTTTTGTTAAAAAACTATGTGAAATAGTACTATTTGCTGACGATACCTCATTAATTTTTAAAGCTGATAGATTGAAGGCTAATTACGATGACGCTAACGCATCTCTGTCGCAAATACTTAACTGGTTTAACGTTAATAATCTTTTACTTAATGCTAAGAAAACCAAGTGTATTAAGTTTACCTTACCAAATGTGACTCTCCGGCCAACTAATATTATACTTAATGGAGAGTCACTTAACCTTGTAGATTCTACTATCTTCTTAGGACTTAATCTTGACAAAAAATTGCAGTGGGGACCGCAAATCAAAGCACTTGCTGCCAGACTAAGTTCGGCTGCATATGCAGTTCGGACTATAAGATGGCTCACTGATGAAGCTACAGCTAGGCTAGTTTACTTCAGCTACCCAGGTAGGAAAATCCGACCTAGACGAATAAATGACGTCATTCTAAGGTCAATTTAGAGTCAGTACTTTATTCGTCGATTAAGTACGTCCCACAGACGTCAATTTAGCGGCAGGTTTTTAGGGGTCGTGAATGTACGTTTTAGCGACGTCTCTTTACGTTCGTCCGTTGGTCGTCCATTACTTTCCTAGTACGGTACGTCATTTTACTAACGTGTTCGCTCAAAAAAAAATTGAGTGCTTGATTTGTTATGTCTGGTAAAGTTGGTTACCTATTTGTTTATCCAAGTTTGTATTATTTATGGATATTTATTTTATTGCCTACTAAGTCCGCTAAAACACTTTGTAGGTAAGTACCTATCTATCAATCCACCTACTTCCTATAAAGCCTATTATTGCCTACCCTATATACCGTTCAGTTACTTAGTAGAATACCTAACTAATCAGTGCCCAGAAAATTCAAATCAAAATCATTGCGCTGTTTGCTATGGTGCTGGGCTGGATGACAGCGGGGGCTGCGTGCGGCGCGGGCGGAGAGCGAGTATCGTTCACCCCGCCCGCGCGCCCGCTTGCCACCCGTCCCGCTTGCCGAGCCTGTGACGTACTTCATCGCGTTAAACGTAACGCTAACTATTACTCCATGTAGGTAAAAGTAAACATTTAACAGCTATGTAATATCTACATAATTAGGAATAACAAATGAATGAATAATAACTAAATATTAACAACAATTAGTACCCGCTAGCAATAATTTTGCGTGAAACGAAACGTATAACGTGTTTTCCCTCCACTTTTAACGGTTGTTTTAGCGCCCGGCGTGGTACGCGGCATGTGCCTTGAGTGCGATGTAGCCAGCTTAAGGTTTTCGCCACTTCTAACAAAATAATTACCTATTTGAAATCAGAATCAAAGATTGAAGAATAATAATGTAGCGCGTAAAGGTAGGTAGGTCTCTCACTTGTAAATACTGTTGGAGTAGATGAGAGAATTATTATCTATTTCATTTTTGTATCGATTGCCTGGAGAGCTGGAGAGCTGGTATTTGTAGAAAAGCTGTCATTTATTCAGAGATTATGACCAAATGCGAACTCTAGTAACAGTGAGTAGTGTTAACAAAATAAATAAAAGTCTATCCATCTGACATTTTACTGCTTACATAATGTCAGATGGATAACTTTTGATTTTCAGCGGGGCAAAACAAGATAAATATTTTATGGGATATGCGCGTCCCGTTCGCAATTAGCGACTTTAACCGACTGTCTAGCGGTGTAGCGACAAATGCGACAATAACTTAAGTCGAGTGGGCAACATTATAACTCTTTCCATTCCTCCGCGTTCTTGCTGCGTTTCGCGTCGGCTTCAAGTTCTGTGCTTTATTTTATCAGTTATCTCTGAAATATCTCTTTTCTGTTTGTGTTGTGTAGCTGTGTGTGATAGGTAAGCTGAGCGTTATGTTTGCTGTTATACAATTTTCGGAAAACGACGGCGGTACAGTTTCTGTAGTGAACCGAGATTGGCTGACGCCTAGGCGATGCGAAGTCTATTGGCCCCCAGCCAAGGGCTCCAAGGCATTTGACCGATTCCTTGGCAATCAAACATCGCCTGACGAAAAATGGAAGCTATATGGGGTGCAAAGAGTTTTTTACGAGACTGGTATGTAATTTTTGTCTGCCTGCTGTTTCTACGTAAGTCACCACCCACACCGGTAATGTGGTGAGTGTGGTTCTTTGTCATAAACATCAATGCACGTGCCGTTTTTGTAATAGCCCTTTCAATTTTATTTGTGCATGTGTCTGCCTAACTTTTAAAATTGTCTAACCCGAGAAATTATCTTGTAAAAATCTATCCTACTTATAGGTGATGTTCTAACCTAGTTGTTAACAATGGCTGTTGGTTCTTGATAGTTGGATTGATACCTATTGAGTGCATGTTCTTGCTTGCTTTAGATGACATAGAAAAGGCAAAGAAAAAGTTGAAACTGGTGGAGGTGTCTTCTGATATACAGACCGAAGAAGAAACTGAGGTTTCCAAGAGGAAACCTCAGAAGAACAAACGTTATATTAGTAGTAGTGATAGTGATGAGAATGATAATTTTACCAGACCGCCACCCTTTAAAAAACAAGGTTAGACAATTCCCTTCTTTTCTTTGGCGATGATTATGTATGCTTAACCTATTAAATGCTAAGTTTTTGTTTCACAGTTTTAAGAACGCCACAATTCATTAATAAGTCTGATGATCCCTTAAATGATCCGACATCGGATCTACCAATACTGTCTGCCAGTTTGTTGCAGGGTATGTATAGCTAATAATATGATTTGAGAAAAAAGTTGATTTATGTAAAGTTAGCATAATTATTTAATTAGGTATAATTAAATACATACACACTATTATTCCTGTAACTGAGAGACTACAGGTCCTAGAGACTTGAGGAAGCTTTTAGTATGAAAATAAGTTCACACACGGGAAGTCAGCTTTCATTTTATTTAATTTGCAGGTTTGGAACAGGAGGCTGGAGCTGGAGCTAGTTCAACTGCTTGGCCCGAAGATATCCATGTTCTTGATACACGCAATGTAACTGCAACCACTGAACTATCTGGTATGTAGTCCTCTTAGTGAAAGAGCTATATGTTATAACATTGTATTTTTTTAGTTGTCATTTAGTAATTGTATGTTATGTTGTATTGGGTACGTTCTACCCACCTACTATCTGAGGCTGTATTTTTATTTAGTTTGGAGGGCACATACAACCCAGTTGTGGTAATCAGTGTGCAATGTTACTTCTTAAAAAATATGATGTTTTTTAGGATACCAATCTAAAGTGCTGTCTTTGTTATCTCTCATGAAAACGCAAAATGATCAAATCATACAAATGTTAAAGCAAAATCAAAATTGTCAAGGCACACTGAAAGAAGATTTCAAATTCCCAATTAAGACAGCTGCAGAGTTGCATGCAACGGAACAACTGCTGCTACTGAAAGAAAATTACGTCAATTTGGTAAACATTCTTTCATATATTTTACTACCTTACAGTACAGTACTTACAAAGTAGTATTTTAATTGAAATTAACATTCACAAACAATTAAAACACTACCTTCCTTCCTAAGCAGTCGAGTATAAATATGTTTAGCCAATCCATAAAGCCGGTCTTCAGACTCAAGGTCATTTTTAATGGTATTTATTTGATTGAGTATAGCTATCTCTAGATCGCAAAGTGGTCTGCAGTTGCTCAAATTTTCTACTACAATTTACTACTATATTTTACCTATAATTTAAATGAATTAGTAATTGAAGTACAAACATTAGGAACAAAATACATACATAAATGACTGATACCAAATTTTTTATTACAGGTATCCTATATTAAGATACTGGGTGGCAGTGATGCAGCCTCAAAGGTTTACCGCATCTTGAAATGGGCGTTTACAGACCATGTTGCTGTTCAATACAACTTTTATGGAAAACGATCAAATAAAAAGGCGTTTTGCCATCTGCGCATCCGGGATTGTATTGTTGGTAGGTACCTAAGTTTTTTAATAATCTATATAATTATTTATTTGCAACATTATGGTTACAGTACCTACATACGTTGTTTTGTTCTTAAAAATAATGGTTATTCATGTCATGTCATTAAATCTACACAAATATTATAAATTGGATAGTTTGTTTTTATTTTTGTATGTAATGATTCTACTCAAAAAATACTAAGCTGATTTCAAAAATTATTTCACCATTATAAAGCTACATTATCCCTGCATAACGCTGCTTTTACTAGTGATTCGCCCTGGCTTTGCATGGGAGTCATTTAGAAAAAGAAGGTGAATAATCTGAAGTCATTGCCTTTAAATTTTTCTACCCGTTCGAAGCTGGGACCGATCGCTAGTCTAGTATAAAAGTAATAAATGTCAGGCACCAGAATTAATTTTGGCGCGTCACTTGATTTAATTTGAATACTGCTGACTACGTTACGTAATTCATTTGTATTTTTTATTATTATAGAAGGCGTTGTTACCTCAACATCTGGTTGTACAGAAAAACAAGTAGAGGACTCCATAAAAGTCTGGCTCAAGCATGCCCCTGAACGAGTAAAGAAGAATGACAAACAGATTCAGTGTTAGTTACCATGACAGAAAAGATAAAGTACACACCAAAGGCTGTAGTTGGCCAACGGCAAATGTTGAGAAGGGCAAAGGAAGCAAAGTTAAGTCTTATAGCAGGGATAAATGCGCCTAGTACAGTGGGTAGTTTGCCATCTACATCATTGATTAATGTACTTCCCCAAAGTCCAGCACCACATATTATAAATGATTGTTCCTTCTCTATAGAACCTGAGGATTCTATAGATCTAAATGATGTACAGGTTATGCCTAATACAGATTTTAACAGCACTAGGGAGGATTTGAAATCAAAATTAATACACTGGGCAACTATTCAGCATCAAATACCACATAATGCTGTGGATAATCTACTCAAAATTTTGACTCCATTTCACCCAGATTTACCTAAAAATAGTAGGACATTATTTAGAACCCCAATAAATATAGATGTCACATATTTAGAAACTGGGCAACTTGTTTATTTGGGTCTGCTGTCAGAAATTAAGAAACAAATAAAATTGTTTGGTGGTAATGCTGAGAATAGAGAAATTAGTTTAAGTTTTAATATTGATGGTTTTCCACTTTTTAAAAGTTCTAACACACAATTATGGCCTATATTGGCCCTGGTTAAGAATATACCTAATGCTAAACCTTTTCCCATTGCTCTTTTTTGTGGAAAAAGCAAACCTGCACCTTTACATGCTTACTTGGTGCAATTTATAGACGAATTAGCAATCTTACTTAGAGATGGGTTCTGCTTTGAGAATTTTCATTACACTGTTATAGTACATAGCTTTATTTGTGACGCGCCGGCGCGAGCCTTTGTTAAGAGTACAAAACAACATGGTGGTTATTCCGCCTGCGACAAATGCACCGAGCAAGGTGAATACCTGGGCAGAGTTATTTATCAAAGTGTGACAGCACCCAAAAGAACGAACGAATCATTCCGTGCAAAATTAGATGAAGACCACCATGTTGGAGAATCACCGCTCTTAGCACTTCCCATAGACTTGATAAACACATTTCCTATTGATTATATGCATAACATTTGTTTGGGAGTTATGCGTAAGTTGTTAAATGTTTGGATTAGTGGAGGTTTAAATGTTCGATTACGAAGTCTATCAGTGAATTCCATATCAGAAAAACTAATTTATTGCTCAAAATTTATACCAATTGAATTCAATAGAAAACCCCGAAGTTTAACTGAACTGGCCAGATGGAAAGCAACTGAATATAGAATGTTCTTGTTATATGTCGGTCCACTTGTTTTGAAAAAGATCTTGCCACGTTCACTTTATGAAAACTTTTTATTGTTTCATTCAGCTATCACTATTCTTTGTTCAAAAAAACATATAAATGAAATTGGTATAGATGTTGCACAAGAACTATTGCTCATGTTTATAAATCATTCCAAGTCAGTATATGGTTTAAAATTTTTAGTGTATAATGTTCATTTGCTATGTCATGTAGGAGAGGATGTACGTCTCTATGGCCCACTAGATGAATATTCAGCATTTCCATTTGAAAACTTTTTAAACACCCTAAAGAAATTGGTCCGATCACCTAATAAGCCCTTACAGCAAATTGTTAAAAGATTGAAAGAAATGGAATTTCCTAAGGTATATGATTCTGTACCAAAAACATGTGCTTATGATCGTTATGATTCTGGACCTGCTCCTGAGGGTAATGTTTTTGAATGCTTTAAGAGATTAGTATACAATAAATTCACATTCTATGTTGCATCATCTCGTGAAGCGGATTGTTATTGTCTTATTAAGAATAAGAAAGTGTTCAAGATATTTAATATTCTTAAAAATGATTGTTTCTTTGTCTATGGACGTGAGTTTGTGAACTATCAGCCATTTTATGAATATCCATTTAATTCTGTAACTATTGATGTAATGCAAGTAAAAGAACTTTCTAATTTTAAACTGATCCCTATCAGTGAAATATGTACCAAATGTGTGGTAATTCCTGATGAAAGTTATACTGGGCCGTTATTCACTATTGCCAAACCACACGCGTTACGTGAACACGTTAAGACATCGGCTTAGCAATCGTCGGATTTTGAACGAATCATGTGAAATAACCAAAACATCAAACGTGGGGCATAGACAACTAGTCTTGTGGCATACAGAATACCATTTTTCGATTCCACACCAAGGCGCGTTTGCGTTTAGATCACGTTGTAAAGTCACACGTTTTGGGCACGGAATCTCCAATGTAATAGCGAATAAGGCCCCTGTAAGTATCCCATTACTCCATAGCTAATTATTATGTATAATTAACTGTCAGCTGCACTGGAATGTATACAATTCCTGACTTTCAGGGAAGTATATAGCAGCATTGCAATAGACATTTACAGGGCAAATGCTTATGTGAACTAATGGGCTGAAATTCATAATTTTTTTGTTAATGTGGTTTACATGTATTTTGCAATGCCGTTATACACTTAGGTTGTTATTAATAATCCTGGCGTAGCGTTGGACTAGTTAATCCGTGTTTTGTCACATTTGCTCGAGTTGACAATTGCATGTCAATGCAAGAGACAAAACACGGATTAACTAGTCCAACGCTACGCCAGGATTATTAATAAGACCCTGAAAGTCAGGAATTGTCTAAATTCAACTGCAGCAGACTGGTACTACTTAGGGTTTAAGAGAGGTAACTCTATAATAACATGTACGTTCCCATTTTGTCTAACCTAACCACTAAGGTTAAATTTTCAATAAATTTTATAATTGCATGTATTTCAATTTTTTTGTATAAACCTAGGAGTACCTACCTACCCCTGTAGGAGGGTGGTGTGGGACGTACACCACCCTTTAAAGTACGTCATTCTGACGTCGGGAGATCGGTCCCAGATTCGTCCCCAGGACGCTACCAAAGTACGTTCTATGGACGTCATTATAGGGTCAATAGTTAGGGCCCAAACTAGTCTCTATTGACGTACGAAGTACGTCATTCCAGCATATCATTCCGGCCGTCACTCTGTGACAGCCTTAGTACGTCGGCAAAGGACGTCGTATGGCTGTGACAAATTGACGTCATCTGCGGAGGCTCCCGACGTAGTAAAACGACGTCAGGTACGTCTAAAATGACTGTAAGCGGACGTCAAACTGACGTAAAATTCCTACCTGGGTACTTCCATAGTGTTATGTCTTACGGTATCCTTCTCTGGGGGAAAGCAGCTGATATTCAAACTATATTCGTTTTACAAAAAAGGGCCATACGTGCCATCTATAAAATGAAATCACGAGACTCATTGAGGGAGCGATTTAAGGAAATTAATATCCTCACAGTAATTTCACAATATATATATGAAAACTTACTGTACACTCACAAACACATCTGTAGCTTTCAGAAAAATTGTGATTCACATAATATTAACACTAGAAATAAAAATAAACTTTATATTCCCAAATTTCGTTTACAGAAGGTAAATGGGTCTTTTATGGGGAACACTGTACGCTTCTACAATAAACTTCCGGAAAATGCAACTAAGCTTCCAATTCGGAAGTTTAAAGCCTATATTAAGAGTAATTTGATAAAGAAAGCGTACTATACTCTAGATAGCTATATGAATGATAAAACTGCGTGGCCCGATGTCCCGGTCACTCTACCCATAGGAAGCTAGCATGTCAATTTGCAATGTCTGTACCTACTATTTAATATCTTATTTTTATATCTGTGTAGATACTTTATTATAACTTTGAAGCGTAGCGTGTGCTGTCTTTGAAACTTTTGCTTTTGTATAATTACATTGCATACGTCTGACTAAGTGAAGTGGCACCACACTGGAACTTCACTGCTATTATTTTAGACTATTTTTGATTTGTAAAAGGATCATATAAAAAAACGGTAGGAACCGAGACGTAGTTTGTTGCCTGTTCTTCTACGCTTGGTCGCGTGGAACTGGCACCTAGACTCACCTAGCTTTAAGACGTTTCAAAGTGATTCTTGTATCGTATTGAATAAACGCTTATTGAATCTTGAATCTTATTGAATCTTGAATCTTGTCCAAAGACTACATGAGCAATGAGTAAGTTTGGAAGATCAGTAGTGCTAATTATATTTATCTTATAAGTGATGCTTTTAATTCAGTTTAGTTATCTAACAGAAAGTTCTTGCAGGTATACTAACTGGTTTACCTGAATTCAATGGATAAAAACACAAAATCATTGCATTCTTTGACATATGTTTTCAGGGATTGAATATACTCATGTGGAGATAATTCTGTTTTAACGAAATCCGCAACTAATTTTCCTCTACCTAGAAAAAAAAAATGTATGCATGTTTAGTGGCCCTAGAATAAAACCGTTTATTCTAATGGAAATTTGACAAATGAAATAGTTTTAAATAAAATTCCAAGTCTTACTTTTGGCATTTGGTTTGAGGGTTCTTGGCAAGTTCAAAAGCACTCCCAATTTCCTGCGGCTAGGAGACATCGCGAGCCAAGTTCCTCCATCACAATTAGCTTGTAAGTCTCGCCCTGAGAACGTTAAAACATTAAAATACTAAAACTCATGTACCAATGAATACTTTACACTTCAGTTTGTTATCTACCTCCAATAACATTTTGATCTTCATCCCAATACCACATATTTTTGGAAGGTCTCTTGTAAAATTCATCTCTGTTTGAAGCCACTATCAAACTATAGTCACTTTCATTATCTTGGGCGCCGTTGTGTACGAAAATGATGCACATTTTACGGAAGATGTTTCGTGAAATAGACGACAAAACAAGTAGACGACACAGGGCAAAGTCCTATTATTTAGATAGGTAGGATAAAGTAAAAATGGTCTTCCCGGCTATCACCGCACCAGTCGGCAGTCGGCAGAATCGGCAGATTATAATAACTTTATTCTAATGTTGCACAATCTCTCGGACAAACGTAAATAGTATTAGAGAAATAGAGCTAATAAATAACTTTTAACAGAATTTTTGTTTACCAACAATCAAATCAACAAAATTTTTTTTTTTTTTAATTTTGTGCTGGCTTGAATTCAAAGTCCTTCCGCCAAGTCCTATAAAAACAATCAAAACAAAGCGAAGTGTAGCCAAATGGCTTTGATAAAATTCATGCATTTCATTGATGATTTATAGTCTTTTCATACGCTAAATGGAAATCATTCATCATTCACGTCCCGTCTCTTCAGCTGGGAACAAATTACGGACGCGGCTGACGGACGCGGCTGCCAGCCGCGACTGATAGATATCTAGATAATGAATATACACTGAATTGTGCAAACTATCGGATGTAAGCCGCGGACGTAACCTTGAGCGTTCGAATGTCCGACAGAAATCTGGCAAGCCAGGTCTCGTTCGACTGTGCACACCTTAGACAATTTAACCTAAGGACTTGCCTTGCATCTATTCAGCCTAACAAATTTTTCTGCCATATTTTGAGGGGGACGAGGAAAGCACACACTGAAACGAAAGCGACACACATTCAAACGATCGTAACACACACAACAATTATTTGTGTTGTTATGAACGCACACAAATACAAATCTTTAACACTAGTTCAAGTTTACTGTATATACAGGTGACACACATTCAAAATACAGAGAACCACAACAGTGATGCCGTATCATCATTTTATTTTACCCTATGTTAAGTATGAAAGAATGTAAGGCTTCCGAAGTCAGTAAGATTTATTTATTAAAATATTCATTCTGAATATTATTTTAGATTTCATGGCACTAATGGTCGTCAGGTATTTATGTTCAAGACAAACAATATAAAAATTACTAGCAGTTGGTGCCCGAGCTTCGCTCGGTATTTTTTGATTGGTAAACTGTTGTTGTGAATTATATTTAAATACGAATTACTTACATACTGATTAAATATTAATATTTTTCGATCTTACCGACATCATAATAAACTCCACTACTCGTCAGTAGATGGCGTTCTCTGTCCCATTAACTCATGACTTAATCAACAGATGGCGCTAGGAGTTATGATTTTATGATAAAGTTGATTATTTACTTTACGATTATGGAGACATTTTCTAAAAATGAATCCTAGCTAGATCGTTTTATCGTCCCCGAAAACCCCTGTATACTTAATTTCATTCTAACTATATTTATTCAAAACTAGACTAAAGCAGCTTTTGTTGAAAGGGTGTTTTTATTCTACTGATGATTTTATAAATATGGTGTGACATTGCTAGTATTTTGATAACAATTTCTTTGATAATTATTTAATTTATGATATGACTCATATTATTTTTGCTTATTATGTACTATTTTTCAGACACAAATGTATAATTGTTAATGAATGAATATCACAGGCAGACTAGTTCATTTCGTTCAATTGATCTGGACTGGACAACACTAAAACTACAGCCAGCTCTGATGCCATGAGGGACAAATCCTCTAATGTATGTTACTCATTACTTGCACTAAGAACCTATTTTTACCCCAAATCTCGACAAACTACATCTTGATTATGTTGGCAGCATTACTACTCAAAACTGACACTTTCATAGAGATTGATAAATTTTCTGAGCTTAAAATCAAAGATATCGATGTTTTTATTTGACCTAAATAAACTTATCATTTAAGAACCAATATGGGGTCAACCTCAGAATAAGAGCGAATAAGCTGGAAACTCGTATACACCGTCATAAAGGTGTTCTAAAAGTTATTTCAAAAATAACATGAAATTCTATGATGACTACGTTAGTTTTTCAAGGTAAAAGGTCACAAAAACTATCCATCTTATAAAAGGTGGGATAAATAAATGTTTGGAACTAAATTTGTGTCAAATGCTATGCTTTTGGATGTCCGAATACGCAAATTGGCAAATTTTATCATCCGCACTTGATGTGCGGGCTGGTTTTTCCACAAGGTATAAAGTTAAAAGTTTTTTAAGTTCCTAAATTGTTCAACAGCTACATTGTTAAATTAAACAAGTAGGCTACGTAATGTTATGTATAAAATAACACGTTACAACTTCAACACAATCCGTTGGTGCACGACTGGATTTGAACCCACAACCAATCAGAAAGCTAAGACAAATCTACTCGCTAGAACACCCGTGCTTATATCGATATCGATAAAAACTGTGTGTAAACATTTATCCACCTCTAACACTAGCCTCGCTACCGGAGGGCGGGGTTTTGATGTCTCGGGCCTGTCAGGTCTGGAAAAATTCAAAGCCAAATCGACTTAATACCTAAATCAGTAAGGTCAAAAATTCATTTTTGAAATGCCAACTATCTCGTGGGGAGTTCATAGGTACGTCATAGGTAGTCTCGTTAAAATTTTAAATTTTTGCTAGTGACTAAAATTGCTTGGCAATTAGAGATTATTTCGCAATTATAGTCTATTTCATTTTGTGATAAGGTTGAAAATTAAATGCGGATAATTGACGGCAGGAAACTCGAGGCGATTCGATCTTTTTCGTATAATCGTATACTGAATCGATGTTCTAGAGCTAAACGCCGCACAACAATTTTACATTATTTTAATAGAAAAAAGCATTAACTATGCAAAAAAATAATTACACATGAAATGTTACACCATCTTTTTACAAGCTTGATGTGTATGACTTCCTATTTTATACACTGCAACTGCACATGTTGGCATTTTTAGAAGAGGTCCTTTCACCGCGATACCGATACTGACACTGATAAAGATCGATTACGAAGTGGTTTTTATAAACGTGCTAGATATGTCAGATTCATTAATCTTGTACCTTTTGGCAGAGGGGAAGATCCATGCAAGGCAGGTCCTGATCTAAATTGTCTGGTGCACACATATCAGTCGCGGCTGTCAGCCGCGTCCGTCAGCCGCGTCCGATAATTTGTTCCCAGCTTCCAACCAGCTTCACTCATTCAATTATTTCAATTTCTTCTTCCTCTTTCATCAGAAAGAAACGTCATTATAAACAAGCGCGAACGGCTAAACCAAGGCGAAACGAAAAGATAAATCAAAACAAAAACTATTACTATTTATGTAGTTAACAGACAAAGCGCACGCCTTTGTAGTTTGTACTCTAAAAATCGTGTTCTTCTGTCTGTGCATTTTTGTTCAAGCCTGCCTGTACGCCTACGTTCAGCCGAAACAGGAAATTCCTTTTACCTTGGAATATCAAGGTTATTACGGTACGAGAACCGGCAGCGGTCCTTCCACAATGGCAAGCTCCAAAGGAAACATCGAGATTTCGGACGATGACGACAGTTTCTCTCTTCAAGACGATTCCATTCTAGTAAGCAGCGATGAAGACACCACCATTCCTAAAGAAAACTGTCTCACGTCCGATTCTGACGATGATCTTCCCAAACTCGACATGCAATCAAAAAAACTCGCTGCAATCAAAAGATTGTTTCCCGCAGCGAAGAACCATGATGTTACAGCTAGTACCTCAAAAGATAAGAAGCTAAATGAAGATAAGATACCATCAACTTCTGAAAAGCCTAGAGACCCTGGTGTGAATAGGATGATTGAGAGTGTCAATGTGAATCTGCCTGTGAACCCCTACGGGTGCCAGGTTGCTCTTATGTCTATGGTGAGTATCTAAACTAGTTACCATGCATTATAATCAGTGATTGGAGTAGGTAAATTGATTTTTGGTACTTGTATCATAAATGCACACAGAAAGAATAACATGGATAAGCCGTATTTACGGATTCCATTAAATATTGTTAATGTTGGTAGTGATATTATTACTACTCAATTCAAAATTTAAAGGAAGGTATCAAAACTAAATTAATTCATTATTTATCTGTTGAATAATAAAAACAATCAAATTCCGATCGAAGCTTGGCATGTCGTCGGCGGGCGTACGCATTGTTCTGATAACCGGTTATTGTACTACCCATGATCCTTTGTTCTGATTGGTTGTTGGGTTTCCTCAAATCGTGACTGTGTGCCGTTAAAAAAAATATGAAGAATATAATATTGTTCATTTTATTACAATTCATACCTTTTTTTTTTCTGAGGATGGCAAATCATCAAATGACTCCTTCCACTCCGGCAGAATACAATTCCTACTTAAGTTCCGGTTTTTTTTAATAATCCACCAATTCCTTAAGAATGTCCATATTAATATATACGTTTCAGATCAATGACCCCAGTTCAATCTACCTACTCCGATCACTGATTATAATACATTATTTGTGGTTGAATAAATACAGTAAAAAGACAGTTATAATATAAATAATTAGCCCATTATTCAAATTTTTGGGTAACTGGGTACTGTAGCCTTCTTCATTTGTGTCATGTTTTATTTCACTGTTTTAGTTGATAAAATCAATAAAAGGAAGTAAGAACTGTCTGCTGGAGAGTCCTACAGGTTCGGGGAAGACCCTGGCATTGCTTTGTGGGGCACTAGGCTGGCTCTCTGCTGAAAAAAGTAAGAAACATTTACACATTACATTTTACAGTGAACTCACACACACAAATACCTGTTTCATCCATATATATTTTCCACTGGCTTCTGTTGTGTGCGTAGAGGAGGAAAACGGATACAAACAGCAACAAAAAAAGCTTAACAATTTCAGTTATTCAATGCCCTATTCTCTAGATTAGCAAGGTTTCTTTTTTTAATTTTATTATTATGCCATTTTATTCCGAAGAAATTTTTCGTTACATGTTTACATAATACATATTATTTTAATATATGATTATTTGATTAAATATATATTTATTTTTTATTTTTTATTATGATTATATTTTTATTGAGTCTTGGGACGCCCACTTGAGGGCAAAGGCCTCCTCCAACCCTTTCCAACTTTTCCTATCTTTAGCCATCCGGGTCCATGTTGTCACACAAAAAGGGCCCGCCTGCGGCCTACTTGCGGAAAACCAGTCCTCACATTAAGTGCGGATGATAAATATGCTAGGTATGCTTGAAAGTCGCAAACAGCAAATCAAACATAATGTATATTTTCTAGATAAAGTAGCTCAAGAAAATGCCAATCAGTACTTCTCGGATCACCCCGAGCTGAACAAGGTGGAGGGCGCTAAGGAGTATATAACCACCCCACAGAAGAATTCTGCTCAGGGCACTCCTGAGAAACCGTTCAGGGTTGGTACTTTTGGTAAGCAACTGATTTGCATAAAATGTATATAAATATATTTATACTGTTACACGGTTATTTATCTCGTATATTACCTTATTTTATGTATTTTCCCGACGTTTCGGCTAGGTTGCAATAACCGTGGTCGCGGGCTGACTGGAGCATTATATGGATATGTTTTATGATCGCGAAAGTTTACAATACAATACAATACAATCATTTATTTGCGAAACATAGGTTATAATTACAGGTTTAAAAAGTACTATTGTATTATAAATAAATATTTTGGAATTTCCACACAACATTATCTAGCCCCAAACTAAGAGAGAACACTTGTGGTCTAGTGGTAGTGGCCTCGCCTTCTGATCCGGAGGTCGTGGGTTCAAATCCACTCGTGTACCAATGAGTTTTTCTGTCGAAAAATTTATGTGCACTATGCCAGTACTCTCAAAAACGGTGAAGAAAAACATCGTGAGGAAACCGGCGTGTATTAGAACCTAAAAAAGTTCGAGCAACACGTGTCAAGGGTCACGCAAAAAGGGCCCACTAGCGGCCTACTTGCGGAAAAACCTGCCCGCACATCAAGTGCGCATGACAAAACTTGCCGAAAACCGTAGCCCCAAACTAAGCAGAACTTGTACTATGGAAACCAGATCTGATATACAAAACATACTATTTTGTTTTTAAAATATGTACCTATACTTAAATTACAAGAGTACTATATATTTTACTAGGTTCAGAGAATTCAATTTACGCGCGGACCTACAACTCAAAATCTATCTGGTCCCAAACTTAGCAAAGCTTGTACTATGTCGAGAATTTTAAATTATCGTTTGATTTTCCCCAGGCGAAAAATCAATCTACGATAAGCCAAATGAGGCAGAAAATGGCGATAGCGGTAACACAAAACGCTCACAACCTATGACTTGCGATGGAGGTAAGCTAGAATAAATTATTGCGAAATATTTTGGAGCGCGACGAAGTACGGTGCGGTATGGGAAGGGAAATAGGCCACATGCATCCAAATACTGTTTTTTTTTTCCGGTGCTAATAAAAAAAAATGCTACCCGAAGCCACTTTCACGCACTGGTCATCTAGTGGTAGCGGCCCGCCCTCTGATCTGCAAGTCGTGGGTTCAAATCCAGGTGTACCAATGAGTTTTACTGTTGAAAAATGTATGTGCACTATGCCAGTACTCTCAAACGGTGAAGGAAAACATCGTGAGGAAACAGGTAAAAAGTTCGAGCAACACGTATCAAGGGCCCGCCAGCGGCCTTCTTGCGGAAAAACCTGCCCGCACATCAAGTGCGGATGATGATTTTGCTGAATTTGTCATTTTCACGCGGATGAAGTCGCAGGCACAGCTAGCTTAGTTATAAAAGCATTTGTTATCTACAGAGCCAGATGCAGGTTTGGTGAGAATACATAAGAAGCGTAAGGTGGATGAGAGCGACACATCCATTCCTGAACTGAAGACTCCAGAGAAGGGTAATGGACAGTCACCAGCAGACACGCCTGAGAAAATAAGGTAAATTTAACTTGAAACTACTTTTATGAAACGGTTTTAAACACTATTTTTATGAACAACGGCATATTGACCATGATTTAATTTTGTGAGTGTTCATTTCATGCACCATGATCACGGGTTGAAATAAAACATAAATTGCTTGCTTTAAAATGATGGCATCGAAAGGGATTTCATTACACGGCATTGAAAGACGCGTCAAGAGCTTCCGCGGCGGGATGCCGTGGCGTACTGCGGTAGGCAACGGCATGCCAAAGACTCCGGCGCTTGTTATGACGTACTGCGGAGTGAGGCGGCGTGGCATGCCGTGGCAATTAAAGTGCTGGAATGTCGCTGTATCTAAGCGGCTAATGTGCGCTGACTGACGGCAAAATCTCTAGCGGTCTAAAAGTATAAATAGAATAAATATTTTGGCCAATCCATACAACACTATCTAGCCCCAAACTAAGGAGAGCTTGTACTATGGGAACCATATAGCTGATATAATACTTATATTTTTTTTGTAAAAACATACTTAGAATACAATACAACACCCATACAGAGAACAAACATCTGTGTTCACCACACAAATATTTGCTCTCGGTGGGGATCGAACACGCGACCTACGGCGCAGAAGGCAGAGCTACTACCAACTGAGCTGAGAGGTCAGTCAATAAAGAGTAAAAGAGTATAAGCTATAAAGCGGCCTAAAAGTATCACCAGAGTTCCACAATTGCTCCTATGAACTAATTCCCTACTAATACTAGTGTGGAGTCCATTGCTACATCATGTAAGTACTTACTGCTTTATAACAACCTCATTCATAATGCTGAACGCTTTTAAACGGCTCGCTTTTATCGTTTCACTGGTGCTTTCGAACCAAGTGTGGTGAAAGGAATTTAAGTGCGCCTCAAAGAGGCTCCTTTCGTGCACTTGACATTACATAGTTTCGAACTTTGTAGTACAAAGTTCGAAAATTATGTGTCAAGTGCACGAAAGGAAAGAACGTACAAAGTTTGTACGTTCTACGACATGCCGGTTTCCACACGATGTTCCTTTACTGTTTGAGAGCACTGGCGTAGACGTAGTGCACAATTGCACATAAATTTTTGGGCAGTTAAACTCATTGGTATAGGTAGCGGCACATACCTGAGGGGGGCTAGCGGAATGAAGGGCGGGCGTGCGTAACGCTGATTGGCTCTCCAGTCGCACTCCGCTCTCGTACAAACGGGTTCGATTCCCATGTAATTATTTTAATATCTATCAATGCAGTATAAATTGCTTTTTAAATTGAGTTAAAGTCTTCTTTCAGTAAAATGTACCATCTACAATATTCAAGGTACTTTTCCTATAGAACCATCATAAATGTACCCGTGCCGTGTGGTTTTGCATTGTTTTCAATATTATTGCTTGGCTTGTTCATTGTATTTTAGAAGCATATTGTTCGTGCCTTATCATTTTCATGCATGGCTGACCCAGTTACTTTCTATTCCTTCCTTATAGTGTAAACTATTGTTTGGGTATCTGAGACTTGCGTAGGGCTGTGTACGAAAGTGTTTAGTTTTGGAGGCATCGTATCCTACTAATATAATATTATAATCGCGAAAGTTTGTAAGTATGGATAGATGGATGAATGTTTGTTACTCTTTCACGTAAAAACTACTGAATAGATTTTAATGAAACTTTACAATTAGCTTATACATCAGAATAACACATAGGCTACAATTTATAAAGATATTGTAACGAAGAACGGATGTGAGTAAAGGGAACGGGGCGTAACGGGGCCTCTAGTCAAATATAAATATAGTGTCCCAAAAGTTAAGAGCCGTGCGGGATTTGGAACCTTACCAACTTTTGGGACATTATAAAAATCTTGTGGTGTAGTAAACACTATAAAATCAATGAAAAAATAAATATAAATTCGAACTTTTCATACGGTGCGGTACTTGTGTGACTTTCTATACCAAGAATACTACTATCTGCATCAGTGGCGGATTTGCAGTCTTGGCCACCCTGTGACGTTTTGCTATTACATGGACATTTTGCTAATTTGACTTACTGCTCATTAGACCTTTTGCTCTGTTGGACATTTAGCTACTTATCAGGAGGAATATTTCTTGCTATCATCAGTGATTTTTTTGTCACGATTTGCCACCCCTAATCGGCAGATATTAGGCCACCTGAGGTGCCTTAGGGCAAATCCGCCACTGACGATGCGGAAATGTGGACGGTCGGCTAAAGTTGCATCATGCCCGCCTATTTGACGCCACCGTCATATGTTCCAGAAAGCTGGTGGAAAACCTTCACATCAGGACATCGATGCTTGTAAATTCCAGAGTACCCACCATCTACTACGGCGCGCGGACTCACAAGCAGCTGCAGCAGGTCATCAAGGAGTTTGGACGGACATCGTATTCCTACGCTGGGTGTACTATGTCGCTGTTGTCGAGTAGAGAGCACAGCTGTATCCGGGAGTTCGATAGGAACCTTTGGGGGACCAAGAATGATATGTGCAGAGGGTGTATCAAGGTACGTTTCGTCGTATTTTTCGTGAATACATCATTTTCATCATAATTTCAGCCCGGTATAACCCACTGCTGGGTATAGGCCTCCTTCATATTTTACCAGCCTCTCCTGTCCTGCGCGTCTTTTGTCCAGGTGTTTCCTGCGACCTTTACGATGTCGTCGAGACAGGACACCTTGTTAGACGTGGTGATGGTCGGTGGAGTAAGGCCTTGACCGAATGGTGGCCGAAGTCGGGCCGAAGAAATCTTGGGCGTCCGAAAGCGCGATGGTTCGAATACATAGAATACAATATAACACCCAGACAGAGAACAAATATCTATGTTCACCACACAAATATTTGTTCTTGGTGGGGATCGAACCCACGACCTATAGCAACAATGATAATATCAAATTAACTACTGAATTACTATAAAACAAATCATTTTTCAGAAAATATCTCCAAAGAACCAGGACCCGAATACACCATTCTCAAAGGACCAAACCAATTGCAAGTTCTACGACAATCGCAAAGCGCTGGACAAGAAACGTCTTCCTGCTGCCTTCGACCTCGAAGACCTGACGAATGCTGGACTGGAACTGACCGCTTGTCCGTACTACGCGGCGAGAGAAATGGCTCAGACCGCTGATATTGTGTTCTGTCCGTATAACTATCTTATAGACCCATCTATTAGAGCCAGTGTGAGTATTTTTCATCTAACAAGGTCTTACGAATGCTGGACTGGAACTGACCGCTTGTCCGTACTACGCGGCGTGAGAAATGGCTCAGACCGCTGATATAGTCTTTTGTCCGTATAAGTATCTTATTGACCCGTCTATTAGAGCCAGTGTGAGTATTTTTCATCTAACAAGATCTTACGAATGCTGGACTGGAACTGACCGCTTGTCCGTACTACGCGGCCAGAGAAATGGCTCAGACTGCTGATATAGTCTTCTGCCCGTATAACTATCTTATTGACCCGTCTATTAGAGCCAGTGTGAGTATTTTTGCATATTTCTTAGAGTAACTTAGACTGGTCAAAAACATACACTAAAATATTTTTTTACCGACAGATAGATACCAACTGAGCTGAGCTGATAAAATCGTAATCAAACGTCAAAAAGGCAGTGGCGCTGCTATGCTTTGTGCGATTTTATCAGCTCAGCTCAGTTGGTAGTAGCTCTTCCTTCTGCGCCGTAGGTCGTGGGTTCGATCCCTACCGAGAATAAATATTTGTGTGGTGAACGCAGATGTTTGTTCTCTGTCTGGGTTTTATATTGTATTCTAAATATTTATTTACAAAAATAAATGTAATTCTTATATCAGCTATCTGGTTCCCATAGTACAAGCTTTACTTAGTTTGGGGGTAGATAGTGTTGTGTGGATTGTCCACAATATTTATTTATTTTTACTGCTTAATGGCAGAGAAAACGGATTTATATTTGCTCAGAAGGGTGGGTAAGTCGCAGTTTTACTTGGTCAGTTTGAACAATTCGTTTCGCCAACGTGTCTCTCTCTTTTGTATTGAGAAAAGATGAGACAACAACAATACGTTACGCAGAAACGATCGAAACGAGTTTTTGTCTCATCATTTTTTGCGAAACGAATTGTGCAAATTGATCGAGTAAAACTCGAACTAGGGGTACTGATCTACCCAATTGAATTCATACATCAACCTTATGCCTATGTAATTAAAGTTGATTATTCCAGATGCGAATCAACCTTCAAAACAACATAGTGATAATAGACGAAGCTCACAACATTGAGGACATCTGCAGAGACGCCGCGACCTTTACATTCACGCGGGAAAGCATTCAGTCTGCGCTGAAAGTTAGTTATTTATTTCTACTATAATAGTTAAGAGGTTAGTAAACACTTTTGATTGTATTGTCAATTTCGATGTCTTTAAAATATTTTATAGCCTAAATGCTCCTGGTTTTTAGTTAATTTGTCACGATGACACTCTTTTAGTGTAATTAGCTATGACTCGTAGCTAATTACACTAAAAGAGTGTAATCCATAAATGTCCAGGCAAAAACCCATCTCTAGCTATGAGTATGTATTAATTTATTTCTTTATTGCGCTAAAACAAGTTTTTACAAAAGGAGAGCTTAATGCTTGGCATAATCTTCTACCAGCCAACTTTGCCAGGTGAAAAATAGAGAGTTCGGCATGCTTAAAATAGATTAGAAAACAGTTTTGTATGACAAACCAATACGTGGAAAAGACATGGTCAATACCAGTTTTGTATGACAAACCAATACGTGGAAAAGACATGGTCAATACGTGCAGAGCTGACTAAGCCATGGGTTTCCTCACGATGTTTTCCTTCACTGTTTGAGAGCATTAGCATTGTGTAAGTACATACATTTTCCGAACGGAAAATCCATAGGTACACAACTGGATTCCAACCCGCGACCTAAAGATCGGTAGCCGGGGCTACTACTACTAGCCCACCAGTGCACAGGGTTTTTAAAAGCTTATTGTTTTGTTTAAAAGTGTCTACGGAAAAAGAGTATCTTAAGGGACCGGCGGAGTGCGAATTTTCATACAAACGTAATACCAAAATGATTACTAATTTAAGCAGATTTTCACTATATTATTGTAATTATTGTATGTGTATAGTATTTATCTAGGTTCCTGAACAGTTTTTATTTTAAATTACTTACCTCAAATGAAATTAACGGCAATCACACTTTGCAATGGAAAAAATGTGTAAAATGCGATTGGTGTTTATTTCATTTGAGGTAAGAAATTTAAAATAAAAACTGTTTAGAAACTTAGGTAAATACTATAAGAATACAGATAATACAATAATATAGTGAAAATCTGCCTAAACTAGTAATAATTTTGGTATTACGTTTGTATGAAAATTCGCCCTACGCCGCCGGCCCCTTAATAAAATTCGGCGTCGTAACTTATCACTTTCATATCTTTCAGGAGTTGGATTATGCGTCTAACTACCGGTACCAAGGTGACTCCTCGAACTACTTGGAGAAACTGATCAAGATACTCAAGAGCTGGGATTACTGGTATGTTGTACTTACTTATTCTAAGAAAGTATTAAAAAAATTATATACAGGGTGGTTTTTTGAGTAAAGGCAAGTCCGAAACCACTAGAATTAGGGAAAAGTCGTGAAAGGAGTCATGCCCTCGATTTATAAGAAAACAATAACTGCATATTATATTGTTTTCTCAAATATTTTATTTTTTACGGAAATTGATATGAATTACTTAAAAAAAATATACCAAATGCTTTATTTATTTTTAATTTTTCTTGCTGTCTATAATATACATATTTAATTTTTAATGATTAATATCACAGTT
Organism: Thera britannica; assembly: GCA_939531255.2. NCBI lineage: Eukaryota > Metazoa > Arthropoda > Insecta > Lepidoptera > Geometridae > Thera > Thera britannica. The sequence goes on along the minus strand of OW618039.2, from coordinate 6,896,566 downwards.
TTTATAACTATTGTGGCTATCATCCTTCTTTTTATACTCCCCTGTGTGACTTATTGTTTCCCCAATAAATATTTTGATTTGATTTTGATCTTTAATTATTGTAATTGGTGTCAACCGTCATCATTAAAGTAAATCAATAGATACAATAAATAAATACATTCATTTGTCTCCCCTTCCTCTCTTTCCTTCTACCTTTCCTTCGATGATATTTCTGATGGTATATGGTGTTACAGGTTTTCCAATCAAACATCTCTAGTGGCGAACATGGCCGTGAATAACAATGAAGCGGTTTACATGTGGCAAGCGGAACACTTCGCCAAGACGCTACAGAACCATAACATTGGATACTCTAACTACCACGGTCAGTATCTTATGCGATGGATGTGAACAAGGATCCTGCTTATATAGTCACCTCTCCCTAGCCTAGCTCGCCTTTGTACATGTCCTCTATTTCTGTTCTTTTCCTATGTTTTGTATTGTGTGCCATAAAGAATTAAGAATTAAGGATAGATAAAATAAAGAGTGAAAATATAAGTGAAAGTCTGAAACTCCTTTCTTACCCATGATATACAGGGTTATTCATTATTAGCTAAACAAACTGACAGGGCCTAATTTTTAGATCGTGAATATTTGTTTGGCCGAATCAATTTAATTCCTAAGCTGATTTCAGTTTAAGTACCAAAATTTTATTTTTATTAATTTCTTTACGACATATTGCAAAATTATTGCCACGGAGAACAAGACGATGACCTATCGTTGGCACCCAGGCGGTGACTGAACGCAGAGTCAAAGGTCAAAAAAGGTCAGGCGGCTCGCCTTTGATTAGAAATGGACTGTTAGATGTAACGACGACGTGCCAATGATTCGAAAGGATAATCTTTAACAAAATTTAAAGAAATCATTTCATAAATATTTTTTATTTTATTTGTTGAACATAATTCCTGAGTATTTGTAGCTAATAATTAATACCCCTGTATAAACCTTACCACATTTTATGCAATCAATTTCATTTTGTTTCGATTTTGAACCCATAGTTTTGTTATAGAATTCAGAGAATCAGCGGAGATGTTTTGCAACAAACTCCGCGATGAGCCGGGATGTCTGAACGGCGTCACACAGCCGACCGGCACGCTAGTGGGATCCTTGGATATGGCTCTAGGTAAATATAAACTTGAACACTTCTTTGCCTGGAAGAAATCGCTTTCAGCGATAAGGCCACCCATTGTACTTTATTTTATACCGCTGTTACTGTAATGTATTCTTGTTTACAATAAAGTGTTATCTATCTATCTGTACACGTTTTAAATGCAGAGCTATTTGACTGGACTCTCAGTTCAGTTGTATTTACGAAAAATGCTTACAACAAGCTCACTCTCAAGCCCCAAATTAAGCAGAGCTTGTAGTATGGAAATCAGTACTTACGTACATATTTGTAAACACATACGAGAACTGTGTTCACTCCACAAATATTTGTTATCGGTGGGGATCGAACCCACGACCTACGGTGCAGAAGAAAAATAAGAATGTATTTATATTTTTTATAAAAATGACCAGTGAGTGCCTAGAGTCTGCATTTATCATAATTTAAGGGGCTGACAACAATCTAACAACTTGCACATTTCAACATTTTTGAACAGCAGAATTTTGATTCTAACAATTTTTCCTACCCAAAAGATTGTTTAAGTTGTGTGAGCAAGAAGTTGTTTGACGTTTATCAAACCTTTAATTTTGGTTTTATGCTTCTCAGGATACCTATTCCGTCACGATTGCAAATACATGGATGACTTCAAGCCAGCGCTAGTGCGTACAGTGGCGGGAGACAGCAGCAAATGGAGGAACACACAGTTCAAACAGGTATCTTACCTATTGCTCCATTCCCTTTGAGCGTTCTTTAAGTAAAGTTAATAAGAATTTATTTATTTATTTATTGCATCAAAATAAGTTTTTACAGAAGGAAAAAATAAAGTTAACAAATAGTAAAGCAGCATTTTCTACTAGCCAACCTTGACAGGGGAAAACAGAGGTTAGAGTGCTATAAATAGAGTAGAAAAGAGGAATGAACAGGATGAGGGTAGTCCTGCGGTGTAATTCTTGTAGCGTACCGCCAAGTTCGGTGGAGTTTATTGCATAGACAATAACTGATTCTAAGGCCGTGGCCTCATTAGGCGAACTGTGAGCGGCTGACTGTTCGCTATGCAGACTTCGTTGGAATCAGGAATTGTCTATGCTGAAAAAGCTTCACTTTTTCTTCTTATCACTGGTTTGTTCTTATTGAATTTGGCGATAAGATGCGTCACAGATTCATTCTAATAACTACTCAGTTTTTGTCATTGGTAAGGGATGGAAATCTCTAAACAGAGTTTTCTAAGAGTGAGAGAGAATGAGAGATTTTCGGTCTTCTTCATCGTCAACCTAGAGAAGTCCACTGCTGGAAATAGACTTCTTCAGCAATCAAAATCAAAATAGTCAATCAATCCCAATACATTTAAGGGAGAACAGTTTTCAGCCCTTTCCATCCATCGAACTACATATCTAACTCACAACTAGTTTGGGTTAAAAAAAAACCCTCGATATATTTATTTGTTAAATGTTTATCATTTTTATTTTAAGTTTGTGTATCCATTGCTAACCCATATTTTCTTTACAAATTTCATACTACGCAGGAGGATTACAAAAGAAATGTAAGTTCATAACTAATTACACTGTATTTTAATTCGCTTCATTTCACTTCGCTTTGTTAGTACGCTTCACTTCTTGTTCACCGAGAACAAATATTTGTGTGATGAACGTAGATGTTTGTTCGCTCTTATATTGTATTCTATGTATGTATTTACAAAAGAAATAAGTATTTATAGAAAGAAGTATTTGGTATACTTCTGCTTAGTTTGGGGCTAGATAGTGTTGCGCGGACTCTACCAATCTCTTTTTCAAATCAGCTGATATAATTTCGTCTATACTTGATATTTGGGTAAGAATTTATCTTCGGTGATAAATAACAATAATAGTTAGCAATATTTCGGGGGTAGACGCATTTTTCTCTAATATGGAGGAAAACTGCCGTGTATCACCACGTTTTCAGTGAAATTATAAATTTTGGTGGTTGGAAACCTGCATGACGTAGAACCTTAAAAATTCGAAAACAGTATCAATTACACAAAATAAGCCTATTTGAGACGCACTTAGTTTTACTGCTTTAACCCCCGAATACTGAAACGCAATTCAGATTTAAGCACGTCTCAAGCGACGAATATTTGACAGTTTTCAATGAAAATCTGTCAAATATTCGTCGCTTGAGACGTGCTTAAATCTGAGTTGCGTTTCAGTATTCGGGGGTAAGAGTAGTAGAGCTCTTTATGAAGGGCTCGTCCGGGTGCGTACTACCACCATGCCTATTTCTCCCGTGAAGCAGCATTGCTGTGTTTCGGTTTGAAGGTTGTAGGTGCTGATGAAATTACTGGCACGTGAGGCTGAATATCTGTATGTCTCAAGGTGGTGGACACGACGAGAAGAATAATTAAAATAATTTTATTTCAGTCGATAGAGAAGGAAACATACGAATTACGTCTCCTGTGCATGAACCCGGCCGTAGTGTTCGAAGGGCTGAAGTCTTCCCGATGCATAGTCCTCGCCTCTGGGACCCTCACTCCGCTCATCAGCTTGCATTCGGAGCTAGACACGGAGTTCCCTCTGAGGATCAGTCCTAGTCACGTGATACCACCGGATCGGGTAAGTTTATTTATCGTGTATTGTTCCAAGGGCTGAAGTCTTCCCGATGCATAGTCCTCGCCTCTGGGACCCTCACTCCGCTCATCAGCTTGCATTCGGAACTGGACACAAAATTCCCTCTGAGGATCAGTCCCAATATAGCTCTTTGTATGAACCCGTGCGTAATCTTTGTAGTGTCGAATGCTTATTTAGAAATTTGGCTTATGGAAGAAAGCTTTTACTCAATTGCAGACCTCCTGAAAAAGGGTTCGTGTCGTTTCTGCAACTATTAAAACTCCCCAGTTACTGTTATAGGGAATATATGAATTTTAAAATGTAAGTTTAGGTGTAATATTGTAATGTAGGTAATTATATGTTTTTGCATGCTATCAGTTTTACATAGCGAAATATAGAAGATTTCTGGGAAATTTCAATATCATCAATATCATTTCAATTCTATTCAATTATTTCATTTATTTCTAGGTGTGGATTGGCACATTAGTGACACAACCCGACGGCACTTCTCTAGAATGCAAGAGCAAAGATACTAATACAACGGAGGTGCAAGACTCGCTGGGACAAGCTATACTATGGGTGTGTCAGGTGACGCCTAATGGCGTACTCTGCTTCGTGCCGTCTTACGCACTGCTAAACAAACTTATAGACAGGTAAACTATCACTACATAGTATAACACCTCTAGAATGCAAGAGTAGAGATACTAATATAACGGAGGTGCAAGACTCGCTGGGACAAGCTATACTATAAGTGTGTCAGGTGACGCCTAATGGCGTACTTTGCTTCGTGCCGTCTTACGCACTACTGAACAAACTTATAGACAGGTAAATTATCACTATAAAGTATAACACCTCTAGAATGCAAGAGTAATGACACTTTTAGTAGGAAAAAGCTCTTTGTAAAGGGCTCGTAAGTACTACCACTCCGGGTAAGTACTACCACTATGCCTATTTCTGCCGTGAAGCAGCATTGCTGTGTTTCGGTTTGAAAGGTGTAGGTGCCGGTGAAATTACTGGCACGTGAGGCTGAACATCTGTATACCTCACGCAGGGCAGTGCATCGTAGGGCACGTTCCTGGCGTGCGTGACCTATGAGGCAATGACTTGTAATATGCATGTTCCATCAGCTAGTTGGATACAAAAAAGTAACCTCTACCTAGTTTTACCTATAGTTTTCACATTTATTTTTAATACTTTCCTGTTTGGTCTGTTGTGCTTTTTAACACATACTAAAATGCTTGTAATAGAAAGACTTGAATAAAGAATGGGTTGAATTTAGATTGTTTTTTTTTTCAGATGGCAGTGTTCAGGAGTTTGGAGGCAGCTCTGCGATCGGAAGCATGTGTTCCAGGAAAACAGGAATTCTAGGGATCATAACGATATTATGGAGGTTAGTGTTCAACGAGTTGACTGTCAGTCAGACCTCTGTCAGATTGATTTTTATAATGTCCCAAAAGTTAAGAGCCGAGCGGGATTTGAACGCTGTGCCATCGGATCCTAATCACACTCGACGAATAACTCTTAGGGACTGTTCGGTACTAACGCGACCGTGGCTCCATCTACAGGTTTGACGTTACAGTCAAACCTCGCTGTCAGATTCTTCACACCTCCTACTAACTTTAGTTCAAAGTAAAGTCAAAGTCATTTTTTTGCACTTTCTTTCAGCTGAGTTGGTAGTTGCTCTGCCTTCTGCTACGGTGCAGAATGGTAGTGGGCTCGATCCCCACCGAGAACAAATATTTGTGTGGTGAACACAGATGTTTATTCTCTGTCTGGGTGTTATATTGTATTTTAAGTATGTACATATTTACAAAAAAAACGTATTTAAGTGTTATATAAGCTATCTGATTCCCATAGTACAAGCTCTGCTTAATTTGGGGCTAGATAGTGTTGTGTGAATTGAGCAAAATATTTATTTATTTATATTCAGATGCATCACAAGGATCACTTGTTAGTGGTTATGATCACAATCATGATATCGACGAAAACAAAAACACATTTTTAAGATTTTTTATAGAACATTACAATTAAAAAAAAAGATTGTGTGGTTTTATGAAACCACGGTAAAAGTGAAACTTTTTTCACATTATAGAAATTTAACAAAAAATATTCGGAATTTATACACTACACGGTCAGCTGATGCGAACTATAGGCGCAGCCATATTGGCCTCGGCTGCTCTGACGAGCGCCTTTCACTTTATCCCTACTCCGCGGCCGACCGTCACGCGACATGCAACACACAGACGAAAAAGTTTGAGACGATGCAATAAAAGTTTCACTCTAACAGTAGTTTTTCAGTAATTTTGAATATTTCAGGATTATTACAAGTACGTGTCGGATGAGAAAGGCGCTCTCCTGTTCGCGGTGTACCGAGGGAAGGTGTCCGAAGGTATGGACTTCAAGGATCATCAGGCTAGAGCTGTTATTACTGTGAGTACCTCAGCTTGCCAACAAAACAAAAAATTTGAGATTTCATAGCAAAAAAAAACTGACCATGGTTTTTTGATGGCAAAAGCATCAAAAACCAAATCTGTTGAAAAACTTTATTCGTTCGCTGACTGTGCTACTTCATTTTTAGGTTGGAGTACCATACCCAAATACATACGACATGGCAGTGAAAGCGAAAATGACCTACAACGACAAATACTCAAAGGAGAGAAAACTACTAACGGGCAGAGACTGGCTCAAAGTTCAGGCGTACAGGTAAGCACCATCGTTCTTGTGACTCCCAAAAAAAGAAGTTAAAGGCATTATCATTTATTATTATTATTATTATAAGCCTTTAATGTCCCACTGCTGTCATTTATCCTTTAACAAATATCTTAAAAAATAATGTATAATAACAATCATTTTCGAAATAAAGGGTAAATTGAGGGTAGGCGACTGTTTTAGTATGTCGATTTTGCGATGCGATTTACACTCTTAATGAAATGTGTGTGTTTTATCTCCTCTTGCGACGAAAACGCATCGTTTGATCATTAGTACGATCGTTGGCCAATTAAGACGATACTTAATAGTTTCCCCTGTTGATCCCCGTTCTTCTAGGCTTTGTCGCGTGGAACTGGCACCTAGGCTCACCTAGCTTTAAAACGTTTCAAAGTGATCCTTGAGAGATACTACTGAATAAATACATTTTTGATTTGATTTAGATTTTAGTGTTTTTGATTGATACAGTTCACTCATTCATCTTTTCATTTTGTAGAGCACTAAACCAGGCAGTAGGTCGCTGTGTGCGGCACAAGAACGACTGGGGCGCTGTGCTACTGATTGACGGACGGTTTCAGAGCCCCGCGTACACCGAACATTTGTCCAAATGGGTGCTTAAGCTTGTAAGTGTTACTTTTACCTTTAAATCAAATAAAAAACAAAAATATGCTTACACAAAATCTTTCAACTGAGAACCTAAAAAAAATATCACCCCGTAGGCGTGAATGGTTTTACGGAAAAGCTTAGTAAACGAATTCGCATAGTTCAATACAAATAATTGTCGTTTTCTTTTACAGCTGGAATCAAACCACCATTCATTCGAGAGTCTAGTCCACAGCACGAACAGTTTGGAAACATTTATGCAAAACATGGCCATACGAGAGACGGAAGAATTTTAGGCGTTCAACATTCCAGCTGGATTACTGCGGGAGAAGGGTCAACTTTCATTGCGGGCGAAGGGATGAGGTCTAGTCCACAGCACGAACAGTTTGGAAACATTCACTCAAAACATGGCCATACGAGAGACGGAAGACTTTTAGGCGTTCAACATTCCAGCTGGATTACTGTGGGTGAATAAGGATCAACTTTCATTGCGGGCAAAGGGAAGAGGTCTAGTCCGCAGCACGAACAGTTCAGAAACATTCATGCAAAACACTCCAGCCAGATTACTGCGGGTAGGGGTCAACTTTCGTTGCAAGCGAAGGGAAGAGAAGCGAAATTTCGATACAAAAATAAAGTGTGCAAAAGATGGCGAGGAGAGGGGGCGATAGAGGACCCTGATGAACATTGTAAAGACCGCAGGAAAGCTCAAAATAATTCTTCAAAATGTAAAGAAGGCTTCCAGCATTTAACTTCTCAGACTGTGATTTTATAATAGCCCGAATCAGCCTTGAGCGTAACGCGTAGGAAAGAATCATCGCAGACTGATTTAAAAACATTAAGGTCTGTATTCAGAAACAGTGCTTGTCGAGCCTCAAGTACGCTTAAGCATAGGTTTTTTCACAGTACTCCATTGAAAAGTGTCTATTGATAAATCTATGCTTGCGGCTCGACCCAGACTCAAGCACTGTTTCTGAATACGGACCTAAGATCTAGATCTTATTGCTAAGATTCTCAAAATTGTTAAATTTTAATTAGTTTTCAATCTTTGCAACTGATAAGAATCGTGTATTTAGAAAATAATAACCTTTAGAACTGACAGGAATAAAACGCAATTGATTATAAATCAAGACGATTTAATAAATAAGAAACTGTAAAACTATTTTAATAAATAGAATATACGTATTTTTATACAAGCAACTGTCTATTTTTTCACACTCGTTTCACTATCTTAACTTAAAAAAAATCTGCAAATGATGAATAAAGCTAAGAACTGGACTATTTTTAGTGGATAATTGTTAATTTCAGTACATGATTTATCCTATTTACTTCTAGCATCACAAACTTAAATATCTAGCAGCCTTCTACTCTAAAATAATGAGTTATCGCAAAGCCTTTATTACATAATTTATCAGTTATAAATACGTACCGACATAATTACAATTCACTACAGATATGGAGGCTGTAACGCCGGAACATCAAAAAGAGTCGGATTTTGAGCAGTTACCTTATTCTTAATTTCCAACAGCTTTTTGGTTTTCGAACTTCGATTTTTGAGCAAGCTTTTCGCGGTTTTGGGTTTGTGTTCTATTTTTGAATTTTGAGATACAAGCAGGCTTTTGACTTTATTGTGTTCTATTTTTGAATTTTGAGATGATGCAAGCATTTTTTTGACTGTCTTGGTTTCTATTTTTGATTTTTCATCTTTGACAAGCAAGTTGTTTGAGCTATTGGCTTCTATTTTTGGTTTTTTAGCCTTGACAAGCGAGCTGTTGGCGCTTTTCGCTTCTATTTTTGAATCTTTATTCTTGACAAGCAAGCTCTTGGCTTTGTTTTCTTCTGGTTTCTTAGCAGAAGTAACCACAGTAGCAGCAACCTTTGGAGGTTCCTTCTCGTTTTGTTTTTTTATCACACTGAAACAAAACACATAATTTTAAATATTTTATGAGTCCTCTTACAAAATATTACTGATATTCTGCTCTTGACATTTCAGATTTACTTTTCCATAGTTGTGATAGAGTTCGGAGAGTTTTAAGTACTCTGAGGATAGGTACTTACTATTTAGTACAGTCCACATTTCTAACATGTCTCGAGAGATGCGAGGTGGTCTTGAATCCTCGGCTACAAACGCTGCAGACATAAGGCTTTTCGCCAGAATGGAATCTGGAACACAAGAAACATAATTTCTACCTAATCCTTCGTTTTACCGTGTGCTTTTTCCATACATACTTCAACCCCCGCTGAACCCTTTCAGACTTTCAAAAATCCCTAGTGTACCTACACTTTTCATAAATAACACACCCTCCAAATTTCGCTGAAAAAGTCCCTGCGATCAACGGTTTTTCGGGATATCCTATGTCCTTCTTCTTGTTCTGGTTCTAAGCTACCTCCCCAATTTTCAGCCAAATCGGTTCAGCCGTTCTTGAGTTATAAATAGTTGTAACTAACATGACTTATCTATAGATATCTCTCTCTCTCTCAGCTCAGTTGGTAGAAGCTCTGCCTTCTGCGCTGTAGGGCGGGGGTTCGATCCCCACCGAGACAAACATTTGTGTTTACAATTTTTAAAAAAAAAAAAAAAATATGTAAGTATTTTACTAGCTCTCTGGTTCTCATAGTACAAGCTCTGCTTAATTTGGGGCTAGATAGTGTTGCGTGGATTTATATTGATTGTAATTGTGATTCTAGTACCTTTGATGCGACTCTAGATCGCATTTCTTAAAGAACTTCTTCCCGCAATCCTTCAACTCGCACTGGTAAGGAAGAATACCTTTGTGGTCGCGTTCTATATGTTGTTTGAGCTGTAAAATAACAAATAATTTATAGTTATTTCGTGTTTTAGCTGTGGATAATATTCCTGTGGTGAATAAAACTCTCAAAACGGTGAAGAAAAATCGTGAGGAGACCGGCGTGTCGTAGAACCTAAAAAAGTTCGAGCAACACGTGTCAAGTGTCACATAAAAGGCCCGCCAGCGGCCTACTTGCGGGAAAACCAGAGTGATGAACTTTTTTGCTAGTAGTATAAAAAAATTACCCGCCAAGCGTGATCGTAGTTCATATCACAGAAGGAGCACATGTGGGGTTTTTTCACAATCGGCAAATGACTATTTCTTATATGCTTATTTAGTGTCGACTTGTAACTATATCGTTTGGAGCATATATTGCACTTGAACTGCTGGAGGCTTGAGTCGTGTATACCTGGAAATAAGAGCGATATTTCATTGACAAAGACTAGTGTTTTGGGGAAATCCTCTATCAAATGTTGTTTTCGTTTCGCCTATTTGTCTCTCTATTTTATGGAGAAAAGATGAGACAACAAAAATACGTGACGTAGAAACGATCGAAACGAGTTTTTGTCTCATAAATTTTCCATACAAATGAGAGACACGTGCTCACACGAAAACAACATTTGGTAGACGAAATGTGGTAGCAATATGTACTCCCATTTCGGGTACTGGTCTTTAACTCGCGAGGCTTAGACCAATCTAGAAAGATTTTACGGCACCATACCGAACGCATGACGTATCCATCTACCTAATTAATAACATACTCTCATAATTCCCAGATCGTCTTATTTTACATTTGGTGACCCCGACGTGATAACATAATCGTTTAGGTAAGACAGATTTATATACAGAGTAGTTTTTGAGAACGGCGATGATGGCCAAGTCCGAAACCTCGAGAGTTAGGGAAAAGTCATGTCCTCGATTTATTTCTCGTTTTCTTATAAATTGAGGCCATGACTCCTTTCACACAAGATTAAACCACAAAAACTACACTTAGCTTTTTCAACATACCTCTATGAGAAGTGTAGTTAAACTTCGTTTTAAAAATCTTCTTACATTTCAAACACACATACATAATTCTCGCCCTTGTAGTTTTCACTTTTTCTGGCTCTTTTGTAGCTACATTCAATGGCTTCGGCTCTATAGGAACCAGATCCGGAACAGGTACTTCAAGACTGGGTTCTTTAGGTATTTGGTACAATTTACTATCAACTCCGATATTCAACATTAGTTGTTCCGGATCTATCTCATTATTCAAACTTATGATAAAAGTATCATCGTTCTCCGTTGCTATGTATTGCACAGTATTCTCGCCTATAAGTTGGTTCAAATTAGCAGCTAAATTCGTGCTAGCTTCTAAGTCTACGTCGCTTTCAAAAATAGTCGCGCATTCGCTGACTGACACTGGTGGGTTTAGAAACTCGTTGACTTTTGTGTTCATATCTTGAGGATTAAACTTAGGTACATCGTCTTTAGGTTGATCGAATTTCACAAGAGAATTCATAAGGTCCTGATCTAAACTTTTCCCGTTGATAATGTCCATGCTTCTACCGTCGTTTAGATCGAATAACTCATTGCGTTCGTAATCTATGGTATTGTACATAGTTTGAAAAGTATCTAAATCTATATCGTTGTATAGAAGTTCGTCGTCAAGAATATGCATCTGATTCATTTCTTTCATCAGTTCAATTTGCATAATGTTATCGGTATTTTCTTCTGTAGGGTAGGTAAGGTCGTTTTGTGTGGACATGGTCATGTAGTCATCTTCAGCGGCTAGAATGTCGTCGACTATGTTGTCGACAGTTCTGTTTGTGTCGACGTAAAGTTCGTTGGACTTGTCTTCTTTTGGCTTTTCTGGCGGTGGCTGCGTTGGGTTGTCTGAATGCTCCCTGGAATTTTAAAGAAATTAGGTTAGTAGCTTTAAAGTTAAAATCATTTATGCAATTGAATCACTTTGAAACGTCTTCAATGCTAGGTTCCTCTCGACAAAGTAGAGTATTCCCTAGGGACAGGATTGTAGATGGAGTAGGCTTTTCCAGCACCTATACATCAAAGCTCGGTCTGAATCACAGGAAAGACAAGCTACCCTCTAGCTAACTATGGAGCTAAGCCGCGGGTTGTCTCACGACGTTTTCTTTCACCGTTTGTTTGAAGAGTTTACAACACTTTGTGATATTCAAATAGAAAAATCGATAGTATCTGAATCCAAACCCACGATTTTAGAATCGGACTGCGTGATTGCTACCACTAGGCTGCAGATCTTTTCTCATGGTACAGTGACAAAATAAAGGCAAGAATGCAATGCAATATACATGATGCTTATTACACAATTAGGCAGGCTATAAGAGCAAGTGACATACAAAAAAACCTACAAATGCTTACATATGTACTATGCTGAGTTTACGTACGACGCTTCCCCACCCGATGGACCAACGTACTTGTAAAGATCGCGGGAAGTCAGTGGATGGATGGATAGAGAGAGAGAGAGAGAGAGAGAGAGCTCAGAATCATTTTTCCTGGAAATATATAGAGGAGGCCTACAACCAGCAGTGGACTATTTAATTAGGCTTGAGGATGCTTACCGAACGCAATGCTCTAACAAAGAGCTCTTGTACTGAAAGGTAAGGCCACACACACGGCAATGGTTGCTCCGATGAGATTTCTTCAATTCACTGGTATTCTTGTTAACTCTCCGACAATTCATAGAGTGGCGTCTCATAGAGGCTAGCTGAAAAAGAATATTGTCGTTTTAAAATCTACTATTTTACTTTAGTAAAGTTTAGATGCACCCATTTCATCTTCTACAAGGGAACCAGCTATTTCATACAGCATTGTCAAAGAATGCAATAACTGCAATGAAGTGTGAGCTTGACGCAATATAAATAAATACTTAAATATTGTGGCCAATCTAGCCCCAATTAAGCAATAAGCTCCCATACTAGCTTATATAATAATTAGATACATTTTTTTTTGGAAATAAAAATTTAGAATTCAATATAACACCCAAACAGGGACCAAAAATCTGCGTTGACATGTATTTATTTATAAAAAAAGTATTAAGTATAGTATTATATCAGCAATCTGATTCCCATAGTACAAGCTCTGCTCAGTTTGGGGCTAGATAGGGTTGTGTGGATTGCCTGCATTATTTATTTATTATCGTTAAATGTATTGAACCTGTTTGAAACGGCGTCCACATCCCGGACAAGGGTGTGGCTTCTCTGGCCCGTGTGTAGTCATGTGCCGGTTCAAGTTAGATCTGTCAACAAACTTTTTTTCGCAGACACTGCATGCATGCCTTCTTCTATCTGGAATTAAAAATGTCATTAAAATCTGTTATATTCTTAATAAACTATTACTTTAATTACAAAAACCTGCCGAAAAAAGCTTTATTCATTTAATAATATGAAGTTAATTCAAAAAACTTTGGACTCAAAATTGTTATTCCTAGAATACATTTGGCTGACCTCTCAGCTCAGTTGTTAGTAGCTCTACCTTCTTCCATAGTACAAGCCTTGCTTAATTTGGGGCTAGATAGTGTTGTGTGTTTGTTCCACAATATTTATTTATTTAGTAGGGAGGGCCTATGCCCATTAGTGAACTTCTTCAAGCTGATGATGACAGATTGTTCTTTAGTGTTATTTAAAATCCTTTTGTCCTTTCACCACACAGTGACACGATAAGAAGAAGTGTTAATTTATTACCTAAATGCACATCCTTATGTTTGTCCAAGTCTGAGAGCTTATGGAATGTTTTTGAACAAGTATCGCATTTATGAGGTCTGAAAAAAAACAAGAAAACACTTTTATTCATATGCATTTTAGTAGTAGTAGAGCTTTTTGTGTAGTACTACTACCATGACATTGTGTTTAGTACCACTGTGTTTCAGTTTTCAGGGTGTGGGTGTCTGTGAAATTACTGGCGCGTGAGGTTGAACATCAGGTGGGCCACATAATTATGCTTGTTCCATTAGCTAGTTGAAAAAAAAACTTCCCAAAATCTACTAAAGTTGGCAAATTCATCATTCACACTTGGTGTGCGAACTGGTTTACGCAAGTAGGCCACTGGCGGGCCCTTTTTGCGTGATGCTTGACGCGTGTTTTTCGAACTTTTTTAGGTTCTACGACACGCCCGGTTTTCTCACGATGTTTTCCTTCTCTGCTTGAGAGTACTGGGATAGTGCACATACATAGACAGAAAAACTCATTGGTACACAACTGGTTTTGAAATGAAATGTATTTATTGAACTCACAATGATGGGATTGGAAGGCCGTTACCACTAGACCACCAGTGTTCTCTAAAGGGAAATTACTGGCATGTGAGGCTGAACATCAGGTGGGCCATATGCTTGTTTCATCAGCTAATTGTATAAAAAAAACTCTACTTAAGTTACCTATAATCCAAATGCTTAGCAAACAGATGCTGTTGTAGTCTCCACAGGGCTTCGAAGGACATCTCGCATTGAGGACATCGCCATACTTTCTCCAGGGGCTGGTGAGACAGACTGTGCTTCATGAGCTGCTGTTTTGTTGAAAACCTCTCATTGGGGCATTTTTCTGTTAGAATAAAAGCAGTTATTATGATAATATAATATAGTTGACGAGTCGCGACTCCTTGACGAGTCAAATCAATTTTTATTGATTTTGTAGTGTTCGCTACACTTAAGGATATCACAAACAGTTTGTGCCGAACAGTCCCTTAGAGTTATTTAGGTATTACACTGTGGTCAGTGCAGCCCTGTACCAAGGGGAAGGTTGGGGGTTCAAGTCCCGCTCGACTCTTAAACTTATGGGACATTGTCAAAATCTTTAGATTCAAGAAATGTCTGTCTTATATTTTTGCTTTAAGCCTTGTACACATCTAAGCATTCTTCGGTAGCGATCAGTGGAACATGTCTAAGCCACAGTCAAGTGGCTAAGTTAATGCCTGAAGATTATCTACAAATTGGACATAAATAAATAAATAAAAATAAAAAAGCCTTTATTGTTCCCTAATTAACATACTTAATTTTTAAATAACTTATATCTATATTTTTATAAAAACTAACTAAGGACCCCTCGACAGGTATAGGCCTCCTCCAAAAGTCTCCATTCTTTCCTCCTTCGCTTTCTTTGTCCAGTCTTTTTTTAAAAAAGTCTTTATTGTTCCATAATTAAAATACTTAATTTTTAAAAAACTTATATCTATATTTTTATAAAATCTAACTAAGGACCCCTCGACGGGTATAGGCCTCCTCCAAAAGTCTCCATTCTTTCCTCTCATCAGTCTTTCTTTGTCCAGTCTTTTTTTAAAAGTCTTTTCCTGCTAATTCAGACAAATTGGACATACAATTTTACAAATGTTAGGAACACTCAGCTTAAGGTAGGTGGTAAAGGAAATATTTCTGTAGCTGCTGTATGTTTCTATTGAAAAATCTTGCCAGTGAGACAGGTTCCACCAGGCTAGACTTGTTTGAGCTGTTATAAAAACCACAATCAAAAATTTAGATACTTACCACATATCCAAAGGTTGTCCTTTGAATGAACCCTCAAATGACCATAGTACTTCTTAGCGTTGTCAAACTTCTTCTTACATATCTCACAGTGCAGTGTGGTGGGTCCATTAAAGTCTTCCAAGGGATCGTCTCCAGAAAGAAACTGGGCCAGTACATCATCATCTGCTCCCAGAAGAGACCCGTGTGAAGGCAGAGTGGGATGGAGATCATCGTAGTCGCACTCCGCGCCCCTGATCTTGCCAAAATCGAGGTCTGGACTGTCTACGAACTGTAAATGAAATATTGGGTGTTGATAGCTGTGGTCTGAGTTTGCATGAGTAACTAACGCTAGTTGTGCAAAGTAAACTTACAGGTAAACTGAAATATGATAAGTTGGAATCCATTTTCACATAGTAATTAGCTAAAAAAGTAATAAATGAGCACGAAAGTTAGCCATTTTTACTGAATTTTTACACCCAATGACAGTGACAGTGGCAGTGACAGTCGAACATAATGAATTTGACATTGACATATTTAAACACACATTGATGCCCTCTCCCAAGTAATGGTGCCTGTACATATCCGAAAAGAACAGAATATGTCCTCTCTCATTATAGAGTATTATATTCCTTGGATGTTCTTCAAAAGAAAAAAAAAGAAAAAGAGTACAGACAGTCACGACCACAAGTCAAAATGGGCATTTTATTATAATGTAGTAGATTAGTAGCAGTTGGATGAGGGTAGTCCAAGATCGTGGTAAGTGGCAGGAGCAAAGAGAGGCCTATGCCCAGCAGTGGGTTAAGTCGGGCTGCGGATGATGATGATGATGAGTAGATTAGATCTACAAATGCAATGTACGAACTGATACTCTCGATTTTTATATCCACGATTCATATTGACACTCGTTATCAACCAGGTGGACATTGGAAATTGATTAGGATAGATTACTAGATTACTCGTTAAATCAGCATGGCATTTATTTTAATTTAAAATTTTTTGGTAAGTACCTATGTCACTAACCACAATGTACTCTACTTATGGTACCTTATACTTAGGTATGTCGCAGGTTAACTTATTTAAACTCGGTTCATACTTCCAAAACTTTTATTACGAAGATGATAGGAAAGATAGTAGGTACACCACATCAGCATAGGTGTACAATGCACATGCATAGGTTTTTAATAGCCCTAACTCTTATAGCTGGGATGCATGGTTTAGTTAGGTACATACCTACATCAGGTTTTTTACAGTAGGTTTGCTGGTGGTAGCATAATATTATTTGACGTCCACGTCTTGTAGCAATGCCTTCCTTTTTACCATTTTTACCCATCTAGGCGTTTGCGATGGCGATCAGCTGAGATGCTGTTAAATTTGATGGCGTTGCAGCTGATCGCCATCGCTTCGATGTGCGCAGGCCTTAAGATCGCACCCATCCGTAAATCCAAGATGGCGTCGGAGGCGAGATGACAATGCCACCATTACGTGGATTAACGAGGGATGTTGGGACGTCAACGAGTAATGAAAGTATTGAGACGCACAGAATACATAGCACTACACTCTCTAGTGGGACTCGGAGTGGCTCACTCGAGATCACTTCACCGTGATGCCTGGGTAGGTAGGTACTTGATACACCCCTTTTGGCGACATTTTAGGGGATGATTTTGTGCAACGGAAATTGCTTTTAGAGTTTTCCCCCAATGTTATTTCCAGGTGGTACGATAACTTATAAGTATTTCTGGATTTTCAACGGGAGAAATTAGCTAACACCAGTTTTTACTATTGATGAGGGTGAGGGTCATAGATCATGATCTAAGCCTCTAAGATCTAGGTTCTAGGCTTTGTCACGTGGAACTGGCAACTAGACTCACCTAGCTTTAAGGGGCCGGCGGAGCGTGAATTTTCATACAAACGTAATACCAAAATGATTTAAGCAGATTTCTACTATAATATTGTAATTATTGTATTTGTATAGTATTTATCTAGGTTCCTGAACAGTTTTTATTTAAAATTATACTTACCTCAAATGAAATTAAAGCCAATCACATTTTCCAATGAAAAACATGTGTAAATGCGATTGGTGTTTATTTCATTTGAGGTAAGTAATTTAAAATAAAAACTGTTTAGGAACCTAGATAAATACTACCTATACGAATACCGTTATTACACTTGGTACTTGGTATGTACTTGGTGAGCGGACTGGTTTCCGCAAGTAGGCCGCAGACGGGCCCTTTTTGCGTGACGGGTGGTGGTCCTGCTAATTCAACCACCCGATGTCCTCCAGGAAGGCGTTATTACAATAATATAGTGAAAATCTGCCTAAACTAGTTATAATTTTGGTATTACGTTTGTATGAAAACTCGCCATCCGCCGGCCTCTTAACATGTTTCAAAGTGATCCCTATTGATACTCTTTGATCACTGTAACGCAACATTGCGTATTTCTATTAGATGTGATATGGTAGGTATAATTACCTAGGTACCTATTTTTGTATAAATTGTGCCTGAAATACGAAAATTATATTTTTTTGGTGGATTTGGTGCTTTCGTTGAGTCCGTATTCATCGCGGTAATGTCGTGTGAGCGTGCAAAACTCGTTTGACCCTCAATTCCCTCAAATTTTATATACTTACATAAGTACACCTTCCTTTGCCTGCCTTTATCCCACTTTATGTGAGGTCGGCACAACATGCTCTCCTCTTCCATTCTCCTCTATCAGTCGTCATCTCTGTATTCACTTCTTTCATCCATGTCATCCTTCACACTGTCCATCCATCTTTTCTTTGGCCTACCTCTACCCAAACATCCATCCATAGGTACTCATCACTCCCTAATCACATGACTCCTCCTCATGACATGTTCATGCATTTATGTAGATACATACGAGTAGATAATAATAAATAATCAAAGAATATTATATTATTTTGACCTTTGCACGTTCATTATTTTGAAATCTAGTAAGTACTTACCTACTTCCCTACTTTGTTGCAAGGTCAACTATTATTGCAACGACTAAAATAAATTGAGTATGGAGCATGTTTTCCAACAGTTCCGTACCTACCTAATTTACCTTTTATAAAATAATCTACCGAGGCACAAGTCCGAGTTTATTTGGCACACGCGTGTTACACCAACACCATCAACTTTAGTACTAATGAATGTGTCAAAAAATTGGTCAAAATCTTTCTAGATTTCTATAACATTCTTAACTTTTGGGACATAAAAATCTTTGTGATTTGCTTAGTGTAGTAAACACTGTAAAATCAATAAATATTTTCTAGATTTATTTTAGGTTTGGTATCTCACAGTCATTCTTTGATCTTCTTCTTGTCGTATAACTAATAGTTCTTTCGAACCAGCAGCCATCTGCTTCTTGTGTGTTAGTAGTTCGTTTGAACCAGTGTGGCGAAAGGAATTTAAAACCCTTCCGTGCACTTGACACATGTTTTCGAACATCAGTATATAGGTCTTTATAACACGCCGGTTTCCTCGCAATGTTTTCCTTCACCGTTCACAGTCATTCTATGATCTTCTTCTCCATGTCACTAGTTCTTTCGAACCAGTGTGGTGAAAGTATTTCAAGTGCACCTTAAAGAGGCTTCTTCTGTGTGGTAAAAGTGTGCCTCTAAGAGGGAAGCGTCTTAGAGAAGAGTTTTAAGAATGAGAAGTCATTCTTTGATGAAAAAAGTCATGAAACACCATTTTAAGGGTGTAGGTTTAAAAATTTGCTGTTGAACTCTAAAATAATAAATTTGTGGCCAGTGCAATAAATCTTTGCTTTTTATAATGCTATTCAGTTACTGTGGTGTAAGATAGTGCACGTGAGTGAGATAATTACGATTATAAAAAAACAGTTAATTATTATTAAGGTAAAAAATACATGGCAAAGATTACACCTTTTTATCTACTCTCCCCCTTTTTAGCGCTTTCTTTATTTACTTAGATTATTCTTATAGGCTATAAACTTCCGAATAGGAAGCTTAGTTGCATTTCAACACAAATAGATCTTATTTACGCCATAATCACGCATTGTGATATCTGTTTATAGTTATTTTGATTTTTTTATCAATAGTAATTATAATTAATTAACTTCCTTCGATAATAAATAGCCTATTATCGGTTAGATAAATTATCATAATGCTCGATATGAGCAAGGAGTAACTATATATATCTTCATATCTTTCTATCTACACTTGCCACAAGATATACATCGAATATAAAAGAATAGATAGCTATAATAATTATAAAGAGATAGAGGTAGATAGATATATAATTGATGTATTTAATATCGCATGGACGTTATATTGAATTGTTACCGAGCCTGCCATTTTTCTACCGGCGATAAAGTTGACGCGTTTAATGATTTTATCAATAAATTTTAATAAAAAGTCACAGACTGGATTGTGCCACATAATTTTACCTGCTACTACCTCAAGATTGAGTTTAGCGGCGTTGATTATTGCATGTGATTATTGGTGTAATCGTCTACACGAATATACTGCACTACACTCGCACTAGGGGTAAATTGTGGCACGCGAATTATGTTATTTGCAGTATCTAGTTTTATCAGCATTTGATACATAATCTGATCATTTGTAAGTTATTAACTCACAAAATTGGTATATTATGTACTAAAAATCGAGTTAATTTAGTGTTTCTTTGACAGTTTTAAGCAGTGCGGTTTTAAATTGGACGACTTTGATAATTTTCATACTGGACGGTTGGAATAAATGGAGCCTTATTTTGGATTGAAATACAAGTTGGAAGGCGAAGAGTACTTCGATGAGCTATTGATTTTTCTTGGTGAGTTTTCTGAGTTCCTGAGTTAATTTTATCGTCTCAGAATAACGCTGTCCGTCAAATATAAACATTTTTGTCTGTAGGTACTTTAGACTTGACAGAAAAAAGATTAAAGTATTTTTAACCGCGAGTGTTCGCTTAGATCTGCCGATATCCACGAAGTAAGTCCAATTGCTAGCTGCTGAGCCTAGCGGGCGTATTGAGAATCTTCGTGAATCTATTACGAAACCCACTCGGAATACGTGCTCGCAATACTCTAAAAACAGTGAGCGATGCTCAGACTCGAGGCATTGGATGCAGATGGCTGATTTTGACTTCAAACATCAGAAGTAAAAAATAATAATACTTGTAATAAAAAGTTTTGTTTAAACATCAGAATAAGCCTTTATACAGTATGCTTGGGTGTAGGTACGTCACTGAGCTAATATACTTAATATAATACTTAACGTTAATTAATATAGTGAACTCTAGATTTACGTTACATTCGTTTTTTAAAATAAGTGATTAAAAAATAAACAAATATTACAAACCTACTACTTAATTGATCTCGTCCTTCAAATAATTTGTTTAGTGGGCAATACAATAACGCGTCTGTTGCGTTTTGATCCTATCACAACTAGTGTACTATTCCTTTATTTAATTTTTATGATGCAAAATGCTGACAGAAAGAAAGGATGAGCTGCCATATAAAAATCGAAACGTTAATTCACAATTTGGCCACGACGGCTCTCTTTCTGAACAGACTCTACTGTAATATTTGTACAATTAAATTTCAATTAAATTTTTTAATTTCCCAGATATCGGCTACATTCAACGTAAAATAGCGGCGAAGTTGAAGCCGGAGCAAGGAGTTGAGGATAACGGCGATGGGACCTACACGATCGATTTCTCCA
This sequence comes from Thera britannica, assembly GCA_939531255.2. NCBI lineage: Eukaryota > Metazoa > Arthropoda > Insecta > Lepidoptera > Geometridae > Thera > Thera britannica. Next base: position 6,875,592 of record OW618039.2, on the reverse strand, counting down.
CCATGATGCTGACTTATCGTGTGGTGTTCACTCCTGGCGTGGAGTTCAATGAGACCAAGCCGGATGGCGTCACGGTATTCTCAATGATATTATTATTATTATTGATAGTGGGCGCCCGCGGCCTCGCTCGCCCCGTTACCGTTCCCGTTGAAAAAAAACATATTTATTCACCTTTTAAACCTTCTCTAGACCTCCACAAATAATTCAAGACCATAATTATAAGTTTAAAAAAACTTGAGAAACCGACTTCATTGCCAAACGGCTAAACCGATTTTAATGAAATTTGTTTGGGACAATCTGGACATAAGAATAACCTTCCAAATAAAAAAATAATTTTGTAAATCGGTTCATAAATGACGGAGGCATGCAGTTACAAACATTAAAAAAAATATTAAAAAAAAAATGGCAACACCGATTTTAATAAAATTAAAATGGGACCAATCTGGAAGCAGTACCTTTCAGATAAAAAAATAATTTTTCAAATCGGCTCACAAATGACGAAGTTATGCGGTAACAAACATTTAAAAAAAAAAAAAAAAAAAAAAAACGAATTGAGAACCTCCTCCTTTTTGATTGGAAGTCGGTTAAAAATCAGCCAAATCGGTCCAGCCGTTCTCGAGATTTAGCGAGACTAACGAACGGCAATTCAGAAATCAGAAATCAGAATTATTGATTGCTTATCTGTTGTACATCTTAACGGCTAGGTAGGTACAGTTTTCACAGTTTGTCCGTTCCGGGCGTACAATAAAAGGGCAATGGAAAGTTTGTACATGGTGTTGTTAATCTGCGGTATACGTATATTATGTTTATGTTTTATTTGTAAGGAATCGGCTCCAAACGATTTTTTTATTCATTTTTATGTATTAAGATTTACTGTTGTTCCATTTCAGGTTCGCGCCCTGATCACATTTAAAGGTAACACCATCAGTCATAGCCAGAGGGAAGACAATGGCAGGACTCTCCATCATATATACGAATTTACACCAGACGCTATGACCATCGTAAGTTGAACTCAAGACAAAGTCAAATTCAAAGTTAGAAGAGTTCTTTATGAAATAGTTCGTCAGAAGAAGTGGTGCTAGGTACAGTCGGTTGCACTAGAATAGAACAGAATAGAATAGAACATAACTTTATTGTACATCAGAGTGAAAGATTACAAGAAACAAAACAAGAATACTTAAAAAAAAACTAAAGAAAGTAAATGGTTTGTATAACGAATAAACTCGGAAACTACAGACCGATTTTAAAAATTCTTTCACGAGTTTACAAGAAACAAAACAAGAATACTTAAAAAAAACTAAAGAAAGTAAATGGTTTGTATAACGAATCAACTCAGAAACAACTGGACCAATTTCAAAAAAACTTTCACCATTAGAAAGCTACTTTATTTGCGTAACATAGGCTATTTACTAGCGACCGGCCTCAGTTTCGCACGACTTTCATTTCCATCCGTGCGAAGCTGGGGCGAATCGTATGAACTTTAGGCTTAAATTAAATTTTATGCTTATGTTGTTTTTTTTTTATTTCAGACAACGACAGCGAAAGGATTGAATAAAGTAGTGAAGCGTTATTATAAGTTAAAGAATGAAGGTCAAAATGATGGGCATTCTAATAGTCACAATAAAGCAAAAGCTAAACCAAAATTTAATATAAGGGTGAAGGAAACCGCGAAACTAATGTAATTATCCAATAAAACCTTGCGCAAATCTAAGCCTGAGATTCATAGACCGAACTTTGACTTTACTTTGATGGAAAGTTCAACTTTGAACCAAAAATATATTTCATAGTTCTGTCAAGCTCTTCTTTATTCAAAACTAGTGGCCCCCGCTGCTTCGCTCGCCCGTTCCCGTAACATCCCGTTCCCGTTGCTTTTTCGGGATAAAAAGTATCCTATGTCCTTCTCCCGGTTCTAAGCTACCTCCCGACTAATTTTCTGCCAAATCGGTTCCGCCGTTCTTGAGTTATAAATAGTGTAACTAACACGACTTTCTTTTATAAATATACCTCTATAGATGTTGAAGGTAAACTTCGATAAACAAAGCTTACTTTGCGAAGACTCCTTTGCTGTAAAGCAAAGTCACGACTATGAATCTCGGCCTAAGCGTTCTGCGGTGGTTATCAGTAAAAAGCTGTCAAAATGACAGCGATATTTAGAGAAAGAAAGAAAATACAATCATTTGACTTAGAGGCACAAATACATCAAAACTCACAAACTGGACAGCTGAAGACAGGGAGAAAATGTAGGTACACTATTATTGGTCTAAGTTACCTACTTATACGAATTTATATAAACTGCCTATCATTAAGTTTTAAGGTATTGGATCATAGTTTTGAATTAAAACTCTTTGGTTTTCTAGTAATCAAGACTTTTCATTTATAAATAACCTAGAAATGTATCCTGTTTATTATAATTTTGTAGGTGCACGTGAATGAATGATTAAATTTAAATTATGATCTGATTTCTGGCCACTGCAGTGGAATGAGTACCTTAATTCAATGACAGTTTTTTTGGCCTAGAAACTCAACGATTTTACTGAATAGATAAAGTTGGACATCCGTAGCCGCTTTAATAGTAGCTTCAGTTTTTGGTATTATACGTAGGTCCCTGGGTGAAAAGTATCAACGAGATTTGGAATCCCCACGGATCAAGAATTAAATTTCAACTCATGACTATTAAAAGCACTTTATTCTTATCCATCCCGCATTTCCGAAAACTCAATTACCCAACGTCAAAATCATTAATTCAACATCAATCCTGCCATAATCGAATTCTATCGTGTTCCCCAACATCTCCGGGCCTCGGTCCCTATTCCATTAGACGGTACCTTTCTTATTTACATTGACCGTGTCTCTATGTAGCCGACCCTTATGTACCCACCCTGTGCTGTGGCCCTTGTGTTGTGGGGTTAAGGTTGAGTTTGGCGTGTAGGTTAGGTGTGGGGTGTCGCGGTGTCGTTGCCATGGCAACTTGGCGCCCGGCTGTGGGATCCTGACGCCCGGCCGTGTCGGCACTGCCGCCCGCACCCCGCCGCTCAAGTGACACGCGCTGCGAAAAAGCACAACCACCCTGGGTGTAGGGTGAGCATGCAGTGGGAATATAAGAAAACCATAGACGTAGGAAACTCCTTGCTGCTGCCTTTCTAACCTCTTTGGTCTAAACTAAGCTCAGATGAAAACGCTCTGAGGCCCGTATTCAGAAACAGTGCTTGAGTCGAGCCTCAAGCACTCTCAAGCATAGATTTTCTGACAGTTCTCCATTGAAAAATGACATATCTATGCTTGAGGCTAGACTCAGACTCAAGCACTGTTTCAGAATACGGGCCTTAGACCGATTTCTCCTGAGTTTAGTTTAGACCATGCAAGGAGGTTAGAAACGTAGCAGCAAAGAGTTTCCTACGTCTATGGTTTGGTCTGCATACATCTAGGCGATGGCGATGGCGATCATCTGAGAAACTGACAAATATCGCTGTCATATGTGACATGCAAGACCACGAACCGGAAGACGAAGCGTAGGGCGCCCACTCACCAGATGGACCGACGACATTGTTAAGATCGCGGGAAGTCGATGGATGGAAAGGGCTCAGATTCGTTCTTCCTGGAAATGTGTAGGGGAGGCCTATGTCCAGCAGTGGACTTCTTCAGGCTGATGATGAGGATGATGATGTGACAGGGTTTCAGCTGATTACCATCGCCATCGCCTAGATCAGGGATTCCCAAACTATTTTGGACAAGTGACCCCTTTTCCAAAATGAACAGTTACCTCAGACCCCCATGGTCAAATGTGTTATTTTTCATAGGTCTCTCTCGACTTAGGTCAATAGAAGAAGACAGAGTGAGAATTAGCAATGCTTTGTGTTAGCAGACTATTGTGAGTGGGGGGGGGGCTTATCTTTAGTTTTTTTCCTATTGATACAAAATAGCTAGGTACTAAGGTACCAATCGAAAAACTTTGCACTTGGTTAAGTGAGTAAAGTTGACTTAATTTTCTCATCAAAATTTAACAAAATAAACGTACCTTACCTACGTTGTATTTGAGATTTTACATTACTACAACATTGCTATTTCCTACAAAAATATGAATTATTCTTAGTACACGTAACACAACTTAAACAATACAGTACCTACCTACCTATCTTGAAAGTTTGAAATAAGAACTTGTGTTAATTTAATAGGGGTCGATTTTTAGACCTCGTCGACCCCCAAAATCAGATTTCATTTATGTCGACCCCTACGAAGCCAATATCGACCCCAAGGGGTCGATATCGACCACTTTGGGAATCCCTGGCCTAGATTAATGTGCGCAGGTCAATCGAGAGATATATGGTTATTCATAACTACAACAAACTATTTTCGATGAAATTATCACTCACAAGCACGTCTTTGACCTTTTAAGAGACAAAAATCACTGAATTTATTGATGAAAAATCACGAGCACACCACGAAGAAGCTGCACACACACACATACACAAATAAAGATCACAAAAGCTACTTCCTAAATAATATTTTCTTAAACAACAATTCCAGATTTATCTCTCATTTTCCTCCAACATGGTCACCGTCCAACCCCCCCACCCCGGGTCGATGTGCCGAGGGTGGGGGGAGGATCGCACCTTTTGTTTAGGACCCCCCCTCCTCATTCGCGTCCCTCCTGTTTGCGAACGGTTTACGTGGCTAATGCAGGAAATGTCACGTTTTCGCTTTTATATTTACCATCCGTTTTATGCCAGGATATTGTGCGGCACTGAATTATGTTTTACAACCTCTTTGAAGCGCACTTTAACTTTTTTTCAGCACATTTGGTTTGATAGAGCTAAGTTACATAGAGACACATGTAGAAGTACCTACAAAAGTCAACTGTATCTGTGTTCTACAGCACTTAAACCTTTAACCTGCAGGGATACTAACAGAACTCAATTCCAATCCCAGTCGGGCTACCACAAGCCCTCTCTGGCTAATATCTTATCTGGCAGAGCCAGAGACAGATCTCTGGCTCTGGTTTTGAATCGGAGTGAGCATGTTCACTAAATAAATCCTACGTCGAAACATCACACACACAATATAATTCAGTGGCGAACATTCATACAGATTCAAAACCAGAGCCAGACATAGCTTTGGGTAGGCCTACAGTTCTCTCACTGTCTGTCTTTGATGGAATTTCTGGCAAAATTCCTTTAAAGGTAGACAGATATTGGTATTGAAATCAAGTATTCGGTAATCCAGTTGTAACAGATACATTTTGTTCTACAGTCAAATATATTAATACCCGTAGGCCTACCACAAGCTCTGTCTGGCTCTGGTTTTGAGTCTGTGTGAGTGCTCACCAGTGTTTTATATCCCCTTTCCAAATCAAGATTTTTTATATTAAATCTTTTCTTATTAGATTATTTCGAGAATATTTTTAGCGAATTGACATGCTAACATGAGTACTCTACTTAAATACATCTACCAGACTGGTCCAATCTAACAATGGACCGAGAAAGCTAGAAAAAAGGTAGGCCTTTGCCCTGGGACATGATAGGCTAAACATAAAATAATAAATAATATTTATTTTTTATTTACAACAGTATTTTTCCGTTTTAGTAATGTACTATAGGTATGTGTAATTATTTCCAAAAACTATTATTATAAACCATTTTTTGAATAACTCATACTCATTTTAAAAGAACAATCGTCTAGACTAGAAATACTAATCTAGTCTAGTATAGTAGTAGTAGTAGTAGGTTTTGAGTCGGTGTGAGTGCTGTCTAAATAAATCCTACGTCAAAACGTCACAAACACAGTATAATACACTGGTGAGCCCTCATACAGACTCAAAATCAGAGCCAGAGATAGAGCCAGGCCGAGCTTGTGGTAGGCCTAAGCACTGTGTCTGAATACAAACTTTACTGTGTTAAGTCAATGTATAAATATACCAAGCTGTCCTTATTTGCGACTGAGAGTTGAGAGGTCACGTGGCCGTAACGACGCTGAGTTGGGTAGGTTTGTCCCAAGAGAATCAAAAGCCCCCCCGAAAGATCGATAAGTCCTGGGGTGCGAAGCCCCGCCTACATTTCACACGAAAGGTGATGATTGGATGGACTTTGTCAGCACACATACAAGCAGTGATGACGCACAAAGCTTTGGTACTGTATGCATACCTTTGACTAGCGACCTGTCCCGGCTTCGCACGCTTCGTTCTGTTATATCAGCTATCTGGTTCCCATATCACAAACTCTGCTTAATTTGGGGCTTGATAGTGTTGTGTGGATTGTCCACGATATTTATTTAAATAAAGCTCGTTGCGTAGCTTATCCAGATAGCTCCAAAGTTATGCAACCTTCAGGGTACACATCCAGTAGTAGTTCTATAGTTTTGTGTCAAGCGTATTCGTCAATCCACTGGTGCCTACAGCTGCTCTATATTTTGTATTGTTTTGTTTTATTGAGAGAGACACATTGCTATCACACTGGAAAGTGTAGAGTCGAAAGTAGAGCCAAGGATTTTATATGCTCTTTTAACTAGTTTATAAATTTCTTGGGTAGAACACGCTTACTTAGCTATAATTCTCTCTTCTCTGCAAAGTAACACCCGTTATAGACAAAGCTACCAAAGACAGTACCAAAGACGGTAGAGTTCCTTAGACGATAGAGTGAGTTAGGCTTAGTTTTTAGGGTTCCGTAGCCAAATGGTAAAAACGGAACCCTTATAGATTCGTCATGTCTGTCTGTCTGTCTGTCTGTCTGTCCGTCCGTATGTCACAGCCATTTTTCTCCGAAACCGTAAGAGCTAGACTGATGAAACTTGGCAAGTAGATGCATTCTGTAAACCGCATTAAGATTTTTACATAAAAATAAAAAATAAACTATAAATTTCGGGGGTCCCCATACTTGAAACTGAAACTCAAAATTTTTTTTTTCATCGAACCCAAACGTGTGGGGTATCTATGAATAGGTCTTCAAAAATGATAATGAGGTTTCTAATATCGTTTTTTTCTAAACTGAATAGTTTGCGCGAGAGACACTTCCAAAGTGGAAAAAAGTTGGTCCCCCCCCTCTAACTTCTAAATTAAGAGAATGATAATACTAAAAAAAATACATGTTGTGCATTACTATGCAAACTTCCAACGATATTTGGTTTGAACGAGATCTAGTCAGTAGTTTTTTTTTTATACGTCATAAACCGTAAACCGCAATTTACCTTTCGACGAACTACAAGAACCTTATTATGTTACATCAAGTAACATAATATAAAGGTTCTTGTAGTTCGTCGTGCTACGGAACCCTTCATGGGCGAGTCCGACTCGCACTTGGCTGCTTTTTATTAATTCTTTATTGCACACAATACAAAGCCTATGCTTTGTATTTTTCTGTTCTTGTCCTATGAAAAGAACAGAAATAGAGGACAACATGTTACAAAGGTGAGCTTAACCCTGAGCAGAGTTTTCTTACATCAAATCTTTGACCCTAGAGAGAGATAATACATAAGTAGTTTTGGTGAAAATGTGTAAGGATATTTATGTTAGATTTCAAAATAGCATGTTTGGTTTATTTGTCAATTTTGTTTGAGTTTATCAACGTTTAAGTTTGTAACAATATTTTTATACATATCTTTGTAATCTCCTAGACAACTATTAATCTGTAATGTTAAGTCTAGGCATGTGTAAATAAATAAATCAGTAGGCACTTAAAAGTAGAGTTTCTTCCCATGTTACATTAGTATTTCTCTGTATGATTTTTATTATCAAAACTAAAGAACAAAACCTTGTAAAATCTGTGTAAATCGAGTGGCACTCATTGTTTTTAATGTGTATGAGGGTCAAAAAAACGAGAGTTGTTAATATGCCCACTAGGGGCAAAAACGTGTAACAAATACGTTATGCAAGCAAATTTGGTAGAAGATCTAACCCGCATTCAATTCGGTTTCCAAAATCAATCGGCTACCTCACAAAAACAGATCTCAACATGAAATCTAATTCCATACAATCGAACAAGCAGATGCGCACACTCCACACAATGCCGCACATTTTGTATGAATGTGTATGTTGTGTAATCTCAATAGATATGAAAGGGAGCTTCGCGCCTGATGGACAGATCTCGTGATTTGAATATGGAAAGGCATTGGAGCGTGATATGCGCTTGCGACGGAACGATATCAAACTTTTTTGGGTAAACTTCAACGTTGGTTAAAGATTATGAATGAATAGCGAGAATTCACTCTTATAGAACAAAATATCTACTAAGTTTTGTTAAAAATTATTGAATAAATCTATATTTTTAGTAGTAGAGCTCATAGTGAAGGGCGCGTCCGAAGAAGTAGGTACTCATCATGTGTATATTTCTGCCGTGAAGCAGCATCGCTGTGTTGGTTTGAAGGTTGGTGCCGGTGAAATTACTGGCACGTGAGGCTCACAACTGTATGCCTCAAATTGATGGACGCAAAACAGTGCATCGTAGGGCACGTTCCTGACGTGCAAGACCTACGAGACAATGCTTTCTTATAGGCGATGGCTACCACTTAACATTCATGGGCCATTCCATCGGCAAGTTGTATAAAGAAAAGTAGGTTTGTTGTGTTTGCTTAAGAAAACATGTCTATAGGAGAATAATGAGGAAAACGGAGAAAGAGAATGAGGGATTTAAAAACATAGTCGCTCAAGTACACAATAGGATCTAATTGAAGTTTTTTATTACAATTTATTTATAGTTGTCTCTGTTCGATACGGTAGGTATTCTCCACAAAATGCGTAAACCAAAGGCACATCTCTAACATCAATAAAAACGAAAGCAACGACAACAGCGTAAAAAGCCAAACTGCCATCGAAACTCGTTCAATGTCGAATAAAACCCACAATTTGATATTTCCTAAAACATTGGGTCTCCACCCTGTCAACAAAGCGCCGTAGAATCCGTGCAATTTGTGAGCTACGTGTATATACTTATCGATTTATTGCAAACGCGATTCGTGTTTTTAAAAAGTCAAGTGGTGTTCCACGTTGCAATTCTGACATGAATGTCAACGTGTTAGAGGCGGGTTTCGCTTGCTGGGAGAAAATAAGATGTGGTCTTTCGATACAGGATGGGTAAAAATGCCGTCTTCTCGTAGGCATGCCCCTACTCGGCGACATTTTTACAAGGGGGCGAGGGGGCCACCCGCTGACGCGCCGTCATTTCGTTGTCAGCGGGTTTTTGCGTGATCGCCGCCCAGCCTTGGCGTCGACAATGTATTTTTATTCTGAAGGAAATACGAGAAAAAAATGCGGAGAAAATGACGAACAATGCCCGCCCTTCGGCGAGATTACCGCCATCAGAAAATGAAGGCTTTGTATTCGAGGGATGTTTCCAGTTACATTAGTCTAGTCTCCATTAGCGACGGATGAGCGAAGAGTTGTCCAATGCTTACCACCCTGTACCTGTCCCCTCTCAATTCTGGAAAGTGAAACCTCAGCGTGGGTTCCTCTTATTTGTATCTCATTGTGGCTTGTTTACGCGCCTAGGCACTTTCGTTATATTACTTTTTAGTAACGTATCTCTTTTGTCATCACTTGAAACTTGAAATTATTCAAATGGTTTTTCTATGAAGAATACTCGGGCTAATTATAATAGCGACTATTTTTTGCGTCATGGAAATGATTCTAAATAACTGGGTATTGTTTTATTTAATTGAACAAGAGTATAACTGAATTATATTTAGAAATAGTGAACCTACATATACCTATCGCGCTGAAAGCAAAATACAAGTAAAATACATAACAAATTTTCCACGAATGAAAATAAAACAGGAAGAGAAAAGGTCAGAATTTTATACGATAAAGTTGTGACCCTTCGGGAGGTCAAACTTTAAAACTGTGTCAGCTACTTCCTGTTTACCTGAAAACTTTTCTGAAAAGTTTTACATTCATCGTTTGCCGACTTATGTCTAAACTGAGAAATTATAGAACCTAATGTTGGAGAATCTACTGTATAGGTCCTGATGTGATTTAAATACGAACATTTTGCAAAACCGATTTGCAGCCAAAACGATTTTGTCATAAGTGAAACCGGGATAGGTGATACTAATAAGGTGAAATCTATCCATTGAGCTTAAACTTCGCTTATTTTAATATTAGGGAAAAACAATAATCTACGCATTACGACGCCATTTTTAGGGTTCCGTAGCCAAATGGCAAAAACGGAACCCTTATAGATTCGTCATGTCTGTCTGTCTGTCTGTCTGTCTGTCTGTCCGTCCGTATGTCACAGCCATTTTTCTCCGAAACCGTAAGAGCTAGACTGATGAAACTTGGCGAGTAAATGTATTCTGTGAACCGCATTAAGATTTTTACACAAAAATAGAAAAAAAACCTATAAATTTTGGGGGTCCCCATACATGAAACTGAAACTCAAAAATTTTTTTTTCATCGAACCCATACGTGTGGGGTATTTATGGATAGGTCTTCAAAAATGATGTTGAGGTTTCTTATATCGTTTTTTTCTAAACTGAATAGATTGCACGAGAGACACTTCCAAAGTGGAAAAAAGTTGGTCCCCCCCCCTCTAACTTCTAAAATAAGAGAATGTTAGAACTAGAAAATCGTAGACCGCAATTTACCCTTCGACGAACTACAAGAACCTTTATATTATGTTACTTGATGCTACGGAACCCTTCATGGGCGAGTCCAACTCGCACTTGGCTGCTTTTTTGTTTACTAGTAATGTGTATCGTTGCCAATAAGACATCACTACTGGGACCGCCCAGTGATGTCTTATTCCTATAGCGTAACTAAATATATCTAAAAATAAATCTAAAGCTTTACGAAAACCTCCTCAATAATGATTGTGGAAAAAATGAAAACTGATAACCAATAATCAGAGCAGCGAGTACCAACTCACCCTAATCCCATACAATAGCAAGGAAACAAGCAGTTGTACCAGACAAAAATACGAATTTGCCATACAACATTCAGAGCAGGAACAGACCACAAAAGAATTGAGGTAAAAAGCGGATGTGTCATTAATTAACTTGGATTGGGCGCGTCGCCGTAGGCCATCGATCCTGGGTTTATTAAAAAAAACACGTAGGGTAAGGGCATTGTATTCGGACAATGGGTAAAAGTCTCGCTTCCAGCGAGAGCGAGCTTTTGTTACTCGTATGCTGGGGTGAAAAATATTACACCCCCAGGCAGCGTTATGTGTTAGGTTATCGCACGGTAGGTCCCTATACCTATGGTGGAGAGGCTAATCGAAGTTTGGGTTGGTTCTTTTATTCATCACAAGTTCATCTAACTGGGCTTTCGACATACGTAGACTTTATAACACATGTGATTAAAATATTTAGCTAGAATCACAATGAATCGTTGCACTTTTAAGTTTCGAATAGGTCCTGTGAAGTCTGGGATAAATCTGTATCACGGATCTTCTTCTTGTCGTGTCACTAATTCTTTCGAACCAGCAGTGTGATGAAACCTCAAAGAGGCTTCTTTCGTATCACGCCTGTAGACATTGCTTATAGTGTGGTCTGAATAAATGGAAACGAAACTCAATCGTTAACATTGGAGAGAAACTAGTTTCTCTATGTATTTTTTATAAACTTTGTTGTTTGAAAATTGAAGCATTATTGTTTTTACCAGTAGCAGGCTAGGTTTTGCAGGCAAAGACCATCAGACATAGTAGTACTCACCTAAAAACGGTAGGAACCAAACTGTAGTTTGCTGCCTTTTCTTCTAGACTTCGCGTGGAAGCACCTAGAATCACCTAGTTTTAAGACGTTTCAATGTGATCCTTGTGATCTTCTTGTGATACAAATGAAGCGTTGAATTTTAATTGTAATTAGCCTTAGATGCAAATTATAGTTCCGTAATTCTTCAAAGAATAGTAATTTAATTATTTGAAACGTGTATCAACTCAGATTTTAATGTGGACTTATAGCTTTATAATTCGTATTATTTTCTTTTAATTCAGAGTGAAATTATTGTTTTATTTTGTGCTCTATTTTATCGTACCTTATCATGATTTTTCTCAACCCCTTTACCCAGATCTATGATATCAAAAATATCGTGATGAATAATTCTCTTCGTAATGAAATGAGTGCGACGGTGCGGCGACATCGCGGCACATCGCCATCCGATAAACGAGCTACACGACATCTTATCGCTTACCAATAACATCCAAACAGCACGAACCGATAATTCTATTTTTTTAAATCACGAACCCTTTTATTTTATTCGTTTTTAAACGAGGTCGCAGTAAAAATGTATTTTATCGCCACTAAATCATAACAATCACCTGAGTTATTGATGTTTTTATGAATGTGTTTTGTTTTTGTTATAGGGTGATAACAATTTGTTTGTTCTTTCACATCTTGTTCTTTTGAAGCTTACTTCATCAGATTATTCTGGTCTAAAAACTCACTATGGGTATTATTATTTGTTCAAAAAACGGCTACATTTACAAACTGTCAAAATGCCTGCGCTGTGCTTATAACCCCAGATCACTTTATATTAGTAGGCAACAAATATAGCACATCGGCTAATTAGCGTAGTGTGCGTCAGAAAGAGATAGCGCTCTACGAAAGCAGAAAAGCCGAGGTGCAATATTTATTGCCTACAACCGTACCTACATGCATAATGGACCACCTTATTTAGAGTCTATATATGCTGAAACAGGATGGGCTCTCCTAAAGTCAATTTATAGTTTCATTGGTTCTCATAAACCGGTGTGGCAAAAGGATTTTAAATGCACCTCAGAGAGGCTCATGCACTCGACACAATGTGATCGAACTTTTTAGATTCTACAGCATGCCCGTTTCCTCACTTTGAGAGTACTGGCATAATACGTTTGCACGTAGCACATACGTTCTTTGGACATAAAAACTAATTGGAACACGACTGGATTTGAACCCACGAGCTTTGGATTGAGACTGATTGAGACCAGTGCTCTCACTGTAGTCTCAATTTGTAGTTTTGAATCCCTAATGGAACAAAAAAACGATAGGGCCCAAGCCGTACCTAGCTTTAAGATGTTTCAAAGTTATCTTTGCGATTCTACTAAATAAATGCACTTTTGAATTTGACTTTGATCAAAACATCAAAACCATTGTCTTGTTTCAAGCAAAGATAAATTGGGCGTAGTTAAACAGAGTTTTCTAGTCCACAATCTACAATCTAGAGCCTTAAAAATCACAAAACCGTCTAATTACCCTGTAGGGCGGCAAATACCAAAGCTATACAATTCGCCGATTTCAATAGGTATCAGATTTCATCTCACCAATGCTCATTGCTTTCCAAGCTCATACAAAACGTAAGCTATACACCTTGTAAAACGCTTTGCGGTACCGCCGGTCGCTCTTTTATTTTTCAATCAAATATTTCTTTTGAATTAACTGATGGAATTCGGGTTATGATTTTTGTCTATAATGTGGGACGGGGTGGATATTGAAACTTGGATTGCCACGGTACACTTTTATTCTTATATTCTTTTGTTTTTACACCTTAGGTTCTAACGCTCACCGCTTTCATAATGCCATTCATACCAATCATCCATTCAGTCTATCCGTTCACTCAATCCTTTTAGACCACTCTCTCATTTATCCTAACGTCTCGTTGCACACATCATTTATCATTCCAATACCACAATTATTTTATTGGGTTTTGATGCAGTTGCAAGACAAAAAAATATCAATGTATGAAATGTATTTCCCTATACAGGGTTATTCATTATTAGCTGCAAATACTCAGGAATTAGGTTCAACAAATAGAATAAAAAATATTTATGAAATTATTTTTTTTAAATTTGATCAAAAATTTTTTCAAGTTTTTGTATTTTATTTTTATTTATTTCTTTACGGCTATTGCATAATGATTGCCATGGAGAACAGGACGATGACCCACCCAGGCGGTGACTGAACGCAGAGTGTCACTCACGGCACGCGGGCGCGGATCAAAGGTCAAAATAGGTCAGGCGCCAATGATTCCTTTATCGATTTTCTAGGGATTTTCATAACAAAACTTAAAAAAAAACATTTCATAAATATTTTTTATTTTATTTGTTGAACCTAATTCCTGAGTATTTGCAGCTAATAATGAATAACCCTGTATAGCCTTGATATCTTTAAGGTACGGTCACATCTAGGCCATCAGCTGCGATAAGTGACAGCGATACCTGTATCGATACCGGTGTCACTTATCGCCTAGATCTTTGATATTAGACGGCGCACGTTCCCAAAGCAGAAGGTAAGTACCTAATTAGGTAGATCGTACACAAATAATAAAGGATATTGTATTTTTTATCGTAGTAAGGAAAATTTACCGAGAATACATTGGACGGTCCATAGAACGAATGTATCAATACTCAAACAACTAAAGCTTGAACATCGAAAGCGTTTTTCTTCTATTTGCCTGCACAGAATCCTGAAATACTTTGGCCATATTGCTCGCAGAAATATCGATTGCATCGAGAGACTGATTATAACAGGCAAAGTAGAAGGCAAAAGACCTAGAGGCCGAAGCTCTAAGCGTTGCCGTTGGTCGGACCTGGTATCTGAGCAGCTGGAAATGCCGATGCATCAGGCGCTTCATCAGGCCACCGACCGCTCCAAATGGAGAGATATTGTACACAGAATGGTAAAGGGTCACGATCCTCAACAATGAGGGAACGACTATGGAGGAGGGAAGGAAAATTTATGCACACAATGCTAATGCTCTCCAACTGTGAACGAAAAAATCACGAGGAAACCCATGGCTTAGTCAGCTCCGCACGTATTGTAATTTCCCTGATGTGGATTAAACCGACTAAGCTGTCAGGATGGTAGGTGCTGGGCAAGCCTATTCCATCTAAAAGTCTTGTCCCAGGCACTGTAGCGTCCCGCAAGTAAGGCTTGAGTTACACCAGTTGCCCCTGACGTTATATAAATCATCTACAATAGATGCATAAACCTGTTTACTTTGTAAAACAGGCACGGTATGTTTGTAGCAGTCTAGTAGTTAGTTATTTTTTAAATGAAGGAAGTCTGTTTCGCTGAATAAAAATAAAAAGCCAGAATAGGGTCATACTCGAATCATGCTTAAATTGCCGTAGGTCGTGGGTTCGATCCCCACCGAGAGTAAATATTTGTATGGTTAACATAGATGTTTGTTCTCTGTCTGGGTGTTATATTGTATTCTATGTAGTATTTACAAAAATAAAGTATTTAAGTATTATATCAGCTATTTGGTTCCCATAGTACAGGCTATGCTTAGTTTGGGGCTAGATAGTGTTGTGTGAATATTTATTTTATTTAAATTATACTGAAGCTAGGTGTTTTCTTATCAGATTTTATTTATGGATCAGAATAACGCACTTTCAAAATCAACCCCTTTATAACATTTGCATAAAATGCGTGAAGCCCTTATTATTGACTAGCTGTGCCCGCGACTTCGTCCGCGTGAGATAGTGTTTTGGGTAGCATTTTTACAACCTTGATGGTAAAACCTTTACAAACTTAGAATGTCATATTTTTTTCTAACCTAATTTGGACCTGCACTTATTTGGATCGGTTGAGCTATATCTAGAATACTTTAGATCGTTGGTTTCTCTTCTGTTTCTTGTAGTAACTATTTGTTTAATCGTAAGGTTCTTTGCGTAAATAAATGTAGAAACTAAAAAGTGTTATCCTTATGAGGGAAAAAAAAGTTGATTCTTTGATCCGTTGAAACTTAGGATTATCAAATCAAATCAAAAACTTTTTATTTTGTTTTACGCCACATAAGATTACAATCTAATGTTGAATTGAAGTTGAGTTGAATTCTCACAGCGCTTGACAATTCTCGAGACCAAAACGGACTGCGATTTGATAGTAGATGTATGGAGCTCAATACTAGCGGCTTGTATAAAGTACTGTGCTACTGTTCTCGGTGGGGATCGAACCCACGGCCTACGGCGCAGAAGGCAGAACTACTATACCAACTGACCCGTGAAAGACGCTGGCAATCGCGATCAGTGAAACGCTGTCAAATATGACAGCGTTTCACTGATCGCCGAAGCCAGCGACCTAAGTGTGCGCAGGCGCAGGCTTTTACGGCTATGAAATGGGCGTTATGCAATGTTTTTTTTAGAAACTGTGTTTTTAAATCTACAGGTGCAAGACCAGATTTGAATTTCGAACCTGCGACCGGTCGAAATGTTTGTTACCACTCGACCATGGCTGCTCAAGTATACAAGCGTTGTAAACATAGCTGAGTTATCAAAACAGATAGCAATCCTGATAGGGGTGCATTTCACCCCCCGGAGGATTGGGAATTCATCTCGCTAATCCGACCCAGGGCCGTGAATAGTAAAAGTGATGGCTCTATTCATTTCGAGGGGTTGTTAGGGGATGATTTTGGTGTTGCCAGCTTTAGAGATATTATTAGTTTTATTAACATAGTAGTTACACGAAAGGAGCCTCATTGAGGCGACTGGCCTCTCAGCTTAGTTGGTAGTAGCTCTGCCTTCTGAGCCGTAGGTTGTGAGTTCGATCCCCACCGAGAACAAATATTTGTGAGGTGAACGCAGATGTTTGTTCTCTGTCTGGGTTGTTATATTGTAGTCTTAGTATGTATTTACAAAAAAATGCATATAAGTATTATAATTATCAGCTATCTGGTTCCCATTGTATAAGTACAAGAAAATTACAAAAAATATACATATTAGGTATGTATACAATAGAAGTCCGAAATTACAAATTAAATGTCAGCATACAATTAAAAATATAATAATAACCTACATAAAAAATAACTATAATACTAAGTTAATGTATATACACTCTTCCTTGCATTCCTATAAGAAGTTTCCACTACAAAAAAAGTAAATGTTTTTCTTCTCTGGCAACCCCGAAGCGAGGGGATAGTCGGAAAGCGCTAAAATTTAATAAAGCGGACCCACCGACGCTCACGACCCCAGCAATTAATAACGCACTAAGGGACAGTAATGATGATACAAGGATACACCTACATACATGCGCCTAGTTTATTACGAACGTAGCTAGGTTTTTTTTATACTTACAATTTGCTGATGGAACAAACTTATGTTATGGCCCACCTGATGCTCGTAAGTGGAAACCATCGCCTATAACAAAGCATTGCCTCGTAGGTCACGCACGACAGGAACGTGTCCTACGATACACTGCCCTGCGTCCATCAACTTGAGACATACAGATGTTCAGCCTCACCCTTCAGACAGAAACACAGCAATGCTGCTTCACGGCAGAAATAGGCATGGTGGTAGTGCTTCCCTGGATGATCCCTTCATAAAGAGCTTATCTACTACTAAACTACTTGATATCGCTATATAAATCTAGTACACAATGCTAGTGCTCTAAAACAGTCAAGGAAAATATCGTGGGGAATCCCGCGGCTTAACTCCGCACGTATTGACCATGTCTTCCCTGTCGATAGGCCGACTTAGCTGTCTGGACGGTATAGGTGCCTAAAGCACTATACCGTCCCATAAGTAAATGAGGAAACACCAGTTGCCTCTGAAGTATATAAGTCATCTACAATAGATGCAACGGTCTGTTTACTTTAAAGGAGAAACGAAACAATGATGAAAAAATGTATAATATGAAAATGACAGTCTATCTAGTGTGATTATCTGGAATTTTCATAAAACTTTTCGTTTCTCACCGTTCTGCGGTTGCGATCAGTGAAATGGCTGATGGCCACCGCCTGATGACAAACGGACATATATACAGACAGGCAGCGGAATCTTAGTAATAGGGTCCCGTTTCACCTAAAAAAACTTAGACTTTGGTTCTCAGAACGTGTAGTTTCTTATAAACACACATAGCACGTTTTGTAAGTATGTAGGTAATATAGAAACCGTAGCGAAGTTTTATACAGAGGGAAAATTCTCGAGTGCTCGCTCTAACGATATCTTTTGTTCGTGTCGCTCAGCTCGCTCGCGACTCGGGACCAAGTATTCTCGACTCAAATCACGTAATGCCGCTTTGAGTGTTTCACGTACGCTATGGGGACACTTTAAACTCCACAAGGCGTATTTGTGAAAATAAAATTCTTCCGTGTGTGGCGTAGCCGTTAATTAATCACGAGAGGGTGCGGCTTAGCTTAGGCCAGGGGTGCTCAAACTAAAATATTTTGAAAGCAAGGGATCGACGAAAACTCATAATTTATGAAAACGACAATATTTTTCAGCTTGACAAAGTCAGAGAGAGAAACGTCTCTCAAACTATCCTAGAATGTTTATTAGCTCAATCACGTAAATATTACAACTATAGGTGGTACCTATATTAAGTAATATATTGCTGGCGATCGACTCCAAAAGCTTTCGCGATCGACCGTTTGAGTATCCCTTGCTTAGGCTCTACCAAACTGACGTAGGTATTTATGTACTATATACTAGCGATCTGCCCTAGCTTCGCACGGGTCGCAAAAGGAATATCAAAAGGAAGCTCTAAAAGGAATATTATTTTCTTGTTATTCCGATTAGTCCTAGCGAGATGTTATAATTATAGCCTGTTCGGGAGAACATGGGAGACCTAGAGAAGACCCTGGAAATCTGTTGCTTGTGCCTTGATCCGAATTTTAACGGCAAATCACTCACCGACTCGACGTCGAACTTCCGCGTCCCGTAGCCAGCCAGTCTTCCAAAGTTGTCCAGAATAATTGTTTCTAGTTCCGCCACGCACACACTCACTTCTATTAGCCGTTGACAATAATATTTAAGTATAAAGTTTATTATAAAGCGCTCGTCAAGTTCATTGCACACACCGAATCGCCATCTTTCTTTTCGTCTACCGCGCCATCGTCAGCGGGATGGCGCCACCGTCGCTTGACTGGTGACGTAAGTCCGCTTCCGTCCACCAGTCATAGACGATTCGCGAAATGCCGCCAAATTCAAATCATAGGCGCAAACATCTTCCCCCCGAACCAAGGTCCCCTTGGTTCCCTTAATTTCCGATAGGTAACCGACATAATTTAGAAATGGGCCTTAAAAGGACACCAGTCTGAGTCTTAACCTCAGCTATCCGAACAACCCCATTTTTACCCGGTAATAATTTAACTAACCGACCCCGTTTCCAATGAGAAGGCGGTTGATTATCCTCCTTGATTAAAACCAAATCATCTAACTTTGGTGGATCAGTATGAGAAGTCCATTTGAACCGTTGTTGTAACGTATGTAAGTATTCCATATTCCAACGTGACCAAAAATGTTGTGATAGTTTTTGAACTTGCTGAAACCGAGACAGACGAGGCACCTTGACTTCCGTGTACGGATATTCCGGAAGGGCTACTAAAGATTGACCGATTAAAAAATGACCCGGTGTCAATACTTCAAAGTCAGCGGGGTCCGTACTGAGCGGGCACAGAGGCCTCGAATTCATAACCGCTTCAACCTTGGTGAAAAACGTCGTAAGTTCCTCGAATGTTAATCGAGCGTCCCCGATTACGCGCCGTGCATGGGTTTTAGCCGATTTTACCGCAGCTTCAAACAACCCCCCATGGTTTGGGCTGGATGGAGCATTGAAAAGCCATGTGATTTCCTGCCTACCGAGATGACGTTCAATATCCGAATGATTGTCACGAAGAAATATGAACATCTCCTTGAGATGTCTGTCCGTTCCCGTAAAGTTAGTACCGCAGTCAGACCGTATTAACGAAGGTAGGCCGCGACGAGAGACAAACCGTGTAAGTGCAGCCACGAAGGCTTCTACCGTTAAATCAGAAACAATTTCTAAGTGGACCGCCTTAGAACTCAAACATACAAAAACACACAGATAACATTTCTGATTTTTTGCATTCCGAAGAGTACTTGTTTTGATGAAGAACGGACCCGCAAAGTCCGTACCGACTCCCACAAACGGGCGTGATTGTTGGATTCTATCCGCTGGTAAGTCTGCCATAAAAGGCTGAGTAGGACGTGCCTTAGACCGATAACATTGTATACACCGAAAAGTAATAAACCGAGTGATCCGCCGAACCGATAGAATCCAATAAAACCTAGATAAAATAGCTGCAAGTGTGTTAGCTCCGCAATGACAATAAGTCCGATGATAAAATGTTACTAATAATTCCGTAAATGAACACTTGCCCGGTAACAATATTTGATGCCTGGCATCGTATGGTAAGTTTGCCGCATCTATCCGACCGCCGACCCTTATTATGTTATCCTTATCTATGAATAAATTTAATCGCCGTAATGCGTTTCTAATAGGAATACCCGACCGTAAAGCTAAAATTTCATCATGAAAGAACCGTTCCTGAACCGACCGAATTAAATAAGATATGGCGTTGCGCCGTTCCGAAACCGATATATTTTTACCGTGATACTTACCCCGATTTATCCGACTACCGAACCGTAATAAATAAGCCGTGACATTTACCAATTTTTCAAAACAACTGTATTTTTCAAACAAATCAAATTCCAAATCTACATTTTCTATGTGAACAGACTTGACCTTTAGCCCCGGTAATGGCTCCGTAGGTAAATCTGTACATGTCCGTGGCCATTGTTCTGGCGGCGCGCACAGCCACTGTGGCTCCCACCAGCTGCCATCAGTAAGCAGATCCGCCGCCGTCGCACCGCGCGACGCTACGTCCGCACTATTCATGGTTCCCGGGATGTGCCGCCAATTAATATTTACTTGAGATGAATTAATTTGAGCAACGCGATTCCCTTCAAACACTTGAAGCTTATGTGGTGGCGTCCGAAGCCAGGCCAACACAATAGTGCTATCACACCACCCGGTAACATCATCAAACTCCATGTCAGCTGACGTACTTATGTGGTTTAGTAGCGTAGTCAACAACGTCGCTCCGCTCAACTCCAACTTTGGAATGGTACGATTTGACTTTAGTGGCGCAACCCGTGTTTTAGCTATCAATAATCGTACTAGAACTGAACCATCAACATGTTGTGTACGCACATAAACTGTTGCCGCAAAACCTAACGAAGAACCATCACAGAACCCGTGTAAAGAGTACCGGGCGTTCTTATCCGTTTTTATACAACGAGGAATAGATAGCCGCTGCAAGTTAGGTAGGTCCGCCGTTATGTCTAACCACTGACGCACGATGTCCGAGGATGCAGGTGCGTCCCATTCAATGCTCCGTGAGTCATCAACACTATTTAATAACGACTGCAATAATAGTTTCATCCGAAAAACAACCGGGCATACCCATCCAAGTGGGTCAAACAATCGAGCGACCGTAGACAAAATAATTCTCCGTGTAACATTTTCTACCCGAGGCAGCTCAAGTCTATAAGTAAAGTTATCTAACGTTGGGTTCCATTGAATACCTAAAATTTTAACAAAGCTGGTGACGTCATCCGATTGTTCATCGAATGTCCGTGGGGTTTCTAAATGATCCCGTGGCAAATCCCTAAGCAAGCGCGGGTCATTAGACGACCATTTTCTAAGTTCATATCCCGCCGAATTCATTAGAGCCGTTAACTCATTACGTAAGTCCGTAGCCTCTTGTAACGAATCCCCTCCTCCACTCAAATCATCGACATACGAATTTTTTACAAGTAACCTAGCCGCCCTAGGATACCTATGACGCTCATCACTCGCTAATTGATGAAGACAGCGTATTGCAACAAAAGGACTTGATTTTAAGCCGTAGGTATTTGTTGTCAACTCGTAAAGCTGTATAGGGTCCGATTTAGATGCCCTCCAATAAATAAGTTGGTATTTCCGGTCGATAGAACTTATCCAAGTCTGGCGAAACATCATTTTGACATCTGTAGCAAAAACTACTATAGGTAACCGAAAGTTTATAATTATATCCGTAATATCGTTTTGTAACCGTTCCCCAGAAAATAAACAATCATTTAAGGATACCCCGTTACTAGACCGTACACTGCCGTCAAATACGACCCGTATTTTATTTGTGTCCCCCGATTTCTTAAAGACCCCGTGGTGTGCTAAAATGTAATGTTGCTCATTAGAGTTAGGATTAAAATTTGTTAACCGCATGTGACCGAGACGTATATATTCTGACATAAATTCTACATACTTAGCCCCAAACTCAGGCTGCCGTTCCATCCTACGTTCCACAGACAAAAACCTACGTAATGCAGTTTGACTGGTGTCTCCTAGCCGACTGTTAGGCATCAAAGGTAATCGTACTGTGTACTTACCGTCTGAGCCCCGTGTAACAGTGTTACTAAATAATTGTTCACATAATATATCTGACGGATCCTTCACTGGCCGTCCAGGAGGTTCCTCTGTCCGCCAAAACCGTTCCACCTGGTCAGCCAAAGTGGCACCAGATACGAGACCCGCTCGAGACACTAGTGAGGAGGTCGTGGTCACTTCCTGTGAAGTTTCCGTGGGACCAAAAATTACATGATCAAAAATAGTATTTAACGCATAGGGCCCGTTGACCTCTAGCTCAACCGCTTGATTTAAAACTTGACCGAGAATATCCGAACCTAAAATTAAATCTATTTGACCCTCACCTACATTATTATTACCGTCATCCGAATTGATTTTTAAATTTAATTGTTTTATTGAAATACCTATTTTCCGTGCCAAATAAGCTGTTGGATTTTTTAATAATACCGCCGTAACCGATAATAAAGGTTTTCCTGTCCGTAATGGCCGAAAGTTGACAGAAACAACGTGAGTACAGTCACCCGAGTGAGTACCACCAATCCCAGTTAACCGAATGAGTGTATTATACCGCTTTAACCGTAGTGTTGTAACTAAATCACTACGAACAACACTAGCCTCCGCCCCCGTATCTAATAATGCAAGCGCCCGTAAAAAATCTCCGTTTGCTGCTTGCACTTCTATGACGGCCGTAGGTAAGATAACATTAACCGGCATTGTAGGTAGTGGATCGGCGGCCGTACATATTGTGTTCTGTAGTTGCTATGCGTCAGAGCGGCGAGCCTCCGCAGGACTCGGCCCGCGCGGCGACCATCTCCGATGCGAGTCATTATCGCGATCGTCGCGGGTTCGATTCCAACCACCGCGCACATCTCCGCTCTGATAACCCATTCTAGGCGAAGCCGGCGCTGATGCCGGTGACGAGTTGCCCGACTGGTCCGACCAACGAACGTGCGGGGTGGGCCCGCCCGTGCGGAACCCTTGGGTTCTGGCAAAACCACGATCACCCATTCCCCCCGTACCGTCCCTCCTATCCCGTGATAGATTATTAGGTGGGTTCCGTGAAACCTGCATTTGATCGCCGTTGCTCGGACGCGAGTAGCTTAGACAAATCAAACTATCATGACCCGTGTGTCCGCACTGTACGCATGCAGTCACGCGAGTACAATCCGCCGCCGAATGGTGTCCGAAACATCTAAAACACAAACCTCGAGTCTGCACTGCCGTTTTACGATCCGTTCTATCCAAGTTACGAAACTTAAAACAATCATGAATATTATGTCCCGTTGTATCGCAGTAGGCGCATTTAGCAACACTATTATCATTACGTGCGAACTTACCTACGTGTACAGCGCGCTCGCCTCGGCGAGGGCGCTCGGGCACCGAATAGTAAACCGGTTCCGCCGCCGTATCTAGTAGCCTGCACTCATTGTTCATGAACTCCGTCAATTGTTCGAATGTAGGCACCGTATTTCGATTACCGCCGTGTAATTGTTCAAACCGTGTTTTTATTTCGACCGGCAACTTAGATAGACTTATGTGGAACAGTAAATAGCTCCACTCATCCGTTGGAAAACCTAGGTTTTTTAATGCCCGTGTAGATTCTAACAACGGGTTTAATATTTTAGTCCTAAGCCCAGACGTTTGTTTCAAAGCCGGTAAATGCAAGATACGTGAAATATGTGAGTCCGCAAGCAACCGAGTATTCTCGTACCTATTACGTAGAAGTTCCAATGCCGTGTCCAACGAGGCATCCACCATCGGTAGATGTTTTATCAAAGACTTAGGTTCCTTTTCAACATTAGAAAATAGGTAGTGGAACTTTTCCGTTTTTGAAATATCCTTCCTACTCAGTACTAGCGAGCTAAATAAGCTAATGAAGCTACTCCACGAAAATACGTCACCGTCAAACGTAGTGAGGCTGATACGAGGCAGCCTAGCCGTGGGAGCGCTGTCCGTAGGCATGAATGAACCCGACATACTCGGAAACCCCGCTGCTATGGATTCCAACTTATTGTAAATTAGAGTAGCTTCCTCGTACAATTTACTATATTTTTCTATAATTGCTATATCCGCAGCATCCGTAGAACACCCAATCAATATGCCTTCGTATGCATCCGTTAGCGAATCATAATAAGTATTTAATTTATTTAGTCGCGCGGCCATAATGCTCGCTGACTTGGTCTTACCGTCCGCCATTTCTAATGAATGGACAAGCCAATCGTTTTTAATTTTAAACTTACTTTCATAACCTTTTAGGGCCGACATGACGATAATGGGTTCTTATACTGATCACCAAAAATAGATAGCCGAAAAATGAACAACCGAAATGATATACTTTAACCGAAATATTGAAAGAAACCGAAAGAATGCCACGCGTAGGTACGCGTGGCCCGACCAACTTTGGACTTTTTTATACCCAAAAAATACCCAAAATTACTGATACCGATCCGACTCGAAGGAAAAATGTTCGGGAGAACATGGGAGACCTAGAGAAGACCCTGGAAATCTGTTGCTTGTGCCTTGATCCGAATTTTAACGGCAAATCACTCACCGACTCGACGTCGAACTTCCGCGTCCCGTAGCCAGCCAGTCTTCCAAAGTTGTCCAGAATAATTGTTTCTAGTTCCGCCACGCACACACTCACTTCTATTAGCCGTTGACAATAATATTTAAGTATAAAGTTTATTATAAAGCGCTCGTCAAGTTCATTGCACACACCGAATCGCCATCTTTCTTTTCGTCTACCGCGCCATCGTCAGCGGGATGGCGCCACCGTCGCTTGACTGGTGACGTAAGTCCGCTTCCGTCCACCAGTCATAGACGATTCGCGAAATGCCGCCAAATTCAAATCATAGGCGCAAACATAGCCTATAACCTTCCTCGATAAATGGACTATCCATCACAAGAATATAATATCAATTAATCAAAACAATTTTTCAATTCGGACCAGCAGTTTCCGAGATGAGCGCGTTCAACCAAACAAACAATTAAACTCTTCATCTTTATAATATTAGTAAGTATCAGATATGTGACGTATTTGTTTTGTCTTCACTATATAGTTAGGTAAAAGCTTTAGACTTAGAAGAAAAGACAAACTTATATTTTGTCTCTCTTTTTTGTTTTAATGTTTGTCGTTTGGTCTCGCTTTGATGTAAAAATCATACGCGATCTCCTGATAAAATGGAGGGTTTTGTGAGAAATAAGTACATACCTACTGACGAAAAAAGAATGCTTTTTCGTTTTTGTACAAAGCATGTCTGCCAAAGGCGTGCCCAATTAGCAATTAGAAATGCACATCAGTGCATCTGATATTAATTTTTGCATTCTGTCAATACGTAAAAAGCCGTGTGGGATCAATAGGCCTATGATACTTGCTCGGAGGGACTGTAATCCCTCTATAAATGGCTGAAATTAATTTAAACCCTCCCCTATGAGATTTAGAGCCATTTTAAATCACGATGAATTATTAAAGTCCCGTTCATTTTTATTCGTTTTTGAAAATCAATGCGAAACAATTTTATGCATAAAAAAGGCCTTTGCTTGATTTTAGTTGATTTTTATAGCGTCAGGGGCAACTGTTTTTGATCATGCCCTAACTTACGGGACGCTATAGTGCCTAGGACAGGAATTTTAGAAGAAATTAGCTTTAGTAGATCATGACATAATCTCACAATAACTTCTGGTTTGAATTGAATAAAACTTAGCACCGAAACCTTGGAAACATTTTGTCAGACACGCACTTATAAATTCACACATACATCTAGGTATGCATACATCAAGCCGTGTAGTTTAAGGACTTATGCATGTGAACAGGCCTATAGTTTCACTGCAGGGTACCGTCAAGACAAAACCGTAAACATGTGATAAGGGTAGGCTTATTGCACGCCATGGCAGATTGTTCTAAGTACGGGTCCCTTCGAGGGTGGCAGGAAGGGGCGTCTAATAGCAATCGATATCATCCCTTCTGATGGTCCTTTACTCGAGTGGGTAGATATTGTGCTCACTAGTTCATTCCTGCGACTTGATTTAAAATTGTATCTTTGAAATCATATTTAGTATAACAAAGAAGAAATAATAATAAATAAATATTGTTAGACAATCCATATAACACTGTCTAGCCCCAAACTAAGCAAAGCTTGTACTATGGGAACCATCAGATAGCGTTATTTATGTTTTTAAATTGTTATTTTGAATTTTTGTATGTTTGTAACGATTAAACTAAAAATCTAAAGAACTGATTTCCAAATTTCACTATTATAAATAAAATAAAAAATAAAAAAGCCTTTTATTTCTTGCATTAACTTATTTTAACTTATTACTACATATTTAGTTTTCATTGGTTAGTATACTTAAATTATTTGTTAGTACTTAATTATTATGATGTGTTGGTTGCGTTGGTGCAAGAACCCCAGATTGGGTGAAGGCCTCCTCCAAAGATGACCATGTATCTCGGTCCTGTGCTATTTCACCCCAGATTGGGCCGGCTGCCTTTATAATTTTGTCTTCCCATCGTGTCAGCGGTCTTCCTCTGCCTCTTTTGCCGTGTGGGCCTCTCCACATGGTCACTTTTGCAGTCCATCTCTGGTCTGTAAGCCTTGCTATGTGTGACCTCTTTCACTATTATAATGCTATATTATAGAATGCTACGGTCTTGACAGAATACCAGCGCATAGCTTCCTCACTATCCTCCTCTACTATACTATATTCCTCCTCATTATCTATTTGTATCTTTCTTCTTCTTCTTAGGGCTCCCACACAAAACTGCGAATTCGCATCGCATCGCAGAAAGCTGCGACACCCGCCTATCTATTTATATGAATAGATTTCTGCGACGCGATGCGAATTGGCAGTTTTGTGTGGGAGCCCTTAGTGTCCTTGTTTTTTACTGGTTTATGTGTGTGCTTATGTAGTAAATAAATAAATGTCTATGTCTATGGTTATATTATTCCTGAGTAAAATAGGATTTATTACAAGAGATCCGCCCCGGCTTCGCATACGGATGTAAAAGATGTGAGTACTGTGAAGTCACTGCCTATGATTTTAAGGCGAGGCAGTTGGCTAGTTCCATAATATAAGAATTATACACTTTGTTCCAGATAGGTAAATTAGCAGCAGAGGTAACCGCTCAATACAAGGTGGGATTTTACATTCCCGTCCCTCAAGGCCTACCACAAGCTCTGTCTGGCTGTCTCTGGCTCTGGTTTTGAGTATGTGTGAGTGCTCACTAGTGTATTATACCGTGTGTGTGTCGACGTTAGATTTATTTAGTCAACACTCACACAGACTCAAAACCAAACCTTGAGACAGAGTCAGACAGAGTTTACGGTAGGCCTACTGTTTTTCAAAAAATAGTAGCAGTGTTCCTCCTCCTCAGACAGAGCAGGGTCCTCAGACGTATTTCAGTTCCAATTAACTGTGAACGCAGCCTAACCGGCACTTCAGTTGAAAAATGACTAAAGCAATTTTGAGTAACAAACTTTAAAACAGTAGGTAAGCTAACAAGAGGTAAAGTTGTGGGCACACCGAGTAAAGAAACGGTAGAGCAAGGAGTTTTTAAGCAAAGAATAAGTTTGTTAGTAAAATAATTGGCATCCAAAACCTGAACATTTCAAAAATATAATGTTATTCTATTATTAATTGAACACAGTTTTCTGGCTAATTAATGGCATCATTCGGTAGCGCTGTAATCATCAGACGATCACCACTATCTAATTCATTTGTAAAAACAGTCTCAAATCTCAAGAGGAGAATAAAAAGAGAAGAAGAACAAGAGGAAAGGCAACGATGATTTCGAGTCTTCGGCAACGATCTTTTTTAAGTCAGAGGTTAAACATATTCAAGTGCCGAGACTTGTTCTAAGCCCCAAGTCTCGGTATACCGCTATTCTAAGCGTAACAAGAGGTAAAGCAACGACAGAGCCGAGAGGCACGTAATTGCCACTTCACCGCCAATTACTGTGGCGATGTCGGCTCTAGTGGCTGTTTCACAGTCAACTATTGTAGCTGGGTTACTAACTAGGTAGATGACTAGTAAACTTTCAGTTTTTGAAAATACCATGGTTAGGTACAAACGTAATTTTCTCAAAATATTAAGACACCGACAACCGTTTATGGTTTCGAAAATATCATAGGGACAAACATCATTTTCTCAAAATAGTAAGACGCTGACAACCGCTACTTCTCACTCGAACATTTCAACATTCAAAAATATAATGAAATTTACAGAGTATTTTAATTTTAATAAAAAAAAATTAAAATTAATTTAGTTACGAAAACTTGTAAAAAATGTTCATATTTTTTTTATTAAATTTAAAATACTCTGTGAATTTCATTATATTTTTGAATGACAACCGCTACTTCTCACTCGAACATTTCAGTTCGAGTGAGAAGTAGCGGTTGTCAGCGTCTTACTATTTTGAGAAAATTATGATATTTTCGAAACCTGAAACGGTTGTCGGTCGTACTTATAAAAACTTTTCAGTACTCTTGGCAAACTTGTTTAATTATATTTTTGTGATTTTTACACACAAGTTCAATGATTTTAAATGTTTTGAAATGTTGAAATATGCGAGCGAGAAATTATTTGACGGTTGTCAGCCCCTTAAAAAATGGCAATTGGCAATTACGTACACTTCGAATCGCCAAAGCAATTTCTGCCAAATTAACCAACAAATATCGCTTGCCTATCGCGTTCCATATCCATTTCACATACGTGGTATTGCGTCGCACAACGTGACACCAGGGGTGTTCCCACACCCCTACTGGCACATACACCCTTACCAAAATGTCTTTGCTGCACGATGCGACACGCCATTCGATTTTGAGCTTTATGGTCTAAGTGATAAGGGTGTAGGGTTTTTTTTGGATGGTAGCGAGATGGTCATTGAATGTATATAGAGGGAGTAGCTTGTCACCGAGCAAACATGGCGGGCTAACAAGGTTTTTGCGAACGACTCGTGAGCGTTTTAACGCCTAATTTGGAGGCTATAGAGCTTTATTTATTTATGTTTCAGGGCTCAATTAGACATTTCAAATGTTTTATTAATTGGGTACTTGGAGGGAGAATGGTTGAGTTTTATGTTTGCTGACTGATGGCTCGAACACACCTAGTTCGCTGGCGGTAGCGAACAGTGAAACGCTGTCAAATATTCGCTGTCAAATCTCAAATCTGACAGCGATATTTGACACCGTTTCACTGATCGCTACCGCCAGCGAACTAGGTGTGTTCGGGCCATAAATCAAATCAAGTGTACAAGTCGTGAGGTTTTATTTCATTTTTCAGTTCTTGAAACTTTTTCTTATTATTCAGACAAAATAAATTATATTGTACATACTTAGAGTATAATATAACACCCAGATGGAGACAAAAGATCTCTGTGTTATCCATCATCATCATCTCAGCCCGCTTGCACTGCTGAGTTTAGGTTTCTCTTTATTGCGCCACTCTTTCCAGTCCTCGCAAGTCTCTTTCACTCATTCCCATCATTAGATAGATAGATAGATAGATTAATACTTTATTGTCCACATAAGAAACATATTATAACAGAAACATTACAAATATAGGTACAATGTGCGGCCTTATCGCTACAATGTCCACATTAGCAACAATGTCGTTCGACCAACGGGCGGGTGTTCTGCTTCTAGGTCTTTGAGCATCCCTTGGCCACTATTCTGTAGCCAATAATAATAATTTGTGTTCACCACGCACAAATATTTGTTCTACGTGGGGATCTAACCCACGACCAAAGCGCAGAAGGCAGGGCTACTACCAGCTGAGCTGAGAGGCCAGTTATGAACAGATGAAAGCAAATTTTGTCTTTTTGTTGTAACAGAACACCAATCCAGTTTCACAAACAATAAACATTTCATTTCAACGACAAATCTCCACATCTGCTATCGAAATCTCCTTCACAATTTCAAGTCTCCAGTTTGGACAGAGGGACAATATTGACGCCGAGGGCGACATACTCGACCGCACCCCTCGCACCCCCCACAGCCCCCGCACCCCAAAGAGGATCTAATACCAAAACTAGTTATGTAGTTCGGAAGTTTGTACATACGCAACGAAATTGTAAGCCTTGGGCCGAATGTGGTTCAGGGGATTGTAACAGGTACGTATCGTGCGATTTGGAGCTGGAATTTGAAACAATTTAAACGAATTCTTCAATGGCCTCTAGCTCAGTTGGTAGTAGCTCTGCCTTCTGCGCCGTAGGTCGTGGGTTCGATCCCCACCGAGAACAAATATTTGTGTGGTGAACATAAATGTTTGTTCTCTGTCTGGGTGTTATATTGTATTCTAAGTATGTATTTACAAAAAAAATGTATTCAAGTATTATATCAGCTATCTGATTCCCATATTACAAGCTCTGCTTAGTTTGGGGCTGGGTAGTGTTGTGTGAATGGTCCACAATATTTATTTATTTATTTATTTAATGATACACTTCCTCCGTTATAATTTAACTAGCCATGAGTCCCAGCTTTGCTCGGGTAGTCTTATTCTAAAATATATAAAAACATTCTGTCCTAGAACAGTTTGGCAAAATGTAGAATTTGTAGATAAATCCTTATGTGATAGAAAATGATGGATATAGAAAAAATCCTACGTTAAAAGGATAGACATAGATTTTTGCATTGAAGCTGTTCTTATTAGTTATAGCGTGATAGCCTTTACAATTTGTATCAAAATATGTGTACTATTCTGAAGGGGGGTGAATTTCCACCCCCCGGGGAACAACTTTTGTTCAACGACTTTTCGAACTTCGATTGGTATCTCTGAAAAAAACTGCACTTGAGATAAGCGCGTTCAACCAAACAAACTCTTCAACTTTATAATATTAGTATACTCGTAGATTTAATTCACAATTCAACACTTAGTTGTGCACTAATACATTAACACAACACAACACAAAGTTAATTTGTATGTGACTAGTCTGAGAACATTTTAGATGTCAATAGATGAGTAGAGAATTGAATTGAACACCTAGATTTTTATTTATTTTTTCAAACTTCGGCTCGCTTCCACTCCAAACATTGTTATGCCCTAACCTAAGGGCATACTATCTATTCACCATTTTTCATCTTGTAGTATTTCTCACAATTTAGCAAAATAATCAATTTGATCCTACACGTTTACCCAAGTACGAAACCAGTTTGGCCAAATTTTAAGTAGAAAAACGTGCTAAGATCAAATGATTTTTTTGGTAAACTGTTTGCAATCGAATGCCACTTTCTGTAATGTACTACACCTATTAAAAAGAGATCCTATACCAAATGTAACAAAATACAATGTGCAGATAATTATTTAAGTGAAATTACCGGCACGTGAGGCTGATCATCTGAATGCCTGAAGTTGATAGACGCCGGGCAGTGCATCGTAGGGCACGTTCCTGACGTGCGTGATCTACGAAGCAATGCTTTTTTATATGCGATGGTTACTACTTAATATCAGGCATATTATGCTTATTCCATCAGCTAGTTTTATAAAAACAAACTCTCCTTTGAAGAGCGATGTTTCATTACTACGAGTACCAGTAATGTTTTTACTGAATCAAATTCGCAAATAAAAATTCCGTAAGTCCAAAAAACTAGGCGTGCCCACTTCATTCTTTTCTTAAACTCACAAATAAAAGATAAGCTGCAGAAGGGTGCGTATGCAATAGAATTTAACTGAATAGCACCCCATTGCCCAATATTAATAACAAAACCTTATAAAACGGATGAAGCTACTTAACCATTTTAAAAAGACCTTTGCTCTTCAGTCTCAGTAGAAA
Source organism: Thera britannica (assembly GCA_939531255.2). NCBI lineage: Eukaryota > Metazoa > Arthropoda > Insecta > Lepidoptera > Geometridae > Thera > Thera britannica. The sequence goes on along the minus strand of OW618039.2, from coordinate 6,843,776 downwards.
CAGCGGTGTAAGAGAGAGGTCAATAACCATTGGTTGTTGGACAAAGGTTTTGGAAAAGAACATGGGTACCCAACGTTATTAAATCGTGTTTTTAGAAATGATATTTTGAGTTGAGTTGTACCATTGTACTGTAATAGCTCAATTTGCCACCTTTTCATATGCTCGTGTATTTTTTTCCGGTTGAACAAGATAAAGTTGAAATCATTTCGGATTATGAACATCTGCAACTATTTTTATAGAATTGCACAAATGTGTATTGGATGAGTCTATCGCCAACAAAGCTGAATTGAATATGTACATCGCTCGCAGTTCAGCTAATTCTACTTGGCTCGCTCTTTTATTCATCATCATTAACCTATCCACTGATGGACGTATATAGGTCTCTCCCAAGACGCGCCACTGAGCCCGGTCTTCGGCTCTTCTCCTCCAGTGCTTGCCAGCTACATTTCGCAGATCGTCGCCCCACCTTGCCGGAGGGCGTCCTACACTACGCTTACCTAAACGCGGTCTCCACTCCAGTATTCGTTTGCTCCAACGATTGTCTGTTCTACGACAAACATGACTGGCCCACTGCCACTTCAGCTACTAAATCTTTTGAGCTATATCGACTACCTTGGATTTCTGTCGGATAACCTCGTTTCGGATTTTATTCTTCAGAAAGACTCCGAGCATAGCCTTCTCCATAGCTCGCCTTTTCATTAGAAGATACTCGTACCCATTCACTCTTTTCTTGAACTCATTCAAATTATAAGTATTCGGAAACAACAGACACCGGCAACGAGTTTCACTCTTTGGCTGTCCACATTATAAAGGTGGGAGTGAAGCGCTTAGTGCGGAAAGAAGAATCTATCTTATAAGTATATAATTTACTAGCGGCCTGTTCCGGCTTCGCACGAGTGGACATTTATTTTATAAACACATAAATATAACTTTATGTTACTCAGGGTGAATGTAGCTTTTCAATGGTGAAAGATTTTTTGGAATCGCCACAGTAGTTTATGAGTTTATTCATTACAAACATTCACACAAAAATACAAATCTTTCCTTTTTATAATATTAGTATAGATTAGTATAAAAGTAAGTATAGATAGTATAGATGGGGTACCTAAGTATGTGATTTCGTTCCGATTCCCCAAAAGGGATTTTGTTTGAAACTAGCTTACTGTATCACCTGTAGGCCCTGCATGGCTTTGTCTCTGGCTCTGGTTTTAAGTCTGTGTGAGTGCTAAATAAATCCTACGTTGAAACGTCAGACACACAGCATACACCGGTGAGCACTCACACAGCTAAAGACAGAGCCAGACAGAGTTTGTGATAGGTCACATATGCAAATAAATTATTTGAAACTTGATCCGATCATGTCAATCAATATAAGTGCTACACCAAACTGAGCCATCTTTAAATCCCGCTTAGCAATACCGAGCAAAAACAACAATACATTGTATGGACAATTGCACTGTCGCATCGTTTCGAACGATTAGCCCCAAGCGGTGACAATGCAGCAAAATAGGATGAAAATGTCAAAATACAATCTCCTGCGGCAATCTAAACTGATACACCACCAATAAACACATCCACACAACTTAAAACCAACCATAATACCAACCAATAAAGTATACTATCTATCGTTGATGTTATTGGTGGACAAGGTATTAGATAAACACACAATAGGAAATTGGCTCAAGTTGGCAACACTAGAACTTGTGTCGCAAAAAAGGTTTCAACAATGAATGAAGGAAGCAGTTTGTTTTGATAAAGATCTTTTTTCTTTTATTTTTTGTTTTTGACTGGCCTCGTCTATAGGTCGTGGGCTCACACACAGTCAGTCACCCATGAGTTATTCTGTGCAAAAATGTACGTGCACTATGACAGACTTTCAAACGGTGAAGGAAAACATAGTGAGGAAACCGGCATGTCGTATAACCTAAAAAAAAAACGAATAAGAAGCCTCTTTGAGACGCGCTTAAAATACTTTTAGCACACTAGTTCGAAAAAACTAATTGTAGTGTTAACTAACATTAAGATTAAAAAGTTTGAGAAACCGACTTTATGGCCAAAAGGCATGGCCAAACCGATTTTGATGGAATTTATATGAGACCAATCCAAAACGAAGTATTTATACCTAATTAAGTATACGAATTATTCAGAATGAAAAAATATTTCTAATCAAGTGACGAGCATGTGCAATGTCAAACTAAAAAAAAACTAAAACAAAACGGCCAAACTGATTTTGATTAAATTTCTATGAGATCTTTCAGATAATACCTACAATCATTTTTCAAATCGGCTCATAAATAACGAAGCTATGCTACAAAAAACATTGAAAAAAAAAAACAACTTCAGGACCTCCTCCTTTTTTATTTGAACGTGAAAAGTTCGAAAATATGTGTCAAGTGCACGTGATGAACTTTCAGCTTTTAAAATCCTTTCACCACACTTGGTTCGAAAGAATCAGTGACGCGATAAGGAGAAGAATTTGAGTCCACCGGCAGGTACTCCTTTTATGGTAAACTGAACTGATAGGCTGACGGCATGTACTCCAAAATAGAACTATCACTCCCATTATGTCCCAAGGGGTACTCGCAAATAATTGGCCCTTCGCCTGAGGGATTTAGGGATTATACCTACTTTATTACATGACGAAAAAATGTACAATTCAACTGGGATTGTTGTGATTTTGCTTGTATTGTGAATACGAGGTATTATGGCAATCCTTTGATAGACAACTGACGTAACTTTAAGAAAAAAATGGTTCGAAAATCGAAAGACAAAATCGTAAATTGAAAGACACTTTTTCGCCACTTTTTTATGTGACTTCGAAAAAGGAAGTTCTCAATACCCAAACCGTAAGTTTTTTGCCTTTTCAATCTAGGCTTTGGCATGAGACTGGTGCCTAGTTCAAAGTGATCCTTGGGATTTTACTGACAAAACGTTGAAGGAAAACATCTTGAGGAAACCGGCATGTCGTATCTTTTTTTAGACAACTAGGTGATGGAACAAGCATATGGCCCACCTGATGTTAAGTGGTAACCATTGCCTGAACAATACATTGCCTCATAAGTCATGCACGTCAGGAACGTGAGCTACGATGCACTTCCCTGCGTCCATCAACTTGAGGCATACAAATGTTCAGCCTCACGTGCCAGTAATTTCACCGGCACCCACACCCTTCAAACCGAAACACAGCAACGATGCTTGACGGCAGAAAAAGGTATGATGGTAGTACTTCCCCGGACGAGCCCTGCACAAAGAGCTCTACTACTACTAAAAGTATCTAGAAAATTCAAAAGCATGTGTCAAGTGCTCGCAAGCAACTTCTTTGAGGCGCACTGAAAATGCTTTCACCGCACTAGTTCAAAAGAACCAGTGACACTATAAAAAGAAGACTGACAAAAACCCATTTTGATTTCTTATTGTAAATTATCTAAGAATTTTTGTACACGGCTCTTTCTCTATATCATGTTTTTTTTATAATTTCACTCACGCCCTCTATTTGCCAAAAGCAATTTTACGATTTAATTTAACCATGAACACAATTTATTTTACATACGTGTACTACAAAGGGTTAGGTACAGCCCTACTGTCAAAAACAGCTTATTGCACACATGCCTCTAATAAAAAGTATTTATTGTAGGTACATGCAACTTCAAAGACAAGTTGACATTAAGCGTTGACAGTGTCCCGTTCCTTTACAATATCTTAATTCACACCCCTAGCTATTTAACCTGTTACCTTAAACCACCTCTATTTTCAGGCCTATAAGCTTTAAAACTCAAAAGCAATGGTTGTGAATGAAGTCTCTTTCACATGTTAATTTGATTGTATTATGCACGCAAATTTGGGCTGTATTTCTTGCGATTGAAAACCGATATTCCAGTAAGCTTTTCTTTTTTATTAAGGGTGTACGTAGTCAAAACCAGTGTAAAGCAGTGTAGGGTTGTCGGTCTCTCTGTAATTAATACATATAGCGCCATTGATATGCCGAATTGCCCAGGCCCAGGGGACAATGGACACGTTTTTCTACCGTTTGTTATTTGATTTATTTAGAACATATTTCTAGAATATTCATTATAAAACGAAGTTTGACTTATTTTACTTCATCATCTAATTACAAATGACTTTTTTTATACAACTTGCCGATGGAACAAGCATATGGCCCACCTGATTTTAAGTGGTAACCATCGCCTATAACAAAGTATTGTCTTTAGGTCACGCACGTCAGGAACGCACTGCCTGCACTGCTCCTAACTGCCCTACGATGTAGTATAATACACATTTTGGGCAAAGAGTTTCTAAACTACGGTTTTGAGTCTTTAGATACAAATACAAAATATTTGATTAATCTGTATTTGGAATCGATATTTAACAAAAACGTCAAAAATAATTGAAAATAAGAAACGAAAAAGTTGTGTCTACGCAGGTTCTACGCTGCTACGAAAACTGCTACGAATTATAAAAAGTCTTAGGAACATTGCATTTTCTAAGACTTTTGTCCGCCTTTTAGAAATTATTTTGTCTTTTAGTTCGTCTTGTCATTTTATACTGTTGGTCACTCTGTGTTGGGTCGTCGTGTGTTGCTTAATCACGATGGAAAAGCTATTGCGACCATTCCTGAATTAACCAGAGTGGTAAAAGGATAGGTACTACGTGGGTTGGATGTGTAAATTTTTTATTTTTCGACCAGTGCGAATACTTACATAAACATAAATTACAGACAAAATCAAGCTACTTATGGCCACCTAAATAATTTTCCAAAAGACGTAACATCCTGATAGCTGATTTTCTATTCTATACTCGCTCAATAGGACTCAAAATCCCAATCCTTACTACCCGGACTTGGATTGCTGTTCCAAGAGAGGAGAATGAAAAAGTTTTAACAAATAAATTGAGCGCTAGATGGCGCTAGTAGTTGTTTTTAGCGGTTGCGAACCGCAGGTTAATGTAGTTCAACATATTTAAAACAGATGGCAGTATTATTAGTTTCTCGGTTGTGTCAATTTTATTATGAAATCTTCAGAGAAATAAGCTTTTTGTTTGTATCTAATATTTAAATCGTTGTATAAATGTGATGTATCTCGTCTAAATATAGAAAGAAACCTGTTTTTTTAAACAAAACAATATGCGAACAGTCTGATACAAAGAAAAATAGGTAGGGAGGCCCTTGACCTGCAGTAGGACAAGATAGGCTAAAAATAAATAAATAAATAATAACCTGCTGAATGGCAATGAGGCTAGGTTTGACAGATTAATAACCAACCGATCAAATATTATTACGAGACAAAACAGAGCACTGCCCGTCTTTTGAGGCCGTGATAATATGACGCGACACGGCAGTGACATTGTTCTCGCTACTAAGAACTCCTTGATACATTTTGGCTGTGACACCATCACGTTGGATAAAGCTTGCCGCATCGCCACCGCCGCCCGCCGCCGTGTCGCTGTCGTTTATCGTCGCCGTACAAAACGTGTGGTCGCAGCCTATGTTAGGTTTAATAAAGTTTAAAAAAATAAACTATAGTTTATCTTCTGCATAGAGTTTTTCAAACTTCTTGTTGCGCTTCCAACCTCCTTGGTCTTGTTCATTGACTTTTAAACCAAACTCCTTGCTGCGCTAAACTTCTAATAAAATTATCCTCATTGGTCTTGTTCTTGTTTTATTTTTTAATTTTGAGTTAGGGGCTAGTCCCAAGATTTGATATTAATTTTTGAAAAGAAAACTTTTTCGAGTAATTTTTCGATGAATTTATTTAAGATTAAAAGTTCTGCTACTCATCACAAGATGGCGCTACCAGTTAATTTCAAGTTACATTCGAGTTGCAATATTTTCAAGAACTCTATAATAACTGTTTTGAATACTTTTTAAAATGAATACTATTCCATGGTTTGTATCCTTTCTTTAAAATAAAGTATTATCTGTCTAAAGTCTTAATCTATCTATCTAAAGTTTGAAGTTATTTATGATCATTCAAAACATGATGTAAAAACAAAGAAAAAACCATAATTTAAAAAGCCATCAGGACAGTCACGAACAGCAATGCTATTAATGGACTGACGTGCTCAAAACTGTAAAATTACCATTAACAATATGACTAGAAAAAGCGATATAACATACAAAATTCAAAAAGCAACGGTGTCTTTAACGATAATATCCTATTCTTCTTATCTTTTTCTTTTCGTGTCACTGGTGTAGTGTGAATGGGTATATACGTGCGGTTGTAGGCAATAAATATTGCACATCGGCTTTCTGCTTTCGTAGAGTGCTGTCTCTTGCTGACGCACACTACGCTATATGAAGCCGATTTTAGCCTTTGATCAGTCGCCTAAACATTTTGAAGACCCGCAAGGACTATAGGTTTCCTGCGGACCCAGAGTCTCAACCCCCAGAAGAACAAATAAGTTAGGCTCTGTAGAATAAACGAAGAATTGTATTACGAATTCACAATAGTTTTCATTCGTAAATCCATAAGCTATATATTTAATTTGAAGATTTGCAGCAAAACGTCTCTAAAACTTAGTGAACCCGACTAAAAACAAAAGGTAACGCCATTTGACAGCGGTAATCACGATAGAACCTCACTTGTCACGCGAACAATATTTATGACAGTTGGATCCTTTAAAAGCGATTTAACTGCTCAGTTTGAGCTGATTCGATAACGTGGAATTTAATCAAAACACGCTATTTCGTTTGCTGTATTTTTAAAACTTTTTATGAGAGTAAAAACTTCAGCACACGTCTACTTATTAGAATGCTTTACGTAAAATTTCAGAATGTGCCTTATGGGCAGGGACCTGCGTCCGACACTTTTATACAACTAGTGATAGAACAAGCATAATAGGGCACATCTGATGTGTGAATTTTCTGATTGTTTGTCATTTTTTTTTGTTTTTAACCTTATTGTGAGCATTTCATTGATCACCATCGGCCAGCGACCGAAATAGCGACGCGAAATATAGGTGTGCGCAGGCCTTAATTCTTGTACTTTGGCCTCCTTGCGATAAGGGCTTGTCTTAGTGCGGGGACCCCCAGTGTGCGCAGGCCTTAATTCTTGTACTTTGGCCTCCTTGCGATAAGGGCTTGTCTTAGTGCGGGGACCCCCAGTGTGCGCAGGCCTTAATTCTTGTACTTTGGCCTCCTTGCGATAAGGGCTTGTCTTAGTGCGGGGACCCCCAGTAATTTAAGTAAACCTTTGTATGTTCTTTGGTAAAAATAGAAATAGGGGTATAGGGTATAACGTATAAGATTATAGGTCTTCTGCCACAGATTACTATAGGATGCTAGCGCATTCTTCTGCTTTACAAACATACATTCTAATTCTTACATTCTTTTAATGGTGGTGTATCTTAAAAATAATAGCAAACATGGCATGCTGGTGTAGGCGTAGCGTAGGCTTTTCCTCACCCCTTTCATTTCCTTGCAAGGGTGACATTTACAATGTCACACACTCATGCAGAAAAAATAATTTACAAGCACGACAAGTAACCGCGATCGCATCAGCTCGTAATGTTCTAATTTTATTTATCAAACAAAAGCAAAAGTATTGTCGAGTCAAGTTAAGTTTGGGTTCTGTCTGTATCGAAATACCAAATGAATAATGGTATCGAAGTGTCAACCAAAAGTTTTTAGTCATCTAATATCAGTGTATTGACTGTAAAAAAAAACAACACATACAATTTAAGTGGTAGGTTGGGCTAGCTATGTAGTATATCTATGATGTTGTAGGGACCTTATATCTAATATGAATGCATTTTGAATTGTTTTTTATGACTTCTTTCAGTAAAATGTTAAATGTTCCATTTACAATATTCAACCTCCATTATGGCATATCCGTAGCGCCCTTTATTAGATATACCTAGATATAGGTACACTAAAAAAGAATTTTTGTAAATTAAACCTAAAAAAGGTGCAGCGGGGTTTGAACGAAGTCACGCAGGAATCTACTAGTTTTCAAAAAGGAACAGATTTTCACCAGTATTTCTTACGTCCGTTATCACGATCACCGATATCCGCTACGCTAGTCGCAACAGGAAGGCGCAAGACAAAACGTCAGCTGCTCCAACTTTCCTTTATGCTAAACAGCGGTACAACGTTCCAACACGTTCCTGTACTGGACAACGTATGTTGAAGTGAAAAACGTGCAACGTTTTTCCAGCCGTGTCGAAAATAATGGCACTTTGGCTTATAAAATACTGGAACACCACTGCTATTTTAATTTTTGTTTTGTAAAAGGATCATACAAATAACCGGTAGGAACCAAGCCGTAGTTTGTTGCCTGTTTTTCAAGACTTGATCGCGTGGTAGCACCTAGACTCATCTAGCTTTAAGACGTTTCAAAGTAATCCTTGTGATACAACTGAAATAAAGAAATTTGGAATTTGAAGACTAGTGTAAAAATTAGGAATTTGGAGACTAGTGTAAAAATTAGGAATTTGGAACCTTCGTAAGGTAATTCTTAAAGAAAAAGTACATAATCTAATTAATACTTTGGATTTGATTTGGATCAGTTGAGCTATCTCTAGATCGTTTGTAACGATCTGCAGATAGCTCAACTGTTTCTTGTGTATTTTGTACATTTTATAAATATTTGTTTAATTGTAAGTTTCTTTGTGTAAATAAATTGGTTATTAATACTTTATACTCTAACTTTTAGATGCGGGTTTCCTCGAACTTTGACAGTGCGATGTTTGACAGCGATACACTATTCTCCATTGCAGGGTCTAAGCCAATTTCGGTGGACAATAGTGCACGAAAAAAGCCTCTTTGAGGCCCACTTTAAATCCTTTCACCACACTTGGTCGAAAGAATCAGTGACACGATAAGAAGAAGAAGGTGGATAATGTTCTGCAGCGTGGGTTCGATCCTCACCGAGAACAAATATTTGTGTGGTGAACACAGATGTTTGTTCTCTGTCTGGGTTTATTGTATTCCAAGAATGTATTTACAAATAAAAATAACATAAGTATGTCAGCTATCTGGTTTCCATATTACAAGCTTTGCTAATTTGGGGCTAGATTGAATTAAATAAATAAATATTGCGGACAATCTACACAACACCATCAAGCCCCAAATTAAGCTTATCTTGTACCATGGGAACCACATAGCTGATATACTTAATTTTTTTTTGTAAATGCATACTTAGAAGACAAAACAACGCCCAGACAGAGAACAAACATATATGTGTTCAACACACAAATATTTGTTCTCGGTGGGGATCGAACCCACGATCTACGGCGCAGAAGGCAGAGCTACTACCAACTGAGCTGAGATGCCTGATTGTGTGGATTGTCCACAATTTTTTTTTAAATTTATATTTTAATGCCTTGTTACCACTTAATATCAGGAGGGCCATGAGCATGCCCCATCAACTAGTATAATAAAAAGTATACAGTATACTTACCTCAAATTAACGCCAATCACATTTTGCAATGAAAAAAATGTGTAAAATGCGATTGGTGTTTATTTCATCAATCAAGTAATTTAAAATAAAAACTGTTCAGGAACCTAGATAAATACTATACGAATACCGTTATTACAATAACATAGTGAAAATCTGATTAAACTAGTTATAATTTTGGTATTACGTTTGTATGAAAATTCGGCCTCCGCCGGCCTCTTAACTGTACCTACCCATATTTTTGTCGCCAAGTAATTATGCTCACATTAAATTCTGTTCCAATTTGAAGTGCCGGTGTAATTATGGACACGCACTGCACGTAAGAAATTACTACTGCTACTACCTAAACTTTATGTTTCCATACCCAATACTAACTTAATAGTGGGCTAATTACTGTACTTATAAATTCCGATTGAGATCGCTCTGAAACCTATCTGGATTAGATGTAATAGACATAGAAATGGATAGACATGCCAACTGAGCTAGAGAGCACAGAACACATAATAATACAACGCATAGAACTGACATTGTGACTCGCCACCAATCGGAGCTCCTGGACTTACAAACGAGTTCTTATAACCGGGTCTTCTTCTAGCAGGCCTTTCATGTCTTTTGTCAGTTTACAGGTTTACAAGCCTGTGTGCGTGTTACCAATGTATTTTAGGCTAGTTTATTTTGATTTTAGAACACATCTTGTAGGCATTGTGTAGATGTGTGCGTTTGCGTACGCATTGATTTCAATTTTGAAAAAGTGCCTGTCGGTCATAACCAAAATTATATTAGACAACTGCCTGCCTGCCACTTCTACCGTTTGTATATCTACCGCACGCCAGGTACATAGCCAAGTTTGTCTGTAGGTAGAATTAAGCACCTCAGATCACGCGTAAATCAGCTTCGAGATCTTCAACTCATGTCAATTATCCTAATTTGCACTGCACTACAGCAGATACGTAGGGGGAAGGGGGAAGACTGGTAGCTGTTCACTTTGCAGTTAGCTTTGCCTTCTGCACTGATATCATGAGATGGAGAAGTCCACTGCGGAAGATAGGCCTCTCCGAAACATTTCCAGGACGAATAATTCTGAGATCTGTCCACTCAGCGGCTTCCAAAGATCCTCACAGTGTTGCCAGTCTATTGGGTGGGTAGTCCTAATACGTTTCGTCTTCCGGTTCGTAGTCACCATTCGAAAAATCCTAATGTGAGTTACCTTAAAAATGTGTTGATCATGCACTTTTGAGCAGAGGTATCTCTCGTAGAGAGATTATATTCCTTGAGAGGTATTCTCTAAATTAGTTCTATTGAAATTTCATAAAAATCGGTTTAAAAGTTTGGCCATGAAGTCGGTTTCTCACGTTTTTTTTAACTTATTTTATTTTTTTCAAACTTTGGGCCGCTTCCACTCCAAATAATGCTATGTCCTAAATTCAAGGATCTACTATGTATTCACCATTTTTAACCTTAAGACCTCACCATGTAACATAATAATTGCCACCAATAATATGAGTAGGTATGAGTGTCAGTCTCAACCTAAAGAGGAGCATTCATTCGTTCATTCATTTGTCTTTTAATTATTCCGGTACCTGGCCCGGAGTTGCTCTCGGCCTCACTAACCTCCCGCGTCGCTAATTCCCAAGCAAGGGTTGCCAGCGACGACGTCGCATCGTAAACCGTATTTATGACATCCTCCGATTATACCCCGAACCTTGCCACATAAGCAACCTTATCACGAAGGAATAAGACTCAGAAGGGTTCAGTGAGGACATTTGCATAGACATTTACAAGCGTTTGCTATGATAGCTCCCTTCGAATGCTTCCGGGTGTCGGTGGGAGCTATAAATCGAAGTAGAATTGAACTAATCGATTGCCGATGGAAATTGTCTTCGAATTTGGGGTGAATTTAGAATTTTTATTTCAAAACTGCCGACAACAGGATGTTTTATAGTCACCAAATACCTTAGCCTGCGATCGCCTTGCTGAGACGCAAAAAGTGAAGGATTTTATAAGATTCGGTAAAATTAATTACCTAAATTCATTTCATTTATTTATTTATTCAGTCACAATTAATTTTTCGTATTTGAAATATGAAAACTAAAACTAACACAGAAAAGAAATACTATATTAATCTCATCAAATCAAACTCCCCCTCACTCTCTTGTTTATATTAGGTTCTGCCCATCACAAGGTTGCCTGGTAGAGATCGCTGTTAGCGATAAGGCCGCCCATTCACTGTGAAATTTTCAAGCTATAAACTGTATTTCTATATGTGGCATGATAATCAATAGAGATTTATAGGTATATGTAAGTCTAGCACATCTTTAATTTCAAAAGATGAGTAATGAATTGAATTAAATTGAATTGATCTCTCAGTAGGTTTTTAAAGCTGATGAAGATAGCTTTTATAGTCATTAACATCAGCATGAAAAAGTCTAATGCTAAATGTAGAAATTTTAATTAAAAAAATGCAAAACTTTCATTGGCCTCAAAAGCCATCTCTATATAGGCAATCCAAAGATGGTTTCAGCCTAGGGTTTTGCATACCCACACACACACCACGAACTTTGACAGTACGATATTTGACATCGATACCCTGATCGCCATCGCAGACGATCTAGATGTGCGCAAGGCAAGATATTTCATTTATTTGGTAAATTTCATTATCACAATTGATTGTAATACTAGGCATTTAATTTTTTTACAATAGGTATTCAACTAAAAATCGATTCAAAAATACAATACAAAATAAAAATGATAAAAAAATAAAAATAATGATTAGAGGTTTGGTTCCTACAGTTTTTGTAGATCCTCAGGCAAGGCAGTTAGGCTTAAAATATCCAAGGCAGATGCTCCTAGCATACCTACGTGTACATTATCTAGTACTAGTACCTACTTGTTCTAATTTCTATGCAGCGAGACAATAATACCCACATTGTCACGGCAACGGCGATTGTAATGACTTATAAATACATAATTTATCAAAGACAAAAAATACTACAGCAGCGTAGACATTATCCATGCGAGCTTAGCGTTAATGCAAAACGCTAGCGAAAAACGAAAAAACGAAATGAAATTACAACAGGTACGGACACGCGTTACTTAGACCCGTATTCAGAAACAAAGCTTGAGTCTGAGTCAAGCGTAGATTTTTGTAATATTTCAATAGATTTTCAATTGTCAAAAAATCTATGCTTGAGAGTGCTTGAGGGTTGACTAGACTCAAGTATTGTTTCTGAATACTGGCCTTAGTACTACGACGTATACGATTATTGTTCAAACATTGAACAATCGAACGCTCGAGACGGCACTGTCGCTCAAGAATCTTTAAAATTGTTCGCATTATTTTTAATGTGATGTGTGAAAAGCTTTTGGCTAACCATATTAAAATGTTTTACGAAAGGTAAAATGTATTTTGTAATAAATTTTTGCTATCCAAAACGTGTGGAACTTAGGACGTAGGTTTTACACTAGCAGCCATATTATAAACGTTACTTAATCATATCACAAAAACCAAGTCTATGGCGTTCACATCTTCAAGCGTTCAGCGGTGGCGATCAGTGAAACGCTGTCAAATATCGCTGACACATTTACAGCGTTTCACTGATCGCCGCGAATTAAACGCTTAGATGTACCGTGGCTTCACAAAAACATTTAGATCCACCACTCTTCCTACCATAATTAATAAACTTTTCAGTTAGCGCTAGCTAAGAACTTAGCGCATGTGCGATTTGTCTACCAAGAGCTGGTGTCAAATAATAGACATCAATTACGGACGCGCGGACATCAATAAATTGATACACGGATGGCATAACCAAGTAATTGTAGGAAACAGTTCAAGAACATCTTTATAACCATTTTGAAATAATTACGAGAAATTCCTACTTCGTTGTTTGTGAGGCAAAAAGAAGTGTAGATAAAGAGCTTATTGGAAATTATTTACAAAATATCATTAAAGGTTTTGTAAAAAAAACGCTTGTAGGGATTACATTTTATTACCAATTTCAATTTGTTTTTAATTAGGTATTTAAAGTTTTTACATGTGTAGTTTTATTCTAATGTTTGAAAAAATCTGGTTAGGTTTATTTTGTCAACAGCAGATGGTCAAAAATCCTTATCCACAAAACCCAGGCCAAAATATGCATAGCACAAAACTTTTATAAAAAGTGGTATAAGTACATTACAAATTTTAATCTACTTTTCTTTCAGATATAGTTGAAGAGGACAATCGCGTGCTACACTGGCATGTCTGTCGTCCGTAGGACCCTGTGTCGGGAAAAATTGAGAAGGAAATCTTGTGCCCTCCTGCACTTCTTGTCACGTGGCAAGAAAAAAGTTTATAAAGGCCTGTGCACACCTAGTTCGCTGGCGGTAGCGATCAGTGAAACGCTGTCAAATGTCGCTGTCAGATTTGAGATTTGACAGTGATATTTGACAGCGTTTTACTGATCGCTACCGCCAGCAAACTAGGTGTGTGCAGGCCTTAACGTGCTGTAGGCCTACTAAAAGCTCTGTCTGGCTCTGTCTCGGGCTCTGGTTTTGAGTCTGTGTGAGTGTTGACTAAATAAATCCTTCATCGAAACGTCACGTACAGTATTATACACTGTCGAGCTTTCACACAGACTCAAAACCAAAGCCATCAGCGACATAGCCAGACAGAGTTTGTGGTAGGCCTACTGAAAGAATTTTAAGAGCGCCCTTTGGGTACTTGACATGTGTTTTCGAACATCTACTCCTGCACTATAAATACAAGACAAGGGGTTTCGCGTGAACTCGTACCTAAAAGGATCTTACAGGTTGCTTTTTGCTCGTTTCGGTCACGAGTCGATGGTCGCTAGAAATTATAATTTCACAGAATAAAAGGTGTTGAACTTTTAGTGGATATGTTCAATTGGTTTGGACCTCCCGTTGTGTTAAAAAATAAAACTTCTGGAAACAGAACTGTGTGTGGCTTTTAATTTTTATAGATCCTAGAATTTTGTACGCGTAAAAAGTTTTAATTAATTAATTTTCACACCACCTGCGTTACGATAAAAATAAGATGAAATGAAACAGCCACACAAATTTTTCTGAAAAATACACTGTGGAGTTCATTGACTGATCATATTTTTATTTTTAATCGACTTCAAATAAAAAAATAGGAGGTTCTCAATTCGGTTGTATTTTTTTATGTTTGTTAGAGATAGCTTCGTCATTTAGGAGCCGATTTTAAAAACTCTTTATTTTATCTGAAAGGTTATTGATCCTTCTAATACGAACATAGGAAGGTAAGAATCAATATTCGGCGATAGAATAGGTACGGTGCTAGTTCTTCCCCGAACGAACTCTAAATTAAACGGATAATTAAGATTGTTTGGAAATTTATTATTGCATGAATGTTTCAGCCACAACTTTGTCTCGTATAATTTTTATCGCTGGAACTAATGAACTGTCAAAATAAACGACTTTTTCGCTCCATTTTTAAAATCAATGCGACGTTCGGTGTGAACTCAAAACCGCAAGACACATGGTTTTGGCGGGTGATAGCAACCGCGAGCATTTTGGTCACGAATTTCGCGCCCAATTTTCGTCTTGTCAGCCAGTTTGACATCTCAATAATCTTAGTTTTTTTAATGTTGGCAACACGAAGTCTTGGGAAAACTTTTGACGTGAAATTGCAGCATTTTAAAAGTTAAAATCGTGATTTGTCGCTGCAGAATAAGTTTTAATGGTATTTCTGATCGAAATAAAAGTTAGGTGATGAGTTACGGTAACTTACTTCCGCCAATTTGAATGAAATAAAAGAACCAGCCTAACAGTACGTTAGTTTGATTTCCCTTAGTTTTATGCTATTCGATAATCATAATTTCTTTATTTAGAACAAGTTTTCATTGTTGTATGGTAATGAGTCTTCGTAAAGTTTTATAACTTTTCTGATTTTGAATTATGTATTACCTAATCCGAAACCAAAATTGTTCTTCAAATAAACATGATAGCAAATAGTCAGATGACCATTTCACCGAGTTATCAACATAAGTTTGTAACTTTAAACTCAGATGTAACCATAATACTTAGTGAGTTGTCATTCTCACCGAAAAAATTAGATTCCACTCAAACAAATGGCTTGCACAATAAACTTCCCCATTTATTCTATATCAAAGGCAGGATTACAAAACGATGTCCCTTTTCCTTGATGTAAGGAAACGTATTCTCTCCGACACCCAAAGAGCTGTCTAATCTAAACCCTGAACGCATCAATTATCCTAACGTCCCGAAAACCGCATTCGACGTGACGTGTCACCGCCCCTACATGTCTTTGAAATTCGAATCATTTTGAATTTGGAAGCTCCCTTTACTTTTCTCGAATCTCCCTTTTCTGTGCGTTTTTCGTTACGCGTAGCTGGCAACCCTTTTGTTAATTGAA
The DNA here is from genome assembly GCA_939531255.2 of Thera britannica. NCBI lineage: Eukaryota > Metazoa > Arthropoda > Insecta > Lepidoptera > Geometridae > Thera > Thera britannica. The sequence goes on along the minus strand of OW618039.2, from coordinate 6,827,990 downwards.
TTTGGAAGTCGCGTTCGTGTGACGTCACAGCATGAATGCGCTTTGTGAGATGTAAATCTGTCTGTGATGTTTATTAAATCAAAGCTTCATAAAATATTACCCAAATGGATTCCGTATCTTTTGTTGTTATTCCTCGATTGGTGATGATGTGTGTCCAGCAGTGATGAGAGAGTCTAGTGGTAGCGGCCTGCCTTCCAATCCTAAGGTTGTGGGTCCAAATCCAGTCGTGCACCAATGACTTTTTCTTTAAAAAAAATATGATCACAATGCTAGTGCTCTCAAACGGTGAAGGAAAATCTCGTGAGGAAACCCGCGGCTTAGTCAGCTCCGCACGTATTGACCATGTCTTTCCTGTGGATAAGGCCAACTAAGCTGTCAGGATGGTATAGGTGCTGGGCAAGCCTATTCCATCTGAAATCCTGTCCCAGGCACTGGAACCAGTGACACGAAGAATGCGAAATCCATAAGCTCTAGCATGGTTCTAATGGTGTAATGGAGTCTAATAATACTTAGTTTGTTTTGTTTTATATCAAGTTCGCCGATGGAATAGAGAACCATGATTTCTACACATGGTGGTAAACTTATGGTGTGCTCGTTCTACGGTTATGCGAAATTGCGCAGGTCTGATAATGAAGTTTTTGCGTTACAGAAAGAATAGGTTGTTCCAACTGTGTATCAATCCTAGAACAAATATTTGTGTGCTGGTGAACACAGCTATAATATGTATGTTCTCTGTCTGGGTGTTATATTGTATTCTATGTACCTATGTATTATTTGTTGCATTTGTCAGTTTTGACATTATTTTGAGCTTCGATTGCAGAAAACGAATTGAAACAAAACATATCTTTGACACGGAACAATTTCAACATAAACATTACACATTGATGTTCTTTTGATTGCAACAGAATGACACAATCGCCCATTATGTTTATATGAACAACCGCCACCTCTACCCTGTTCTACTCTTCATTTTAGTTTGCCTGAGGTTCGTGACGAAATATTTTATGCTGAACTGTTTGAGTGCACAAGTTTCAGTGTAAAATCGGATTACAGAGACCGTGCTATCTATAGGGTGGTAAGTGAAAATGTCAACTTTTCATTCTTAAAAATCTAACGTCATCATCATCAGCCTGCAGAAGTCAGTACGGTCATCATTTATGCGAGTGAAAAATAGAGATATTTTCATCTGAACGCATTCATTTTCTGTACAACTGTTTTTCAAAGGGCATAAATGTCTGAGTTTCGGCTAGTACCTTCTTTTGTGTCAGATGTGACGTCATTTCCAACATTGTTGACGTCATCATCAACATTCTTGAACATCAAGTCGTAAGATTAATAGCTCGAAGACAACCGTTTTCGAACCGGAAGACGAAACGAAAAACGATCCGATGGACCGACTGCATTAATTGTTAAGATCGCGGGATGTCTGTGAATAGAGAGTGCTGAGAATCGTTCTTCCTGGAAATTAGGGGGAAAATAGGGTTGGCCTATATCCAGTAGTACCTATACTTCTCATGCTGATAGTAACGATAAAGAAGAAGAAGAATGTCAAGCTTTGCACTTCATTCCTGAAAAGTTACAAAATGTCGCATATACGCCCTTTTACAACTCAAACAGAAATTGCATGCGGAAAATGCATTCAGTATTGGCGAAGCGCAATTTTCGTGTTAGCTATTGTTAGGCGACAGGGTCTTCTGATTTATTCTATGGATTTATGCGTCGAACCATGGAAGTGAACATAGTACTAGGTACAGAAATACCACTAGAAAAGTTCGCTGCTATTGGTAGGGAGGGGGAGGGGGTCTTTATACATCCTCTACTAAGTAGTAGTAGTAGAATAGTTTTATATGAAGGGCTCATCCGTGGTACTACCACCATGCCTATTTGTGCCTGCTGTGTTTCGGTTTGAAGGGTGTGGGTTCCGGTGAAATTACTGGTACATGAGGCAAAATATCTGTTAACCTCAAGTTGATGTACGCAGGATAGTGCATCGTAGGGTACGTTCCTGACGTGCGTAATCTACGATGCAATGCTTTGTTTGATCACCATCACCTATTTGTATAAAAAAAGAGCTTTAACTTTATACCTTAGACCTAGTGAGAGCTGAGTCCTACCTGCCTAAAGAATGAGTGGCAAGGCTATTTTTTTTTCTTTTTAAGTTCTGATTTGAAGAGACACAAGTCTACCCAGCCCACTGGTAGAATCGTAGAATGCACGGTATCTCCATCGTCAATTATCGCTTAGAACTGTCAAAACTTGCAAAACTTCACTTTATGGCGGAAGCATTCGAAATTCAAATCTTACAAGGCTCGATAGACTTCGACTCCATGCTAGGTTTTTGGCACTTTTAGGCAAGTTTTCAAGTTGAGTTTATGCTTGAAGTTAGTCAGTAAAACTTGCGATTTTACGGTGAACATGTATTTTTGTACAGCAGTATGCAAAGTAATGATCAATAATTTATAAGCCCCAATCGAAAAGAGTTGTGTTATAAAGTCTTTTTTTTTAATATGGATAGCTAAGCATTTGGCTGCCATCACACCTGATGGAAAGTGAAGATGCAGCCTTAGATGGAGCATGCTTAGCCATAATCCACCTGTTCACTCTTGTCTTGAAAAATCCTAAATTGAAACGTAGGTACTTACCGAGTGTACTGGGCAATGCACTCCCCCTACTGTAATGCCTACATAGTAAAAAAAACACGAGTATTTTCCGTAACATCACTGTATATTATTCTTAAAATTCATGGTTTTACATTTTTTTTGGGATAGGCATCAAGAAAATCTGAAACAAGTATTATTTACATTTCTTTAGTCCATTTTGAAAATTCTCCATCTTTCTTCCTTCCAAATTCATGGATCGTAAGGCTTTTATTAATGCTTAGGGTGTGGAATCATAAACATGTACGACATCAGAGACATTGCAAAGGCCCAGCCTAGCCAGCACATTGTAATATTATCTTATTTTTTTACAAAAATGGATTGTAAATTTTGATTTGTGTCGGAAATTGAGTGTTTGACAGTTTGAGCGTTGACATTTCTGGCAAGAACGTTGATCATAAACAAAATATTTCTAACTTCTACTTAAATAAGTTAAAAAAGGTTTGCTAATCGAAATTTGTTCTTATATTAATTTTTTTTGTAGGGGAAAAGGGGGCACTTTAAACATTTGTCATTAAAAATAAAGAAAAGCTAGGGCATTATGGCCGCTACCTTTAGCAGCAATTAAAATATATATATATCTATTTATATTTTTTATAGTGTTTACTACACTTTTTATAATGTCCCTAAAAATATCGCAACCGGCTCTTAACTTTTGGGACATTATAAAAATCTTTGTGATTTCCCTAAGTGTAGTAAACACTATAAAACTGATAAAAAATATAAATAGATATACTTGTTAATTATATTAAATAAGATTTGATTATCATATTATGTGTAAATAGTAGGTAAACTAACGCAGAAACAAGAGAGTACAAAGCTTATTTTGTGTAAAAAATTTTCGAAAGTGTCTCACTCTCACGTAGGTACCTAGTCCTACTCCTAGGCGGGTAATAGGGTCAATGATCCTGTCGCCTTTTTGTGTAGGTAAGTACTACACATAACATCATCTATTAGAACCAACTCCATTTATCTTTTATTACATTACAATATTATCCCAAGCTGTTCCGAAGTAATAAAATTACTTACAGAAATGCATAATTGTATTTTATAGTTCATCCACCATTAACGCTTACAACATTACTCAAAATGTTGGCTGTAGTGTCGCTGTTGCCATCTTGCCTCGGTGGTTCGCGCCAAATTTTCCCGCTAAAATGTGACATTGACATTACACGAGTGAGTTGTCAGAGGTTATGGCGCGCATAATTTGGTTTATAACCTCGACACTATGCTGAGTTTATGCAATTAAGTTGCTCTAGTCTACTTTGTAGCTTCAATTTCTGATAAAAGCCCCATCAAATAATAGAATCTGAGTGAAATTGTTTATTTTTCATTGAAAACTGCAAAACTGACCCCAACTAAAGAACGTCAGTTTCTACACATTGCTTAAAATAAGCGCTGTCACTGTTTATTTGTAATTTCCAGGAGTTTTATTAGTTAGTAACTAATACAATTTAGTAGTAGTTAGTAACTTATTTTTAAGATAAAAAGAAGCCATTAAACATGGCCAGAAAAAATGCTGAATTATATCTAAGAATTTGAAATGTTTCTAAGAAGTTTCAAAAAGGAATATTTTCCATAGATTGTGGTGAAAAATCTAGACAACCCAAAATAGTTAAAGAATTATCAAAAAAGCATACAAATTATATCATGATACAAAGTGTCAACCAAAACAAAACGCTACCGTGTTTATTCGAGGATGTCACCCCATTTTTCGGCTCATTCACCAGTTTACGTCCGCCTTTTAATACGACTCCTACAAATTGGTGTACGTCATAAATTACAGTGCAAGACGAGGCCCTTGTCCCCCTTACTTTGCATTATTGTCAGCGTACAGAATACGCAATATTTTGGATCTCTTGTTTTGACCTGGACACTGACGTTCTCTGCCAATTCTTTATGTTAGGCCATTAGAATCTAGGATGTTGTATGGCCTTATAAAAAAAAAACCAAACAATAAGTTAAACTCCTTCGATTGATCTAAGAAATGAGTGACAGGAGCCATAAATCGCATAGAGGAAAAAGTTTCTACTCTTGTCTGTATTGAGAAGTCAATATAAACTTTATTAGAACTAAAGTATCAGGAATCCATATCAATTTTACTAAGTATAGCCCCTAAAACAACATTCAAAAACATCACTTTTATGACGCATAATTTTAAAACTATAATTGTTTACTAAAAAAGTTTTTCCTCTAATTTTTAAACTTAGAAGTGCCTATTCCGATCCCCAAGTTTGTACAACCGTACAACTAACATCCGCGGCCGAGCAGTGGCCGGCCCTAGCCCTACCAATTATTGACATGGTTTATTGCACATCCTACTATCACAGACTCTTTTATCAACGTATGTCGCTTTGCCCCGACTTTACCCTACACGATAGACAATACAGTAATTGGCCATCCAATTTGAACTTTAATTCCTAGGAATAAGGGCTACGGGTATTGATAGGGATGGAAATAAATTTCCACCTAATTTGATGGCAAAACTTTTTGTATCGAACTCATTTATACTTACTATCTGGGGGGTTCACGCGAGCACTATCTTCAAGATTGATATCAAATTTGGTAGTGGTTTTATTTGCAAATCCCCTGATGAGAATCTGTTAACTTGGCCATTCATCTTTGCTAGGAAGTGGCAAACTGATAAAAGAACAATCAAAAGTTAGGGTAAAGTTGTCTATTTTGCTGAGTGCCACTTACCGGCCACAAACGATAATAAGTGATATAATTTACAGTTGTTGTTTGTACTAAAGTAGATCAATAAATTAATACTTACTGAATTTTAATTTATTTTTATTATGTAAGTACAAGATTCTTTATTTCAGTATTATATTATTTATTGGCGGCCAGATGGCTTCGCCTTCCGATCCTAAGGTCGTGGATTCAAATCCAGTTCAAATACTGCCAATGAGTTTAGTATAAAAAAATTATGTGCACTATGCCAGTACTCTCACTCGCGGTAAAGGAAAACATCGTGAGAACCCAAAAAGTTCGAAAACATGTGTCAAGTGCACGAAAAGAGCCTCTTTCACGCTTTAAATCTTTTCGAAGAATCTTTTTCGAAATGATAGATTTAGATTAGGTTGTTTTGGAAGAAGATGTATGAATGTTGGTATGATAAATAGCATCTTGGCTTGTCCCTTGTCGGATCAAGCCAAGATGTTATATAAATTAGCAGAAATTGGTTTAGCTAGACAATAATAAGTTTGTATAAATTTAGATTAAGTTAAGTTTTATTTGTTGTGTTATTATAGGGCAGTGTGGTCGCATTGCGACAAAGCCCTTTAAATAAAAAAAAAAAAAAAAAAAAAAATCTTTTAAGAAGAAGAAAATTATTATTTATTATTAATTAATATGCATAAGCCATAAAACATGCTGGTCAATATTAACAAAGGTAAAATAAAATACAAAACTAGCAAACCAAAATCTAGGCCAGTAATAAGCTACCCAATCTATGACGACTTTTTGTAAACTAAAGTCTAAGTACATATCAATATCAACACAATAGATTAGCCAACAAAGCCAGCTGGACAATCAGGGGTTGCGGAGTTAGGACGCACGACCGCTCAAACTCAATCGCACAGATTGCAACCCTGCGTCTGTGGCACTCTGTGGCGTGTGTCTGACATACCGACATGCCACTGTCGGGTGCCAAAATGACACTTTTGTTTTTCTTCTTCTTAATTAATGGCATATGTCCATTCGGCCAATTTTGCCAAAGTCAGGTGAGAAAATAATTAAAATGAAAAAGCAATGTGACTTCCCTATATGTCAAAAAAAACGAATCCCTTTTGTTTTTTTTACAGGCGGAACTCTTTGCTGCGGAATAGTTTACAAACTCCTTGGGTGTCTTATATTTTCACATGGCCTTCTTGAAAGATAGGTATGGCAGAAACTTATAGTTTCTGTATCACTTTTAAACTTACAAGTTTACATTGATTGAACTAAGCAATTTTGTCTAATTTCTATGCACAAGTTTGGGAATGGTACCCCAGTAAACTGCAATAAGTATTTAAAAAATGCCAGGGACACGTTTACTTATGCAAGCAGCTTTATCGAGTTTTATTTTTAAATTATGTATGTGGGTGCATGGTACGTACAAAATGAGCATTTATTTTGCTGACATCTGCGTTACATACTTTTTGCTGGCTACCAGCACACTACCAGCTATTTTTATTGCACCCAAGGTATGGCAGTTACACATTAAAATCAACGCGGCAACGCCATGAGAAAATATCTAGCGATGAAAAAAGCTAAAAAACTTGTGTGTGGCCATATACTTTGGTGACAGCGAGAAACATACATAAATACTTATGTTTTTTTAACTTATGTTCTTATCAGCACTTTCATGGTTTTGCTAAGCGTTTTTATTTACAAAAGTAGGAATAGGTAGGTAGTGTTAAGCCTTGCGCGTATTATCTAATCGTTCTGCGCTGGAGATCAGTGAAACACTGTCAAATATCGCTGTCATATTTGACAGCGTTTCATTTATCGTCATCGCAGATCGCTTAGATGTGCGCAAGACTTTAAAATGAACGTTTCATGCGTCTTTATTGAATTTGACGTACAGTAGCAGCAGAAATTGAATAACTCTTAAAACGTTGATAAAAAAAAAGATTGATAAACGCTTCATTCGCTTCGCTCACTCGATTAATTAATTTGTGGGTTTTATTAATACATACTGTCGCTCAAAGCAAAACGCTAGAGAGAAGTTTCGTGGCTCTACCACAAAAAACTCGTACTGACTGTCGCAGACTTGTTTAGTATGTGGCAAGGATAGTTCCTAGTAGTGCTATAATGTCTAGGAGGTATGATCGAAATGCTCACGTAGTTATGACAAGGTAGAATAGAACACACCTGCCTGTAGGTCGAATGAAGGACCATAAGAACTAATAATAGTGTGTTCCATCATATTCGTGTATTTTTTTTTCAACACGCAGTGTCACTTACTAGACTAGAGGGAGGAGTATTTATGCTTGTTTTTTTTTATTTTAAATACCATATAAAAAAATTTGGGTAGTGTGGCCGATTACTGACCTTTCAGTATTCAGTATTCAGAAAGTATTCAGTATTCAGCATGTTGTTTCCGTGTGAGCACGTGTCTCTCTCTTTTGTATGGAAAATTGATGAGACGACAACTAGTTTCGACCGTTTCTAAGCGAGGTGCAAACTTAGCTTGGTGGAGTCATATTTAGTCCTTGTAAAATAACAAAGCATAAATTAAAATTAAATTTTAAAAAATAAATGCCTAAGAATATGATTAAAAACTTTGTTGCTCATTTCACACCCTTTTGTCTGTTTAGTATACCCATCGTGCTTTGCATAATTTACGACGTTATAGAAAGGACCTCATTATAAAAATGCGTCTCTGCCCTTCATTCTACATTTTACAGTTGAATAGGTTTGTAAATAAGGTTTTATGATAGCTAATGTGTTTTTTATGGTGTTCATGCTCAATTTAAGGATTAGATAATGTTAAATTTGATACTGATGCACGTTTTTTACAAAGAAATGAAGAATAAGAAGAAAAAAGTTACGAACAATGAGGTCTTAGAGCGAGTGAAGGACAAGAGAGTTATGCTAGAGACTATACAAAATAGAAGAGGAAAAATGTTTGTTCATCTTCTACGACATGACAGCTACAAAAAGAACATCATTGAAGTATTGAAGTAAAGGTTGAAGGAAAACAGGGAAGAGGAAGGCCAAGAATAAGTTACTTAGGCCAGATAAAAGAAAAAGTTGCTGTCATGTCATATAAGGAAGTCAAGGAGGCTGCATTCGAAAGACTTAATTTACCTGCATCAAAACCGCGATAAGAGCTAAGCTCTTAAAAGTTAAGAAGAAGAGATGAAGAATAAAACTATATAAAAAATATTGTTTCGAGTTTATTCAATCAACCAATGTAAAAATTTACTCGAGCTTATGATTTTTGTTTGCATACTCTATCTAATACTTTACAACTGTTAAGGTTTTTACAACTTTTCTAGTTTCTAGACATCTAGAAATAAAACAAACGTGCCGTAAAAAGCAGATATGTAGCTATTTTCAAGCTAAAAAAATTATTCTATTAGGTAAAGCGTATTGTGTAGGTATTGAATTATTGTGTTTTTCTGTGTGCGCTTGGTCTTAAATTTGTTTTTTTTTTATCTAAAGAGAAATAGACTGGTTTATTTGGCTATTCCTTGTTAATATTATAATTTATTTGTTGGTATAAAACTTTAGATTATAACAGAGTTACACAATAGAAATGTACCTAATTTATTTTATTTTAATTTGATTTTAGAGCAAAATCCACAATACTATGTAAATACTTGAATTTCTATCATACAGTCAATAAAGGATTTACATTTTTTAGTAAATGAAAAAAAGTTTTAGCTGCTGCGGAGTATACCACATTAGCCATAATAGCGAATGCGTTCTTCGTCTCATTAAAACAAAAAAACTTGGTGACACTGACTGACGTGCCTCGTTAACTCGTGACACGAATTTTTCACCAACTTTCCCTGTTTGAATGATTGGTGTCTTTTTAGCGTTCCGTAGAATCGAAAAATTGAAGCTTAAGCTTTTTCTCTTACGTTCTATTGATTCAAAAATATGGATGAGTTATTTAAATGATTCATAGATATTATGTTTTATATAACTAGTTGATGCAACAAGCATATGGTCCACCTGATGTTAAGTGGTATTATTATGACTCTATTTCCCTGGAAAGCCTATTGACCAAGATGCAAGGGTATAGGAATTACAACAATGCATTCAATATAGGAGATAATATCAGCTTATCAGGAATGACACAAATAAGAATAATATTATTTTGAAAAAATATTGTAGTCCAATTTTTTGACCGGCGTCACGGCTCAGTTTGTTTCCTACCTTCTGCGCCGTTGGCCGTGGGCTCGATCCCTACTGAGTTCAAATGTTTTTGTGGTAAAACAGACGTTTGTTCTCTGTCTGGGTGTTATATTGTACGTGTCCCATGTATTGACAAAAAAAATTAAGTATTATATCACCTAAGTAATCTGTTTTCCATCGTACAAGCTCTGCTTAGTTTTGGGCTAGAAGTATGTTGCATGGAAAAATATTTGTTAATGTTTTATTTGATTTAAATGTTATAATCTAGACCAGGGATCCCCAAACTATTTTGGGCAAGTGACCCCTTTTCCAAAATGAACAGTTACCTCAGACCCCCATGGCCAAAATCACGAAGAAGACAGAGTGCGAATTAGCAATGCTTTAAGTTAGCAGACTAGAATAAGGGGGCTTATCTTTAGTTTTTTTCTATTGGAACAAAATACCTAGGTACTAAGGTACCAATTGGAAAACTTGTTTAAGTGATTAAAGTTGATTTCATTTTCTCATCTAAATTTAGCAAAATAAACGTACTTTGTACGAACTTGAGATTTTACATTACTAAAACAATAATTTAGTAAACGTAACACAACATAAACAACACAGTACCTACCTATCTAACTTGAAAGTTTGAAATAAGAACTTGTGTTAATTTAATAGGGGTCGATTTTTAGACCTCGTCGACCCCCAAAATCAGTTTTCGTTTATGTCGACCCCTAGGAAACCAATATCGACCCCTTGGGGTCGATATCGACCACTTTGGGAATCCCTGATCTAGACTCTACAAGCTTAGGGTACTATTCAAAGTACGGAACCCTGGCTGCTATATCGTCACTACGTCTATTTTACAAAATTTCCCTCCCCAGGTAGAAAATAGGAAAAAACAATCACAATATCATTATACTAAGCGTGTCTTCACACGCAATTTCTGTTGTCTTTTTCACGTTAAATCTGTGTCTATTTAGGACAATTTATTATGTGCCTTTTATTGGCTGCTATTCGTTATTTTTATGTGCGCGCCTATTTTGTATGGGCACAGAATGGTAATCAAGTGACAGGTAGTGATACCAACTCATCAACTTAACTGTTCACTTCAGGGCCGCAGCGTGGCGCTACCATCTAAAATTGTAGCACAAAATATGTCAACTGAACTATTGAGCACTTAGAGGAATACTTTACTCAATCTACGATTTCTTTTTATATAATACAGTGGCCGCCCGCGGCTTCGCTCGCCCGTTCCCGTAACACCCCGTTCCCGTTGCTTTTTCGGGATAAAAAGTATCCTATGTCCTTCTCCCGGTTCTAAGCTACCTCCCCATTAATTTTCTGCCAAATCGGTTCAGCCGTTCTTGAGTTATAAATAGTGTAACTAACACGACTTTTCTTTTATAAATATAGATAGATAGATTATAGCTGATGGAACAAGCATATGGGGTATGCCAGTAGGCCACAAGCTCTGTCTGGCTCTGTCCTGGCTCTAGTTTTGAGTCTGTGTGAGTGTTGACTAAATAAATCCTACGTCGAAAAGTCACACACACGGTATTATACACTGGTGAACACTCACACAGACTCAAAACCAGAGCCAGAGATAGAGCCAGACAGAGCTTGTGGTAGGCCTTCTGATGTTAAGTGGTAACCATCGCCTATAACAAAGCATTGCCTCGTAGGTACGCGCATATTGGATAAAAAGTGGAATAAAGTGTTGTGATTCGTTCTTCGGTGTTTTTTTTCGAATGGACTAAATGCTGGTGATCGTCTGACGATTCATACAGCGCTACTGGAGGTTCTTCGGTTACATGAGAACTCTTTTTTTTCATGAAAACCAGTGGCTGAACAACCAATTACTTATTGGGCAGTTACTTCTATTTAACTGGCTGGAATGTTCAAGACATAAATGTCAATATTAAACTAGTGGCACAAATAGTAGGTTAATAGTTACTAGGCAAACAGTGATTACAAATAGTGATCGGACAATATAGTCACAAAATATAGTAAGTACCTATCAGTCCCATAAAAGCGATCAAACTCCAACACATTACAGACGACTATAAATTAAAGTAAACTGACCAATGTTGGGACACAATCGAATGTCCTAACGATTATTGCGCCCACTCACATTACTCGATCGATTGTATGCAACAATAGATTGTCGTTCTAAATTTAAAAGGCGGTGGACCATAGAGTATTATTAGTTTGTAGAGCACGCAAGACAGCTTAGTGGTTTGTATTTAGTGGTAGGTAATGTGGGTTTACAACTTGTCATCACTAGCAAAATTGGTGATGATGATTGATGATCGGTCGATATTTTTTCTTTTCTCAGCTTCTGTTTCAGTCAACTTACCAATCCCCTTATCCTTTCCTCTTTTTAGCTCGCCAAAAATCTCCTGTCATTATCACTTTTATGTCAACAAATAGAAATGGCTAAGTCGCTAAGTCTGTCTGTAGCGGCCTACTAAATTACAGTACTAAGAGGTTGATTGATATTGATTTATTGACTTAGGTGGTGATTCAAATCAAATCAAACGTGTATTTATTCAGAAGAATAGCAAGGATCACTTTGAAACCTTTTAAAACTAGGTGAGTCTAGGTGCCAGTTCCACGCGACCAAGCCTAGAAGAATAGGCAACAAACTATTGATATATTGATATGGCTATTGCGTGGCTTTAGTGAGGGAGCCACACGCTAGTAAGGTGCCTGGACAGTGTGGATCGCACACCTTATCAGAAACAGGTCGAAGGTAATGGATTAGGTGTAGAAAGGCCAGAATTTACAAAATACAGAGACAATTGTTTATGTTTCCGAAAAAACAAACGCAAAAGAAACAAACATATATTTTGACGTAAGTCCGGTCGGTTATCTATTTTGAGCATTTTGAGCTACATTCTATAAGCTTGTCTTTATAAATATTATCTTTGAAAGTCTGTTCTCTCTCGAAGTATTTAGATAATTTGGAAACTCTCATCATCATCCGATATGGTCTAGTGGCTAGGATACCTGGCTCTCACCCAGGAGGCTCGGGTTCGATTCCCGGTATCGGAATAACTTTTTGCTTTTAATTATTTTGTAGAATTTGAGCCAAGGATTCTTGAAATAAAGCTGTGCAGTTTTAATGATTTGAAGTAGGTACATAGTTTGTATTTTAAAATAATTGTTTTAAATGGATGCACCAATATTTTTTATTAAATATTCTTTACCAATGTGAGTTTAATGTCAACGCGAAATGAAAATGACAACGGACCACAAAGCGACCAAAATGAACATCTATGTAAGAACTTTTTAATTTTTTGGTGGTTTTAAACTAAGAAATAAAATCCTTCTATGGTTACGAAACCCGGTTACGTACAAGCACTTAACCTAAAATCGATAGCAGTTTTGTCTAAGTTCCATCTTTCTAACATAGTACTAAAACACACACACCGTAACAAACACAGTCTTATATATTTGTTCTAGTAGCTGTTGTTTGTGTAGATATTTAGTTCCATCCCATCAAAATAATGACTATTTATTCTGGAGTGGAGTAGTCATTGCCACCCTTTAGTGCACGCAAAAGGATCTTACAATCGGAAACACATTACTTTGACGGGTGCCTACTGTCATGCGTTACTGCTGCCTGTCACGACATGTTCGAGTCAAGGGCTCGGCTGTACATTACAATGACATGCCGAAGGGACGTACGAGTGGCTGATTATTGGCATGGGTATCGGATGGGTACATTTACCCTAATGAACCTACGTTATAAGATTAATTTAAAATCATGTATTAGGCATATCTACATTATTTTTTTAAAGTATTACAAAAAGCAATTACATAAAGATGTGATTTATAAAGACGTGCATTTTAAATAAATTAAAATTCGGGACAATCTATTCAGCACTATCCAGCCCAAAACTAAGCAGAGCTTGTACTATGGGAACCAGTTTTTTTTTGTTAATATTTAATTACATTATAATACAATATAACACCCAGACAGAGAACAAACATCTGCATACACCACACAAATATTTGCTCTCGATGGGAATCAAGCCCACAACCAACGGCGCTAAGGCAGAGCTATAATACCAACTGAGCTGAGAGGCCAGTCAAAGTTTGCACAAAGGCCTCGCTGGCCTTTGTGCCAACTCTAAAAAGAGCTTTCTTCCGGCAAACCTTTAAGGAAACGTAAAATTAAAAAGCAGCCAAGTGCGAGTCGGACTCGCCCATGAAGGGTTCCGTAGCATCAATTAACATAATATAAAGGTTTTTGTAGTTCGACGAAAGGTAAATTGCGGTTTACGATTTATGACGTATAAAAAAAAAACTACTGACTAGATCTCGTTCAAACCAAATATCGTTGGAAGTTTGCATAGTAATGTACAACATATATTTTTTTTAGATTTATCATTCTCTTATTTTAGAAGTTAGAGGGGGGGGGACCAACTTTTTTTCACTTTGGAAGCGTCTCTCGCGCAAACTATTCAGTTTAGAAAAAAACTATATTAGAAACCTCAACATCATTTTTGAAGACCTATTCATAAATATAACACACATATGGGTTCGATGAAAAAAAATTTTTTGAGTTTCAGTTTCAAGTTCACTCCCAAAAAATATAGTTTTAGAAAAAAACGATATTAGAAACCTCAACATAATTTTTGAAGACCTATCCATAGATACCCCACACGTATGGGTTCGATGAAAAAAAAATTTTTGAGTTTCAGTTTCAAGTATGGGGACCCCCAAAATTTATAGTTTTTTTTTTATTTTTGTGTAAAAACCTTAATGCGGTTCACAGAATACATCTACTCACCAAGTTTCATCAGTCTAGCTCTTATGGTTTCGGAGAAAAATGGCTGTGACACGGCCGGACAGACAGACAGACAGACATACAGACAGACAGACAGACAGACATGACGAATCTATAAGGGTTCCGTTTTTGCCATTTGGCTACGGAACCCTAAAAAGCGATGTGATAGTTAATACTGATATAATTAATGACCTAATACAGATCATATTTTGGTAGGTAAAGATTTTTTTTTATACAACTAGCTGATAGAACAAGCATATAGCCCGCCTGATGTTAAGTGGTAACCATCGCCTATAATAAAGCATTGCCTCTGGGTCACGCACGTCAGGAACGTACCCTATGATGCATTGCCCTGCGTCCATCAACTTGAGGCATACAGATGTTTAGCCTCACGTGCTAGTAATTTCACCGGCCCTCACACATTTCAAGCCGAAACACAGTAACGCTGTTTCACGGCAGAAATAGGCATGGTGGTAGTACTTCCCCGGACGAGCCCTTCATAATGAGCTCCACTACTAAGATGCCCGAAAACACAACATTTGCTCTTAAAAAAAGCGAAGATTCCATTGAACTGAAGTTTGTTAGCTTTCAGCAGGACTAGAATGTTATATAACTTCACGTCGAATAAGGCAATAACGATTACTTCAAGTGTCGACATCAGCTGGATGGAGATGTTAACACTCCATTAGTAGCCGTTACTGGCACTGGAGCTGTTCGATCGGTAGGGCTTACATGCCGTTACATAAGTGTGTAAAGAAAAAAACAAGATATTACTCCAAAACGCAACACAAAACGAACGTAACTACAAGTGACAAAATTCATTCGATTGGAAGGGCTTACATGCCGTTACATGACTGTGAACTCTGTAAAGAAAGAAACAAAATATCACTCAAAAATGCAGCACAAAACTAACATAACTACTAGAAACAAAATGAACTGAAAGTATGCACAAAAAATGTGTAGTTAAGTTTAAAAACTTGAGAAACCAACTTCATAACCAAACTGCTGAACTGATTCTGATAAAAATGATCAAATCGGTTCATAAATGACGAAGTTATGCGATATCAAAATTCAGAACCTCCTCCTTTTTAATCAAAGAAGAGAGAGAGAGAGAGTACTTTATTAAAAAAACACAGTTCATTATAGCTCAGCTCATTCTTAAGTACTTTTTATCGCCACACATTTACTCAGCTAAACCCACGTTCACACACAAAGTTTCATTAAAATTAACTCAGTAGTTTTTACGTGAAAGAGTAACAAACATCCAGCCATCCATGCTTACAAACATTCGCGTATAGAACATTAAATAAATAAATAATGCAAACAATCCACACAAAACTATTTTAGCCCCAAACTAAGCAGATCTTGTACTATGGGTTTCTGAGTTGACTTCCGATATATCGGCACAGTTGCATGCACCATCATCACGGATGAAATATCGGAAGTCAACTCAGAAAAATTTAATCATGGTAAATATCCCGTCGTTTCATAAAAATAGTGTTAAATAGTATATTATGTAACTAGTGAATAAAAGACTGATTTAAATCGAGGGCCGTAGATGAATCACAAGCAAGTGAAGAATTCTAACGAATGAATCACGACCGTAGGGAGTGATTCATAATGATTGAATCACGAGCGTAGCGAGTGATTCAAGTGTTAGAATCCTAAACGACGCCAGTGATTCATGGCCCTCGATGTAAATCCGTTTTATTCAAGAGTTGCATACTATATTTTATACCAAGACTTCGAGAAAAAGAAAGATTTAAGCGAAAAGGGATTAAAAACTATGAACTTTGTTTATACTATTCTTAAATGACATAAAAAAAACAAAAACAAATAATTTTTGATTTTGTTTTGATTTGTAAAAAAAGAAGGATAAATAAATTTAAGTTTTCTACTAAAACAGTATATAATCCAACGCTAAACTCCTTGTCAAAAATTCATATCCATAGTATTTATGGCGCAAGAAGGTTTTAAGGTATTGAGATGGACGTTGACCTTATTAGTGTGTTCCAAATTCAAACACCAAAACAGTGATTAAAAGGGCTTTTTATTCACTGTTTGCAGTGAATAAAATAAGCTTTTTAGAGGAGGTATGGTATAAAACCATGATAGTTTCAAAAGTTATATTATGATTATGTTTTTTTTTATGGCGATTGTAAAAGCTGCGCCATGTAAGCCAACTCCCAACACACTCACCGGTAACCAGGTGTTTTAATGCTATTAATATCAATTGAACATTGACCGTCTGTCACCAGCATACCTAGACCCCCCACGCCCTTCAACCCTCAACTTTTATAACACAAAAGGAGGACTCCCTTCAAAGGTCGGGGGTCAGCGAAGTTTGGCTGAACTTATAAATATTTTATGTGACGATTTTCGATGGAGTGCGTTTTGAGAAAGGTCTTTTAGTTTCCTTTGTTTTTTTTTTATAAAAAGTAGTATAATTTAAGTAGTTAAATTCAACTCTGGGAGGCAAGGCGGGCCTCTCAGCTCAGGTGATAGTAGCTTTGCCTTCTGCGCCGTAGGTCGTGGGTTCGATCCCCACCGAGAACAAATATTTGTGCGGTGAACACTGATGTTTGTTCTCTGTCTGGGTGTATTATATTCTAAATATGTATTTACAAAAAAAAATGCAACTAAGTATTATATCGATTCTGGTTCACATAGTACAAGCTCTGCTTTATTTGGGGCTAGATAGTGTTATGTACAATATTTATATTTATTTATAACTCCTAACGGAATCTTGAGTCTCAATACAATCAAAAATTCAAGGGCAGCAACGATTCGTTTTGGTCAAAACGCGCTTAAAAGTGTCCCTTGTAAGCAAAAGGGCAATCAGTACGATCACGCATGGTCAGAGCCACGCGTTGCCTCAGCTCCATCACGAGAGTCAAAGCCAGAGCACCATCCATCGTGCGTCTGTTTAGGGTTGGCTACTCAGAACTGGCAGGAAAAAAAATCCCTTGAAAGGTCACTAATAAATAGTTATTATTTGATAAACAAGTAAAGATTGCAAAACAAGGAATTCAAAAGAGTACGAGGTGAACAATCTTTGCACTCGAGTGCAACACGTTACTTTCATCCCACCTCAGCGAAGAAAATGTATAAATGAAAAAAAGAAAATCACGCGCGTAAAGCAAATAAAAAAAAGTAATACTTACACCAAGAAGGTCAAGTCTGAGTTTTTAACAAATTAAAAAAGGTTGCATGATAAATTTGGCGCCATGGAGTTAGATGTAAAAAGTTTATTGATATTTTAAATTCACAAACTTAGTGCACACGATGTTCTAAATTTAATTTGACTTTATCCTATAGTCTAGTGAATTAAAACGGGGTTTGCACTCAGATATCGAAGAGCAAAAATACGCTTTCCAAGATGGGGGATGAAAATAAAATACCTAAAGTTCGGACGGACGGAGGCTCGGCTCAGACTCAGGCACTGTTTATGAATACAGTATTTATTTTTTAATACAGTTTCTTCAGACTTTCCTAGATGCCCGATACTGAGGCATGGCCAAGAACTGGCCTTTTCTCTTAAATTTTCAAGAACACAAGACAGCCCTATTCTCGACAAAAGCATTGAACCGATGTCATAGGGGCGACGCGAGGGCAGCCGGACTGTTTGCCGAGACGCAATTATATTAAGATTACATATTTATCTCCTTAGATGGACCCATTTCTTATAGGGGATGATGCGGATTGATGTTTAGAGAGATGATACAACCGCTACTTAAGCAGTTAGAATAAATTCTTGTGTAGCTGGCTGGGTGGGTATTGACATCTTTGACAGCTGTTTTCGAGTTTCGCTACCCACTGGTGTAATACTCTTTTTGTTTTATACCCTTGTTGCTTTTTTGTTGTGTCCCGCCCGGGTACTGGCCTCCGCTATAAAGAAATTATTTTTCTTTCTTTCTTTCATACCCCCTTGTTGTATACTGGCGACAAACCAAATGCAAGTGGTGGAGTTACTACTCTACTAGTGAATGTACTCGTTGATTCTGCAATTTGCTGTACTTTTGAGGACCTCCATCACCCATGTATCCTAAGAAGCAACGGCGAGATGGGTATCAAGGTACTGCCAGAATCTCATGAGAACTTAACATCAACCAGCGCTGCCTCGTCCCCTTTTTGGAGACGAAGCAGCATGTGAGGACCGTTTTGGCTCATAAACAAATACTTACCTAATTGGATA
The DNA here is from genome assembly GCA_939531255.2 of Thera britannica. Taxonomy (NCBI): domain Eukaryota; kingdom Metazoa; phylum Arthropoda; class Insecta; order Lepidoptera; family Geometridae; genus Thera; species Thera britannica. The sequence goes on along the minus strand of OW618039.2, from coordinate 6,809,509 downwards.
CTGGCGGCACCCTTTTCAGCAATAGAACTAGGATTATGTGTGTACATGCGTTCTATGTTTTCTTTTTCTCTTATGATTTCTTGTGTAGCTCGTGTACCTTTACTCAATGTTCTTCTCTTTCTGTCGTTTCATTTTCTTTATGAGCTGTGTTTTTTGAGCCAAATAAAAAAGTTATCTAACTATCTATCTATCTATCAAGCTATGGTTAGCAATCTCTTGTCAAAAGCATGGTGGTATTATCATCTCTAGTAACAAACTAACAAAAGAATTACTTTGATCCCTAATATTGATTCGGAGTTCGAACCTTCTGATTTTATCACTGTTTTAAATGTAATAATACGGCTTTCGCTGAAGCTAGTGGGATCGATGGGCTGTGGGTATAGCCGACAATTTGATTTAGTGGTTTATGTGGATTTTGGTATGATCTTACTATTAATGTTTGTTTGAGACGTGATTTTGGGGTTGTGTTGTTTATGGAGAGAACTCGCCTCTCAGCTCAATCGGTAGTAGCTCTGCCGTTTGTGCTGTAGGTCGTGGGTTCGATCCCCACCAAGAACAAATATTTGTGTGGTGAATACAGATGTTTGTTCTCTGTCTGGGTGTTATATTGTATTCTAAGAATGTATAAACACATTAACTAGCCTCTCAGCTCAGTTGGTAGTAGCTCTGCCGTCTGTGCCGTAGGTCGTGGGTTCGATCCCCACCAAGATCAAATATTTGTGTGGTGAATACGGGATGTTTGTACTCTGTCTGGGTGTTATATTGTATTTTAAGTATATTATACACATTAACTAGCCTCTCAGCTCAGTTGGTAGTAGCTCTGCCGTCTGCGCCGTAGATCGTGGGTTCGATCCCCAGCGAGAACAAATATTTGTGTGGTGTATACAGATGTTTGTTCTCTGTCTGGGTGTAACATTGTATTCTAAGTATGTATACACATTAACTAGACTCTCAGCTCAGTTGGTAGTAGCTCTGCCGTCTGTGCCGTATGTTGCGGGTTCGATCCCCAGTCAGAACAAATATTTGTGAATATTTTTGTGTGTGGTGAATGCAGATGTTTGTTCCCTGTCTGGGTGTTATATTGTATACTAAGTATGTATGCATAGTACAAATCCGTCAAAAACCTAGTCGCTATTTAAATTTAATAAAACATTAAACTTGTAAAATTTAAATAAATCTTCGGAAATATAGAAATGCGTGGGCGTGAAGTTACAGTTGTCAGCCCCTTAACAGCTCGCAATAAACAATAGGTAATAAATCAAATGACAATCATGGGAATCAAGTAAAGTAAAAGTAAATCATTGAACGGCAATTTGTCCAAACAAACGCAATGAATGGATTACTTAGAACTAGGGTTGCCAACAAATTAGCTTATTTTCATTTAATGCAGTAAAAAAGTCTATAAGAATAAGCCTTCAGATATTTAATAAAAACACTCAGAGGGAAAGATAAAATCTATGTATATGTAAATTTAAAAATTTTGAGAAACCGATTTCATAGCCAAACTATCCAACCGATTTTGATGAAATTTCTATGGGACTAATCTGTTTACCTTATAAAATAACAAATATTAAAAAAAAAATACGGGTTGCACTCCGGGAGTGCCGGCAGAAGTGAAAACTTGATTATTAACGTTGAGCATGTTTGATATTTTGGAATGGTTAGGGGGGGCTTGTTTGTTATTTGGCACGCTGTAACATACACGAACATTCGCGCAAGCGCCCTGCGCTGCCTAAACGAAACAGTAGGCCCAGGCATACATTTTCGCCGCGCCGTAGAGAGGGGATAGCTGTCTACTCTCCATCCGTCTTACGCATTTTCGATCAGGTCACGTGTCCTGACGCGCTGACGCGAGTTTAAGATTTTATACCCATTACAGAAAAAGTGCTCAACGCCGCTAAAGAAGTTTTCACTTCAAAAAGCAAAAAAAACATCCGAATTGAGAACATTCTTTTTATTTGAAGTCGTTTAATAACGCAGTTCTCTTATAAGACCAAAAATAAAGGAATTGTGCCTACAAATCTACAATAGTGCATTTATTCGTGATTTGACGAGATCGTGTTATGAATACCCTCATAGCTCAGTTTATTTATTTATTTGTTGGAGTTTTTGGTGGAGTTGGAGTTTGTGGAGTTGGACAAGCTTTGCCTTCTGCGCAGGAAGGCGTGGGTTCGATCCCCACCTAGAACTGTGGGGCAAACACTAAGTTTGTGTCATATTTATTTTAAGTATATTGTATTTACAAAAAAACGATGTAAGTAGGGGAGGGGGGCCTAAGGTGGGCACCGGGCCTAAAGCAGGCACCCTTCATTAAAGCTCAAATTTCTCAACCTAATTCGGCGCGACTGCATGGCAACATGCCCCCCCGCCATGCCCCTTCCGCGGCAGTCACCCAGTCCGCCAGCACCCGACGAGCACACGTGTTGCATCGCGGAAAAATAAAACAGTGCTTTTTGAAAAAAATATCACGGTAAGTTTATTGTGTTTTCATTATCTGTGTGTCAGTTGTCTTAATATCAGAATGTAGGTAGTATTTTGTATGTATCTGGAAGTGTTTTGGTTATTTTTGCTCGTCTCTTTCTAATTCGTTAGAGGTTAGAATTTGGTTATAAGAAAAAATCGTTGAAAAGGGCAAAGTGGACCGGGCATAGTGGGCATGCCCACTTTGCCCATTGCTCTTTGCTCCGCTCTGAATCGAAAAGGTTTATCAGGCATTTGTATTTTTTGTTGTAGATGGTAAACAAGTTTATAAGAAAAACCTCACAAGCGGCTTGGGATGAGACGTCAAAGAGCCCATAAAGACGTCAAAAAACTGAAAAAATATGGTATTCCAAGGTCTACACTCCACAGACACCTTCAATCAGGATCTGCCAAAAAGAAACTAGGACGGAACATTACAGTCTTCACCCCTGAGCAAGAAGAATTAAGAGTATTTACCTAATTAAAAAGTTCCTGCCTTAAATTTTATGAAAAACGTTACCAAATTATTAAATAAATATAGATTAGAAGAAAATCAGACAAATTATGATTTTCGACACGTTTATAAATAAACGATGAATAGAACATATTACCCTCTTTTATTTTTAGCTTTGTTTAAGATTATAATAGAAAATACTAGATATATTTTCATGCTTTATGCAAACACTATTAACATGCCCGTTTTGCCCAAAGCATGTGCCCACTTTAGGCTTACTGTTTGGGCAAAGTGGTCATCAGTAAGGGGTTCGTTTTAACTGTACGCGCATTTTCATTTTAAGAGTTTTTTACAATTTGACCAAGCAATATTAAAGCTTATAAAATACAGCCCAAGCTACAATAAAATATTAACAGTAAATCTTTTTTTAACGTTTTTTATCTTTAATTTTTACTAAAGGTGCCTGCTTTAGGCCCCCCTCCCCTACCTAAGAATTAATCATCTATCTGGTTTCTATTGTACAACAAGCTCTGCTTAGTTTGGGGCTAGATAGTGTGTAATAAATTAAAATAATAATAATAAATAAATATTGTGGACAATTCACACAACACTTCCCAGCCCCAAACTAAGCAGAACTTGTAATATGGGAACCAGATAGCTGATATAATACTTGAATACATTTTTTTTTTGTTAATACATACTTAGAATACAATATAACACCCAGACAGAGAACAAACATTTATGTTCACCACACAAATATTTGTTCTCGGTGGGGATCGAACCCACGACCTACGGCGCAGAAGGCAGAGCTACTACCAACTGAGCTAGAGGCCAGTCTTTTCATTTTTCTTGATTCCAAAATTATAAAACGATGTGGCAACCCTAAGCAGTTAACAGTTATTCTATTTGTTCGTCATTATGTAAGCACAAAAACGTGTCTTATGTACTCTTGTGTAATTAGTAGCTGTGCTAACCTGTGTTAATTCTCTAGAAAATCATGCGAAGGTGCAATTGCTATTGATATTGTTGATTGACACGCGTGCTTTTTGCAATGATATCTACCGCCCAAGCAGTGGAAACTCGAGAAAAGAGAATAGCCATACATGGAACAAACGTAAAAAATTGGTTTTGCGATCAGGGAAACGCTGTCAAATATGACAGCTATAATTGACAGCGTTTCACTGGTCACTACCGCAGAACGCTAAGATTAGAACGCTTATGCAAGGCTTTAAATCCTTTCACCACAATGGTTCAAAAGAACTAGTGATACGACAAGAAGAAGACTATCTCTAGATGATTTGCAACGGACTACAAATACGTCCTGTGTAAATAAAATGTTGTAATACTTACTTATCTCATTTTAATTTACTTATGCATATATTAATATTTACATTATTAATATTTATTAATACATGCTACTGGGCCATTCATACACACCTTTCAAGTCGAAATACGGCAATGCTGCTTCACGGCAGTAATAGGCATGGTGGTAGCTCTTCCCCAGAAGAGCCCTTTGGAAAGAGTTCTGGTAACTACTAAAATACAATTGAATGTCATGCATGATATACCTAGGTTATACTATAATAATAATGTCTAATTTGAAATGTTAATTTAAAATTCTAAATAATCTAGTTAATAAAACTAAATTTCAACAAGTTGTATCCAACGTTTTTTTTCTTTTTAACCAGGCATAAATACATGAGCGCCATTAACAAAAACTGTTCACCTCTGCAAAGGTACTTTACTACACTTAAACGGACATTCGGACAACAAAAGGTCCAATAATCATTAGATTTATAACCAAATGCCATTGTAATCGATTCCCATCGCATGTGGCGGTCATGCGCTGGGGCGCTGATCGACCGGAACCGACGAAACAGCAGCAAAAGATTTGGGAACTGCTACTTTTTATTCTGTCATTTTTATTAAGCTCAACAGCTGTGGTCGGCAACTTTTATTTATTTTTACCATCTTATGAAAAATTTGAAAAGAAACCGGAAAGAGTGACGCAATAAAGAAGAGGCCTATACAGGGCGTCCCACGGATATACCATACGGAGGGAAAGTACCTTGAATATTGTAAATGGAACATTTTACTGAAAGAAGACATTATTTGAATTTAAAAAACGATACGTACGCGAATGAAGTGGCGCGGGATTCCACTTGTACTAAATATTTGATTAAACCCGAAATCCAAATCTCATGTCAAGCGGAACCACCCTTCAGATTCCAATCCGTAACTACAAGCCAAGTATTACACCAAAATCCGTGACTAAAGATATCAAATAAAACCAGCTTAATATTCGACACCATTCAGTAATAAATGTCCAAATATTTGTTCCTCAATTCAAATAAAACCGTGTCCAAAGCCAGCAAATCCCAGGAGACGGGTCAAGCAATACCATCAGTAAAAGTGCACTCTCGTCCTATAAAATAGAACACGATTTTCTTTCACTTACATAATCATACCATTTGTGTTTACCAACTGATTTCTACAGAGAATACTGCACTCTACTCCGTAGTTAATAAGGTTATTTCTAACTGGCAGATATAGTTCAAACTAGTTCAATCCAGATATGTTGAAAGGAACCGTATGCGGTTGTGTTCTGAGTTGAAAGTCTTTTGCAAGGTTCTGGGCAGAAAAGTGGACAATTATTCCTTAAGGTAGGATTCGCCACGGCTAATATTTTGCGGTTATATTGGCTAAGAGATAGAGGCTGGATAAAATTTATACGGTTGCCTGAGATGAGTCACAGCGGTTTCCGTATCAAAATTAAATATCTGAGGGGAGGAATTTGGGCAAAAATGTGTTATGCCGGACACACTTTCGGTTTTATGAGACGTTCTTTGCGTGAGGCTGGATTTAGGGTGGTTTTTATATAAAATACCTTATGTGCATCAGCAATTTCTTATTTAGAAGATCGTGCTACTTAGAAAAAGGAAATTTTACGGGTCTAGATTTATCTTGGTGAAAATTCTTCAAGAAACGTGCAGTAAGTGGAGTGGTGTAAAGCCTAGCGCGCATCTAGATTGCATGCGATGGCGATCAACATATCGGAATGTAAAATTTTGCGACAGTTTGTGCAAAAACCTATGCTGAAACTGACCGCCCACGCCATCGCCATCGTAGATCGCCAGATGATGATGACGCGCGAGGCTGACTACTACTGAGCTGTAAGCCTACCACAAGCTCTGTCTGGCTCTGTCTCTGGCTCTGGTTTTGAGTCTGTGTGAGTTCTAACCAGTGTATTCTACGTTTCTACTGTCTTCCACTGCCCGAGAGTGGTTCAAAGGGATCCTTGTGACACAACTGAATTTTTGCCGTGAACTGCTCAATAAAAAGCTAGAAATCCAACACAAAACAACCCAAAATGTAAACAAAGTCTTCAATTCAATGCAATATTCACAACCGACATTCACAGCAAGCTCAATTACACAGTTTCGTTATTCGGTCCGGATTGCGTTCATATAAATTACAGTGGTGCGTCCACACTGGCGGGGACAGATCGCGCCAATTTGAATATTAATAGTAGCAGCGACGCGTGAAAATTGACGCTACGGGCGAGTTGTGACAGTTGGCTGCTGGAAGAGCTAAAATAAATATTTTCATTACCATAACAAATGTTACAAAATAATTTGTTGAAATGAACTGGTACCATAAACTTGAGTGGTTGGACATGTTTTGATATGCACATTCTAATAAATGGTTTTTAAGTTGCTTAGAATTTAATTGTTCTTACTCATGCATACAGCAGGCTTTTACCCAACACTAAATCTACGATAGGCGGTAAGTTAATTTTTAAGGTCCGAACCTCCTGTAAGTATACCATACCAATGTCTCTGGCTTTGGTTTACAGTCTGTGTGAGTGCTCAGTGTATTATACTGTGTGTGTGACGTTTCGACGCCCCGTAGGATTTATTTAGTCAACACTCAAAACCAGAGCCAGATAGAGCTTTGTGGTACCTACAGGCTTTTACACACATGTACAACGTAGGCGGTGGTTTTAAACGTCCCAAAATACAACGGCATATTGTCACTTCCAGTTATGACAGTTGCTCTTTCGAACAAGCAACGCACTCATCGAAGCGCATCGCAGCAATGTGACCGCGCCCTTAGACCCATTGATAACTGATGCATAAATCAAACGACAATAAATAAATTTCACTTGTAATTCGCTTCCTGTCGCCTAATGTACTCGTCACGCTTAGTTCCTTGCGATAGTTTGATAGTTGTGTCTGCTGCGACACCTTAGGTCAGACAGATTCACATCAAGGCCGTCACACACGTAGGTAGGTAGCTACAATATATAGATAGTGCAATCCACGAAGGCGCGCCCCACTATTCCTCCTAACCGTTTATAGTATATGTGTGCAAGCTTCTGTCAATGTTTGAGTGTTATCGGTACACACTAATTACCTATGAGTGCACACGCACACTACAATGAATAGACTACGGTTCGCGACTGCCGCTCGGAGCAAACTCCCCATACCCCGCGATCCCCTCAACCGAAAATTGGTGGGGCGCGTCTTCGTGAATTGCACTATCTGTACAAAGTGTTACGAAATATCCCGAAAAAAATTAAATAAAAAAAAATCGCCAACCAAAAATTTACAGCAAGGCTTAGTTTTTCTATTATTCATTCATGAAGGTTAATTTTTTTTTTTTTTAGCTTAGTATACCTGTACCTGTAGATCCCCTGAGCCTTGATCAAACCGTAACAATGGTCTCCACTCGATATGATGCGTCAAAATACCATAGTCTTCGCTTATGGGACTGACAACTCCCTTTCATCATCATCATCAGCCTGAAGTCCACTGCTGGACATAGGCCTCCCCTACACATTTCCAGGAAGAACGGTTCTGAGCCCCTTCCATCCATAGACTTTCCGCGATCTTAACAATGTCTTCGGTCCATCTGGTGGGTGGGCGCCACACTCTTCGTCTTCCGGTTCGACTCCCTCAACAACCTCAACGGTCAACTCCGTTGAGGTTGAGGTAAAAAAAAAAAAAGTTTTTATATCTTTTAAATGTAGAAATTTGCAAAGTTGTTTGGTCTGCCCCTTAAAAAAGTATAGCTGAGCATTCAAAGGCAGGATTCTAGTCTGTTAATACAAAAATTTAACAAATCACGAGTTTATTGAAAACCTCTTGTGCTATCATCAGATCGACATATCCCATTAGGCTCACCATCCGTAAATGTCAATGATAATGGATTCAATGCTGTTGGGCTTCGACCCTATATTCCCGTATCCTGCGGTTATCATGCAATGGACGACAAAATAAGGAACGCCTTCCGTGGACCTGCTGTTCCACTGACCATTGAGAGTGTAGTATAAAAAAAAGCAGCCAAGTGCGAGTCGGACTCGCCCATGAAGGGTTCCGTAGCATCAATTAACATAATATAAAGGTTTTTGTAGTTCGACGAAAGGTAAATTGTGGTTTACGATTTATGACGTATAAAAAAAAAACTACTGACTAGATCTCGCTCAAACCAAATATCGTTGGAAGTTTGCATAGTAATGCACAACATATATTTTTTTTAGTTTTATCATTCTCTTATTTTAGAAGTTAGAGGGGGGGGGACCAACTTTTTTTCACTTTGGAAGTGTCTCTCGCGCAAACTATTCAGGTTAGAAAAAAACGATATTAGAAACCTCAACATCATTTTTGAAGACCTATCCATAGATACCCCACACGTATGGGTTCGATGAAAAAAAAATCTTTGAGTTTCAGTTTCAAGTATGGGGACCCCCAAAATTTATAGTTTTAGAAAAAAACGATATTGGAAACCTCAACATAATTTTTGAAGACCTATCCATAGATACCCCACACGTATGGGTTCGATGAAAAAAAATTTTTTGAGTTTCAGTTTCAAGTATGGGGACCCCCAATATTTATAGTTTTTTTTCTATTTTTGTGTAAAAACCTTAATGCGATTCACAGAATACATCTACTCACCAAGTTTCATCAGTCTAGCTTTTATGGTTTCGGAGAAAAATGGCTGTAACACTTCCGGACAGACAGACAGACAGACAGACAGACAGACAGACAGACAGACATGACGAATCTATAAGGGTTCCGTTTTTGCCATTTGGCTACGGAACCCTAAAAAGCATGCAGAAAGGAGCCTACCAGATGCCTACGAGACGCATCATCAGTGCCTTCAACTTTCTAAATGTCGTTTATCTATCGGGTTTAGTCTGCTTCTTGCCAGCGTCTTGGGGATGCTTCCGTCTGGCACTGATTTGGATCAGTTGAGCTATCTCTAGATCGTTTGTAACGGTCTGCAGATAGCTCAACTGTTTCTTGTGTATTTTGTAGGTACATTTTGTAAATATTTGTTTAATTGTAAGTTTCTTTGTTTAGTCTGCTGAATCTATTATCATCTTCATAAGCCTAAAGAAGTCTACTGCTGATAGAGGATGAGATAGAACATTTTCCATTTAATAAGGGGTTTTACAACGGGTGACAAACCCTCTTGAAGAGATAATCCTTTCCCATCATGCTGCTTTCCTTAACTCCACCTTCCTTAACGTACTCGATCCCAGTTTTAGCCATCACAAATTACCTGAGCTGTGATAAGTCAAAGACGTCGGAGATCGGATTATGGAGCTCAATGGAGTTGGACATGATACTTTGCAAGACGTACTTAGTGATGACAGGTGGAGTGAGACAACAACCAAATGATGGCCAAGAACCGGCTACAGAAACGTAGGACGTCCTGCAGAAAGATGGATGGACGATATCTTCATAACGGAGACGGATATGTGGTAGACTGGCACAAGACCCTGGTAGATGGCATAAACAAAAGCTTAGATTGTGGCAAAAAACTGCAATGGCGATAGTGGTGGCGATCAGTTTCAGCATGGGGTCATTAAAACTGTGCTAAATCTAACACTGCAGCACCGTAACGACGGAAATGATGACCAATGTGAAAGCTGTTCGCGGCAGTATGTGGGTACTTCTCGAACATGGTTCGCGCGATCAGTTCGTCATCGCAGTTCGCAACTGTTCACCTATAGGTGTGGCTCTACTTTAAAGGAAGCCTTAAAGTACAGCCACAGTGCAGTGGGTTAAGTCAAGCCGTAGATGATGATGTGTAGACAATATCAAATGCGAGTAGGAATGTGGAGGTATAGAGGCCCAGTCGAGGCGTCGACGCGGGCTGGTGAGGCGTGAAACCGCTGTATTGTCGCGCGGCGCCCGCCGTGACGCCGCGCCTTGTGGCCTATCAGCGGTCAACGCTGACAGCCAACCTATACAATGTGGGTTACAGAAAAGACTAGATCTCTTCTGTAACCCGGCTTTCGATCTGGAGCTGACTGTTCAAGAATGTCATTGAGCTAAGCCTTCAAATTCTGGAGCTAGAAGGCTGAAAACTGTAGTTTCATGGTGTCAGAAACTCAATAAAAGATGCATGTGATAGGTATGCCTGTGTGTGCCTTAAAATAAGCCGTGCTACGTTTCTAGTTTGAAAACACCTTAGCTATGACCCGAAAGCACTAATAGAAGTTCTTCTTTTTCATATCATGCGTGGATTTCGTATTCATCATCCTTATAGGCAGCTCGTACCAACCCACTGCTGGAGTGCCTCTGTATGAGATAGGCATACATACAAATCACAAAATTTGATAGCCAAACCATCCGTTAATGTGTGTGAGTCGGGACTTAAACCTCGATCAATTCCCCAGATCCGAGATAAAACCGATTATTCCCAGTTTAAAAAATAATTAACTATTTCCAAAAAACGCCTGCCCAAGGTGTTGCTGACGATTTTATTGCCGCGGGCCTCTTTCTTCCCATGGCCTGTCACCCTGTCACGGTCACCGCAAAAATGGACTAAAACAGTGACAATTGGTGCATATCCCGAAGAAATTATCCCCCTTCGGCGCCTTTGTTAACTTCCTTTATTTTACCATTTTTGCCGTTTTTCCATTCTCATTTGGTTATTTATATCCTCTTTTTAGGAGCGGACAATGAGTCGGCGATCCTCATTATATTGCTTGATTTAGACAGGAAGCAGATTCCTGGATATAGAAGCTGGGCAATTGTGTAATTCTGTTGCAGTCTAAAGTTTGATACCAATAAATAAATGATACTTATAAGGAGCAGCGATCAGATATTTTGCTGTCATAATTTATTTACCACTATTCATCTGTTTCCATCACAGAGCAGCCAACACGCTTTTGCTCCATAGGTACCCGTTTTACAAAGTGACGTTCCTTTTCGCTATCACATGTTATTACGTCAACGTTCAGTCTTGTTGCAATCGTTCCTTGTTAAAGATATATTCGGACACATTTTGGAAAAAAATGTGTTTTGTTTAACTGTGAAGCATCATTTTGCGTCACAATGATATAGAGAAGGTCTAAGATATAAGCTTGGTCAACCTGTTCTCGACCTGCGCTTTCTATGCAAATGCATCCATCGTTGTACACGCGACGTGTCAGTAAATCTACTCTGGAATTCTAGCGAATTATCCCCCGACTTGGCCCGTTTTTTCTGGTGATTGATTGGAGTAAAAATTACTTTCTGTTTTTTCGCCGTCAGCTGTCACGAGGCCGGATCGATTTAGTATCGGGATGGATTGAGTTTTAAGCGGGGTTGGAGTCAAATATGTTTTTAGTGTTGTGGTTTTTTCTTTTACTTTAAGATTATGACGTAGGCAGGTGTCAAAAATACGAAGAATCTTGAAGTAGCATGTGATAGCCATCATCATTATCAGCCTGAAGAAGTCCACTGCTGGACATAGGCCTCCCCTACACATTTCCAGGAAGAACGATTCTGAGCCCTTTCCATCCATCGACTTCCCGCGATCTTAACAATGTCGTCGGTCTATCTGGTGGGTGGGCGCCCTACGCTTCGTTTTCCGGTTCGTGGTCGCCATTCGAGAACCTTTATTCCCCAATGGTTGTCAGTTCTTCGAGCTATATGGCCTGCCCATTGCCATTTCAACTTACTAACTCTACGAGCTATGTCGGTGACCTTGGTGGTGATAGTCTACAGTGGTCAAATCTATTGAATCGCTTGATTTAGTAGTGTTATCTTTTTATTTTCTCTTGTTTTCTTCAAAACGATTGACATAATAAACTGAGTACTTTACTTTCTCTAAAGTAATGTACCTAACTGTGTTTGATGGGAGTTTTGATGAACTATCTGAAGCCTTGACGATCCGGGACTGATATGCCATCCCGTATAAGGGGAAGTCGTGAGGTCCAATCTCACTATCAAAAACTATGGAATTGTTGGCACGCCCATAGCCAGAATTTGAATACTAGACAGCTTAGATTAGTTCTTAGGATAATTCAAAGCGAGCTTTCTGATTTTTTGAGGGAAAGGAAGTCTTCTCATCGATTTTAAAAGCAGCTTTTTGATTTTGACTTAGCTTTCAGTCGTCATTTTATTACCACACCAATATTAAACTATATTGTTCAAATGAATTAGATCTACAGTCTACCTTAGCATTTTCGCGATAAGATAGCACATTGCATGCTAAAATACATTAGTACGGAATTACAGAAACATTAATTTATAGTATCGTGGCAGAATCTGTGGTCTCACTTCTCGGTAGCCGTCAGAAATAAACGGCCACCCGTTCTGTAGGCCTACCACAAGCTCTATCTGGCTCTGTCTGACTCTGGTTTTGAGCCTCGGCCTACCTCCATGTTGCTTTAAGGCCTGCGCACACCTAGTTCGCTGGCGGTAGCGATCAGTGAAACGCTGTCAAATATCGCTGTCAGATTTGAGATTTGACAGCGTTATTTGACACTGATCGCCAGCGCCAGCGAACTAGGTGTGCGCAGGCCTGTACCCTATTCACAGGGTCCATGTGATACTGACTTACACCTAAGAACTATGTATGTACCTAAACTAAACCATGTTTATGCAATAAATGTATTGAGTATTGAGCCTGTGTGAGTGCTGTCTAAATAAATCCTACGTCGGAACGTCACACACACAGTATAACTGGTGAGCATTTACACAGACTCAAAACCAGAGACAGAGCCAGACAGAGGTTGTAGTAGGCCTACTGATGCTCTTTGAAATGCATTATCACCATGATCAACCTGTCTTCTTATGCTGTCTTCACGCACCAAACGCTTTACCTCAACTTTGATAATGTGGACAGTCAAGTAGTGGAGTTTGTCGACTGCTATTTTTCCGAATGTTTTTTAATTGTGAGGTTTTTATGAGAACAGTGAGTGAGTCTTCTTGTTCTTCTTTTTATTTAATGGCATCTGTCCATTTTGGATCAATTTTGCCAGTGTCGAGTGAGGTGAGTCTCTTTTAAGTAAGCGTGCTACACCGATGACCGCTGACCAAGCCGCTGACAGTTAGCAGTTGCTCATAAATTGTGTGAATGTCACTGTCATTGTTAAATGAGAGCTCCCGCCTATAATCTAGCTGTCAGATCGCTCGCGTCTTGGGCTTTTAGAAATTGTGCATAGGCTGCAAAATAAAACACGAAACATTTTCAAGATAAAAACATCTTTAATTTCCAATCCTGGAATATAACAAATTGAAAAAAAACCTTTTGCCACCCACAGTTAGACATTATCGAGCTTTATGCTTTCATCTTCCGCCATGCATCAGGGGTCTGATAATTTCGAAACTATTCAGCGATATGATACATTGCACTTCAAGGTCAAACATTAAAATAAGTGACCACACATAAAAGGCCGCATGCATGTGAATGGCCACCCATTGTCACAATGTTAAATGCACATCCGATTTTTTTACCCTCCCTCGATTTGCTTCGACGAAATCACATCGAGAATTGCAAATAAGAGGGAATACTTGGAATCTAATCGTCGGCCAATTTAGATAGACATCCTGTTCACCCAGACAATTGAACTATGCATAATGTATTGCGAGATCTGACTTTGGGCATTATTTGCAAATAATCATCAATTGCTGTTGAATATATTCGACATTTTAAGCTCAAGCTTAGATTTTTTTTTAATTCGCTGAGAGAACAAGCATCTGTTAAACTCGTCAGGAACGTGTCTTACGACGCACCGCCCTTCGTCCATCAACTTGAAGCAAACCTTAGCCTCATGTGCCAGTAATTTCACCAGCACCCACACTCTTCAAACCGAAACACAGCAATACTACTTCACGGCAGAACTAGACATGGTGGTAGTACTTCCCCGGATAAGCCCTTCACAAAGAGCTCTACTATTACCTTCCTCTGTTCCTAAGACCCTTCAATTCAATGGACCTAAGATCCTATATGAATCGACGACTTGTGCTTGTAGGGTAGCGGCCGGCATCCGAACGGGAAGAACCAAAGACTGAGCTCAGTGGCGTGGTATGCGAACAAACTTTCCTAAGCGATGAGACGATCCCAAGCTCACAAGCGGTAATGAGCCCTTAAGTCTGAGGGGAGACTCCTCATTTTACGTGTTCTACCGCTTGTATAATAAGGTATGCTCTGAAGAACTGTTTGACTTCATGCCAACAGCTTCTTTCTACATCCTCACACCTTGGAGCCTGGGTGGTCGCGCACCATTCAGTTTCAGAGGAACTTCTCCTGCGAACACTCAAGCTGTGGAATGATCTCCCTACTGAGGTTTTCCCTAAAGATTAAAGCAAGGCGTTCTTTAGAAAGAGAGTATTAAAGGGTCGGCAACGCGCTTGTGATGCCTCTGGTATTGCAGGCGTCCATAGATTACGGTAATGGCTTCCCTTAAGTTGACCCGTACGCTTGTTTGACTATTTTGTTATATAAAGACTTATGCCCATGCAGTGTACTGTTTCAGACAAAAACAAAGACTGCTCAAAAAATTACAAAAAGTCGGTATGAACGATCACCGCAAGTTACTTATTTGTAGTAGAATAATTTAACAACAAAACAAAAGGCGTTGCACCACGTTGGCACGTCGTGATCGCATCTGCACACGACATCGGAACGTGAGATGCTCTACTGCGAGATAACCTCACAATTATTATTTTGAGGAGCGTCGAGAGTTATGGTGAAAGAGATAAACGCGAATGGGTGATATGCGTGTTCTGGGGTATACGAGCGTGGTGTAAAGCTGCGTTTCATACGACGCGACTTCTTTATTCCCCAACGGTTGTCGCTGTCGGTTCTTCGAGCTATATGACCTGCCCATTGCCACTTCAACTTACTAATTCTACGAGCTACGTTGGTGACCTTGGTTCTTCTACGGATATCCTCATTTCTGATTCGGTCACGTAGTGAAACTCCCAGCATAACTCTCACGTAACGTAATGTTTACTTATTGCTTTGCTAGTCAGTAGGTTAGGTGGAATTGCATGCTAACACAGTTGAAGTGGTGAAACATTAGTCTAACAAGCGCTGTGCAGTTATCATTATAATTGAACACTTTTACCTAGCCTTGGGCTTCTACAAAGTGGCGACCGTCATGACGGCTTAACATAAAACGTCAAAATGTAGTGACGTTCTTTCTATTGTTGAGTTTAACAATGAGCAAATAAATAGAGGAAGTGTTTTTAGGGTTCCGTACCCAAAGGGTAAAACGGGACCCTATAAGACTCTGCTTTCCTGTCCGTGCGTCTGTTTGTCTGTTTGTCCGTCTGGTACCAGGCTGCATCTCATGAACTGTGAAAGACAGTTAAAGTTTTCAGTTGATGCATTTCTGTTACCAAAATACAGTATCTTTAAAATAAATATTTCGATTTTTTTGCTCTTTTTGTTCGATATTGATAACGGCAACAGGTAGACGCTTAAAATATTCACAGTATATTTAGTTATACGAGTATTCAATTTTAAAATAAATCATGAAAAATAAAACAACTTGCGTTTTTTTTGCCATTTTTATGAACGGAACAGAACCCTTCGTGAGCAAGTCCGACTCGCACTTGACCTGTGTAACCCTGTGCGTATTAAAGCTTATTACGACCGTCATAAGACAGTGTCCAGTTCTCGACCTGACCACCGATGGTTATCAAAATCTCGCGAGGTGTCACGTACGTAATTGCCCAGCCCTTATCTGATCGCAGCCCACTTCTGTATGCTAAACTAGTTGAGCGATAACTGAATGAGGCGCTGTGCGAAACGCCTAGATGTACTTACGATAAGCGCTGTAAGCACCACGCCAGCTTAAAGCTTGGTTTTCGGAAAATTGAAGACCTAATAATAAGAGAGCTCTGAGGATGCTTGGTTCAACCGACAAAATCTCACGATAGAGGTGACGTCAAACTGACGTTTGATGCCAAAAATTCGTGACAGCTAGCGGTTTGTACTACCAATCCTTGGTGGTCCTTTAGCAGTTCATTTAGCAGGCCGCTAAGTCTATTGCCACACCTCTATTTGTTGACATGAAAGTGACAGTGACGAGAGACTTTTAACGAGCCGCTAAATACGTCAGGCATTATGAATGAATGAGTTTTTTGCCACACCGTAAAATTTTCTCGGTTGAAACGAGTATACGGCCCTCGGTGACAAAGTTACTACGGCTATTGCCATGGCTTCGCTAACGTTTGCTACCTGACTCTTACGGATCTTCTTTTCTTACAGATTAAGGCCTCCTGAAAACTCTGGAACTAATGACACAAGGCGTCCTGTTGTGGCCATCATTCAGCCCAAATGACTGGAAGGTCCATTAATACTCTTATGCGCTCATTTTTCAGAGTCATTCACACCCATGACACTTTATGCATTGGATGACGTTAGTAGAAAAATCCAACACGTCACGTAGTACCCTTTTTTCAGTGTTATAAAAAAAATCTATTAATAATTTTCTTGTCCAAACTTTCTCTACATAATTTGTATAGAAAACGAATCCATCATAATGACGGTGTCTGGTTTTCAGAAAACCAGAGCTGTAACCTCTTGGTGTTAGATTGATAAACGGTGGAGATAAGTGGTTGGTTTATTATAGGTGTGCCCATTCAAACTCCACATTTTCAAGTTTTGCTTTTTAAGAATACTCTCATGACGTACCCATAGCTATAGACGAGTTAGATACCTATCTTTGTTTGTAGGCAGATCAGGAAATGACGCATAAAATCAACTAATAACAGCAGGTTAGGTGGTGACAAATGCAAGTCTATAAGTTGAAAAAAAAGTTTGGTTTGTATAGGTTTCTGTCTGCTAAACTAGTAATTGAGCGCGCTCAACGATAATTGCCACGTGAGGTTAAACATCTGTATGCCTCAAGTTGATGGACGCAGGCCAGTGCACCATAGGGCACGTTCCTGACGTGTGTGACCTACGAGGCATTGCTTTGTAAAGTAAAGCTCTTGTAGTAGCTCTTTGTATGTGGCTCGTCCGGGGAAGTTCTACCACCATGCCTATTTTTCTGCCGTGAAGCAACATTGCTGTGTTTCAGTTTGAAGGGTTTGGGTGCCGGTGAAATTACTGGCACGCGAGACTGAACATCTGTATGCCTCAAGCTGATGGACGCTGGGCAGTGCATTGTAGGGCACGTTCCTGAAGTACGTGTATTACGAGGTAATGTTTTGTTATAGGCAATGGTCCATCCACTATATATAGTTGTTTAAAAAACCAAATTTAAAAAATGCAGTTTATTCAACATAAACGAGTAAGTGTTTGTAGTTTTATGATAATTATAAATCAATTCGATCGAGAGTAGGTAAATGGCTAATTAAATTGAAACGGCAATAAAATTAGGTATAGTTTCCGATTGGCTATTGATAGGCAATCGATTACTAGCAGCGTTTTACCTACCAATAAAACGCATATTAATTTACTTACCTTATTCGAAGATTAATTATTTATTTGAGATAGACACTACGTTTTCCGCCCTAAATCTTTGACTTTTGACGGTTCTAATGACAGCCTGTCATGTTACCCTTCCGTCATTTCCCCTACCACCACCGCAGAGTGGCGCGTTTGAGGCAGCCATCTTTATTCTTCATTGCGTCGAAAATCACCAGGCAGAATTGAAAGTATAATCTTCGAATAAGGTAAGTAAATTAATATGCGTTTTATTGGTAGGTAAAACGCTGCTATTAATTTGACTTGACCTTATTCGAAGATTAATTTATTTATTTGAGACCTGTTTGTTATCGCCTGGTGGTGGTAGCAACTCTGACGCCAATGTGAACATGTGACATCAAAATATTTTACAACCTCAAGTAGGTAAGTATACCTACAATAGTAAAACGTTATTATCTACCAAAGAACCTAAGAAATTATTCTTATAGCAAACACTATAAAATGTGGCTAACTTTAACAAAGTTTAGGTACTATGAAAAACCCGTCAGGTTTTGCATCAAAAGTGATCGTGGTCATAATAATTAAGAAAGTCTGACATACATAGGGTTAATAGACCAACCCCCTCATGACTAACCAACTTATGAAGAAGGCCTAAGTCCAGCTATGAATTTCTTTGGGTTGGTTATGATGACAACCCGGGCCATAATGCAATGGCATTGGAAACATCAATATACTTGCATATCATTGGAAACATAGCTAAGCAAGATTTTTGCGTTAACTAAAAATGACACTTTTTAACTCACTACCCTCTCGTTTAGCCCAAAATAATTTTCCAGAATAACCTTTTCTATCCAGCTTGGAGGAACTTCTGAAGGTGCTGTAATAGCAGCCTGCCAATCAAACCTCCTGACCTATGCGGACTTATGCGGGTGTTGCGGACTTGCTAAATTAATACTGTTATTGTAATAAAAACATATTAAACGAGTTGACTGGTGATAAATAAAATATTGCATTTATCATAGTTTCTTTCCAGTTCATGATGATGATGAATGATCAGTAAAATACTGATGAGAGTTTTCAGCCATAAATTATCACTGCGATCAATTGTCAAATACAGGATAAACACCATACTAGAAGGAATACGATCAAATATGTAACCATCTGATGATGATGATAAGGTATGCGATCTAATGTGTAACCATAATGTGAGTCCTCTTGAGCCAAGAGCATAATATTACTGCGAGGCAGTTTTACTATTAGTACCTATGTAAAACATAAAAATTACTCATACTTACTTACTTAGTATTTATAAAATTTATTTTTGCCAACGTCGCAAACCGGATAGTTTGATTGACATGGAGAAAGAACATCTGGAAGAACATGCCTGCTTCAGAACGTAGGAACTACGGTTTCATGGTTTTTGCTTTCAGCAAGAATTGTGCTAAAGTACTAAGGATGTTTTTGTTTACTGATGTATCAAGGAATTAAACAATTGGAAACCATTATGTTTATCAGTGGTACTACAACCACTATTTTTAAAAACAGCATAACAATAGCAGTGGACTTCTTCGGGCTGATGATGATGATGATGAATAGTAACAATATTGGTTAGAACTATATGCCATTACATACTTCGACGCTCCGTGGACGAGATGATTTACTTTTATCAGAAATATATCTCATGTACCTAGTCTTCTTCATATAGTGTCACTGGATCTTTCGAAAAGAAGTGTGGAGAAAGGATTTTAAGTGCGCCTCATAGAGGCTTCTTTTGTGCACTTGACACATATTTTCGAATCTTTTAGATTCTACGACAAAATTACACTTAGGAGCTAAAAACACAGTGCAGCACATCCATGTGGGTAGGCAGTTCCATGCAGAACGTTAAGAAACAGCTCGACGAGATTTCAGTTTTTAGTTTAGTTGGTAGGTCACACGTCCACAGTTTTCAAAAACAAAAACAAATATGTATATAAATGTGGGTAGCCTGCATTTTAGAGGCAACTAAGATTCTTTATTTTCGATATTCAAAGAGGCTGGTCTTACATGGTACTTAATTTTTTAAAAGGGGCGATCCACAAAGCGTAGCTCTTTAAGCCACACCATATATACCACTCTACGATATAGGTAGATACCTGTATTATACACTGAACCACACACTAACTCAGCTAAAGTTTTCCCTGCATAAGTGACTTTAATACTTAAGAGTTTGTGATCGTAGAGATGCACGACGTTTCTGACCCAACTAAGTATTTTTATTTTGCGTAACCATCTAAAAATATTTGTAATACAGTAGGTGTAACAAGCACCTGTGTCACTAACTACTTTTAAGTGAAAATGCACTCTGAAATGAGATCAGTGGTAGAACCCAAAAATTAGGTTTTACTTTCAATAAAAAAATTATTGGCCAGCACATCATCGTCGTAAAGGATGGGCTTACAAACAGATGGGGGTACTTATTTACTGCACCTTGTTTCACTACATATAACGCATAGTTTACTACATACAGTGTAGACTGTAAGTACTAGAGCCAACACACAACTGTGCAAGTTGTTCATCAGTACAAGCTTGTAGCAAAGACTATGGAAAACAAGTAGACTGACAATCTCATCCAAGAAAACGTGCATCGATAAATGATTGCCTACAATGACGCTAGATGTCGCTGATCGTTTTGAATCTGATAAAAACGAGTGAAATGGTTTTTACAGTATTCGCAACAATAGGTTAGCTAACTAATTGATATTGTAGTACGACAAAAAATAGAGAGATGGCGTTAATCTGAGTGGCGTTACTTAAACTTGCGGCGTTGCCAGCTTTCGATGGAGCAAAAACAGGGTAGAGTGTGACGCGACGTTGTCAGCTAGTGTACGGAGATTTTATTTTGATGTTTTTAGTTTGTTCCAAGGATTACGGTCATTGCTTTATTGCTAACAAGTTGCGCTGAAGCGTCAAAGTGACACTCAGGCAGGACAGGCAGGAGTCAGGACCAACCTGGATTTTTAAAAACATTGGGTTATGTAATAACTTGTTACCTATTTGTAAAATCTTATGCGTAAGTTGTTAGGCAAAGTAAAAAGGCACACCACAATAACGTGTTAGGTATTTATTTTGTTGTGTATGCAAATAAGTTTAAAGATTTAGCATGGAGTTTTAGTTGAGTGATGACTATGACATTTAGTAACAACCTACCGTCTACATACATTGTAGATTGTAGGTATGTACACAATACAAACTGAATGATTTACACACCCATTTTTAGGGTTCCGTAGCCAAATGGCAAAAGCAGAACCCTTATAGATTCGTCATGTTTGTCTGTCTGTCTGTCTGTCCGTCCGTATGTCACAGTCATTTTTCTCCAAAACCGTAAGTGATGAAACTTGGCGAGTAGATGTATTTTGTTAACCGCATTAAGATTTTGACACAAAAATAGAAAAAAAAACTATAAATTTTGGGGGTCCTCATACCTACTTGAAACTGAAACTATAAAAATGTTTTTCATCGGTCCCATACGTGTGGGGTATTTATGAATAGGTCTTCAAAAATGATGTTGAGGTTTATAATATAGTTTTTTTCTAAACTGAATAGTTTGCGCGAGAGACACTTCCAATGTGGAAAAAAGTTGGTCCCCCCCTCTTAACTTCTAAAATAAGAAAATGATAAAACTAAAAAAATATATGGTATACATTACTATGCAAACTTTCAACGATATTTGGTTTGAACGAGATCTAGTCAGTAGTTTTTTTTTATACGTCATAAATCGTAAACCGCAATTTACCTTTCGACGAACTACAAAAACCTTTATATTATGTTACTTGATGCTACGGAACCCTTCATGGGCGAGTCCGACTTGCACTTGGCTGCTTTTTAAATTGCCCGAAAATTGAGTTTCGTTGTTAGCGTGTTTTCCTCGTGTTTATTGTTTAAAGTTTTTTCCGTTTTTTTTAAGAGGGTACCGAGCAAAATAGTGACACAAGCCGAGCAGCAAACGCGATCTTTTGTGTATGCGCATTGAGCTGCGAACAGGTGAAATATGATAACTCAATTTTATTATTATTTGTGCTTTTTACCGTCAAAACAAAGTTTTTTTTTTTGGAACAAATTTTTCAGAGAAAAATTCGGTTTTCAGAGAAAAATGGGATATGAGATGTGGGATGATTATAATATGAAGAAAAGTGGGGCTCTATTCCGGATAAGGTTTAATTTTTTTTTCTTAAATAGTTGTTAACGTAGATATTTTTTATAGGTTTTTGGGGGCTCTGATTGTGAATTCGACACAATTTTTTTTAATCCAAGATGGCAGCTTTATTTTTTTTCTTGAAAAATAGATATGGGTATCGTTTAATAGGTTTTTGGGGACTCTGATTATGAATTCGACATTATTTTTAAATAAATATGGTGACTACATTTTTTTTCTTAAAAAATGGATATGGGTATCGTTTAATAGGTTTTCGGGGGCTCTGATTGTGAATTTGACATTATTTTTTTAATCCAAGATGGTGACATAATTTTTTTTCTTAAAAAATGGATATTGGTATCGTTTTTTAGGTTTTTTGGGGCTCTGATTGTGAATTCGACACAATTTTTTTGAATCCAAGATGGCGCCTTTATTTTTTCTTGTAAAATGGATATGGGTATCGTTTAATAGGTTTTTGGGGACTCTGATTATGAATTCGACATTATTTTTAAATCAATATGTTGACTTCATTTTTTTTCTTAAAAAATGGATATGGGTATCGTTTAATAGGTTTTCGGGGGCTCTGATTGTGAATTTGACATTATTTTTTTAATCCAAAATGATGGCTTCATTTTTTTTCTTAAAAAATGGATATGGGTGTCGTTTAATAGGTTTTTGGGGGCTCTGATTGTGAATTTGACATTATTTTTTGAACACAAGTTGACGGCTGCATTTTTTTTCTGAAAAAATGAATATGAGTATCGTTTACACATATCGTAACAATGTCAAACGAGCGACAAAGAGGAACAATCGGCCTCCGCGTTCGGCAGCGTTCGACATCTGTCTCTCTCCTATTTGAGTGAGCGATGCGTCCGCGTGGACAGCTGTATGACGTTGTCACGTTCAACTGTCGTCAGTTAACTGACTTTACAGACAGCTGATTTTTTTAAGGAAATGTAGAACTTGCATTACTGCTGAAGGCCAACAGTTTGAACATTTGCTGTAAATCCTTGATGTAGTTAAATTAAAATCACGATTGAAGAAATCCTATGATTTTATTTTATTTCAAACTTTCACTCAAAACTAACAAATTACTTGAACACCCATGTTTATTACTCTTTCGACAAGATGGTGGCTCTATCTGTTTACTTGCAATGTCAAAATGGTATTTACTTTTACCTGTAAATTGTGAGTGGCTTAAAAACACAGCGTAGGCATTTTAAGTTCATAATTTAAATTAAAGGGTACAAACATTTTATCTCATGAAATAAAATTGATTGGAAATCCGGTTTATTTGAAAAAACATTTTTTATTTCGAAAACTAAAAAGTACTCTAGCAAGTATTATACCATTTTGGAATCCTGAATAAATGTGCCATTTTTTAAAGTTACTTGCCATAATAATGTAGTACATTTTTTTAGCAGTACAGACGGTTAAAGTTGGGTGATGTAATTATCTGAAATGAAATGTTGGCCAAAACTCCACGATTTCATTGAAAACTGAGGCAGTTATGGCTTAATTTTGAATTGTAATTTACAGAAGGGTTATTCGTGCTTACGTTGCAGAAAAAAGTTAATATTTGTAGTCACAGGACTTAAGAGATCATCACAGGGTGTCAGTTTTTCCTGTTTTTTTTAAATACTCATAACTCATACTACAATCTGGGCCTCTTCAAGGCAAGAGTGAATAGGTGTCTTCTAGACCATCCTGCTCCATCGTCGGCTACATCGTCGCTTACCACCAGGTGAGATTGTATCCAAAGGCTGGTCTATATCTTGTAAAAAAAAAAAAAAAATTGTTTACATAATCAAGGTCCTAAGTGAAGTAAAATTCCAATTAAAGGCCTAAGGAACCCTAAAAAATGTTTATTTTATCAAGTTCCTCAATGTAGTAAAACCCCAATCAAAGTCCTAAGGAACCCTAAAAGTTGTTTATTTTATCAAGTTCCTCAATGTAGTAAAACCCCAATCAAAGTCCTAAGGAACCCTAAAAATTTTAACATTATCAAGCTCCTAAGTGTAGTTGAAACTCCAATCAAAGTCGTAAGGAACCCTAAAATTGCTTACATAATCAAGGTCCTAAGTGAAGTAAAATTCCAATTAAAGGCCTAAGGAACCCTAAAAGTTGTTTATTTTATCAAGTTCCTCAGTGTAGTAAAACCCCAATCAAAGTCCTAAGGAACCCTAAAATTGTTTACATAATCAAGGTCCTAAGTGAAGTAAAATTCCAATTAAAGGCCTAAGGAACCCTAAAAATGTTAACATTATCAAGCTCCTAAGTGTAGTTGAAAGTCCAATCAAAGGCCTAAGGAACCCTAAAAGTTGTTTATTTTATCAAGTTCCTCAATGTAGTAAAACCCCAATCAAAGTCCTAAGGAACCCTAAAAGTTGTTTATTTTATCAAGTTCCTCAATGTAGTAAAACCCCAATCAAAGTCCTAAGGAACCCTAAAAGTTGTTTATTTAATCAAGTTCCTCAATGTAGTAAAACCCCAATCAAAGTCCTAAGGAACCCTAAAAATGTTAACATTATCAAGCTCCTAAGTGTAGTTGAAACTCCAATCAAAGTCCTAAGGAACCCTAAAAGTCGACCACTTAATCAAATTCCTCAATGTAGTAAAACCCCAATCAAAACCCTATACGGAACCCTAAATTTTACGTAAAGCCAAATCCTCAACGGGTCGGAACCGCTAGAAGGGACCTTGTCGCGCGACCTACAAGCAGGTCCAAAATGAAGTAAAACGGCAAACATAGGAGGAAAGGGTTCTGGGGGGCCGAGGGGGGGTCCAGCACGGCTCGCTTCGCTCGCCGCGCTGTTCTTCGTAGTCGCGTGGCGGCTCGCTTCGCTCGTCGCAACGCTCCCCCCTAGTTCAGGTAGGGGGGTTCTGGGGGGCGTAGGAAGGTCACAGCACGGCTCGCTTCGCTCGCCGCAATGCTCCACACGAAAATAAAAGGTCAAAAATAGGGCATTTTAAGGTTTTTTAAATAATAAAGGGGTCTAGAGGGAAAAGGGGGGAAAAAATTATTTTGCTTTCAAAATAATCACACCTTCCCTACATGACCCAAAAAAAAAAAGTCTCGCAAGTCACTCCGCTTGGAAGATACGAAAGGGGGGAAAAAAAGGGGTAGGAGGGGGGAAGTTTTTTTGTTCTTTCAATTCAGGAAGAAACCCTCTATACGAAACCCCAATCGAAACCCCTCTATCTCGATGGCATCTGGTAGCACTCTAAAAAGGGGGGTCCTGGGGGGCAAGGGGGGCAAAATTTTTTGTGCAATCGAAATCACTCGTGACCGTCTTTAGGTTCCCCATAAAAAAATTATGCAGGACCTCTCGGTTGCAGAGCCCCTCACCAAAAAGTCCATTAAAAACATAATTATGAAACACATCACGATCATCATGGGTTACCTACTTTTACCATTCTAGGTGTAAACGGAGTCGAGCGAACCTATCATTGTGTGCGTGAGTACGCACACAACTAGCGAGCCGCAGTAAATACCTATTTTCCGTCCGCCTTGTTTGCTCGATACCCTCTTAAATAACTTACCTTTGCTTGCCTACCGGACTTGATTGACTACGCCTACCTGTAACCTGTGCTTATTAAACGGACTTCGATTGCCCAAAGAACACTGTCTGACTGTCACGAAAATGTATCTTTGAAGGAAAAGTTCATGATAGTCCTAAAACCAAAGTTTTGAAAAAGACTGCATTAACATTACTGTTACGGATAGGTGGAATTTAATTTTTTTTAATTTAATTTTCATATATTTTCTTTCTGAATGTGTGTAACACAACTTGTCTAAATAATTTGTAGTCCAGTACATACCACTCTTATGATTCATCGAAAAATAAATTATATTTATTTGTAATCTGTGTTTCTTTTGTATGACACCATCGCTGAGGCAGTATGCGCGTACTGCACCCTGTAGATGTACTCGTAGCTCAGGAATCGAATCAGGATTTGTAGGTATGTATACGCGCCAGTAGACGACACAGGCGGCGCCGGGCGGCGTAAGCGGCGGGCGATGTGTTACATTACATAACAACAAATAATGCAGCTCATTTTTCTCGCTTGAACTTGAAGTGATTTGTATTTTATAACTTTTGCATCCTAAAACTTGCTTTTGTAAACAAGGGAACCATCTTGGTATGCTAGTCCGATATTTCATCTGTTGAAGTTGTAGAATCCAATCAGTAAAAATCTTGCCATATTTCGTAGGTATTTGTTCGTATGCTGATATCTTCTTATGAATGTTTATGAGTGTGCGTGAGGGCGACGCATCAGCTGTGGTCTCGCAGGCACCTGTGCGCGCGGCCACCAGTGGGGAGGTGGTAGTGACGGCGCGGGAGCAGGCGTGGCGGGGCAGGTAGCTGGAGGCGGGGGCGGGGGAGCAGCTCAGCTGTTCCAGTGCACACTCAGAACATTGATGCTTCGAAAGACAGAATCCGTTAACACACGAACCTAGCGGTGTTACGGTGGCACAAGGTTCATTTTTGCAGAGCATTATTGTCTTTATTGGCGCGATGCAATGGTAATTGTCCTCACCAATTAATAACTTTGTTTTTACATTATCACTACACGAAATGAGACAGTTCATTATGTAAATTTAGTTCATCACTTTTTCTCGCACTTAGTTCTCGCAGAATTATTGTTTATGTTTGTAACTTTGCACTTTTTATCAGCTACAGATTTTTGTCGATTATTCGTTATATTTTTACGATTGATCTCGTTATTGTAGGCTGGTATAAATAACTGCGTTGGTCTATGTCTTTTGCGTGCGCTTTTTTCTAAGGCTGCTAGGTATGTCCGCGGCTAACTTTTGCCCGAGTAAAAACTTTTCAAATTGAAAGTAATTTTTGTTGTATCTTTTTTGAAGTGATTTTGGTTTTTCAGTCTTCGTAAATATGATCCTTCGCGTATTCTATATTCAAAAGTAAGGACAATATTTCCGCGCATGTTTAAGAAAAATATACCTAGTTATAGATGTCTTCTAAAGTGCTTTAAGGTTTAATCCTACTAGAATAAAGAAACTAACCAAAGTCGAGGGCGGCAGTTAGTCTACTTGCAATAAAAAAATAATTTTTCATTAGCGCCATCTATTTTAAAAAAGCATCACTTAGTATGTACCTTACAAAATACCACTACGCCACGCCATCTATCAATAGGTATATGAACATTGAAAATATTGCTCTTTCCAGGCTATTTGCCAGCGCCATCTAGAAATAGCCCGGAATTTTACCATTTTTTGAGTCACAAAATTTTGTTCTCTATTAGCAGTCTACTTGTTTTCCATAGTCTTTGCTTGTAGGTACATTAGAGTACGCAAGAGCAGCAGATGTTCTGTCCCATTGTTACATTACAACTCATTATTGTTAATAAACATTTACTGGTATCTAATTATTCTATTATTATTCTCAGGACATTATAACCTTACAAAAACATCTCCCACCACCCAGTGAGGGTGTGCTGCTTTTTTTTTTTTTTTTTTTTTTTTTTTTTCTTCACAAACACCTATTTGCGAAGGGTGTATATTCAAAATGATCGGATTGCTATTGTGAGGAAACAGCACTTGACTGACACTGACGAAACAACAGGCCAGGCCAGGCCAGACCAAAATTCACAAATTCCACGTGATGGAACACAATAACCACACAAAAACCCGAAACCCCTGCGAGGGGCCGCTGTTAGCTTGATTGGATTTTTCTTGCGAAAAAACATCATATTCAGGAGCCAATGTCCACTTAAACTTTATACAGACACATGCGATGGGATACAGTTACCAAACACCCCTGCGAGGGGTGGTTGTTAGCTTAATTGGATTTATCTTGCGCGATCCCATCAGATTCAAGAGTCATGATCCACTCATCGTTTATACAGCTCCATGCGATGGAAAACCGTTAGCCAAACACCTAACCTCTGAGAGGGGTGTCTCTTAGCTTGATTGGTATTCTGTTGCGTTAACTCATCAGATTCAGAAGCCATGGTCCCTCAACGCTCATACCGCTCCATGCGAAGGATTACCCTTACGTAAACACCTAACCCATGCGAGGGGTGGTTGTTAACTTGAGTGGATTTCTCTTGCGAGAACCCATCAGATTCAGGAGCCATGGTCCACTTACCTTTTATATAGCTCCATGCGATGGAGTACCGTTAGCAAAACACCTAACCCCTGCGAGGGGTGGTTGTCAGCTTGATTTGATTTCCCTTGCGAGAAGGCATCAGATTCAAGAGCCGTGGTCCAGCCACCGTTTATATAGCTCCATGCGATGGAGTACCGTTAGCCAAACACCTAACCCCTGCGAGGGGTGGTTGTTAGCTTGATTGGATTTCTTTTGCGAGAACCCATCCGATTCAGGAGCCTTGGTCCACTGAAGTGTATACAGTTCCATGCGATGGAGTACCGTTAGGCAAACACCTAACCCCTGCGAGGGGTGGTTGTTAGCTTGATTGGATTTCTTTTGCGAGAACCCATCCGATTCAGGAGCCCTGGTCCACTGAAGTAAGAAGAAAGAAAGAAAGAAAAGAAAGAAAGAAATCATCACCACCCATCAGAATCAGGAACTCAGGTCCATTAAAAGTTTATATCGTTCCATGCGCTGGAATAGTTTTAATAACGGCCTACCCCTGCGAGGGGCAGCTGTTACTTTGATTGGGTAGCAATTCCTCTTCTTATGGTTGACGAGTTCCCTCAGCTGGAACACAGCGTTTCCAAATTCTTAGCGTCACCTTTGCGCAGCTGATAGATTCTGGGGAACAGAACACCTTAGCCGCCAAAAATACTTAAATAAAACATACAAAACTCCGCATGTAATAATACGACTTGTATGCATTATAATTGATTTATCGTATCATACATTTCTCCCCACTTTGTTTGATCCCAAGTCTATGAAGCTTGGAGTATGATACAATTTACGAGTTTAAAAGGTAAGACCGTAGTCTCATAAGACGTCTAACCTAAGCACCAGTTTTCAACAACTCCAGGACAGCTACCCATTTTAGCTTCCTCTCGATGTTAAAGGATTTGAGTTCGATTCATTCCCTCATTGCAAGGCCATTGATGTTTATGACGTCATTATCATATTATCACTTACCACAAAACTAAGATTTCGATATCACCGATAGCCATCTTATGCTACTGCACGTGGGGCTACCGCTTGTGTAAATTACTTGAACATTAAATATGCACATTAAAACTTACATGCACAACAAACATACAGGATAACTGGTTATTTACATAACTGTAATAACGTGATCCAAACGAACTTTTCGTTAAAATTGAACACGTTTCATATAAAGAGGGTACTCACGGTTTTCCCTCTTTGCACAGTATAACACACTTATTCACTAAGTAAAAGAATTAATTCTTCACTTTTGTATGAACAAGGATTAAAATATTTTAAGCAACTGTAGTCGCAGAGATATCTGCTGGACATGTTGCTTCGACGGAAAACAAAACGCCAATGAAGAATAAAGATGGCTGCCTCAAACGCGCCACTCTGCGGTGGTGGTAGGGGAAATGACGGAAGGGTAACATGACAGGCTGTCATTAGAACCGTCAAAAGTCAAAGATTTAGGGCGGAAAACGTAGTGTCTATCTCAAATAAATAAATTAATCTTCGAATAAGGTCAAGTCAAATTAATATCAAGTTTATTATTACTGTATGTACTACGATTGCCTTATGTTATAAGATAGATAGATACTACACTTCTTCTTGTCGTTACACTAGTTCTTTCGAGCAAGTGTGGTGAAGGGATTTTTTTTTTTTAAATTTAATAGTTCAGCTCTTGTCGGAGTTTTGATGCAGTTTTCTCCAATCGAGTCTTTCGAATGCGGCCTCCTTGACTTCCTTGATAGGTGAATGGATAAAACTATGTTTAGTAGGTACTTTACTTCCTTCCTTCTTCTTATTTAATGGCATCCCTCCATTTTGGATCAATTTCTGCAGTGTCGAGTGAGGATATACTTATTACATAAATAAAATACTTCTTCGTCAAGTCAGTCAGTCATAGACAAGTCGGCCCTACTTGGCTTTGAAAACAAATGATGGTCGTTTGTTTTCAAGACCATCAGAAACATTTTCGATCAAATCAGAATATCACATAATACGATTTCATTCCAACTGCTAACGCTTTGAGCTTAAGACTTCAAGTAATGTTGGTTAAAATACCACCAAAATTACACAACAGAACTCCAAATAACACCAGAAAACAATTAAAATGAAAAAGCTATGTGACTTCTGAAAATGACAGAAAACCCGTTTCAAAGCCGTTTATTATTATAACCGTATTAGGTTATTTGACTTTGACACTCTCTTAAGCAAATAAAAAAAAACAATCAATTATTTTCTGAATAGATTTATCTATATATTTTAATGAATAATTTTCAATTACAGCTGTTGCGAAATGTAGATACAGTCTCCTTCTTAAAACAAAGCAAATACATTTCGTAGAAAAATGGCAAACAATTCATATTGCATTTCAAGTCGTTTTGTTACTTTTTTGTGGAAGTTTAATAAAAATAAGTGATGCAAAAGATACAGAGATAAAAAATGTAAAATGAAAGTTGTTAGTTTGATTATTGACTGCTATATTTTGTCCAAAACGGAAGTAAATAATGTTTTTTCAAATTTCAATCTTTGATTTTACTTTATAATCCAATAAAATAAAATAATTAGGTAATTTGTCTCACAAATTATTTACCCCGTGAAATTTTGATCACTTATTTTTATAAGATCTGTGTTTTACAAATTAAAAGACACTTACGTAGGTATGACTATTTGAGTTAATCAATTTGCACTTATATTTAACGAATTCTATGGAAAATATTCATTTTTAGTGTTCCGACCAACATTGGAAAAACGGAACACTTATTAATTATATATTTGTATTTTTAACTACTACAATTATTAACTATATATTACAAATTTTAACTTAGTTTATAAAGATTTTCATCAATCGTTTTTCGCGCTGTTTTGATTGTTGCTTTCAATACAAAAGTGATAAATTTTAAATTTTGTTACATTTTCACTTTTATTAATTACGTTTTTTTACATTTTAACATTTGTTATAAACATTTTTAGAAATAGTTATGTCATTTCCATGGTTTGTTCTCAGATTTATTCAAAAAAATTTGCATAGTATTTTTTATTAATTGAATTCAGCAATCAAAAATACGCTATCTCACAGCACAATTGACAAAACATATTTTCAAAATATGTCTATTAGTAAACACGTAAAATATTCCTTACAAATTGTATTTACAAAATAAAGCAATTTAATAATTAATATTCAATTATTATACTACATAAGTAATTCAATCGAGAATTTTAATAAAATTATATAATGTTTGTTGAAGAAAATTGTTTGTAGCGATTCACAAATTAATTTAACAATAATACTGGCACCTTGATAAAATATTTTTGAAGTAATATAATGCTCTTTGATCAGTTGATCACCAATACGTGCAGCAGATATAAAATAAGAAACACTTTCATAAGTTAGAACTTATTTTTAGTCCACTGCTGGCCAAAGGTCTCCTCTATTAATTTCCAGGAAGAACGATTATGAGACCTCTCCATCCACCTACTTCCCGCGATCTTAACAATGTCGTCGGTCCATCGCCATCGGTTCTTCGAGCTATATGACCTGCCCATTGCCAATTCAAATTACTGCGTCTGCAAGCTATGTCGGTGAACTTGGTTCTTCTGCAGATTTCCTCATTTTTTTAGAAATAGTAACAAATAGATCTAGAAAGACTCAATCAAACCGATATAATTCTCATAAAAAAATTCAAAGATAATTATTGAAAAGGCTACAAACAATTTTCTCGTAGTTTTTTCCCCTATTTCTATTGCAGTGGAGAATCTTACCAGTGATATCTAATGTGTCATTACTACGTGGTAGGTTCACTGTCAATGTGACGTAACAATGTGTCATTGTAGCAGGATCCAAGTCAAAATCAGTTATGTCAAAATCAGCGATGTTAAAATCAGCTATATCAACGTTAGCCTTGTAATAGAAATGCCATACTTCATGCCTATTTTTGCCGTGTATAGCAGCAACGCTGTGTTTCGGTTTAAAGGGTGTGGGTGCCGGTTAAATTACTGGCACGTGAGGCTGAACATCTGTATGCCTCAAATTGATGAACGCACGGCCCGTCAAGTACGTGACCTACGAGACAATGCCTTGTTAATAGGTGATGGTTACCACTTAACATTAGGTGGGTCATATGCTTGTTACATCAGCAAGGTGTATAAAAAAAAATAGACGTAGAATTAAAAATGGCCAAGCCATTACATATTAAATATTGCACTTCGTTTGATGAAATGACTACAAAACATGAACGCATAAAATTACTGAAATTCTATGAACACTTGGAATTATGCACGCACAGTGCCTTGTCATTTTCATAAATATAAAGTTGTGGGAAAACGCATTTGATTTTGACAGCTGTCACTCGAATCATGCCGCAATGAATGGCTACGATGTGAATTATTTGTGCTTCTCCGATTGCCATAGTAGTCCTTATTGCACGAATATTTCACCACTAACTAGCGGCTTAGCTAATTTGTAGCTGGCATATTGCACTGGCACTTACCTTCCTATAAATGATAGCGTGACTTGACAGAGACTTGTCAAACGAAGTCAAATTTGTCATAACCAAGTATTTCCGGTAATGGAGTAATTACCAGAAAGTACTTAGTTATGACAAGTTAATGAAGTTGCAGGCGTCTGAATTCAACTCCTACTTAGACCATTTATGTCGAGTAGTAAAAATGCTAACAGATTAATCGAACTATGATGAACGAACAAGCACAAACACAACAGCAACACTCCGCCAACGTTCTCAGTGTGAACAACCCCTAAATAAGCTAAATTATTTACAATCAGTATACAAAATATCGACCCGGATAGAACTCGAAAGAAAAAACAAAATAGGAACGATACAAAATGATGCCCTTCGCCCCCGATGACTAGCGAGGGGCCACATAAATACACGCTATGTACAGTGCGGCGGTCAGTCCTGGGTCTCGACGTCCAGGCCGTTCACCATGCGCTCGATGCTCTTGAGGTCCGAGGCGGGAGGTGTCGTGGAGGTGGACGTGGGCGCGTCAGGCGGAGGGTCAGCTGAGGCAGCGCGCGTCGGCGGCGAGCCAGGCCTCGGCCGCGCAGGGGACGAGCTCAAACTCCTCGCCCGTGGAGCAACCTGCTCAAACGCGGACCCCAACCCGGGCAGAGCATAAGGCGCAAACCTGTGCGCCTTACCCAGCGAT
The DNA here is from genome assembly GCA_939531255.2 of Thera britannica. Taxonomy (NCBI): domain Eukaryota; kingdom Metazoa; phylum Arthropoda; class Insecta; order Lepidoptera; family Geometridae; genus Thera; species Thera britannica. Next base: position 6,776,484 of record OW618039.2, on the reverse strand, counting down.
GGCGCGGGCGGCGCTGGCAGCGTCGGCGGAGGCGGTAAAGCATACTGTTGCAAGAACGGATGCAGGTTAAACAGTAACCCTGGTGGCATTTGGTGCGGAGGGAAGAAAGGAGGCGGGTACAGGGAAGGGGGATATAGATATGGTAAGAGGGGAGGCTGCACCGGAGGACCTAGAGAGACGTCCGGCGCTGGGGACGGCCGGGATGGGCCAGGAGGGGGGGAATTGGCTCGGTTGCCGCCTGAGCACGAGGAGTCAGAGCCAGCGTCGATGATGTCCTCCGGACCGGAGTCGGCTCCTCCACCACCGCCACTTGAGCTGAACCATGCTGAAACAAGATAAAGTATTATTAGATGCTCTTTTACTGTACTCAACAATAGGTGTTAATAAAGTAGACTTTGGATAGAATACTTGGAAGAACGTAAGCATAACCTTCAAGTTAAGGTTTTTGATCAAACAGAACGGTTTTCTGCAAAGGAAAAGTCTCTTTTGTTTCGGTATGACGGTAACATTACCGAGACATTACGCAGAAGACAGTTATCATCCACCCTGGTGACCATGTCAATGTCACCACGTCCAAGCAAGCTGCAAGAGTGTGTCTTCGGTATACTTACAGCTGGTGGAGGTAGGTGCGATGGCTGAAGGTGCTGGCGGTGGACTAGACGGTCCCCCAACGTCGAGAGGACGTTCATCGTCGTCATCCCGCGCGTCAGACCGCGCCGTCAGCATCGCTTGCCTGCGGTACACAGACAAACTGCTCGTGTTATTTAAGTGGCACAAAGGTATAAAGGATAATATTTATACTGATAATATTAGAAAACCTGGCATATAATAATGTTTTTTATTGATAAATCTGGATAATTATAAAGATTTTCTAATGTCCCTAAACTTAAGAATGGGATTGGAACCCACTTGGTATCGGGATGCGCGGACCACTGCGCATAGGTATAATGTGGTGGAGATGGGAAGTACTGGTAAGAAAATACCGAGAGTTTCACTGATCGCCACCACAAAGATGTGCGCAAGGCGTTAGCGACTGTGGAAAGACGACATGGCTGAGTGGGCTGGAGTGTGTTTTCCTTACAGATCAGTCACAGCGGTCTCAGTAGTTTGATCCGAGACTTATAAAAGTAGGTATTTTTTAAATGGTGTTGTTGCTGCTTGGAAGACAGACAAGAGACGCGTAAGACAGGGGAGGCTGGCAGAAAATGAATTACGCCTATACCCAGCAGTGGGTGATACCGGGCTGAGATGATGATGAAGAATTTGTATGCACTAAGGAAAATAATTTAGGTTATTTTTGTATTTCATCAGTTTTTTATGTAAACTTTTCACACCATAAGCTACGAAAACAAAATAAATTGGATTAGAACGAAGTTTCTTGAGGGTGGCAATCGGGCACTATCATTAGAAGATGATTAACCTTTCCGAGGGTCGTGGTATACATTATCCAAATATCAACAGTTTGACACCCTTTGACACCCTACTTGATGGCACGTAACGGTGTCACTGTCATTTAGGAAAACGACGTTTAGCGAATCATGAATGCTTGTAAAACCGCGAGGAAAATTGGCTTCTGACTCCAATTTCTTTTATAAATTGGGCCGTTGACCGTTGGGCGAAAAACAGCCAAATTCAAGGCAGGTCACGTTAGCCGAATTAAGAAACCTGAGAAGTGGTCTAACATCGTCTCTCCTTGGGATCCTAAAAACGGCGACGACGGAGCCAGACTGAGAAGACGTTGACGGGATGATCTCGACGTTCACTGGAAAGATTGGTGAGACTGAGATGAGTGGAAGGTTTTGGGGAAGATCTTTGCCCAGCAGTGGGGTAGTGGGGTACAAGAGGGTTATAAAAAAATATAACTCATGTTCATTTGTATAAAGTTTTATGTCATGTTGGCAGACACACGACGTATAAGACAGTCTATGACGAGCTGGTCTACGACTCGCCTTTTGTCAGTAACTAACTTTACTAAACGTTTCTTTTACTAACGGCCTATACAAGAAAAATAACTTGGCAATTCAATTAGTATTTCCCCTTTTCTCTGGATTTGTCAAAGATGTGGCAACAACGGTTTGCAAATTGTTATTTCTCAAAGCGGATTTTCAAATAAACTTTAAACTTCAATCTAAATTGACCTGGTTCAAGAGTTATTTGAACTTTACGAACCAGAAGTGCTAATTTCCTTTTAATACTGACAAAATCATTTCGTAGTATAAATGCTGAATGTGCGTAATATAAATTCATGTTGTTCTTGACAACGCTCAATGGAAGATCGCTTGAGATCGCTTGCCGGAAGAACTGACGTTTGAATGACAAATCCGCAGCGCCACAAAGATGTCAGGGATCTGTCAAAATATTCTCTCAATTACACACAAGGAGGAAAGACAGATGGCACAGCGGTCCCTTTCCGAACGCAACATTAAAAAGACAAAAGAGATACGAAACGATTTAAAACCGTCCACCCCAAAAGAGACAAAAAGCGTCCTCAATTATTTGCCTTCTGTCGCCCCGTTAAACAAACAACTCTTTAACACGTGCATTGTTTTACGGTACCCTAAATGTGGCCGCATCTTGGTTCCGTAGGGTCCCTGATTACCGGGGTTCAACAGTAAATTCATTTTATTAACTCGTCTCATAGTCGGCTGATAGAATTAAATTTGTGCCACCCCTGAGGCATTAGGGTTGACAAGTACAAATCCTTTTATCCTTTTCTGATTCCATCGCCAAAGGACGACCGACCTGAAGTTGGCAATTTATCTGCAGGTACCTATTACGAGACCAAATATAATTGAGAGAATATATAAACGTTTTAAATTTTATAGGAGACAATAATACATTTCGTTTTATGGACGGAGTCAGAAATAGAAAGAATATGGATTCCGAGTAATCAAAATTGGTCAGGATTTTATTATCATCATCCGCGCATTGAACAGACAGAAGTAGACAAATTCCATAAAGGCCTGCGCACATCTAGGCGATGGCGATGGCAATCAGCTGAAACGCTGTCAAATATGACAGCGTTATTGCCTAGGTGTGAACAGGCCATAACTTCAGTAAAATATACGAATCCGTTGGGGGTTGAGAGTAATAACAGTTTCAATTACCTAGACTCAAAGACCTAGGCTTTAAGACGTTTCAAAGTGATCCTTGTGATTCTACTGAATAAAGATATACTTGACTACATATTTCAGAAATTCATAAATTCATTGGAAAATTTGACTCTCGCTTGACATGCGTCCAAACATGATCAATTTTAAATTTGACAACCCTAACTTAAACAGTCTAACATTAGGGTGTTCGCGTTACATTGTAAACTGACTGGGGTCGCCTGCCTTGTAATTTTGCCAAATTTTTTCCGTAAAACGGTTCGGTTAGTTCGACGACCCTTCGGGGGTTGCTTTTTATTGTCGCTATTTTGTCAAAGACAAGGCCGGGGTATTAAGTAGGTGTTTTGATTCTTGTCTTGCTGTGGGATATCCGAATGTTTTTAACATGTTTTGAAATGACTGTGAATATTTCAAGAGTAGATAGATACATAGAAAATTCTCTATTGCACTAAAACAAAAATTGCATCGTACATTCTCTTCCATTTACCCTTTGTGTAATTTTGACATTCTTAACGGGTAGTGCAAAAAAATGGAGCTTCTTTAAGGCACAATTAAAATCCTTTCACCACACTTGGTTCTAAGGAACTAGTGACACGATAAGAAGAAGACCTTAATGGACTTCTTTCTCGCTTATAGAGTGATAACAACTTCAAGCTGGAGAGAATAAACGCTAAAAAGCTCAGTAATTCCTAGCAAAACTATGAGCTCAGCTTAGTTGGTAGTAGCTCTGCCTTCTGCGCCGTATGTCGTGGGTTCGATCCCCACCGAGTACAAATATTTCTGTGGTGAATATAGATATTTGTTCTCTGTTGGGTGTTATACACACTGTCTGTCTGGGTGTCAGGGAGGGTACAAAAATATCTGGTTCCCATAGTACAAGTTCTGCTTAGTTTGGGGCCAGGTAGTGTTGTGTGGATTGTCCACAATATTTATTTATTTTACTATAAACTTATGATAACAAGCCTAGAAATGAAACATACAAGACCAAGAATGCTACGTGAAATACCTACACAATGCTATAGGGTTGTCAAGTACCCGTGATTAAGATATCCGCTCGCCAATGTTATCGTCAAGATATCCTTTATTGAATAAAGTCTAATTTATATGAGCCTTGTCAAGTCAAGTAAATGGTATTTCAATGGTCAATTAGGTTTGCTTTGTTTATGCACTCAAGAATTTCCAATTCGATCAAACTTGTTTTATCTAAATTCTAAATGTGAAAGAACAAATTCAACTTTACTTTTCGTCTTAAATTTAAGAGCTTAGCTCTTGTCGGGGTTTTGATGCAGTTTTCTTCAATTAACTCTTTTGAATGCGGCCTCCTTGACTTCCTTATACGACATGACAGCGACTTTTTCTTTTATCTGGCTCACTTTATTTATTCTTGGCCTTTCTCTTCCCCGTTTTCCTTCAATCTTTCCTTGAATGATGTTCTTTATGTAGCTGTCATATCGTGGAAGATGGTCAAACATTTTTCGTCTTCGATTTGTATCGTCTCAAGTATAACTCTTCTCCTTTACTCGCTCTAAGACCTCTTTACTTCGGTTATTGAGCAAGTTTTATACGCATGGTCGTTTGCATGTGTGTGTCAACCTACATTGCCAACCCTAACAAACCCAGATATGTTAGAATGTGACAAGTATGACTTATGCGTGGCACGCTGCTTTCCCGCGTGGCGTTTGTCAAAACACTCACGTTTCCGCACTTCCGGCCGGCCGGCGTCCGGCGGCCATTTTGAGATGAGCCCGCAGCTTCCGGTCCGGCTCTAAATCCGGACCTATGAGCTCATCCGGTGCAAAATGTTGTGTAAGCGAATTAAACCTTCCTGACGTGGTCGGTTAATTTGTAATGGCTGCATAAGAGATTGAAAGTTTGATACATTACAGCTGTTTTGAAAATACGTTTTGCTAGACCGAAATAACCCTACACTACCTACTATTTTAAGTAGGTAACTTCCTATTAATTATTTTATTATTTAAAGCTTAATATGTGTTGGACTTTGTTGTTTATAAGTTTGATAGTTTTCATGAGCCAATAGTTTGCTTAATATAAAGTTTTTCTTTCGAGTTTAGTAGTTATTTGTGTGTGGCTCGTCCAGGGGAGCTACATATTTCTGCCGTGAAGCAGCATCGCTGTGTTTCGGTTTGAAGGGTGTAGGTGCCGGTGAAATTACTGACACGTGAGGCTGAACATCTGTATGCCTCTAGTTGATGGACGCAGAACAGCGCATCGTAGGGCACATTCCTGACGCGCGTGGCTTACGAAGGAACGTTATGTTATATGGCGATGGTTGCCACTTGACATCAGTTGGATCATATGCTTTTTCAATCAACTAGTTACATAGAGCAGTTATTACTATAATAATCATTTGAGAGCACGGGTGGTCTAGTGGTAATAGCGATCCCGCTTTTTGTTCCTACGGTGGGTGTACCAATGAGATATTCTGTCCAATAATTAATGTGCATTATATCAGTACTCTCAAACGGCAAAGAAAAACATCCTGAAGAAACCGAAATGTTGTAGAGCCTAAAGAAGGTCAAAAACATGTGTCAAAAGCACGAAAGGAGTCCTCTTCAAAGAGGCACTTAAACTCCTTACACACAACAAGAAGACGATAGTAGCATTAACAATTGTTGCGGGTAGATTCTCCCATCAAAAGATTTAACAATAGATCATTTGAGAATTACACTATAATAAGTTTAAAAGAGCTGGATTCAACTCAATCAGAGATAAGATCCGGAATCAGATAAAGATAAAGATACGAACAGATATCAGTGCTAATTGAGTTCTCACTCAAATTCAAATAAGTTGCCAGAACGAACCCCAGGCGCTAGTAAATTATACCAAGAAGTAAAAATTAGCAAAGAGAGCGGTGCACGCATTTAGTGGGGTTCCGCATTCGTTTCGCGCCTTTTATTCAGTGCGAAAAGGTATAGAAAACTCGGATTTCCACAAAGTTTCTGAATTTCATTGATACCTATAATATTGATAACCATTTACTTTTTTGAAAATGTCTGTGTTTCTGCAATGAAAGATAAGTAAGGCGAATAAGCAAGGTTCTTTTTTTTATCATAAATATTGTGGACAATTCATGCAACACTACCTAGCCCCAAACTAAGCAGAGCTTGGATGGTGAAAACTAGATAGCTGATGTAATACTTGAATACATTTTTTTGCAAATAAATACTTAAAAAAACCATGCAAATGTCCTCGGTGGGGAATTGGGGATCAAACCACTAAGCCGGGACGCCTGTTTTTGATTGAAGGGTTTGCATAAAATCCGTTGACTATACGGTACTCTAAAAACCAAAGCTGATTTTATCGCGGAAATCCAATTTTCTCCCTTGCACGCTAAAGACGCTGGAAAAAAGCGCCAAGTCGAAATGACTCCACCATTTTGAGCCGTTACCCGCCATGTTTAAACTCCGAACACGAATGAGGAGGCGCCGGATTGGTTTAATTTGAATTTGGAACGCCGAGCGCGTTGGCCGGGTGCGCTCGGAAACTACGATCGTGGTCTAATTAATTTAAAGATTCACAGATAGTATAATTTCGTTAGCTTTTAACTTTGCCTTAAATAGAAGGCATTCATCTTTCGCGGCATTTTGCCACCTACTTGGATATTTTAAATAGAATATTTTAATTAAATTCGGAATTTATAGAAATTTACCGTAATTATAAGGCAGTTTACGTTGAAATATGAGAGGAATGTTGATATTTATCAAAATATTTGGTGTGCTGTGAATTTTATAATTACCTAAATACCTACTTATAAATGGAAATCAGCGTAAATTTTTGCTTATTCTTTAGCTTTCCTTACCACAATTTAAGCACCGAAGTGATGGCGACACCAGAAGTAGACGATATAGATTCTAATTTGAATTGCCAAAGGTATTCAAATTGATATTTTACAAACGGTGCCCAATTAGTAGCAAGGGTTATCGCTTAGATGTCTCAAAACGATTCAAATTCTTATTCTCTTCTTTAGGTTGTCATTATTTTCATTTAGGTACAATTCGTTCTGTATCTTTGACCAATTTTATTATTTTTGCTTTAAAATTATTCAGATTTATGTAATTCTGCTGTGAAGGCTTGTAGGAGTTTATTTGGGGTCCCTAAGATTTTTAGGGGTATAAATTATGTAAGGGGTTAATTAGATACTTACTTCTTTTCTCGCTTGCCAGCGCCCGTGTCTCGGAAGCCTTTGGCGAAGGGGTTGTTATCGATCTTCAGTTGCGTGATCTGAAATGAAATGAGGTTTTATTGGCGATCTAAGGTGGGGTTTAGTAAGAATCTTCTTCTTCTTGGTATCTGTCCATTTAGGATCAATTTTGCCAGTGTCGAGTGAGGATATAGGTATTACATAAATAAAATCGTTTTTATTCAAGTCAGACAATATACATACAAGTAAGCTGTCACTGGCTTTAAAGAAAATGATGGAGGTTTTCTTCAAAACCATCAGGAACAATTTAGTTCAAACTAGGATATCACATCACACTTTCATTCCAACTGCTCATACTTTGTGCTAAAACCTCAAGTAATGTGAGTTAAAATCCCACCCAGGGAAATCGTGCAATTTCGGTGGGTAAATCCCTGCATTCACGACACAAATATTTGTTCTGGTAAGGATCGAAACCACGACCTACAGCGCAGAAGGCAGAGCTTCTACCAACTGAGCTGAGAGGCCAGCAGAGTAATATAAGGACATGGTAACTCACCTTCTCATTCTGATAGGCAGTGACTGCGATGAACTCCGTTTCCTTGAACACATACGTCCGGAAGGTGGAGTACGGCAGCTTGAGGATATCGTTCGCCCGCACCAGGTGGAACCGAGGCTGGTACTTGTGCATGGAGTTCAGTATCGTCTGCGTAACACACTTCAAACACTTTAGGATTGTGATCAGGGGATTTTATTCTTAAACTTTATAGCAATAGGGCATGTATTGTGTTGTCTGAAACCATGAAAAATCATACCCGCAGCCTGAGTTTTGCTCGATCAGTTTGAACATTTAGTTTCGCCTACGTGTCTCTTTTGTATGGAGAAGTAATGAGACAACAAGTCGTTTCGATCGTTTCTACCAAGCTTCCACGTATTGTTGTTGTCTCATATTTTATCCATACAAAAGAGAGAGCCTTATTCCACCTACAAAAGCTAAGTTATCTCTGAATAACATAGGATATATTTTTACTACCTTTCCGCCACGCCTTTGCTCGGGTGCCATTTAAAAAAAATGCGAAGTCATTTGAATTTTTGCACTCGTGCGAAGTTGGAGCGGATCGCTAGTTTCATAACAAAATTTAGTGAAATTAAAGGTTAAACCACAACATTGAGGACTACCTTCCTTCACATTGTAAATCCCACAAAATCGGCTATCAATTAAGGCGTGTCAAATAAAACTCATGACGACTAACCCGATGAATTTGTAAAAAAAGAAATAAAAACCGTGGAAATCGTGGGGTGGTTTCACCCTATGTGATTATGGCTTATTATCGCGTGCGAGTGTTGAATGAAACATGAGCGATCGCGATCTTTTGCGTACGTAGCTGTTATGGGAATTCAATCCTAATGATCAATAATTGGACGCAACGAAGTAATGCCGACAAATTATTTCTAGACTTTTTCCGTTTTAATTACGGTTTTTAATGCTATCAGGGTAATTGATTAATGTCTTATAAAGTGCCTTGTACGTATAATCAATGTCTATTCATTACCTACGGATGAGTAGGTAACATAACTTAATTGATAGGTGAAATTAAACGGCTATTTAAAAATAATATTTTCTTTAGTCATGTACGGTTTGGTCAGCCAAGTAAATTATAATACTAGTGAAAAAATTCACGAAATTATAATTTCACACAAACTATAAATCCCGCTACAACCCTTTTAGAATTTAATTATTTATTTAACATTTATTTTTCACATAATTAAACAAATTTTTTTGAAAAGAGTCATCTACTAACTGAAATTGCCCATATACTTTTGATGCTGACTTTTTGATCTCCGAGTATAAGTCCAAGACTACTTAAATCTTTATTTTCATTTTTGATCACTACAGATACAAACAATATTTAACGTGGTACGATTTCCATACATATAAATTTTAGCGTATAGCCAACTACAGTTGTTTAAATCGTTCAATACTAATAGTACTTAAATAATAAATAATAGTAATCTTTAAACCAAATAATAAGTTATTTCTAAACCATACGTTATTCAATGAAATTTACTGAACTCTACCATCCCTTACTTCAAATTATGCGTAAAAACTTTTCTAACAAGTGGACAGACGATTTTTTCGAGTAATGACTAGGTACGACCCTTGTGGCAAGGAAATTACTGTTCTGTGAACGACAAAGGTATTATTTGCGCGTGGAGAAATGATGAATTGTACAACCTGTCCAGTCTTGTCTAATACTACTTAAATATAAGATTAACTACATTTAAAAGCGTTATTTAAACACAAAAATCTAAAAATCCGAAGAGGAAAAATGTTTGGACATCTTCTATACGACATGACAGCTACTTATAGAACTTCATCGAAGGAAAGGTTGAAGGAAAATGGGACAAAGGTATTATTTGCGCGTGGAGAAATGATGAATTGTACAACCTGTCCAGTCTTGTATAATACTACTTAAATATAAGATAAACTACATTTAAAGGCGTTATTTAAACACTAAAATCGAAAAATCCGAAGAGGAAAAATGTTTGGACATCTTCTATACGACATGACAGCTACATAAAGAACTTCATCGAAGGAAAGGTTGAAGGAAAACGGGGAAGCGGAAGGCCAAGAATAAGTAACGCGATCCTGCGTGAGATAAAAGAAAAAGTCAGACAACACGTTGCCTGGAACTGGCACCTAGAGTCACCTAGCTTTAAAATATTTGAAGTGATCCATGTGATACAAATGAATAAAGAATCTACTTATTTTGTAGTGACTATGATGTCTGCAAAGATTTATCTAAGCTTGATGAAGTAAACATAATGTTTGACAAATAAAATTGACCAATAGATCGCATGAATAAAGTGTCCGATATAATTTGGTCGTCCCCCTGTCCATGCATTGTAATTTACTCGCTTCACTTGTTACGACTTTGTCCATGATTTTTGTATGAGGACAGGGTCATCAGTTTGCTTTGAAAATAATAAAAACTTTTTGGTGAATTGTCTATTAGTAACGCCATCTATCATTAGGGAGCTAGTTGAAAACTTTCTTTTGGGTGGGACTATTACAGCTATGAATCTTGATAAGCATTTTTTTCTTTGTTATTTTTGTTTAAATTTGTTATATTATGTTAAAAAATAACATGTCGGTTATGTTGCAATAGCGGTCGCGGGCAGACAAAATAAGGTAATATACGCAATATGATCGCAAAAGTAAAAAAAAACTATGACAGGTATTAGTATTTTTTTTTTATTGAGTAGAAATCAAGGATTTTATATACTATCTGGATAACGCACGAAGATTAAAAATCAATATTTCATTCATACAAACTTATACTATACTATAAAGTTTATTTTTTTCTGTCTCAACTCAGAATAGAAAAACGAACTACATGAGAGACTCAAAAATAGTAGTTTGTCCTTGTCTAGCAAGTTGCCATTGCAAAACAAATAGTACATTGTTACTTGAGTGTTGAAAGTCACGTTTTTTGAGTCCCGAGACGGGTTTGGCGCCAGAGCGTAAGCGAGGGCGCCAATGGAGCTTGAGGGACTTAAAAGACTTTCACCCGAGGTAAACACTGTGCTTTTCATTACGAATACAAGGAAAGTAAAAATAAAAACATGAAAGAAAAATTTGTGAAAATGAAGATTGAATTGCCGCCTTCCCGGTTTTTTTTTTCTTTTTCTCTGGCGGGCCTTCGGCTACGGCTCGCCAGCATTATTCAGCTACTGTTTTCATTCTCATAATTTAAAAAATGGTAAATTGTTTGCTCAAATCTATGTTATTTTAAATAAATAGTTGAAGCTATATATTAATCAAGTAATTTAGAAGATATATTATTTATTTAATACTATCTTTATGTTATTTAAATTTAAATTTTACATTGCGCTCTAATTAGACTTTTTAAACTTCTTACCGTTGTAATGGGTTTCCAACCTACTTGCTGAATAAAAAGTTGGAATTTGGTTCAACGACCTCTTTGCAGTCAGAAAGACTTTAGAAAGTTGGAACATGGTTGAATAAAATAGAACTTGTTTTTTTTATAATTTGACAGCTGTCAGTAGAAAGCGATTCTCCCTAGGGCTGAAAGTTTTACTTTCAATTAGGCCCCTCAGGCAACTTCAGACCTACTTTCAGAGTATGAGTAATGAAAAAGTATTTGGTAGATTTAGAAGAATTCTCTCATTTCAATAAATTTAATTAAAAATAGGTCATTTGAATTCTTCTAACTTAATATTTCTTTATTTTGTGTGTTTGATATTTTTTACGATAATATTGCAAGTAGGTACAAGTTGTAAATGCTATTTATAAGAAGTCATATTAGTAATATTTCGTCAGCTGCAAGCGGCAATACTGGCTATAACTAAAAATGGCGATGTGACGTGGTTTGTTGATCTAAAATTATTGGTGTATTTTTGTGATTTTTAGCTAAAGGAATTGATATTATTCGTCAAAATGGTTCATTTTTGCTGCGTAAATGGTTGCAAAAAGGAATGGTATCCTGGTTGCGGCTTAACATTTCACAGGTGAGCTATTTTAAATGTTTTTATGTAAGTGGTGTTATAGGGTGTCCATGAATATCAGAGGGCCTAGGAACAAAGATTGTAATAAGTAGGTACAATTATTATGGTTTAATTTTTGTAGAAGTATTGCATACTATTACACAAGCATGACGACTATGTTAATGAGTCACGAAAAAAATTGAAACCGAATACAGTACCTTCAATCTTTAAAATGGAAAGTCATACTTTTATAGGTGGTCATAAAAGTTATAATTACAAGAAGTAATATAAGTTAGAAGTAATATAAAAGTTATAATTACTTAATTGTGTTGTATCAAAGATAATATATTTTGTTTATTTGCAGATCAGACCTATAGCAGTGATTTATAAATTGAGCAGTATACTGCTCAATGTTTTAATACTATAACATTAAAAAGCCCAGAAAAGAAAGAAGTGCCACAAAGTATCAGAAGCCCCATGCTCGTCAGGACCACCTGAGAAAAAAGCTAGGAGGGAAGAATCCGAAAAATCAACCCAATCGAACTTAAATACTAATACGCCAATACACAAATACAAAAACACATACATACGCACATAAAATGCCAAATTGCCCAAGTTGTTTATAAGATCTTCGTTCGCTTCGCTCACTCGATCAATTATAATACAAGTTGGAATATAAAAGATTGTACCTTAACATTTACTTGTTTTATTTTTTAGAAAACATAATTATTATGCCTAGTAAGTGCCTAGTTTTTATACTTAATTGCGTATCTGGGCTCGTGTGAAAATCAGTAAAGTTATTTTTCTCAGAAATAAGAATATTCCCAGAAATAAGCCCTAGCTCGATTATTCACCCCCGTAAACCGCCATACTGCAAATTTCATCGAAATCATTACAGCCGTTTCAAGAACGTGAATACAAATCAGTTTGTACAAATAAATAAACAAATATTGCTAGTTTAGGACAGGTAGTAATTTATTCTAATAAACAAGATACACCTACAGTGCTTTAAGAATCAGGTAAAAAAAAAATATCAAAAGAAATATTCATAAAGTGCCTATGTTGTTACCTATAATAATAGAGGGAAGGGAGGCCTTCGCCCTGTACGGGGAAACAAAAGTCAGTCATTAACAAATCAGTACATTTTATTTCAAGCAGTTTCTTTCGATTTTATAAAAAAGTACAGATGTGTGGACATCCTACTTAGAAAGAGATGCGTTACTACTTTGGTGCTCTCACTGGGCTCGTTTTTAGGAAACACTGCGTTATCCAGTTTACGAAGTATGTAGATTCATGGTAGAAATAGGCTAGGGTGGTACGGGTATGTCATAAGGAGGGATGAAAGTCATTGTGACTAGAAGAGTGATGTATGGATGTGGATGGTTATGTGAATAAAGATGTGGATAAACTGTGCGAAAAATGACATGGATAAGAGAGGAGTGAATGCAGAGATAACAGCTGACAGAGGGTAATGGAGGAGGAAGACATGTTGTGCCGACTTCACATAAAGTGGGATAAGGGGCCTAATTCTCGGGCCGACCGAGATTTTCAATGTCCCATAAATACACATTAGCATTGCACAAACCCGCACTTTTTCTACGTTTTCCGTATATCGTAGCTGTCGAGGCTTCTACGATGAGGTCTTTGATAAATTACTCAAGGAAATCATCCATTCTCTCTTCGAAAAGAAGCAATAGAATAAAATTGCAAAATGATCCGAGATGAGTCGAAAATTAGGCTCAAGAACAGGAAGAAGTATTAGTATTTTTTTTATTTTAAAAGTCAACCTATGCTGACCATACATATTCTGCATCGCAATCACATCGTTATCTCGCTACTGCATCCATTGTTGCGTACTGGCTGAACAGTAAAAATATGTGTTTGTATGCAAAACCAGCATTTAATATTCCACGGCAGCTTCGAGCTGGTGTATAACGATAGATAAATCAATATTCATGACAATGAATGCTGTGGGTAGAGTTTCAATGCAGGCGAGCTTAAACTTGCCGGTAAATTGTTGCTACTTCAACACGCAATGACCTACCTAGTACGGTTGTAGGCAATAAACATTGCAGATCGGCTTTTAGGCTTTGTAGAGCGCTATCTCTTTCTGACGCACACTACGCACTACGCCATAGGAAGCCGAAATTTGCCGATGTGCAATATTTGTTGCCTGAACTAATTTATGTTAGTTTCTATTTTGTAAAAAGGTCATACAATACATTAAAAAAACTTGAGAAACCGTCATTAGTGGACAGATTTTGGTGAAATTTCTATTGGACCAATCTGGAAATATTTTTTTTTATTACTTTTTAAAAGCTTGCCGTTGTCAGGGCTTCTTAAATACAGTTTCCTATTAATTATGTGTCCCTAATGCGCCCACATTAACTTCCTTTACACAGAAAAAAATGACAAGGAAGGTTGTCTCTTGCATTTTTTTTACTTTTACTTATTTACCTGAATTTCTGACTTTGCCCGTAACATTTTATATACTCAGCCGATAGGCTGCAGTCCGTTTGCTCGCAGCACTGCCCGTGTGATCACTGAATTGATTTTGATGGTTTTGAATTTCGAACTTTGACATGACTGATATTTGAAATTTATGTATCGCAAAATGGATTCTGTGATGGCATGTATTGTCTTATTTTAGGAAAATTGAATTTGAAAATTGAAAGGGTTATGTATCATCTATTGTGGTCTACTGATTGGCATGAAACTCGAAATAATATAAGTTAGAAACCACGATGTCGAGAGTAGAAAAACCAACGGGCTCAGTAAGGAAAGTGCCATTTTTTTTTAAGAAAAATAGTCATCACGTGATGTCATAGCCTCCAGGGTACGTAGAAGTTACAAATCTAACCATTAGGTACACATTGCTCATTTTCCCTGTCATTGTTTGTAAATATACCACCGGAGTTTGCAATCATTATAAACTGTTTATCTTTACACAGATTTTTATAAATTAAGTCGTTGATTACGTGTGTCCTCTCTGTTAAATTGACTGTAACTTTGACACATGTCAATTTACAAAGTAAGTGAGTTTTATTGCCTAATTGACGCTAGCATTTAGCTCAGATTCATGAGATTAAATTGAATATGACAGCATCCGTTTAATTTATGGGATTGTGTTGGTTATTAGGGGTTTGATATTGAAGTGTTTTAACGTGATTTTCGTTGATATTTAATACCTACTTGGTACTAAGGTAATAATCTGATTGGCCTCTCAGCCCAGTTGGTAGTAGCTCTGCCTTCTGCGCCGTAGGTCTTTGTGTCCATCCCCAACGAGAACAAATATTTGTAATATGATGAACACTGATGTTTGTTCTCTGTCTGGGTGTTATATTGTATTCTAAGTATGTATTCTACATTAAAAAAAAATAGTATTATATCAGCTGGTTACCATTGTACAAGTTATGCTTAAATTGGGGCTAGATTTATTTATTTATCTCTGAAGTATAAGTCCCGATGCAGGCGAAGGAAAGTACAGAGAACTATCGTGTGTGTGCGGATATATGAACAACCCTATGCTAAAATTGATCGCCTTTGCAGATCGTAATTGATCGCCTAGATGTACCTAAGCAAGGCTTTAGT
This sequence comes from Thera britannica, assembly GCA_939531255.2. Lineage (NCBI taxonomy): Eukaryota > Metazoa > Arthropoda > Insecta > Lepidoptera > Geometridae > Thera > Thera britannica. The sequence goes on along the minus strand of OW618039.2, from coordinate 6,761,115 downwards.
ATAAAACGCCGACAGTCACAACGAAGACGATAACATTAAAATAAAATTATACTATACCTACTCGAGTATATTATCTGCAGCATTGGTCTTAATTGCTCGGCGTTTTTTCCGTCGTCCAATTTCTTTATTTTACGACTGGACAACATATTTATATGTTAATCGAGGTCCCGGTGGTCCGAATCGATAGTACCTTCTGTCGATACATCGATTTTAGTAATTGCCCTACTCTGAACTAGGGAAGTAACGGATTAGTTGGTCACGATAATAAAGAGGTTTGATTTGTTTGAATAAGGTTTTATTTTGTTATTATGTTGATAGGTTGGTCCAATATTCTCATCACTACAAAAAGGTGCATTCTCGTCCTTTCTTTATCATCGCCTTCATAAACATTTACCATCAGATGAAATACGAGCCAAAGGATAGTTAAAAAAAAGAACTTTGGTCTTAGAGGTTTGATTTGTTTGAATAAGATTTTATTTTATTATTGTTGATAGGTTGGTACTATATTCTCATCACTACAAATAGGTCCACCTTTGTCGTCGCCTTATAAACATTTACCATCAGGTAAAAAACAAACCAAAGGATAGTCAATAAAAACAAATTTGCTCCAAATCGATAGCCCCAAACAGTTACTCAATCACTAGCAATCACGAGTTTTGTCTAATTGCCACAAGATGGCGCCACTATCGGCGGCGGCTTGGTGCCGTCACAACTCATAAAATAATTTAAGTATTGTAACGTTTTTATGGTGCTTTGATGAACAGTACCAGTTGTAAGCCTTTATTTTATAACATAATTAAATAGTAGAAAGTTTCATCGAACGATATAGTATATTGGTTTAATAGTCTAATTTAACTGGATCCGTGGTGAATGAAAATTAACCGTGATCAAAGAAGACAAGATTAAATATCATGTTAATGTTATTAAGTTATTTAGTTTATATTGCACAGCAAAAACACGTACTTACACTGCAGTTAGTTTTTCATATTTGTTGAAATTTTAGTTCAGCTATTCGACACTAGATGGCGTTAGTTGCTTATACATTTTTACTAAATAGTTATTATAAAATTCAGTCATCCAAAATACGAAATTTTTGCTACCAACTAGCAAGTATGATAATTAAAAGAATTAATAACTAATTTGCATTATAAGCAGGCAGTTATCGAAATTGATCGGCGCGGTGGCAAGGCAGGTTTTGAGATTGTGCCGCCTGTATGCCTGACCTACCATAATGAAGTTAAAATTAATTATGAACACGTAAATTACTTGAAAATCGTAGTCTTTTTCACTCTAGAACTACCAGTTATTAACCCATAGCGGTCTGTCGTTTAGAAAAAAGGTATAGGAAATGATTTCCCTTATTTTTATTAGGCATTTGCCATAAGCTCATAGTACGATTTTTTCTGCATAGATTTAATTATTTATAATATAACCTTACCTATCATGCATGTATAGAAAAAAAGCCAAGACGATGACTTTGATAGGACGAGAGCCAAAGAAGTAAACCTGTACCTAATGCCCCCCACTATCCCACTGTGTGGAATGAGATGAGAAAATGAAGATATTTAATGTTTTAAGATGAGATTTCCATCATTAATAATATAAAGTATACAAAAAAACAGAGACCTACTATTAAGACGTTTTATTAGTTACTTGTTGTTCTCGTGTTTCTTTTGTTGGATGTCCTATTAGCTGTTAATAAATAACATAATACAAAAAAACACTAAGTACTGAATTATGCATGTTATAGACATTGAGATGATAAAACTTTCCATTTTTAGAAATACCTATCAAAAGATGACAAAACAGTTTGGTGTTGGTGGTTGGATGTATCTTAAGTCATAATATTTATAGACGGAGTGAACATTATGTGTGAAATACTATTATTCCTTCTGTGCTGTCTCCATCGCCCCACACGTTCCCGCCAAATGGCTAATTCGCGGCAAACATACGCGCCATAACTCATATCAACTAATCAATACGACGGCGGAGCTCACAGCTCGCAACTATCTCGCTCTAACGACCTAGAGAAACCCAAGCCGACTGTTTGTTTTTCCTTTGAAATCTTATTTTGAAATTTTATTCCGACAGGGGCGTGGATGTTGCATATTGCAGCCCGCTCACACGTATCGGGTTAACCCGCCATCTCCTTCGCTGTTTTTGTAATTTTAATTTCGCAGAAGCATCGAAACGTGATTTGAGTCTAGAGAACTTTTTATTGTGCTTGATTCGATGAAACAAGCATGGAATTTTGACATAGCGCATAGTATAGGCTGAATTCGACAATGCAATCGCAAAGTTTCATGTTGTAGTCAAGAATTTGATCAAAATAATTGGATTGATTATAAAGTGTCACTAAATTGAATTTTGGGATTGCAATATAAGTAATAATTTTATCTATAACACGAGTTCATTTGTATTTTTTTTTGAAAAACAGTATTTAATTTTGCAAGGCCGTTCGAAATTTAAATAAAACCTTTAATAAGTTACCTCCTTGGTTGTCTTGGTTTTGCCTATATTCGCACACTGCACTGTCTATATGAAATCTTTTTACATATTTTATTGAATAATATTGATGTGTTAAATTCTCTTTTTGTTATTTTGTAAGGTGTATGTACAATAATGAATTTTCTATCTACTGCCGCGATCTTTGACAGTGCGTTATTTATATTTAACAGCGGTACACTAATCGCCATAGCAGACCACCTAGATACGCTTAAGTCTTGAGTCCTACCAATCGTCAGACACACAATGCCTCACCAGATGCAATGCTTCGTTAAAGTAGCTGCGAAGCCGCGTAAGACGATCCTACTTCAACATCGAGTGTAAAAGAACAAAATAAGTAAAAGCAGATTACGTTAGTCAGAGAAGCCGACGCATCAATATTGACTTGAACTGTTGACACGCAAACCGTCTTAGCTGACGGTAAACAAAAGGGTTCACAAATGCCCTTTTTACGACAAAAAGCGTGGACAAATATTGGGGCTGCAGAGTGTCAGTAGTTTGGAGACATGGAGGTTCGGCTCGATAACGGAAGGCATCAGTCGATAACTCACACCTATCATAACTTAGCTGGTAATTTGTAAGAAATAATGTTTCATTCCAACCTTGGCTAGGCTTTTCATCAGTTTGAAAGTCATCGTTTACATCACAAAAAAAAAAAAAATCAAAAAAAAATCAAAATGAATTCTGTAAGAAATTATTTCGATTTTCCTCATACTGTATTTAAGCGCTCTGGCGAGATGACCTTTATCTCCTTCAACACTAAGGATTGAATGGAATGGAAAATCTTGGGGGAGACCTTTGCCCAGCAGTGGGACCGGATAGATTTTATTTTAGCCTGGGTCATTCCACTGCAGGACAAAGGCTTCCTTCCCCTTTTTCCACGCCTCTTGATCTTTAGCTGCAGTGGCCAGTCGTTTTTAATGACTATCTAGAATCTAGATCGTCCCGCTATCTTCCGGGGAGTACAGGTTAGATAAAAAAAAACATTTATTTAGAATAATTCAATTTATTTATTCAAGAACAATAATTTATCGTATTTGAATGTCTTATAATCTACTTAAAAATACACTGACAAATAATAATATAACAAACACAATATGGATAACAAACAAATTAATTCAAATTTACATACTTAGACACTCAAAAATAATAATAATAAAAAAAATAAAAATGTCAGGCCGATTGGTGATTGTGGAGTTTACTATCATAAAACTCTTCAATAGAGTAGAAACATTTCTCCAACAAAACAATACAAACTCTTTTGGAGGACTATTCAATCCCTGAATATGAATTCAGGCTTACAAGATACCTATTAGAATCAGCTAGCAGGAGCTAACCGATAAGACGCAGAACCATCGCAATAATATCATCTATCGTACACATGTAAATAGCAATTAAAGCTGGAGTACACTGGTTTTGCGAGCTGGTAGCCGACCCATTAGCGATAAACGAGCTATCGGCGGACGGGCACTAAATTAAAATAAATATTTGCCGGCAGCGCCTACACAAAGAGCCACCGCTTTGATCTCAGCCGACAGAGGTGCCGACACTACTGTCCGTCTTTACAGAGATCTATGGGACAATAAGCTTTTCCAATCACGTTCTTGACGGCTCCAGGCTTGTTCTAGGATTCGCAAGTGCAGTGATTGTAGGAATTCTAGATGGTGTTTGACGTCAGAGATTGGCCAATTCATGGAATGATCATGGAAATGTAAACATGATGAGGCTAGATGGGTTAATGGAAATAGCTAGTCCACGAACCTGACGTTTGAGAAAGGTATATATATATAGAAATTCTACTAGAAACTCAATTAGTACATACTCGCAAGAGTAAAAAGTAAATGTAGATGATTTGTAGAGCGTCAGGGGCAACTGGTGATATACCTACTCAAGCCTTACTTGTAGGACGCTTTAGTGCCTGGGACAGGATTTTAGATGGAATAGGCTTGCCCAGCACCTATACCTACCATCTTCACAGCCTAACCTAATCCACAGGAATGACATGGCCATTCACGTTAACTGTATTTGAGGAGCACGTTTGAGAGCACGAGCATTTTGTACATAAGTCTGAAGAGAAGAACGACCTTAGGATAAGAAGGCAAGGTCTACCACTTGGCCACCAGGGCACTCAAAACTATTACGTGGTATAATCGTGTGCCTGTAAACTAGCAAACTAAAGTCAGGGACCAAACATTCCTCTAACAAATTGTATGAATCGGCTTGGCATGTTTGTCCGAGACTTACTGTGGAACATTTTCATGATAACTATATACAAACTGAGGGATACCAGTCCAACAGGCAAGGCGTAAAGTAATACACCTTTTACTCTAACATGCTCGGAAGTTTGAGCATTATTTTGACAACATTCTTCGAAATAAATCGAAATTGCTGTATTGGCCAATTGCATGCGAGCTGCGGCTGGCAAAAGTTGTATGAAAATCCATTACTGTCATGTTTAGCGGCCAGATAAATTACATAAGCTTATATCTGTCGTGTAATTTAAAAATAGAACGATCTTTTACTCCGAAACATGGCAACCAAGGAGGTAACTTACCAAAGGTTTTATTTAAATTTCGAAGTGGGTAGCAAAGTCATTAGCTCCATAATGAAAAAAAAACAAATGAACACTTCATCGCCAGACAAATTCGTGTTGTCGTTGTATTTGACAAATTGAGTTCAAGTAATACTATTCAGTTTTAATTTCCTTGCATTATTTGAGAAAACTACTACACAAGCCTTGGCCATAAATAGGAATTTATGCGTTTTTTGCTGGCCACTGTAGTAATTTTCTATTTCCTCCTAACCCGACGTAATAGGCGACAGATTTCTCTACAGACACGGGAAGTCTGTATGGCTTAAAATCGTTGATCCTTGATATATATCAGGGAACCCCCTTTCCAGCAGTTTTAAGGCTGATAATAATGATGCGTTTATAAAACCTGAACCCACAGTAGCGGTGCTTTCAAAAGCCTTACCAGAAAGTGTTAATGTTTGCTATGCAATAAGCAAACAAGGACGGGCCAGGGTCCTTTGGCATGAAATCGATATCGGTTCGAAAGAGTCTAAAGAGTAAGCTGGTCCAGGTGGCAAGGTTTAAGTGAACAGTTGTGTTTTAATAATAAATACATATTGTAGACATAGCCGACATAGCTCTTAGAATTAGTAAGTTGAAGTGGCAATGGGCAGGTCATGTAGCTCGATGAACCGACAACCGTTGGGGAATAAAGGTTTTCGAATGGCGACCACGAACTGGAAGACGAAATCTAGGGCACCCACCCACCAGATGGACCGACGACATTGTTAAGATCGCGGGAAGTCGGTGGATGGAAAGAGCTCAGAATCGTTCTTCCTGGAAATGTGTAGGGGAGGTTATGTCCAGCAGTGGACTTCTTCTGGCCTTCTATAATAGATGCAAAGGCCTGTTAATTGTAGACAATCCACACAAAACTATCTAGTCTCAAATTAAACCGCAAAATTGATACGAAATGGACAGATGCCATAATTAAGAAGAAGAAGAAGACTAAGGAAAAATGCTTGCGCTTCAGACCAAGTCCTCGTTCACGTCCTATGACTCCTTTATTCATAACGACTCTTTGGATAAAACTATAAAAGCCTTTTATCCATGCCGCGGTGCTTACGTCATGGGTAAAGTGTAAAACCACCGGCTTCACTAAACCGATTAGTGGAGAGCTCTAGCATAATGACTCGGGCTCTCAAAGAGGGCTCTTCCGGAAGTGGTCGTCGGTTTGATGTGACTTTATAATTGCAGACGCCACTGTCATTGTTCCACATTTAAATGTTCAAAAGAAATGGAATTGCGGGAAAAACTTTTGGAGAGGAAATGAAACATAACGCCTCTCCATTTTATGGCATCTGAGTGCTTTCCTGTCAAACTTGCAATTATTTTACTGTATTCTGTGATCAAAGAGTATATTATAACAAACTCACTTAGCCAGGGGGCTAATTCTCGGGCCGATCTCGATCATTTTGAAATTTTATTTTATTGCTTCTTTTCGAAGGGGGAATGGATAATTTCCTTGAGTAATTCATAAACGACCTCTTCGAAAAATCCTCGACAGCTACGATATACGGAAAACGTACAAAAAGTGCGGGGTTGTGAAAAGAAGCAATAAAATAAAATTTCAAAATGATCGAGATCGGCCCGAGAATTAGCCCCCTGTTCATCAAAATAATAGACTATTTTTTTTTACTAAAATGTTTAACCATGATGCCGTAAAAACTTTCTTCTTTAGATAGAGTAGAAACTCTTTATTATTGCTGTCTCTTTACACAAAATTACATTTTGTCATCATCATCACCCTGAAGAAGTCTACTGCTGGTCATAGACCTGTTTAATACGTAAGTTAAGTATATTTGCAATGCTCGGCAATTGGACATCAAAGGGTTCACGGATCACAAAAATTAAATTCACAAGCTCAAACCTAACGAATTGTCTCCCAAAAAGCAAGCAAATAAAAACAATTTATGCCGGTTAATAAAAGAAACCTCCATTAAATTATATTATGATCAATGGACAGGCGCCACCTGCCGTCAACACAGCGAACTACGTTCCTATAATTATACTCAAACCTTAAAACTTGCCACTGGAAAATCAACCTTACGTCATTTGTATTGTGGAATATTTTGTCATGAATCATTTTTGCTGGTGTTTTTCATCATCTATGAACTTATCAAATGTTGAAATCGGAAGAGTATTGTTATCTATGTTGTCGATCAATTAATTAAAGCTACTAAATCAATAACATTGAGGGGTATAAATTAAAGTTTCAAGTACAAGGGCGGGTTTGGTATCGAAGTTCATAAATTATTATGAAAGTAAGTACTTTAACTAGTTGGTCAGTTAATATTGTATTCAGTCAATCAAACATTGTAATTTTTAATTTAAATTTATAATTTTTGGTTTGGGAAGTCTAGTGATAATTTTAAAATACAATTAATTGGCTTTGGAATTTGGAAGTCTAGTGATAATTTTGAAATACCATTAATTGGAAAAGATTACGTCATCAAAGTGATTAAAAGTTCGATAGTCCAATACGCTTCTATTTTCTAGGAAGAACGATTTTGACTAGGTATGCGATTTTCTATATGCAAAATTTTGTTACCAAGCCGTAGTTTGTTGCCTGTTCTTCTAGGCTTGATCACGTGGAACTGGCACTTAGGCCTTAGCTTTATTAAGACTTTTCAAAGTGATCTTTGCGGTACTATTGAATAAATACATAATAGAGTTTTTTTTGTGACTAGTAGGTACCTGTGCTATATAGTTTTGATACCCACGACGCAGGGAATCCTAGTGTGCCTAGGATTCTAGGGTGCCTATTATTTGTTAGTAGCAGGTTTTGAGACCTAAGTATATCTAGTCTCTGCCTTCAATGTTGTAGGTATGCTACTTATTTTATGCTACATCTTAGTTTATGTTACAATTATTATGTATTAGCTTTCATTTTAATTGTCTGTTATTATTTTCAAATAAATAATTAATAATAATATTTTACTTTGACTTTATTCAAATCTAGATATATATAAGATTTTGAATATTGTCTATGCATTGATTTATGATAAAACCAAACCAGCCTATAGCAATAGTTGATACCATCAATCAGGGCGCTAATCAATTAGGTTTCCATAAGCTTGTTTGCACCCTCGTTGCCATATCACGGTCTACCCTGGGGACTGCCTTCGGAGCGAGGGTTTCAATCTTCGTCTTTCAGTTCGGTGCCTATTTGAGAACTTATTCCCTAGAGATATTCGGATCAAGAGTTAAAACTTAGCTTTTTTATTTTACCTACTTAAACGTAATTTCGATACAAAAAGTTTTTCAGAAACTTTTTTTTTTTCAATCTCTTTTCAAAGTTTTTTGATAACTTATTCGCCAAGAGTATTCGGTTTCTAAGAGCTTAGCTTTTTTAATTTACCTATAATTTATAACTAAAAAATCTTTATGAAAAGTAAAGTATTTTTTTCTTTTTACTACCACGGATAGTCGGTTCTAAGAGCTTAGCTTTTTACTAAACCTATAATTTAAAACTAAAACACATTACGAAAAATATTTAATAGTACATTGTTACCTGAGTGTAACGCTCTGGCGCCAATGGAGCTTGAGGGACTCAAAAGACTTTCACCCGAGGTAAACACTGTGCTTTTCATTACGAATACAAAGAAAGTAAAAATAAAAACATGAAAGAAAAATTAGTGAAAATGAAGATTGAATTGCCGCCTTCCCGGTTTTTTTTTTTCTTTTTCTCTGGCGGGCCTTCGGCTTCGGCTCGCCAGCATTATTCAGCCATTATTTTCATTTTCATAATTTAAATCTATGTTATTTTAAATAAATAGTTGAAGCTATACACTAATCAAGTAATTTAGAAGATATATTATTTATTTAATACTATCTTTATGTTATTTAAATTTAAATATTACATTGCGCTCTAATTAGACTTTTTAAACTTCTTACCGTTGTAATGGGTTTCCAACCTACTTGCTGAATAAAAAGTTGGAATTTGGTTGAACAACCTCCTTGCAGTTAGAAAGACTTTAGAAAGTTGGAACATGGTTGAATAAAATAGAACTTGTTTTTTTTTATAATTTGACAGCTGTCAGTAGAAAGCGATTCTCCCTAGGGCTGAAAGTTTTACTTTCAATTAGGCCCCTCAGGCAACTTCAGACCTACTTTCAGAGTATGAGTAATGAAAAACAGCTTTTTTCTTTTCACTAAAGTAGTTCTAATGTATTAAACACATCAAATTTCACATTTGTCATTTCACATTTGTCAGTAAATTATGATAGAAATCGATTCTAAAAACAAAAATTGTAGTTTGTTTTTTTTAACCCCAGTTTAAAAAACAAACAAACAAATTGGATAGACATCTGTCTAACGACAATATAACTATTTATTATGTTCATTATCTTTCGACGCTTGTTAGTTTAAGCAAACCCCTAATCATAGTGCAATTAACTTAGTTTTTACGCCAATTTGTTTTTTTTTCTATCCGTCATCTTTTTATTTAACCATTTGCTCTTGTGATATTTGGAAATAGACGGATTGTTAATACAAATAAGGTGCTAATTTCCCTAGTGGTAGATTTGGGCTGAGCTACATAGTGTGACTCGCTTCAGCAATCTGCTACGTCTAGGTTTGGTAACGTGAACTGAACATTTATGTAGTTTATACGTTTGAAATTATCTGTTTCCCATTATTTGCAAGAAAATTACAGTAAGTAATGGTATCTTAATTTTCGTAGCTAGTTTTTATTTTCTTGTTAAGTTCTTGTTTTGTATAATATATCTCTGTATTTTTTTATTTTATTTTGTGTTTGTTAAATCTAGGCAAATAAGGTTTTTATCTATCAATCTATCTATTCATATTTTGTCTTGTAATTTTTGTACATGTAAGGCACTAATTACTTTAAACATAATGCTAATCGTGGCACTCCGATAAAGCTGACAAAATGAAAACCTTAACAGTTTTTTCACTTCATTCTTTAATTAATCATTGATTTATTTATTTATTAAATTTATTAGAATGGGATAGAATATCCCTATAACACTAATTAACAAATTACTAAAGACTAGGTACAACTAATCAATTCAAATTAAAAAAAAACCATGATATTACAAACACAAAAATTTAACAATGAAGTCAAGAATAATGAATAAGCAAATCAAAATAATAATAATGAAATCAAACGTCACATTCACAGGTACACCACATCATTGCTGAAGCATGCTTTGCTATACATTTTGACCGTTAACAAATATTTGAGTTGTTAAGGTGTTTCTTGTATATAATTAGGCTGCAGACACCTCGATGTGATGATGACTGGCGCCTCGGGCGGGTAGGGTGGCCAAACTAGTTCAGAATAAGATAGTCCAAAAAAACTTTTATGTTTCCTAGAAAGCTTTTGATTTATTCGAAGACTTTTGACTTGTCATAAATCGCGAGTCATTAAAGTTTGAAGGTAATGCTTTAAAAAATAAATTGAACTAAACCATAATCTTTTATCTACTTTGGTCGCTGACTGTACCACCAAGCATAATATAAATGTATGGTTTTTTAGTGAAGTTTGTAGGCATTATTTTCTTGAGTACTCTTCTAAATTTATTTTGTCTTCCCTAATTTAGACATCATCACTCCTCACTCCATCATCTCTAATTAAGTCATGTCAAAAACAAAGACTGTTTTTTTATGTGACAGATACTTCTCTCAGATGGTATGTAGGTATAACCCGCTTTTGCTTAGTAAACCACTCAAAGGCCCAGATTCATAGACCGAACTTTGACTTTACTTTGATGGAAAGTTCTACTTTCAACCAAAAAAATATTTCATAGTTCTGTCAAGCTCTTCTTTATTCAAAATGTTGAAAGTAAACTTCGATAACCAAAAACGAAGACTCCTTTGCTGTAAAGCAAAGTCACGACTATGAGGCTGAGATTCATAGACCGCACTTTGCTTTACAGCAAAGCAGTCTTCGCAAAGTAAGCTTTGTTTATCGAAGTTTTCTATCAATATTTTGAATAAAGAGCTTGACAGAACTATGAAATATAATTTTGGTTGAAAGTTGAACTTTCCATCAAAGTAAAGTCAAAGTTCGGTCTATGAATCTCGGCCTGAATCTTGGCCCTAGAGTCCACGACAGATAACTCGGCGCGTGGCTGATAGACGAAAACTAAAAAAAAACTAACTGGAAATAATCTCGATCATCAGCTTTTAAAGTGACACTATCAACAAGTGAACCCTTCACGCTTAACACGTCAGTATTCATTTAATTGTAACAAGATAAACTACCTTATCCGGATTTTAGTTCAAATATGGCTTGGTATAATATTATCTAAGTGATTTATAGTTTTCAATTGGAATTATTACGTTTTTTACCTGCGTTTAGATACATATAACCAGTCGCATGTATCTTAAGTAATTTTTTGACGAGCTCACTCGATACTTTTTAGGGTTCCGTAGCTAAATGTAGTTGCTAACTAGTTGCACTAGTTGTATAAAAAAAATGGCAAAAAACGGAACCCGATTCGTCATGTCTATCAGTCTGTCTGCCTGTTTGTCTGTCCGTCCGTATATTTTTATTTAAATGGCTTATTAGTTCTCTGCGTATATATTTATTATAAAAATTAAATAACAAAACCTTGTAAAATCTGTACTATGACTTCGAGTGACACTCACAGTTTTTATAACGCTTTTATTAGCTTCACCTGTATGTATGTATGTATGTATGTATGTATGTATGTATGTAACCGACCCCTTTGAGCTCGATTTTGTCCTACTTTGAACGATCAGATTTGATTCAAACTTTGCACACCTGTCAAAGGTCGATGACAATGAAATAAAATGAAAAAAAAAATAAAAAAAAATGAAAAGAAATAAAAAAAATAAAAAAAAAACCTACTTTGAACGATCAGATTTGATTCAAACTTCGCACACCTGTCAAAGGTCGATGACAATGCAATAATATGAAAAAAAAAATGAAAAAAAAAAAGAAACTAAAAAGTGAAAAATAAAATATAGTTTACAAAACTAAAAAAAACGCTTTTATAACTAATTGAACTAAAAAGTTAAAAATAAAACTGTAATAATCAATTGAAACATTTATATTATTGTACAAAAAAGCGTGGGGTGCTTTTATAATAACTTCAGATATAATAGACAATTGATAAAATATTTACAACAATCAAAATCAAGCCCCCCACGCTTTTTGTACAATAATATAAATTTTTAATAAATTTAAACTTTATTATTTATTTATTTAAATAAATGTAAACTATATTTTATAAATTTTTAGGCAGTCTTGTGTATTTTTGGGGGCTTATTGTGACTCTATACAAAACAAACTCGGAAAATAGACATTTGCGACTTAGGTACAAACAACAAAAGCAAGAAAATCAAAGAAAGAAAATAAGAAAGAAAGTCAGTGACAGTTTGAAACGTCAGCGTGATGCCTTCTTCTTCTTAATTAATGGCATCTGTCCATTTGGAACTATTTTTCCAGTGTCAAGGAGGATATTTATTACATAAATAAAAAAGGATTTAGTCAATTCATTCAATAGACAAATCAGCTGTCACTGGCTTTAAAGAAAATATGGCGGTTTTCTTCAAAACCATCGCAAACAATATTTGTTCAAATCAGGATATCACTTTCAATCCAACTGCTCACATTTTGTGCTAAGACATCAAGTTATGTTGGTTAAAATACCACAAAAATTACACAACAGAATTCAAAATAACAACAGAAAAACACTTAAAATGAAAAAGCTATGTGACTTCCCAAAATGACAGAAAACGAATCTCTAGCGTGCGGTCGAATGAGCTGAAGAAAATATGAGTGATGACTTAAAATACATCGGTTAGAGTGATAATATTTATGTCATATCTAATTGGCAACGCAATAATACAGGAATCTCTTTGTTATATTAGAACAGGTATAGTTCTTTATTTATTGATTGACAGTTAAGTATATCACCACTAGGGCATGCAATTATCGAAACTTTTCGATAATCGATAATACGATAATTATCGCTCTATTTTTCGATAATTATCGGGAATTATCGGTTGTTGGTAAAGGGAAAAACCTTCATGTTTCGGTCTCTAATTTAACTGCTTTATTTGTCATATCTACACTCAACAAGAAGATTTACGTATAACCTACTATTATCTGTCTATTTCTACTTATATCATTCTTTTTCTATCGTGTCGATGTTACAATAAAAATGAGTGAAAAGTGGATGAAACGGCATTGAACAGAGGATGCCTTCTGTCACTTTCTTGTTTTGATTTTTACATAATTTTTTTTAAACATCTTTCGGTTGTTCACTGTTTGTTCAAGGATTGCATGTACCATTAATATGGAAAATAGCTAAATTCAACTTTACACTACAATTTTGGGATTGTTAACTTATTATTTACTAATAAATAGGATTTTATACATATGATTTCGATTAGTGTCACTAATCGAAAAGCTTTTATTTAGATGACACTTTCCGTTCTGATAATTATGAGCTTAAGAGATATTTTAACGCTTAGGTTCTTAAGTAAATCAGTCAGTAGAATGCTTGGACTAGTAGGTAATCATTATCTATAAAAGTTTTTTTTATAAAGAAACCAAATAATAACAATCAATTAGAATGTACGCATTGTTTAACATTTTGTTATCGTTAGGAATAAGAATGAACTATTCGTAATAATAGTTCCTTCATACATTTTTGAATTTATCGTTTATCGGTTTTTATCGTTTTTATTTTCGATAATTATCGCTGGCGAAAATGAGCCGATTACCGATAATTTATCGATTATCGATTATCGGATTGCATGCGCTAATCACCACCTTGTTATCTGTCAGCTTTATTCTTTACACTTAATCATTTACGTAAAGCTAGATTCTACAAAGATATTTTATAGTTCTGATTTATCACAGCTTAGTATAATTAGATTATCTACTATTTTATTGAAATGTATAGCGTTTAATTGCGATTTGTTCATGTATTACTAACTTACACGCGTAAAGCTCTGCGCACATAATCTAAGCGGAGGCGTTGTCAAATATACCTGTCAAATATGACAGCGATATTTGACACTGACACACACTCCGGAACACTGAATATTAAAAAAAGTTTCTAAGCGCAAATGTCGTAATCTTATATTTATAAAAGAAAGTCGTGTTAGTTACACTATTTATAACTCAAGAATGGCCGAACCGATTTGGCAGAAAATTAGTGGGGAGGTAGCTTAGAACCGGGAGAAGGACATAGGATACTTTTTATCCCGAAAAAGCAACGGGAACGGGGCGTTACGCGAACGGGCGAGCGAAGCCGCGGGCGGCCACTAGTATTGGATATATCCCGGTCCAGGTCCAACTCTCGGCAGTCTTCGAATATGAATAAAAATATTTTTAATAGGAATGCATAACATGCTGAGGCTGTCTAAAGGGGTTCCTGTGAGGGGGGGGGGAACTTAGTACGGGGTTCTTGTGAGGGGGGGGGGGGGGACTTAGAACGGGGATCTTAGGACGGGTTATAAATCTAAGGTTTCTTATTCTGAGATGATATTTAAGCACAAATCGAGCCTCACGCTAAGATTTTTCTCTTCTCAATAAAAAAGTGTTGAAATCTATACTTGAACTTGAAAAACCCCTGAACCAAATTCTTGAAAAGTCCTTGTAACATTATTAATGCTGGTTTTCCTATCATGATGCTAAGATAATTGGCATGAAGAATTATTTCTTGCAGTATAAAATTCCATAGATTTTTTAGTCTCACATTTTCAAATTATACGTAAATTCGGGGTGTTAATGGCACTAAATTGAGATTGGAGGTCGGAATAAAACCAAAAAGGTTGATTGTATTATTGCATCATGTTTATAAATATTTGAAATATTTCATACACAGATAGGTTCCATAGCTCATTTGGTGGTCTAAATTGTGCTTTCTGCGTTGAAGGTTGTGGGTTTGATCCCAAAAAGCAAACATTTCACCATTCACCAAAGGATTTATTCATCTCTTTTGGTTTAGTAGTTTAGTGTTATGTAATTAAGCTTAAATTATTAGTGTGAGTTTTAGAACGCAAACAAATATGTTTCATTCGTTTTTTCATTCTTTCACGTTAGTTTTGATTTCATCTGACTAGGATCTCAGAACAAAGATATTTCCTATGATACCTTCTAAAGACCAATCATCTGATGGGATGAGAATGAGATAGAGATACATGTTGTCTCTCTCTACTGTCAGAAAACGAGCAAGCACCCTCTTCAAAACTCCAGGGACATGTTTGTAAAAGATTCGTTTTGTATTCGGTTGCATTACACAAAAATTACGCGGTTGGCTAAGCATTAATGCATCTAGTAGGTAAGCAACAAAAAATATAATAGAGTAGAGGACCATAAATAATAGAATCATTAACATCTGCTCCTACCATTCAAGTCATCAGTTTTTTTGGTAATAGAAAAAGTGGTCCTACGAAGTTTAGGGCGTTGCTGGAAAAAATATGTTGTGACGGTTAAATTTTAATTTCGAGCTCGTTTACCTATTTTAATTTCATTTTGTGGAGGTTCTGATGGGTTTTGATGAAGTTCCGAAGTTTTAAAATGGAATTAGATTAGCTAAACTTTCTTTAGTGAATTCTCAGCGGAGTTATATTTCTTTTTTTTAAAAATTAAAAATATAAACCTTTGGTAAAACACATACACAAAATGTACACAAATTAGTATAATGGTCTAATATCAAAAAGATACCAAATCACCATGAAATTCAAAAGAATCATACATGATTCCAAATTTTCGAAAAGACCAAGCAAAGCAAAGTGGAAAAAACAAGAGCTAGCAGAATAAGGGTGAATTTTACCATCTCTCAGTAATGCTATCGAAAATAAAAAATAAATAAATAAATAATAATGCTATCCGTCAGATATATTCTGACGGATTTTTTCTGATTGATAGCGTACTATGAGATGTTAAAACCCGTTTTAGAATTATAACAAAATGTCTACTAACCAAATGATCTGAGTGGGGATCTCTGGGCGCACTAGGGGCAGGGTTGGGCCACAGCAACTTTGACAACATCCTTTGGCTTTGGCTATAGATGAGCTCCTACGAAGGAGAGAAAAATGTACTTTAGTATTAGAATCAAGGCAAACGCCTAAAAGATGCTAACAAGTTCAAAAAGCAAAAAAATCACATGCAGGTATATTTTGGCTGCATTGAGATGATATTTAGTATGCCCAAAGATAACTTATAAGCGCCAGAAAAATTTAAGGTTATCGCTTTTTATATTTAAACTCAATGACATCTTTGTAAATTAAAATCTTATTTTATAATGGTAGTAGCGATAGCCTCCGGGATAAATTTGATACTGGTTCAAGCTATGGTATCACACAAAACATAAAAGAACAAAAAAATATAAGTTAAATATTGTACAGTGTGGTTGAGGTTGGATTCAACTAAATTAGTACCTATTTGTAGTTTCCATCACTACTTTAGACTTGTAGAACACAAAAATAGTAATATTTTAATCTGACGGATAGCGTAAACTTGCCAAAAACAAAAATGGTAATATTTTAATCTGACGGATAGCGTAACTCTGTTAGGGTAAATCCCGCCCTTAGTATAAAAATTACAACGACCAGTACTAAAGAAAGCAAGTTTTTTAAATCCATTTTTGTTATTTTCAAAAGTAAAAGCAAGCTCTATATAATTAATTGTAATTTAGTAGGCCAAAAATCATTTTTTCAAATAACGAAGCTCAAATAAATTATGAATATACGATTACAAGCGTCAAAATATATACATATTAGTAAAACCGAATTGAGAACCTCTTCCTTTTATCTTTGAAGTTCATTAAAAATAAAATGTGTTACGTACTTCTAGTATTGGCAAGGTTTTGTGCCAACTATAGAGGTAGTTTAGTTTAAAGAATAAGCGGAGAAACTTCGCCGTGGGTCTCGACTAGCAAATAATCCGTAAGCAAACATCGTTGTAAGTAGGTAACTACACTGCCTACCTACTGAACTGAATGAGATTATTATAACGATAGCGCGCTCACGACTCCTTTCGCTATTATACTTTCCTACTAATCAACTTCTCGTTCTACTGAGAGCGGCCGAATTTGGGACGGGAACAAAATGAGTGGAAGGAGAAGTGGGACGAAAGACTAGGTTTAATAAAAAAAAACAACCTCTATTATGATCATATTTCAAGAGGTCTAGTACCAGCAGTGTGCTTTTTTTAATTACTAATTTTGACTAAAGATTGGTTTACATCATTCCAGTCCAATGGTTTTTTCTTATTTACAAAAGTTATAGTTTTTTTATTCTTTTTTTACTTTTTAAAAATTTTTATAGGAATAAAAGGTGATGCATGAAGGCGAAAATAATTAATAATAATTATTTCATATAAAATCAAATATTAATCAAATCATTCGCTTGTCAACTTTCTATACTCTTTATTAAAAATAAAAATGAATGATAACTCTAGATTGATGTATGTACCGTGCTGGATTGATCCACTGGCTTACTGGACTGGCGCAAAGGTAACCGGCTATTAAGTCTGTGCATTGATTGTCAGTCAGTCAACAACGTCTGTTTTGTATATTTAGATAACCCGTTTTTAAGGAGTCAGCGGCCGCGCCTCTGGCATAATCGCAGTTAATGTTGCTTGCAGGGGTTGTCAACTGTTGGGCCATTTCGTGTCCAAGGCAAAAGTCATTTGCATTGCAAGAGTCACTATGAAACGTCTTAGGTCTTGTGTCCAGTGGCGCCCTCATCAATACGAGTTATTTAATTTAAAGGAAAATAAGATTTTAAATAAAAATCTTTTCAGCGCATTATTATAGATCAAAGCACTTTCAGTCTTAAAGTAAAGGTGAGTCTTTACTAGTTTCACGTGACCAAGCTTAATCAAAGTTTTCGAATGCTTCTTTTACTTGGTAGGCTCTTGACAGTGACAGTGTGGTCGTCAAATCAGGATTAAATCGGATTACAAATCTGCTTTGAGAGTTTGCAAATCGTGATGATTGCGTATCTTTTGTTGCAAACAAATATACTAGTCGCATCAGTCAATTTTGACATGAATTTGAATTTTTAAAGAAAAACGATTGCAACAAGATGTTAAAAACATGAAATAGCGAATATAAACTTCGCGTTGTAAAACTAGTATGGCAACAAATAGATAGAGGTAAAAAATGATGGCAACAAGATGTGATGGCTGTTCCTTGTTCAAACCATTTATTTGTTAGTACCTATTAAACTTTTGATAGCAACAGAATCATCCTCATCATTACGTTACACTATAAGACGTATCAGTAGATAGATACACAGAACAACGGCATTAAATTAGTAAAATAAAGAGCCAAGTGTTGCCAGCGCCTGTTGTAAAAAAGTATAACAAGACTTTAATAATAGGTTGTGCAATGTTCTCGCCTGAAAAACAAACAGAGTCAGAGTAGCCCAAACTCAGAGACCGCTAAATTACTTTAATAACTCCGACAGTGCCAGACCACGTATGATTTATTGTTTTAACCGTTTTGTGCATTCGTTGACGTTAAGAGGTAAAGATTTCGGGAATGTTGTTTGGTTTTGGGTGTTTCTTTTGTTTGTTTTTATGGATGGGCTGATTATCATCGTGTTTAAGAAGTTTGACGTTTTGTAAGTTTATGAGGTGTTTTAAAACGTTTTTATTGAAATATTATAAACAAAATTCACCATACAGGGTTGGCAAAAATCGAATGTAGCTGGATTAGATCATTTAAAATCAAGAAATAATCGAGCTAAAACTTATGTACCTACTTACCAGTTTTTTTATCATGCGTCGGTATGTGAATCACGTTACATAGTTTTCTCTATAGTTTGATTACTCTGTCTATGATTCAAGAAAATGGGCAGTTATGGTAACACGTGTAAATAACCGATATTTATCTTATAATACAGCTGTCAGTACGTAATTTGAATGTCGATAAAAATACCTGATTTTAAATCAGATTTAAGGCAACGGAAAAGATGCCAAAACTTGATTTTAAAAAGTTATGTATCGTTAACTAATAGGAACGAGAAAAAAACCACTGACTGGCTATTTTTTAACAAGAAAATTAAAGTATAATGTAGCCATCCATGGTTATAGAAGAAGCATCGGATCCAGTAGTTTAAACTAAATCTGACCTTAATATATAGACAAAACATATATTTTAATCATATTATCCTTCGAGCCGGATCTATCTGACAATAATACAGCCCTTCGAGCCGGACCTGTGTAATCTTACAAATAAAACTGTACGGAGCATAGTTTTTCATTCTCAATATTAATGTAAACGAAGTAATAAACTAAAATGATCGATGATCAAGCAAGTAGAGCTATCAATATACAAGTTAGTGTATCCAGTTTGAGAGATCTATTAAATATACCCGTCAATATCCTTATTCAAATAAGGTCTGACACTTTGATATCATATTATCCCTCAGGGTACCAGTAGCAGGTATAACTAGTAATTATAGTGAAGGGGTATTATTTATACACAAGCATTTGCTTGTGACTGGTCTAATAAATTAGCTAGAATAAATTCTGCAACCGAACAAATTATTGATTGACTAATCAAAGTTTGTTTTTCAGCTGATAAGAAAGAATATTAATAAGGAAGAAAGAAACAAAGAAAGATAAATAACGTCATGATCTATACCAAGAACACAAATAATAGTTGAACAGAGATCATATTAATTACCTTCAAACTAGTCAAATCTAGTTCTACGTGACCAAGTCTATATAAGAACCGCTAAAGGAAACATGTGGCTTAGGTCTGTTTTATGAATGATCAAAAAACTAACTGTTGGCTTATGAAAATCATTCGAATCCAGGTTACTCGTGCAAAGCTGATAATTTTGGAAATGACTGAAAATATATGTTTTCAAAATATTAATATTTGATAATGTTGTGCTCCTCTTTAAGAGGAAAATACCTGTCTTTTTCGTATTTGCTGTCAGTGTTGGCAACAGTGAAACGTTTGTGGTTTCCCTACAGCTCGGCATCAAGGCATTGTTCAATTGCGACTCGAAATTATGAGATACCACAAAATCAACATTCCACGCCTTAATACATAGTCAGCTCCGATTTACAACTTAATACCATGACATCAGAATTTAATTTACAACTGCGCGAACGGTGTTTATAGGAAATTGCTCAGCGCACTACAGGCTAATGCTCACTTGCAGTCTAGACGTCGAGCAAGCCTCGTGATAAATTCAGCAATTTTCTCGACTCCAACTCACTAAACCTACATTGTCTCAAGAATTCCCTGACAAATCTCTGGTAGAAACCAGTCCGTCTTCAGACGAAATATTACAACGTCAAGAGCTTAATCAGCAAAGGATCGGCGCAGACCGATGAAACGTGTAATTAGCAGTCAGTTGTAGAAATATGAATGGAACCGGACGCGGCCGAGGCGCCTGCGCAGCCGGCTCCACGACGCCATAGGCCCTATACACACCCAGCTTTTATTACTCGAAACTTACAACCAATTATCTGAAATCTATACAAACAACAAAGTGGGCTTCATGACGTAAATTATTCGCAAGCCGTTGCGAGCACGAGCCGAGGGCGCTTTGTAAAGCTAGAGCTTTTTTACAGGCATGGCTTCACGAGTCGCAGCATGACATCTAGTTGAAGTATCTACGATCTCGTCAGGAGATATTGGCCAATAAAGGCGCACGGCGACGTATATGGAGGCCTCGGCGGAGACGAGACGCCGACAGAGCGAAAGATCAACGCTAATTAAGCGCCATAAAACCGAATATCGTTCTCATACCGTCGTTACCTTTCACCGCCGGCCGACAACAAATTCTATCGAGACGTCGTCGATGAGAAAAAAGACGAGGAATTACCTCACACACGAGCCCACCTTACGAGCTTCGTAATAGATTAATGATATAGCCTGCAAGGTCTGTATTTAAACGAAAATCCTTGGGAGTAAGTAGGGGTCGCGGTGTGCGCATGCGGGCCGTCGCCACCCGCGCGCGTGCGAGCGGGACGCCGCGCTACACGTGACAGAGAGCCAATGTGTAATCGACAGAGGCGCCACTGGCTCGCCGCGGGGCGGCGCCCGCGTCTTCGGCCCCACGCGCTCGACATGTCTTATTGAGAAATTCCCAAGATGATGCATAATTCTCCTTTTGGTTTCCTGTGTAGTTATTTTACTCCCTGTTAACAAGATTACCAATTCGGTGACCGGGAACGCAGACGCATATTTTATCGAAGCATCGGTCTAGAGCCGGCTATTGTGTGCAGACACGGTTGATTTATTCGCTCGCTTTTGGCTGATTTTATTGAAAGCCAAAGTTTTATGTAGGTGTTCTAGATTTACGTTTACTTCGAATCGGCTATCTGGGATCGTCTTGCTAAAAAGCTTTCAGCGTTTTAATAATATCAACTGTCGGTGGCCAAAATGAGGGTAGACCATAGTTGAAACATACAAATGTATAATTTAAAGAAAACTGCAGTGACATTGCCAATTTTGCGAAGCAAGTTGTTGAAACAGCAATCACGTCTTATCAGACAGTTATGCTAACAAGACATGCTAATTCCCAAAACCAACAAGCGTCGAACAAAAAAACGTTTCGGAACGATCGCTGGCCGAAAAAGGAATAAAATCGAGATGAGATGGCCGGCGCCACGGACCAATTACCAGTAGTAGAGCTGGCCAAGAGCCCAGAAGCCGGGGAACCCTGACCACTCATTGAAAAAGGTCGGATTAAAGTGAAATTTCCATATTGTATCTTATTTTTAGATGGCGTTGAAATGGGAATTATAATAACCCGGTGAACACAGAAATAAAAAGAAACGCAGAGAGTTTCTTAGTTTTCCTGAACCTTATATTTAGATAGACCCCTCTTGGACAGAACGAATTTATCTCCTTGGTCTGAAACCTCTCTATAGTAAGATCGCCGTTGTACTTCTCCTTTATAATTTGTAGTTTATTTTTTTTATTTTACGGTCTGATATTAAAAACTATGCATTAAAATGAATAAGAGGCAACGACTAGAAACTGATTATTTACGCCACTAAAATCTTGAGCTCTAAAATGGTACAATTGGATGGCTCTGCAGCGTTGCTTTTCAGTGGTGCCATATTATTAAGCCGGACTACAGCACAAAAAGCCGGTTCGACACAACCTTTGATACACACAAGCCAAACCTGAGGCAGTTCTGGCTAGCAGCAAGCTATGCTGGGAATTCGCTTTGCTTTCTAGCTACAATTTTTTAGCTGTTCTAGATTGTTCGAATACTACTTCGTTGTTCTTGGAATGACATGTCTGTACGAGAGAGCAAAAACCTCAGAATTTGTATCAAAGATAAAGTGTTCATGCTATAACTTTTTGCTTCTTCTTCCTGCCCTAATCCCACTTTATGTCGGGTCAGCACAACATGTCTTCCTCCTCCATTCTCCTCTGTCAGCCGTCATCTCTGCATTCACTCCTCTTTTATCCATGCGTCATCTTTCACACAGTTCATCCATGTTTCTTTATTCTACCTCTGGTAACATATCCATCCTCATCCATACTCATCACTCTCCTGGTCACATGACTTTCATTCCTCCTTATGACGCTGTAACTTTTTGCTACTGTTGAAAATTAGTGGAAAGAAAATGGGAGGCCTTTGACAAGCACTGTGACATTACAGACAAAAAAAACAGTCTGTGTGTGACGAAACAGTCTGACAAAAAAAATTGACTTTGCATGAAAAATTAGATGATATAGCGTCAGTAACTTTTCCCCGTGTCCCATGTGACGCGCTGCTGAAAGCTTCAGACATTATTGAGGGAAATTAAGTATACACAGAAAAGACATGCCCAACCCGCGCGATGCTGACTATGCCGTGGGTTCCATAACAATGCTTTGGGAGCGGCTGCATTTCCAAACCAAAACATACTATAAGGTATCAAATTTTAACCAACGCTTGATATCGTTGCTACCTAGACCACCTGTGCTCTTGTAAGTAAGCATCATCATCAGCTTGAAGAAGTTTTGGATATAAATGTAGGTCTCCCTTATACATTTCCAGGATTTGTTTTGTGTAATTTTGGGAAGTCTCATTTTTTGTCAGCATTTCACTGATCGCCATCGCAGATCGCTTAGATGTGCGCAATGCTTTATTCATTGCATTTGTCAGTTTTTCGATTCTAAGTAATAGGATAGGTTTAAATCTCCCATTGAGGAATCGATACCTATACCCAAGTCCCAAGCGGACATTCTAATCCGGGTGCCGGGGCGTGACCGACGCTCTGACGTCACAGGACACGACCAATCACAGCACTGGGAATCTAATCTCATTGTCACCCTCGAAATTATACTGGCTTTTGATATTGTACAAGCTGATTCTTGAATAGACTTGAAGAAAGCGCAAAGACATCCCCTTTCATATGAAAAGACGCCCCGGCAAAGTCAAAGGTCAAGTTAACTAGGTAGTTGGAGTTTATATTATAGTTGGATAGAGCGCTGGTGGCCTAGTGGTAGCGGCCCCGCCTTCCGATCCTAAGGTCGTGGGTTCGAATCCAGTCGTGTACCAATGAGTTTTTCTGCCCAAAAATTTATGTACACTACGCCAGTGCTCTCAAACGGTGAAGGAAAACATCGTGAGGAAACCGGCATATCGTAGAACCTAAAAAGTTCGAAAATATGTGTCAAGTGCACGAAAGGAGCCTCTTCGAGGCGCACTTAAAATCCTTTCACCACACTTGGTTCGAAAGAATCAGTGACACGATAAGAAGAAGAAGTTGGAGTTTGTTATAGGTGATAGTTGCCACTTAACATCAGGTGGGCCATATGCTTGTTCCATCACATCAACTAGTTGTATGTAAGTATTTATTCTATTAAATGTTACATATCTTAAGGCCTGCGCACATCTAGGCGATGGCAATGGCGACCAGCCTAAAACGCTGTCATATTTGACAGCCTATATTTGTCAGCCATATTTGTCATAAGATAAATTTATTAAGCCTTAAGCACACATAAATTATAAACAGTTTGGTACCTAAGTTTGCCTTATTATCACAAATGTACATAATTATATGGCTTATAAGTAACAGATTTAGATTATGCAAGACCCTACACTATAAGTCCATGCAGACTTGTACTGTAGGTGTCCTTTCCAGATGATGACAAGGAAATACAGACCTAACTTTGATTAAAAATATCATATTTGGGCATTAAGGGGGCCCACCGGGTAATTCATTATAGACTTTTTTATGTAATTTGCCAAAAACGGTAAGTATTATTATTTTGTATTAGCCTGATATAACTCCTGTCAAAAAAAGGCTGAGAATTATTAATGGTAAGCATTTCAAACATCCCAAAAAACGATATTTGTATTGCAAAATATAGGTAATGCATGCAAAAATATTTTTTATAAGCCCGCCCGCGGTTCACTCGCCCCGTTCCTGTTACGCCTCGTTCCCGTTACTTACATCCGTTCTCCGTCACATTCTGTATAAATGGTAATCTATGTGTTATTCTATTGCATAAGCTATATTATTGTAGTTTCATTAAAATCCATTCAGTAGTTTTTACGTGAAAGATTTACTAACATCCATCCACCCATACTTACAAACTTTCGTGTTTATGATATTAGTAGGATTAGAATTGGTTCAGTCGTAAAGGTGTGATTGAGTCACAAACATATCAACTCAATTTTATAACATTTATATTAGCAATAAAAAAAAACAAATCAAATAACAAAAAATTATAACATTAGACCAGTAAAACTTAATACTTGAGTATTACCATTCAAACTCATGAATAATGTTATTATCCTATTATAAACTTTAGCTACTTGTAATAAAGTTTATTTTAAGTTGAATCTGCAGTAAACTAAACTGGGGTGATATAGACTAGGGTGCGTTCACAATAGAAACTTTGGATTAGTGAGTGTAGATGGAGCTTAAGTTATTACGTCATGATTTTATGGTATCATAACTAAATGTTATTTATTATACTTAGCTTACTTCATCATCATCAGCATGGCGAAGTTTAATGGTGGACATAGGTGATTGGTATTTTTTAAGCGGTAACTATCGCCCATAAATATACCTACCTATACTTATCATATTGAATGTTGTCCGAAATAAATGATTTTTATTTATTTATTTATAATTAATTAATTATACACCAACAACACCAAGGGTGCTTTCGTTGCGTTGTCTACTCTGAAGGTTTTTTTTTGCATTTTTCTTGAACTTATTCATGTTATAGCTGAAGGGACCTCTAGTGGTAGCTCATTCCACGATTTATGGGCTATTTTCGCAAAATCGGACTCACTGCAGACCCAGCGAGTCGTAGCGTACAAGCAACAAAAACATAAAACAATCACACACCTTTTTCCCAAACACCGCTACTTCAAAAACCCCCGACTTCAATCTCAGATTTTACATTTTATCGTCTCCCGAATATCGTGTCCTAATCTCGTACGGCGGTCTCGGGAGCCTCAATTAACTTCAAAACGTGTCCGAAGTCGGGCAATTAGATAGATAAGTTCACTGGTGGTCCGGACACTACTAAATATGGCGCTTAAGGCCCGTGTGACAATATGCGTAAGGGACCGTACCTGGAGCATCCCTTTCTGGCGCTATCGATTCACTGGTTGACGGCTCATAGTGCTATTCTGCTGTTTTTTTTTACAAAATTGTACAACTTTTGAAACTTTCATGGTTTTTAACACTATTTTTATGAAACAACGGTGGTACGAATGTACAAACCACCAAAAAGTGTGGCATCCACTACGCGTCCTGATACCGTCAGTGTTGTGTGTCGAAATCGACAAAATAGTGAGAATGGAACCAATAGTAGTCTCGAAACCAATAAAAGTGTGCGAAAGAGGGTAGATCGATTTATCTGCCAATAACATTTCTTTTACTCGTGGACTTCAGTTCAACCGTGATCATGGTGCATGCAACTGTGCCGAAATATCGGAAGTCAACTCATCAAAATTTAATCAAAGTAAATATCCCGTTGTTTCTTAAAAATAAAATTGTAAAATTTTAAAAGTTAGATATATTATTTTATCGTCGGAAACATTATTGCACTAGTTAATTGCCATATTAACACTTGACACAAGATAACACAGCGATCTGATTGCTGTCATGTTATCGGAGCTTGTAGCGTTAGCGCCTTGATTTGGCCAGGCCTTTACTGGCCAGAGAGGCAATGCCAATATTGGCAAAATCATTTATATTTATGAAATACAGTGTTTAAACTAGTTCTGGAGACTATAGATTTAAAATCTGTGGATAGATGAACTTTAATAAAAAAATTAATGATAGAGCAAGCTAAGCTAGCTTGTCAGATGCTCGCGCCTAAGTAATGTAATTTTCGAGTTTAGGACCCCTGTTTTTTATACTGATTGGCAAGAACTCTCCTATATTTAAAGAAAAGGATTGATAAAACTGATTTTGAGCGGGTTTCTCTGCATTATTACCTTTATACTATTCTTGTATGCTATTGTATAATTCTTTTCCATCATTTTAGTGGTTAGAAATGCGTTACAAACAATGATGCAGATATCCTCACATTTAATAGTGATTTGAAGGATGTGCCAGGATTCGAAAATGTGAGAAACTGGTGCTAAGGCGAGAAACCGGTTTTGTGACAACCGTAACGCCGACAACCACAGCCAGTAGCGCCGGTTTTAAAAAGTTTTAATTCTTACTTGATATTGAAAGGGCCATGCAAATATGTTCTGAAAAAATTGAGAATTTTCAGTACGATCATTAGACTTTAGAGATAGTAAATATCATTTTGGGCTTTAAGGTCCAATTTCACCGTTGAAATTGAACGCGTTCTACTGACGTTTAAACTCGCTTATGCATTAATTTCTCTAAACGCGTTTAAAGACCTGTCAATGTCGTTGCATTTCTTTTGAAAATGGATACGTGTGTACTCGATTTATGAACGCGTTTACATTTAAACGAGTTTAGCTAAACGCGTTTAACGGTGAAATCCCCCCTAAGTATTAAATATTTTATGTATAGTATTAATATGCATACTTAAAAATAAAAATACAAAATATCCTTTAAATAAAGCTATCTTTGTTGTTAAAGTTTTTATGAAAGAAACAGTAATAGGTTTCCTTCTTTACAATTAGTTAATTCAGGAGATAGAAATGTCGAACTGACACTATTGGTTAATTTATTTCTCCTTTTCAAATTAATTAAGAGGTGACAAAAATTGAAATTTTTGCCAGTAGTACTAGGGAATTTGTATTTAGAACCAACAAAGAACAGCTATGGCATAAAAAAAGAACAAAATCAAAAGCGGTTTACAGTATAGCAAAAAAAATACAAATAAAAAATGGAAGCAAAATGTGAAGTAATGGATTTAAAAAATGTTGCTTATTTACTGTAGTAGTTTAATAACAGATTTCAGAAAAGAATTAGTTAATTCCAAGTTCAATAAAAATTCTTAATTTAAGTGCAATGCGGAGGCTTTTAATGAAATAACCAAAATACGACGATAAGCAATAACGATAATCAAAATTAATATTTTGTTGGCAAAGATTATGCTATAAAAAAGATAAGACAGTAGATCTCTACAAAACTATCAAGTACCTAATACCTATATTCAGAGAAAAAAAAATCGGTTGTCTGTAAAGTCGGTTTACTGACGATAGTTGAACGTGATAACGTCATAAGAAAATACTGATGGAATGGTTGCATTTTTCAAAAGAAAATTTTAGTTTTACTGAATTGAATTGAATGTGAATGAAACTAAATGATACTGAATGAAACTGAATGGAACTGAATGAAACTGAATGAAAATCCGGACCCGGATCCGGACCCGGACCCGGACCCGGACCCGGACCCGGACCCGGACCCAGACTGAACCCTTACCCTCATTTACCCTCACCCTCATTTACCCTTACCCATTACCCGACCCGGGCTCGGGCTCAGTTAAATGGAACGACGAAACGACGTAACGACGCATGAGTCATGTTTTTTCGTGCGTGCAGCCGGCTCCATCGATTTATAAGACGTTATCACGTCAAAAAATATGAAAATGTGTATGGTTTTACGTGCAATCTATCACATTGTTATAAATACTTATCTAAGTTTGAAAATTGTAGATAATCTTTCTAGTTGCCCATGTTTGTATTTGTTTTTCTTTAAATTTTATTTTGATCATGCATTTATTTCAGTCTCATTTTAGTACGTGCTACGGTATTCAAAGTACCTAACCTTCGCAAAGGCTCTTTTCTCAGATCCACTCAAACTAATTCTCGTTCTGATTACTTACATGCTCTAATCACTAAATACGGATCAGCAATCACGAAGTCCACACTTCAAATGTAAATTAAATTGACATTCGTTCAAAACAAGTCACTGGTTCACCGAACTTCGATAAGAGCCTCACAGAGACATAAAAATCATCTAACCCTTCTGCACATAATACTCATTGGCGATAAACTACAAATAAAATAATGCATTCCCGCGGCGGCCTCTTTGAAGTATTCAAAGAAGGCCGATTTGTTTGGTATAAAGACCTCCTTAAGCTTCTATAGGTATACAGCTTATGTGAATTTATTCAACGGGTTATTATTGCAATTCAATTAATGGTCAGGTTTCTCTTTGCGTAGAAGTCCTTTTCCGTTAAATTTTGCTTAATGAATTTTGAACCTAATATATGTCGTAATAAAGCTTTGTACAGCATGGTGATGCGAGTGCAGTCAGGTGTAAATGGACTGGTAGGTACTCAGTTACTTTCATTCCCAATATTTGAATCGTCTACGAATATGGTTCATTAAAAAAATTGGGGTGGTCATATTTGTACAAAATAATATCGCTTTTTTTCCTATCTGTACACCTATAACTAGGGCCTCAAAGGTTATTTGGCCAGTAATAGTTTGAGGTCCTAAAGTGTATTATTTCCGGATGTCTTACCTACTATTGTCATTCGTGTCAGTAATATATCCTTCTAAGTTTAGATACATACTTTGATTATTATTTTTAAGTTGCATTTTGCATGATTTATAGTTATTATCAGAAGGTTAATCACACAAAGTATTCTTCCTTTCAAAATAATTTTAATTTAATGAAAATAATTAATAAATGTAATAGGTACAAACATACATTTAGCTATCATGATCGACATCCCTACTAATGTCCGAATGTGCTAACCCTAACATGTCAGAGCGAGAGCATCAAGTAAGAAAGAGACGCAAGACTCGCCGGTGGCATGCAGTTTGGTGACAAAACAAATGAGTGTTTTAACGCTATCAGCGGTGCACTTTCATCTCATGCTTCGGTAGCAGTGCATTATCTGTGGTAGCTCTTAGATAGATTAATCGAATTGGTATTTGTTAGAACAATGCTGTGGGTGGGTGTAGGTATCTTGGAATTTGTATGGGAGAAATAACTATTTTAATGATGATGCCGCCATAGCTTATTTCAAAGCGGCGCGGCGTGAAGTTAAATTAATTCACATATTTTCAGAGGGTAAGTAAAAGTTTCCGTTGACTTATTTCCAAAAAACAAATATTTATATGTGAATTTACCTATCCGAACGTTGGATTTTCTTATTTATGAAATGAATAGTAATAAAATGAAATGAATTAAGTATAATAACTTTATCGTTAGTTTAGTTTATTTCTGGAAACAATTAACAGACAAATAAAATTAATGCTATTCAGTGATAATATTTTTAAATAATTTGTAATAAGTACTTAGAGGAATGACCACTCCCAGTTTTTCTGTTCAAAAATAAAGGAGCTACCAATACGATAAGGTGTTTAAATCCTCCTTTTTATTGAACCTTATCAGTAAAGCTCATTCACACACACTCAGCTTCTTATTTTAACCCACACCGACATAAACCGATATAAGCTTTTATCCTACGCTCGTAAGTTTATGCGCGAGTTTGAACTTTATAACTTTACGAATAAGACATAATAGAGTGGCTTGCAGTGTGGGTTTTGATGCGATATCTTGAGGATAGTTTTTTTGAAGTCAGTAGTTTTATCATTTCGTGTAACTTAAAAGAGCTGTTTAATAATGAGAAAACGTCTAGGTAAATTCAAATAAAAAATATTTTTCAACTAACATCCACTACTTTGCTCGCATTCGGGCATTAGTTAAAATACTGACAATTATAGCATTGATATTTTGATATATTTTAAATTTAAAATAATTTAAGTTGCGAAACGATGACATATAAGTATTTTGCCCAATATCATTGAACGCTCCGTATCTTGCACTAAAAAACAATGCACCAACGTTTGATGAGTCCACGTTTGAAATTCGAACGTAAATTTTGAATAGTGACAACCTCATTTTATATTGATCCTTTTCCGTCCCATTTTTATGCGCGGTCATTTCAGATACACCAAAAGGAGGTTTAATAAGCTCTCAATAATTTGAGCGGCAAAGGTGCATTTTATAAGACCGGTAGCTATAATACCGTTAAGATAAACAGATGAAAGGTAAGTGAGTATTAAACAAAGTGACATTCCGTGTTTCAACACTTTGTATTTGGGAATATTTTGAGGCTGCAGTGCGTTGGTGGTCCGATTAGAAAAAGGTTTGATGTAGATTGTTTGTTTTTAATTTAGATTGAGTTTCACTTCAAGCCAGATGACGTTTCTATGAGAGCTCCAGTCTATCATAAAATAAAAACATAACACTTAGGTTTATCTTGTTTTAGCTGTTATTCCGGAAACTTAAGTCAATCAAACGTTTTATTGCCAAATAGAGTAAACACGCTTATTTTTTTAGTATATTTTCGTTTGTTTGAAAATTTATTACAATTTGTACTCTGTTTTGTGTGCCTAAATGAATAAAGTGTGTTTTATGGCATCCAGCCCCTATCCTTACCCATTTCACTATATCAGAACCCTTGTTCGCAACAGATTCGTGAAACTGCCCCCTAAAAGTGTCCCCAAACCTTGCAGCAATTCTCCAGAACAAAATTGTATTGTATCAATCAGTCTCCCGCCCAGTTCCGATACCATTTGTCACTTGGGCGCCGCCCAGCGCCCGCCCAGACTTTGTGTTGGACACAACCACTTTAGGACCTTACTTATTCAATGGGTAACCTTAGTAAACTGGTGGAGGTAAGTAAAGTCATCCTACATCAGTTTATTGCGGTTACTAGGGTCAATTTCAAGTTTCAAGATGTGTGGTTCCTGCTTTATCTTATACCCACTAATGTAAGGGTCAACTTTTCGGATGACTAATCAATTAAATACATATTAAACTTGATATGATATGTTTAACTCAAATTTTTACTTGCAAAAGTGTACTGTGACTGCGCGAGTGCCTATTTCTGCTGTGTCAAAAAAAAGGCAGTCGGTTAGCATTACGTCTAATATTATAAAATGTACATAGATAATGGATAACAACATAGAAAAGTTTTTAACAAATGGAGTTGATTAATTTCATGTGCACAAATAAACATGGCACAAAAATACTTTCCGTGTGACTTATCAAGTGCCATATTCAAACACACAATAAACTAGAAAAAAAAACGGAACTATATTACAGAGTCACAAACATTTTTATCACATGTCATTGAACACACACTTATCGACTACCTATAAATAATTCAGGAAAAACTATGGATCTTGTCGTGGAGTAGAATATATACATTGAACTTTAGCTACCCTCTCGCTCACCTAAAGGTGCGAACGTGAACACAGAAACAAACTATCAGTAAAATACTGAATATAAAAAAGTACAAACGGCTTTGTAGATTATTTTTCGTCTATGGTACCCGACAAAGAAGGTTGCGTGTCGTGCGTGAGCTAGAAGGGCGGCCATTTTGTGCCCAAAATTGGCGGGAAAATTGAGAAAACGACACTTCCACCTAACCACTAATAAACTTACACAAAATTATGCAAACGACCCAAAGCACCCCACGGAATCATTAAAAATAAACAAGAAAATTTTGGAAAATATTTTTCCAAAGTTTGCTGTAATGGCTGGCTTGGGTTTTATTAGCCAAGACGAAACTTCGGTTTTGATGTGTCTATTAAATTATTTGCGGTCGCTAACTTAGTTTGTGGCTTATAATGTGCTGAAAGTTTCGGGTGAGGAAATAGTTTTAGAAGTATTTCGACACTACGACTTAACTGTGTTGATTTGTTGGGGTGTTTGGTGCCGGCAAAAAAAATATAATTTTCCGAAAGACATTTCGGAATAACCTAAGTTATTCCGAAATGGCTTTCGGAAAATTACCATGGCAAACTGCGCACGAAAAACAAAAATGGATGTAGTCACAAAAACTAAATTGGAGACCAAGGGAAACCAGCGATAAGTCGTGGTGTATTTTTGCATCCTGAAAAAGCCGTAAGTAACATTCAAAACGATCGAGGCAGACATGCTCATAACTACCTACTGAACTACAAAAACATGGCCTGATACTAGAACAAGTCATAAACCCACAAGGGTACAAAGGTCTTTAATAGACTTGTACACAACATCACCTACATAAAGTTAAACATATAAAAACAAAAATAAAACCGCATAGAGCCAAACACTCCAAGTTCACTTTTATTTTACGTTTAGTGCCAATAAAAACGTCACGGCAAGAATACTTCCCAAAATTCGGGGAACATTTCGGCTCTACGATTCGGAGAAGTACGACTGTGTCACGATAAAACGCCAATACAAGTGGCATTAGGCTAAAACCTGCGGGATGGGCCAAACGCACGCATCTACTAGAACAAACACCAAAAAACACAGACCCCTGACGCCCTTCGAACCCTTCAAAAGCCTCGCACATCAGTCTTTCTCGAACGATCAATGTAAACTGGATAGACCCCCTCCGTGTCTATACGTGGGTGAAGGGGGAAAATCACCTATTATTAAGGGGGGTGCCAAACTAACGGTTTCACGTGTTGTTCGTTTTTATGTGTTCCGTTTGAATAGAAACGCTTGATGGTGTAATTTAGGTAGAGTTTGTTTACTTTCTGGTGGAGAAGAACCATTAAGAAATATTTTGAAAAACTTTCTGTTCATATTTTCCATCGCGCTTTAAAACTACATTTCACAAGGACAGAATCCGAAACAAAACAATTTCAAAATTTCCATAAAGACAACTAATGCAATCTATAGTTGTCGCGATCTTCGAAGACCTAGAGGCAGACCACCCACCCGTTGTCGGTCAAACGACATTGTTGTAAGTGCTTGAGAACCAGCGGATGAGACTCACAAGGGACCGAAAAATGTGGCGTAATAAAGAGGCATATGTCCAGCAGTGGGTGCAAACGAGCTGATATCACAATTAGAGGACTATCTCTCCAAAACTACATTGAAGAACAAGAGATATACAAAATCATTAAACTCATTTTCCAAACTCCAATTTCTTCGTGAAAGTTATAAGCAGCCATCTTCGTAACATGTTATTACCGCAAGTGGTAGTGTACAAAAATGCTATCAAATTAAACGATTACACCAAAAGTGCGACCACCAAAAACCAAGCTTGAGTAAACAGTAAACACTCCTGACTCCTTAAGTTATAATTCAACGCCCGTATCTATAACCATCACTCAAGAAAATTTCAAGCTCACTCTATAACCATTGCCAAGCCACACAGTTCAGTTGAATGAAGTTTGGCTTTCTACGATACAAGCTGTGTAATAAAATCTTCACGACGGACAAACATTTGTTTGAAGAATTTAGACATTAGTTCGATGTCTGGGTGTTATACTGGACTCTATAATTAAAATGATCATATTCATAATGTTCATAATTATAGCCGTCATTTAACTTAGATCGATAAGCCGGTTGCCATCTCTACTTGTTGACATGAAAGTGACAGTGACAAGAGACTTTTAACGAGTCGAAGAGTCTGGAGGAATGAGGAGGTAGGTATGTATATTTGCAAAAAATAAGCTATTCTGGTTCAGATAGAGCACCATTGCTCAGTTTAAGACTAAATAGCAAAATCCACAAACTGTTTAACTGACAAATTTCCAAAGAAAATAACGTAGGCTTCGTCTCAAAAGATGAGGGCAAAATTGTAATTTAAGATACAGCGGTTTGGCATCCGTGAGAGGCATCGTAATACGAGATAAATGACAGTAATTTAACCAGACATAAGTGCTGTGTTCCTGTCAAAATCAGCGACCAGTCTGACCCCTTTCATGGATTTGACCAAATAAAGAGATGCAGAGAAAAATTGTTGGAAGTCAACCATGTCAAACCTTTAAGTTGTAAAACAAATCGCATAATCACACATGTAAATTTTTTTTTATTGTTAGCAAAGTAGCAGTTAATTATTATTTTACTAAACAATAATAATATTTGATAGAACTGCCATTGAAATTGTTTAATGATTTAGGGTTTTGATTTAAAGTAAAATATATAGAAAATGAAGCGTCGACTCGCATGAATTGGCATTTTATTTTTGATGTCAGCCTTAAAAGAGAACCAGAATAGGTGATTACGTCAATTCCAAAGTTGATATATGAGCGGAGGCGTCAGCTCATCCATTCTGACAGTCATTTGCATGGAACAGTCATAAATGTGTGCTCTGACACGACATATTTCGTCGATATGACATAGTTTTGCATGATGGAGATACCACCGCCTACGGCACTTCAGAACTGTGTTTGTATTCATGAAATCTTGTATTATACTTTCTTACGAACATAAATACGACAAGTAGATATATCGGTGCTTCTTTAAAACGTATAATGTTATCGAACATGGCATGACATTGAAAAATTCTTTTTTACTATAACTTAGCGCCAAAGCGGTAGCCAAGGTTTTTTCGTTGAAAGTATATTTTTTTCAGTAAAACATTACGTATCTGTCATTATTGCATAGACTAGGTATAGACTATAGAGTATAGACTAATACCTACAGTAGTACCAACTTATCAAACTAATATAATTTCGTTTTATCTTTTGTTTCGAGATATTTAGCAAGCAGAACTTGTACTATGGAACCAGCTGACACTTATATGCATATTTTTTTATAAATACATTCTTAGAATACAATGTAACACTTCGGAATCGGAATAATTTCAATCAGATGTTTAACAATATTGAAAAACGTGTGAGGAATCCACGCTTCCTGTCACCCTGCGTTAACCAAAATTTTTCTTTAGTATTTTTATTACATTTTCTTCACCCTCACACCTTGTTTCTCCACTCGTGAAAACGTCAATTTTACATACTCCGCATACTCCAGGCGTATAATGTATTTGATATCTCAGTTGTTTTCTGTTAGGGATGCTACTTTTTGACACTACTACGATTTATAATTTATATTAATTTATAATAGTTATACCTACCTACCTACTTCCTGATTAGCCCTTTAGTTCCATAGAACATTCATAAAAAATCAGTTCAGTAAGTTCAGTTCAGTTTGGGCAAAAAGTCGGTTTCTCAAGTTTTTTAAACTTATATTAGATTTATGATTATTTTATAAGCTTACAGAGAGAAAAAAATAAAAAAAAATAAAAAAATTACGCATGACATAATCTTTGTGTCTACTAAAATAAGACAACCCTCAGTGTCAAGAATTGTGAAGGAAATAATTTGGATGTGTGAGGGGCCACACGGAGTGCGAGAAAAATATTATATTGCGTGTAGTGTCATAAGAACAAATACTTTTGTACACAGTGACACAGTGTCCGTTTTAGACGTAAAATTATATGTACGTAATATTTTATGTTCTGTGCCTGCCTATACAATCAAATAACTGCCAATCGTGTGAAATTTAGAACACACTTTAAAAAGAGTTTTCAGTTTAGTATTGGAGGTTGTAAAAAAACAGAAGCAAACAAAGTCACAGGTATAGAAAGAATAGAGTTCTACTATAATATTATGTATAGTAGTTTCAACACCCAAGCAGGTGTCTGTAGGAACTATATCATCACGCACACACTTCATACTCTATATACGTACTCAGTAGGAATAGGGGTGCGTGCTTAGAACTATTAAAAACAAAACGCCATTTTAGGATGTCGTTCTGTTTCTTGGTTCATACATATTGAAGGGTGAAATTCTTATTATCTTCGTAAATCTTTGTGAGTTCCTCCTATATATTGCATATTTTTGAAGTGAAAACTTCTTTAGCGGCGTTGAGCACTTTTTCTGTAATGGGTATAAAATCTTAAACTCGCGTCAGCGCGTCAGGACACGTGACCTGATCGAAAAAGCGTAAGACGGATGGAGAGTAGACAGCTATCCCTATCTCTACGGCGCGGCGAAAATGTATGCCTGGGCCTACTGTTTCGTTTAGGCAGCGCAGGGCGCTTGCGCGAATGTTCGTGTATGTTACAGCGTGCCAAATAACAAACAAGCCCCCCCTAACCATTCCAAAATATCAAACATGCTCAACGTTAATAATCAAGTTTTCACTTCTGCCGGCACTCCCGGAGTGCAACCCGTATTTTTTTTTTTATAACAACTAGTTGATGGAAGAAACAGCCGAAAAAAAACTCCGGGAATGCCGGCAGAAGTGAAAACTTAAACAACTATACCGCCCGACGCCCCCTCCCTCTTTTGGCGAAGTTTGTCGATCTTTGCCGAAGAGGTGGTGGTTAGATACATGACAAGTGACTAACAATGTCGCTAGTTCATTGGCTTATTCCCATTTCAAAAAATGCTCAATGCCTGCCTGTAGAAAAATTTCACTTCAAAAAACGAACAAATCTTTTGAGCTTTTTCTCAAGTATTTCAATTGCACTGATTTATTTTGCATTTTAAAATAAAAATATCTAACATAATATGTTTTTGGTGGTTTTATAATTATACATTTTAACGAAAATATAATAAGTATTGCCATAATAATTTGGCTCAACACATTTTAATTGTA
The DNA here is from genome assembly GCA_939531255.2 of Thera britannica. NCBI lineage: Eukaryota > Metazoa > Arthropoda > Insecta > Lepidoptera > Geometridae > Thera > Thera britannica. The sequence goes on along the minus strand of OW618039.2, from coordinate 6,724,312 downwards.
AACAAAAAGAAAAAATACAAAAACTATCCCTAGTAGAGAATTGAGATACCGATGATGGAAATTCAACAGACAGCAACGATTAATAAAAGCAAAGGCTAAGCTGAAATAAACTGAAGGCATTTAAAGCCGATCTACGAACTATCCGAAGCTTACAAGTTATCCAACTAATTATCCCACATGGAAACTAAGACGGGGATGTTTACCCGAAGTTCCTCCACTTTGGATAATGGAGGTAAACGGTATCTAATTCTTGCGTGAATTTCGTTGCAGTCTGTAGTTTGACCTGAGATTTGATCCCTTTATTTGCTACGAGGGACTCGCACTTGGCCTTTTTTAAATTTTATTATGGTAAGCTAGGTACGTTTTGAGAATGGAATAAAGTCCACTTGCCCGTCATAACATAACAACAAAATATTGATGACAAGAAACACAAGTGGCCGGATCAAACAAAGACCTAAGTGCGAATACCCAATATTGACATGTTTGTCGAAACAGATGTATCGTTTGACACTTTTTCAGTTACAACGGTCCAGTGTCAATATTGCAGGCAAATAGATTAGCGGCTACTATTGGTTTACGAAGCACTGCGAATGTGTATCGAGAATCAAGTGAGATAGCAAAATTTGAATGATCAAAAAGCTTTCGAACATGGCTACTTCTGTATTTTATGAGTACTCATCATAATCATCATCTCAGCCCAGTATCATCATATCATCCACTGCTGGGATTAGGCCTCCTTCATCTTCTGCCAGCCTCCTATGTCCTGCGCGTCTCTTATGTTTCCTGCAACCTTTACGATGGCGTTGACCATTGGCTTTCGGACGGCCTAGATTTCTTCGTGGGTACTTAAGGCCCACTGGATGTAAAGCAGTGACCATAACATAATATACACGCTTGTAACAACAGAGGCATCACTGGCCATTACTATTAGCACTCCTACTACAGCAAATAATAGCTTGCTTCTTTAAGATTCCAAGAAAATGATTAAAATAAAACAATATCAAAGTTACTTCGAGTTTCCATAGTAAAGTCGTACATTAAGCAGCAGTGGAGTACTGGATTTGATCCAGACCTGATCCACTGCAAATATTTGCCCCCACCTCCCGTGGGAACGAGCAACCCGACTATACGTAATCTGGCTGGGTAGCAGGCAAACTACTCTGCAACCTTATTTCAATGTGATAAGTCATAAAATCATAAACCACATCCATAGTAATGCAATGCTAGATGACAATATTCTAAAATGTATACTCGCGTAAGGAAAGAAAAACTATTGCGTGCGTTGAAATCTTTTACACTAATTTTGCATTTGTTGTTCATTCCCACTACAGACGAGTTTCAACTGTATTTTCATGTTGGCTAGGTGTATATTTGAACTGTTGCCAGTTATCAAACGTGCTAAGACTGCGTGACCGTAGTACGGATATTATGCCCTAACTAGAAAATGAGTTACAAAACCCAATGAATTTTTTTTCGTAAATATGTATAACTGTGCCAAGTAATGTACAAGCAATCTCAAATCGTTACTCCTATAGACTACCAACATTCACAAGTAATAGAAAGTGAAGTAGAGTGACCATTCCGATAAAAAATAAGTATTTGACAAAATGACCTTGTCTCCAGCTTCAGTGATAAAAAAAAAGACGATTACTGGCCTATATTTTATAAAAATCGGTTCATGACTGTACCCACATTGTTCCCGTTATTTCCCCAAAAAAATGCACATTGCGTTTACACACAGATCAAGAAGCTACATCATTAAATTGAACATTATATAACGTGTTAAACAGCTATCATCACGTTCTTTTTTTGAATAACAAGTGGTCACATACTGGCCAGTGGCCACCTAAAGAAAAGAGGTTAGTTTGCCAATAAAATAGAATGACATGCACAGAAATTTGCACTAAGCACATGTTGTTTTTACCCAGAACGATAAGATGCATTGTAAAAACAAAATCAATTAAAGTTAATTAGTGCAGTAAACAAGCACTTAGGAGCACAATAAGGGCCTAATTGGAGAATAAAAACACCGTAAAAATGATTACTATTGATATGGAAACTTGTTTTAAACTTTTTGACCAGTCAGACTATAAACAACTTAGCCTAATGTCACTGGCCGTGGTGGTCCAAATCAAAAAAGACCATCCATAAAATCTCGTAAAGTCGTAAGAGGCTTCCAAGGGTGGAAGTAGCATCACTTCAGTACATAACTCTTCATTATTGCGGTTATCAATCCATTTGCCAAGAGTAGGGACTATTTAAATTTGTGAATAAGTCAAATGACGGATGAAATCATGAGTCAAATGACTGATGAAGACGATCATGATTTGAGTTTGAAAAATAAAACAATACCTTTCATCACGAAAGAGGAACCGTTTCTACAGCTGATCAGCTGCCGCCAAATACATCTTTTGTTTAATGTTTTTATGGTGGCGCCTCTACTGTACAGGTAAGTTGACCAAACTATACCTGATAGACATCGCCCACGCAATTTAAAGCCGACTCCCAAAGTGTCTGTCGGTTTGACTTAGTGAAGCTTGCTAAAAGGATTACATTTTACACTCCAAAGAGGTCAAATTCAACCTTTTTAGTCTAAGAATCTATTGTTGAAGCCTTTATCTAATAGCGAATATTAGTTTTTGTACAAAGGGGTTTGGATGTCCCTTTGTGTGTCGGTTGAGAAGGTCCAATCAACTACACCTGCTTGGCTGCTCAAAGGACGCTCGAGTCGATGTCCCATTTGAGATTCCTATTTGAAAGTCAGTGGATTGTAATTTCTTGAAGTGGGGACAAAGGACCGAATTTGTAGTTAGGTAGAACTATTAATAGGTAGGTCTCTAATCATAAACTCAGCCAGGTTATTCGTATTCAATGTAAATTGTGCCTTTTCGTAAGTATGTCTGTCAGACTAGATCAAAGTGTAAAACCTAAAACTGATTTAGTTTTTCATTTCAGTATGTTGATTCCTTCAAAAACTGCCAAAAATGTTATCTTTCACCTTCTTGATCTATTGATTATTGTACTTTCATCTTTTCAGATTGCTTCTGCTATTTCAGCTAGTCGAACTAACGTAATAAATCAGATAGTAAGTAGCTTATTTGTTAAGATTTTTATGCATTAAAAATCTAGTAGCATATTTAAAATCTTTGACAAATATAATTTGTTCATCGTTCTGCAGTATCGGTTATTGGTAAACCCTCAAAACCACTCAGCAAATTAATGCCAATAGGAACCCTTCAAGATGGCTCAAGATTTTATCACCCCTAATAGACAATTCAGCCGGGCCCACCGCTGTCGCTCCAGTGCTTGCGAAAGGATACCTTTTGATCAATAACTGTATATAAATTACTGAGCATATGCCCTTTGGTGTTCAAGGAAGCGAGCCGTTCGCCAGCCTTTGTACTTTGCATATTTTATTTTTGCCGTGTGAAACTTTGTGTCTGGAAGGCTGGCATAATCGGATTGGACCATGGTAAAATTTGAGGTTATGGTTCAAATTAGGAATTTCTGATCATTTCAGAAGTCTCATAGATTTTCTGTACAAAATCTATCCACAGCTTCTGCATACACTGTGTTCTCGTGACTTTACCAATGTCCATCGATTGAGGGACTATTGTATACGCTTTGCCTTTTGGTTCGTGGTCGTCAATCGAGAACCTTTATCCACTGGATCTGGCATTTATAAATACAAAAGACAGTGAGGACTTTGCATAATCACATTCGGGATGCCTACCATATCTTTATCAGCACATTCGTTGTATTAATTACGTACTTTGAATATGAGGACTGGATGTACCAAGACCACTTTTGCCTTCAATATTTTAGCAAACAAAGGAAATAATGATGTCAATCACCAGTAAATAATTCAGAGTCATTAGTTGAGCACAGTCAGAATACTATAACACAAAGAATGTACAAAATTGTAATTGCCATTTTTGCCTTTTTCAAAGCAACAGTGACGACAGTTAAATATCGTAGATGCCCATCAACATGTTCCAACATTTTTCCCCTAGAAAGTTTTCTTGGGAAATGATGAATACTTCTAGTTACTAAACTCCCAGGGTTCCAGGGTTTTTGATGTAAATATAGCACCTAGACTTGCTTTTTAGGCTGATGAAGTTGTCTGCTATTGACCACAGTTTTTCTGTTTCAAGGTAAGTAGCTTCAATGAGAGCAGCACTAATAACTGCGATCACGATCGAAAGAAGACTAGCAAATACATCAACGGTCGCGCACCGTCTGGTTTCAGAGAAACTTCAAAACACTACACTTTATGAAGGCTCTATCAATCTACCCGCATGAATCCACGCATGATTTTGCAAGCCCAGACAGATGTTCTACGATCCAAAAGACACACCAAGCCGTCAATACACCGAATTAGATGCTCCAGTGATATCGGCTAAGGATTACCCGAACACAATTAAAACTGGTAGGATAAAAAAACTTTCGGTCTATGGTTTTTTCAGTACTATTGGGGGCTATTGTAAGTGAAGATGTTTGCTAAAAACGGTTGCAGAGTAATCCTTGATAAGTAGTCTTAGTACAGAAGAATAGTTATCTTATATTGAGCTTGTTTTTATATCATCATAACAGCATGGTTTTCGTTCTTTTTACTGTTTTAATATGCTAGCTACTTCTGCCGTGAATTAAGCATTGCTGTGTTTCGGTTTGAAGAGTGTGGGTGCTGGTGAAATTACTGGCACGTGAGGCTGAACATCTGTTTGATGCCACAAGTTGATGGACGCAGGGCATGTTTCTGACGTGCGTGACCTACTAAGTACTACTTTGTTAAAGGCGATGGTTACTTCTTAACATCAGGACATGTGAGTATATTATATGGTAGTTCCATCAAATTTGTATAAAAAAATCCTTTGAAAGCAAAAGGAGCTTTGTGGAAATCAGTGGACAACGAGGACTTAGAGTCTTTAAATTAATACGGGAAGTATGATCGAAAAACAAATCTACTTTCCCTATCGTACAAAAATATTTTACATGCAAAATTTACTGTCATGAAAGTGGCAAGTTCATCTTAGGCACTTTTATATGGTGTTGATTAAATTAGGTAATTATTTGGATTCCAAACCAATCAAACCTTTTTGTATTGTAAAAAATATGACCCCAACAGCGGCTTTTATGAAACCAAGGGTTCCCATTAGACCTCATCAAAGCAGCGACCATCAAATCGGACAAAGAGTATTAAATTGAGAAGAAGGCGCATGTCATAAAAATCCTGCTCCAATAAAAGGATTGGCTTCATTTTCAGATTCCATTTTCAAACGACGTAGTTTTGCGTTTGCTCTTTCTTTTTTCGGCTATTTGTGGGACGCATGTTGTGTCATTATCATTCTTATAGCAAAAAATAATCAAAACTATAAATTTCTTCACGTTGTTTTTCTCCAACATTCAGGAGCACACATTTAATAGAATACGATACATCTGTCTACTACCTTAAATATAAAATATTTAATGGTGATTAAATTATTGGACAAAAGTATTGCGAATATGGACGTCTGTCAGGAAACGTGTCTGTGTGGAGCTTTTTGCGACCGTAGAATGTCATTATAATTGACGACACGCCAATTCATAAAGCTGTTAACTGCGTCATAAAAGTGGTTTCAGTCCAGAGGTGTTGTAAATAAAGAGTGATTGCACTCAATATATTTTCAACCTTTTGGCGGTATAATGACGCATGTTTCACTTTAGAACGGTTTGAATGTATAATGAGCTTTATGATGTTACCTGTAGGTTCATTAAAGATTGAATGTGAAATAAAAAAAGCTGTACCACAGCGGTTCGTAATATTTTTCTGCAATTGCCAATATTTAGTGAAACTTTTACACTCATTTTCATAAACGTTTACTTTGAATGTTTTGCCTAATTTTGCTGCTATATAAATAACAGTGTATTTAATTGTCCTAGCTACTTTTAAACATTACGATTCAACTTAATAATTAAAACTAAAACAGAGTGTTGAAACCAGATAACTATAAATTAATATGTAAGTAGGTATATCTTATTTAGGATTATGACCACGCTCTACTTGTTTCAAGGTTGTTAATTTAATTATAACTCAAATCTATAAAAAGGGGTGATAAAATACGCAAATATGTAGTTTATTTTGAGCTCTAATTAATTAGGTTTAAATTTAAGACCAATAAATTTCTAATCCAATTTCTTTTTATTTAGCTTACTACTTTTAGAATAATTCCAAATCATTAAAATAGTGTTTGGCTAAGTTTACATTTTATTAATTTCACAGTAAATAATAATGATATATGGGATTCTAAGACAAAACAAAATCATTTTTTGTATCGGTGAGACCGGTTTTATATTTTTATTATAAAAAAAATAGCCACTTTACTTTACTTTAGCCACACCTCTAACTTTAAATCGTAGGCAATTTATTTTTAGTCCGTTCTGCACACATTACATTCTTTGACTGAACACATCTGATAATAATTACCAACTAAAACGAATCGGAGAAAGTTCAAAACTACCAAATCTTTAAAACAAAATCAGTTATGCTTTTCCGTAAATAATTTTAAAACGTGGCTACACGTGCCTATAGTAAAGTAAAAACTTCAAAATAATCAATTATACAGTCGTTATAGTATTGCGTAAGTACTTTAATTGAGACTTTATTTTAATGAAGTTAAAAGTGAAAACAACTACGATGAATAAATAAATAAATATTTTGGACAATCCAGAAAACACTATCTAGCCTCAAAATAAGCAGAGCTTGTACTGTGGTAAGCAGATAGCTGATATAATACTTTTTTTTTTGTAAATAGATACTTAGAATACAATATAACACCCGGACCAGCACTTGACAAAGAGCTCTGCTACTACTATATCTAATTCTACTCTACATAACGTACTTTTAAGGTCACAAGGACTATATTTAGAACCTTTAGTAGGTGAATTTAGACCTGACAAAAGTAAACAGGCATTTGCATCTATTATAGATGATTTATAATTATAGCGTCAGGGGCAACTAGTGGTCATGCCTACTTGCGAGACGCTATAGTGCCTGGGACAGGATTTTGTAGATGGAATAGGCTTGCTCAGCACCTATAGGGGCACCTGACAGCTTAGTCGGCCAAATCCACAGGAAAAACCATGATCGTGCGGAGCCGACTAAGCCGTGGGTTTCCTTCACCGTTTGAGAGCACTAGCATTGTATGTACTCATAAATTTCCTCACAAAAGTTCCAAGCAAAAAATATAATGAAACATAGGGCTTGGTTCTTTCTGTAATGTTGCATGATCGATTATCGATCTACTATATCGATACCTAATAAACGGTAAATATCATCGACAAAACCAAAACATCGACTGTCATACAAACCTAACATCGATAACGTCGATATGAAAAATAGATGGCGTTTACAATCGGCATGTTTGACAGAATAGGACAAAAAATATAAGACAAAGCATCATTTATCGTCCGATCTTTGTTAGCTGTGGCAGATATATGACGTGCTGGCAGGCTGTTTGTTTTTTTTTAATTTATTGTCTAATAGGTATACTTAAGTATGGGGTATGGCGTGTTTTCCTGATGGCTGTAATTAATTTTAAAGGCATTGCTGAAATAAAAGTATTTTTATGTCTAGCGATGGGCTTTATTAAAAAATCTGTCAGAAGATTGATAATTTTTAACACTATTGTCATCTTATGAAGTTTGATAATAGTTACATTATGACTGCCAATATTTATTTATTTATTAGGCCAGTTAACGAGAACTTGATCTAATAAATTTTATAGATATAGAAAAACACATCTTTTTGATAAAGGCACATCACTAGTTTCTGAAAACATGAAAGTTCTATTCACATAATTTATATTTAGTAGGTGAACACTTATTTTTTTTTGTATACCACAGTGTACTATATCAAAAAGTCAGTCAGCTGGTCGGAATTCTACGCATACCGTAGCCCGACCATCGTTATTTCAATTACCTGTCCTTCGTCAAGACAAAGGAGGACTGACACCTAAAAAAAAACAAAAAAAAACGTTCCTCTTATCTATGATCGGATCGCGGTGTAAACGTACTCAAGTGTATTATGTTAAGGCTTTTTCGGAAGCCTTTTTGAAAACGAAACTGAGTTTTTGTGTAAACCACTTTTAATGCGAATCTGGGTGGCTTTTTCTGATTTTAGAACGTGTGAGACATTTTAAAACTAGAGTTTTTAAGTAGGTACTGCTTAGATTTTATATTGCGGACAACATTTTTTTATGAAATAGGATAGCCAACATGCTTCTGGTTTTTGAATGCTACGAGTAAGATGTCTGGCAGCGCATTAGCATTGCTTTTCAGCGTGGCAATGCCGCCAGCATCTTTTGGACGCTTCCGTCTGGTACTGATTTGGATCAGTTGAGCTATCTCTAGATCATTTTTAACGGCCTGCAGATAGCTCAATAGTATTTGTATATTTTGTAAATATTTGTTTAATAAAATTTTTCCTTGTTATTAAAAATGTACCAGTTTATCTACCTACTTGCCACATCCCGAACATCCAACTGTTTTAAAAATCGAAAACTATAATTTTTTAAAATGATATCTCTATAAATCACTAGCTAACGGCCACTTCCTACCTGAATACACTATTGAAAGGTAAACCATCATATCCCTATGTAAATAGGGCTTAATAGCCGTTCCCTACAATGTTCACCCGCTGGGCTCTGGGCCCTAACCATTCCTGTCACTATAATTTCTCTTGCAATGAAAAATTACCTTTAAGCACAGTACTTTTAGGTTCAATATGGCAATGGATAAATATTAGATGAGCGCCAAGAAGGTCTTATTCCCCTCTTATGTTTTTTTTTACAACATTCATAACTTCGTTACATATTATAGGTTGCGCATGATATTCAAATCGGGGTTTTTAAAGTAAAAGATAGACAAACGAGCTTACGGCCCACCTGATGGTGAGCGGTCACCGTCGCTCATAGACACCAACAACACAAAAGGTGCTGTCGTTGCGTGGCCTTAGCAGGAGTTTTTTACGTTTTTCTTGATGCTATTCATGTTGTAACTATTCGAGTTGTTTCATTTAAACATAGTATCATTTTCTAAGTGATACTTCTACAAAATGTACTTAAAACTATTCTGTGCCCACACCCTTGATTACAATATCACCCACATTATAAGCCCCGAAAAAAGGCAAAAACGTTGATCCTCGAAAACGCTACTTCATATTGTATTTTGACATGGGCTATTGTAGGTTGATACGAGATTTCATGGTTATTAAAAGGACAACACAAGACATGGAAGCAAAAAGTTTGATTGGAATTGGTGACGGTTTTACTGGAATAAAACTGCCTTTTACGCACTATCGACGGATGAATAAGTAAATTTGACAGCTATGTATCAACTGTCATTCACCATACTATTTCAGCTAAGCGATTGTGTAATTCTGTTGCAATCAAAATTATGATACTAACAACGGACAGCGATCACATAATCTTGTTGCCATCAATTTTTGAACACTATCTGTTGCTCTACTAGTTTTAAAAAGCGAAGTTTCTATTCGCTATTTCATGTTTAATCTTCTTGAAATCATTGTCAAAGATAAGTTTTCAATTCGTTTTTTTATTGCAATCGATGCTCAATACAATGACAGGTGCAACTAGGTTTTGATTGCAACAAAAGTTACAAAATCGCCCCACAGTTAATTCAAAAAGTGACAGTCGCTCGTGCTGCCACCTACAAAAAGCTTTGCGTGTTCACCCCTTTCTTTCAGGGTTGTAGACGTCTTTCTTCCGAAGAGCTGAAGGCTGCTCAGGTGTCATAGATCTTTAATCAGTCCTAAACGACCTCACCTCATGGTGGGCGTTGATAGCTGCGACAGTTTTTATAACTATTGTGGCTTTCATCGTATCCTTCTGTTTATAATCCCCTTTGTGAATGATTACACAAAAAAAAAATTTAGTTTCTTTGCATAAGCCAACCTTTGCACTGTGTTTTGTACGTTTATTCTATCGTAATAGTTTGCATAATTATGATCTCCATGTCCGTAATAAATTCTACTATCACACTTCACCAATCCCAATCTGCAAATTAAAATAGGTACTCACGAAACCGTGCTTATCACTGATGTTGTTCGTTAGTTTCAGCTTGTGGAAAGAAACCACTTTCTGCATCCACTGCTCCCCTGTCGAGGGTGAGTCGGGGTGGATGTACATCCTCTTCGGCATTTCAGGGTCCGCTTTACCAGCGACCATCCATCGGCTGGACAAAAATGACAGTTATAGAAATGTAGACGAAAAATCTTGATACTTTAAAAACATACAAATTTTGGAATAAAGCACTTTATTTGATAAAAGGACCTGCGAGAAATTATCTGGTAGCTGCGAAAAAGTTAGTGAAATCATTTTCATAACTGTTGCAAATATGTTCTTCATTTACTCAGGGATTTTTTATTCATTTATTCATCACCAGCTTAAATAAACCCACTGCTGGACATAGGCAATAGGACATAACCTCTCCCATATTCTTCCTGGAAGAATGATTTTAAGCTTTCACTATTACTTAAAGCATAACCAACAAACTTACTGTAGTGTCTACTTGGCTTTACAACGCAATACACAAAGCATCAACTTTGATGCGACTGAGCCTTGATACATTTTGTAGTTCTCAACGAACTATTTATTACTCTGGTCATGAAAATTATTGTCGGTCAAGTTTATTCGATCAAACCTCAGTCTCATGCAATATGTACGATGTGCTCGATCGTATATGATCACTATATTAAAAGCAACAACGTGTGAAATAATGCAACTAATAACATATAACAACAAAATGTAAGGCAACATTATTTTCAAATATTGATTAACTATAACCAAACCAAAATCTTAATACCTTAACATTCTACCAAAACTACCAAAAAAAATTACTTAAATGTTAATATACAATGGTATGATAATTACCCAATATTATTTAAACCCACATGCATTAACCAACAAATACCACTAAATAAGTAACAGGGTGTCGCACAAAATACCATGCTGTCGGTAAATAGTGGCATGCAAGCAATCTATCAAAATATTGCCGGTACAGCCGTGCACAAAAAAGTAATGCGAAAAGAGATCTGCGTGCAGCGGAATGTAAACATTTCAAACGACCAAGGTGCTTTGAACCTTCTATAATATTGACCGAAAATCAGTGACCAATAAATTATAGAACGTAAGGTTCAAATAAGAGAGAGTGAGAGAAAGAATTAAAAATAAACTGAATTTTTGGGTTGAAGGAACGGTTTTTATCGTCGTCGCGTTTTTTTTTTAATAAATAGGAAACCGCGCAGATCTCCCGGATTACATATTTCAATACGTCCGCATGCTTCTTGCCTTCAGTTCGAATTACATTAAAATAAGGTTTTACCCGCACTAATTCTTATTTTAATTTAATTCCCTTCTATATACCTGTTGTGGAATTTGTATCTGCAATCGTCGGCAGCTACGATGTCCATTAGCAAAATGTACTTCGCTTTTTTATCAAGACCAGAAACACGAACTTTGTAGGCAGGAAACATACGTCTGCAAGCAACACGGAGAAAAACATGGATTGGGACTTGTTCTTAGCGACAACGATTTGACATCACGTCGATTGTGAGACGGCTTGCTGGACTAGTTTTCGCTTTTTACATACATTTATTACCGGGAATTGGCTGCTTTAGCTTGTGATCTTGTCTCGCGTTAATTAGATTTCGTTTCTTGCTACTGTTTACGTTGTACTCACTATAACATTCTATACAAGAAACTAGAGTGTCAATATTTTTACTATACCATTTAGTACAGGAAAAAGAAATGGATTAGAGAGAACTGAACGCAGAGATGACGTCTGCCAGAGGAAAATGGTGGAGGAAGTCATGTTGTGCTGACCCCACATAAAGTTGAATAAGGGCAGTAAGAAGAAGAAGAAGAAGAAGAGTTGATTTATTTTTATTTTTATTAGGTTTAGACAGAAAACTACACTGTAAGTTTTAGAACATATTTTTCAAAACTCGGATTTATCAAGTATAGCAGTAGCATGATTATTACTGTCGTTCTCCTACTTTCAATTAAATGCAACTTGGATTCTTGTAAAAAAATAATGTTATCAAAACAGAGCCTGATCTAACCATGTCGCTTTCCCGAATTGACCGCCACGACGAGGTGTTACAAAGAATTTTTGACACACAAAAACGTCGTGTTTCCGCTACAGACAAGTGAGACAACCAAAAAAGGCGCAGTAATGTCATTGTGCGGTTTTGCGCTGTGGTACAGTGTTGGCAACGCACGTGATCAAATGCGGTACATGACTTACACGGACTTAGTAACATTACCACTACTGAAGTCGATTGCTTTTACTATGGATATACGAATAATTCCACTTTAGATGTAGGCAAGCAGCTAACTGTCACTGACGATTCCAAGAGATCAGGCTAAACCCAAGATACTACACTCGTTAAACATCAGTAAAGTATTCCAAATTTCATTCTTTCTGAATCTTCGTTGCATTTTGAATGTAAATTAAGATGCACATTTTGTTATAGCCCGTTTGCAGTCTGAGTATTTGTTTAGAACGCAGGGTAAAGCAGTGCGATCAGTTGATCAAGGAAACGATTCGACTAAACAATCAATCGAGTAATTGGTACTAAGTAATTTATGCATCGAAGATTTGTAATAATTAATTACCATATTAACAGCGCTAGGCGGTCGGCCTTTGTCGGCGTCGTATCAGTGTACGGCTGAGTCACAGTCGCATTTCGGCCGGAATGCTCGGTCGTATTAATTAACGAATATTAAATCGAAGTTTATCGGCCACATCTCGATGTTGCCAAACTGGCGAACCGAGCGGCGGGTTTGATATTCGACAATCGACAGACATAAACCGGAGAACGAATCTTATCGGTGCTGTCATCAAGCATCAAACAATGTACACGATCAAATACGATGATTATCGATTCGACGAGCCCCCGAGGGATGCCACTAAGATCGACGGAACCCGGTTCCTTGTCGAGATCTCTAATCGAGTCGAATTTAATCCCAATTTTGGTTAATTTGGGAGAAGAGTGCGAGTAGCATCGGTATTTCTCACCTCTGGTGTCGGTCGCTTTTTACATTACCGCTGCGGCGTTTAAGACAAAGATATTTTAATGATATTACCCATCAGATGTGAGGTGAATCCTTAATCGGCGGCTGATTCCGAGGCTGAATCGTCGCGCGATGTCGTTGCCCTTAAATTAAGCGTGTTTCTGACAAATTGTTTAGACGCAATTAAAGAACGCATCGAAATTGTGATGGGAACTAGTGCATTGCGTGAGGAGAATCACAAGCTAAATGAAAACAAGCGTGTAACGGAACGCAGTTTAAATGGAATGAGCATCTCCCAATCAACGGTGATATCTATTAGTAACCGGCAATGTGGCGTCAGTGACGGCGCCAAATTCTCGGCGGAGGTCTCACACGAGCGATTGTTTGAGCGACACGGCGGCAACAGTTTCTGTTATTGGGCAACCTTATTCGGATCTCACCGGGTTCTGCTCAACAAATCGTCCATGTAAAAGTACAAGTAGGCCGGCAGTCAAGCGTCAATGACGCAAAACTCTCGGTTGTTAAACATCGGCAGGCGAGAAAGAAGAGTTATGTGCGGTGGTGGTCTCCAGCAGGCAATGGATGGTACCTGTTGTGGAACTTATATCTGTAGTCGTCAGCGGCTACGATGTCCAGCAGCAGGATGTATTTTGCCTTTGCGTCCAAACCGGATACGCGGAACTTCATTTGTGGGAACATTTGTCTGTGAATCGCAAATTCACGTTGTTTATTTGGAAGTGACCAAGGCATTGGAAACGAAATCTGGAAATTCACATGGAATACAATATTAAACTAGTAAACTTATAGTTAGCATCGTCATTGCTCGTTACACATTACGATAGGCCAAATGTATTATCCAAACTCTTTTCACGAAAGTAATAGCTATCTCAAGGGACACTACTGGGATCTACACTGGGACCCTTCTTTTAATTTAATTATTTGATTAAAGATTGACTTGGAATAATTTGGTACCAAACACCATCTTGCCCTCATCCCACGTTAAATAGGCTCGGCACAACAGGTTTTCTTTTCTACTTTGTTCTACCAGTCGTCATCTCGGTCACTCCTATCTTAAGCAATCAAGAAACATTAAAAATAATCTTAGTTCAATCGGTCCTGACTGCAAGCTCCAAAGGCATGATGTATAGAATCCTTTAGATGGCACAAAACTCTACCAACAAGCTATGCCACTTGCTCATGCGAACTTATTTACCAGGCAATGAGAACCTCACTCTCTCATTAGCCTGTATTTATAGGCACTACGTGATAAACACACAGCTAAGCGGCTTGATGGATGTCGTGTCGTGTCGTGTACGAGCCGAATACGGAATGAGTGACAAATAGGTGTTGAGTTCGTTGTGTACCGTGTGATAGGCGATCTATATATGTCTGAAGCCTCCCTTGCATACATCCTGATGCGTTGACCTGGCCATCTTTGTTTTTGCAACTATTGTGGTCAACCAGCCGTTCATCAACAGATAAGAATCTATCGCTCGTATCTTGTCCTCAACTCATACTGACATCACTACAACTGACTTTATTTTCATCACAATTGCTGTAAAAGAGCACAAATGTTTGTATTCTGGCGTTAATCGTTCGTTCTCATTCATCTACAAAAACTACATTTTAATGATACACTTTGGCGTTAATCGTTCGTTTTCATTCATCTACAAAATCTACATCCTCGTTTTTTTAATGATAGATATTGCATTAAATTTTAGACGCTTTGATCTTTAAGCGTATTCACCTTAAGTCTTGCACACATCTAGGAGATTTGCGATGGCCATGGTTAAGGTGATAAGTTTCAGCAAAGGGTTTTGCATATATTCGAACACACTGCCGCAAACTTTGACAGTGCGATATTTGACAGCGATGCACTGATTGTCATTGCAGGTATTCTAGATATGCGCAAAGCTTAAAAAGACCTACACTCTTCCTAAAGTATTCTTCCTATTTTTATCGTGTCACTGGTTCCTTCGAACTAAGTGTGATGAACAACATGGCTCTTTTCGGTCACTTGGCACATAGTTTCGAACTTTTTAGGTTCTACGACATGCCTACAGTATAATATAGTAATATATGATTGAGACATCAAACCCGATACGCTATGCAGAATGATTGTAGACCGCAATATCTATAAGCGTTGGAATACAATGTCTATTATTTAGTATCAATTTGTCAGTCTACTTGCGTGGTACGTGTAACATTATCCTGTGTCGATATGACCTTCTGTTAGGTCGTTTGGAAATTGTTGTTGTTTTAGTTATTAATAGACAACTCACACCTACAGTTTGCTTGTGTGGTGTGCTACTACTAGTTCCTATCCCGCCTTCCAATCCTAAGGATCTTAAAAAAGGGCGTTATCAAATATTTAAAGGGTCAGCAACACGCGAGTGATGCCTCTGGTGTTGCAAGCGCCCATAGGCTACGGTAACCGATTTCCATCAAGTGGGACGTATGCTTGTTTGCTAAATGAGTTGCATGAAAAATAAACTATTAAAAAAATTTGAAAGTTAAGTTTAGTTTTTATTTAATTAACAATTTTTTTGATGGTCTTTGGTTTGGTTATTGCAATTCAGAGCTCTCTATCGCTTTAATTATACAAAAATGCATTTATTTTTCTTTTACAAAGTTAGGTTAAAAAAAAATACGCTCAGTGTAGGTAAGTACAAGTGTTAGTTAGCCTGCTTTAACATCGTATGCCTACTGAAAGCTGATCTTTTGAACCACCAACTTCATCAAAAATCACAAAACAATCGCATCTTTGAAACAGTCAAAGATAAGTAATTAGATAGGACAGTCAATCATTTCATAGTCCCACAGTGCCTTCTTTATACCTATGTGCAATAAATAAAAGGCGATAATGGAACAAACACTGTGTTGTCAGTAATTAATTGCTGAATGACGGATTGGTTATAAACTTCTCTATTTATAAGGCTCGCAGGTTGTTAACATTTGGAGGCATTTCTTGAGAAATAAGTTATTTTGTTTACCTATTCATTTTGTATTTTGAAGTTAAACAGGGTCTCAAGGCTTCAATATATGTGACGGGAAATACTTCAAACGGAATGGACGCGTGACTTTCATCATACTTATATTTATAACTAGTGGCCGCCCGCGGCTTCGCTCGCCCGTTCCCGTAACACCCCGTTCCCGTTGCTTTTTCGGGATAAAAAGTATCCTATGTCCTTCTCCCGGTTCTAAGCTACCTCCCCACTAATTTTCTGCCAAATCGGTTCCACCGTTCTTGAGTTATAAATAGTGTAACTAACACGGCTTTCTTATATAAATATAGATATTAGTAGAGGAAAGATTTGATTGATACGTTTGCAAGGAATAAACTTAATAAAACTGGTCAAGTGCGAGTCGGACTTGGATCATCTGTAAAAAATTTAAATCTAACTATCACGGTTCATGAGATACAACCTGCTGACAGTCAGACAGACAGACAAACAGACAGAGAGTCTTAGTAATAGAGTAGAGTCCCGTTTTGCCCTTAGGGTACGAAACCCTAAAAACTACTAAGAGACTGGTAAAATACGGAATGAGTATATCAGGGGAAGTTTGAAAGTATCGCCAGTGGCAGAAATATTGAAGAGCAGGCTAGCGTGGTACGGGCATGTCATGAAAAGGGATGAAAGTCATGTGACTAGAAGACTGTGAATGCATATATGTTGGTAGAGGTAGAAAGAAAATATGGATGATTTGTGTGAAAGATGACATGAATAAGAAAAGACTGATAGAGATAGATAGAGAGGAATGGAAGAACATGCTATGCCGACCCCACTTAAAGTGGATAAGAGCAGGAAGAAGAAGCTTAAAAACTACTGGATTTCAATAATCTTTCTGTGCAACTAGTGCGTTTAACTCATAAGAGTCAAACCTTTGAAGTAAGTGGAACACAGTTGACCTCATACTTTGAACTCAAGTTCAGCCTCACAAGTTAAACAATTCTTGACCTTAATTACTCGTAATAGCTTCTAAATTCCATTGACTAATAACCACTTGTGAACGCTTACTAATTAACAGTAAACCAGTGATTAGATTCTAGCGTATGAAGAATTAATCTTTATGTTTTCGGTTAATTTTATTTGTTGATGATCTTCAGTGGGCCTACCACAAGCTCTGTCTTGCTCTGTCTCTGGTTTTGAGTCTGTGTGAGTGTTGACTAAATAAATCATACGTCAAAACGTCACACACACAGTAAAATAAATACTGGTGAGCAATCACACAGACTCAAAACCAGAGACAGAGCCAGATAAAGCTTGTGGTAAGCATACAGGCATTATTGAATTTTGTAATTAAAATTATAATTACAAGTAGCTTAAGGCTTCGTCACTAAAGTAAAAAGTAAACAGGCCTTTGCCTCTATTGTAGATGATTTATATAGCGTCAGGGGCGACCGGTGATTACTTATGCCCCTACTTACGGGACGCTCCAGTACCTGGGATAGGATTTTAGATGGAATAGGCTTGCCCAGAACCTTTACCATCCTGACAGCTTAGTCGGCCTAATCCATAGGAAAGACAATGGTCAATACGTGCGGAGCTGACTAAGACTACTAAAAAAAGTAAAACAAATAACGTGCAAAAAAATATTTATTTTATTTTATTCATAATGTTTCTTAATAATAGTTTTTGTAAATGCATAATGTATATTCATACATACATACATACATACATACATAAAATCACGCCTTATACCCATGGGGGTAGGCAGAGATCACGGATTTCCACTTGCTACGATCCTGACACACTTCTTTCGCTTCTTTCGCTTCATTCACTCTCATAACATTCTTCATACATGCTCGTCGGTTTAGGGTACTCCTAACCTGGCCTTTCTCTAAAACGTTCTGTTGTAAATAATAAATTCTTCATTTATAAAGAAACAAAATTGCAAAAATTGCATTGTTTGTTAAAAAATTATAAGCATGTGTGTGTTGAATAAGTAGATGTTTTTTCTATAAAAACGAACTTTGAAATCTAAAAACCAGCTACCACAGATTTAGATCCTCAAAAATGTATTCGGAAATGATAGCACGCAGATTCCATCGCCGCTAATATCGGATAAAGTGCTAAAACCTAGCTTAGCCTACTCTAGTCGAGTACTTGCAGTCGCTATGCGCCCGGCGTCGGCACATTCGCGCGAAAACGAGCTGCGGTGGCCACACTTACACCAACACTGATTAACAGCTGATTTGGAGTATCTCAGAGATATACAAGTTAATTTTGCAAGTATTTTTAAAAACACCCGATTGAAGTGATAAATAACCTAGAACATACAAACGGCTGCATGGACTCTACCAAAGGAACAATCAGGATTCGTTTTCTATCATTTTGAGTCACATAGCTCTTTCATTTTAATTGTTTTCTGGTGTTATTTTGAGTCCTGTTACGTAATTTCGGTGGTATTTCAACCAACATTACTTGAGATCTTAACTCAAAGTGTGATCAGTTGGAATGAAATTGATTGATATGTGATATCCTGATTTTAACGAAAATGTTTCCGTTGCTTTTAAAGACCAAAATCTTCCTCATTCGATGATTAAAAACAAACCCTCTAAAAATATTTAACTAGCGTTTAACACTTGGTGCAGACTGGCCGCTCTTGAACGAAGCCACAAGAATGCCTCGACGTGTCAGATGCACCCCCTCCCCCGTACCCCCTGGATAAGGGTGGCGGCCCACGATCCTCCAATTACAGAGTAATTGTGGGGATTAATTAATAGTCTTTTAGCGACACTTTGCATGATCACTATAATTTTGGACGCGCGAGATCCGAAATTACGAAAAGGTTTGAATTTTAAAGTCTACCCTCATAATTCTTCTATTTAGGTGTTGCCACTAAACAGTAGACCTTAGCACTTCTCCGGCTTCATCATCATCGTCAGCCTGAAGAAGTCGACTGCTGGACTTAGGCCTCCCCTATACATTTCCAGGAAGAACGATTCTGAACCCTTTCCATCCATCGACTTTTTAAAACCGTTTAAAAATACCTAATTAAAATCCCGCATTCAAGAGAAATATTAATAGGTTTTTGTTTTTAATATACTCGCTAGCTTATGAATGAAAAATCAATTAAAAATTATAGTTCTTATAAACCACAATGTGCAAGTCTCGCCGTTGCATTCCACCATTGCTCATTTACACTAACAGCCATATTTATACACGCTCTGTCACTGTCTGTCATTACACAGTGGTAAGAGATGGCAATAGTTCAAGCACTGTTTATCTTTTGACATATTTTTATAACGCCATTAATAGCTAAGGTGTTTCATTTACTCGTAGCTTAGGCCATGGCGTTCTTAGTGATCAATTACCGTATTAAAACGGGCGTAGTTGTATAGATCTTTCAATAAATAATGAACGAAAGGAGCCTTTAACAGGCACACTTAAAACCCCTTCACCACAGAACTAGTGACAAGGTAAGAAGAAGAAGAATAAGTAATAGTTGCTATAGAAATAATTTGAGAAAAAAATATTCTTATGATATTATTTTTTTAATATGTTTTGTGCATTATTTTTGCAGTTCTAAGACAACTGGTCTTCCTAGCACCACATTGTTTACTGTAAAAGTTTAGAATAAATGAAACATTATTGTAGTTAGTGATCCAGCTGTATAATTTTAGCTGTGCCAAACAAACAGGTGTATAAATAATTTGAATTAAAAAATGACGTAACGACAAAATTAAAATACCAGATCAAAATGTGTAGCTTCAAACAAGTTTCTAATAGTTTGACTATTTTCTGGCGCAGACGTAGAGAACATGAATGACGCTATAGTCCAGTCATTTAAGCTTAAATTAGGTAGCTTTAATTACTAGGGCATTCTAACTTTGGTTAAAAATAGTGAGCCAATTAGATAAAATAAATTTTAATTAGTTTCGAGTGACGAAGATGAAAAGACAATTAGTAAAGAAAGTTTCTAGGATTTTTATTTAGTAAAAGAAACAATATTTTTTTATTAAAATATCACATTTTTGGAAAAAATACCTTTGTTTCTCAAGCTTCTTAGATTAAATTAAATGTAAAATAATGTTTTACACCATTTTTTTTCTGGATAGTTAAGTTATTAAGTACATACTATTAATATGTATAAGTAATTAATATATTTATTTTCTGTTTCTTGATTATAAACTAAAAACCTTAACTTAACAAAGGTGGTTTAAAATTAAAAAAACGAATAAGCTTTTTTTTTTACAATTTTTGTTGCTTTCCGCGCCATGTGTGGCACGCTACTCACAGCCGAATAAAATAGTACCACTGATCGTCTATAAAGATAAGTGAAATTCCACTACCGAACACCATCTAGCTAATTAATAAAAAATACTGAATTGGAGAATGTAGCGTGTGCTGGGTGAAACCATAAAAACGACACTTTTAAAGAAAGACACACTGGCATGTTATTAAATTTTATTAACCTAACCTAAAAACGTAATTTTTGCTTGTTTTTATTCAAGGACTGAAAAAAGATTTAAAATTATTGACTTCCTAAATTGAACCGGTAGTTTCAAGAAGGGAATAAATGACAAAAATTTATAATTTGACATTTTGATGAAAACGTCATCTCTAAAGGTAGACACATCTGTTAGCATTAAGAACGGAACAAAATCCGTTTTCGCTGCGGAGTTATAGGCAGGTAAACAAGCTAAAGCCTACAGTGGTAAAATACCAATAAATGACAAAAAGATGGAAGACGTCCGCAAAATCATTCAATACATCAGGAAGATAAGAAGGAGTTCTACCTGAACATACTGACGTGGCCAACCACTTTTGCTGAGACGACTGATGAGGCTTCCGTCGAGTCGGACCGTTAGGTACTCGGACCGCAGTCCCACTCGCCGGACTAATTTAATTTTATTATTTTTCTTCCGGCGACTCGGACCACTTTTGAAATGATCGAAAAAACCTATTGTTCAAAGCAATGAAGTACAGTCAATGGAAAGAGTAGGTGCACAAAGTAAACATAAAGAATAAAACTCTTTGATTTAAGACACAATTTATTAAAAAAAAATCTAATTATTAACAGTTATCTCGCTTCTCGAGATCGTTTCTTCCTCATACCCATAAACTGTGGAATGAGCTTCCACCTGAGGTGTTTCCTCTTAATTACAACATGAATAGCTTCAAGAAAAACGTTAAAAAATTCCTCCAGGGTAGGCAACGCAACGACAGCACCCTTGGTGTTGTTGGTGCCTATGGGCGACGGTGACCGCTTACCATCAAGTGGGACGTAAGCTCGTTTGTCTAACTTTTAGGTAAAATTTTTTTTTTTTTTACCTCTTTGGAAGTGTCTCTCGCGCAAACTATTCAGTTTAGAAAAAAACGATATTAGAAACCTCAACATCATTTTTAAAGACCTATTCATACCCACACGTATCGGTTTGACGAAAATAAAATTTTTGAATTTCAGTTTCAAGTATGGGGACCCCCAAAATTTATTGTATTTTTGTGTAAAAATCTTAATGCGGTTCCCATAATACTCGCCAAGTTTCATCAGCTTTTACAGTTTCGGAGAAAAATGGCTGTGACATACGGACGGACAGACAGATAGACATGACGCAGTCTTAATTCGTTTTACTTAGATAATACGGTCTTTGTTATTTAAATTGTGACTAAGATTAAACTTTGTGACTTTTGCACTGACATACAACCAGCCATAATCGATTAAATCCGGTGGGAGATGAGAAAGAGCCTTACGCCACAGACTTCGGTTGAAATGAAAGTAACAGCCTACAATTTGATTGATTTTATTCGTTGCATTACAAATGTTCTTATTCGCACATCGCCATAGTTTTGAGCCATCTTTGTTTATTCTTTTTAAATGATATTTATAATCAGCTCTGCACAAAAGTTTACATCCTCTTTGTGTGACATCAATGTGAAAAGATGTCTGTACGAGAGATGTTTTAGGGCCACCTTCTTCCATTTTAATACTTAGTTCTGAAATCGAAATATTATATTTATATTTGCAACGACTAAATAATATTTAATAAAATACATAAATATTGTGGACAATCCACACAATACTATCTAGCCCCAAATTAGGCAGAGCTTGTGCTATGGGAACTAGATAGCTGATATAATACTTGTATACTTTTTTTTTCTAAATACCCAATTAGAATACAATATAACACCCAGACAGAGAACAAACATCTGCGTTCACCTCACAAATATTGGTTCTCAGTGGGAATCGAACCCACGACCTACGGAGCTGCTACTATCGCAACGTCTAGGATAAGTAGGTACAAATCATCAATAAATTTATAGGATGCAAGTTTATATTTAAGTTAATTTTATAGTCATAACTTTTATAAAAAAATTGGCAATAAATAATATTTTTTAATTGACATTTCACTACTACTTAACATTTCGTATTTATGTCAGATCTGTTTCTGGCGATGACTGTACAATTAACGTCACGTGGTTTGTGGTCCGAGTCGCCGGAAGAAAAATAATAAAATAAAATTACTCCGGCGAGTGGGACTGCGGTCCGAGTACCTAACGGTCCGACTCGACGGAAGCCTCGACTGATGATGAATGAGACGGCTGAAGACGATAGACGATGTTTATGTTATTTTATTTTCCATTTAAGTTTCATTGTAATTTGCAATAAATAGTAGTTTATTAGTGACTTTTTGTTTTTTTTTTCATATTTTAATGCATTAGTTTGAAGAAGGGACTAAATCCAAAACATTTAAACCATTATATCTAACTACTGAAAACCTACAGAAATAATATTCTATTGCTATAGTATTAGGAATACAATCTACTTTATTCCATCCATAGGTCAACCATCAGAAAACAGTAAAATATAGAAGTAATACAGTTTTTTCGCTCTGCTGAAAAGTTACGTCGGGTGATGTTATTCCCTTCTTGAAACTACCGGTTCAATTATGCATTACAGTAAAACTATACACATTTTACAAATTCAGTTTGCATAGCAATAGTGTGGCAGTTATTTCCTAAAAAAGTAATTTTATTTTTTCATAAAGTTTTCTTGGGATAATTTTCATTTAACATAATTCATAATTGCATTTACCTAAAATAATTTAATGAAACCAAAGATATTTTTATCAACATACACAGATACCTACAGGTTTTTTTCTATACTATTATATACTATTTTTCATGAAATTAGTATTTTACTGAACTTATGAATTGTCGGACAATCGATGCCACTTTTAGCACAAAGAACTAGCTTAAGTTAAAATAATAAGACAAATATATTCATTGCAATAATAATTTAGAGAAACAGGTTACCTCGTAAATTGTATTTTACTTTACATCAAGGTTTAATTTCTTTTGTTTAACTTTATTATACACGTATCAGGGTACTTAAGAACATTAAATTGAATTATAGCTAAAATTAAATTTAAAGTGGTAAACATACAACGCTTTATTCAGTGTAGCTGGAAACACAAGGACTGGTTTATATTTTTAAAATTATCTACAATAATTATGTTGTGAAATATTTATCTCAAGAATAATCTAGAAACATAATTCAAAAGATAAGTATTCAAATGTCATAAACCAAAAGCATACAACAAAACCTAGTTACAGCAAGATTTCATTATTTAGAATAATAAATTAAACCAAGTGCTTTAATAATATAAAAAAATATGCAAAACCATATTAATTTGAAAACTTATTATAAATACAACTTTAACCTTCATGACACTCTCCTAATAAAATAGTTAAAATTATTTTGTTATAATCTGTTTAATTAAGTCGTTGAATTAATTAAATGGTGATAAAGTATTTTAATCTAGTTTCTGTCACCTAGTCAATCATAAAACTAAACTTTATTCCATTTATTCAGAGATAAAAACAGTTACTTATATTCTCAATTTATTTAAATATTCTTTGGTTAGAGTATATCTATTGAGAGACTTAGGCCCGTATTCAGAGTCAGTGCTTGAGTTTGAGTCGAGCCTGAAGCATAGATTTTTTGACAGTTTTCCATTGAAAAATGTCAAAAATCCATGCTCGAGGCTCGATTCAGACTCGAGCACTGTTTCTGAATACGGGCCTTCCTTTTTTTATTAATTCTTTCCAATTCACACAAAAATATGTTTTCTCTAATCAAAAAAAGCCGGTAAACAATACAAAGAAACAATCAACTTCAAAAAACCAAATAGGTTTTAAGACAAAAGCCGGCATTGTCTATGGTAAAGTTCCAAAAAAAAAACTCTATAAATAACGATTAACAAAAAGCGGTGTCATCTCGCTCTCTTATCGAAGGACCGACTGACGACGGTAGCTCTTTAATGGACAAGAAAGGCGTAGAGTCTGATGTAGGGACTAAAATAATTGTGTAATTTACTGCAAAATTATTTTTTGTATGATTATACTTAGCACCGGAATCTGAAAGTTTATGTTTCAGTCTCTTCTAAAACTGGTAATTTTATATCAACAATGGGTTAACCATGACGTCGTTTGTTTATATATTTAAAAAAAATATGCATACAAGTATAATATCAGCTATCTGGTTCTCATAGTACAAGAGCGCTGGTAACATAGTGGTAGCAGCCCCGCCTTCCAATCCTAAGGTCGTGGGTTCAAATACAGTCAGTCGTGTACCAATGAGTTTTTCTGCCCAAAAAATAATGTTAACTATGCTCTCTTTTTTTTTCATCTTTATTTAAGTAAAATAATTTAAGTTTAAAAAACTTGAGAAACCGACTTCATTGTCAAACGGCTAAACCGATTTTAATCAAATTTGTTTGGGACAATCTGGACGTAAGAATAACCTTCCAAATAAAAAAAAAATAATTTTCTAAATCGGTTCATAAATGACGGAGGCATGCAGTTACAAACATTAAAAAAATTATTAAAAAAAAAATGGCAACACCGATTTTAATAAAATTAAAATGGGACCAATCTGGAAGCAGTACCTTTCAGATAAAAAAATAATTTTTCAAATCGGCTCACAAATGACGAAGTTATGCGGTAACAAACATTAAAAAAAAAAAAAAAAAAAAAAAAAAAAAAAAAAAAAAAAAAAAAAACATACAACCGAATTGAGAACCTCCTCCTTTTTGATTGGAAGTCGGTTAAAAACGAACTTAAAAGTTCGAAAATATGTTTCAAGTGCACAAAAGGAGCCTTTTTGAGGCGCACTGAAAATCTTTTCACCACATTTGGTTCGAAAGAATCAGTGACACGATAAGAAGAAGTACAAGTTCTGCTTAGTTTAGCGTTAATTAGTGCTGTGTGGATTGTCCGCATTATTTATTTAAATAAGAAATCCTATGATGATATTGTATTTAGATATAGGAAGGCGACTCCATAGTTGTAGAACCAGATAAAGATAAGCAGCGTCTAACCTCGCGGCGCCGGCTCCGGGTGGCCGCTATCTAACGCCATCCACCTATGATACTCATTACTTACATCTACTGTACTATCCTTTTTGAAGTCACTTAAATGCCGCTACGAATGAATAGCTAAGTCAAAAGTTTTTTAAGTTTAGGCTTCTTTACACATTTCCAGGAAGAACGATTCTGAGCCCTTTCCATCCATCGACTTCCCGCGATCTTAACAAAATCGTCGGTCCATCTGGTGGTGGACGCCCTACGTTTCGTCTTTCGGTTCGTGGTCGCCATTCGAAAACCTTGATTCCCCAACGTTGTCGGTTATTCGAGCTATATGACCTGCCCATTGCCACATCAACCTACTAATTCTATGAGCTATGTTGGTGACGTTGGTTCTTCCACAGATATCCTCATTTCTGATTCTATCACAAAAATTCAAATCAAATCAGATCAAAGACCTAAGACTAGACTTAAGTTATTAGTTTTTCCTGCATTTTCTTAACAAAGTTTCTTATGGCCCGCGGTTACGTTTGCACCATTGATTTGTTCCATTAATTGTGCAGATGTAACTAGTTAGGAAGCTAAGTTCATTTTATCGACAGAATCAAAACTTCCAAGCTTCATAATTCCATTCTCCGCACTGCGAAACTTTAAACTCGTAATTAATTTAATACTAAGAGAATGAGGCTCCAACGAAGTTGGTGGCAAAAAATGTATTACAAGCACCTGCTTTGCGGTTTTTGTTTGAACAAATTAACCTTGAAACGGGGAATTGTAAACTGGGGCGAAGCTGCTTTCCAGATTTGGGCTTGCAAATGTTCAACAGTTCGGTGGTGTGAAGTTTGTAAATAACACTAGTAAAGTTAAAAACTATACACGTTGATAATAAGCCAGCGAAAAAACGTAAAATATAGAATTCTACATGAATCTTTTATATTTGTATGGTTTGCTACTTTATAAGCTTGGCTAAAAACACATTTTTGAGAAAGTTTTCTGTGTGCGCTAAAAGTTTCCAATATTAGATAAAAATATACCTAAATGTCTGTTTTGTACAAAATAACGATATATATTTCCTCTAACAGATGCAGCTATAGTAAAACTGGCACTTAGTAGTAAAAACTAATAGCCAGACACAGACAATTTAACCAAATCATCAAAACAAACAAACCGTAAACTTCACGAATCATCAATAACAACACCGTGTCATCAGTCATTATTTTAGAGCGGTTCTTTTGAATGCAAGAAGTGTCGATTAGCTCGACAAAACGTACGACAAAAAAGTAGACAGGAACACGATGTCGCTGTCATGTAGACGACGAGTCGAACGGAGGCGTTTCGGAGCAGATCGTGTGATAACCCGTGAATAATTATTGAGTTGACTTGTCTGGGGCTGAGATGGAGAAAAAATCTGGTGGTATTATTGGTAGTTTATCAAAGATGTGCAAGTGTGATCATGATAATTGATAACAGAGGCTAGTTTCAGTTTTGGAAACCTGATAGTACTTAATAAGTATTGTGAAACGTTCTTAGACTTAGTAGTTTCTATTAGGAAATGGATAGAAGTTTGCAGATTTAAATCTATAGAATCAGATTATTAAATATTAAATATTTGTCACGTGATCCAGCCAATAATGTAGAGATAATAATTTGGTAGCCAAACAGCCATAGAAGCTCACAAGGCTAGAAATACTGACTATGATCGCAACAAATAAAAACCCCTTTCTCGTCATGCAAGCAACATTGTATCATAAACAGCTGTCAAATATTTGATTAGTCGATTAGTAGTCCGAGAAATTAGTACAAGTGTAACAGGTAGCTTAAAACAGCGTGGGCCCCCCAAAATATAAGAATCACGAAACTCGTTAGTGTGACGCAAACTTGCCGGTACATTAACATCGTATCAACACACCTCACGTACCATACTTAAACAACCGAGCGGAAACCGCTGCAATCCCAAAGCCCAATTAACCAATACCAATTAATTACAAGAAAGTCAACAATCAGGCGAAATTTGGTGATACATATTCGGCAGCCAGCTGATCTGGTTACGTGCGGAGCTTCTGAAACATGTGGTGGGAAATTTGAGGGTACGTGACAAGAGTCAATGAGCTGGTCTAGAGTTATAGAGAGTTAGCACTCGTTTCTGACATCACAAAAACTGAAAAGACGATGGAATAGGAAAGCTATGCTGATGGAAAGGATATGCACACTCGTGTGCTAATATAAATGAATGTACTGCGAGGTATGAATTATAGTAGATTCCTCCTAGCGTGAACTCACTAATCACTAATCACTAATCCTTACTAAGTTACCTACGTGATTTTGTAAGAATTGTCAGACATCGTCTTTCTATAAAATATCAACTTCCATATCTTCAAGTGTATTAAAACTGCCATTAAGTCCAATTGCGTGGGTGATAAGGTTTTTTAAGTCACTGATTCATATTTGCCAAGAGGATAATATTCAAACTAGTGTTGAGAAACCTGTCAGATGGGTGACCAGATAGAAGTCACGGTATGAAGCTACTCGGAGATAGTTCGCCTTGATTTCGTCGCATTGCTGTGTTCCGGTTTGAAGGTGCCAGTAAAATTGCTGGCTCGTGATAGTGTCAACTTTGTTTCAAGGTTACTTCTCGTATTTTAGGAACTAAGATGTTGTGCTGTTGTATAGATTAGATGGGTGTGATGATTTGAATACATAATGGATCTAAGCCAATAAGTAAAACATATAATTTCGTAACTCAAAAATTAAATGTTTTTAAGAAAGTTGTTATTTTCAAAGAAGATAATAATAATCTCTAGGCAAATATTTGATGATTTGAAGTGATCGTTGATGATACGAATTTTATAACGTCAAATTGTGTTGACCATTTCTATCAAGAATCCGGTTTTGACAATCATAAACCTATTCACAATTCAGACAGGTCAAGAGATGTACATTATCGAGAAGCAGAACTGCCAAGTTTTAATAATAAAACACACGATCCTAGTTCCTTCGAAACGATGCTCGCTAAAAATGGCGAGTCGCGCGCGAGCCAAAAATAATAAAAGTAAGATGGCGGCGGTGTACGACAAAATGTCGGGAATGTCCACGTGGAGCCCCACGAATTCAGGGCCAAATGCCCTTTGCATTTGGCTCCTGTTTTGTGCTTTATTTTGGATATCTACCATATGTTATACATAATACATGTTACTATCGCGGGATCGCGGCCGTCAGAGTTTTGGGATGGCGGCGCCACGTCAGACCCTTGCCATGATACAGGATGATTCACTTTCTTGAAGATGACATTCTTGAAAGAAATAGAGTTCCTAGAGTTTATTTTTATACAAATCTTAAGACTGACTCTTTAACATTTCTTAATATCTAAGAGTCACCTAAAGCTAATAAAATAGCTTATCCAACAAACTTTTTGAGGCTAATAGGGTTGAACTAAAATAGTACATTATGATATAAGTGCGGTAAGTTGAAAATTACAGCCGAGGCGTTATTGCAAGCCCGAGCCGTAGGCGAGGGCTACAAGAAAGCAGAGGGTGTAATTATCAAAGCGCACGTATGTCATACGACGTTTTATAACACATTTGCGAGGAAACAAATAATACTCGGACTTTCGGACGAACTTACTTACTTGTAGTAATTACTTACTTGTTAAAACAGTTGAAAAATTTGAACAATCTGTAAAGTTGATTATTACGTTGCCACCACAATGAGCTTGACTTATATTTTTAAGAAAGTTCCATGAAATAGGCTAAAAACACACTTTCTGTGAAAATGAATTGGCATCTTTGCTTTTTTTCCATAAGATGAAGTTTTGATACGCTTGTAAGTATCTATCGTTCGATTTTTCAGGCAAGAGGCTTAAAGTAGCCTTTTTCACTGCCTCTGAGAGTTTTGGTGGTTCGAATTAATAAATTCATTATTACTTGACGACATTTTCAAACAAAAATAATACAGCGAAAAGAAAAAGCGCGCGGAATAACTTTTTACTTTTTCACAAATTTGCTAATTTTTTTTTTTTAAGGCAAAGGCACAAAAGCACTCAGTATTACTAATAGAGTAAATTAATATTTTTTAATTTTTGTTATAAATAAATGGTATTAATTTATTGTTAAAATTAATTAAATTAAAGAATAAATGTGTATTTTCTATATTTTATCTCCCAGAGTTAATTTTATTCATAAAATGTTTACCACAAAAAAATCTTAGCAAAGAGTTTTTATGTCAGTTTTCTGACATAAAAACTCTTTGCTAAGATTTAAAAAGGTACCGTTCGTGAATTGATAACCGTGCGTTTTACATTACGATAACGCACAAGTATACGTAAAAACATACATAACGATATTGAAATCGGTGAAGTAGGAGACCCTTTATGAGCAAATGTGTTATAAAAGCTATTTACTGAGTTTGTAACCAATACAGATTAAAAGGTAAATGTGTAAGTCTTAGAACCAAATTAAAGTCAAGAAATATTTGTCATGAAAAGCTGTTTAAATTTTAAACGATCAGAAGAATGACGAAGATTTCGAATGCAAGATCACATTAACTTCTAGATCGTTCAAAATCTTTAGGTTATCGATTCAAGATCCGAATTCGATAAGAGACATAGCTTGTCGTCAAAAGTTCCGATGTTTTTTCTGACCAGTTCAGATCAAGAATTTTTGATAAGACCAGATTAAATTCAAGCTTCAAAGTTGAGCAAATTCTTCGCGAATTTCACTTTGCTCTCTTTATCTTGTGCGCCTGACAGCGATAGAACTACTATTTTTTAAACAAATGCAGGACGTGTTAGAACTTTTGAGAGCATCCTCTATAAACATAGTTTCAAATCGAACTGGGCCCTGGAATCCGTCGCGACATGAACTTATGAGTTACAACTGGACCTTTTTGTATCCAAAAGCTTGCTATCGGAAATTAGCTCTTGTCCACACCCAAGAAGACTTGGAATGGGAATGTGTAAAAATAATACGAAGGCGCATTTTTGGTCAAACCAGTCGTTTATTTGACGTAGGAATTTGTTTGAAGAAGTGTTTGAGGTTTTCGATAATTTAGCAAGGTCTACATGTTTTATGTTTTGTCAGTCAATCTGAAGATCTAATTGATGATGATGAGGAGCAAATTGTTTGTTTTTATGGTTTGATAACTCTTGAGGAGCTGGCAGATGATAAACGTCTGAACTTGGCCCTACAAGTCAGATCAGAACCATCCATTTCGACTGACTTCTCAGCTCAGTTGGTAGTAGCTCTGCCTTCTGCGCCGTAGGTTGATCCCCACCGAGAACAAGTATTTGTGTGGTGATGTTTTTTCTCTGTTCGGGTGTTATATTGTTTTCTAAGTATTATAATCAGCTATCTGGTTCCCATAGTCCAAGCTTTGCTTAATTTGGGGCTAGATGGTGTTGTGTAGGTTGTTCGCAATATTTATTTATTTAATTTAAGTAATTTGGCTCTCGAGGTTATACAATAGGCAGAAGTGACTATTAAACATGAGAAAAACCATTTGCTTATTCTGGCACTTGTTTAAATAAGATTTTTTTATAAAACTCTTAGCCATTTGCTTTGCGTGCAATAATAATAAATTCTGCTTAAATAACCAATTAAATCAACATTTTGTGTTTATCGAGAAATCCTTGAAACCTTGTTTTCGACTAATTTGGCAAAAAAAACTCGGTGTCTTCTCGAAAATGTAACAAGACGTTCCCCGTAAGGTTATGACACAGGTAATATAGTTCAGCTAGGTTGCTGCAGTAAACAAAGCGCAATGTGACTGGGACAAAGATGAGACATTGACAACAGTAATGGGAAAAATGAACTGTCAAGAAGGCTGCAGTGAAAAGAGTCTATTGGAGAAAATTTCATCGAATCACCAACAATAGCTGATCTATTAAATTTATGGAGAAGTATAAGAAAAGTGGAACTATATAGAAAGCTTACTTTTAACTTTTAATAACTAGTTAAAAATAGGTAACGACGAATTTGTATTCTCAAAGAAATAACGAGGCACATTGAAGCATCTTACTATTAAAGTTAGACTGGTAGAAATCGCTGTTAGCGATAAGGCCACCTTTTGTATTACAGTGAATGTTTTTTTTTGTCTATTTATCTTTTCTGTGCAAAAGTGTTTGATATCAAAATTAAGCGCCTAGTTCTACTTATAGTCCTCATGACTTGATGATTAGAACGTAGTATCACAAGGATCACTTTCAAAGAGTCTAGGTGCCAGTTCCACACGACCAAGCCTTCAAGAGTGCATAGTCTAGGATTAGATTGAGTGCATCATGCACTCAATTTTTGATTCGGTAAATTATTTCTCACCTTAACCTGAACTTAAAAGTGGTGGTTAAGGTGTATAAGACGATCATAAGACCTGTCGTAATGTATGGATTGTGTTGTGCAACAAAAGAGACGGATGTAAAAAGGTACATGTGGCAGAGAAGCGAATGGATGTGTGGAGTTGTAATGACAAGGATAGGATACGCAATGAGTATATCAGGGGAAGTTTAAAAGTAGGCCAGTGACAAAAAATCGAGGAGCAATAGGCTAGCGTGGTACGGGCATGTCATGAGGAAGGATGAAAGTCATGTGACTAGGAGAGTGATGAGTACGGATGTGGATGGATATGTGAGCAGAGGTAGACCAAAGTAAAGATGGATGAACTGTATGAAAGATGACATAGATAAACGAGGAGTTAATGCAGAGATGACGGCTGACAGAGGAGAATGGAGGAGGAAGACATGTTGTGCCAACCCCACATAAAGTGGCATAAGGGCAGGATGAAGAAGAAATGATTTCTCACGTATAAGTACTACGCGCTATAAGGTTTTCTTTCTGTGTCTTTCTTTCAAGATTCTTAGTAATATGGACAATTTGATCCAGCTCTTGTCCATCAGCTGTGGTTGAAATGTATGCCTCAGTATAGTGATGTGTTGCATACAAATCGGACAGGTAGTGAGTGAAGAACTAAATCCATATTCCACACATGCACCGGCCGTTGCAAGATAGGGAAAATTAACTGATCATTGCATATGTAAGGGAATTTGCATTTTAATAACTACCTTCATGGTAATGTGATGAGGAATCTTAGCGTGTAGCATGATCTGATTGGTGAAATACGACATTTAAAGTTAAATACTGATGCGATAAATAAATATTAATTTTGTGGACAATCCACACAACACTATCTAGCCCTAAATTAAGCAAACGAACGTAAATACATACTCATAAAATATACTTACAACCTATGACACACAGACAGAGAACAAACATCTGCGTTCACCACACAAATATTTGGTCTCGATGGGTATCGAGCACATGACCTCCGTTGCAGAAGGCAAAGCCACTACCAACTGAGCTAAGAGGATATTTAAATCGTTCAAAAAGAGGGTAGAAATGTTTAAAAGTCTAAAAAAGGTTCACAGCCTGCTGGGTGGTATGATAAAAATTTTACTGGTTCTGTATAATCGGAGTAAGACGGCGATGGAGAAAATATTGATAGAGCTCGAGTACCTCAAAAATGTAGTACCTCTTTGAGGCACTTAAAATCCTTTCACCACACCTGGTTCGAAAGAATCAGTGACACGATAAGAAGACGTCAAAAATTGCAGAACATGGATAAAGTCATATATATACTTATTTATTCAATAGTACTGTAGATGGAGCCACGGTCGCGTTAGTGCCGAACAGTCCCTAAGAGTTATTCGTCGAGTGTGATTAGGATCCGATGGCGCAGTGGTCAGCGCAGCCCCGTACCGAGGGGAAGGTCGCGGGTTCAAATCCCGCTCGGCTCTTAACTTTTGGGACATTATAAAAATCTTTATTCAATAGTATCACAAGGATCACTTTGAAACGTCTTAAAGTTAGGTGAGTCTAAGCCAGGTATAAGTGCGTCTTTGTTCGTCAGCTCTTCAAGTTGAACGGGGACATGGCCGCTATAGATAGATCTAAGAGCAGTGGAGTGTGACCTCACGTGGTAGGACTACTGATCAGACAAACAGAGGAGCAGTCGACTGAGACGCAAGTTACTTGTACCGTTGGGAGTTCGCCTAATTAGTGCATTTCTGTTTATTCACTGTTGGAATAGTCATCATCATAATCAGTCTGAAGAAGTCCACTGCTGGACATAGGCCTCCCCTACACATTTCCAGGAAGAACGATTCTGAGCTCTTTCCATCCACCGGCTTCCCGGCGCGATCTTAACAATGTCGTCGGTCCATCTGGTGGGTGGGTGCCCTACTTTTCGTCTTCCGGGTCGTGGTGTTGGAATAGTAATCTATACAAACTAACCTACATATTTTTGTGTGTACTTAGATCAATAATCATGTTTTTTTATACAACAAAGATAATCAACGGCAGCCTAAGAACGCCTGCAATACCAGAGGATTCACAAGCGCGTTGACGACCATTTAAAATTTCGACTGGCCTCTTCGACCATTTGGTAGCAGCTCTGCCTTCGGCGCCGTAGATCGTGGGTTCGATTCCCACCGAGAACAAATATTTGTGAGGTGAACGTAGATGTTTGTTCTCTGTCTGGGTGTTTTATTGTATTCAAAGTATGTACAAAAATGTCAGGCACTATAGCGTCCTGTAAGGGCATGAGCAAAACAGTTGCCCCTGACGCTATATAAATCATCTAGAAAAGATGCAAGGGCACTATGACAGTACTCTCAAAACGGTGAAGGAAAACATCGCGAGGAAACCGTCGTGTTGTAGAACCTAAAAAAGTTTGAGCAACACGTGTCAAGGGTCACGCGAAAAGGGCCCACTAGCGGCCTACTTGCGGAAAAACTTGCCCGCACATCAAGCGCAGACCATAAATTTGCCGATTTTTGCCGAAGGTGCTTGCTTAACTTTTTTTTTAAACCGAAGGATACAAATTCGAATATTGAGATGAGTGAGGAGTGACGAGAATGGATAAGATAAGGAATGAATATATTAGGGGCAGTTTGAAAGTGGCGCCAGTGACTAAAAAGATGAGGAGCAATAGATTAGCGTGGTAAGGGCATGCCATGCGAAGGGAAGAATGTCATGTAACGGGAAGAGTAGATATGAATGTGGATGGGTATAGAAGTAGAGGCAGGCCAAAGAAAAGATGGATGGATTGTGTGAAGGATGACATGGGTTAGAAAGGAGTGACTGCTGAAATGACGGCTAATAGAGGAGAGTGGAGAACGAAAATCTGTTGTTCCGACCCCTGTTGAAGTGGGTTAAGGACCAAAAAATGATGATTATGGGATACTAAGACATCGTATTGTACTTTTTTTTCACATAGACCATGCTTTGGCTACAATCTCTCCTGATGGTAAGCGACAATGTATATAGCTGACGATGAAGCAGGATGGTCTAGAAGACACCTATTCACTCTTGCCTTGAAGAGGCTCATATTGTAGTTGTCAGGAAAAACTGCCGACGGCAATGAGTTCCATTCCCTTGAGGTATGCATAATGAAGGTGGAGCCAAAACGCTAAGTGCGAATGGGTGGTATGCTAACCAGGTATGGATGGTACTGAGCCGTGCGTCTGCTAGTACTATATCCTATAGTATACTAGTCTGCTAGTACTATATTATCCAGTATTTTGCTAAGTATGGAAAATACTGGATCATAAACCTATGACAATGCCTTGTTACCGTTCATAGTCTATTGTGTTTAGCTGCCGACTATGCCATAACATTGTATTGCTAATTAGTGAAATATTTTAATTGATTTCACACAGAGCGTGGAAGCATTCAACTTTATTTATAAGTTATTTGACACGGAGAAAACATAGAAAATACCGTATTTGAGAACAAAGTTTACGAAGAAAATAGAGGAAAGGAAGCAAGAAGGTATTTGAAGACCGCTAGAAATGTCAGTCGATTTGGCAAGCTTCTTCTTTTAATGAACTACATTATTTTATCATCATCCTTTGGCTTGAATAAGCCCACTGCTGGACATAGGTCTCTATGCGGGTTTGAGTAATTTTTAAGAAAAACGTATTACGTGACCCACTCCTCGGCAAAGATCAACAAACTGCGCAAAAAGTAGGGGGCAGATAGGGGAGGGGTATATTTTAAAATTATCACTTCTGTCGGCATTTGGAATGCCACGATTTTTTATTTGTTGTACGTGAGGACTGATTTTCGAAGCTCAAGAGATGGCCCATCCTTAGTCTTTCTAAATCGTTCTTGAAGGGTTTCCAATTCTACCAGGCATAAGATACAGCATCTTAAGAGGGAATCACACAGGCGACTCTCCATACAAACGTAGTCCCCTATTTCCTCCCTGGATAACTCATAAAATCTAGATCTGCTATATACGTGCTCGTATGTTTTTCTTTTTTTCAGAAACTTATTGATTAAGAAAATATCACCTTCAATTCATATTTCATATAAATCATATGAGGGTCATATTTTCTTTATCAATAAGTTTCTGAAAAAAAAGAAAACATACGAGCACGTATATAGCAGATCTGGATTATACGAGAAAAAATTGTTACTCTAGAGGCATTATCCAGGGAGGAAATAGGGGACTACGTTTGTATGGAGAGTCGCCTGTGTGATGCCCTCTTAATAGGAGGATGAGTAAAAACTTGCACCTAACTCTGTATAAATCATCTAGAATAGGCTTGTTACTTTACACTCCACTGCAATGCAATAGAAACACGATTTAAAAGCAATAAAATGCATAGTTGAAGTGATACAAACATGGTATCGCCGTATTGGCACTTACGAGTATAACTGTGTCGATTGCCTGTTTATTTGAGCATTAACCACACGCGATGTGCCATGATTTGTGGAACTGCTACTTGATGCAACTTGTCTTGCGAAGGGCGAATGCAATGTACTTTGAAAAATGAACGTGTAAACATGGTTTGCCACTATTGCATCATATGTTTTTATCTGTGGTATTCGCAGTTCGTTGGCTATTCAACGATCTATAAATAAAAAAAAATGCGGAGAGGCTAGGTCCAGCGGTGAACTTATTCGGGCTCATAATGAAGCTGCGCATTTTTTTTAAATTCTATTTGACATGAAACATATTTATAATCTTACCATTCAATAAGAGTTAGTATCGTGAGCAAATGGTGAGTGATAATGTATCATCTATGGTCAGGAGAATATAAATGTTCATTCTGTTGTTATACCATAGACTCACAGTCGCTGTCAAACCGGGAAGTTCATTCGTATACTGTCCTTGTCTATGATTGAAGTTCCCAAAACTGACATCATCCGGGTTCGGCACGATTGTTCTACGTTCAATTCCGATCACGAAGTGCAAATGTCCTAAAATCGACGCCTCATATAATATCTCGATTTTAGAGTAATCGGTAAAGTGGCGGCACGACATATACAGAATTCTTAATTCAAATTATTTGGCTTTGTAGACGAGTTTATTATTATTTTGGTGTTTCCTTGAGAATTTGCAATGTATATCAGTTCTTGGAGACGTTACGTCTAGCTTGATGGATGCAAAGTTGTTTTTGGGTCTGTTCTGTTTTGTATTCAGATGAGCAACGCGGATTTGGACGTTGGTATCTTTTTCGAGTTGTGAGAAGATTGTTGCAAAGCAAAATTTTTTTTTAAACACTGAATGATCAGGGTACTAAGCCTAAAAAGTTCGAAAAATGTGTCAAGTGCTCTGGTGTCTATGGGTGACGGTGACCACTTACCTATCTTTTACCTACTTATAAAAAAAAACTATTTCATCGCATCTTACAAAAACAGTCTTTCTCAAAAACCTTCAAAACACCATTAAACTTATCTGTGCATAAATCATAACTTTATTGCTTTTTAAGTGAGCATTATCTGAACCAGTTGGATCTTAGTGTCGGCATGAAAGAACTCTTTGCTTGTGACCTCTGCGTCCAGATAGGAAACTCGACTCCTTGATAAGAAACTCTATCAGGAAACGTTAATAATTATTGCCTGATATGATAACATACATACCTAAAGAAATAACTATCCCAATATATTACATAACGACTCATGACGTCATCATCATCATGAGCCGGATTACTTCAGTTCTGGAGTTCCTCCAGATATTTGAAGGAAGAACGATTGAATAAGTTCAGTGTTGGACTTAGGCCTTAACTTAGTTCAGGACAGTTTAACGGGTTAAGCTGGAATTTTTCTTAGTTCGTAACCGGGTTACGAAATAAAGAAAAAATCCTTGTTCATTAAGGTTAGGTTTAAGTTTAGGTTAGGCTAATTACGGTTACGAAACTCGGTTTCACGTACACACTAAGGGATATTTTTAGAGTTTTATCACCAGTAATTAATCACTCAAAAGGTAAACCAATTTTATGGATTCTAGACGCTGACGGTCCCTAATTTTAAAAGCTATATCACATTTCAATTGACAATGCAAACTAACCAGTAACAATCACCCTTCTAAAAAGATCTCAACGGAGTCAATCACCTTTTCAACCCCTCAAAGTTGGAGTGGCTTAAATTTTGGCACCTATACTCAAGCGATTTGGATATTTTTCACTTACTTCCAACTCTACAGAGTTCATTATTTTACTCACAGTTGTAAATTATTTTTTTTATACCACTTTACTCAAACTCCAGAAAGTTTCATACGAATTTTTCAGCCTCATTGAGATGCACTTAAAATCCTTTCACCACACTTGGTTCGAAAGAACTAGTAACATGATAAGACGAAGAATAATAATATTTTTCACTATTCTAACTTTATTTTTGAAACGCCGCAAAAAGTTTCCACTATTGGATTCTAATTACACTTACGATCACAGAAAAGGCACCAATTAAACGCACAATCAAGGATGGCACGCAAAAACAAAATTTACTGTTTCCTCGAAAAAAATACACCGAGCGCTATCGGGATTTTTTTACCGACGACGAAGGCGGTGGGGTTCTGCGTTTTAACCGGGTTTTATGGAGACAGGTCGGTCGTGTCGCGCTAATTAAAGTCTCTCGTAAAGAATGAGAGCTCTCGTCAATCAATGTTAGGGTAGCCCTGAGTCAGTGAGTTATTAGGACGTTGTGTAAGGCTGCGTTTTTAGTGAGGGAATGTAGCAGAATCGTGAAAAACTAATCAACAAAAATAACTTATAAAAAATAGCGGGAATGCCGACAAACGTCCCCCCCCCCCGTATTTTGAGGAAATTTGTCAATCTTTGCCGAAGAGGTGTTGGTAACGTGATGGTGACGAGTTCATTGATTTTCGACAGATGTCTGAAATTACTGTTGATAATGTTTTAACAACACTTTAATAGATTGCCTTTAACCATCGTATGTATACTTTGTACCTGAATAAGGTACAAATTATACTTGTACAGGTTTTTTTTCAACCATACAAATTGCTTTAGTCACCATTTCGATGCCAAAACTCAAGAAAATTTTTGCCCTTTTGTCGTATAAAAATTTCAACTAATTTTCGCTCTTATTGCGTGGGTCTAGTCAGAGTCCTTTTTCTCGGTAATAAATGTCGTTGAACCCCGCCCAAGGTTAAATGAATAACTGTTGATTGAAGACACAATTTGACGCAATACTGATGAAATTGGACACTTCAAACCAATTGAGACTCCGTAAACTTATCACCATCATCATCGCCACTCTCGTTTATCAGTTTTTTTTACACTTAAGCCCGGTTCACAGTTAACTAATCGACCGATCTAATATTGGACCTAAATACCTACAATTTGGACGTTTCCAAGAGTGTATAGGAGTGGTAGGGATCTTCTAGGTAAGCGTGCTACACCGTCGACAGCATCATCATCACTTAGCAGCAGGTGAGATGGCAGTGAAACGCCTATAAATAGTAAAAAAAGTTGCTAAATTTGAGATAGTCGTGTACTGTCAAATATTTGATCTGCGTGTCACTGAATCCGCGTTCCATTTTCAAATTTTTCAAACAAAAATTGTCAACTTACATCGATTTTCACGATCGCTTGAGCGATTTGTGTTGCTAGAATCGACGCCCTGTACTGATCTAATAATAATAATATCAGTTTGAGGTCACTTTGAGGTGTTCCCATATTTTTTGCAAGCCAGTGTTTCTACTTTATAATAAAAAAACATGCTTTTTTCAAAAAAAGAAGACAATAAAGCTTGATTACATTATTTTTATTAGAATCAAGTAGTACACATTTTAAAAAGGTATAGATACTGTCATCTTTGATCTCTATTTACAACCCAATAGTATTGAATATAAGGTCGAGAGTCGTCCTGAAAGTCCTAATGCCACTGGGGAGGTTTCAATCAATACGTAAAGAGGGGACAGAGCTACGTGTGCAGAAAGCCAATGCAAGTCAGATGCAAAGCTCTAAAAAAACATGTTCAACATAGTCTAGCTAACTTTAGCATAACTTTTTCAAATAATTAACAAAACAACGAGCAAATCTCGTATGAGTTCTGCCTAGATATGGGCTAAAGCTTGGGCAAAAAAAAAAAATTACGCATCGACCGGGCGCGGAATACAATGCTGCGTTCAAAAACATTGCCGACGTTGGGCAAAAACAGCCAAACTCCAGTAGGAGTGGGCAGGCCATATTAGCCAAATTAAACTTGAGAAGGACTGACATCGTCACTCCCTGGGTTCCTGAAGACGAAAGGCGATGACGAGGCTGGCCGAGAACGACGAGAAGACGTTGGCGGGACGATCTCGACGCTCACCGGAAAGATTGGTGGGAGATCGCCGGAGACCGGGAAGGAGACCTTTGTCCAGCAGTAGGATACAATAGGTCAATATAAAAAAAAGTGCTTAATCATACCTCCATTATACGTTTAAAAATAACTTTGAAATTGCGCAAAGAAATCACCGCACCGCGTATTGAATTACATTTTGTCAGATTGAAGCTCAACAAAGTCCAAAGCTTTTACTTCTGCCGCGAACCCTTCTTTGAAAGTCTGATACAATGCCCAGTTGGTCTTTAGTACGTCTTTTGATTTAGCCGACGAGACGTTTTGAGAGTTCAATACTAATCAAAATTTATTTAATTTTTTCATTAATTACAATCACTTTTTTATTTTTTTATCGACTAAGTACATCAGCTTTTTTAATGTTTGCTGTTACATAACTTTGTCATTTATGAGCCGATTTGAAATTTTGTTTTTTATCTGTTATGTTAACCGTGATTCCCGATTTTTCCAGATTAGTCCTATTGAAATTGGTGAAATTGATTCAGCAGTTTGGCCATGACACCGGTTTCTCAAGTTTTTTAAACTTAATTATATTGACATTTTCAGACAAAGAAAGAAACTTCTTTATTTTTAATTTAATTGTGTGTGCTAATTGTGTACTTAGGTACATACATTATTGATTTGTATAATCAGAAATAAATAAATAAATAATAATTTATTTTTGACGGCACATTAATGTCCCAGAAAATGTATGTAAGCACACTAGTGAACTTTTTATTTGAGGCAACATTCTAGTTTTGTTTTAAAAAAAATACTGAGATGATTTTTTGGAAAATTTACTGTAATCCATTACCGGAAGGGGAGGTATTTTCCCTAATTTGTGACTAACCCTATAGTGAGGGGTGTTCCGGAAAATGTTGTACATAATAGAATCTTAAGACGGATCACTGTTGAGCCAATTCAGTTTAGTTTTAGTGAAAGGCCCTCTTACTTCTTAACAAAACTAATGTAACGTAAAAACAAATATAGTGACTGCAATAGTTGTGACCTCACATCTTGATAAAAACCTCCTTATTGAAAGGTTTAGGTTGTGGTAGAATCCCTTTTTTTTATTCTACGGGTAGAATGGTAAATCTAAAATGTACAGTGCATTAAAACCTATCCTCGTAACCTCATTACCGATCAGATAAAAAAGTTGCCAGCATGAAAATTTTACAAGCATTTTCGCACTATTCTTATGTTGGCAGCGCTAATTACAATTGACATAATTGGTACAAAAACCGCCTATCTTAGAAAGAAGGAAAAGTAAAAAGTACTAGAAAAAATGAACCTTATGTACATAGAAACAGGAGTTCAAATTAACCGTTGATATTTGTATGGCTGATAGGAAAGTGTAGGATGTATGTGTAGTTTTAATATTTATGTTTCCGCGAACTTTGTTTCTCGCTAGATATCGAGTAGCATTATGCTTTTTTAGCCGTTGCAACTGTTAGGAAGCAATTGTAAGAACTTACCTACATCTAGCTGTAGTTTCTCTTGCAAAACGAATGAGTAAACTAAGCATGTGTTTCCAACAACAACAAACGTTTGTCTCATATAATAAAATGCAAAAACTTACGTAGGAAAACGGTGGATTAGAGTAGCACTAACTACACGTGACCTACCTAACAAATACCCTGACCCCAATGAGGGTTTTAAACGAAATGCAACTATTATAATTAATCAAAGTATTTATTCAATTTCATGTCCAAAATTAATGAAGAAAAAACCTACACCAATTAGTAATTTCTAAAAATT
Source organism: Thera britannica (assembly GCA_939531255.2). Lineage (NCBI taxonomy): Eukaryota > Metazoa > Arthropoda > Insecta > Lepidoptera > Geometridae > Thera > Thera britannica. Next base: position 6,682,556 of record OW618039.2, on the reverse strand, counting down.
GTAAGTGGTATGAAATCGAAGATTATTCTTATTGGAATACTTATAGTTTGATAAATATCTAACGGCTACGTGATATCAAATGTCGCGAAGAATAAGAACTTCACACTTAAGTGCTTTAGCGTTTTCAAACACTTTCATCCCGAAGTGTGAAAAGTTCTCTCAAATGAAAGCACTATTTAAACATTTGACTGGCGCCTGAAGGCGTCTATTCCGCAACCGTGTCGTGGCTCCTTACCTATTCCCCTTGAAAGCCGACCAGTGGCCACAGACTAGCTTTCAGTTACAATTCTTTATGTCTGAGAGACGTGCATCAAACGGGCCAAAAATATTAAAAAGAAATATATTTTAATGCATTATTGCTAACTGTAGAGGTAGAGGTAAGTAACCTTTTGAGAGCATTAGCATTGTGTACATACATTTTCCGGACAGAAAATTCAGAGGTTCGAGCGCGTGACCTTAGGATAAGAAGGTGGGGGGGGGAGACTTCTAGACCACCAGTGCACTCATCACACTTTAAACGTAACGTTACCTTTACCAATAATACTCGTATTAGATGAAGTAAGTAAATGAAAACATTCCTATGATCACGAGCACACGCACAGTAAGCGGTTTCAATGCGAAATTACAAGAACTATAAGCAAGTAGCATGATAAGAAACAATTAGTCGACCAACACATCCACACGATAAATAAACAACAAAGAGTCTTTATTCGGGCGAAATAAGGTTTAGTGTAAAACGAGTGAAAGACGTATTTCACGCATGGACACTGGCCACGCATTTTTATTTTTCTCTACTGGCAATACTGACATTCGATTTTCAAATGCATATTAGTACATTTTCCAATGTATACCTAGTGTGGTTATTAGCAAGTCATTATTAATTTTGTATTATTTGGGTTAAAGCCTGTATATTTCACATTTAAGGCTACAATTTAAATAAAAAAGCTGCACAATTTGTTTTTGTGTTATTCGGATGGTGAGGTCTAGAATTACATTGGTTAATTTGTATGGATACTTAATTAATAAATTTTCAGCTTTTCAGGTTGTGATTGATAGGTACCTAGCTATACCTACTTGAAAGAAAACGTGGAAGAGGAAGGAAAGACTTTACCTACTGAAGAAAACTGCATCAAAACCCCAAGGAGATCTAATCTCTTATAAATAAAATAGCTTAGATCTCCTTGGGGTTTTGATGAAGAAGAGAAGAAGATACTCACGTTTTTTAAAGAACCAGCATCTTTAGTTGACGGCAGAAATACGGTGGTATTACTTATTCGGATGAACTCTTTTACAACGAGCTCTACCAGGCTCTACTAACTAGGAAATAGGCATGGTGGTAGGTACTTCCCCGGATGAGCCGTGATAATACGAGCGACGAGAAGAGATAATTATTATTACTATTTGTTTAAATAATTTTATAATATTAACACTTGCCGGCGCGTCGTGTATTTCCCCTAAATAGATAACGGTGGTTGCTGATTATCATAATGTTTTCAATTTATGGGTGCGCCTTTTCAAGATGGCCGACTTTCGTTCACCATTAAAAATCGTACATAGCATACAGTTTAAAATTATTGCATTGACGCAACTGAATATCAGACGGGCCATTATTAAGCTTGTGCCATCATCTAATTGTATAAAAAAAATGTAGTAATACTATTTTTATGAAACAACGGGATATTTACCATGATTAAATTTTGTTGAGTTTACTTCCGATATTTCGGCACAGTTGCATGCACCATGATCACGGTTGAACTGAAGTCCACGAGCAAAAGAAATGTTATTGGTAGATAAATCGATCTACCCTCTAGTCTAGAGGGTAGATCGATTTATTTACCAATAACATTTGCGAAAGCTTTCGCACTCTTTTATTGGTTTCAAGACTATTATCCCGTTGTTTCATAAAAATTGTGTTAAAAACCATGATAGTTTCAAAAGTTATATTGTAGATAATAGTTTTAATGAAAAATGTCCTTTCAGTGTAGCAATAGATCATCAGCTAATGTGCCTCTAGTGTTACTCCGGCCTTAAAACACTGGTTCGCGTGACAAACTACTCTAGTTAGTTATAATGTACTATAATTAACACTACAATAACCGGCCGTTGGGGAGTGTTCGTTAAAACATTGCGAAGTGGCGACCTCTGGTGGCATAGCGGATGACTAACCGGCTCAGGTGCAAAAAGTTTGACGACTACCCTCAATGCCGTTTTGACTGGCCTCTGTCACGTATCTGATTCTATCACGTAGTGAAACTCCCAGCATAGCTCTTTCCATAGCTCGTTACGCGACTTTGAGCTTGTGCACGAGGCCAATAGTTAGCGACCACGTCTTAGTTCCATAAGTCATCACTGGCAACACGCACTGATTATAGACTTCACAGTTACACACACACACACAGTTACAGTTAGTACATCATTATGCTTTTATAAAAAAAAAAAAAGTTTTATAACAGCTATCTTTCTCATAGTACAAGCTCTGCTTAATTTGGGGATAGATAGTGTTGATTGATTGTCCACAATATTTATTATTTTTTAATCCGATAAAAATAATAAACACAGAAGCTTATATTATATAATAGCTCCAAAGTCTCCAAACTAAACAAAATAAAAAAGTAACCAACCTACCTACTAAGTACCTACTAGGAAAACTAGATAATTTATATTTATTAAGTACTTAAATCTATCCTTTTGTTATTATCAACTTAAAATACATTACAATAGGTAGAAATAACATAATTATGTGTTCAGCATACAAATGTTTTAGGGAACATTTAACTATGAACAAAATAATAGGCCTATAGAAGTAATCGAACATAGCCCACACTGGCCAACATAGGTAATCATTTGAAATATAAATTGATTCTTTAAAGCTTAGCTATTATTATAATAGCGTAACTTTATTGGTTTACCGCATTAAATTACTTTGTTTAGTCTATAATTTACTAGAATACTAGACTAGTGTACTCTTTTTAATATTGATCCAGCGATAACCATAGGGTTGACTGTTGACGCACTGGGTGGCGTTTTTTACGTTTGCGGTTAAAAACGCGCGGTTTCGAACCGTCCAAGGTTCTGTTGCACAAAAAAATACAGTTACAGTCAAACTCTCTTTCAAGTCTCTTAAGTTTGTTTCAGTTTATAAGAAAGATACTAACATATAAAGCTGTTAAATAAAAAGCTTAAAATAATAGAACATTTTTACGCGGATTTAGTAATCAAGAGAAAAAATAACGTTATAATTAGCTTAATTACGCGGATTTTTACATTAAAAAAAACTTTATTGTGGACTTTCGCAAAAGTTTTTTACTAATACATACATTAAACCAAAACAAAAAACACAAAATTACTAGTACTTTACAAAAATAATTGTAAAGTTTATGAAAAATCGCAAGCAGCTATTTTGTTTTGCAATCCGATTGCAAACAACTTAGCAAAAAAAAGTTTGCCCAACTGGTTTGTGTACCTAAGAATACTTTTAATCAGAAAGGTATTAGTTTTCAAATTTGTTTTTTGTTTTACTGTGATTGCACACAAGCTAGGTGCTCGCGATTTGCGATGAATAAGTTCAGTATTTTCATATATTTCAAATATTTAAAGTTCTCGAGTGAGATGATTCCACGGAATTCAGTCTCATAATGTATAAACAAAGATACTTAGTTAGCATGGATTTTGATTTTTGTTGTTTTGTGTAGGTAGGTTAAGTATGCCAATACGAAGAATGAACGTTTGGTGCCCCAAGCGATGTAAATCTGTATTGTTAACCTTTAATTTAGGAATATAAAAATGTTATCCTTCATCGACGTGTGGGCGAGAATTTATATTACATAAAACATCCTCAAATTGCAAATAAACTTGTCATGATCTCATCTTAAACAATAATGGCTGATTATAAAGCTCAAAACAAACTGTCAAAAAACGAGATTTTGTAATGATCGTTCCTAAACGTATCACTATACCAGTGCTCTTAAAAAATTTACTGAAAACGCAATTAAGAAATCGGCATGACGTATCTAGTACCAAAAAGTTCATAACATTTAAGTGGACGAAAGAAGCCTCTTGTGGTGAAATCCTTTCACCACACAGGCTTGCAAGAACTAGTGATAAGGCAAGAAACAATATGTTCGCACCTGATCGTAAATTAGGTAAGGTTAGGGTTAGGTTATAATCATCTTATTGAGGGGATAATTAGAATGACATTCCTTAAGGTTTTCTTCCATCAGATTTGTGAAATATCTCGAGAAATACTATTATAATAATAATAGCATATGTATGTACCTACTCATGAATTTAAACATCACGCGCTTTTAAACTACCCAGTGCGTACCGAATTCTCTAAATACGCACCTATTGTGCGTGAATTTCCATACTAAACTAGGTTTAACACAAGTTCATACGTTTAATAAAGCATAAAAGTCTACTGTTAGCTTTTTAAAACTACTGAAATTTATTTTTATAATGTCCCAAAAGTTAAGAGCCGAGCAGGATTTGAACCCGCGATCTTCCCCTTGGTGCGGGGCTGTTGTCTTTGTGATTTCCTTAAATGCAGTATGCACTATAAAATCAATAAAAAAACTGAAATTGTGTGAAATTGTGATACTCGTGAAAAATTAAATAAAAATGTGGGTTGCACTGTCGCTTATTGTCATAAGCAAATCTAAAATGTTCAAACTAATGCTAACCCTAGGCATACCTATACCTACATCTATTATAGGTTTGTCTAAACATGTTTCTAAGTAAGATCTTACAAACAGGCCTAAGTTACTAAGTGCAGGCTTGGTAGTCATGCTTTGATTAAGTTATTATATGCAAACAAGAACGGAATATATTTACCTACCTGATAGAACACGTTTATGATAAGGATTTTCTTATATAGGGTGTCTAATTTCTTAAGGCGAAGTTACAGTACTTCTTAGACCTTATTTTATCTTAAAACTAGTTACATAGATTTTTGTTAAAATGTTTATCTGTTTTTTTTTCAATAGATAGGATAAGTGGGTAAGTTATAGTTTTTAATTCATTTTTGCTTCGATCTTTTTTATTCGAACTCAACTGATTATTTAAACATCATCAGGAGAGATAAACTTTATAGGTATTTCGTTTTATGAATATTTTCTAAATTTTGTAAATACTCTTTTTAGTTGTAAAAAAATACAACAAAAAGCTAAAGTTTATTTTAACAAAATCAAAACCGATTCAAAGTTATCTTTAAAAAACAAAAGATCCGGCTCGAAGGACTAAAACAAACATCACAATACATATAAAGCCCGCTAGTAAATTAGCTGCAATATAAACCGCAAGCGCAAATGGGCTACATTAAAATAATGCCACACAAAATGATTCTTGTCTTCTCCATACTTATAAACCAGCTATTCCGATAGCTCTGTATTTGTCCTTTATCGGTGTGTGGGTGTTTTTATGTTGTTATTCAAAGGGTAAACATTATTCCCCAATTGGATGAAAACAAAATGTTCAACAGAAAGTTTTCTAGGACATTTTTTTTCTTTCAAACGTTCGAGGTGGCGGCGCCTCTTACAAAACCGTCTGCCACTTTTGCTTGAGTTTTCTTTTTTGGGAAATTTCACCCGTAGCTTTGATGTTTTCAATGTTACCCTCGCCGAAATATTCCGTTTGTCGTCCCTCTTCGGAAAGTTTATCAGTGTTTAAAAGTTTCCTGTTAGGGGTTGAGTGCGTCATACTTTATTTGCGAATTTTTCTTTTTATTGTTTGTATCGTCAGTAATAGATTCAATTTGCATGATTTTTTCTTGTATTCCTTCAAGCTAGAAGCCTATTTATCAATGTGATTTATTTTTTGAAGATTTACACACGAAACAATATGGGTAATACCTACCTAGTATAACACATAAAGAATTATACATAGTATAATCTTTTGTAGATATCTAGTTATTCAATCTTTCCTTACTATTCTTGTTTAGAGATAGATAGATAAATAATTTATTTGCCTAGTATAATGCATAGAGGATTATACATAGTATAACTCTTTGTAAGCTCCGTAGCTATTCTATATTTTCTTAATACTATTCTTGTATTCGTTTAAAGTAATTACTATTACTATCTTTCGAAATAGATAAAAGTTCAACCAAAACAGCTGTATTCAGATTGTAGTGCCTACCGCTAACTCCAAAAATGTTTACAGCATTTTTATCTAAGTATCTCACTTTTTAATGTTCCCTGATTCGGTCACCAACAAAATAAACTCAGTCGTAATCGTAAACCGTTTCCTTGTGAGGTCTGCCGATTAGGCCTACAAATCATAATTACGGCCTGGAATTTTTATGATTCCGAAAGAAATGTTTTGCGTGAGGCTGACTTATTCACATGCCTAATAAATATGTCAGCATTCAGTGCGTGGTAGTGTCACATTGTTTTATTACATGTCATGCACAATATTGTGAGTTAGCTACACTCCTTGGGCCCATAAAATGCCTTTCCCGATCGTAAAGCTTAGGTATTAATTTTACAAATAGGTGATTTTGGTCATACTTTGCTGGTGAGGAATGTGGGTGGCCCAATTAGAGCGATTTCGTCAAGTAGAAACGAAGGGTTTCAGTGTTGCTATAATTAATACAGCCTATTATAATTGTTCTGCCAATAAATATCTACTATTTTACAAATTCCACCGAAGTTAAAACTTGGAATCTATTTAAGGCTAATTTTTTTTTTCAATCAATAAAGATCAATTTATCCTTCAAATAAAAATATGTCTCTCTTTTGACTAGATCATTTTTTAATCGACGAATAGCGCATTCCACAGATTGAAAAATCAGCTATTAAGTAAGGATACCTACCTAACTATTATAGTTATCAATTTTAAAACAAATAACTCTTGCATCATACCCATTAAACTGATGTACCTAGATGTTGCATTTTTTTTTGACAAACCAATGTCTGTATAAACGAGCGATTCCAAAAAATATCTAGCCTTATACCTTTATATGAATTTCATAGTTTTATTTATATGTGTGATAAAACCCTTGTTAAATTATATGGAAAAAACGGATATTTATCGCGATTACCTATATTATTTCCCAATTTGAGTCTGCCCGTGACCACGGCTGTTGTAACACGGTCAAAACGTCGGGAAATAATAAAGGTAATCGCGGTAAATACCCGTTTCTTCCTTATAATTAAGCTAAACGATCCTTGTCAAATACCTAGGTATTCCACACTTTTTTATTGCGTTCAGTTTCACATAAATCTTAAAACCTTTGATTTTATTGATTCCACTCAATTCCGTCAAAAATAATTCACTCCCTTCACACATTTCAGTTATTAAAATACATAAAAACGCGAATGTTTGTTGTTTGTACAGCAAAAGAGTGTAGAATAATGAATTAATGAGTATTTTTGAAGGTAGTGGAATAATTAATGCGAGACCACGGCCCGTCGGATGCGTTTTTGGCAAAAAAATACGCCTATAGCATCGTCGCCATGCATGCGCGCGTGGAATAATAAACCTGCTCCAAAAACCAAACTCATCATATTTTATGCAGAATATTCGTAATATAATGACGTTTAGACTTCTGTTAAACATGTTAATCTTGTTAGTTATAAGCATCAGTGGTTCATTTGATGTCTTGAGCGGTTGTAATCTAGTTCCGGAGCCCTTCATTCAGTTTTCAGTCTAGTAAGATTCTATCTGATTTTGTTTTCTTTCAAATTATTCACACATTCGTCACTGGTTCTTTTGTATGAGTGTCGTGAAAAGGCTTCTTTTGTATTAGGGCTCATTTTTCAATCGTCAGATTTTATCCGTTAGATAAAAATATATCCATCTCCTCATTAGGCTTGTCAAAAACAAGGACTAGGTAGTTATTTACTGTTCGACGAATATCGTTATTCCGTAGATGAAAATATCGGCCCTTAGTTTTGAAGTAATTATAATTATGTTTTCTTTATTATTACTACGTGGTTCATCTTCAACAACTCGTACCTATCTTATTTTGATGTTTAGCAACGTTATAAATTGCAAAACTGAGAATTCCACGCAAAGTGAATGGCTTCTTCCGACCAAAGTTGTTATTGTAAACAACTCCATGTGACCTATGTTATTCCCTAGCCCTCGTCTCACTTACCATTTCAGGCACAAGATAACATTTATATTATTCTCTTATCAGATCACACACAACACTTTATAGCTCGTAAGCATCATTCTTGAGAACGCTATCACGATCACAGACGCGGCGTGTAACGAGCAACGACGGCGCTGGGCCGGGGCCGTACTGACCTGCCACTCTTGGTGATCACCATCTCGGTTCCCAGCTTGTGGAACTTCTCCCAGAGGTCCTTGCCCTCGAGGGTGACCTTGGGGTCGTCGACGACACCGTCGTCGTCGGGCAGCAGCTGCGCGTACGGCGGCGGCGGCGGCTTCAGCAGCGGACAGGGGGCGGACAGCGCGGCGGCGGCGGCCAGCGCCGAGGAGAGGTACGGCGGCGGCGGCAGCGCCCCGGCCGTCAGCAGCGCCGACACCGAGAAGTCGCTCGGCCGCGGCGCTAGCAGCGGATGGAAGGCGACGGCGTCGCGCCGCTCCGCGCCCTCGAAGCGCATGCCCGCGCCGCCTGGGACCCACGGCGCGCGATCCACGACCGGCGTGCCCCTAGGCTCCAGCGGTCGCGTCCGCTCATGCAACGTCCATAACGCGCCGGCCGGCGGCTCGTGCGACACTCTCCGTGCGTGACGACACCCGCTCGCGCGGCAGGCGTCAAACGACTGGTGGCCGGCGGCGCCGGGTGCGACACCCCCCCCGCGCCGCGCCGCCCGTCCAATGGGGCGCCGCGGCCCCCCGCGCAAGCCGAGGGCGGGGCCGCGGCGCCACATAGCGTTGTTTTTTGGTCGCGGGCGAGGTGTCCGCCGCCGCCACACCTCGCGCGCCGGCCCGGCAGCGGGCGCGACGCGCGGGGTTGCCAGCGCGCGGGGCTCCGCTAATCTGGTTAATGCCGCGCGGGGGCGACACTCGCGCCCGCCGCCGCCGCCGCCGCCTCCTTCTAATTGGACACGTTTCCGTTCGTTCATCAATTGAGCTCGTTACGTTCTCGCAATATCTTTTGTGCCGGTGCTAGAGCTGGCCCTCCATTAGGAGAGCTCATCGGTTCATCCGGCGCGTCTCGGACCGCCGCCGCCGTCGACGCCGACTCGCTACTTGTTTGGATGCGAAACTTTTTCGTTTGTTGCGGAAACTTTCCTGTCCTGTTATCTTTAGAGAACTTTGTACAAGTTCATTCCTTCAGGCACTAGCAGTAGGTATTTATGAACTTTGCTGTTGGTGCTGTCGCTTCATTTGCAGAACATTTCTTAGTTTTACTTAACCCATAGTAAAACATTATTCAATTTTAGTAAAAGATTTTAATTTAAATTAAAGAAAACAAAATCTTACATTTTAAATTAAAATAAAATAATTGTCACCTTAGTGAAGATTTCTTGGATTTTCTTGAACCTTAAATCCTTGGCCGAAAAAAATAAATATATTATCTAGTTTTGTGTTTATATAAACCAAATCTTATGAACAGTCTTCGGAAGATAACTATTGGGTAATAGGTCCCTTGATCCGGGGATGCGCTAGCTATATAAATCCAAACATTCAAACTTAAATCACCCTGGATTCACTAAGATTTTAAGAGCTCAAAAAAAATATCTCTGAAGATAATTGGATATAATGAAAGCCTCATCGCTGCTGGATGTGACAACGTTTCACTGATCGCCACCGCAGAACACTTAGAATAGAAAATAATAGAAAATTATTAATTGCACACCCTATAAAACTTAACAATGGGAAAATAAGTAACAATTATTGTAATGTTTAATGGGCGGTCTTATCGTTGAAGAGCGATCTCTTCCAGGCTTAGCTGTGCTCAAGGCTTGTTTAAATATAACATCTAATTTGTAGAATTGCATCTAAATAAAAGATTTTAATATCCCAATTACAGATTAAATACAACAAGAGCTCGGTGCTAATGGATCCTATATCCAGTTCAATAAAAATTAAGTTTTACTGCTTAAAAAAAAAAGAATTTACCATTTCAATCGAATTGAACAAGTCTTTTTAATTTAGATAACGCTTTTAATTGCAAAAATGTTTTTTTACTTGTGTATAAAAAGTTGCGGTTATACAGGGTGTTCACGTTAGCTGCGGCACCAATTTTTGCATACTTTCCGTTCCTGCGGCACGAGGTATAATCGGCCCGTACCGTGACCAGACGTTAGGGCGACACGCGGTCTATTAGACCCCACCTCCTTTTACAGACTAAAATCCATTTTCTGGCGCGAAATCAAAGATATATGAGAATTTTGGTCCTTATTGATATAGACAGTGAATTGATGAACCCTAATCCACCGTCGCCCCGGGATCTGATGGCTAGTTTAGGAATTATTAGCAAAACAAAATATGGGATCTTATACACCTCGTAACGCACTGAAATAGGGCAAATTTTCGCTGCGATTAGTGATGGGAAAAATAATATCGACGTTTTTAAACTGTCTTAACTACGCAACGACTTGACCGATTTTGATCAATTATATCTCATTATATCGTTTTAAGGGCAAAACCTGGCAAAACAACACAAAGCTATCAAAGAATACATTTTTTTTTAAATAATCTAAATTGTGCTTGAAGGCGCCATAAAGAAAAAAAAACCGGCCAAGTGCGAGTTGGACTCGCGCACGAAGCGTTCCATTCTATACCATTAAGAGGCACCTATTACAGACTTATTATTGGAAAATAATGGATTACGGTTTATGCATAAGGTTTATCTTTCTATTTGTATATGAAAATCTTAATGCGGTTCACAGAATAGAAAAAAAAGACGAATCCAATCGACGTGATGCACAACACTGGTCACGGGAAGCTCGCGTTGAGTGCGGTACGAGGTCAGGGGGGATATGGGACGTTTTAGCCTCGTTCCGCACTGCATTAAAATTATATTAATTCAGTGCGGCACGAGGCCTAAGACATCCGGTACCAAGGTAGGTACACCACCGAGTCCATGAACCATTAGTGATCTCAAATATATATTTATCTCTTTCCTACACTGGACCAAACCAAAGCTATGCCATTCGCACGACAGAGAAATTCACTTTTTTGCTTGCCGCACCACAGGGAAGTTGCATCAGGGGTGATTTAGGCCTCGCTTCGCACTTAACGTGTTAAGTAGGAGTTGGCGTCTCAAATAGGAGATGTCTCTAGGATGTGTGGACTGACAAAAATGGCAACGTCTTTGAATAGCTAAACGAATTCTTTGTCCCAGGTATGCGCCAGCCCTTAGCCATCAATCTTCCACTAAATTAATAATTTTTATTTTATTCTTAATACTTACCTACATGAAAATATTAAAATAAAAAATTACATTCTATAAGAAACTAGAAAATTTAATAATTAACTCTGTTTTCCACCTGTAGGTATTACAGGTAGAAAACAGAGTTCAGATCACCAACCGCAGGCAATGTGCCCAAAAGGTTGGCAACGTTTCTTTGTATTTACCGTTTTTTTCTTAATTATGTATTTATTAAAAAAGCTTTGAGTATTGTATCAGCTATCTGGTTTCCATAGCATAAGCTCTGCCTAAATTGGGGTTAGATATTGTTGTGAATCTTGGCCACAATTTTTATTTAGTTATTCACAAATCATGCAATTAATTTGAGGACGCTTCCGTCTGTAGGTACCTACGTTTGGATTTGCTAACCATGACTCAACTGTTTCTTCTGTATTTAGTACATTTTATAATTGTGTAAATAAATGCTGTATTACTTAAAAAAACATATCTTAAATGAAGTTACAAAAAATATATATAGGGTTTTTAATTATGTATTTATAAATTTAATGATTGTTGCCTGTAATTAATTATTTTTCTTTTCGGATGAATCATTTTGACTCAATAAAACCAAAAGTTTCATAGTCAATGCGTCTGCTTATTTTATTTCTACACTTCTACACTATCTATATACTAATATTATAAAGGAAAAATTTGAATTTTTGTATGAATAAACTTAAAAACTGCTGTGCCGATTTCAAAAATTCTTTCACCATTGGAAAGCTACATTCACCTTGAGTAACATAGGCTATATTTATGTGTTTATAATATAAATGTTCATCCGTACGAAGCCGGGACAGGCCGCTAGTATTTTATAATTTTTGTAAAAAACTTAATCCGTCGGCTCCGTCTTTTCTCACATTATTATTTCGATGACATCCTAAAGGTATCTTTTTTATTTTTATGCAACTCGCTGATAGAATAAGCATATAACCCACCTGATGTTAAGTGGTAATCATCGCCCATTACAAAGCATTGCCTCTCTTGTGCGGTCACGCACATAGGAACGTGCCTTACCATGCACTGCCCTGCGCCCATAATTTTGAGGCTTACAGATATTTAGCCTCACGTGCCAGTAATTTCACCGGCACCAAGAACCTTCAAACCGTTTTACCGCATTACAGGACAGAGGAGGCTGGCAGAAGATGAAGGAGACTTATTCTCAGCAGTGGGTGATACCGGACAGAGATGATGATGATAATTTCTTGAAGACTTAGTTACTTATTAAATGCACCACCACCGTTTTAAATAATTAATAACTTTATAGTTAATAGTTCATCATCATCATCAGCTTCGAGAGAAATGACAAGGCGAAGGTCAGACATAAAAATTTGTAAGAATATTTTTATGAGCTATCTCCATCCAATGTCTTCGGTCCATAATAACGCCGATCAACCCATCGTCTTTCATTTTACATAATCAATTTATTTCTCGTATTAAATGTTTAAAAGATAAACAATAAACTTTTTAACATTTTTTATCTTGGGTTTGTTTCTGTAGAGGGTGGCAGTCTAAAAAACTTAAACCACTTGTGAAATTACGCGAGGTAATCAAAAATATACCTAATTTTACAGGCTTGTTTTGCCGGTGTGTGTATATTAATGCCTATCTTTCATCTAAATATATAAAACTCTTACGTTACTGACTGACTGACTGACAATCAACGCTCAGCCTAAACCGTAAGTCCTAGAAGCATGAAACTTGGAGAGTATGTTTCTTTTATAGCATAGGGGTGCACTAAGAAAGGAAACTGGAAAATGATTTCCCTAAGCTGAGAAAAAGAGGAAAAACTTTTAAAAGAAAAATCAACGGGACTTAACGGCAAAGGGGCGAGCGAAGCCGCGGGCGTCCGCTAGTCTATATATATAAATCTTTCGTGTCACAATTTGGAACGCGATAAACTCCGAAACTACTGAACGGATTTCGATAAAATTTTGCAACTGCCTTTAATATGGTCGGACTTAAAATATAGGATAGTTTATATTCAATATTTAGGTGTTATTAATTTGTAAGGGGCAAAAGTTTCGAAATCTATGTCTATCCCTTTCTATCACGTAGGGACTTATATATGTCTATCCCTTTCTATCGCTTAGGGATTTTTCTGAAAATTCTCGACTTTGACGAGGAAAGAACGCTCTAGAATGTCTTTGAGGTTCTGGAATGATCAAATTTAATTCGAAGACTGAAATTATTCGGCTAGCATCCGGAATGCATCCAAACGTTAGTAATCCAGAATTATCTAGAATACTCAAATATACCCATGCAAACGGTTTTGAATTCTAGATTTGGACAAAATGTTCTTGAAAATAGTGCCCCTAAACGTTATAGAATGTTCTTTCATCATCATCATCAATTGATATCAGTCCACTGTTGGACGTAGGTTCACCTTGAGTAACATAGGCTATATTTATGTGTTTAAAAAATATATGTCCACCCGTGCGAAGCCGGGACAGGCAGCTAGTAATTATATATAGATAATGACAGACTTATTTGAATTCTTAATAAAAACTGCGACAGGTAAAAAAAACACAGATCTAAGGGCCAAGTTCTCGAATTACTAATCAACAAATAAAACACTGATGACTGTTTAATTCACATTTTTGCAAGTCCTAAGATAGTCCTATCTCCTTATTACCCAAAGGTTAGCTGGTAGATAATGCTACCTAGCATTAAGCTCTCCTGTGTACAGTACTTTTATTTTGTGCAATAAAGAATTTTCTATCGTTTTCTATAGTCACAAAAACAAAATGATAATATTCCGAACTAGGTTAGATCGCACGCAACTCTTTTTCGCATAAGCGCCCTCTGGTGACGAGTAGCTAAGACAGGTTTGAATAGATTTTTAACAGAAATCCTTTATGCATTTATTTCTTACAAAGCTTGTGATAATAGATGCAAATATTTTGATATAATGTAAGTAAGTACTAATTATGATATCCATTAACACAGTTTTAATTGAATTGCTTAGGACATTCCTAAGTATGAGAAATATCGTAGATAAGTATTATTTTTTATTGTTGGCGCTAGGTTGTATGCTGAATTGTGTTTAGCCTTACTTAGCCTTAATAAAAAAAAACAAATTTCAAAAGATTAGGTCTTTGAGTATTAGTCTTTATAACTTAGTCCAAAGTAACTTTTAGGGTGGTGCAACGTAATACAAATATACAAATAATTTATTTAAGTAAACTTAATCTCGGAACTCTTTTAGGTAACTATGGAAATACTTGTTTTAGAGAATTTCGCTCCTAAGTGGTACATTTTATTCTGACTTTAACGCTGTCAAATATCGCTGTTATTCTGACAGCGGCTCAGCTGATCGCCATCGCCATCGCCTAGATGTGTGCAGGCCTTTAGGTCCGTATTCCGAAACTGTGTTTGAGTCTGAGTCGAGCCTCAAACACAGATTTATGACACTTTTCAATAGAGAACTGTCATAAAATGTATACTACTTAAAATCTAGAATACGGGCCTAAGTATAGGTACTAAGTAGGTTTTATAATACTGGTTTGATGACAAAATTTACAACCGTCAGTCGAATAACAACTTTATATCCTTATTAATATTATAAATGCGTTTGTAACTCTGTCTGTCTGTGTGGCTTTCACGCCAAAACTACTGAACCGATTGAAATGAAATTTGGTACACAGATAGTTGAGGGCCTGAGGAAGGACATAGGCTACTTTTTATTGCGAGGGGGGGTGTGGAGGGGAGTACAGGGGGAGTGTGGAGGGGAGGTGCGGGGGGAGTGTGGAGGGGAGGTGCGGGGGGAGTGTGGAGGGGAGGTGCGGGGGGAGTGTGGAGGGGAGTACAGGGGGAGTGTGGAGGGGAGGTGCGGGGGGAGTGTGGAGGGGAGTACAGGGGGGAGTGTGGAGGGGAGGTGCGGGGGGAGTACAGGGGGATTGTGGAGGGGTCTGGGGGGAGTGCGGAGGGAATGTGGGGGGTGTGGAGGAGAGTGGGGGAAGTTTGGAGAGGAATGCGGAGGGGATGAAAGTGTGGCGTAGTACGACGCCATATGTCTAAGTTTAGTAAGAGGGCAGACGACTGTGCCACGTGCACGCGAATATGACGTTGTTATTTAATTACTGTTTTCTTCCGCTGCAAATTAAAAATGCTACCCATAGACACTATACCACGCGGACGAAGTCGCGGGCACAGCTAGTAGGTAATATATTGAACCGGTCCACGCGCTCACACCTATTCTAGCACGGAATAAATAAAAGTGTTAAAACCTTGATGTGAATGTAGGTTTATGACATTTCATTCATAAAAACCACTATAAATATGCTTATTTGTAGGTATTTGTATTTATTAAATTTTAAAATCAAATTTCCCTTTAATGCGAACAAAAGTCACACATCGGTGACTTTGAATTTGACCTACAAGTTATCAAGAAAGTACCAGTTTATAAAAAAAACAAGTTGTTGAGAACAGAAAATGAAAAATTTGCCATCTTTTTCGATATGACAGCTTTGTCCGAAATCATCGAAGGAAAGGAGAAGGAATGAGAGGAAGGGGAAGACCATAGATTATAGCTACATGAATCAAATAAAAGCGAAGATCGCTGTCATGTCGTATAAGAAGATCAAGGAGGTCCTCAAAACAAATACCTGGAGACAAATGCATATACATTAAGCCGACAAGGGCATTGCTCTTAAATAAAGAAGAAGAAGAACTTATTATCTATAAATTTTTTTATAAAAATATAATAAAAAAAAAGAAGAATTGATTGTTTATCGACAAAGTCCTTAGAAACAGAGCAGTGTTTACATCTCTACATTTCCTACAAGATATCGAAATATCTTCACAGAGGGTGAAGAAGCAAGTGAAATAATTGGGGCTGAAAGAGTGGCCGGAAAATTCGGTTATGACGAAAGAGGCCCTTTTATACCGAAGGGGAATAAGAACTGAATTGTTATTTAAATCGCGGCGTCTTTGAGGAAAATGGTGATTTTGACATACCCGTATTCTTGTCATCACTCAAGGCGAAGGAAGACAAAAATAATATGAATAGAATTTGTGAGAACAATTTACAACATTTATTTTATTTTCATTTTCTAAGGAAAACTCACAGCTAAAAATTGGATACAAAAGAGGATGGATATTTAAGGCTATTACCACTTATAGTTACTTGATTGACTAAAACAATGAAGTAGACACAACGGTTTGAAATTTTGTACATGAATAATTAAAAAAGAACATGCAACTTTCACAGAAAGAAAACATTGGATTTGTTTACTATTTTGTTTTAATGTGTTTAGTTGACCTGCCACCAACTATGGACTCTGTAATGACCTTTAGGCAACCACAAGCTCTGTCTGGCTCTGTTATTGA
Source organism: Thera britannica (assembly GCA_939531255.2). NCBI lineage: Eukaryota > Metazoa > Arthropoda > Insecta > Lepidoptera > Geometridae > Thera > Thera britannica. The sequence continues at coordinate 6,665,902 of OW618039.2, read as the reverse complement.
GTCTGTGTGAGTGTTGACTAAATAAATCCTACGTCGAAACGTCACACACACATAGTACCTATGTCACATGGACACTGGTGAGCACTCACACAGACTCAGAACCAAAGCTAGAGACAGAGCCAGACAGAGCTTGTAGGCTTACTTAATTATTATGTGAAGTCTAAAATAAAAATATTGAATTGATACGAAAATATCTCTGTCTCCGTTTGTATGTAGATATGAGATTAAAAATATTAAATTGATACGAAAATATCTTCCGTTAGATATGAGATGAGATGAGTTACGATTTAAAATACTGAGCATTACCAAAAACATCGATCTATAAAATCGGCTTACGTTTATTTCATTTTGTGGTTAGATATTTTGTGTTATTTGTGATACCCTACCTTCGCTCCTCGTTAATCTAGAAATTAATATTATGAACATTCCACATAAGACTATCTAGCCCCAGACTAAGCAGAGCTTGGACTAAGGGAATCACGTAGCTGATTTTATGACTGGCCTCTTAGCTTAGTTGGTAGAGCTCTCCTTCTGCGCAGTAGGTCGTGGTTTCAATCCCCACCGAGAACAAATATTTGTTTGGCGAATGCAGATGTTTGTTCTCTGCCTGGGTGTTATATTTTATTCTGAAAAACTGTAGGCATGCATCTCACCTACTATATTTGAAGAATATCGTATTTTTCTATGAAAAAATGCAGAAATTTGTAATGTTACATAAATTCTTTTGTTTGAATTTTGCGCATTGTCTATAGTAGAAAACACGTGACAAATTATAGTAGGTAAACAAAACAAATTTTGATTACAATAAATATACGCAAATAACAACAGCAAAAACTTAATTTTTCTTCCAACGAATCGATAACACAAAAACATACTATAAACAATTTAATAGATTGGTAATGCCGTTATTTGCATAGTTATTATGTTTTCTTGACTAAGTTATTACTTAGTAACTGCACTAATTAGTTATTACTAATTAGCGCAGTTAAATAATTACTGAAACATGCTACTACAGAGGCATAGCATAGAGAATTACGTTTATAAGTTTTTGACGTGACAACGTCTTACAATTCGATGGATCTTGCTGCACGCACGACAAAACAACGACGTCATGCGGCGTTACTTCGCTCTGAGGCGTTCCATTTAAATCTTGAAGTGGCGAGAGCGCGGAACGAGCGACAAAGAGGCACAATCGGCCTCCGCGTTCGGCAGCGTTCGACATCTGTCTCTCTCCTACTTGAGTAAGCGATGCGTCCGCGTGGACAGCTGTATGACGTTGTCACTTTCAACTATCATCAGTAAACCGACTTTTTTTAAAATTAATTCCGTTTTAAGCGCAGGACAGGTTGGCAGAAGATAAAGGAGGCATATAGATACCCAACAGTGAGAGATCCGGGCATGATAATGATTTAAAACACACAAAACACATTACAGCCACAAAAGAACGAAAAACTAAAATTAATAATTTTGAGCTTGATTGTACGTAAGTACCGTAAGCATAATGTTGATCACCATCACAGGCGATCTATATGTGCGTAAAGCACACCTATCAAGGGTGAGTTCATGGTTTTATGATAAGTAGTGAAGTTTCAACAGTACTCCGAAACAAGCAAAAATCATCATCTCTAATTCTTCTTCTTCCTGCCCTTATCCCCTTTATGCGGGGTCGGCACAACATGTCTTTTTCCCCCATTCTCCTCTGTCAGCCGTCATCTCTGCATTCACTCCTCTCCTATCCATGTCATGTTTCACACAGTTCATCCATGTTTTCCTTGGTCTACCACTGCTTAATCCACATCCATACTCATTACTCTCCTAGTCACATGACTTTCATCCCTCCTCATGACATGCCCGAAAATCATCATCTCTAATTGATTACCACAAAAGATAAGGTAAGAAAAATACAAATTTTTAACCCAAGTACCGGTAATACAATGGAAGGCCTTATTCCTTACTGCGATCTCTTACAGTTAACCCTTGTACCAGAGAAAGGATCACCCTTAATCATCAATTTATGTTCATCACGCAAAATATGGGAATCGAACCCACGACACGACCTATGCAGAAGATACTACTACCAACTGGAGCTGTCAATTGACCAGTCCAGGCACTTGCTTTTATAGTTTGATTGATGTCAATTATTACAATACCCGTTGTCTATACTAATATTATAAAGAGGAAAGATTTGTACCTATTTTTGTATGTTTGTAATGAATAGGCTCAAAAAGTACTGGGCCGATTTAAAAAATTCTTTCACCAATAGAATGCTACATTCTTCCAATTTGACATAGGCTACATTTAATTTTGAAAAAAATTAGGGATCTTCGGTAAAATTTGAACAATGTAACCGAAGGTGTAGAAAAATGAGTCTTAAAATGTCTTTCGTCGAATGCGCTGCCGAAACTATTAGCGATAAAACAAAATAATGTACAACAATATTGTCTACCCCGTGCGAAGCCGGGACGGGCTGCTAGTAGATTATAATTTAAGCGTCGAGCCGTCATACTACAAGGATTGCTAGCATTTTAGTGAGCACTGTATTTTTCAACTACCAAGAAACCCTGGGTGGCCTTTCATAAAGCCAACTTTTCCTTGCACCTATAAAAAGAACAATTTCTGAAAAAGAAACCTTAACTGGATTTGATACGGCTGTATAGTATTATGAAGTATTATAAGTTTGTTAATGTTTTAGTGAGCTCTTTTTGCGATTGTTAGCATTTTATTGACTTCGAAACGGTTTATACTTAATCGTAATGTTTGATGGCGACCGCTGCAAGAACAGAGTCAGTGACTCAATTCAGCTCACTTCAGCTCAGCACTTCAAGTCTTTCAATAGACGGGTCTCGACTGAAAAAGAGCATCAAAGTAAAAGTAAACAGGCCTTTGCAAGCCGAAATTAGTCAATGTGTAATATTTATTGCCTACTATTTAAGTTTAATACTGCCTTTATAGTTTTATATATATCTTCTATGATGATTTAAAAGTACCTTTGAGTAATTCCCTTGTGACTGAACATTTCTTTGTGATTTTAGTAAAAAGTTTTTGGCTTTTTTTTTGACACCAATCATTTCGTTCATCTATTTCCGGTAACGAGACCTAGCATTATTCGTTATGTGTTGATACCCGGGCTGGTATACTCAGAAGCGTTCGATAAATGTCATTGAGTGAGATAACACTGATGCCCGGGCTGAGATAAATTCCACGAGATTGTCGATGACAGCCAATTGGACCCTTTTAGCCAATATGGCATCTTCATTTTCACGACTCAACTTTTCGTTTACTTCATAGGTACATGTCTCTGATACCCATTCATTTAGATTCTGAGGTGAGGCAATAGAGGGTGATCCTCCATCATCTTCTTATAAGCACCAGTAGCTTCATGGGGACTTAGAAAAGTGAAAAGATGATTTAGTTACGCTTAGTTACTTTCATAACTGGGATTTTCTATGATTTTTTTCATCAAGTTACCATAATATCCTTCGCTCGCATTACCTAGTTGGATTTCATGACTGCGTGGGCTACGACAAACAGTTAATATGACTGACTTAATGAAATCCCGCGCGACTTCTTTCACACTAAGCTTTTTCCATTTAAATTTAAACAACTAACTTCTCACCTAAATTTTTCAAAAAAGACACTCTTTAAATTTCATGTCTTGACGAATAACGGTTTAGGTATTTATTTATTTATTATTATTATTTAATTAATTAATTAATACGGTCTACATCTCGACCACTTACACTGATTAATACTAAAACTAAGATTAAAATAGAATATAAAAAATGACAAAATCAAAACGAAATAAAATAACATACAATAAAGATCAAAATTACCTACAAATATTTGAATTATATACAAATAATTTATTTACACAAAGAAACTTACAATTAAACAAATATTTACAAAATGTACAAAATACACAAGAAACAGTTGAGCTATCTGGAGATCGTTACAAACGATCTAGAGATAGCTCAACTGATCCAAATCAGTGCCAGACGGAAGCGTCCCCAAGACGCTGGCGGCATTGCCACGCTGAATGGCAATGCTTATGCGCTGCGCCAGATACCCACCAGCTCTTGGGTCACGCGTCGCCTCGATCAGTCGCCTAGACAAAATTTTGAAGACCCGCGAGGCCTCGGTTCCCCACGGACCCAGAGTCTCAACCCCAAGAGGAGCAAATAAGTAGGCTCTGTCGAGACCTGCATATTTGCGCCTCTTGAGATCCTCGGCCAGATCTGCCGCCGCGCCCGCCACAACGGATGTCCTTGGCAGATGAGAAGGCGCAAGTGTGTCGACACACGTAGCATCCCACACAAGTGGCCTCCCCAACTCCCAAGGAACAAGCGTCATACCGTCAGGCCGCTTACCATCGTCACGCAACAGACCATTCGGTTCGAGAACGGCTGGTACGTTGACGGTTGTAAAGGCCGTATACAAATTAACTGAAAGTAAAGGTATAATTAAATGAAAATAAAATTAAAGGTATATAGGATGTGCGTTGTATGTCAGTCACTCATGTCAAGCTCTTTTATTGAGATGAGATTAACATATCGAACGATTCTGAGATGGTGCCCCAGCGCTGCTACTTAATCTGTGGTTCCTGGTCGGAATCCTGTAATCGTTTGCATTCTACCTTAATAAGCAAGCATCTCTTTATCGCCTTTAAATGGCATCTCTGAATGGGTAATAAAACACTGCATTTGGGTCGTGTTTTTTTTTGGGAAATAAATTTCCTCTTTCAGAAGTGGGATGTTCGTGGAACCACCCACTTGTTTTTTCGTCAGCGTGTTGGACACCATGCCTCCATGTCAAGTAAGCTGGTAGTCATCACGCTAGGTGATTGATGACCGTCAAAAATATTTGTACTCATAAAAAATCTTATAAGGGATAAGTTAGCTTACTGAAGTCTGAAAAATTCAGACTTGATTGGCTGTGTTATGAACACGGCCTTTTAGTTGTACCTACGTAAATACGTCTCGTAAGTTCGGGGCCCCCTCCGCCGCGCGCGATGTGTTACAGTCCTTACTTAGCGTAATAAATTATTTGAGTCTTTAGCTAGCCAGTGGTGTAATTGAAATTTGGACGGGGATAGATTAGGTAGCTGCAACCCTAAACTGTATCCCTCATTTTGTTATAATTTCTTTATTTTTATTGTGTCCCTACGGAAGGAATTTTATAGACAAAAATACGTCAAAATTTTCATCAGAAATGTTTTTTTGTTTCATTTATTGAATTTAAACCTAAATTAAAAAACTTGTCAAAACATGTCTTAATGATTTAGAAACGTAAAAAGGTTGTGCAATATAGAAGGTTCTATACAATAAGTATAGAAGAATAAAACTAGGCACAAGCGTCAGAATTCATGCACCGCTAACTTCATGAAAGCTCTTGAGACCACAGGGGTAACATCTAAAAGAAACTGAGGAATAGAAGTGCCTGTAGGATCATAGTAAGGGACTATGGTAGGTACACTAGGTACAGATCAGGAGAAAGTAGGTACAGTTAGCAGCGAAAGTATCTTAGCATTTGATAATAATTTTGAAATATTGGTATCTCAAATATTCGTATTTTTTGCAAAAATTTGAAAATTAGCTTAGCCTATTACAGTTATTTTCAAGGTACAGCTATTGCTTATTTGCGTAAGGCGAAGAAAAAGTGTAAAAAAACTCTGAATCGCTTGTAACTCGATGATAGTACGGTTAGCGCGCCATCTTTTGACGAGTGGCAGCAACTTCAAACTATTCAAATAAAGACCAATGGATTTAATTGACAGTGGGCGCAATAGGCTGTTGTTCCAGGCTTCAGACGTCGTCAAGCCATGCCGGTGGTCTTCGAGTGCCCTAAATTCTCTGTCACTAGAGTAGAGGCCCTTAACTCAGACGAATTTTAGCTCTAGTCACAAACAAAGTCACAGGCACAACACTGGTCGTTTAGAAACTCCTTCGACGTGTCCTAAGCTCACCGACGAATCTTACTTACTTTAAAATTAGACGTTTTAAAAAGAAAAAATATATCTATTCGATACAAATATTGCACACGACGACGGACGAAGGAACAAGTAAAAATAAAAACTCCGAACATTCTATTTTTCTTTGAAAGGCGCTGCGCATTGTGGCGAGTCAGTTGCGCATACGCACAAAACGATCAAGACCGTTCGCGCTTGACAACCGCTGGAGCGAGACAGATTATATGTTCTACTCAACGAGAGACAGAGGCAGTTATACGATGGGCGTTCCATCATCGATTTTTGCATCCAATTAATGTTCAGTGGGCTTCTAGAGTGGGAGGGGCGTAATCCAGCCAAACTAATAAGGATTGAGAGAAAATGATCTATAGATCGATCCGCTGTCGCAGTGCACGTATTGTTATCGTTATAATCGTGGATTTATTTTATACCTATGTAGTTTTGATGGCTGAATTTTACATGACATTGCTAATTTTATTTTGAAAATATAATTCTGTTTTTGAAGTTTGTCGTTAGCCAGAAAAATAATGGTGGAATTTCAAGAGGATAGTTTGTTTTTGATGGCATTATGTTTAATTCAACGGTAAAAAAAAACACTATTTAATTAATTAATTTCGGTTTTTGGACTGAAATCAATTTCACAAACCTTTGAAATTCGACTCGTGTGAACTTGTTCTTATTGAAAGAATGTGTTAAGTTTCTAGTAAGTGTTGGGTTTCACAGTCAGTCACCGGAACGGGAATCAAAACTCATAATTACTAAGGCTCGAATTCAGAAACAGTGCTTGAGTCTGAGTCGAGCCTCAAGCATAGATTTTTAGTAATTTTTCAATTGAGAGCTTTCAAAAAATCCAACTGCTTGAGGCTCGACTCAGACTCAAGCATTGTTTCTGAATTCGGGCCTTAGATTAGTACCTAACAGTTTTGGGGCTTTAATTTATTTGCCTTATAAAACATACTTATCATAGCTAACACTTAAAATTAGATTAAAAACATGATGAGGTCACCAACAAAATAATTAGCTAAGTACATCGGTAGTGTAGCAATTTTAGTAGTCAATATTTTTTAAACGACTTCACGGCTTCAAATAGAAAGGAAGATTATTTTCATTTCAGTTGTAATTTTTTTTATGTTGTTTATCTCATTAATTCCATCAGAGGCATATATTTTTTTTATCTCAAAGGTATCTGCATACCTACCTTCTTCAAGATTTGTCTCATAGAAATTTCATCAAAATAGGTTCTGCAGTTTGGCCAATGAAGTCGGTTTCTCAAGTTTTTAAACCTTTTGAACCTCCTTTTTTGTCTATCTACGTGTACCTATGCATTTCAGGGCACGGACCATATAAAAAAAGGGTCATGTGGCCGGAAAAGTGTCACTAAAATGCAAATTTGTATGGAGAAAGGGGCACAATGCCCCTTTCTCCATACAAATTCAACAGTTTTTCCGTAGTCCTAAAATGAAAAACGCCTTGTCCCGCATTGTTAACTTTCCGAACAAGAAAAAGAGCACCAAGCTACTACAAAGAAATACTTACTTTACATCATCTTTCCTTCCTTTTTCTGAGAATCCTCATATTTAGTGACATTTTAAACAAAATAGTGAAATCGTAAAATTAGTGACAGCGGCTTCCATACAAACTGCGCATTATAGTATTTCTACTAGATAGGTATATACCTACTACCTACTACTTAGGTATATTTCTGTGGTGTAGGGTATGTTTGGGTATAGACAGAATAAAAGATATAATTACCTACAGTTAGGTAGCATTATATTGTGTGGTTTGTCACTTCAATGACGACATACTGACAAAAAGACCCAACTGCCGTATACCTATATATAATTACCTTTTATTGTTGGCAACACAGATTTCGAAAATCGAATTTAAACATCTGTCGTCACTCAATAGCCGCATTGTCCTTTTCTTTTGAATTTGGAACCGACAATTGCTTGTAACGTAAGCTGTTTACGCGGCATTCGTCTGCAGTTACCTACGCGGGAAAAAAAATATAAATACACACATGATGGGCTGTAATTTTTCTTTCCCTTCGTAGATAGATAGATACTCATAACTTTTTTTGATATTAGTTGATGGAACACACCTACTCGTATGTTACGGTTGTAGGCAATAAATATTGCACATCGGCTAATATCTATCTAGGTATTTATCTACGAAGCAAAAGAAACAGCGAAATGAATTACAGCGTAGCCCATCATGTGTATTTATAGTTGTTTTCCTACCTAATGTTAAGTGATAACCATCGTCAAGTATACATTATTGCCTCGAAGGTCACACTGCTCTATAATTGAAATAACAAAGGTATGCTGCAACGGCAAAGATTTTTGGTCCTTAAGCAATGCAGGATGAAACAGAGGTCCTTACTAAGGTCATCTAATTCCTTACTTTTCCTTTGTAGCCTTTAACAAAGCATTGCCTCTTATGTCACACATGTCAGAAACATGCTACGATGCACTGATACCATCAACTTGAGGCTTAAATATGTTTAGCCATAATTTGCGGCACCCACACCATTCAAACCGAAACACAGTAATGCTTCACGGCAGAAATAGGCATGGTGGTAGCACTTCCCCGGACGAGCCACACACAAACATAAAGAGCTCTAGGTACCTACTGCTACTTACTAGCACATGGATGGCTTAATGAGGCGAAGAGGCAAAGACCTATATTGATAAAGAATCCATAAGTATCACTCAGAAAACGTCTAACGGAAATTTTATAATCCAATCAAGAAAATTGTTCGGTCTGTGATTTTCTTACCTTATGCGGGGTCTAGTACAATAATGTGTGGGGACGGCCTTTCGGTGGGGATTAAAAATCTGTTGGACGTTTTCTGATGATGTTATGCTCTAGGCCTCAAGTTTCAATTTTATTATTTGCAAGAAAGATCGTCTTTTGAAAAACAGTAGCCCAGAAGTGTGTACCTACCTAAGTGTTGACTAAATAAATCCTACGTCGAAACGTCACGCACACAGTATGGGTGAGCACACATACAGACTCAAAACCAGTGCCACAGAGACATAGCCATGGTAGGTCTACTGTTTTATCCCACACGCAATGATCGTTATCAGAACTTAAAAACAAGATTGAAAGTGTCGTTGAGAACAGTTTGGACTAAGGCAAAGTTTCTTAGTGTTGGTATTTATTATGATGTGCGTGACCTTCGGGGCAATGTTATGTTATAAGCGATGGCTAACACTTATCATCAGGTGGGCCATATTATGCATGATCAGACTATAATTTAATATAAAAAATTATCAAAAATTTACTCAGAAAACTAATGGTACTTTTTCAACGATTCAGGTATCCGCGCATTCTTTGTGGTGTGACTTTAGTTTTTCGAGTGGAATCATAAAAAACCTTACCCATTGAGTCTAAGAAAAACTCATTTCTCACCCCCAAACGCCAAACAACTTCCAAAAATCGCGTTACCAACCGCAACTGTCAAAACATAACAAATCGATTAAAACCGTTTGGCATCCTGTGTTGCCAGTGCCACCGGTTAAAAAACTACAACAATAGGGAAGGAAGTCGCAACCGCAAGACATGGAAATTACCCCAGTCCGTCCCTAATTATACAATTTTACTGTACTTTTGCGGCAGGAGCCTACTTACGGCCCTAAAATCACCACCTCTCATTGTGACCGTTGAAATCTTCAAATCAAACAGGTAAGTGGCTATTTATGCTTTGTGTTGCCACTTAAAAAGACGTTTTTTCCCGATGCGAGTTATAAATTATTGCATGGGTAATTGATGGGTTTGTGACCATTTGTGGTGGAACTGGTACCTACCGGGTTTTTAAGTTTGTTGTGGAGATAACGGTTAATTTATTTGTGGAGCGATGAATGGCGGGAACGGCTTGATGATGAGTGATGGTTATCTGATGTCGTTGATGTAGGTGATTTGATGAGGAGCGTTTACTTTCACGTACCGATAAACGTTTTGGACACTTTTGTTTGAAGCTTCTAGAAGCTGGTATTCTTTGGCATTTTTCTCAAGCATTGTCAGTAAGTGATACTTAAAAAGTATGCTGTGTGTGTATTGTTAAGACGTCGTCACCTACTCATCATCATCATCATCAACCTATATCAATCCACTGCTGGACGTAGTTCTCTCCCAAGACGCGCCACTAAGCCCGGTCTTCGGCTCTTCTCCTCCAGTGCTTGCCAGCTACATTTCGCAGATCGTCACCCCACCTTGCCAGAGTCCTATACTATTGGCTGAAAGATAGTGTAGTGTAAAAATATCTTAACTACTAAGGCCCGTATTCAGATATAGTGCTTGAGTATGAGTCGAGCCTCAAGCAACCTCAAGCTTATATTTTTTGACAGTTCTCCATTGAAAAATGACAAAAATCTATGTTTCTATGATCTTCTATCGATGATATGTTGAAAATTTTAAACGAGGAAGGAAATCCGTAGGACCAAGATCCTTTTCTAATACGTAGGGCTTTTCTTATGTCTATCCTTTTCTATCCTCCAGATTTTAAGAAAATGTTCTATAACAGTTTTAAATATTCCAGAATGATCTAGAAATTTTAGAATACTTAATCATATTTAACTAACTTTATAATTAACTAATTTTATAAACTTTGAAATGATTTAGAATAGTCGGTCATCGATGACCGAATATATAATTTGACCTAAATGGACTTTGGTTCATTAAATAAATAAATAAATATTGTAGACAATCCACACAACACTATCTAGTTCCAAACTAAGCAGAGCTTGTATGATGAGAACCAATTTAATACTTCTATAATACTTTTTTTGTTGTAAAAATACATACTTAGAATACCTACATGTATTATAAGTTGTATGTATACAATAGGTATAACACCCATCAAATCAACATCAATATGGATATGATCATCCAGAATGAACCAAGGTCAGGTTTCCAGCAGGCAAGTTGCAACGGCAATGCATTTATCTACTTATAGCCACTAATTGATAGGCAATAATAATCAATCCTATAAAAAACATGAGATCCTGACTGATGTGGCTGTAAGATCAGATTGAAATCTGTCTTATTGACATAAAATAATTTTGTCATTTTTATCCCGCGAGCCGCAACCCTCCATTAGGGCTGTGTTTGTCCGACTTTCCTAAGATTTTCCGGCTTTTTATTAGATTAGGATTTAGTTTATTTTTTTATAGTACTTGATGGAACAAGCATATGCCTGATGCACCTACCTGAAGTTAAGGCATACCTACAGAATATAAAAAAAATTTATCGGAATATTTAATAATATTTCCAGCACTTTCCTTACTAAGATTAAGTCATAGTAGGTAAGTACTAATGTTATAAAGTAATTATATTTTACCAATTATGATATGGTATGATACAGTGAGTGAACGAAGGGCGCCCACTCACCAGATGGACCGACGACATTGTTAAGATCGCGGGAAGTCGATGGATGGAAAGGGCTCAGAATCGTTCTTCCTGGAAAGGTGTATGGGGAGGCCTATGTCCAGCAGTAGACTTCTTCAGGCTGATAATGATGATGATGAGCACCAGATGTTTCATCAATTTCTAATTTCTGTTAGGTATTAGTAGTAATAATTATTTAAGATTAATAGTTTAAGACTTGGCAGTCATAATCATAGTCTTAGAAAAACCTCCTAAAATTATTCGTCACCCAATCTTCTTTTCCGAAATTCCGCCTTGTAAAATCCCATTCCGGCACATCAGAAATGATTACTCTATAACTCCCCCCGAAGCTGAAGGGGGGAGTGGGTGGGGGGGTGTGGGGTGTGTTGAGGTTAGTCGATCGACAATTAATATTAACTTGGAATCTGTGGGATTCCGCGCCGCTGTCCGAATTTTATAGCCGGCGCCACCCAAGCTTGAGAACAGGAGTGTGGAGTAGCAATTTTGCTATAAGTATTTTTTGTACAAAATATTGTTTTGTATTCTAAGTATTTACAAAAAAAAATAAGTAAATTATATCAGCTACCCGGTTCCCGTAGTACAAGCTCTACTCAGTTTGGGGCCAGATAGTGTTGTGTCGATTGTCCACAATATTTATTTATTTATTTAAATGCCAGCTTTGCGCTCATCTCCTGATGTAGAGGCCTACCACAAGCTCTGTCTGGCTCTGTCTCTGGCTCTGGTTTTGAGTCTGTGTGAGTGTTGACTAAATAATACCTAACGTCGAAACGTCACACACACAGTATAATACACTAGAGAGCACTCACACAGGCTGAAAACCAGAGACAGAGCCACAGACAGACCTTGTGGTAGGCCTGCAGTTTAAAAAATTCTAAATCTGAAATAATAATTGCATGTAGTGGCAAACATTGTCCTCGTAAAAATTAAAATTTTATAATTATTATCGTCTCTAATGAGTATGAGTAACGAGTTTGGATGAGGATGGATATGTGAGCAGAGGTAGACTGGTAGACCAAGGAAAACATGGAAAAACTGTGTGAAAGACGACATGGATAACAGAGGAGTGAATGCAGAGATGACGGCTGGCAGAGGGGAATATAGGAAGACATTTTGTGTGCCGACCCCACATAAAGTGGGATAAGGGCAGGAAGAAAAATAACCTATTATCGTCTCTACGCAAGTCGAAATATTCTCCTCGTAATAATTCATATTTTATAACTTATATCGTCTCTACGCAAGTCGTGTTCCATCCGCGGCGCCTAGGCCACAGCGAGCGGCGCGTACAAACCGAGCTTCATTATTTATACGCAGCCCTCTCGTGAACACCGCGCTACATCGCTTTTTATGATCTCCTGGTATTTAGCTAGCCCACAGTGAAGTGGTGATGTGAGCGCTGGCGGCCTAGTGGTAACGGACCCAGCTTCCAATCCTAATCTTCCTATTCTTCTTATCGTGTCACTGATTGTTTTAAGCCAGTGTGAATGAAATTGTAAGTGCGCTTCAGAGAGGCTCCTCATAATAAATTCATTTATTATTTACTAGCTGTGCCCTCGGCTTTGTCCGCATGGAATAGTGTCTGCGTATGTCCTTCCTGAGGCTCTAGAGCTAGACTGTCTGTGTCTCTCTGTCTGTCTGTGTGTATTTTTTTTTAATCGGGTCAGTAGTTTTTGGCGTGAAAGCGTGGCAGACAGATAGACAGTTACTTTCGCATTTATAAAATTAGTAACGATCATTTTATCAATAAAACTTACAAAAATAATCTAAATCTAAGATCGTGAATCGTGTTAAAATCCAGTCTGTCAGTCAGATAAAATGCTTATTGTCAAGCCTAATTAAAGGTTTTCAGGCAGGGCTAAAAGGGATAGTTTGGGGGGAGGAGGGGGCAGATCTATAAGACACAGATCTTATAGATCTGCCCCCCTTCTTCCCCCCCCCAAACTATCCCTTTTTGGCCCTGCCTGAAAACCTTGAAGAAATGCCTTTTAGCGATTAAGCCTCTTAATGGTAGATACCATATTTAGTTACGCCTATTTGTACTATAATGTCTTGTGTACTTACAATAAAGTGTTACCTATCTACCGATCTGTTGCATAGCTCAAAGTCGAGCTTCTAAAGAATACGATCATAATCTGATAGTTTGCTTTTTTCAAGCCATAGGAGTCTCACGGCAAACAGCTACAATAATTAAGTAGTAATTTCCCTTAAAAGGCACAATAGTTGAATACCAATAGATGTTCAATATACCGATACAACTGATGTTACATCAGGTTACCATTCATTCTAGTTTGTACGGCTTTTTAACCGACTTCAAATAAAACAGGAGGAGGTTCTCAATTCGTTTGTATTTTTTTAATGTTTGTTACAGCATAACTTCAACATTTAGGAGCCGATTGAAAAAAAATATACCTACCTGGAAGCTTTCAAGTTTTTCCAGATTGGGCCCATAGAAATTTAATCAAAATCGGTTCAGTCGTTTTGTTTTTTTTATGTTTGTTATAGCATAATTTCATCATTTATGAGCCGATTTGAAAAAATCTTTTTTTAGCTGAAAGGTTCTTCAGATTTTCAGATTGGTTCCATAGAAATTTCTCGAGATCGACCATACAAATACGGCCTAGAAGGCATTACCAACTGAGCTGAGAGGCCAGTAAATGTAATATAATACACGCAATAAATAAATGAATTCGAATATTTTCAATAACGTCCGAATTTTTTATGATAAAAGATGGCAACCCTATTTGTAACGTATCATGCAAACATTCCATACTAGTGTTAGTAATTACGTACAATTAGTAGTTCCCTATTCGTGCGTGTGAGCGTGACCCTACACATACGAGGAATAAAGGTAACTGAATAGGGGAACGGTTCTTCATTGCATTCTACTTCAGTAAAACGAAACCAAACCGTAGTTTGTTGCCTGTTCTTCTAAGCTTGGTCGCGTGGAACTGGCACCTATAGACTCACCTATATAGCTTAGGACGTTTCAAAGTAATAGTGATACAACTGAATAAAATGTTTGACTTTGGAATACCAGCTTTTGCACGCGGTTTACTCGTCTAATAGGATACATACTTAATAGTCTAAAGGTGAGCTTTTTCCTGGTGGTAAGTGAATTTTGGTCTGTAAAGTGTTTTTTTCTGTGTTCCTATATCTTTAGCAGGGTTTTATTTATTCTAAATTTAATCTAAATCAGTCTACCCTCTAAAGAAACCCACAAGACGTCATGTAGAGTGAAGAAACCACATAAAAACCTCATGTTTTCGACATCGTAACATTTTTAACATGGTAACACGAGATTCTCCTATTAGACATTAGACACTGGCAATGACGATGAGAAATTAAAAATAAATTGACCAATGACGCGTGAGGCGGTATCACAAAGGAGGCTAGCATTTGATCGAATTATGCTCGAAATTTGAATGGTGTCGTTTTTCAAATGTTTTAAATCTAGAATGGAGTTACCACTTTACATGAGTCTGGAAGCGATTGTCATTTTATTATTTCAGTTTTTGATAAATCCTTTTTAATTTACGTTTGGTAAAATAAAAATAACTGCCAAGTGTGAGTCAGACTCGCGCTCGAATGGTTCCGTACTATCATGTAACATAATAACAAATAATATGAGTATCTACTTTGAGCTTTTGTATGAGGCTCATAGTATTAGAAGATACAAATTGGTTGATGGTTTTAGTAGTAATAGACTCTTTGTGAAGGGCTCGTCCGGGGAAGTATACTACCACCATGTCTATTTTTGCCGTGAAACAGCATTGCTATGTTTCAGTTTGAAGGTGCAGGTGAAATTACTGACACGTGAAGCTCACATCTCTAAGTATCTGTAGGGCACGTTCCTGACGTGCGTGACCTACTGCTTTGTTATAGGGGATGATTACCACTTAACATCAGATGGGCCTTATCCTAGTGCCATAAGGTAGTTTTACAACAAAAATTGCTTTATACATGCAGCTAGCTAGAACTATTCTAGCTAGAACTACCCTCATAGTAAATAGATAAATTGATCCACTATTCGGATTATCAATCAAACAAACATCATCCAGAACTAACCAATCACATCACGGCTATCAGCACCAATGCAAACATGAGGCGTTAAAATTAACACCTTAATTTGCCATACCAATTTCCACCATAACTCATGGATTTACCATACTTTTTGCTGTAGCATCTAAAAGGCTGTTTATAGAACAAAGAGTCAGTATACCAAGCGAATACCAACCTTATTTGCTTGAGGTAAAGTTGTTTCGTTGATTCAATTCTAGATTGGGATTTATGCGTGAATTTTCACACCTAACCCTGGCAAAGATTTTCAACCTTATGCCTGTGGGGTTAGGGTTAATATCGCTTGGAAATGTGTGGGATAGTTGTGCCGTTTTAAAATTAAAGTGGGAAAAGGTGTCGGATTTCTCGCCTTTGGTGTGAAGGGTCGGTATACTGAACCCTGATTGGTGGAAATATTCCGCGTTGGAGATTATGATGCTGATAAGGTTCTAGTAAAGCCTTCGAAGGTACCACCTATAAAATAGGTACTACCTACTTTTCCACAGATTAAAAACGAAAATATAAGAAACTAAAATCATCATCAGTCTGAAGAAGTCCACACTGGACATAGGCCTCTCCAACAAATTTCTAGGAAGGATTTAACGATTCTGAGCCGTCCATAAAACTGATTCCACTAGCTTTTAATTCATTTAATTCTATTAAAATATATAGACTAGTAGGAACTTGTCCGATCGTAGTTTGCTGAAGAACAAAATAACATTGAGAGAGATGTCACGGGCGATAACGGCCGCAAGATGGCGGCACCAGCGCCTATTTCGAGATTTCCGCGTAGAACGTGACACGACTTGAATAGGGCTTCCTAAACTAGTAATAATATTGTAAGGAAAAGCCGGACTAAAAATACTTTTACATTTTAGGAGTAGTCAAAGTCAAGTCAAAGTCAAAGTGGATTTATTTACAGAATTACAGGTACAGGGTTGTTAATGGTTCATTTTCAACCCTGTCCAATGTTTTAGATCCATTGTAATTCTGCCCTTATGGGCATGTAAAATTTAAATTAACAATGTCACTTAAAAACTAACAAAAAAGGTTTGTCTAACATTGTTATAAAATGTCAATGATAAAAAATAATAATAATAATAACTTAAGTAAATCAACTAATTGTAATGTTTGTCAGTAGGTCGTCCGTCATAAATTGATTTACTGTGTAATAACATTAGTACCAGCTACGCTGTGTTTTTGTTCGTAATTTTATTATGAAATACGAATGTAATTACCAAAGATAAACCAGCACATAATTAGATAAACGTCACACTTACAAAAAAACATGATCTCTGTAGTAGCCCGGTAAGTATTTTATCGAATTATTAAGTGTAGAATAAAAGACAGTTATATTTTAACCGGATAAAAGTGCAAAAAGCCGGACGTCCCGCCTTTAGAACCACGAGCAACGTGGCGGATAGCCAGGTTCTTCTCTCCTACATTTTTATTGACGCCGGATAAAAATGTAAAAAGCCGGTACGCCCACTACCATCGGCACGAGCAACTCGACGGATAGCGGCCAGATAGAATGTATCCAGGTTCTTCTCCCCTGCATTTGTATTTTAGGCGGATAACCGGGCACTTATATCGGCACGAGTAACGTAGCGGATAGCGGGTAGATAGAATGTATCCGGGTTTGTCTCTCCTACCCTTGTATTATAGCCGGATAAAAGTGTAAAAGTCGGTTACCCCACCAATATCCGCACGAGCAACGTGACGGATAGCGGGTAGATAGAATTTATCCGGGTTCGTCTCACCTACATTTGTATTTTAGCCGGATAAAAGTGTAAAAGCCGGAGCCTCCACCACTATCCGCACGAGCAACGTGACGGATAGCGGGTAGATAGAATTTATCCGGGTTCTACGAACATCAGCGCCCTATTTTATGCCCGTGTCGTGTTTAGGCGGTAAACTTGGTTATGCTTGTTGGGTTTTCAAATAAAAAGAGAAATAACTGTTTTTTAGGATAAGCGTGTTTAAACAATCTTTATTTCTTTGAAGAACTGTTTTAATTGATTACTAATGTACTAGTTCTAGTAAGAAGTTGTTCGCAATAAAGTTTTTATTTACTTATTAATTCTTTAGCAAATTGAGTAGCAAGAGTTTTGCGGCGAGGCCTGCGCCTATATACTATTCCTGATGGAGGAGCGCAGGAAGTGGAACTAAGAACCTAATTCGCAGTCACTTAGTGAGGACGCTTCCGTCTGGCACTGATTTGGATCAGTTGAGCTATCTCTAGATCGTTTGTAACGATCTGCAGATAGCTCAACTGTTTCTTGTGTATTTTGTACATTTTGTAAATATTTGTTTAAATGTAAGTTTCTTAGTAGGTAAACCCCGCGCATGATAACTATTGAGCGTATCAGATGGCTGATAATGTTAAACTGACATGACTTGCCAGACTTGCATTAATCACAATACAAGTTCGATTTCTTCTAAGGGACTACGGGATATAAGGGATCTGGAAGTTTCAGAATAAAAAAAGCTTTTTTCAATTTTAACGACTCCCGAAAAGACTGCCAAATTTGATGTAGAAAAAGCAGCCAAGTGCGAGTCGGACTCGCCCATGAAGGGTTCCGTAGCATCAAGTAATATAATACACAGAAAATAAACAGGAAACAGGTTCTTGTAGTTCGTCGAAAGGTAAATTGCGGTGTACGATTTATGACGTATAAAAAAAAAACTACTGGCTAGATCTCGTTCAAACCAAATATCGTTGAAAGTTTGCATAGTAATGTACAACATATATTTTTTTTAGTTTTATCATTCCCTTATTTTAGAAGTTAGAGAGGGGGGGACCAACTTTTTTCAACTTTGGAAGTGTCTCTCGCGCAAACTATTCAGTTTAGAAAAAAACTATATTTGAAACCTCAACATCATTTTTGAAGACCTATTCATAGATACCCCACACGTATGGGTTCGACGTAAAAATTTTTTTTGAGTTGCAGTTTGAAGTATGGGGACCCCCAAAATTTATAGTTTTTTTTCTTTTTTTGTGTAAAAATCTTAATGCGGTTTACAGAATACATCTACTCACCAAGTTTCATCAGTGTAGCTCTTATGGTTTCGGAGAAAAATGGCTGTGACACGGTCGGACAGACAGACAGAAAGACAGACAGACAGACAGACAGACAGACATGACGAATCTATAAGGGTTCCGTTTTTGCCATTTGGCTACGGAACCCTAAAAAGGAGAAAATATTTATGCTCATGCATTTTGGCGACACTTTTCCGGTCACATGGCCGTTCTACTATATTCTGTGCCTTTCAAGCATAATAAAACAATACAAGTGCATTGAGAACCTCCTTTTTAGGGTTCCGTAGCCAATTGGCAAAAACGGAACCCTTATAGATTCGTCATGTCTGTCTGTCTGTCTGTCTGTCTGTCCGTCCGTATGTCTTAGTCATTTTTCTCCGAAACCGTAAAAGCTAGACTGATGAAACTTGGCGAGTAGATGTATTATGTAAACCGCATTAAGATTTTTACACAAAAATAGAAAAAAAACTATAAATTTTGGGGGTCCCCATACTTGAAACTGAAACTCAAAATTTTTTTTTCATCAAACCCATACGTGTGGGGTATCTATGAATAGGTCTTCAAAAATGATGTTGAGGTTTCTAATATTGTTTTTTTCTAAACTGAATAGTTTGCGCGAGAGACACTTCCAAAGTGAAAAAAAGTTGGTCCCCCCCCCTCTAACTTCTAAAATAAGTGACTGATAAAGCTAAAAAAAATATATGTTGTACATTACTATGGAAACTTCCAACGATATTTGGTTTGAACGAGATCGAGTCAGTAGTTTTTTTTTATACGTCATAAATTGTAAACCGTAATTTACCTTTCGACGAACTACTAGAACTTCTAGAACTCTATGTTATATTACTTACTGCTACGGAACCCTTCATGGGCGAGTCCGACTCGCACTTGGCCGCTTTTTATTTTAAATCTGTTATAAATAAGGCGCAGATTTTTTTTATCCTTATGAAGAAAATTTTATACAAATAAGTATTTTGTAGGCAATTAATATTGCCTAACGGCTTTTCGGCTTTGTAGAGCGCTATCTCTTTCCGATGCACACTACGCTCTATAATAATAATAATAAAATAAAAAGCCCATTTATTTTCCTTACCAACAAATTTTTACATTACTTAATACAAATTTTTAGTAATTTTAATCACTTTTATATTTACGCTGCTTCGTCCTCATTCTTTTGGCTAGGAACCCTTCTTCGGGTAAAGGCCTCCTCCAGTTTATGCCATTCTTCTCTGTCCATGGCATCCACATCCACATCCATTGTTTCCCTGCTGTTTCGACTAGTTCGTCTGTCCAGCGTTTTCTAGGGCGACCTGCTCGTCTCTGTCCATTTGGCCCCGTCCATCGCGTTAACCTGTATGGTCCACCTCTTGTTCATGTATCTAGCTATGTGTCCGCTCTATGAAGCCGAAATTAGCCGCTGTGCAATATTTATTGCCTACCTCTATACTACGTCGGAGCAGTTTTACAAAACTCTGGGGTGTTATTAATAATCCAGGCGTAGCGTTGGACTAGTTAATCCGTGTTTTGTCTCTTGCATTGACATGCAATTGTCAACTGGAACAAATGTGACAATACACGATTTAACTAAGTACTCCAGCGTTGCGCCAGGATTATTAATAACACCCTTGGTGGATAGCATTACTCCAAAGTTTTCAGTGTCTTTCACTTTCCTCAAAGTGAGAAGTATCCTTTAATAACTGTTGGCTCATCCATGGCAAGTCCACCCGGTGAAATTGATCCCCCTTTAGGGGTTCAATCGGGTGTCCTGTGGGGTGGATCGGTGGGTGGGGGGTTCCTTTGTGATGCTGGCCTTTTGGACTATCTGTATTGGTGTGATGCTATGTCACAGTTGATATAATAGGAAGTGCTGTCTTGGAATGTTGAGCTTGTACACTGAACATTAATAATAATTATGATCAGCAGGGCTACCACGAGCTCCATATGGTTATAGCTTTGGCTGTCAAATTGTGTATAGGTAGGCTGACCCACACATTCATTTTCTTCTTGGGTTTGAATGTGTTGACACTGTTGCCAAAATTTTGACAGCCATAACCATAACCATATGAAGATCATGGTAGGCCAGCAGAATAGAATAATAAGTAGTGCTACGGCGAAAACCCTTCATTGTGTACAGCTAGAACTTCAGTTTATATATTACACCGCAAACAACACCACTAAACGCATCACAACGCCTTCTTTCCTCCCGACTAGTGATGTGTCTCGTAGCTAGGTCCGGGATGTCCTATTCCCAAAACCGGCTACCAGTAGATAGATACACCTAGAACTGACAAGGAGTGGAACTCTCTTCCAGCGTCAGTATTTTCGGAACGTTTTAGTTTAGGAACTTTTAAGACAAGTGTGAACAGGTGGATTATGGCTAAACAGGCTCCATCTTAGGCTGCATCTTCACTTTCCACCAGGTGTGATGGCAGCCAAATGCTTCATTATCAGCCTGAAGTAGTCCACTGCTGGACATCCAGGAAGAACGATTCTGAGCCCTGTCCATCCACCGATTTCCAGCGATCTTAACAATGTCGTCGGTCCATCTAGTAGGTATATGGCTGCCCTACGTTTCATCTTCCGTTTTGTGGTTGCCATTCGAGAACCTTTATTCCCCAACGGTTGTGTATTCTTCGAGCTATATGACCTGCCCATTGCCACTTCAACTTACATCTACGGATATTCTCATTTCTGATTCTATCACGTAGTGAAACTACCAGCATAGCTCTCATAATAAAAGTTCATAATTATCCTTTTTGTCGCTTCCGTCTGGTACTGATTTGGATCAGTTGAGCTATCTCTAGATCGTTTGTAACGGTCTACAGATAGCTCATTTCTGGTGTATTTTGTACATTTTGTAAATATTTGTTTAATTGTAAGTTTCTTTGTGTAAATAAATAGATTTTGTAAATAATGTGTTTTCTGTTGTAAAAAGATAATAGCACATACAGGTATAATAAGCACAGAGGAAACTGCCGCGCATGTAGGTACTCCTGGTGTGGCGCCTCAACGAGCACAACATCTTGGAGCACCGAAGACGCCTAGGGAGGCCTGCGCCCGAATTCACCAGCTGCTGGCCTTCTTGGAAGACATCGGGTGGCTGAACTAGCGGCATCCACCCGTCACACAAAAAGGGCCCACTTGCGGCCTACTTGCGGAAACCAGTCCGCTCATCCAGTAAGTGTAAAAAGATAGGTTAAAGCCAGTTAAACTATATTAAAGTATACCTACTCGTAGCTCAGAGTTAATACGTATAAAAAGTAGCACAACAAAAAAGGTTTTATCCATGTATCTGTTTAACACATAATTATCACACCGAACGTGTTTACCTTACTACTAGTTTGCTAACTGGTTGGCTAGCACTAGTTAATGGATCAGGAATATTTTTAAAAAGAAACCAATAAACCTTTGCGGAACCAGTGTTAAACATAAATTAACTAGAACAAAATACATAGTACCTACTAATCCGCTAATCTAATTTATGAAAGTTAACTTTAATGAAGACTTGTATGCACCCTAAGCAGCACCCGCAAATCCTGCAAAGTGAAATAAGGTGTATTAGGCACAACAAAAATACCACAAAAATAAAAAACTTCGACACGTGTTTCGTCTCTCTACGAAGCATCTTCAGGAAAATTAACTGACTGTGCAAGTTCGGCAAGTTTATCATGCGCACTTGATGTGCGGGCAGGTTTTTCCGCAAGTAGGCCGCTGGTGGGCCCTTTTTGCGTGACCCTTGACACGTGTTGCTCGAACTTTTTTTTTTAGGTTCTACAACACGCCGGTTTCCTTACGATGTTTTCCTTCACCGTTTTGAGAGTACTGGCATAGTGCACATAAATTTTTCGGTAGAAAAACTCATTGGTACACGAGTGGATTTGAACCCACGACCTTCGGATCGGAAGGCGGAGCCACTACCACTAGACCACCAGTGCTCTCCACTGACTGTGCATTAAAAGACGTGTTGTCTCGTCAAGCGCTGAGCAGAAAATGCCGTTCTAAGAGAAAAATAGACTAGTATTTCCCCGGAAGAGAGCTCCACAAAAAAAATTGTGTACAATCCACACAACACTATTTAGTCCCAAACTAAACAGAGCTTGTACGATGGGAACCAGCAGGGCTACCACGAGCTCCATATGGTTATGGCTATGGCTGTCAAATTATGTATAGATAGGCTGACCCACACATTCATTTTCTTTTTGGGTTTGAATGTGTTGACACTGTTGACACAATTTTGACAGCCATAACCTTAACATATATGAAGCTCATGGTAGGCCAGCAGATAGCTGATGTAATAAGTACATGTGTATTTCTGGCAATAAAGTATAATTTCCTTTGATAACCAAGTTGATTAAAAAGTGTTTGAAATCATGACCGCGTGTCTCTTAGAACCGGTGCTAACAATGGCGATATCCAGCCCTTATAGAGACATGTTCAAAGCCTTCCAAGGCAATCTAGGCCTCCCGCTGGGCACTTGGCTAAGTGTTTATTTGCAACTCACCTTGCATTTCGCAGCCATTTTTAAATACAGAGTTTTTTTATGAAGACTGGTATTATTTAAGTCGATACTCGCACTTTTCTTTTTGTCATCGTTATTGGCAAACTATAATTATATATTAAGACGATGACCACTATGGAATTACTTACCGTTTGCCCACTTTGTCACTTTTTAAAAGATTTATTTAGTTAAATTACAGAACCCATAAGCAAAATCACTAGCAACTTTTTGAGTGTTGCGAGTATCATAAAAATAATTTTCCAGGCTCGATTTCATGTTAAAAAGATTTTTCATCTACGACAACCTCTTTCTCTTTTATAGAAAATACACAAGAAAGCTACTATATTGTGTATTATCGATAAATAGTGTTTAGTAGTTTTAAATCTTTCAAAAGGTCAAAATATACGAGAAGTTCATCGATGGTTGTCTCCGTCTTAAAAGTCTACTAGTAGCCGCATGGCAGCGTTTTACCCTGTTTCCGTAAAATTTCCGAGATAAAAGGTACCCTATTTTCTAACTACTTACCTATAGTCTAAGTTTAATTTGAATCGGTTCAGTAGCTAGGGCGTGCGAGCCACAAACATCCAAACATCGTAAATTTCGCATTTATAATATTAGTAGATAGTGGATAGTAGAAAGATGAATCAGAAATCAGTGAAGTCAGATGGCTAATAATAAAGCGACCGGGCCCGATGAGCTGCCAGTGGAGCTGTGGAAGAAGCTGGGCGAGACCGGAGTTTTCTTTCTAACCACGCTGTTCAACAAACTACCATCTGAAGGCATCCCTCAGGCATGGAGAAAAAGCTTCCTGGTCCCATTTTATAAAAACAAAGGTGACATACGACTCTGCGGAAACTATCGAGCTATCAAATTGATAGCACACAGCCTGAAGATCTGGGAGCGAGTGATAAACCGGAGACTACGCCAGATAACGAGCATCACAGAAAACCAATGTGGATTCGTCACAGGAAAGTCAACAACGGACGCTATACACACTATCCGCATCCTAATGGAATCGCACAGGGATGACAAGAAAGATCTCCACATGGTTTTCATAGATCTGACTGGCCTCTAGCTCAGTTGGTAGTAGCTCTGCCTTCTGCGCCGTAGGTCGTGGGTTCGATCCCCACCGAGAACAAATATTTGTGTGGTGAACATAAATGTTTGTTCTCTGTCTGGGTGTTATATTGTATTCTAAGTATGTATTTACAAAAAAAAATGTATTCAAGTATTATATCAGCTATCTGGTTCCCATATTACAAGCCCTGCTTAGTTTGGGGCTGGGTAGTGTTGTGTGTTGTCCACAATATTTATTATTTATTATTATTTATATCTGGAAAAAGCCTTTGACCGCATACCGAGACCACTGATTTGGCAGGCACTACGAGCTCAGATGGTACCTGAATGCTACATACAAGCTGTGGCTGACATGTACGACAGCGTCTCCACAAAAGTGCGTTGTCCAGCGGGAATCGGTGATGAATTCCAGGTAAAGGTAGGAGTCCACCAGGGATCAGCACTAAGTCCTCTACTGTTCAACCTTGTCATGGACTACCTTACATCTGAGATACAGCATCCCACACCGTGGAGCATACTTTACGCGGACAATGTAGTTCTTATCGACAAAGACCCGATTGCACTTCAAAAAACGCTTGAAATGTGGAGATCAGCTTTAGAGACAGCGGGACTAAAGATCAGTAGAGAGAAAACCGAGTACATGCATTGTAAGTTTGCTGATAGTAACACCCAACATATCATGCACCTCCAAAATACGGCGCTGAAAACTGTCGAGAGCTTTAAGTACCTGGGTAGTGTGTTGGCAAATGATGGCACTATTGACGCAGATGTCACGCATCGCAAAAATACTGGGTGGCTTAGGTGGAGGGAGCTAACAGGAGTGCTTTGCGATCCAAAAATGCCGGTACGCGTCAAGGGCAAAGTGTACAAAACCGCTATAAGACCCGCTATCACATACGGAGCCGAATGCTGGCCGCTCAAAAAACAACAATCCGACAAGCTGCACGTCGCCGAAATGAGGATGCTCCGATGGTCTGCCGGAGTCACCCTGCTAGACAAAGTGCCAAACCATTACATCAGAGGAACCTTAAAAGTACGGCCGATACAGGACAAACTAGCGGAAACAAGACTGCGATGGTACGGCCATGTCATGAGGAGGCCGGTAGATCACATGACCAGGAAAGTGCTTGACTATAAGTCAGGACCAAGAAAGCGCGGAAGACCCCGACTTACGTGGATGTCTGTAGTTAAAAAAGACATAGAAAGTAACAACATTGACCCAATGACGACCCAGGACAGACATCTTTGGAGAAGAACGATTAGGAGAGCCGACCCCAAATAAAGATGGGATAAGGCCCGAAGAAGAAGAAGAAGTGGATAGTAGAAAGATAGGTAGGTACAACCACCAACTTCTTACGTGTAGTAAAGCCGACACGTTCGGTACAGTCGCGTGCAGAAGTGGGAAGCGAGGAATCCGGGGTCAGGGGGACGTACTGTCACTGACAAATGGCCCGGAGGAGACCTGGCACCCTCTCGATGCTCGCGGTAAGGTACAGGCTTTTCTTAATAATATTTGAAAAGGTAGATTTGTATAGTAATTTTTCTATAAACCAAGTTGTCTTCAGAGTTTCTATTTTCAGTGACATTTAATTTTATTAGGTGTTACTCAATAGTATTTTTAAGTATTCTACTCACTCCTTGTAGATCTACCACGTGAACAAAAAGCTATTTTGAATCTATTTAGTGAAACAAAGAAACTTAAATTTCCATCTTTATTTTTGACGGAAATATTTTACTTGAATAGAGACGTACAATATAGCTGCTCTTTTTAATGCGAAAAAAAGGGTTGTATAAGGGGTTGAAGTGAAAAGTTGCATGGAAGTATCGTCATTTTTAGAGCTAGATGCTTCAAATTTATTTTTTAGGCTAATAGATAATAAGCTTGCATTTCCCCAGCTCCTGTACTTCACCGCATGTCGCTGTCGGGTGCTATAATTTCATAGGACGGGCGTCGGGCGTCGCTTATCTCGGGCGCTGGCTCAGGCGCCTCCGACAGCACCTCTTACCCCCCCATCCCCCTACGAATCGAGAAAACGTTGAGATATGCTTTCGAATTATTTAGGTTTTGGAAGGCAATATTCCCGTTGGACCTACGGGTACGGCATTTAGAGTGTATATTGATGAGGTCTTTGTGAGACAAGTAGGAAAAACTTTTTTTCTACGCTATATTATACATACTATTAGTAGGTTTTGTTAAGACGAAAACTCAACATAGATTATAGCTACAATTCTGTTTTACTTAATTACACCGCATACAATACAACTACGCATAACGACGCCATCTTCTCCTTCTTTCGCTTCTTTTTCTCCACTAGAGACGTAACTTCTTGCTTGATCCGAATAGGGATGTCCTATTCCCAAAACTGGTTAACAGTTTATAAGTCATTTGTACCTATCTTTTTAACCGACTTCCAATCAAAAAGGAGGAGGTTCTCAATTCGGTTGTATGTTTTTTTTTTTTTTTTTTTAATTTTTTTTTTTTTTTTTTATGTTTGTTACCGCATAACTTCGTCATTTGTGAGCCGATTTGAAAAATTATTTTTTTATCTGAAAGGTACTGCTTCCAGATTGGTCCCATTTTATTTTTATTAAAATCGGTGTTGCCATTTTTTTTTTAATATTTTTTTTAATGTTTGTAACTGCATGCCTCCGTCATTTATGAACCGATTTAGAAAATTATTTTTTTATTTGGAAGGTTATTCTTACGTCCAGATTGTCCCAAACAAATTTGATTAAAATCGGTTTAGCCGTTTGACAATGAAGTCGGTTTCTCAAGTTTTTTAAACTTAAATTATGTAGGTACCTATAACTAAGAATGTGTTCACTAACACTTTTCTTAAGAAACTGAAGGAGGCCTTTACCCGAGAGGGGTCCTAACTAAGAAATAGTGTCAATATTGTAAAAATGAGCATAAACAAATTTCATTTCATTATGAGAAAGTGTATGGTATTGGAGCAGGCTGAAGGATTTTATTTTATTTTTATACACTTTATTGTCTATGTCTTTCTTTCTTTCTTCTTCTTTCTTTCTTTCTTTCCATCAGTGAAGGAGAGGTCTTTGGCGGTTAACAATTTAAAGCCTTGCATACATCTAAGCGTTTTACGATGGCGATCAGTGAAACACAGACATATTTGAAAGCGTTTCACTGAAGCCAAAATGTGGTAAGCACTCCGTAGAATTTATAAAAGTATGTACCTACATCAGTATTGTAGAAAAAAAAAAACTGTGTGTGTCAGCTGCGACGCACGACTGGAGTTTACTCCCTAAAGGCAAAGTAAGGGTACACACTACCCACGATCTAGCTGCACTGCTCACACCAAATTAGAAAGTTGCACAAGATAGGTTGCGCACCAAAAACGTAACGAGGTCATTCGTTCAGTAGATTTTACTCTCCACATTTTTCTCATACCGGGCGCCTTATATCAAAAAACCGATTCTTCAGGAGTAAACTCCAAAAAGTATTTCTGGACTGATTATCCATAGTATTCCTCTTTTAATTGTAGGATCTTCAGTGTCAGCCCATTTGTGTCACTTTTGTATGTGACTGTATCGGTAAGTTCGGGAGTTTTCGGAACCATAGACTCTACTAGAGTATGTAAATCTATGAAACTATAGATCAAGTAGATCCTCCTATATTAGTTAAGAAAGTTAAGAGTGTGGTCGCATTCTGTGTGTTTAGGGTTATCAAAGATATAAGTTTTACGACAAAGGATTTAATATTAAACTTTAAAGCTTTGAACAGTTTTGAGATTATTTGAAATACAAATAGAGATATCAGAATTTGTCTCTTGATTAGAATTAAATGAAGTAATCTTCAGTCATGTTTTATGTTGTGTACAGTTTGTATAAATAAATGATTTTCTTTCTTTCTTTCATTACTAACTCCTTTGAACGTGAAGGAAAATATCAAACCCGAGGTTTAGTCAGCTCCGTATTGACCATGTCCTTCCTATGGATTTGCTTTTCTTTTTGTTTTTGTTTACAAACGTTCTACATCGAATTTGGCTGGAGTACCTACCTATACAGGTTAATTATCTTAAGCCTTGCGCACATCTAAGCGCTCTGCGGTGGCAATCAGTGAATTGCTGTCAAAAATGACAGCTATATTTGTGTACCTACTCTGATCGTCACCGCAGCAAGACTTTTCCGATAGTACAAAGTTATGCTTAGTTCGGGGCTTAAGAGGGAATCACAGGCGACTCTCCATACAAACGTAGTCCCCTATTTCCTCCCTGGATAATAATAAATAAATAAATAAATAAATATTGTGGACAATTCACACAACACTACCCAGCCCCAAACTAAGCAGAGCTTGTAATATGGGAACCGGATAGCTGATATAATACTTGAATACATTTTTTTTTTGTAAATACATACTTAGAATACATATAACACCCAGACAGAGAACAAACATTTATGTTCACCACACAAATATTTGTTCTCGGTGGGGATCGAACCCACGACCTACGGCGCAGAAGGCAGAGCTACTACCAACTGAGCTAGAGGCCAGTCTATAATGCTACTATAATGCCTCTAGAGTAACCATTTTTTCTCATAAAATCCAGATCTGCTATATACGTGCTCGTATGTTTTCCTTTGATACTTCGCAGGGAATGATTACAAATATTTATAACAAAAAAAAATGCTTTCTGTCTGTGCTTAATCTGGTTCAAAGCAGCGAGTATTTACGCCTACTGCGCTTGTACTAACGCCCTAGTTTCCAAGAAAGCAGCCATCGCTGTTCTGACGGCCGTGAATATAAGTACGCACACGGTTTGTTTTTTTTTATACGACTATTTGATGGAACAAGCTTATGGCCCACCTGATGATAAGTGGTAACCATTGCTTATAACAAAGCATTGCCTCGTTGGGCACGCACGTCAAAAACGTACCCTACGATGCACTGCCCTGTGTCCATCAACTTGAGGCATACAGATGTTCAGCCTCACGTGCCAGTAATTTCACCGGCACCCACACCCTTCAAACCGAAACACAGCAATGCTGCTTCACGGTAAAGTAGTCTTGTAGTTGTGTCTGTATTTTTATTTTTCTGTGCCTATTTTAGTATTATCTTTGCCAATGTAGCCATTTTGTGTACCTAGTTATTAGCGGTACTGCTGTGTTTCAGTTTGAAGGGTATGGGTGCCGGTGAAATTACTGGCACGTGAGGCTGAATATCGTATGCCTCCAGTTGATGGACGCAGGGCAGTGCATCGTAGGGCGCGTTCCTGACGTGCGTGACCTACGAGGCATTGCTTTGTTATAGGCGATGGTTACCACTTAACATCAGGTGGGCTATATGCTTGTTCCATCAGCTAGTTACATAAAAAAAAAAGTTATGTTAAATAAATTAATTGTCTTTCTTTCTTCCTTCTTTCATAAACCGGTAGTTAAAAAGCGGTCGCTGTATTCAGAAAAGTCAAGAATAACGCCCTGTCGCTGACATTGACAAATGCGACCACACATTACAACTCCGGGGACAAACATAGAACGCTTCTATGAAATCCTGTTCAGATCTTGTTTCTAGATATTTATATTTAGCTCTTGGCTCGGTCTGAACCTCTTTTGTCAGCTTATGCTTAAGCACTGACTAGTTGCAACACTATTTTTATGAACAACGGGACATTTACCATAAATTAAATAAATATTGTGGACAACCCATAACTCATTTTACTCACTTTTTTGTTACAACCCACCAAGCACTTTCAAGCCCCAAATTAAGCATAGCTTGTACTGTGGGAACCAGATAGCTGATTTGTTATACGTATATGCATTTTTTTTGTAAATACATCCTTCCATAAAACACAATGTAACACTCAGACAGAGAACAAACATCTGCGTTCACCACACAAATATTTGTTCTCGGCGCAGAAGGCAGATCTACTACCAACTCAGCTAAGTGGCCAGTCTAGGTTAAAATGGATGGCTGGTATAGGTAGGTATATGCCACCTTAAAAGGCCTTACATAACCATGGTATAGTCTTTTCTTTCAGTAAGAATAAGAGCGTTTTATAAAGTGGCAAATTTTCCGGCTGGCGCTGCATGTGTGTGTCGTAGGGGGTGGCTCGCTGACCCGTGGCGCCGCCTTCAGATTGTTACGGCCAAAGAAACACTCCGAGAGAACTGGGGACTCCATGGAGCTGATTTACTTATCTTAAAGTCTACAGGATGTTAGAAAGAAAGAAAAAATATGATTTGCAAACCAAAACTCTCGAAAAACTAAACTCAGGAAAAGGCTTCACGGAAGATGTCGTGCGTGTAGGTATTATTGTCCTAATCTTATACCTTTAAACGAGAAAATCTTGTATATATATATATATATATATATTTAGGATCTCGGAAACTGAGCCAACAATTTTCATGAAATTAAGTATACAGGGGTTTTCGGGGACGATAAAACGATCTAGCTAGGATTCATTTTCAGAAAATGAGTCTGTTCGTTAAAAAAAAACTAAAAAACATAAACTGAATATGTGACTGCTCCTGCCATCTATTGACGATTGTGAGCAACTAACTGCAAGCATGTCCAGTAGATGGCGTTGTTCAGTAAGAATAAACCAGTAAAGATAATAATATGCTTCTTATGATTTCTTAAAAATACAAATTAACGAAAAAAATTCCGAGCGAAGCTCGGTTACCAACTAGTTCCTCATAATGTGAGAACCATACCGGGTGGAAAGTGGTAACTTTCGGCCCGCTGCACGAACAGAAGTTGCCCTTTCCACCGTCGTCGAGCAGAAAAATCGTATACACACCACGGGAAGTAAAGAAGAAAGCCTCAGTACCCAAAGTCCCAGTGCATTTACAACATTTCGTTACCAAATGTTGTTTTCGTTTCTCTCTTTTGCATGGATGAGACAAAAACTCTAACTACGTAACATATTTTTGCTGTCTCATCTTTTCTCCCTACAAAAGACAGAGACACGTAGGCGAAACGAAAACAACATTTGGTAACGAAATGTGGTAGCAAAACTCGGACTTAGGGTCCACATGTTTGTCAACCTTAGCTTCGCCTCGCTAAAAAAATACATGTGATTTCAGACATTTTCTATTTTATTTTATTTTATTCCTCCCTGGGTATGTAATATACTATTGTTTCAGCTGCCATTTCATTTTTGACTCCATTCCTCCCTTGTCCTTCCACAAAACACATTCAAAGGATCGCGAGTTTCTTACGTCCCAAGTCCTACGCCACTTTCATTTCATATTTTATTTTATACTTTTATTTATCTCAGTATTTGTGTTTCGGCTAGACGCAGCCTGTTTTTATGGAGGTCCAAGCTTCGCCATTTTGCTTTGAATCAGCGATTTTTTATGATCCAGTGGGGTAAGTGTTCTTTTTATGGTTGCACTTGACCATTCTGGGTGTGTTCATAAAGTCGTGTACACATACGAGCTAATCGTAACTGAACTGGAAAACGAAGCTTAGGACAGCCCCCTACCCTAAGGACTATAGCTGACGAAATCGCTGAGCAGAATGAACATAGACAGCTCAAAATCTCCAAAATGGGTCAACTGCACAAACCTACAAATCAAAACCATTCCTACTTGACTGGCCTCACATCTCAGTTGGGTCGTGGGTTCAATCCCCACTGAGAACAAATATTTGTGTGGTTCACCACACAAATATTTGTTCAGATGTTTGTTCTCTGTCTGGGTGTTATAGTTATGTTATTATATCAGCTATCTGGTTCTCATAGTACAAGCTCTGCGTAATTAGGTGCTAGATAGTGTTGTTTGGATTGTTTACTATATATATTTCTTTACCAATACGCAATTTTATTACACGTTGCACATTTTAATTTTTTTTCTCCTTCCGCACTGATGGGGTGTGTGTTGGAGGATCTATGAAACTAACTTTTATTATTATACTGAACTGCAACAGCACTGTAACAGCACTCTTGAGCACTCAGCCTTATGATTACTTATAAGCCTTATTATTTTTTATTTTACGATCGGCTGTTTTGGTATTGTTTTTCAGGAGTGATAAAAAACCTTTGGAACCATTCGAACAAAGACTTACGATTTTAGATCTTTGGTCAATGGTTGTGTGGTTAAGCGGCATTGATGTGTTTCGGTTTGAAGGTTGTGGTGTATCAATATAGGTCTGTAACTCCTCTTAAATGTATTTATTGATGAGTTGAGCTATCTCTAGATCGTTTGTTACGATCTGCAGATAGCTCAACTGTTTCTTTTGTATTTTGTACATTTTGTAAATATTGTTATTTTGTAAGTTTCTTTGTGTAAATAAATATATAATTTTATTTATTTAATTAATTAATTAGAACGGTCTTGAGACCAATTACACTAATTAACAGGTAAATTAAATTTCCACATTCTAATACGTAATTAAAAATTATTACAAAACAAAATTTTTGCATGTCAAAATTAGGTACATTAGGTCAAATCTATCAAGCCATCTATGTGTTATTAAGTAGTAGTAGAGCTCTTTGTGTGTGGCTCTTTGGGGAAGTATTACTACCATGCCTATTTGTGCCGTGAATAGAGATGGGCGGGTGGGTAAAAATTGGAAGGGTAAAAAAGGAAAGGGAAGGGAGGAATTGTTAAAAATTAAAAATACCCATTTATACCGGGTAAATTTTATTAATACCGGGTAAAAATTCGGCCTGCATTTTTGTAATCCTAGAAAATATAAATACTTTAAAAAGTACTAACAATGTATTTTAATGGTAAATATCATCTTATTAAACCTTTATGATACATGCTTTGACAAATAAAACCAATGACAGAAGATAAATTAGTGTGCTATTTGATCCAGTATAAATAAATAGCGCACTAATTATCGTTTCAGTTAAGTGCTCATCAATGAAACTTATCACAATAACTAGTAGTTCGCCCCGAACTGAGATTTCGTGAATCGATCCAAATGATCCTGTCCATCCAAAGGTTGCCTGAAAGAGATCGCTCATAGCGGTAAGACCGCCCATTGCCAAAAGCCCAAATTACCCACAAAAAGAAAATCACGAAAAACATGTTTACAAAATCCGCAAAAAAACATTTAAAAATTTTCAGCTACCGTAGCATCTGTCACCAGGTTTGAACACACACAAAGGTTAACAAAAAAACCGATGACAACCACTAAGACAACATCACGGAAAACACCTATCATCATACCGAAGCTAAGCACCGCTGAAAAAAATCAGCTACAATAGCACATGCCTCCAAATTCAAATACACTCTAAATTACAAGCTCAAAACTATGGTAACTAGCAGTTGGTCATGTCAAATAAAAACACCAGATTCGATTATACACCAACAAATACGATAGCCCAAATTACCCAATAGAAGAAAATCACGAAAAACATCTTTAAAAAATACGCAAAAAAAACATTTAAAAAAATTCAGCTACCGCAGCATCTGTCACCAGGTTTGAATACACACAAAGGTTAACAAAAAAACCGATGATCGGTTCCACCACTAAGACAAAATCGCGGGAAACATCTATCATACTTAAACTAGCACTCGCCTTCAAATTCAAATACACTCTAAGTACAAGCTCAAAACAATGGTAACTAGCAGTTGGTCATGTCAAACTAAAAAAAAGCGGCCAAGTGCGAGTCGGACTCGCCCATGAAGGGTTCCGTAGTGACAAGTAACATAATATAAAAGTTCTTGTAGTTCGTCGAAAGGTAAAGTAAATTGCGGTTTGCGATTTATGACGTATAAAAAAAAACTACTCACTAGATCTCGTTCAAAACAAATATCGTTGAAAGTTTGCTTATTAGTACATACGTTACTACGTACGTAGTACATCATATTTTTTTTTAGATTTTTCATTCTCTTATTTTAGAAGTTAGAGGGGGGGGGGGATCAACTTTTTACCACTTGGAAAAAAACGGTATCAGAAACCTCAATATCATTTTTGAAGACCTATTCATAGATTAGATACCCCACACGTACGGGTTTGATGGAAAATGTTGATGAAATATGTAAAAATATTGATGCGGTTTATAGAATACATCTACTCGCCAAGTTTCATCAGTCTAGCTTTTATAGTTTCGGAGAAAAACGGCTATGACATACACGGACAGACAGAGATCACTGGTGGTCTAGTGGTAGTGGCCCCGCCTTCCGATCCGAAGGTCGTGGGTTCAAACCCACTCGTGTACCAATGAGTTTTTCTGTCGAAAAATGTATGTGCACTATGCCAGTACTCTCAAAACGGTGAGGGAAAACATCGTGAGGAAACCGGCGTGTTGTAGAACCTAAAAAAGTTCGAGCAACACGTGTCAAGGGTCACGCAAAAAGGGCCCACCAGCGGCCTACTTGCGGAAAAACCTGCCCGCACATCAAGTGCGCATGATAAACTTGCCGAACTTACACGGACAGACAGACAGACAGACATGACGAATCTATAAGGGTTCCGTTTTTGCCATTTGGCTATGGAACCCTAAAAACGAATTCAAATATCCACGCGGACGAAGTCGCGGGTAACAGCTAGTTAGGTGATAAATAAATAAATAAATAAATAAATATTTTGGACAATCCACACAACACTATCTAGTCCCAAACTAAGCAGAGCTTGTACTATGGGAACCAGATAGCTGATATAATACTTGAATACTTTTTTTTTGTAAATACATACATAGAATACAATATCACACCCAGACAGAGAACAAACATCAATGTTCATCAGATGATCACAAACAATCGATCTTTTAATCAAAGATGGAGTTCATTTTACCCAATATCACCATATTGGGTAAAATGAACTCCATCTTTGATTTGATATCTTTAAATGTGGTGAAGACATTATGGATATTACATTCATTTGATTTAAGTTTGAAAATAGGTCCTTTAACTGTTTCCAAAATTGCAATGCAATCTTCTATCATACTCCAAAAATCTTCATCCAGAAGTATAGACTTTGTTTCTGAAAGCAATAGTACCGTGGTTTCGTGTATAGCTAAATAGCGGCTGTTTTTGTATTTTTTAGACTTTTTAGTGCGGTTACATGACTACCCCACCGTGTCTTTACCAGCAACTTTAACGTTTCGCCACTTTTCTTTTCTCTTACAATTTCGTTCATTAAGTCGGGTTATTTGAAAGATCTCAAAAATATGTTTTTAATTAAAATTATCTCAACTTAACATAACCTAGCCTACGTAAACATAATTACCTACATAATATTATACCCTTGGAAGAGACTAGCCACCCACAACACAGGGAATCCTAGTGTGGGGGCTAGTAAACTATCGTTTACCTATCTAAAATTCACTGTACTATTATAATGTATCTATTTTTCGTATTAATTGCATTATTGAAGATGACCTACCTGCTATGTAGAAGTAGCAGTAGAAGATGTACCTTGGAAGCTATACCTAATATTATTATGTGCTGTAGTAATAGTTACCTACACTGGTGAAATGTATTTTTTTTGGTTTATTTTACGTTTAATACTAAATCATTGTAGATCAGAATGAATACTAACTAATAAAAACATAATATTCCTACTAAAACTAAACTTCATTAATAGAAATGTTGTTTTGAATTTTTACCCGGTATTAATTCAAAATGGGTGGGTAAAATTAGGTATAAATGGGTAAATACCCAAAGTTCGGGTTTTTACCGGGTAAGCGCCCATCTCTAGCCGTGAAGCATTATTGTGTTTTGGTTTGAAGAGTATGCGGGTGCCGGTGATATTACTGGCACGTGAGGCTGAACATTGTATGCCTCAAGTTGATGGACGCAGGGTAGTGCATCAAACGGGCCTGACCCACAAGGCAATGCTTTAATAAGGCGATGGCTACCACTTAGCATCTGATGGGCAGTATAAAAAAATGTTCTTTGCTTATTTGCTGTTAAAATGTTTTTTGCTGCCACACTACATTGAAAGCAATGAAATCAAAATTGACTTTATTCAGTTCAATACAATAATCACTTTGAAATGTCTTAAAGCTAGGTGAGTCTAGGTGCCAGATCCACGCAACCAAGCCTAGAAGAACAGGCAACAAACTACGGCTCTGTTCCTACCGTTTTTTAAATGATCCTTTTACAAATCAATAATAATAATCTACAATAATAGCAGTAAAGTTCCAGTGTGGTATGAATTGTACATTCTAGTACAGCCGACTGTACTTAGCAAAGTTTCGCTCAAGAACAGATAATTAGCGAGGTATCAGCGAGTTTAGGAGGAGGTCATCAGAACACTTCGCTTTATCTCTACGCTGCTGGCTGGCCGTAGCCATTAGCTCGCTAAGGGTGGAAACAGACCTTTCTCTAATCTATTTTTCTCACTATTGGGCTAGGTCTTCCATTACATTTGACTGGCCTCTCAGCTCAGTTGGTAGTAGCTCTGTTTTCTGCGCCATAATGAATATTGTAGACAATCCACTCGACACTGTCTAGCCCCAAGCTAAGCAGAGCTGTACAATGGGAACCAGATATTAGCTTATAATATTTATAGACAATTTGGTTTTTTAAATACATGTTAAGAATTTAATATAACACCCAAACAGATAACAAATATCGGTGTTCACCACACAACTATTTATTATCGGTGGGGATTGAACCCACGACCTATATACGGCGCAAACAAAAGGCAGGGGGCCAATTCTAGACTTTTAGAGATTAACGCTCGAAATAGAGATTTGAAATGTCGCGAAAGCAGTGTCATATCACCAAATTTGTCGAAGATAATATCGAACCGCGCTAAAATGCGTATTCTAGCCACCGTTAGACTTTTACGTTAGACTTTTACTATAGAGATGTCAGAAAGAAGGTTCATTCTTAGAACTTCCACAGACTATCCCGTTGTTGTTCATGTTTATCTACGTTCCGTTTCTATCGATAGAATAGTTCGATAGCACTAACTTTATTATTGTCTTCAAATAAACATATTTCCTATTAAACGGCGTTTATAATGCGTT
This sequence comes from Thera britannica, assembly GCA_939531255.2. Taxonomy (NCBI): domain Eukaryota; kingdom Metazoa; phylum Arthropoda; class Insecta; order Lepidoptera; family Geometridae; genus Thera; species Thera britannica. The sequence continues at coordinate 6,628,970 of OW618039.2, read as the reverse complement.
CTTGTTGTTGTTTATAATAGATTCATTTTCATTAGATAGTAATCAATGGACTTTTCGCACAAAATGTTAGTTACAATAATTAATTCCGGAAACACACGGAACGTTATGTACCATAAAACTGTAAACTTTGTTGTTTGTAATCTATGGTCAGTTGTCTATGAAGTGTTGTAGATATGTCATTGTCAGGATCATTACACTCAAGAGAAGGACTCCGATGACTTGAATTTTTAATTCAAAGGTTATCAACTAGATGGCCATTCAATGCAAAAAGAATATTTCTCTCGAAGCTTGAACCCCGGATACAAGTATAGACGTTGACTGTCTGATTGACTGCTCTTCTAACTGTGCCATTGAATAATTACTAAGTACGAGCTAAATTCAATCACTCCTCACTTATTGTAGGTTTATGAGAAAGTATTATTCGCGTTCTCGCTCCCAACTTGTATCCCCTACAAACAAGTAAACATCATTGACTTTTTATCAAAAAGTAAGACTAGGTGGTATGGTCTTGGTACTCTAGCCTGCTCCAAGGACCGAAAGAAAAAAAAGCCCAAAGTCACCCAAAGTATATTAGAGATGTCAATGTCGACTACTACTCACCACTCGACACATATCTAACGGCCTTCGCTCGATAAATGTCTATAGTGATATTGCTGGAATACGATATCTATTGAAAATGTCATGTCTATTTAAATTTGACATTTCTTGTGATATATATCTACCGTGACAAAAAAGTCACTGGTCTAGAATTGCCCCCCAGAGCTTCTACCAACTGAAGTCAGTCAATGAAAATGGGACCAGCTTCACATGTAGTATTTTATTTTATGTTCTGTGACCGAGTGATGAGTTGCGAAATCCAAAAAGCCCCTTCATGAGATCTATACTAACTTAGCGTGCTATCGCGCGTTACCCCTAACTACCCTCAGTTAAGCGAAATTACTTTATCTCTTCACCTTCGCTGTTCGTTTCCACCCCTTCCACCCCCATTCGGTAGTTCGACCGGGGGGTCTGTATCACTTGTTTTGGAGCTTACTGAAAGAGTAAACTTTACTGTGTTTTATTGCAGGTCAACTTGGCTTAGCAGTACATGTTTTGTATACCTACTTAACAATAGATGGAATCTAAAATCCTATCCCAGGCACTAGAGCATCCCGCAAGTAGGGCATAAGTAATCACCAGTTGCCCTTCACGCTATATAAATCATCTACAATAGATGCAAAGCCCTGTTTACTTTTTTGACTAACTTAAAACTATGCAAATCAGTTTGTAAGTTAGATGTTGATAAAATGTTTAGCCTATATCCCTTCACCGACTTTGAGTACCAAGAAATCATCTCCCCAGATTTATTTTTCGTGCGCCTAAGAACCATCGGAGAGATTTTTTATTATTCTAGGCAGGAACTGTTCCTGTGGGTGGTACTTTTCAGGCTTAATGATGGTGTTTAGATAAAATAAAATGAAAATTTTGCACGACAGGATTCGAGTATCATTACAAATTGACCTGAGTTTTATAGTGTTGATTTTAAGTTTCAAAATCGTTTGCGTCAACGAGGAAAACTCAGTCGGTGTTTGCATTGGTTAAGTGAAAATCTTACAAGCCAATAGGAACTATGAGACTTCTGCGTGTTCCGGATTTCATTGTTAGAAAATCGCTTCAAGCTTATATTCGTGTCGATTTTTCCTAAACTGTACTTTCCTCGTTTTTCGAAGAGGTTGTTTTGGCTCGAGGATTCGCTTTTTAGGAAACAGTTGAAGTGCTTGTTTGTTGGATATGAGTGAGAGGTTCCTTTCGTTCATGACTGTTTTTTTTAAGCAAGGATTCCTTAAAGAAAAGATGACATGGATAAGAGAGTAGTGAATACAGAGATTCAATTCATATTTCATATAAATCATATGAGGGTCATATTTTCTTTATCAATAAGTTTCTGAAAAAAAGGAAAACATACGAGCACGTATATAGCAGATCTGGATTATATGAGAAAAAATGGTTACTCTAGAGGCATTATCCAGGGAGGAAATAAGGGACTACGTTTGTATGGAGAGTCGCCTGTGTGATGCCCTCTTAAACCCCATCAAATACAGCTGTCATATTTTCCAGCGTTTCACTGATCGCCACCGCAGAACGCTTAGGTAGAGGCTGAATAGGCTTATTCCCAAAACACTTTTTCAACCACCTTTTCCACATTCTTTCTCTTGGCTTCACAAAAAGGGGGGTATTACTACACCTCCCGGCGTGCGTTACCCGGCTATTTTCCGGGTAATTTCACCGAGGGAGCGAGCGGCCTTTATGTCGGCCCTGTATGACGTCACGAGTCACGGCTTCACGAGCCATGGAGGAAGCTACTTTGAGACTGCCCAGAGATTTGCTGGAGAGAAATATTTTACTGTGAAACGCCACTTTTTAAATTTTTCCACAACGAAGGCAAGTCTTAGCTATTTTAAAAGTATATTTTTGATAAATTTAAGTTCTAAGTTTTTTCTTTATAGCACGAACACAGAAGAGACGTTCTCACTTTAAAAAAACAAAGGTTAACTAATAGAGAATGTTATCCATCATTAAGCTCGGCTGTGTACAGAACATGTTATTTTGTGCAATAAATAATTTTCTATCTTTTTTTGTATAACAAGCAAATGACCCACCTGATGCTAAGTGGTGACCATTGACTAAAGGCATCTATGTATATTAAATCAGATAAAAATATGTATTTATTCAGTAGGATTGCATGGATCACTTTGAAACGTCATAAAGCTAGGTGAGTCTTGGTGCCGGTTCCACGCGACTAAGCCTAGAAAAACAGGCAACAAACAACGGCTTGGTTCCTACCGTCTTTTTCTCTTGCTTTTTATCTGAAGCCGTAAATTAGTGCCAAAATAATAATAAAACAAAATGTATTTCTCTCTCTCAATAGTTCGTAGGTATCTAAATACAGCTGTCACTTTATTGCCTAAGGCTTGAATACCCAAATCCTGTTCCAAAAAAAAAAACTTGAAGTTTCCAAGCCATTGTCACAAAGTTGCAGGCCGACTGGCGAATTTTTTACCTCACCAATCCAATTTACCAAATAGTTTCCTACCAAATGACAAATTAATCTCTCGAAAGTTCTGTGCAGATTTTTTCTCGTTTTCTTTTTTTTTGCCAGAGGCAACGATCCGGGTTGAATTGTAGTGACATTTCGGTAGTTTTGTAAAGGCATGTTTGAAATGACGATTGTAGATTTGTCTTGACTGACGTTTCCTATGGTTTTTAAAGAGTTTGTGGTCTAATCGGAATGTAGAATCCGGAATATAATTAGAAAGTTAAAAGCGTTCGAAAACAATAGTTTATTTAAAGTGACATGTATACATTCTTCATAACGTATGTGATTCTTTCGAACCAAATATGGTGAAAAATTTTAAGTGGCTCCTTTATTGCACTTGACACATATTTTCAAACTTTTTACATTAATGAATTGTACATTATGGACTTACAAGAACTTAATACTAATTAATTTCATAGGCCCGTTCTTATTTTGAGTAGTACCTTCTTTTGCCTCCAGGTATTCAGATATCATATAAACTTGCCTTGACTGGTAGACTTAGCAACAGCAAAAGTAATAACCGTTCGATCCGATTGAAAAATATACATTTATTTACTCAGAGATAAAGATTATGTATTTGCATAAAAAAAAATATGTTTTTTTTTTTTTTTATGTTACTAGCTGATGGAACAAGCATATGGCCCACCTAATGGTGAACAAATGAGTTTTGAAAAACATGCTTTACCGATGTCGGCGTACACAACACATACGGAGATGGCACTTAAATAATGTCGATGTAGTCGATAATTTAAATATGCTTTGACATATTACCCAAAAAACGAAATGTACAATTAATATAAGTGTTTACAATATCAAAAAATCCAAATCAAATCACAAATTATGTAATGTTTATCAGAATTTAATATTTTAAAACTAATTTTAAATAATCAAAATATAAAAAAAATGGCAGATTGTCAAAAACTTGAAATGCTAATTGCATCTACCTGGAAATAGATCGCAACGCACTGTCCCTGCAAACGACATTACATTCACACGAACAAACAAACACATTGTAAACGTTTAGCAAACGATTGCAGCAATTTTTCTTTCTAGGATTAAGCTAAGCCAATCCAATCTTCAAAGAGCAACGATAAAAAAAAACAATTGAGTTTCAACCTTTTAAAGTTTTCGGTCGACTGGCTCCGTTATGCGTTTTGCGACAGTCCAAATGATTCTTTACAATAAGTTGCACCCGGTTGTAAGTGGCACTCGTGGGATTAAATTATCTGAGTATTAGAACCTATTTGGTTTGAAGTTTTGAAAAAAAAGCAAATTGAGCCACCTTTGAGCTATGAAGCTTGAGAAAGTTAGTTCCAAGTTTGAAAATAAGTTTCAGAATATTGATATTTTTGCTCCTTGAGTATTTTCTGGTAGAGCACAGAAAATCAAATTTATTTAAAGTATCTATTGCCATACAAATTTTATAGCATCGTCTGACTCAAACAATATTTTTGACAGTTATAAAATAGGTATAGCTAGGATAGGTAACTTAGGAGGAAGGTATGTAGATTGATACTTCAGCGTCGCAATTCAAAGAAAGCTAAAGAAACCTCTCTATTCCACATAAATTACAAGGAATTTAGTGTAAAATCAGCAAACAAAGAAGCTAACACACACGACATCAATCGTGACCTCGACGACTGATCCACAGCAAATTGAATCGTGGTCCAAGAAAAAAAAATAAAAAAAGTTAGGTCGGAACGTTGGCGCCAACGCGCCAGCGATGTTCTTTATTTGAATGTCTGCTCGCGTTCCTTTTACTTTTTTTCTTTTTAGGACATGATTACCGCGAAAGCTCTACCTATTACAAAAAATAGGAGACTTCCCTAAAACTTTAACCCATCAGTCAGGTCAGTGGAATTTTGTAAGTTTACATTTTCAGTATTTTTTCCTAAGTAGGTACTTACGTGTTAATAAATATTACAAATTATTAAAAACTGCACCAAAAGATCAATCATTTTTAAATACCTACAAATTTAAATGAGAAAAGGTCTTACTTATATACTTTCACGCTTAGCAAAGTTTGAAAATTGCCAATCTATCATTCAATTTTGGGTCAGCAGTGTAAGCAGATTAGCAGTTTTAGTAGTAAAACAATATCCCAAAAGGATTAGAGTAATTTCGAACAAAATATAAGGCTTGTAAAGCAATAATTGATGACAGCGATGGTAATAATGTACGTATTACGATATTTTATCGGAGGACAGGTCGGTATGTGAGCGAGGCGCAGCAGGGCGCATCGCGGCATATCATCTGTGGACCACCCGCCCAATGCTATGATGTACTATTCCAAATTCAAAATTTAAAAATAATTTTCTACAAACACAGAAAAGATGAACAGATAAGGTTGTAATTAAAAAGGTTTTATGTGAACGTGTTTAATTAAATTAGGCGTCGAACACGAGATATTTTCTTGGAAATCTGCCTTGATTGTGTGAGAATCAGAGAGCCGGAATTGTTAAACGTTTGGAATGTTAGAAATCTAACAAATGCTGCCCTTTACCTAGTTTCATATTTTTTTTGGTCTCACCTTACTTTTTTTTTCTTTATAAAATCCCTGTAGGGTAAGTCTTTGTCCAGCATTAAACTTCTTAAAGCTGATGACGATGAGTGAAAGACATCAGAACAACGTCATATCCCAGACAAAGTAAATCTAAACATCTAAGAAAATAGGATTATTAGGAACAAGAAGCACATTTAGCTTAAGGAAATGATCATAATGATGTTCTTTCTAGAAATGTCCAGCATCTCAGAAGGCACGATTCCAGAAAGTTCCACCGGCACTCCGCAGACACTTTACGTTGTCAGGATCATGCGGCATCTTTGTCGGCTCATCAAACGACACGCGTCGCCGCCCGCCGTTAAGATGCGCCTGTATATTGAGGCGCAAAGAGAGATCTGTAGCGAATTTACTGGCTACCGTCTTGTTTACATCGGCTTCCTCTTAGAATAACAGTAACAAAACCAACAATAAAAAATATGTTAATATTTTTTTCTTATCAAATCTTTTTCTTCCTACTGCTGGGCATAGAGGTCTCCCCGAAGACTTCCACTTATCTCTCTCAAGCTTCCTCCCATCATCTCTCTCCTTCTCTTCGCGCCTTGCTCCTCACTGCTGAAGGCCGTGACCTGCACCTATTATAATTATGAATGTCTTGGTATCTTGAGTGGGGTTAGATTTTGTGTTCTATTTTCAAAATAATAGATGTCACATAATACCAATTTGGCAGTTATAAGCCATGGTTGAGGATTATTTTGAAAATAGAACACTAAGTCCAACCCCACTCAAGATATTTCTAGCTGGTAGAGATTCGTGTGACTATTTTTATTGATCTCTTGCTTCTTAGGCCAGTCACTGTATGAACGGTATGTGTCCCACCATGTGGGCGAATGTGACATCGTATCGGTATAATACTTAGGTAGATTAATGTAATACAAATTTGTAATTATCGACCATTTACATTAAATTGTTGATAATAAGGTAATAATTACCTGCCCACATTTACTTTTATTGTAATAACAATTCCACAGTGGTTCCTATCTTTATTTTGATTACCTTACTTATATTTAATTTGTTTTTCATTTTGATTTCCATTAGTTTTCTTTTTCTCGTGGCTTGCCTTGTTTCTGTGTAATCTGCATTTGTTTCTCACATCAATAGAAATCATATTTTTTGTACTTTGGCCTCCCGCGATAACACTGTATATTTTCATTCTTACTATGTTCAATCTGTTTATTTTTAAGTTTGACATGACTTTTAATTTATGTGTTACTTTATTGTATTTTAATCTAAGTGAAGTCTAAGAACATTTGTATAATGTCAAAAGATAAATAAAGAACTATTATTATTATTATTATTATGATACAGGCTTGTCCTAGTGCGGTGATCCCCAGTCATTTTATAGGCCCTAATTATGTTCTTTTGGTAAAAACAAAATATTAGCAGTTTAATGGCCAAGCGTAAGACGTATATAGGTACACCTGAACGATAGATTTGAAAAAGATCGCGGTAAATCGTTAATCGAGAGTGTTTGAAATGAAAATCAACCTTCCTGGTAAATTAATGGGGGGCTTTGAGGCGCACTTATAATCCTTTCACCACACTTGGATTAAAGACACGATAAGAAGAAGAAGAATGGGGGGATATAATCAACTTCTTCAGACTGATATTGATATTTTAACTGAAGCTACATTCAACACGAATAAAACGACGAACAAACTCTATCATAATTCAAAAGAAAAAATTGAATCAATCCCGCGTCAATCACAAAACCACACAAGAACCAGTATCAATAATTCGATTGCAAGTTCATTCGCATCGATGTTAGAGTGTAATAGCGTTTGGCAGTACAAAAATGAATAAATACATAAATATGTGCAGACAAGTATAAATAAATATATACAAATGGTGGCTACTGGCGCCATGAGAGCCGCCGCGCGCGCTCTTCTTATTGTCCAATGTGTGGCGACGGGATCCATGGAGTAGACCTTACTAGTTCATACTTTTTGTTTAGACAAGCTATTTATTTATTTATGTTTATTGGAGAACTAACAGCTTTATAACTAAAGAATACACAACAATTATTTATTATTTATTATACATAATTATTATTAATTATTTATTTATTATTTACAATTATTTATAGTTATGTATTAATCTGTGTCACAATGTGGCAACCGTCTTATTAAAAAAATAATAAGCTTAAACAAAAACTAGAAAAACTGACTTCATAGCCAAACTTACGAACTCATTTGGATTAAATGTATATTAGGACCAATCTGAAAGTATACCTAACTTTTCAGATAAAAAAGGTTTTTTTAAATACCTAGGTTTATAATGACAGAGTTATGTGGTAACACACATAATAAAAAACAGTTGTATGGAGAACCTCCTCCTTTTTAATTAAGTCTTTTTGAAATGGAAAAGAAGCATCCTCAAGACTGATATGACTGATGACCAGACCGGCAGCTTGAATCTGCTAATATCATCATTTTAATAAACGCTAAAAAGACAGAAATAATAAAAATAGTGCTGAACTAGTATGGAGGGTTTATAGAAAGCTCTGGAAACTAAATCATCCTGATGATTTGGTGATACAGATACGTAGTGTCATGATAGTTTTTTTTATTGCTCTGCCTAAATATAAAGTAAGTAAAAATATTTATGAACCTAATTTTTCAATCACCAAAAACTTTTAGTGCCAACAATTCAAAGGTTTCTCCACACATTCACGCGTTACTTATAGGCTTATCCGATTTATAAAGGCAATATTGTATTTGTATAAAAACAATGGCCTTATTATAGGTGGGTTCTTCGTGTAGCACTTTTTCTTGTTTTGCTCGGGACGCTAAAACTCGATTTCGTAAGCTTGTACACGCGTCACCTTATTCATATTTAGAGATCCCTTCTCTACACTCATACAATTCAGTTTGTATGGAACTAATTATAATTTTTAACTCACTTCAAATTCATACTTGGTGACAATGGGATGAAATATATTTACTTATTTATTCGAAATACAGATTTGGATATACTTTCCAATTGGTCCCATCAAATTTACATTTCAAATTGAGTAATTTGTTTTTTAAATCGAAATAGCATAAAAATATTTCATACCCTACTCACGAGAATTAAAAGTAATTTTTAAAAAAAGTATTTATTCAAAGCAGAAATTAAAATATTTTTAGTAAAATGTTAGGAAGTACCTTTGTTGGTGGGTAATTTTCCACCTGCTTATAAAAACTAACAAAGAGCCACACGGAACGTTTTTCCCCATAACTTTAAGTTGTCCCCTTTAATTTAAAGTTTTTCCCTCAAGCCACGTGTTCAAATCCACGGCCATTTTCCTTAAATAATTCATCACCCCCTTTAAAAAAACCATTTAACCCTACAGCGACAACCCTTCATTCATAATTCCACGATTCTTGGCGGCGTTAATGTCACGCCTTTACTACCTACTTATACAAAACTAACATACTATTCTCCCAAACGAAAATAAACTTAGAATACCCAGATGTAAGGTTGCTTTTACGAAGTTTGATGTTAGAGTAGAGCGGGGTAGTATCGCACACGCGTTAAGAATAAGTCCAGGTGACAAAAGTAAAGTTTTGTATACCACACATCCTTATTATCATAGGAATAAGACCTTTTTTTGAAAATCCAGTGGAAAACTATAAAGAGTTTGAGGTTAGGTGACAAACGTGACGCCATGTTGGTTTAAGGGAGGTGAGGGTGGGGGGTGACTAATAAGAGGTTTATGCTGGTTTAATTGGCTCGCCACGACGAAAATTGATACGATATTATGCGGCGAAGAAATCGATAGCAGTGTTTTAGTTAAGGAGGGGTTTCACTGACCGTTTCATTGGACATTTCACATATCATCTCATTCATCATGTAAAAAGGAGCTGATGATCTTCAAAATGCTGAGCAGTTTTTTTTATCAAGCTAAGTATCCGATCAAATTTCAAACAATAAAATTGTAACGAAATCGGTTGAAGAGCCTCTTGTAGGCGCACTTAAAACTTATTTCACCACATCTTGGTCGAAAGAACTAGTGAAATGATAGGAAGAAGAAGGAAAGCAAAGTTGTAGCAGCAGCAACTTCTGAATAAATACTCCGCAGTCGCCGATCCACCTGCCAAGCCTAGTGGTAGAACCAAACCTCCCTAATATAGCAGAGGCCTGTGTCCAGATGTAAACTAATTTATGCTGTAACGAGAATTCAGAAACCGCTAATAATTAATTTTTAATTTATTATTCAGTCATTGAAATACTCGTCAAGTGTAAATTAGGTTAGCTTTTTGTTAGCAGCTCGTTAAAATTATTTTCAAAAATGTCATCATCTTTTGACTGACTTAATTGAATTAACTTAATTAATATGTAATATAAACTTGAAAAACCGACTGCATACTATAATTTAAATGCTTGTTACCTCAAAACTCCTTATTTATACCAAGTTGGTTTTATTTTTCAAATAAAAACAAAATTATTTTAATGGTTAAGATACTATCAGAAAGAAGTTACATGGACATCGTTTCAGTAGTTAAATTTTTAAAGCTCGTATCAACAAACAGTGCTTGAGTCTGAGTCGAGCCTCAAGCACTCTCAAGCATAGATTTTTTGACAGTTCCCCATTGAATAATGTCAAAAATCTATGCTTGAAGCTCGACTCAGACTCGAACTCTGTTTCTAAATACGGGCCTTAGAAAGTAAAAAACTATTACCACGTTGAAATTTAAATTCTGTTTTTTTCTTAGTTCATACCTACGTCATCACTTATTTTTCTAAAAGTTCGCATTCATACAAACAGCACCTTACGAAGCCAACAAAGTTCACCATCGATAGTTTCGTTAATGTCATAGTACTCTATTTATTATCTGTGGAAGTGTGTAATTAGACCTAGAAGAAAATTTTGTAAATTACGTCTTGGGGCACTTTGCCTTTAGAATGCCAGCATGTGAGTAAGTTCTCAGGTAAATAAGTGATTAGATTTTGATGCCCACGCGTTTGTGAGTGTCTAAGCTTTTGTGGTACCTATTATGATGAGTTATGCTCGGAAGTCTCTCTGAAGGATAAAATCCAGAACGAGGCTATTCGACATAGCTCAAAGGGCCATAGCATAAGCTGAAGTGGCAGTGGGCCAGTCATGTTTGCTGTAGAACAGACAATCGTTGGAGCAAATGAATACTAGAGTGGAGTCCGCGTTTAGGTAAGCGTATATGTGACTATTCCATACAGTAAGACTGTCAAAAATCTAGGAATAACGCTAGATAGCACCCTATCATGGAAGGATCAGTTAAATATAACTAGTTGCAAACTATTTGCTTCAGCTGGGTCCTTGAGGAGACTACGTAACTTTTTACCGATTTCCACTAAAACTGCGCTCGCGCAATCACTGTTACTACCCATATTGGATTATGCTGACGCTTGTTATCTGGACCTCACTGAGGCTCAACTTGACAAACTCGAAAGGCTCCAAAACTTTTGCATTCGATTCATTTTTGGTCTTCGCAAATATGATCATGTGTCTCCTTTTCGTTCTTTACTCAAGTGGCTTCCTATTCGTCTTCGCCGTAACACGCATATTCTCTCTCTTCTGTATTCTATACTCTTCAATCCATTTTCTCCTCGCTATCTCAAAGACAGATTTGAATACCTGCATTCTCTTAGTAACCGTACGTTGAGGTCATCGGAAAACTTAATGCTAAAAATCCCAGGTCATAGCAGCTCTTTTTGCAGCGATTCTTTTACTGTCCAGGCTGTTCGGCTGTGGAATGCCCTGCCGCTTGAGCTAAAACAGTCAGCGTCGCATAACACATTTAAGTTGAAGTTGAAGCAGCACTACATGTCATCAATTTCCACCTAGCGATTCATGTCCTACGTACCTATCGTTAATCAGTAGTTGTTGTTGAGCATAGTTAATATTTATTTATATTCATAATTATAATATTCATATGTATTAGTTTATTATTTTAGAAATATTATAGTAAGTATTAGAATTGCTTAGATTGTTGTGTTAGGTAGGTTTCATAACACAGTATCTTACCAGTTAAATAATTAGTAAGTAGGTATGTTATGTATGTAATGTACAACCTAGTTAGTTATAGGTCTTTAATTGTTATTTTCTTTTCCATTTACTTGTGTAACTACACTGCCGTCAATTGATGTTTTGTTTTCTTTTCCATGCAAAGGTTGCCTGGAAGAGATCGCTCAAAGCGATAAGGTCGCCCATTGTTTTGCCAAAAATCTTCATGAATCCTGTATTATGTTTCTGTGTGGTGAACAATAAAGAGTTATCTATCTATCTATCTATCTATCTATATAGTTTAAGACGTCCTCCGTCAAGGGGAGGCGACGATCTGCGAAATGTAGCTGGCAAGCACTGGATGAGAAGAGTTGAAGACCAGGCTCAGTGGCACGTCTTGGGAGAGACCTACGTCCAGCAGTGAACTAATATAGGTTGATGATATGATGATGATATTATACCCAATTTTCATATAAAAATTGTACGTAGTTCTGAAAAAGGCTTACTCAGCTCTGCACGCGCGTATGAACCATGTCTTTCCTGTGGATAAGGCTGACTAAGCTGTCAGGATGGTATAAGTGCTGGGCAAGCCTATTCCATCTAAAATGTTGTCATATAAGCATGAGAAAAAACAGTTGTCCCAGTCGTTATATAAATTATCTACAATAGATTTAGAGGCCTGTTTTTTTTATGAACAAAATTTGTAAATGTCAGTGTCCGTTCTATGCGTAGTATTAATGTTAGGTGCCCAAACGAAAAAAATAAATACATAAACCCACTTTTGTCATCGACAGTACTTACATGAGTTGTGGTGTATTTACAACAAAAACTAAGTGTCGAGCTGGCAGGGGGCCAAAACCAGTCCCTATTTCAGTCCATATTTCTTGCAATTTTATCGATAATGCGGTATGTATTGCGTTTTTTGATAAAATACTTACAATAATTAATTTAGGTGCAACTATGAGCACACTAAAAGTAAGCAATTTACTGCATTTTGAAAAGCTATGCCAAAGATCATCAACTTAAAGCTCAAATAAAAAAAAGGATAATTAAAATCGGCTCTCATACGGTGGAGATATCTTGTAGTCCCCTTTTTTGGAGGCAAAACAATTCTACAAAGTCATACTACCTTGGTAGCAAGTTTGGTCCATCGTCATCGGTTGAAAAATACTGCATAATCTCAAATCTGGACGCTTCGCTCGCTTGGTCAATGATAACAGAACCAGCGTGGCGAAAAAACCCCTGGGCTAAACTAGAGAGTAGAAAATGGCCAGAATTTCCCCAAACTACAAACGACAGAGGCTCAAGTGCTAATTTCGTTCTCAAGCTGCACTCCATATAAGAGCAACCCACTACAGCTGTATTAGTATACCTACTAGGAGTGAGCCGTCTCCACGACACCTTCAGATGTCCGGTGGTGGTACTACGGGTTCTCACTTTGCTGGTCCAGTTTTGACGAAAAAAATGGGGTATGGTTCAAGCGTCCAAGAACTGGGTATAGAAGTCGATCGTTCTGCTGCAAGATGGGCAGACGATGTGGTGAACATCACGAGCAAGACCTGGATGAGATTAGCACAAGACCGTCATCAGTGGCACATACAGAGAGAGGCCCAGCAGTGGGTGAAGTTAGGCTACGGTTGATGATGGCTGTGTTATGAACACGGCCGTTTGTTGTGTATGTGAATACGTCTCGTAACTTCGGGGATTCCCCTCCGCCACACGCGATGTGTTATAGTGCTTACTTAGCGTCTAATAATCTAACTAATACTAATCCTATAAAACTCAGTTATACTGGAATTGCTCATTAGCCTACTTGGCTAAATCGTTATATTATTAAGGTACCACATACCTATAGGCTGTACACTAATTTAGTAAAAAAAGAATTAATCGTATATGTATACATAAGAAACTGTAGAACTGTATACTATCGAGTTTAACCAATAGTAGCGGTAATCTTCTAGGGTCAGTCGGGTGGTAAGACGGGGTGGCTGGCGTGTCTCGGACACTTTAGGGGTGCCTGCGACCCCCAACCACCCGACATTGGCTTTTGACAGTCCGCATTGCTATAGAACACTTGGAATCCTACTATTACATTGCTTGAATTTGTGGATGCCTTTGTGGCTAGCTTAGTGGAACCTTTGACAGATAATGGTATTACGATGGATTTAATCTGATCTAACCTGCTAAAGTTATGGTTTAGTAACTTTAGCTCAGTCGTTTTTTATGGGAAAATAGTACCTATAGATACTTTAGGTTTGGCACTTAGTCGGAGCGTTCATGCAACCAAATGAAGTTAAAAACGTAGCAGACTCCGAGCCCGAGCGAGCAAAGCGAGAGATGGCGAATATAGTTCGAGTGTGCAATAGCTATACTTACAATCGAGGTAGGTAAGCATTCTACTTTACATCATTCATGCGAGGTGAATAAATCATTTATCATAATGGCAAAATCTTATTTTTATAAGAGTAAAGTAATTATTAATTAATATATTAATTTTTAATTAAACCGGTGGAAATATCTGTAATCGGTATCTGCTAAAATAGTCACAGACGCACATTAGCACGCATCATCTGTGTGTGTCTATTATTTTTTCGGTAAAAAGGTATTTTATCATTTTGTAAGAAAGAAGATTGTTTCGCCAAGGAGGTTTGCATAGCTTATTGATAAGGTAATGAACTAACTTAACGAGCATAGTGTGACGTTGAAATGATTTGAAAATGGAACGCATTTGCAAATGCAATGAGTAGCAAACGCCTACTTATACAGCTTCTTTGCACAGCAGTAAATCCTACTTAGTAGGTAAGCATGTATGAAGTTAACTTTTTTTTCAGCTGTAAGTATAAGTATTATTTCTGATTCAGTTCAAGACAACTAGTCAATTCAACGCGCTACACACGTCATACTCTAACGAGTTCACGTGCTCTACCTACTCACTGCAGAGTACTGAGTAGATATGCCTGTAATTTTACAATTAAAAACGTTCACACACATGCAGATCCGTACATGATTAATTGTCTCTGTCAAATAGTAATTGACCCTATCGCTTCCTATTTAACAGACCACCCAGTGTCGTGTGGAATGTCCATCCTCCTTAGTACCACGTAGGTTGTACTGTAGGATACAGCTCAAGTTCCTAAAAACAATGAAAAATGACGCTTACTGCAACGACATAAGAGCTATCAGAGTATAGTCTGATGCGTATACTTTTGTACTATACTACTTTAGATAGAACTAGTATTCACTGACTAGGTTTCACGATAAATATAATTAGGTAGTTACTAATCTAAATGCAAGTCGTAATAACTGAAGAAAATTTATTTTATGTGCAGCTTTGGATGATATCTTAGAAAACTATCTAGCCCATTAAGGTATTACAACTCATAATTTATTCAACAAGACGTATTGTATATTTGACGGCCTTTTAACTCAGTTGGTATTAGCTCTGCCTTCTTTGCCGTAGGTTGTGGGTTCGATCCGCACCGAAATCATATATTTGTTTGGTGAACACAGAATGAGGGTGTTATATTGTATTGTAAGTATGTATTTACAAAAAGTATATAAGTGTTATATCAGCTATCTGGTTCCCATAGTGCAAGCTCTGCTTAATTTGAGGCTAGTTAGTGGATTGTCTACACCTACGAGTATATGTATCTTACATTAGGTAGGTACATATGTACTACATAGGAGTAAGACAGTTACTAGATATAGGTATAGGTTCCTAATACGTTAAAAAGGCATAGAGAGTACGTTGTCACAATTTATTTTTACATCAAGGTGGCTAGAAGAAGTGATGTTTTCGATAACAAGTTTTTTTTTCTAAATTAGCTTTGGCTATCATACAACGTAACGTAATACAATATTTAGGAAAAACAAAATGAGAAACGTCACTCACCTGTCAAACCAATACATCAAATGTCGGTCATTTTCAATCGAAAACCAGCTATATCTATTTCAAAACTATCACTAGACCAATTTGAAAATCGAATAGCTAAAAAAGGTTGACGTCTTTTTAAGCGTCACCTGTTTCAACCTCTTTACTTTTTTCAACCTTTTCGATGTTTAAAAGTTAATAAGCGTGAATGTAATGGTAGCCAAGAACACGGGTTAGAGAGGATCGTTCGTTAACAGTTGAATAGTTAATCGGATGATCTAAAGATGGCGGTCTGTGATTTATAAATGACGCGCAGGCGCCGCCGATTCCGACTGGCGCGCCGCTGTCGTTCCGGCTCTCAAACTTTTAAAGTAATTAATTTTAGGGTTAGGTAATCATTTTTTAATCATCAAGCTCCTTAATTATGTTTTTTTTACACAGCGAAACTTACAAATAAACAGATATTTACACAAATGTAGAAAATACACAAGAAGCAGTTGAGCCATCTGTAGACCGTTACAAACGATCTAGAGATAGCTCAACTGATCCAAATGAGTGCCAGACGGAAGCGTCCCCAAGAAGCTGGTGGCATTGCCAAACTGAATAGCAGTGCTAAAGCGCTGCGCCAGATACCCACCAGCCCTTGGGTTACGCGTCTTTGTTTCTTCTTTGATAAAGGACTAATAGACCCGTGAATAATGTGAAGCCTGAGATAAGTAAAAAAATAAATTATAAATTCCTAATACGTCGGTAATTTAAGTTTGTGACACCAACAAAATTGTTTTGCCTTACGAAATTAAGTACAAATTGCTTTAAAATTGGTCAAAGTTTGAGCATCGCTATCAACAAAAACAAGATCGAACTTCGGATAGTCGCGACATTCGACTGAACGATTTAGTTGAAAATAAAACAAGTAATCGACAACCAAACATTCCTTTGTCCTAAGAATTTAATTATATAACAAATTCATTAGACAGATCCAAATTCTTCATCAGGGATTCACACTAATTTCCAGCATATACCTTAGATTGGTTTATAAGTGTCTAGTCAATTTATTTTGGGATTTGAAAACAATTTTATTACAGCAATAATAAAGGTGATTTAATTACAAAGTTGTGGCTAAAAGATTGAGTGCTCTGCCATAATTTTTGTCTTTCATAGCCAATTAGGCCCGTATCGAAACAAGATTATGGCTCTAAAGTAATAAAAAATTCGAGTAGGTATATTGAGATTGCAGAGTCGTGATTGCTCACGAAAAACCAATAAGGGTACATCTGTCAACACAATTTTTTGAACCGCAAGCCATACTAGGTCTGACCATCACGAAGGAGCAACTTTCATCACTCACCGTAATCAGCTAAAGAGCGAAACAGAAACAATTCCTCCAAAGTAAGACAAAGACGGCTGATAAAGAACCTGCCGAAGCAAAAGAAGACGGTGATAGTGATATAGGTACCAGAATTGGGTAGCGAGAAAGGGACGGGAGACGGTATGGGTGGCCACCCCCCACAGTTGGTCGATGACCATAAAAATGAGTTTAAAATTGAAACATCAATATAATAAGCAATCAACGAGGCTCAGTCGGGGCATAATTATACAGGGCGAGTTTGTGTTATAAATTACTTGATAAACTGAAATACAGATTGCTCTCAAATCAAATGTACCTAAGTATATGAGTTTAGCAACGGTAATAACATTGGCCAATATGATTCACAAAATGCACTTATTACGGCCGGTAATAGTCTACTAGAAATTGGCTAAATTGTTTTGGAAAATTCTATTCGATAATTTTGAAATTATTATAGAGCTAGTAATTATTACCTTTAATAATGCTTTTATCTAACATTTTTAGAGTTTATATTGCAAATAATAACTGTTATTCAGTGTTACCCCCCCCCCCCCCCCCCATCTGCACTTCAGTGGGGTAAATTATTTACAGGGTCCACTGTAATTTAATTACACGACGGATTTGAAATGAAAATAAATATTGAAAAAACACAAACACAAAAATAACTAGAAAAACCAATTAGGGTACAGGAGGATTTGTGGCCCGGAACACGATGTAATACAATGAAATGATATAAAATTTGGCTAGCTACTATTACTACCCATCCACCTATCAGATCTACATTGGCCACAGTGTTTACTTCAATAGGTGTTTTGATACTAAGGTCTGAAGTTTCTATACAAGTGTGTTAAGGTATATTTTTTGGGAATATATTTTCTTGAAACACACTGTAAATATGTCTGACTGTCATAACTGGGTAATATGTATGATTAAATTCTGCTCCCCGCGGCAGAGGCGCCGTGATATTTGGTTTGTTGATTTTTCGACCTCTTTTTTTCTGACCAATTTCAGAACGAGGTGTGGACGCTGGACGGAATAGTATGGATAAGAATGTGGAATTAGGTATGCATTAAACCATAAATTTAAAATAAAAAAAACAAGGGTTAGCTCGCCCCACGTCTTAAAGCCTTGCGATGGCGATCAGATGTATTGTTGTCAACTAGCGCAGTGATATTTGACAGATCGCACCTGATACCGAGATGTGAGCAAGGCGTAAAGGTTCCGTATTTTATTAAATAAGTAAACATAGACGAAGTTATCAAGGTAATTTCCAATTTCAGCGTCTCTTTCTCAGACATTCATTTATTCAGGCAAAGGCACAGACCTATACATTTATAGTCATCATCATCATCATCCACAGCCCGACTTCACCCACTGCTGGGTATAGGCCTCTCTCTGTATGTGCCTCTGTTGACGGTCTTGTGCCAATCTCCTCCAGGTCTTGCCTGCGATGTTCACCACATCGTCTGCACATCTTGCCACAGGACGACCAACGCTTCTATACCCAGTTCTTGGACGCCATTTAGTTAGCGCCTTACTCCACCTGTCATCACCTCGCCTTGCCAGGTGTTCTGCCCAGGCAACAATTTTTGGACACACTGACAATCCACTAAATAAATAAGTTATTCTTTGGTTTTTCGAATATAAATAATGCATTGAGCTCAGAATAAATAAAATTCTTCTTTTAATCGAAATTTCAGAAGACTATTTTTTGTACTCGTATCCACACTATTCCTATTCGATAATTTGGCAGCGTCTATCCATATAATTTACGGTTCCACGTGATAACAACGTGTTTGGCCCTCCACCTAGGAACAGGTCACGCCACACCACCCAGGAAGCTCAATGGTAAGCACTGACTTCTTCCTAATTTTTAATTTCTATGTTTTTTTCCTAATTTCCACCGGCATATTTCCTGAAATTTCATACATTTTATATGTCTTCTTCTCAGTCGCTTCACTCTTGTCAGAGCGGTCGTGGTCATCATGAGTATCATATGATTTATTTTTATCAGGGGTTGTGCCTCACGATATCTCGCAACTTCTCTCTACATGTCGTTTTCCGGGAGCACTCTTGTAGGGTTCCACCCACCGCTGACTTGACCTGATCAGTCCAGCGCATAGGAGATCTTTTTCGTGGTCTTGTACCCTCCACTTGTCTCTGAACTACGAGGCGCGTATGTCACAGCCACTTTTCTCCGAAACTATAGGAGCTACACTGATGAAACTTGGTAAGTACTAAGTAAGATGTATTCTGTGAACCGCATACAAACATAGAAAATAAAAAGCAGCCAAGTGCGAGTTGGACTCGCCCATGAAGGGTTCCGTAGCAACAAGTAACATAATTTAAAAGTTCTTGTTAGTTCGTCGAAAGGTAAATTGCGGTTTACGATTTATGACGTATAAAAAAAATATTACTCATACATAATATGCTTTGTTAAATAACAATAAATTATTTTCTTTCTTTCTTTCTCATGTGCCAGGTGATTTCAAAGGTCCCGGAAGTGACCTAGACATTACCATTGTCGAATCAATTTGAAATTCAACTCTTTGGGTGGCGCGAGCCCACTAGACTATCGTCTATTGATTGCAATCAAATCGTCTGATCGTGACTGCGATACTTTGCTTTCCTATAAATTGGCGACCGTTATGATGGCCGCGATAGAAAGAAGATTCTCGAAGTTTTAAGGCCAATTTCTGAGGTTCAATGATTGCTAGTTAACCTTGAACTGACGTCACAAACGTGCTTTATGAGGTACAAATATCCCTGGCTACAGAAAATAATATTCCTTGGCAGAGACAAATGGATGAAAAATGGACGAGGTCTATCGGTAACTTCGTCATAAATTTATGAGTAGGTATTTGAAAAAATCTTTTTTTATCTGGAAGATTATATTTTCAGATTAGTTCCATAGAAGTTTTATTAAAATTGGTTCAGCAGTTAGGCCATGAAATCGGTTTCTCAAGATTTTTATACTTATATTATTCACCACAACTAAAATCTACAACCTACAGCTTATAAGGCAGAGCTATACTACCAATTCTATTATTGTAATGTGAGGCTTGGTTCTTCTACGGATGTCCTCATTTCTGATTCTATCACGAAGTGAAACTCCCAGCATAGCTCTCTCCATAGCTCGTTACGCCAAGGTCACCGACATAGCTCGAAGAATTAGTAAGTTGAAGAGGCAATGGACAGGTCATATAGCTCGAAGAACCGACAACCGTTGGGGAATAAAGGTTCTCGAATGGCGACCACGAACCGGAAGACGAAGCGTAGAGCGCTCACCCACCAGATGGACTGACGACATTGTTAAGATCGCGGGAAGTCGATAGATGGAAAGGGCTCAGAATCGTTCTGCCTGGAAATGTGTAGGGGAGGCCTATGTCCTGCAGTGGACTTCTGCAGGACATAGGCTGCAGGCTCATAATGATGATGATGATGATGATGAATGAAATGAAAGGCTTGTCAGTAATAAAAATTCTGACACTTACGGCATACTTAAGCAAGCACTGCTTTTCAACTGAACCAGGGCTTAAGCCGTAATGTCTCTCTTTACGTAATCCGTAGTCTTGTCTCGTCGATTAGATGATAGCTTGATTGGATGGTTATGGGAAAATGGATTTTGATTTGAATATCTTCAGAGTGTTTCATCTACCTATCAGAAATGAAACTTATGAAATCTGGTGAAGCTTTTGTATAATTTATATTTTTAGCAAAACCTCTTTGCAAATTAACAAGGAAAGCTCTATGGTGGTAGCCGCTTAGGTTAATACTCTTAATGGTCCTAAAGGTATAGCAGTAAGCTTAGCAAGGCGCTAAGTCTCAATTAAGTCTTCCTCTTCTTATTTAATGGCATCTGACCATTTTAGACCAATTTTGCTAGACACAATTAAGGATATATTAAATTACACAAATAAAATCGTTTCTTTAAGTTTTTAGGCTTTAAAGAAAATGATGGCGGTTTTCTACAAAACCATCGGAAACATTTTCGTTCAAATCAGACTCTCACATTTATGAACACTTTTATTCTCACAATTTGTGCTAAGGCCTCAAGTAATGTTAGTTAAAATACCACCGAAATTACACAGCAGAACTAATTCTTTATTCTTTGCTAAAATAATAACAAGCATGGACAAAACCAAGCGAAACTAAAAAAGCTAGAAGAAACACTAGCACGGATCCCAAAGATTTACTTTTAAAAAAGTATGTAGCCAATCACGTGATATAGTCAAAGTACTAGGCAATCATAAGTTACAAAGAGGTCCAACAACCAACCTAACCAGTAGTGCAATTAGTAGCAGAACCAGACTGTCACAATGCCGTGTGTGGTATAAATCATGTGTAATCATGTTCGGCTGCGGTGGCTGAGATCAGCACATTATCACCTGCGCCATCTGGACATGGAAATCCATGCAGTCGCGATCAGACTAAAATAATCTCTCTGCTCTTAAGTTTGATATCGATTCCTCTGTGTTGCAGTTGCGTATGAAACAAACAATGCGAATTTTCTTCGTTCAAGGCTTTCAAATCGGTATCACAACTTTTACAATGCTGTCAAATCAGCTAGACCCGTGATTTACTATTAGTTTTTTTTCGATTTAGAATTAGTTTAACTTCATCACGATTCTATCCGTAAAGTGAAAACCTAACTCAAATTTTTGAAAGCTCTACTTCTTCTTCTTCTACATGCCTTTATCCCCCTTTATGTGGGGTCGGCACAACATGTCTTCCTCCTCCATTCCCCTCTGTCAGCAGTCATATCTCTGAATTCACTCCTCTTTTATCCATGTCATCGTTATCATTCATGCAGTTCATCCATGTTTTTTTTAGTCTACCTCTGCTCACATCTCCATCCACATTCATACTCATCACTCGTCATCCATATCTCATCCAAATTTTCGAAAGCATTGCTTTAAAATTATAATTAAAATCGTCTCCCACGCCTCTGTTCTAACCCGCGGTCGTGACTCCAATCCCATCTCATTATCAGTTTGGTGGTCGTTTAAAGTATAAATAATACAAGATGCGCGGCAAATTGACGTGTAATCTCGCATTATATGATTATCAGTAAATATAGATATTATGTGGATCCCGGCGCCGTGGGTGGTGGAATGACCGTACCTAATGAGTTTGATGACAGACCCATTGGGATTAGGGTCACGGCAACCTTTTTGGACACTTTCAAAGTGCTTTTCGAGGAAACTATATTATAACACTGTTGGCACTAAACTTAGACCACATTATTAGCTCATAATACATCAGTGGAACCCCGCGCGATTTTATTCATGTAAAGTTATTACGCACGCTGGTTTCTCTTGTGAAAACCTGGACTCTTTGAGGCTTTTGTAATCAGGAGAAGCCAAACATACACGCATGCACTCGTCCACTATTGTAGATGATATAAACAGCGGCAGGGGCAACTGGTGATTACTCATGCCCTTACTTACTTACGGGACGCCATAGTGCCTGGATGGAATAGGCTTACCTAGAACCTATACCTGCATCCTAAATGAGACTTAAAAACTAGGTGCATAAATAAAGAGCCCTAGAAAAACATCAGCGTGTAAAAAAGCCGCTATGCACTTATCTGTAGCTAGATACGTCTACGTGTGTATCTAATGTCGAAGTGGTAGCGTGAAAAACTGCTGGGGTGGTGCATTGTTCGGTAGCCAGCGAGCGTGTCCGGCCCATTACGCTGGCGTTCGCAAAACCAGCGACAATATAAACCAAAGACAGATTCAATTAAGTCATAACAAGATGAATGAAATATACTTGCGCCTAGATGTGCGCAAGACTTGAATTAAAATTATAAAAACTCAGATACTTATACTTCTTTTTGTTGAGTCGAGAGTAAAAAGTACTTTTCATTACTCATACTCTGAAAGTAGGTCTGAAGTTGGCTGAGGGGCCTAATTGAAAGCAAAACTTTCAGCCCTAGGGAGAATCGCTTTCTACTGACAGCTGTCAAATTATAAAAAAAAACAAGTTCTATTTTATTCAACCATGTTCCAACTTTCTAAAGTCTTTCTAACTGCAAGGAGGTCGTTGAACCAAATTCCAACTTTTTATTCAGCAAGTAGGTTGGAAACTCATTACAACAGTAAGAAGTTTAAAAAGTCTAATAAGATAGCGCAATGTAAAATTTAAATTTAAATAACATAATTATATATTATATAAATTATATATCTTCTAAATTACTTGATTAATATATAGCTTCAACTATTTATTTAAAATAACATAGATTTGATATTTACCATTTTTTAAATTATGAGAATGAAAATAATGGCTGAATAATGCTGGCGAGCCGAAGCCGAAGGCCCGCCAGAGAAAAAGAAAAAAAAACCGGGAAGGCGGCAATTCAATCTTCATTTTCACAAATTTTTCTTTCATGTTTTTATTTTTACTTTCCTTGTATTCGTAATGAAAAGCACAGTGTTTACCTCGGGTGAAAGTCTTTTAAGTCCCTCAAGCTCCATTGGCGCCCTCGCTAACGCTCTGGCGCCAAACCCGTCTCGGGACTCAAAAAACGTGACTTTCAACACTCAGGTAACAATGTACTATTATCACCTGTTTTTTACGGTTTGTTTTGGGTGCGACTCGTCAACAAAATTTTGTAACCGACTAACTGAAAAACAATGTTTTGAACCTGTGTGGATATTTTAATACATTAGCTTTGCTGGCTGACCGTACAGCAATCACTGCTTATTTTCACTCACATTAGTTTAGTACAGTATTATCAATGAAATATGTGCAGCTTTGCGTGTCCCGAGCCCCACTTACACTAACGCGATGTCACTTTATAAGATTGGATTTTTTATAAAGATGTAGAACGGAGGTATTGATGTCTGTTTTCAAAGATAAGTCAAAAGTAATATTGAGTAGCTTCTCAGATCAGTTGGTAGTAGCTCTGCCTTTTGTGCTGTAGGTCGTGGGTTCGACCACCACAAATATTTGTGTGGTGAACTCAGATGTTTGTTCTCTGTCTGGGTGTTTTATTGTATTATAAGTATGTATTTACAAAAAAAATAAGTATGAGTATTATTATCAGCGATTTGGTTCCCATCGTACCTACAAGCTCTGCTTTATTTGAAGCTAGATAGTGTTGTGCGAATTGTCCACAATATTAATTTATTTAATCATTAAATTAAAAAATCATAGCAAATAAATACAAAATTATTTATTTACAAAGAACATGTAGGTACTGTTTATTTTATAGTATGAACCAATTTTCACTCGCGATATAAATATGATGCATACCTACCTATAATATAGCCACCGCCATTTCTCAAACCAATTCAAATATGGAACTCGCGTTCAAACGAGGTTGCATAGTCTCAGATCTCCTTACAAAATGATTTGTTTCTATTCCGTGCTTGCATTTTTAAATTACGAATATGAAAAAACAATCGAACAATAACCATGGAGGTATTATCAGAGGATCAGCACATAACCTGCGTCGGCGCCGCAAAGCTGCATCGGTAGCCACCATAAATATCACATCGACAGACCGCCCGGTGGATAAATTCGTTGTAAGATATTGACTTTGCATTCAACATCGTCAGGACTTCGATATTAAAGTAATGTTTAAGAGAGAAAGAGCAGATAGCACGAAGACACTTACTTGTTTGAATAAGAATTGAAAAATTGATTTTTCATTACTCATACTCTGAAAGTAGGTCTGAAGTTGCCTGAGGGGCCTAATTGAAAGTAAAACTTTCAGCCCTAGGGAGAATCGCTTTCTACTGACAGCTGTCAAATTATAAAAAAAAACAAGTTCTATTTTATTCAACTATGTTCCAACTTTCTAAAGTCTTTCTGACTGCAAAGAGGTCGTTGAACCAAATTCCAACTTTTTATTCAGCAAGTAGGTTGGAAACCCATTACAACGGTAAGAAGTTTAAAAAGTCTAATTAGAGCGCAATGTAAAATTTAAATTTAAATAACATAAAGATAGTATTAAATAAATAATATATCTTCTAAATTACTTGATTAATAGATAGCTTCCACTATTTATTTAAAATAACATAGATTTGAGCAAACAATTTACCATTTTTTAAATTATGAGAATGAAAACAATGGCTGAATAATGCTGGCGAGCCGTAGCCGAAGGCCCGCCAGAGAAAAAGAAAAAAAAACCGGGAAGGCGGCAATTCAATCTTCATTTTCACAAAATTTTCTTTCATGTTTTTATTTTTACTTTCCTTGTATTCGTAATGAAAAGCACAGTGTTTACCTCGGGTGAAAGTCTTTTAAGTCCCTCAAGCTCCATTGGCGCCCTCGCTTACGCTCTGGCGCCAAACCCGTCTCGGGACTCAAAAAACGTGACTTTCAACACTCAGGTAACAATGTACTATTGGAGCCTTGGAACTTCAAGGACTTGAACACTATTATGTTTAATTTTATCATATTACGAGCTGGTATGCCCGAGCATTGCTCGGTTTTTTTGATTATTTTGTTGATTAATAGATAAAGTTGATTATTAAAAACAATAAAAAAAGATTTTCTAAAAAAATATCCTAGCTATATTAATCGATTAATCGCCCCCGAAACCTTCTGTTAGACTAATTTTCATGAAAATCTCCGGAACTTTTGTGTTTACGTAGAAGTTCAATAGATGGCGTTCTCCGTGACACTAATTCGTGATTTCAACTACTCGGCAAGAGATGGCGCAATTTTTTTTATTATTAAAATAACTTTTAACCCGAGTCTTTTCTGAAAATGAAACCTAGCTAGATCGATTTATCACCCCCGAAACCCTCTGTATACCTTATTTCATGAAAATTGTTGGTGCAGTTTCCGAGATCCTAAATATATATATATATATATATATATACAAGATTTTTTCGTTTAAAGGTATAAGATTAGCTTTCAACATCAAAATTGTATCTATAAGTAATTTTATTTCAAAGAAAAACAAATATGGGTATGGTATTGTACTATTTAATAATTTTCTTTTAATCAAAATTAATCTTAATTTAGTTAATAGCGTAGAGCAGTGCACAATTTAACCCCTACTATCTGTCAGTGACGTGTCTCTAGTCGAACCAAACATTTACACGCATCATTTGGAGTCGCGTCATCTGCCAAACACATTACTACACCCGCCGTAATTAAATGGAGAGTGAATTTTAGCCAAACAGAGCATAAAAGTAAAGGCGACGATAAAAGCCGAGAGGGGAAAACGCAAGACATTAGGCGATACTGCGACTATACCAAGTCATTACGAGATAACAGGAAGTACCGTCAGACGCCGCGGCGCGT
The DNA here is from genome assembly GCA_939531255.2 of Thera britannica. Taxonomy (NCBI): domain Eukaryota; kingdom Metazoa; phylum Arthropoda; class Insecta; order Lepidoptera; family Geometridae; genus Thera; species Thera britannica. Next base: position 6,602,886 of record OW618039.2, on the reverse strand, counting down.
GCATTACAAATCACTACTTTACAACTTCCGGTACGAAAAGCTCAGTGTCATACAGACAGCCACGCGCGACGGACGTGCAGAAAAAACTGAAATGCGCAAACTAATAATTTTTGGTCACGCTTCGGTGGCGACGAGTAATGGTCGTGTGATGATTATGGAAAATAATAATTTGTCTCTTCTCCCCTTGGGGTGAAATGTCGCGAATTGGGGATTGGGGTACTATAATATAATTTTTTGTGGAACTTTTATTGGTTTTGCGAAAAACTGTGTAACAGTTTGATTTAATACCTATTTCGAATATAAGAACAAAACAGCCTCTATCCTGATAAGTTACTAAAACAACGCACATCCTTCCTAATCGTAAAATACTCAGATTAGGAACAATTTTCAATATATAAATGCCTAGATAGATTCTACTAATTAATTCTATTAATCAAAGTATTGTGTAATAACAAGCAAATTGCCGTCAGCTGTTTTTCCTGATCACTAAAATCTGGACCTCTTCAAGGCAAGACGGAGTGAAAAGTGGTCTTCTAAGAGTCTAGACCATCCTGCTCCATTGTCGGCAACATTCTTGCTTACTATCACGTGAGATTGTAGCTAATGATGGTCCATATCATGTAAAAAAAACTGTGAAATGCTTAGTTGGAGTGGAGTAACAATTATTATTCAATATTTATTCAAAACCAACCACAAAAAAGGTGATCAAAGTCGTATTAAAACTCAATAGAGAACCGGCAATCATGACAGTAACAAATCAAAAGGTTAATACACCAGCGGTGATAATTCAATAACTGTAACCATAAACATTATTGGGGATAATAAAAATCCACTTTTAATACAAAATCAAACTCGGCCCGACAAACAAACAGCGAATGTAATAAATTTTAAACGCATTAAATAAAATCTCTTGGTACCCTAACCGCTATAACTTGATCCAAGCTTCTATTGAGCTGTGCTCGGATCTAATATATTTCCATTTAGAAGTATTAGATAGAGGGGTCATGCTAGAGCGGTGTGCTTACCCCAAACGTGCAAGCACGTGTCTTGGTCACCCTTTTTTGAATTAGAACATTGTACACAATAATATTTGTACGATTTATAACGAATTGTCTTTTGGGATGTCGGTCGTGGTAATAATTTATCTTCATTTTTTACTCTGGAATATTATCAGTTCAGTAAAACTTATTCTAGTCTATCTTCCACTTAAAAGTATTGTATTTTATTTAAGTAGGTAGATTTGTATGTAGTAATTATTGTTACTTACTTGTTTTTCTATTTTTAGTTGTAAGGTGTGCAATTATTATGGGTGAACCTTTATAAGCAAATTACAAACTAATTAGAGACAAAACATACGATTTTCAATAAAACGTTTTCTTGGCTCATGTTTCTCCCTTTAAGCATTACATAACAATTACTTCAAAAGTACCTTTGATGATGAAAATTAAAACAAATTTCGAATTTCTGACAAAAGTTTAAACGATTCCGAAAGATTTAAAAGGTTAAAAAATATCATACCAGGAAAAGATTACGAAAAAAACGTGCGAAATGTAAACTTCACTGTATAAGGTTTCCTAATACTTTTAAAGTAAAAAAACTACAATAAAATAAGGGGAAAAATTAAAATTTCGTAATTTTTTTTGTAAACTTTTGAACTTTAAGCAAACAATAAGTAATGAAATCAGTTTGAAACTTTATTAGTTAATAACATATCTACTTTATTTATCGATTTACCCTGCATACTAACTATATGAAATTGTAAGTACCTACAGTAAACCTATAGTAACCAAAAGGCAGATTTATAACCAGTTAACTCGAAGAAAAAAAAATCGCAGATAACTGGTTATCTAACGCCAGTTATCTGCTAGGAAAAAGCGGATAAATATTGAAATTAAAACAAAAAAGTTTGAAAAACTCTAAATAAAATTAAATCGTCGAAAAATCATCCACTCAAAAAAGCAGAGGGTCACTCTTGTCATTTCAGTATCTCCGATTCCATTAGTACAACTAGCGTAACCTCATCAGGGTTGGCGCAAACAAACACGATAACAAACGAACTGATACATGTTTGCATTGCTAGCGGTCAGGCAAACAGCAAAAACACTGCGGGTAACGAACCAGTAATCCGATTCTGAGTGGTCAGTTCAAAACTTTTCGATCCGCAATCAACTGTTTCAACAGATCTATTTCGTGGGTAAACAGGCAACCCTATCGCACGCACACAAGCGCACAAATACAGGAGCCGGAGAGGAGGAGAGGACGTTTGTGTTTTGTTTGTGTTACGTCACTTTTGGGAAACGAGAAACGGAAAAAGAAATCTGTGATTTTTCGTATTTACAATGGATTCTTTACATTTAACACTTCCTAAATGTTTTGAAGTTTATTTATAATGGCATCGCCAATGGACTTAATATTATATTTATAACAAGACTCAATCAAAGTCAGATTTCTTCCTGAGCTTCTTGTGCTTATTCAATAAAGTAAGGATGGTGGTATACTTAATAATCTTTCATATTATATCATCCAGCATAATATTACAGGCTTTGATTCTAACTACTCTAGATTACCTATACGACACATCATTACTCACTCAATATACAATACCTACCTACTATAACTTTTTTGTCGGGCTTTCTATAAAAATACTATGAAACTTTTACCTATGCCACACGCTGCAATTTTTCTATACGATAATACCAACTTAAGATACCAAGTAAAAAGCTGAGTAAAACAAAAACAGCTAAGTATTCGTCTCGTCTCTACATTTCCGTCAACGTTGGAAGTCCTGTAAGCCTCAATCAGGCATATTTCTTGTACCCTATTACACAATTTGTTCCCCAAAGTACTCTCTGTACATAAATCTATCCTTGCAATTCTAAAAACTGACGTGCACATCCCACAGTAAAATTAAAACTGACAAAAAGTTGACAGCAAATTCCGTTTAGTATTCATTGGAGCGGCAAAGCAAAGGCTTCTTCAATACACAAAAGTAAACGATTGATATATCCTGCTAATTTTGAAAATGGAATCGTATGCCGGCAATAAAATATGTCATATCATAAGACCTTTTTGAATCTGCATGCAAGCGAGACGAAAACAAACTCTTTGGTTATAGCCTCTTTGCATCCTTTGAGCCAACGAGGTATTTCCTGTACGAATTGATTGCGAACAAAAGATGGAAATTCGAGTTTTAAGATCTACCCAATTAAAAGTAAGAGAATGCGATGGGGGTCTCGAGTAGCATAAATCAGTTTAGAGGATTTTAATTATATTAATCAGGATGTCCTTTTCAATGAGTTTTATTGGACCTTTTGTTGGTCTAATTTGTGTGAGTGCGTATTGTGATATTCATTTAGGCTTGCTTGCAACGATGGAGATGCTTGTCAATTACTGTGCATAAATTGCATGAAGGTAGATGCAAAGATCATTGAGTTCCATCACCACACTGTTTCTTTAAACATCAGTCAGTTGCAAATGTCACTGACTACTAGGCAGAGTTATGGTACAGTGGTCTGAAAAAGCCTTCTGGGAGAAGTAGATGTAAAGCAAAGAAAAGATAGATGAACTGTGTTAAAGATGACAAAAAAGAGTGGGAATCGACATAAAAATGAGGAGTAGAAAAGAGAGTAAAATAAGAAGAAATCCTGTTGTACCGACCTCACAGTGTGGGATGAGGGCAGGGAGATGATGATGACGTTTATGCCACAAATGTCAAAAAGGTGGGCCTATAATGAGGCCAGTAGTCATATTATTGTGTATCTTGAGTGGGCTGGATTATCGATTCTATTTTCAAAATCCATGGCTTTGAGCTGTCAAATTAGTATTATGGCATTTGTATTATTTCGAAAATAGAATAAACCAAAGACAACATAAGATAGACAATAATTATCAATGGCTGCTGTTTTGTGAGTTTTACTATTTCACACACTAATCGTTGAACTACACATCCGTCAAAATATGCAAAATTATTCTGAATACACCCAGCAACACTAATTAAGAGTAATTAACACAGATAATAAAACGCAATCCTGTAATTATCTATGAATTAGAACGAGTTGTGTATTACATCGGCATTATAACACTATTAGTGTATTTTATGGTGCATATTTTTTTGTTGCATTATGGATCCACTAGCTGATACCCGCGACTTCGTCCGCGTGGATATTTGAGTTAGTTTTTTTTAGTTTGATATGACCATCTGCTAGTTACCATAGATTTGAGCTTGTACTTTAGAGTGTATTTGAATTTTAAGGTGAGTGCTGTTGGAGCCGATTTTTTTCAACAGTGTTTTGTTTAAGTATGATGGATGTTTCCCGCTATTTTATGAAAATTTTTTAATGTTTTTTTTTGCGTATTTTGTAAAGCTCTTTTTCGTGATTTTGTTTTAGTGGCTAATTTGGGCTATCGTATTCGTTGGTGTATAATCGAATCTGGTTTTTTTTAGTTTGACATGATATAATGCAAGTTACCATTGTTTTGAGTATTGAGTTTTGAGTGTATTTGAATTTGAAGGCGAGTGCTGTTGTAGCCGAATTTTTTCAGCGGTGTTTAGTTTAAGTATGATAGATGATTCCCGCAATTTTGTCTTGGTGGTTATCATCGGTTTTTTTGTAAACATTTGTGTGTATTAAAACCTGGTGACAGATGCTGCGGTAGCTGAAAATTTTTTAATCTTATTTTTTGCGTATTTTGTAAAGCTCTTTTTCGTGATTTTGTTTTAGTGGCTAATTTGGGCTATCGTATTCGTTGGCGTATAATCGAATCTGGTTTTTTTTAGTTTGACATGATATAATGCAAGTTACCATTGTTTTGAGCTTGTACTTTAGAGTATATTTGAATTTGAAGGCAAGTGCTGTTGTAGCCGATATTTTTTCAGCGGTGTTTAGTTTAAGTATGATTGATGATTCCCGCAATTTTGTCTTGGTGGTTATCATCGGTTTTTTTGTAAACATTTGTGTGTATTAAAACCTGGTGACAAATGCTGCGGTAGCTGAAAAATTTTTGATGTTTTTTTTGCGTATTTTGTTAAGCTATTTTTAGTGATTTTATGTTATATTAGTGGCTAATTTGGGGTTTCCTTTGCGTGTTGGTGTATAATGGTATCGGATTTTTTTTAATTTGACATTACCAACTGCTGGTTACTATAGTTTTGAGCTTGTACTTTAGAGTGTATTTGAATTTGGAGGCGAGTGCTGTTGTAGCCGATTTTTTTCAGCAGCGTTTAGTTTAAGTATGATAGATGATTCCCACGATTTTGTCTTGGTGTTATCATTGGTTTTTTTGTAAACATTTGTGTGTATTAAAACCTGGTGACAGATGCTGCGGTAGCTGAAATTTTTTTAATGTTTTTGTTTTGCGTATTTTGTAAAGCTCTTTTTCGTGATTTTGTTTTAGTGGCTAATTTGGGCTATCGTATTCGTTGGTGTATAATCGAATCTGTTTTTTTTTAGTTTGACATGATATAATGCAAGTTACCATTGTTTTGAGCTTGTATTTTAGAGTGTATTTGAATTTGAAGGCGAGTGCTGTTGTAGCCGATTTTTTTCAGCGGTGTTTAGTTTAAGTATGATAGATGATTCCCGCAAATTTGTCTTGGTGGTTATCATCGGTTTTTTTGTTAACATTTGTGTGTATTAAAACCTGGTGACAAATGCTGCGGTAGCTGAAATTTTTTTAAGTTTTTTTTTGCGTATTTTGTAAAGCTATTTTTGGTGATTTTATGTTATATTAGTGGCTAATTTGGGGTTTCGTAGGCATGTTGGTGTATAATCGAATCAGATTTTTTTAATTTGACATGACCAGCTGGTTACCATAGTTTTGAGCATGTACCTTAGCCGTTTTATGAAGCGGTGTTTCGGTATGATAGGTGTTTTCCGCGATTTTGTCTTAGTGGTTACGGTGGGTTTTATGTTAACTTTTGTGTGTATTCAAATTTGGTGACAGATGCTGCGGCAGCAGAATTTTTTTCACTGTTTTTTTGCGTATTTTGTAAAACAATTTTTTGTGATTTTTTTTTAAATTTTCTTCCCTCTTTTTTTTCTTTTGGGGAAAGAACTTTCCTATTTTCTTTCATAGTGCACCTTTGCTTTATAAGACCAACACATCCTCCAAGTTTCATGCTTCTAGGACTAATGGTTTAGGCTGTGCGTTGATTTTTCTTTAAACCATTTTTCCCCTTTTTCTCCTCTTTGGGAAAGAATTTTCCAATTTCCTTTCTTAGGGCACTTCTACGTTATAAGAGAAATATACCCTCCAAGTTTCATGTTTCTAGGACTAATGGTTTAGGCTGTGCGTTGATTTTTCTTTAAACCATTTTTCCCCTTTTTCTCCTTTTTGGGAAAGAATTTTCCAATTTCCTTTCTTAGTGCACCTCTACGTTATAACAGGAACATACCCTCCAAGTTTCATGCTTCTAGGACTAACGGTTTAGGCTGTGCGTTGATTGTCAGTCAGTCAGTCAGTCAGTCAGTCAGTCAGTCAGTAACGAAAGAGTTTTATATATTTAGAAGATGAGGAGTGGAGAAAGTGTTGGATCATAGAATCTGACAAGCTAACATGATAATAATATCAGCCAACTTTTTGAAAATCATATAATATATTTCTTTTTGAATTATATTAGCTCAAAGAAATATACTTAAATAATTAAGTACTGGTCCTCTATGCAGCAAGGGCCTATAGATATACTGCATATTAACGGCAACGTTTTTTTCGTGTATTGCAATGATGTCTTGTGTACCTACTTTTTAAATTAACGAGATCGTTGTACATTTTTTTCGTCGTTCGATCGTTATACGTTTGGAAGAAACGGGTGTACTGTACCCCAAGTCCGAGTTTTGCTACCACATTTCGTTACCAAATGTTGTTTTCGTTTCGCCTACTACGTGTCTCTGTCTTTTGTAGGGAGAAAAGATGAGACAGCAAAAATATGTTACGTAGCTAGAGTTGTTGTCTCATCATTTTTCCATGCAAAAGAGAGAGACACGTAGGCGAAACGAAAACAACATTTGGTAACGAAATGTTGTAAATGCACTGGGACTTTGGGTACGGGTAATAAAGGTTATCGCTTATGGTAGTACCATGAATCAGCATTCGTTTTACTTGTCTGTTAATTCATCAAATCGAAAATAGCAATAATAATAATAATATCATGATTTCTTGTGTGTTGCAAATATTTTTACCATCACTTAATAAATGTTTTTGTTTGTATTATAGGTGTGCGATGGCGATCAGATGAAACGCTGTCGCTGTCATATGTCAATATGACAGCGATATCTTGACAGCTGACTTAAGTAACATCAAAATTTAAACAATTATTTTTGACTCAATTTCTCAGAGTAGGTTGGCACTTTGTAGAAAACTTTTCGGAAATGCACAATGATGTCATTGTGCATTTCCGAAAAGTTTTCTACAAAGTAAGTACATCACCTGCCGTACAACTTTCCCAGAGTACTCGTCATGCTCTCGTGCTCTCCGACATGGAACAAATGTATTTACTATTCGTTGTAAGTGATGATACTTACGTCGGTTCTAAGTTATTGTTTCTTAATGCGAACCGTCTTGTAGATATAACGCTTGGTGTATTGTGAACTTCAGTGAAGATAAGTTATGTGTGATGTCACCCTTCTTCAAGGCTCTGCCTGAAAACCAGCGCTGCTTGGCTTAGTTACTGCCATGTCAGGCAGCTAAAAGCTAAGTCGACTACTATTTGACTGGTCTCTAGGCTCAGTTGGTAGTAGCTCTGCCTTCTGCGACGTAGGTCGTGGGTTCGATCCCCATCGAGAACAAAAAAACACTTAAAATCCTTTCACCACACTTGATTTGAAAGAATTAGTGACACGATAAGAAGACTCTATAGAATAGTTTCTTACTTCAAAAAATGCAAATAAGAAGACCGAATATTCTCTCTAGATTTATCTTCTCACCGTTTCCCTAAGCAATGACTTCGCAAATGTAATAAGTACAGCATCCCTAACCATAATTTATCCCTGACGTCCTAGTGCCGGAACTGCCGCCATTTTGGCATGCACGCGGCCGGAAGTGAGACGCACGCGCATCGCCGCCGTCACTTCCTCTGACGCCGTGACGTTGTCTATTTTAGAGAAAATCTATGGTCAATTTTGGTAAAATTTTGACTTTTCGACAACGGAAGAGTTTGACAGTACGTCTCTAAGTTTGGTGGTGGGATGAAATATTAGGTACAGGTACAGCATAATAAAATTGTGCTACTCTTTTTTTCTTTTTTGACATAGTGTAGTGGTGAAAGATACCTCTAACTAACCTCCTCAAATATCATAAATGAATTTTGAATAGGTGCTTGGTACTATATAGATCTTAGAGGTGTACCTACTTATTATAAAATAAAAAAATAAAAAAGCCTTTATTATTCCTTAGTTTACATACTTTAAAATAACTTAAACCTATATTTCTTATAACAAACTAACTAAGGACCCCTCGACGGGTATAGGCCTCCTCCAGAAGTCTCCAGTCTTTCCTTTCCTTTGCTTTCTTCGTCCAATCTCTACCTACCAATTCGACTATGTCGTCCTGCCATCTTTCTTGTGGTCTCCCTCGTCTCCTCTTGCCAGCTGGGCCGTTCCATATGGTTGTTGCTCGGGTCCACCTGTCATCTTCTGTCCGAACCAAATGGCCCGCCCACCTCCATTTTAGAGCCTGTGCGTGTTGAAGAGCGTCAATCACTTTAGTTTTTTTCCTGATATCTACGTTTCTTTGTCTAAATTTTAGCTTTATGTTTAGTAGGCTTCTTTCCATCGCTCTTTGACACACTTGTATTTTGTTCTTCGATTTTTTGTTAAATATCCAGGTTTGGCAGCCATACGTGAGGGAAGGTAGTAGACATGTATTCATTACTTTTGTTTTTAGTTTTATCGGTAATTTCGACTTCATTATTTCCTTGTAGCTCCAGTACTTATTCCAGGTTAGATTTACTCTTCTCTCAATTTCTTCCATATTTCGCTTTTTGCTAAAGGAAAGTTGCTTTCCTAGATATATATAGCCTAACCTAACCTAACCTAACCTACTTATTAAACGTCGCTAAATAAATAAATATTTTGGACAATCCACACAACACAATCTAGCCTCTTTAGCAGTGTAGTATGAGCACTAGATAGCTGATATAATACTTATAAAGGCGCATAATTTTTTGTAAATACATACAGTATAACACCCAAACAGAGAATAAATATCTATGTTCACCACTCAAAATAATTAGTTCTTGGGTAGCGAACCCACGACCTACAGCGTAGAAAGCAGCGCTACTACCAACTGAGCTGAGAGGCCAGTCAAATAGTGGTGTAAAGAGGATATTTCGTGTCTGAGTTTTTCCTTCCGTCTTTTTTTTTATGAATGACTCTTTTAGATCGAGTCTATTCATCCGCCACTAATCACTCCATCCAATAGTTCCTCAATCATGTTATATTCATGTGGAATACATTTAGATATCATTATGAAGATTGACAGTGGCTCTGGTTTCCACACCTCATCAATTCTGGCCGCTGTGTACAGTCAACAAGAAAAGTATATTCAGATTTTCATTTAAGGCCTGCGCACACCTAGTTCGCTGGCGGTAGCGATCAGTGAAAGCTGTCAAATATCGCAAATCTGACAGCGATATTTGACAGCGTTTCACTGATCGCTACCGCCAGCGAACTAGGCGTGCGCATGCCTTTAGACAACATTTCTAACATTTTTTTTAACAAGATATTATACTTGTTTCAACTGACTGATTAAAACATTGTTATATAGATCACACACAATAAGAACGTGCCCAGTGATACTACTTTGAATCTATCAACTTGAGGCAAGCCTGTAACGTTTTCTGGCTTTCTGTTTTTTTTTTATACAATGCTGTTTAAACTTTTTAAATGCCCAGAGATACATTGCCCTGCTTCCACTTGAGGTAGAAACAAATAAAGGAGGCTTTATTCCCGTAAACACAAACAGAATAACATTTTATAACAGCCTTCATTACATTAATGAGTTATCGTTCATTTTACGAACTAACGCTAGGTATACTTATTAGTCGAATAAAAAGTGTCATTTCTTGTTTTTAAAATAGATGGATATATGTTTATCCGAAGGACAATAGCGTGTTAGCAAAGTAATACCTAATTAAAAAACCTTTCAGAATCGTAACCCACTTTTTCTTTTGTCTGTACCAAATTAATTTCCATCATGCTGGCGTTTCGAATTACGTTGTATATCGAGTTTTTATGCTTAATAGACTAATTTTCATTACCATTACTTTTAAACACTGTTACACTGTAGGTATTACTGACTCTTGTGTGGACGAGTCTCATAAAGAAGGAAATAGAACCCTTGAAATTATTTTTACAGAAAAAAATAAGAATTTGTTTTATTAGAAACAGGCTACCGAATTTTTCATGAGCCCAAGCTTAGTCTGAAAGGTCTTTTTTAAGTTTTCGGGGGTCTTTTTACTAAACTACGCCTAAGGGTGTCATATACCGTTAATCCATAACGTAATATTACCTTAAAAGTACTTTTGGGACACTTCAGTCCACTTTACGTAAGCCGTTTAGCCACAGAATAATTAATAATCACTACGTGTAAATGCCGTAATAGGATCGACGATATTGGATTGGAATATTGAGCTGATCTTCGGTAAGTAAATAGGTGTGCTTTACATAAAGATATTCATATTTATGATCAGGTGACTTTTTGTAGGTGAAAGCATCCAAGAAGGAATCATTTTATGATCCGATCTCTTTCTTTTCGTACTCGAAAAATCGTTCGAAATTTAAATTTGTTCGAAGATCGAATAGGTACCTATTAAAGTCTATCCAAAAAGTTCGTGATCCACATACAGAATCGTAGTTTGAAACTTTCATTCTATTTTTTTAAATCTTCCTAGCATTCGATATTCCGATTTCCGATTCACTGTGAATTTTTTTATCACGTGCACTAACTAATAAATGAATGAGTCGGTAGATAGTTTTTTACTTGTTATATTAATAATCTTACTTATGGCACGATGAATTATAATGATTTACTTATATTCAATTCATTTGTAATTTCTTTATTTTATTATCATTAATGTGCTCTGTTTCTGCTTATTTTTCTGAATTTTCTTGGGTTCATCTTTGCTTGAGTTTCAACTGAGACTTGAGGATTTCAAGGTTTGGGAAACCTAGTCTTACTTATATTTCTTTTCAAATCATCATGAAAAGGTTTTTGGCTGATGATTTATTTCATTTTCCACGCACAAAATGGCGTCCTGTCAGTCAGTTGGCGCCAAATTAAAGTTCGTCCTGTATCCTATCGCGCTTTGATCTCACTCCCTCAGGAGTGTTTGCAGTCTGTCTGTTTGTCCTCGAGAATTGAAAGGAACTCCGTGAATGGCTGAGGACGCCATCTCTTTCAATAGAAGATTTATATCGGTGGAGGAGGAAAGAGGACTATAGCGTGGCAATTTGTGGATCGTAGATGCCAGTGATAAATGAATGTTGGGCAAGTGTTGGTTTGAGTGCACGTGTGTGGGTAAACTAGCTAGGATTTGAGTGTAAGCTGTACGAATAGTATCAACTCCGTATAAAGGACGTCCCATGGATATGCCACGTGCAGGGAAACCTTGAATATTGCACATGGAACATTTTACTGAAAGAAGACATTATTTGAATTTAAATGACAATGTTAACTGCATTCATTGTTTTTTTTTCATTTGGTAAATAATTGATTGATTTTGTAATAAACATGTTAAAATTCGTGGTCCCTATATAACACTATGAGCAAAAAATCATCTTTATGATGAAGCCCTTTGATCGGTATCTGATTATTTTTTCTCGTGTAACGAGTTCGTTTCCCGGTTCAACCATGTAATTATTTAAATATCTGTGAATGCAGTTTAAATAGTTTTTTAAATTTAAATAGTGCCTTTTTTCAGTAAAATGTCCCATTTACAATATTCAAGGTACTTTCCCTCCATGTGGCATATCCGTGAGACGCCCTTTATAGTTTCTGTCACACGATTGGTGTCCACTAGCCGCATTGTTTTTAGTATTTTTATGCATTATTATAAGGTTTTTTAAAAGTAGAAATACTGAAAAAAACGCCCTCTTCTCGATGGCCCGCATTCTGATCATAAGGTCGCGTGTTCAAATCCAGTCGTGTACCAATGAGTTTTTCAGTCGAAAAATGTAAGCACACTAAGCCAGTCTCTCAAACGGTGAAAGGAAAACATCATGAGGAAACCAGCATGTCGTAGAATCTAAAAATTTGAAAATATGTGTAGAGTGCACGAAAGGAGCCTCTCAGGCACACTAAAATCCATTCACCACACTGGTTCGGAAGAACCAGTGACACTACGAGAAGAATATAATGTTTGTATGGAATTGACCTGAGTTTATCGAAAGTCTTTTTAGTTTTGATTTCGTGATTTTTCAAAGGAAAACTGAAGCTGTGAAGTTAACCTTTATAACACGAGAACCTAGAGTGTTTATGAGTTTTGATTATTCATCAACTGGGGGTGAAACGAGGCTCCCTAAGGCTATAAGGGAAGCTAAAGTGCCTCCCTAAAACAACTCTAGGACCTACCTGCGTATTAGGTGTTTGTAGTAGGAACACTATTATGTATACCTGTATGTAAGGTAGGGTTCTATAAAGAACTTTGACTCAATGACACGTCACGAGTATGAATGAGGCATTTTATTATATGTGCCATCTCCCCGACTTTTGGCGAAGTTTGTCTATCTTTGCCGAAGAGTTCAGAGCCAGTACGTGACAGGAGACTTGACAGAGTCGCAAGTTAATTGTTTTTTTCCGAGCTCAAAGTATGAGCAGCTGGAATGAGTGTGATATCCTGATTTGAACGAAAATGTTTCTGAAGGAAAACCACTGCCAACTTTTCTTCAATGCCAATGACGGCCAACTTTTTTATTGACTGACTTGACTAAAAACTATTTTATCTACCTAATACTCGTATATCCTCCCTTGACATTGGTAAAATTAACCGAATGGGCAGATGCCATTAATTAAGAAGAAATACATTGAGGTAAATTACACTATCACGTACAGATAAGTATTTGTTAAACTGCAAACTGACAGCTTAGTGTCACAAACCTTCCAGTTCCAGCCTATATAGGTTTCATCCAGGTTTCATCCACAGAAAAGACACGCCCAACACAACTGCCTCGTTTCTCTCCATGTTCAACACCACAAATACAAACATGAACAAATATTAGATATGACACTTGTGGGTTATAAAACACAGCTAGGCGGCGGCGTAGTGTTGAATTATTCAATACTACCGCAACACTTGAAGGGTGGGGTGTCTAGACCAGGGTTTTTGTTGGAATCGTGGTCTTGAGTTATGCCGTTTTTAAATAATAGCTACAGAGCAGGACAAAAGAGATTTTTTAATGAAATAGGCTAGTGATAGAAAGAAACAAACGATGTTTTAAGAGAGCAAGTTTCTAAGTTTGCTCTGGATTTTGCAATGAAATGACAATCCGTTTGTAGATAGATGGCTCAAGAAGGATCTTCATTGATCAAAAGAACTGGTCTATAATATTCCATAAAAAAGCTTAATCGAATCCTCGAATAAATGGTGTTGTACAGAAAACCTTTCAGTTTTTTAATTGACATTTGCCCTCACTTTTTTTCTGTTCACTTCAACGAGAAAAGAAGCCCACAGCAAGGAGTTTCAAATTATCTTTCATCGTAGTATTTATATTCTGTGCTCTCGTTCACTTCATGTTCGAATTAAATTCAAATTCAAAACTTCTATAGTCAGTTGCATCACAATGATCCTTTGAAATGACAATTGAAGTCATCGATTGATTAATCTGTTGTAAAAAATCTGCGAGGTCAATTCAGCCATTTTTAAAAGTTAAACATCTGATTTTTACTGCGTGTTGTTTTTTGTGATTCCTATACTTGTGCAGTTTTCTTACGGATCTAGGTTATCCCTTACGATTATTTTTAACTAGAGAAATTACAGTAGAATTTTATGACTAGTAATTCCACAGATATCCTGTCCTTTACTGGAACAGGAGTATTTATACCTTGATACTGGAAACACGCCTCTTTACACTTGACTTTAAGGTTCAAAGTTGTGTAAGGTTATTGCTAGTAGCTGGCCAGTTCAAGTTCTCCAAGTTAATAATCTTCATAGCGAAGTCTTTATGACTGAAGTAATTTGAAGTATGAGTATGTTAATACGTTGGCCATATCGTCCACTATTAAATAGTGGTATTAAATACAGGGTGTGAAAAAATAAAAGCTCATTCATAATGGCGGATATTGTTTGACGGCTTGCTATAAGTCTCTTGTCACTGTCACTTTCATGTCAATAAATAGAGATGGCAACAGACTTATCGGTCAGCGTATGTAAATGTATGTTAAAGGACCATTGTTAATATACGCGAACAGGTAAGGTAGATATCCTAGCAGATGGGGTAAGTAAATGTTTTTTTTTTTCAGTCTATTTCTGTATGCAATTTTTCCAGAAAAACATTTGTACACCCTGTATAAAATGATATTATATTGAATGAAAAAAGTAATAGCTTTCTCGCACGCAAAGACTACTACTCGTAGGTCTTGTGGACTTTATTATGAGTTAAATAAATGATTTACTAACACAAAAAGACGGTGGCAGTATAATGAATTACTGAGGAGTCCACTACTGGACACAGACACCAGTATAGTAGGAATATGGATAGATAATAAAAGTAAAAGTCAAGATAATCTAAGATAGCAATCGCAAACTTGGACAAAAATAAGCAATTACATTCGTAATATCCATGAACAATAAAAAGTGGCATTTTCTGTCACGTTGTATCTAAAATGGCGGATCTACAGCAAATCATACAAATTGTTAGTGTGTTACAGCAATCCAGAGAAATAAGAGTTGATAAATCTCTTGATAAAGACAATATAGGACCTCAGTGACACGACGTTAGAGCTACTAGATGTGGCTAAACTAAAAACATGCCTTAAAGATCGGTCACACCGCGGCGAACAGCTGCGAACTGCGACTGCGAACATAAGATCGTGTGCGGTGTGGCTAACCTTTTAGAAGTGATTGTGATATTAATTTAATTTCATCTGTTGTACTGCTATATGTTGGTACTATAGGTCGTATTTTTAAAGGATTTCCGATAAAACTTGGATACGAAATCAACTTTATTCGTGAATTTCTTTAGACTTCAGAAAAAAAAACTCGCTATACCGTCACCGACATCTCTTCGTCAAAGATCGTCAAACTTCGCCAAAAGTCGGGGAGGGTAAATTGTTAAAGTTTTTACTTATGTTGGCTTTTCCGTCAGTACGCAACTAGGTAAGTTGTATCAAGGGTCACATCCAGTAGTCGCTCTATCTCCGTAAACCAGAGATAATAGCCAAGCAAACATTTCGGTTAGCTCACAAACAAATAGTCGAAACCCAATAAGGGTTGATTCGTTCGGTTGATTGCAATCAACCCCCCACCCTCGTACGTGATACGAAAGGAATCTGTTGATTGTGTTACTGAGAGAATTACGTTGGATACTGTATCTTTGTTGCAAGAATCTTCTAGACTAGTTATGTTTGGTTTCTGTTTGGCTGGTATGATTTTTTGGTTCTCTATTATAAAAATATTTTTCTTTTAATTTAAAAACTTTTTCCATCTGTACCCGAAGTCGGAGTTTTGCTACCACATTTCGTTACCAAATTTTGTTTTCCTTTCGCCTATTTGTCTCTCTCTGTTGTATGGAGAAAATGAGGCGGCAAAAATACGTTACGTAGTTAGAGTTGTTGTCTCATCTTTTCACCATACAATAAACAGAGACAAATAGGCGAAACGAAAACAACATTTGGTAACGAAATGTTGCAAATAAAGTGGGACTTGCCCTTCTGATTTTATTCTTTTTCTGCTTTTCTTTGATTCAAATTATTATTTTGAATAAAGTTGCTCAAGGAAACCTATACTAAGGTAAGGTAAGGTCTAAGAGATCTAAGTACCTACATATGATATGGGGAATAAAAGGCGTCAGGCTACTTCATTGCTTTTTATTTATTTGTAAGTATTGAGATGATGAACATTGATTTATAAAAAAACAGCAAATAACGTGATATCAATAGCAATTAACTAGTCTTTTAGCTCAGTTGGTAGTAGCTCTGCTTTCTGCGCCGTAGGTCGTGGGCTCGATTCCCAGCGAGAACAAATATTTGTGTTGTCAACGCAGATGTTTGTTGTTTGTCTGGGTGTTATGTTGTGCTCTAACTATGTATTTAATAAATGTATTGTATTATATCAGCTATCTGGTTGCCATAGTACAAGTTCTGCTTAATTTGGGGACTGAATATAAAATCTTGCTTTTTATTTAAAAAAAATATGAATTTATTTAAATCGTGCCAGGTAACGCGAATTAGTTCATCTGACTCGACGGCACTTTATGTTCCAATAGCACTAATAAATGTTACTCCATAATTATTATTCTACATTGTATAGCTTTTGAGTGCTTGGATATTTATTTTGCTCGGTAGCAAACATCCCTTATTTGCACCCCAGTCACGGCATTAACAAAATCAAATTGTTGTGTATCGTTCATCGATAACGAATGTGTAATACGGTTAGCGCAAATCAGTGCAATTTGTTTTTCTGATTGGGTATACCTGCTTATTTTTCTTAGTATGTAGGTACTTATAATTTAAAACGTTTAGTAATATTCTACATACATAACATAAAAATGAATGCCTATTTTCTTTGGTCAGTGAACGGCTGGACCAATTCAGCTAATAATTGGTGCATGGTAAGGTAGCTTAGAATTACTAATACATGCTATAATATTATATTCAACTTGTAAAATTATTTTATTATGGTGACTGATCGAAGCGGCGCGTGACCCAAGAGCTGAGTATCTGATTTGATGATTGGATCAGTGGAGCTATCTTTAGATCGTTTCTAACGGTCTGCAGATAGCTCAACTGTTTCTTGTGTATTTTGTTATTCTTCTTCTTCTTCCTGCCCTTATCCCACTTTATGCGGGGTCGGCACAACATGTTCTCCTCTTCCATTCTCCTCTATCAGCCGTCATCTCTGTATTCACTTCCTTCTTATCCATATCATCCTTCACACTGTCCATCCATCTTTTCTTTGGCCTACCTCTACCCAAACATCCATCCACATTCATACTCATCACTCGCCTAGTGTATTTTGTTATTATTTGTGTAAATAAAGATTCATACATTTTTAATAAGGTAAACTAATATTCAGAATGAAGTTAGTTTTGGTATCTATAATTTTATTTAAAAAAACACCACACTTGGTTCGAAAGAATCAGTGACACGTTATGAGATTTAAAAAAATACAAAATTGACGGTAAGTTACTTATTATTATTATTATTTATTTAATGTCAGACAACGGGATCCATATAATGTTAGTAGAAATTAAATTTACTTACATGTCATAGGGTTAGTACAAAATAATCTTAATATATTACCTACTAAGTAATGAAATCCCTCGCTGAAGCTCCAATCAAAACAGTCTCACTAAGACTATTTGATTAGAACTTGAACGAAGGATCTCATAATGGGCGAATCGCAATGATCTGCTATGACCTTCAGGATGGTGTTGTGTTGGTACTGCCCCGCACTCTGCTGAACAATAAGGCAGTTTTCTTGCGGATGATGGCATGAAACCCATCCACCCGCGCCTCAGCGAACATGCTTGATGCGCTGCAGAAGCGAGGCAGCCCCAACAGCATCCTGAATCCATTGTTTTAGTGGACACATATTCAATGATAAATTGCACAATTATAAAGCGAAAATTAAACAACATCTCACAAATTAGATTTAATCGGGTTATAAATTTACAGATGAACTTTGAATACAATCAGCGTTCAAAAAAAAAATATAATATCGACAATAATGGAGGGTCCATTATTGTCGATATTAATATATGAAGCCAAGTGGATTTCTTTTATTTACATGATAGTGATTTATTGTATTGATACTATTTTTTTGACCAAATGTTGCCATAATGTGATTGCCATAATTATAATTACCATGTGCATGTGTGCTATTTCTATTTAACTTTGATGACGATTCCTGTGTTGATATTTTGTTTGTTAGTTCTTTACCTATGTGTCCTGTTTTATTTTAGTTTTGATTATAGTTTCTGTGTTTTTATTTTATTTTGCTAAGTCTATACCTATGTGTCCTATTTTGTTGCTGTCATTATATCAATCATTTACAATGTTGTTCCTACCATGTACATTTTATATTATTATCAATCATTCAATTTGATCATTATTATTAACTGTTTATAATACCTGTGTTAGCTGTGGTTGCCTTCAGTGGATAAGCACGGGAAAGGATATTTTTTGCTCGATCTAATTTTAATTTATGTGTATTATTTCTTGGTGATCCTAATAAATAAACAAATACTCGTAGTATTATTCCTACATATCTTGTCTTATACCTTTAAACGAGAAAATCTTGTACATATATATATATATATATATATATATATATATATACAGGGTGTCCCATAAGTCAACGTCCAGCCGAAAACGGGTGATGCGCCAAGTCATGACAGTTATCAGAAAAATATAAAAAAAAATATTTGCTAAGTACCTTTCGAGTTATGAGTATTTTAAAAAAACAGGAAAAACTGACACCCTCTGATGATCTTTTAAGACCTGTGACTACAAATATTAACTTTTCATGAAACTTTTTTCTGCAACGTAAGCATGAATAACCCTTCTGTAAATTACAATTCAAAATTAAGCCATAACTGCCTCAGTTTTCAATGAAATCGTGGAGGTTTGGCCAACGTTTCATTTCAGATAATTACATCACCCAACTTTAACCGTCTGTACCGAAAAAAAAATGTACTACACTATCATGGCATGTAACTTTAAAAATTGGCGCATTTATCCAGGATTCCAAAATGGTATAATACTTGCTAGAGTACTCCTAAGTTTTGGAAATAAAAAATGTTTTTTCAACTAAACCGGATTTCCAATCAATTTTATTTCAATAGATAAAATGTTTGTACCCTTTAAATGATGGACTTAAAATGCCTACGCTGCGTTTTTAAGTGACTCACAATTCACAGGTACAAGTAATACCATTTCGACAATGCTAGTAAACAGATAGATCCACCATCTTGTCGAAAGAGTAATAACCATGGGTTTTCAAGTAATTTGATAGTTTTAGGTAAAAGTTTGAAATAAAATTCAATCATAGGATTACTTCAATCGTGGTTTTAATTTAAAGTTTGCCTTCGCCCGTCGCTGGTCTTATTACATGGTTTTTGACGTGATAACGTCTTATAATTCGATGGAGCCGGCTGCTCGTACGAAAAAACATGACTCATGCGGCGTTACCTCGCTCTGAGGCGTTCCATTTAATACTTGAAGTGCAAGTGAGAGCGCGGAACGAGCGACAAAGAGGCACAATCGGCCTCCGCGTTCGGCAGCGTTCGACATCGGTCTCTCTCCTACTTGAGTGAGCGATGCGTCCCCGTGGACAGCTGTATGACGTTGTCACGTTCAACTATCGTCAGTTAACTGACTTTACAGACAGCTGATTTTTTTTAAGGAAATGTAGAGCTTGCATTACTGCTGAAGGCTAACAGTTTGAACATTTGCTGTAAATCCTTGATGTAGTTAAATTAAAATCACGATTGAAGAAATCCTATGATTGAATTTTATTTCAAACTTTCACCTAAAACTAACAAATTACTTGAACACCCATGGTTATTACTCTTTCGACAAGATGGTGGCTCTATCTGTTTACTTGCATTGTCGAAATGGTATTTACTTGTACCTGTAAATTGTGAGTCACTTAAAAACACAGCGTAGGCATTTTAAGTTCATAATTTAAAGGGTACAAACATTTTATCTCATGAAATAAAATTGATTGGAAATCCGGTTTAGTTGAAAAACATTTTTTATTTCCAAAACTAAGGAGTACTCTAGCAAGTATTATACCATTTTGGAATCCTGGATAAATGCGCCAATTTTTAAAGTTACATGCCATGATAGTGTAGTGCATTTTTTTTGCGGTACAGACGATTAAAGTTGGGTGATGTAATTATCTGAAATTAAACGTTGGCCAAACCTCCACGATTTAATTGAAAACTGAGGCAGTTATGGCTTAATTTTGAATTGTAATTTACAGAAGGGTTATTCATGCTTACGTTGCAGAAAAAAGTTTCATGAAAAGTTAATATTTGTAGTCACAGGACTTAAAAGATCATCAGAGGGTGTCAGTTTTTCCTTTTTTTTTTAAATACTCATAACTCGAAAGGTACTTAGCAAATATTTTTTTTTATATTTTTTTGATAACTGTCATGACTTGGCGCATCACCCGTTTTCGGCTGGACGTTGACTTATGGGACACCCTGTATATATATATATATAGATTTTCATGAAATTAAGTATACAGGGGTTTTCGGGGACGAATAAACGATCTAGCTAGGATTCATTTTTAGAAAATGTCCCCTTAATCGTAAAGTAAATAATCAACTTTATCATAAAATCATAACTCCTAGCGCCATCTGTTGATTAAGTCATGAGTTAGTGGGACAGAGAACGCCATCTATTGACGAGTAGTGGAGTTTATTATTATGTCGGTAAGATCGAAAAATATTAATATTTAATCAGTATGTAAGTAATTCGTATATAAATATAATTCACAACAACAGTTTACAAAAAAAAATACCGAGCGAAGCTCGGGCACCAACTGCTAGTACGGACCTAATAAGATCACTGTTTTCGTGCACTGCTGATAGCTATTACTTAATCGTAGTAACTCTTGACATCATACCATTTATATCCGAACCAGTTCTTCCTGAAATAGAGTCAATATATTAGTTTTTAATTGTACCTAAAAAAAAGTAAGAAAACAGGCCTTTGCATCTTTTGTAGATGATTTATAATAGCGTCAAGGGCAACTGGTGATTTCACAAGCCCTATTTGCGGACGCTATAGTGCCTGGGACAGGATTTTAGTTTTTTTTTTTAATATAGACCCACATAAACTGGAGCACCGGTTGTCTAGTGGTAGTAACCCGCCTTCCGATCCTACGGTCGCGATTTCCAATCCACTGGGGTTTTCTGTTAGTAAATGTTACAATGCGAGTGCTCTCATTATGGGAAGGAAAACATCATGAGGAAACCCACGGCGTATTCAGCTCCACACGCATTGACTTTGGTCTTTCCTGTGTATTAGGTAACTTATATGTGAGGATGGTATAGGGCTGGGCAAGCTTATAATTCAGTTGCCCCTGACTTTATTATAATAAATCATCTATAAGTAAAATAAGTGCAAAAGCCTGTTTAATTCCTCACTAATGGCCTGCGCACACCTAGTTCGCTGGCGGTAGCGAACAGTGAAATGCTGTCAAATATCGCTGTCAAATCTTAAATCTGACAGCGATATTTGACAGCGTTTCACTGATCGCTACCGCCTGCGAACTAGATGTGTTCGAGCCTTAAGAAACTCGCATTATTTGATGTAAACATCAAATCTTTCCTGTATTGATGATTATTATTCTGTTATTTTATACTTAGACCGAAACCGCTGTGCCGCTTCTTAAGAAAATGCGGCGAGGTGGGGGCCGAGGAAAAAAGAGCAAGGGTACACATGAGATCGATATATTGCCAGATAGATCTTACGATATCGTAAACGATATGTTATTTTATCTAGCGACTAGTGGAATCCCGCGTGACTTCGTTCGTGTTGAGTTTTGTCCATGCAAACTTCATTCCCCGCTGCACCCCTTTTGGGGTTGAATTTACAAAAATCCCTTCTAAGGCCCGTATGCAGAAACAATGTTGTCTGAGTGGAGCCTCAAGCATAGATGTTTGACCCTTTTTAATGGGTCTGAGAACTGTCAAACAATATTCGGCCAATTTAAAAATAACAGTCTTGACATCTCGAGATAACGCTCGTCCTATCTTCGGATATGTATCTCTGCGTCTGACATAGACAGTCCGGTCCCCCCCCGTCTCGCCGCGCGCATACCTCAGGCGCGGTACAGCGATCTCGGTCAAATTATATTTAAATGGATTCTTGAAAAGTTACCCGAAGCACTGAGTTTCCAGAAGGTCGAAGTAGATCCAGCCGACAACTTCTGCAGAGTTTCTGTTCGTTGCACGCAAGCATCTACGGAATTCTTCATCACACTCGCAACTTAACCTAAAAAGCATTTTATCAGAATTAGAGTAGGTATGTAGTAGGTATTATTCTGGCTGTTGTAGATATTGTATCCTGTGAAATTCAAATATTTCTGTATTCAATGTTTTCACAAGCATTACTTTGAAACGTCTTAAAGCTATAGGTGAGTCAAGGTGCCAGTTCCACGCGACCAAGCCTAGAAGAACACGCAACGAACGACGGCTTGGTTCCTACCGTTTTTTTTATCATTAATTTAGGCTATAAAGTAAAGTAAGTCTTTATTATAGATTGTATTTCCTGTATCAGCATTGAGACTTTAGGGCGGTAAATTATGCGTGAAGGGGAACTAGCTAAATTTGTAGGCAGACATAGCTTCTCCCAAAAAACAAGTAGTTTCCTGAGAGCTTCGCAGCATCTGAGGTTTTTCTCACATTCGAGGATTCCTAGACAGAGCCGTAAGCGATTGAACAACGGTTTCCTGATAACACAGCTGCCGCGTCTATCTCAAATTCTAGCGTGATACCGTCCAAATCTCTTCTCTTATAAAAATGAATTGCTGTTCGTTAGTCTCGCTAAAACTCGAGAACGGCGGGACCGATTTGGCTGATTTTGGTCTTGAATGATTTGTGGAGGTCCAGAGAAGGTTTAAAAGGTGAATAAATATGAAAATGCTTGGAATTCACGGGAACGGGGCGAGTGAAGCCACGGGCGGCCGCTAGTAATAAATAAATATTGTGGACAATCCTCACAACACTTACTTTAGCCCCGAACTTAGCGGAGCTTTTAACCATTTTTTTTTTTAGAAATAGTGTACGCTATGTTTCAAACCTACTCTAATAATATTACAATCTAGTCAAAATTCCAGCTAATAAGTAATTTGTCATTGACCTAAATTTCTTAAGCAATCTACAACTAAGAACGTGTCCACTAACACTTTTCTTACTGTCTCTATTTATGATGACGAACCTTTGTTATTGTGTTCGTAATACCACACACTTTGCACTTTTACTATGAGTAAAAACAAATTATTACTTACTTACCTGCTTTGCTTATAACCATGGGAACCAGTTAGTTTGTAAATACATACCTATCTACCTACTTACAATAGAATATATCACACAACAAACATCAGCGTTCTCCAAATAAATATTTGTTGTAAGTGAGTATCGAACTCAGGCTTCCCAGCGCTGGGTCCTTATTCGTGTGATAGCGAAAAAAAAATAAAAAAAATCGGTTGTCTGTAAAGTCGGTTTACTGACGATAGTTGAACGTGATAACGTCATAAGAAAATACTGATGGAATGGTTGCATTTTTCAAAAGAAAATTTTAGTTTTACTGAATTGAATTGAATGTGAATGAAACTGAATGATACTGAATGAAACTGAATGAAACTGAATGAAACTGAATGAAACTGAATGGAACTGAATGAAAATCCGGACCCGGACCCGGACCCAGACTGAACCCTTACCCTTACCCTCATTTACCCTTACCCTCATTGACCCTTACCCTCATTTACCCTTACCCATTACCCGACCCGGGCTCGGGCTCAGGTAAATGGAACGACGAAACGACGTAACGACGCATGAGTCATGTTTTTTCGTGCGTGCAGCCGGCTCCATCGATTTATAAGACGTTATCACGTCAAAAAAAATTAAATTAAATTTTATTATTTTTTAAATCAACATGATCTGTGCGCAGGCCTTAAGCCTATGTCTTAACTTGTTCACGTAACGCGCGTGGTTTGGCAATAGCGAATAACGGCCCTGAAGACAGAGCTACTACCAACTGAGCTATGAAAACTCCAATAAACCTTACAAAAATACCTTGGATAGAAATCATCATTGGTAAGTCCATGTAGTGTCTCCCCAGCCGGAATCAAGTCAGCGCAGTAGTCATGTGCTCTGCAGCACCTATCTGTCTGCCTTTGCCTGCCCAGGTCATAATAGGTCCTTGCTCTATCACCGGTTCCACACCATTTTGTTCCTGTATTGAAGAAATTTTGTGAAACCATTTACCATTGATTTGTGAGTTATCATCTAGCACGCAACCTAAATATATCTGTAGGCCTGAGCTCTGTCAGGCTCTGTCTCTGGCTCTGGTTTTGAGACTGTGTGTATGCTCACCAGTGCATTATACCTACTGTCTGTGTGACGTTTTGACGTAGGATTTATTTAGTCAACACTCACACAGACTCAAAACCAGAGCCAGAGACAGAGTCAGACAGAGCTTGTGGTAGCCCTACTGTCCGTCTATAATAATAATAATATAGCCTCTCTTATTTCCTCAATTACATACATACATTTTCTTGAAGGTTAATTAATTTATGAATATAATTTATACAAAATAATGATTAACAATAATATTATGCAATTAAATTCATATAAAATTATATACTATTGAGGACCTCTCAACGAGTAAAGGCCTCCTCACTGTCCGTCTATTATGTTTAAAAGTATACGTAGGTAAGTATACAGGCAAAAATTTGTTGGGGAATAAAGGTTCTCGAATGGCGACCACGAACCGGAAGACGAAACGTAGGGCGCCCACCCACCCCAGAAGGACAGATGACATTGTTGTTCCTGGAAATATGTAGGGGAGGCCTATGTCCAGTAGTGGACTTCTCAGGCTGATGATGATGATGACAGACAAAAAACATTCAAATGTAGAAGTGCCAACAATTTTAAACCTTTCCTGTAAAAGTATACTCGGTTTCACGGATGACTAAACCCCTATAATTTTTCAACATGTGTTTAACCAAAACTCTTACTTGCAAAGCTAAACAACTGTGACACGTAGTGTTGCAAGTAAATTAGAGTGACTCCAAGTTGACGGAACTAAGTTCGGTCCAGCAAGAAACAAGAATCCAGAATCCAGAAAAAAAAACTAAGTAGAGTCTTTTCAGAAAGAGAACCGTCGTGGGATTGGAGGACGCTGCTGTGCTTAATCACCTTTTTTGTTTAGTGGGCAATACAATAGCGCGTCTTTTGCGTTTTGATCCTATCACAACTAGTGTACTATCCCTATATTTAATTTTTATGATGCAAAATGCTGACAGAAAGAAAGGGATGAGCTGCCATATAAAAATCGAAACGTTAGTTCTCAATTTGGCCACGACGGTTCTCTTTCTGAACAGACTCTAGTATCCAGATCAATTTCTTACCTGGATAAATAATAGACCATCTCAGTCGTAGGGTGTCTTTTTTTTTGTTGTACGAAATAAAATCGTCGTCGTCTTGTCCCCACCGACTTGTTTCACGGGCTCTAGCGTCTATTGTAAAACTGCTAGCTACATTCAAACTCAAAAGAGATAGTAGAATAATTGAAACCGGTGACATTATAGTTTGAAAAAAAAAATTTTTACAATGAGCCTTTTTTTTTTCTAAGAGTTTAATTTTAATTATTATTAAAAAGTCTCAGATTCTTAGATGTTGATACTTTGATTGATTATTTCAATGCAAGTAAGTATGTACAATATTTTATTTTAATAAAACCAATATGTCCTCAATGGACCCAACAATAATAAACTCATACACATACTCAACAATAATAAAATATTATTACGAATTACTTTATATACCCAACTTTCTGTTAAATAAATAAATTAAACTTAAATACAATTTCCCATAAATTTAATACACAATTTTCTATGTAGGTCATCATGACGTAAGTAAAGTTTTTAAGTTACAGGCAAGAGCGGGTTTAAATTAATATAAAAGTATTATAGCAGATATTTGATTCCCATCATACAAGTTCTGCTTACTTTGGGGCTTAGTTAAATAGTGTTATGTGGATTGTCTACAATAAAATTCAACAATAATTAGTTACATAATATGTAAAGGTTGTCTGGAAGAGATCGCTCTTCAGCGATAAGACCGCCCATTGTACATTAGTATGTGTTTAATTATTGTTACTTGTTTTTCCATAGTTTTAAGGTGTGCAATAAAGAATTTTCTATTCTATTTATGTAATTAAGAATAAAATTTACAGCATTTACCAATAGAAGATGCAACAAAAATATAATTTAGCGATACCTACACATAGCGGTTTTCCTAATTTAAAAGGCTTATTAACACCAGAGGCTCAGACGGCTGTAGAAATTAAAAAAAAAACCTTAGTTTTTAAAAAGTTACCATCGAGATATTAGAATTGAAAACCTCATAAAAAAAAATCACTTGACTATTTTGAGGTCGGAAATACTAATGAACCCGCGACATCACGTAACTTTGCCAAAATTCAGGGGGGGGGGGGTCGATGGGAGGTCGGGGGGGATAATTGTTCAAGTTTTTACTTCTATCGGCATTCAACGAGTACCACGTTTGTTTTTGTATAGTATTTGCTAAATTATTTATATAGTCGCTTCCGCTCATAACATCACCATAACATAAATTGAAGCCTAACGAATTTACCCATCTCCTGTGGTTAGTTTTATCTGAACGGGAAAATTTTATTTATTCTATTTAATCTCCATTACATAAAGTGCATTCCATTCCATTTCAACAAAATAACAATTTAATTCAATTTTCATTTCATCACAAGACAACAGTGCAGCGTAGGACTCAAGGTCGCCCAAGATTGAAGGCACCTTTATATCCAAGGAGAATACTCTACTTTTCATCCCATATACGAGACATTATCTAGTAGTTCGCTCGAACTGAGATCTCGTGATGCGATCCAAATGCTAAGAAAAGTTAAGTGCATAGGTAGGTAGATGGTAATCAGAAAAAAATGTGCCACTATCACACATTGTGTTTTATCTACTCTGAGAAAGTATTTCTGTCTAGATTCACTGTTTGGCCTTGCTTCTGACTATCCCTCACTAACTTTGTATGGTAGACAAATTTTAACTCAATTGGCCAATTGATTGAAGAGTTCCGTTGGACAGACCTTGGCTCCATCATCAGACCAGGTTGTTTTCACCATTTTATGACAACTGAGTACCTCCTTAATTTATTTCAAAAAAAAAATAAGAAAGAGCAAACGAATTGACCGACCAGTAGAAAAACCTTGATCACAATGAAATTTTAGAGATGGGAGGTCTTGGAGCGTTGGTTATCTTAATTTAACCTTTTATTTTGTATAACCAAAAATTAGCATCTTAGAAAAAAAGTAAAAACTGTTTTGGAATGTCCAAACAAAGTTCTTTCATATGACATGTAACTTGATTTTTTGTGTCATTTTTTTCATTTTTGCACCCTTAAAAAACCCCATATCTTGATAACCCCTCGTCCGATTTTACTCATATACTTACCAGTAAATTTCTCAAGTACAAGCTATCGACTTATCAAATTTCATGCAGATCAGATCAACGGTTCGAAAGTTATCGTCGGACAAACATACACAAATACATACGCACATAAAATGCCAAAATGCCCAAGTTGTTTGTAAGATCTTCGTTCGCTTCGCTCACTCGATCAAAAAGCAATAGTACCTACTAGTATTAAATTATTTATTTTATTATTAATTACTTACAATTAAAGTAATTGTCTAATTAATTATATATAAAGTAGTTTGTTGTATAACAAAACAATTTTCAGTATTCGCACCTCCATTTAATTTGTGTTCTATTCTTTATTATTTTATGTTCTTCTCGTGGTGGTCAGTTTGATTTTCGACCCTGCTAGACCTCAGGTCTTATGACTTACTGTAGGTTAGGTTTGCATCACATATAATTTGACATTGTCGAGCAGGGCCCTGTTTGATAAAGCTGACAATTCGACGATAATTATGTCACAAAGCGACTAAATTGTGGAATTGTCGTGCTTAGGCTATTAATAAAATTGACAAATATGTCACAAGAGCGTGACAATTCCACAATTTTGCCGCTTTTTTACATATTCATTTCGAATATATATATAATTATATTATTTATTTATTGTATGTATATATTAAGTATAATTATGTATATCGAATTGTCAGCTTTATTAAACAGGGGCCAAGTGGTGTGAAAATAGTAATAATGAATACTGTCAAAAAAGTAATATTCACTCCAGCAAGGCTCTCAGATAATATTTTGAGTGTTGTAAACAATTTTGAGTATTTCCCTGGTTTTTCCGAACACGTCATTGCTTTGTATCTTGTGCGTTTAGTTTAGGGTAAATTAAAGTATATTATCATTTATAATAAAATTTATTTTCTCTCTAATAATGTATAAGGTAAAATGTAACAAAAACGCTTGTGTAAGGCAAAAGGTATACAAGTATTTTTATAGTAGGTAGGTTTGAGTTGACATTGAGGTGACATGAATGTATATTATGTTATGGACCAGGTGATTAATGCGGGCATTATAAATAATGTTCGAGCATTATGCATAATGTCTAGCTCTATCGGGCCAAGTGATAAATTCTTCATTATTTTATCACATTGCACGGTCATTATTAAATTGCTACATGACAATTGGGAAATTTGATAATAAACACTTGAAAGTCGCTTAAAAGACGTAGAAAGCCCCTCCTTTTGATAGCAACAGTATTAGGGAAGCTTCCCATAAACTCCATTCCCCAAGGGCATAAAAAAAACCTAAAAACCTAACCTACTCAAGTCGGGGTGCCCTGTGTTTGTCTCCCAAGGATATAAAAAAAACCAAACAACCTAACCTACTCAGTCGCGGGGTGCCCCGATTGAGACATAAAATAAATATTTATAAATAACCACAATTTTTAGTCAAATATTGAGAAATGATTCAACAAGCAAAAACCATTTCATTCATAAACGCTAAATACCAAGCGGAACCGAACAGCGTAGTTTTTTTTTCTCTAGTACTACGTAACTATAATATTATGTCCATAATTTTATGCAGGATTTCTGAAAATTTTAACATTTAATAACTTTGTCATTTTATCGAAACTAAAAATTCTGATTGCACATTCATAATGTTCTACCCCTACTACATTACCCTATTTTTTTTTTGGTAGTTACAAAATAGTGGTGTATACTGTTGTTGTATGTATTGTGTATAGTATTATCTTATCTGTGGTATTGTTGTTGAATGTATTCAGTAGGCCTACCACGAGCTCTGTTTAGCTCTGTCTCTGGCTCTGGTTTTGAGTCTGTTGAGTGTTGATTATATAAATCCTACGTGGAAACGTCACACACACAGTAGGTACACTGGTGAGCACTTACATAGACTCAAAACCAGAGCCAGAGACAGAGCCAGACAGAGCTTGTGCCCTGCGTCTAGATATTCAGCCTCACTTGCCAGCAATTTCATCGGCACCCCACCCTTTAAACCGAAACACAGCAATGCTGCTTCACGGCAGATATACACGGTACACACATCAAATTTGTCTATGGATATTCCATTTCAAATTGATTTTTAGATTTTTCGAGATTTTGTTCCTACTTTAATTTTTATTAATAAATAATATCAAACATTTGTATTTTATTATTATTATAAACATCAAAAATAAAGTTTATTATCATACCTGGCTTTCTAACGAAATTATTTTCAGTTTTTGTAAAAATCAACAAAATGTTGAATATCTCTAGACAATGTTGATGTGTGTACGGTGATTAACTGATTATACTTCCCCGGACGACGCTAAAGACCTCCGCTCCGATATAAAAGTATGATTTATCTCATCTCAATTTCGGATGTTGTAAAGAAGTTGTAAGTTACCACATCCTTCTTTCAAAGAATAAGAAATCCGCGCGACACATTGCAAACGAGCGCTACCTAATATTAATTTCAGACAAAAATACCAATTCATCTTCACCACACTACAAAAGCTCTTGAGCCATAACTACCTTGAAATAAGGTTGAAAGTAGACCGACAAAATGGAAAATAAAGCTGCTGATACGATGTGGTTGGTAAAATTAGTGGTTTTCTCCAAGAAATTATGTTCATTTAGTAATATTAGGTGTAATTTTTTGGAAGTGCCTTCGTGATCATTGTGTCTTCGCCTCGGTCTTCGAATTTGTCTACCGCTAACGAGTTTCTTTTGAATAAGCATAAGAATTATGTATATTGTAAAACTGTGTAAAGAGATTTTTGTACAAGTCCGTTCCAATAGTCTTCCCATTTCGGACAATATTCTCAATTATTTTAAACTAGCGGCCTGTCCCGGCTTCGCACGGGTGGACATTTATTTTTTAAACACTTAATATATTTATGTTACTCAGGGTGAATGTTAGTGAAAGAATTTTTGAAATCGGCATGGTAGTTTTTGATTTTATTCGTTACAAACATACAAAGATACAAAAATACAAATTTTTCCTCTTTATAATATTAGTATAAGATAATCAAAATCTTGATATTTGATCTTTAATCAGCTGGGCGATTGTGTAGTTCTGTTTCATTCAAAAGTTTGATTCTAACAAATAAATGATACTAACAAGGAACAGCGATCACATTATTATTGTTGCCATCATTTTTCGACCCCTATCTCTCTGTTACCATACTAGATTTACAAAGTTTCGCCAACACTAATTTACCAGAGTAATAAGAGCTCTGGGTGGTAGGTATATAGCGGTTTGCGGGTTCATGTTACATTGGTTTTTCAGTAAGTACATTCTTCCAATAGTTTGAAGAATATTTTTTTTTTGCAATAGCGACGCCCGGCCCTACAAGTTGCTATAATGAATTCCCTACGGAGACATACGTTCCGATAATTTGTATGTCAAGTGGCACTATAATTTGTTGCTCTATTTGTGACAAATTGCCAGTTTGAGACAATAGTTTATTGTCTCGCCAACTGTCTTCGTTCGCATGTCGAAGGATAATGTCTAGTTTTTCAATAAATTATAATATGATACAATTTTATTGAATAAATTCAATAATTTTATTCCAACATTTGTGTAGGTTTATTATTGTTTTGTCGTCTTTGGCTGTGGTTAATGAGTGTCTATGACATTTTTTTGTTTTAATCTTAACAATTGTTTGTTACTTTATTAAATACAATGAAATACACTACACATCAGGTACCTTTAGACACCATCTGAAATTTTATTGTAAATAATAATTTGTAACCGACTTCAAATCGAAAATGAGGTGGTTCTCAATTCGGTTGTTTTTGTTTAATGTTTGATAACTAATCAATTTTGTCAATTGAGAGCCGGTTTGAAGATTTTTTTTTATCTGAAATGTAATAAATAGGTACATTCCAGATTAGCATAGCAATTTCATCAAATATCGCTGTCATATTTGGCAGTGTTTCAGCTGATAGCCATCGCCATTGACTAGATTGGTGTACTTGCCTTCACATCACCTAGGCCTAGGTGTGCGCAGGCCTTAAGTTCGATAATAAGTTGCCAAAGTTTTACAAATGCGACATTTTTTTTTTGCCCACAATAGAATCATCTATGCAGCTGAACTAACTTGGAAGGGGCACACGTTTGTAACTATTTGACAAAAAAGTGACCAGTTGCTATTATATGTCACGGATAAACCATATCACCGGTATAATGTTAGTAATTATAGACAAAAACCCATCGAATTTCTAAAAACTTGCAACAAAAACTTACCTTTTCGGCCAGCACGCGATCTTATTACCGAAAAAATTGTAGGGTGCTGTATTTTTTACAATAATTATTCATTTGCACATCGTATTGTGGTCAGGATGCTCAAGCTTCAATTGAAGAGCCTTATTAGTGGTCTGATGGACCATATGGTGTCTAACGGACCCCGCTTCCTATAGCCATTGTGTTTCTTCAATTAGCTTCGAAGAAGTTCTTTGTAATTTAAGGCAACGGTGAACAAAAAACGGTAGGAACCAAGCCGTGAGTTTCTTGTCTGTTCTAGACTTGGTCGCATGGAACTAAGTGTCTATGGATTCACTGTTTTATGACGTTTTTAAAAGATACTTGCGAGGAATACCTTTTGACGAGATCACGGGTGGTCTAGTGGTAGCAGACCCGCCTTCCAGTCCTAAGGCCGTGGATTCCAATCCAACTTGAAAAATGTATGTGCACTATGGCAGTAGTCTCAAACGGGGAAGGAAAACATCGTGAGGAAACCGGCATGTCGAAGAACCTAAAAAGTTCGAAACATGTGTCGAGTGCACGAAAGGAGCCTCTGTAATCCTTTCATCACACTGGTTTGAAAGAATCAGTAGACAGGATTAGAAGTAGAAGACTTAACGTTAGGCATTTGTAGGTTCTATTTTAGAGACAGAGCAACACGGTAAACGGCAGACATTGCTCTTTTGATTTTAGATGGATAATGTCTAATGAGGTATTTTTCACTCATGCCTCTTACGTTACCCTCTTCTTCTTTCTGCTCTTAATCCACTTTATGTGGGGTTGGCACAGCATGTTTTCCTCCTCGATTTCGCTCTGGCAGCCGTCATTTCTGCATTCAGTAATCTCTTACACACAATCTTTTCCTTTGACAGTCTTCCGTTTTTGTTATATTTTTTATTTTTTTTGTGTGACGTCACTTCTTCGTAAAGGCTCCGCCTGAAAACCAGCGCTGCTTGGCGTGGTAGATGATACCTTGTCAGGCAGCAAAAAGCTGAGTCGGGCCTATTTGGCATAATTATGTTTCATTACCTGTTATGTTGTGAACGTCTGCACCTATGTATAAGCAATTATTATGTCAAATAAATATATTTTCTTTCTTTCTTTCTTAGCCATGCCATCTTTCTCACAGTTCATCCAGGTTTACATTAAGTCTACCTCTCCTCACATATCCATCCATATCCATTCAGTCAAATGACTTTCATCCCAGCTCTTGACATGCCTCTTACGTTACGCTAGGGACACTATTGTGCCTAGGACAAGATTTAAATGGCGTACTGACTTTTTTTTTCATACAACTAGTTGATGGAACATGCATATGGCCCACCTGATGTTAAGTGGTAACCATCGCCTATAACAAAGCATTGCCTCGTAGGTCACGCACATCAGGAACGTGCCCTACGATGCACTTCCCTACGTCCATCAACTTGAGGCATACAGATGTTTAGCCTGACGTGCCAGTAATTTCACCGGCACCCACACCCTTCAAACCGAAACACAGCTGTGTTTCGGTGTACCGTGAAGCAGCATTGCTAGCAATGCTGCTTCACGGTAGAAATAGGCATGGTGGTAGCACTTCCCCGGACGAGCCCTCACCTTGTCTGCTGTCTAACTACCACTAAGCACAAGTTCTACAGAAGTGCTAATATCAGTGCCAGTGAGTTAAAAACTCTTTAAATAAATTAGTTAATGCAACTCAATCACCACAATACCATCCTTTCAGTCCTATTTATCCCTTTGCAAATATTGACAGCGAGTGCGGGAGGGGATGTCAAAGGACGCCGCGTCTTTGGTATCACCGCCACCTGTGACTACCGGAGACGTATTTATTACCGCATCTTAAGTCCTCGTTGTCTTGGAATAAGTGCGGTAAAAAACATTTGAATGGGGTACATCTTGTGGGTTTAGGATTACGTGCCGCTTGCGAGGATGGGATAATTATTAGAGATTAAGATTTCTTACATAGCACGCTAGATAGAAAAATATCTACTTTGTAAATAAATAAATAAATAATAAATAAATAAATATTGTGGACAATTCACACAACACTACCCAGCCCCAAACTAAGCAGAGCTTGTAATATGGGAACCAGATAGCTGATATAATACTTGAATACATTTTTTTTTGTAAATACATACTTAGAATACAATATAACACCCAGACAGAGAACAAACATTTATGTTCACCACACAAATATTTGTTCTCGGTGGGGATCGAACCCACGACCTTACCTATATCTAGAATTTCCTAAAGCAGATCTCATCGGACAATAAGGTTGGTAGGTAGAAAATGCTGACAGCATTAAGCCCTCCTTTTGTACATTTATTTTTCAGTACTTGTGAAATAAAGAGTTAGTTAATTAATTAATTTAGGCAGGTAAACAGGTAAAGACAGGGCACATCAAATTTAATAAAGGTGTATTATGTAATTGTGAAAAATTGCAGTAAACAAAAGAGAACAAGTTTTAGAAAAATTATCGATTTGATCCAAACTAGGTTTTGTACGAAAATATCAGGTAGGTATATTAAGCAAACGAGACTCATAATTAAATATCAATTTCTGTCTGCCCTTCAACTACGACATTAAAATAATGGTCCTCCGTCACAGGAACAATTCAATTGACATTTTGGGGTCCAGTAGACCACTTAGTTGAAATTGTTTGGTCCGGTATAAATATTTTCAAAATAGGGGCCAGCTATTGTCAAATTGACCGAGTGATTGTAAAGGGGGCGCTGAATAGGATGAATGCCTTGTTTTGTTGTCCCTACTTGCTATAATACATTTTATTTTGGTTGTCCACATGTGTTTTAAAATTCCGACTATTGCAAGAAAGAAAGAAAGAAAGTTTATTTATTTGTGAAGCAAAACTGACACTAACTTTATACTCAATAAAAAATACTTATCATTATAATACGTATACGTATTGAGAGCAGTGGTGGCCTAGTAGTAGCAGCCTCTCCTTCCAACCCTAAGATCGTGGGTTCAAATGCAGTCGTGTGCCAATGAGTTTTTAGTCCTACATTTTTAGTCCTTCGTTATCGAAATTAGTCCCGCTGACAAAAGATACATTGTTGTAGTATCAAAACACGCCTTATTCATAAAATAGAAACATTGTTGCAATGACAATTTACTTCTTGACAATAGAAACATTGTTGCAATGACAATTTACTTCTTGACAATAGAAATATTGTTGTACTGACAACTTGATCCATGACAATAAAAACATTGACGCACTGACTATACACCATGGTGGGCTCTCCCCTGTTAAAGTTTTATTGTTGGAACCAACAATATTTTTTTCTGAGTGTATGAGCACTATGTCAGTGCTCTCAAACGCTGAAGGAAAACATCGTGAGGAAACCGGCATGTAGCACCTAAAAAGTTTGAAAAACATGTTGGGTCAAGTGCAAGAAAAGAGCCTCTCTAAATCCTTTCACTACACTGGTTTATTCGAACCATGCAGCTGTGACACGATAAGAAGGAAAATCTTTTCGCGGCGTGATATATTTGAAGTTCGTTTACAAAAACGTGTAGTTTACAGTTTACAGGGGCCTACTTCTCGGGCCGATCTCGATCATTTTACAATTTTATTTTATTGCTTAGAAAATCTCGGTCGGCCCGAGAATTGGTACCTATAGGCCCCAGGGGCTCAATTCTAGACCAGTGACTTTTTTGTCACAGTAGATATATATCACAAGAACTGTCAGTTTCTTTAGTGAATTTGACAGTTATTGTGATATATATCTATTGTGATAAAAAAGTCATTGGTCTAGAATTGAGCCCCAGTTTACTTGGGATTTCGGTACTATTCCCACTCATTAGATAAATAAGACCTATAGTGCCCTACTAGGTACTTCGTGCCATTTAACTGTCGGGGGATTCATTTACAAACAATAAAAATTGCAGGTATAATTATTTTAGTTATTAATTATTTTAGTTGACAAGACCTGCGGTTATTAAAGTGGAACTAGAACCAACCTTACAGCGACATCTGTTGGTGAGTAGAAGTACTATTAATGTGATGGTTTATTATAACATTTTCATTGTGAAATCGTTTCTGTTTCCTACTAAAAACTAATGATGTTATTATACATTACTAATTAATAAAAGTTAAAAATAAAAAATATACTTTTGGCATCATTGTGGTCATCTGAGTAACATTCTGCAACAAAATTGTATGAATAAAAAAAAACAAAATGATGAAGTTCGATTCTGATTTCTAAAATACGAATATTTCACACAGTCTGTATACTTTTTTGTACATCGATAAAATTTATGGCAATAAGCAGGGAATAATAATTATTTCAAACTTTTACTACTTTTACTAAGATTAACCAAATATTGAAGTTGCATTTTTGTCGCTAAATCATAATTTTTCTGATGTTTGTATATATCTAGTTGATGGAAAAAGCGTATGTCCCACCTGACGTTAAGTGGCAACCACGCATTGCTTCGTAGGTCCACGCTTCAGGAATGTGCCTTACGGCGCTCTGCTCTGCATCCATCGATTTTAGGCATACCTAACAGAATGTTCAGCTTCGTTTCGACGAGTTTCAGTTCGACGTGCCCGTAATTTCACGGCACCCACATCCTTCAAACCGAAACACAGCGATGCTGCTTCACGGCAGAAATATAGGTACATGGTGGTAGGTAGTACTTCCCCGGACGAGCCAAACACAGTGTTTATTACACTAAAAAAAAGTTTTGTCTCTGACAATAATAATCTTTGTATCATTTTGATGTAAGTAAAAGGTTCTCCGTTGCGAACTCAAGCGCAAGCCACCACAGAAATGCAAACTAAAATTTACATATTAACGCGTGGTGTTGTCAATAGATGGCGCTAGCTTACTAAAACTGAATTTAATATTTTTATGTTTTATTATATTAAGTATCTGTAGGTACCATTATTTATTGTGTGTGAAATATAATGCTAATACTCGTCTGTTGTAAAATTTTGTGAGTCATTAAAGTGATCCTTGTGATTCAACTGAATAGGTAGTTGGCTTTTGAGTTTAGTTTTGACCTTGACCTATTAACCCTTGACAGTTGTTTAAATCAAGTTTTTGCTGCAAATATTAAAATTTGAGTTTGTTTTTATCCAACTTGCTGATGGAATAAGAATATGGCCCACCTGATGTTAAATGGTAGCCATCGCCTATAATAATGCATTGTTTAGTAGGGCATGCACCTCAGGAACTTGGCCTACAATGCCCTGGCCCTGCGTCCATCAACTAGAGGCGTGGGTTTTACAGAGTGATAATGTCTATTGGTTGTTTGGAAAGAAGAAACACAATAAACCGTATACAAATTTATGAACGGTTCTTTACAATTGCCCGATCACTGATTTGAACGGTTGCTTCCAAGTAGGAGGTGGATATGTACTCCCCTCAAGTTTGCAGACGTCGGCCGGCTTGCTTCGGCGGCCGAGGTATGTTCAGCCTCACGTGCTCGTGCCAGTAATTTCATCGGCACCCACATCCTTCAAACCGAAACAGCGATACTGTATACGAAGCGGACGAAGCGGACGCTCTGGCCAGGAGAGGCTCGGAAATGCGGACAGCGGGACCAGAGCCAGGAGTTCCCCTCCCTTTTAGACAGATTCGCTCCTGGATCCGCAAAAGAACGGTTAAACTACATCAGGACTACTGGGCAAGTATTCAGGACTGTAGGCAGTCGAAGGAGGCTTTCCCGGCTCTTAACCCGAGATACTCCCGAAAGCTCCTCAACCTGAAGCGTGACAAACTCCGCCTTATTGTCGGAATTGTCACAGGACACTGCTCACTAAACAAGCACTTATTTACACTAGGTGTTACTGACAGTCCTCTTTGCAGAGGATGTACCTATAAGCACAGAGGAAACTGCCGCGCATGTGCTCAT
Source organism: Thera britannica (assembly GCA_939531255.2). NCBI lineage: Eukaryota > Metazoa > Arthropoda > Insecta > Lepidoptera > Geometridae > Thera > Thera britannica. The sequence continues at coordinate 6,565,415 of OW618039.2, read as the reverse complement.
GGAGTGCAGCAGTCGGGTGGTTGAATTAGCAAGACCACCACCCGTCACGCAAAAAGGGCCCGTCTGCGGCCTACTTGCGGAAACCAGTCCGCTCACCAAGTACCAAGTACCAAGTAAGTGCTGTATACAGCTGACAAATATTTGATTGAGCGATTAGTCATCCGTGGAACCGAACCATAAAGCCTTTGACTGGCCTCTCACTCAGCTCAGTTGGTAGTAGCTCTGCCTTCTGCGCCGTAGGTCATAGGTTCGATCCTCACCGAGAACAAATATTTGTGTGGTGAACGCAGATCTTTGTTCTTTGTCTGGGTGTTATAATGTATTCGAAGTAGGTAGATACGTATTTACAAAAAAAAGTATAATTATGTAAGTATTATATCAGCTATCTGGTTCCAATAGTATGGTGGTACTGTGTACTAGCTTGCCCAATGAAACGCAGTTTTTCAAATTCAATTAATGTCTTTCAGTAAAATGTTCCATCAACAATATTTAAGGTACTTGCCCTTCATGTGACATATCTGACGGGCTGACTTGTAGGTATCTAGTACCTAGCATCAAACACCTTCTCGCTCGGACTATTTCTGATCTGAAGATAGGTTGTTTGGATCAAAATGATATTTTTCCTGAATCTTGTGCAATGTGATTGCACACAACTTGGTTATTTGTGATTGTAGAACTGACACGTAGACTCATCTAGCTATAATAAAAATACATTTCTTAAAGCAAATAATAATATATAATTATAGCTTAAAGACGTTTCAAAGTGATCCCTGTGATGCAACTGTTATAAATTTTTAATTGATTTGATCTGTGATTCTAACAAAATTTGTTGAAAGATTTAAATCATAAACAAAAATAGGTAGAGGGAAACATACTCTTACCTACGAGTATCTTTCATTCTTGAAAAACCCACAAAATATTTCAATAACACATATTTATGTCAATAGCACATACTTCCTACCTATTAATATCATACCACATAATAATATACCTAAATGTCAAGTTAAGGCCTGCGCACATCTAAGCAATGGCGACGGCGATCAGCTGAAACGCTGTCAAATATCGTTGTCATATTTGACAGCGATTCCGCTGACCCTTATCGCCATCGCCTAGATGTGCGCAGGCCTTTAAATCACATTTGAGCTCTAAAATAGCACCTATGGCTAGTTTTTTAACTAAATTACACGCAAAGAAAACGCCGAAAAAAGAAGTACTTACTGGTATTGCATTTTTATTTATACAAACCAAAACGATCTTTATTCAATAGAATCACTAAAGTATTATAAAGTATTATAAACTAGGTGAAATTAAGCGCCAAGAAACCTTGAAGCTCCTATACTGATTTCTCCGAGTCTCTGTTCTAACTGGGTCAACGGGTTACACGTAAACTAACATAGAACAGTGTCACAGTCGAAGGCAAAAGAACACTGGAATTCCATCACGATCTCAAATTATAGACAGAGATAACCTCGAACCACTTATAACAATATCTACCGGAAAGGTTGGAGATAATAAAGACCAAAATAATTTGTTTTGTACAAAAATATTGAACATATATGATAACAACAAATAATAGGGCCGAGAAAGTAACAAGACCCAAGAGATAAGGTACGGCTCAGTGATGAAACACCAAAGTTCAACTTATCAGTCGATGTCTCTCAGTTTATTTGGTCAGACGAAGCGTGAACGTACAAAATACGTCGTGGCATTTATATTATAATACCTATGGAACTCCACCACAACAGTAGCCCGCGATCTCGCGACACAGACGGTCATATCGATATCATCAGAGCAAAACAAACATGACCGCTTACACAATAACATTCGCACTATTGTTAATTGAAATGCATGCACTAACGCACGCGCGATTCCTAAAAGAAGATTATATGAAGCAGAGAAACTACATCATCGAGAGAGAAAAGTATCAGTCTTTGGGTGGCGAACTAGTTTTGACAGAAGACGAAACAGCAGCGAATGAAATCATCATGAAATGGAAAACAAAAGATTTAGATGAAAAGTTTCTTAACCCAGTTGCTGAGACACTATGGGATAGAGCGGAGAGGTCGCAAGTATACAAGGCAATAAAAAAGATGCCGAAAGGAGCGGCGTTACACATCCACAGTAGCTACATGCTTGACGCTAATAGTATGATTGCTCTGACGCACGAGTACGGCGCCAATTTGTATGCGTGCTACCACACTGATTTAAAATTGCACTTTTCCGAGTCCGTTCCCACAAGACCTTGCCCCGTCAAGTGGAAGCTGCTCAGTGAATTACGGAGCGAGGCCGGGAACATAAAAGCTTTCGATGAGAAACTAAGAAAACACTTCTGCTTTCTAGATGCTGGAGAACAAGATCCTTACGAAAGCATCAATGACGTATGGAACCGCTTTGAGAAAACCCACAAAACCATCAAATCCCTGTTAGCTTTCCGGCCCATCCGCGAGAAATTTTTCTACAGATCTTTGGAGAGATTCTACAATGACAACGTAAAGTACGTGGAAATTAGAAGTGGCCTGAACAGTCTTTACGAGCTGGACGGATCTGTTCACGAGAGGATGTACATGGCAAGACTTTACAAGAACATAACGGAGCAATTCATCGAAACGCATCCAGATTTCATGGGCTTCAAATTCATTCTGACAGGGTACCGATCCTCGTCGAATAAAGAAGTTAGCCGATATTTAGATTTGGCTCGAGAATTTAAACGAGAGATGCCGGAATATTTCGCCGGATTCGACTTAGTGGGTCAAGAGGATTTGGGACGGCCGTTGATCGATTTCCTCCCAGAGTTAACGGCGGCCGCGAACGAAATAGATTTTTACTTCCACGCTGGAGAGACAAACTGGTCCGGGACATCAACTGACGACAACCTAATCGACGCTATCCTTTTGGGCACCAAGAGAATAGGACACGGTTACGCCCTGCTGAAGCATCCGGGTTTGCTTCAAATCGTACAGCAAAGAGATATCCCTATAGAAGTGAATGTTGTTTCAAATGCCGTCCTCTCCTTAGTGCATGATGTGAGAAACCATCCTCTGTCAGCATATTTAGCTTTAGATATTCCTGTAGTCTTATCAAGTGATGATCCCAGTGCATTCCGGGTAGACCCACTCTCTCATGACTTCTATCTTGCTTTTATGGGTGTAGCGAGTAAACGTTACGATCTGAGGATGTTAAAAAAGTTAGCTTTAAACTCTATAAAGTACAGTGCTTTGGACGATGGAGGTAAGGAACGAATGTACAGCATTTTCAACCATGACTGGGATAAGTTTATCAAAGGTTTGATTTCTACCAGTGATTTTATTGATTGAGCCTAGTGATAACTGTGATTCTAGATTTCATAATCGTATATTTTTATAGCCCTCTCAGAATAGTTATGATAGCACTTCCACACTGTAGGGTTACATTTCATTCGGGTGATGAACAAAGATGTTCATTCTCAGAGTATTCTTCCAAGTGTGCAAGTATTTAAAAAAAATGTTTATAAGTATTAAATCAGCTATCTTAGTTCCCATAATAAGTAAGTAGATTTGAATAATAGTGTATGGAATGTCTAATAATAAATATTTATTATTCGGTTCTCTATGGGTTTAAATTCTGGCGATACGAGATCATATCGATTAAGTCTGAACCGAGCCTCAAGCACACAGACATCAAGTATTCACTTTTCAAATAAGAACTTTCAAATAATCTACTCAAACTTAGGAATGGTTTCTGCATATGGGCCAAAATGTTTTAAAAATAGATTTTCACAATACTTTTGTGTAAGTATTATAATATATTTTTTATTTTTTCTGAATCATGAATTTAATTCATATTTTTTATGGTTTTCATCGTCTTAATAAATTATGATTGGTTATGATAAATACCTATGTATTGTAAATTGTACCTACCTTAATATACGTAACGTTGGCAAGTGGGTATGCATAAGTAGATACTTTATAAAAATAATTATACCCAACCAACATAGTAATATGCTGAGTTGCAATAGTCTGTAAGTAATAGTTTTAGATTGTTAGAGCGAGTTTATCTTTTTTACGTCGCAATTAAATAATGTTTCTTTCTCTCAATAAAAATGCTTACGCTCGATTGAATTTTGAAATATACCTACAGCTGTCAAATATTTTATCGTACTATCGTTTACTACTCCTAGTAGTCTGTGAAACCGGGCCTAGGGGTGTCCCATAAGTCAACGTCCAGCCGAAAACGGGTGATGCGCCAAGTCATAACAGTTATCAGAAAAATATAAAAAAAAATATTTGCCAAGTAACTTTCGAGTTATGAGTATTTTAAAAAAACAGGAAAAACTGACACCCTGTGATGATCTTTTAAGTCCTGTGACTACAAATATTAACTTTTCATAAAACTATTTTTTGCAACGTAAGCATGAATAACCCTTCTGTAAATTACAATTCAAAATTAAGCCATAACTGCCTCAGTTTTTAATGAAATCGTGGAGTTTTGGCCAACGTTTCATTTCAGATAATTACATCACCCAACTTTAACCGTCTGTACTGCAAAAAAAATGTACTACACTATCATGGCATGTAACTTAAAAAATTGGCGCATTTATCCAGGATTCCAAAATGGTATAATACTTGCTAGAGTACTCTTTAGTTTTGGAAATAAAAAATGTTTTTTCAACTAAACCGGATTTCCAATCAATTTTATTTCAATAGATAAAGTGTTTGTACCCTTTAAATGATGGACTTAAAATGCCTAATGCTTTAAGTGACTCACAATTCACAGGTACAAGTAAAACCATTTCGACAATGCAAGTAAACAGATAGATCCACCATCTTGTCGAAAGAGTAATAACCATGGGTGTTCAAGTAATTTGTTAGTTTTAGGTGAAAGTTTGAAATAAAATTCAATCATAGGATTTCTTCAATCGTGATTTTAATTTAACTACATCAAGGATTTACAGCAAATGTTCAAACCACAGAGCACCAAACACGCTTTTGCTTACGCAAAATAGAGGGAGCATGATGACTTATTACTAAGAGAACCAGTGTCGCCAAACTCATACACGTAAAAACAAACACACATGGAAATAAAAGTTATGATTGGTCGAAAAAAACGTTAAAAAGGACCTAAAACCAAAAAAATAATTTAATTGATAATAAACCTTAAAGCTATCATAACATGGTTCTAAACTTAATAAAATAAACAGTGCTAAAATGAAATTCTACTTACCAACAGATGGCAGCTTTCATTCAGTATTTTTTTCTTTTAGTCTCTATTTAATTGTAATAAGATTGATAATACAATGGCTGTTACTTGATTGACAACAAAACAAAGCTACTTGACGCTAGATGGCGTTATAGAAAACAATTCTGTTAGTCTTTATCCACAAGGTATAAGATTCATAATACAATGGCTATTACTTGACATAGCCACTCACTTAGTGATGTGTCAATGCGGATGCAAGACGAATGTATCGACATCGATGATTACCTACCTACTTCTTCTTCTTATCGTGTCACTGATTCTTTCGAACCAAGTGTGGTGAAAGGATTTTAAGTGCGCCTCGAAGAGGCTTCGTGCACTTGACACATATTTTCGAACTTTTTAGGTTCTACGATATGCCGGTTTCCTCACGATGTTTTCCTTCACCGTTTGAGAGCACTGGCATAGTGTACATAAATTTTTGGGCAGAAAAACTCATTGGTACACGACTGGATTCGAACCCACGACCTTAGGATCGGAAGGTGGGGCCGCTACCACTAGGCCACCAGCGCTCTGCTCACCAGCGCTCCTACCTACTGATGTGTAACGATCGGTAGCGCGTCAGGTTATATTTGTGGTGGTCGAAATAAAAAGCTTTTCTTATCTTTCTTTCTTTATTTACACAATCAAAGGTTTAAAATTATATTCTATTGTAAATACTTGAAAAATATTAACAATCAAAAATAAAATCATAAAATCTTCGTCCCTAAAGTGCTCTGAGCAAATGGTGCTTGATTTTGAAGGAAACCAATTTTGTTTTCCGGTTGCATTTATCCATTGATTTTTTATATCTGGTGCCTTGGGAAAACTGAAACCAGAAGATATTATGTAATTTCTTCAAAATATTTCTGTAATCTATCTATCTGACTATCTGGGCAGGCACCATAGGCATTGAATAAGAATAAAGAAGTAGAATTATAAATACATTCAGAATGAAATCACCACTATAGCATAAAAAAAATCAATGCCATACAGTAACTACATATTTACATAACCAATAAAGTATTCGATAACACGTTCATCAGTTTATTGGGGTACAGCTCTAATTGAGTAGCGAAGATGAGATTTTTAGAAACGCGACCTTAACAAATATCGTTCACAGTCTATTTTTGCTTGACGGTTTTTCATGTTAAAAAACCAAGCAAAACCGCTATAAAATAATAAAATATTGCTTACCGGTGATACGATATGCCCCCATTAGTTAAATTTTTGGTTCGGCTATCGTTTTTGCACTCCAAAACCGCACAATACGGCATTTTTTTATTTTTTTGTATTTTTCTTAGTTACGTTTCTTCTGACAGACTTCAAACACGACTAAACAAAGGAGGGCTTGAAGTCGTGGTACTGCGCGTATTTGAAGCGTGAGAAGGTCGTCTACATACTAGTTCCATTACTTCTTTATTTCGTGGTTCAAACTGTTAGCCTTCAGCAGTAATGCAAGCTCTACATTTCCTTAAAAAAAATCAGCTGTCTGTAAAGTCAGTTAACTGACAACAATTGAACGTGACAACGTCATACAGCTGTCCACGCGGACGCATCGCTCACGCGAGTAGGAGGGAGACCGATGTCGAACGCTGCCGAACGCGGAGGCCGATTGTGCCTCTTTGTCGCTCGTTCCGCGCTCTCACTTGCCCTTCAAGTATTAAATGGAACGCCTCAGAGCGAGGTAACGCCGCATGAGTCATGTTTTTTCGTACGAGCAGCCGGCTCCATTGAATTATAAGACGTTATCACGTCAAAAACCATGTAATAAGACCGGTGACGGGCGAAGGCAAATTTTAGATTAAAATCACGATTGAAGTAATCCTATGATAGAATTTTATTTCAAACTTTCACCTAAAACTAACAAGTTACTTGAACACCCATGGTTATTACTCTTTCGACAAGATGGTGGATCTATCTGTTTACTTGCATTGTCGAAATGGTATTTACTTGTACCTGTGAATTGTGAGTCCCTTAAAAACACGTCATTTAAAGGGTACAAACTAGGGCATGCTCCCGGGAAGTATCAGTATCGAAAGTACCGGGAATTATCGCTGATTTTGAACTTTTCCAGTACCGGTTCTCCACGAAGGAATTCCCGATACTTTCGATACTTTCGATACTGATGACAATGATCAATTATTGGTGTTTTCTAGTACGATATAAATAAATGTCGATAAAAAACACTAGCTATGCGTTCAGTTTCACTTTTCTGTATACATTGCTAGATATTTTGACAAATTACATAACAATAATTTACATCATTCAGATAATATCTCAACAATTTCGGACAGGTCAAAACGAAAATGACATGTTTATTTTACCTGAATTGAAGATTGTTTAATATTGTATTATACAATCTTCATTTTTGTTAGATGCTCGTTACTATTTATGACAAAATCTGTTAGAAAAAGAACGAAAATAACATGGACGGCTTTCTTTACGAAAGATGGAAATGTAAACGCATTCAACTTACGCCTTGCTGATATTTCGCTATATCTTTGCTTATTTGTTTATTTGTTTATTTATTAGGATCACCAAGAAATAATACACAAAAATTAAAATTAGATCGAGCAAAAAAATATCCTTCCCCGTGCTTATCCACTGAAGGCAACCACAGCTAACACAGGTATTTTATAGTTAATAATAATGATCACATTGAATTAATGATAATAATATAAATGTATCTAAGATAATAAGGTAGGAACAACATTGTAAATGATTGAAATAATGACAGCAACAAAATAGGACACATAGGTATAAAACTTAGCAAAATAAAAAAAAAAGCACAGAAATCATAATCAAAACTAACATAAAACAGGACACTTAGGTAAAGAACTAACAAACAAAATATCAACACAGGAATCGTCATCAAAGTTAAATAGAAATAGCACACATGCACATGGTCATTTGGACAAAAAAATAGTATCAATACAATAAATCACTGTCATGAAAATAAAAGAAATCCACTTGGCTCCAAATACAAAAATAATAATAATAATAGTATTGACAATATGGACCTTAACGCGCGCTGATTGTATTCAAAGTTCAGCTGTAAATTTATAACCCGATTAAATCTAATTTGTGAGACGTTGTTTAATTTTCGCTTTATAATTGTGCAATTTATCATTGAATATGTCCACATCAATGGATTTGGGACGATAATTGTAGCTCCTGAACATCCTAGTGAGAGGCGAGTTACAACTAAGGTTAGTTTTATGAGCAGGTTCCCTAAACAGTTGGTAAGTACACAAACGAGGAATGCGACTAGGAGCCCAAATATTGGCTTTTGCAAGAAGGTCGGGACAGTCCACCATACCATTCATGAGTTTATAAAGGAACACTAAGTCATGATAATTCCGCCTGCTTTCAAGTGTCATGATATTGAAGTGTTTTAGTCGTTCCTCATACGACCTTAGTGAGCGTGAATTTGCTGAGCTGATTTAGTTAGATAACGTACATAGGTTGTTACTGTTAGTTTTAACTGTTGATTTATTTGATGGATATTCGATTTAACTTTGATTTAACCTAGCTCTGATTGTTCCGTGCACGCACAGAGAGCTTTAGTGTTATAATAATGAAGATATACGCGAAATAAATGAGAATATCCTGAGTGACCATCCTCCTGAGTGACCTATACGGATTTCGCCGAAATCGGTCAACAGGAGACCTTCTAGCGTATGTCACTCACTAATGGAGCGAAGCCATCGAGAGAAACGGAGAAGCTTTAGCAGTTTCTATAGATATCTCGAAGGCTTTTGACCGGGTTTGGCATGACAGCCTATTAAGCAAGCTTCCTACGTATGGATTATCCACTGGCTTATGTGTTTGGGTATCAGACTTTCTGAGGGACCGATCAATTTGAGAAATCGTTGACGGCTGCTCGTCTGATCAAATGGCAATTAATGCCGGAGTTCCTCAGGGGTCAGTTCTCTCTGCAACACTTTTCCTGCTGCACATCAACGATCTGCTTAGGCCCGGTATCATTGGGTATGCAGACGACAGCACCGTTGTCATGTTTTTTCGTACGAGCAGCCGGCTCCATTGAATTATAAGACGTTATCACGTCAAAAACCATGTAATAAGACCGGTGACGGGCGAAGGCAAATTTTAGATTAAAATCACGATTGAAGTAATCCTATGATAGAATTTTATTTCAAACTTTCACCTAAAACTAACAAGTTACTTGAACACCCATGGTTATTACTCTTTCGACAAGATGGTGGATCTATCTGTTTACTTGCATTGTCGAAATGGTATTTACTTGTCCCTTAAAAACACGTCATTTAAAGGGTACAACACAAACACTTTATCTATTGAAATAAAATTGATTGGAAATCCGGTTTAGTTGAAAAAACATTTTTTATTTCCAAAACTAAAGAGTACTCTAGCAAGTATTATACCATTTTGGAATCCTGGATAAATGCGCCAATTTTTTAAGTTACATGCCATGATAGTGTAGTACATTTTTTTTGCGGTACAGACGGTTAAAGTTGGATGATGTAATTATTTGAAATGAAACGTTGGCCAAAACTCCACGATTTCATTAAAAACTGAGGCAGTTATGGCTTAATTTTGAATTGTAATTTACAGAAGGGTTATTCATGCTTACGTTGCAAAAAAAAGTTTCATGAAAAGTTAATATTTGTAGTCAGAAGACTTAAAAGATCATCACAGGGTGTCAGTTTTTCCTGTTTTTTTAAAATACTCATAACTCGAAAGTTACTTAGCAAATATTTTTTTTTATATTTTTCTGATAACTGTCATGACTTGGCGCCTCACCCGTTTTCGGCTGGACGTTGACTTATGGGACACCCTGTATAGTTTCAATCGATTTAAGTTTGATACCATGATTTCCTTGAGTAATTCATCGACGACCTCATCGTAGAAGCCTCGACAGCTACGATATACGGAAAACGTAGAAAAAGTATGGGGTTGTGCAATGCCAAAGTGTATTTAAGGGACATTTAAAATCTCGGTCGGCCCAAGAATTAGGCTCCTGGGGCCTTATTCTCGGGCCGATCTCGATCATTTTGCAATTTTATTTTATTGCTTCTTTTCGAAGAGAGAATGGCAGATTTCCTTGAGTCATTCATCAACGACCTCATCATAAAAGCCTCGACAACTACGATATACGGAAAACGTAGAAAAAGTGCGGGGTTGTGCCCCCAGGGAGCTAATTCTCGGGCCGATCTCGATCATTTTAAAATTTTATTTTATTGCTTCTTTTCACAACCCCACACTTTTTGTACGTTTTCTGTATATCGTAGCTGTCGATGCTTTTACGAAGAGGTGAGATGAATTACTCAAGGAAATCATCCATTCTCTCTTCGAAAAGAAGCAATAAAATAAAATTATTTTATTTATTTCCCGAGAATTAGCCCCCAGAGTAGGTTGTTAAGACAAGTGTTGAAAGTCTTGCAATTTCCTGATATACCTAGGTATTTGTTTATTTTTAATTCAAGAGACTTGCACCATGTAAATGGTTCATTATTTTACTTCTCTACGCTAAGCGTCGCGTGGCGTGAAATTTCACAGTTGCACTCCTCAATTTAGTGGCACTAATTGGTGGGAGGCATCCACAACTGTCTAACTATGATTTCACCTAATTCATGTAATTTACCTTGTCAAACTGGCTGAAATTTAGTTCAGTAGTACCTCACCTAGAAACACGTAGACTAGCTCTTTGTGAAAGAGAGTTTGCCCGGTGAAGTACTTACTTACATACTGCCACGGTAACTACATACGTCCGTCAAAAATTAAAATGAGAACAACAATATAGTCAAGAAATGATCAAGTTGCTCGCATTTCTGTGTTCCGAAATAAAAGGTAAGCGTTCTCTCTAAGTTAGTTAGGTACTACATGAGCCATAGCATTCATAATCCCTGTCATTTTTCATCAACTCGCTAATATATTACTGTCTTTGTCACTTTCATGTAAACAAATAGAGACGGCAATAGCGTAAGCGAAGCGGCCTGCTAGGCTAGTTGAGTGCTAGAGAACCAATATAAATAAGGTCCTTATATTTTTATTAGGTAAACCTACTATACCCGTATTGACTTGTAATAATGGTTACCAAATAAATAATTACTAGCAGTTGGTGACCGAGCTTTGCTCGGTATTTTTATTGTTAATTTGTATTTTTAAGAAATCATATGAGTCATAATTATCTTTATTGGCTTATTCTTACTGAACAACGCCATCTGCTGGATATGCTTGCAGTTAGTTGCTCACAATCGTCAATAGATGGCAGGAGCAGTCACATATTCAGTTTATGTTTAATTATTGAACTAATCATTGAAATAATCATTTTCTTAAAATGAATCCTAGCTAGGTCAATTTATCGCCCCCGAAAACCCCTGTATTACTAAATTTCGTGAAAATCGTTGGCGCAGTTTCCGAGATCCTAAATATATACACATTTTCTTAAAATGAATCCTAGCTAGGTCAATTTATCGCCCCCGAAAACCCCTGTATTACTAAATTTCGTGAAAATCGTTGGCGCAGTTTCCGAGATCCTAAATATATACAAGATTTTCTCGTATAAATGTATAAGATTAATTATTGTAGTTTCAAAGTTCTGGAACAATAAATAAAATAAAATAAAATAAAAAAATTGGTTATTTTAGAGTTACTTCATTTTCCTTCTAAATTATCGTAACAAATTAAGCCATTTCACACATCGCGAAGGTACGCTCGATTAGCGAGCGCGTCATTAGGTGTCTGCTATAATTGGTAACAACTGTCAGCTCAGACTTATTTGTAGAGACAAAAATAAAATAACTAAAGGCCTGCACACATCTAGACGATGGCGATGGCGATCAGCTGAAACGCTGTCAAATATCGCTGTCATATTTGATAGCGTTCCAGCTAAATTTACTATGAGGCTAATTTTTCCATCGACGGAATAATTTTGCCGGAATAGATTCGTCGAATAAAAAATGTCAGGCTTTGTTTTTCACAAGCCTAAAAAAGAGGATATATTTTTAACCGACTTCAAATAAAAAAGAGATGGCTGGCACTAGCTTAGGGTAAAGGTTTATTTTTCTAAAAACTCATAAAACGCGAAGTTCCCCTAGTTCGGACTTTTCATTGACATTACAATAATTTCGTTTATTATTATTCGATATTTTTATATCTGAAACGTATATATACCTACATATTTCCAGATTGGTCTCATATAAATTTAAAAATCGGTTAAGCCGTTCTGTTTTAATTGTTTTTAAAGGTTTTTTAATTTCGTATAATATGTGCCGATTTGAAAATATGTTTTTATCTGAGAGGAAAAAAAACAGTAATCTCGCTCACCGTCCCGGATCGCGTCGTTTTTTCATGTTTTCTTTATCATTAGTCCAGTCATTATAGTAAGTTCACCTCAGAATTCGAGATACCCAGCTGTAAGTCTGTAAATATTTGTATATTGACACCCTAAAAGTTGTCTCAAAACCTACATATGGTAGGATGTACGCAACTATTAAATTTCAAGGTCAAAAAGCTTTTTTTTTGTAAATATCTCATTTCCTTTGGGTTTTTTGCTATTTGTACTTAATACCAATATTGTAAAATACAAAATTCTCCCCAATTTTTGTTTAAAAACATTTTTCATACAGTGAACCGTTTTCGAGATAGAGGGCAGAGAGCGCGCGGTCACAGCCCGGTCGTCGGTTGACCTGAAGTGATGCTGAGACAACTTTAGGGTGTCAATATACAAGTAATTACCGACTTACAGCTGGGTATCTCGAATTCCGAGATTCTTACCTAATTTAAGCTTAAATAACTGGCCTACGTGTCAAAAAACGACCGACCATAATTTGAGTTTTGAGAGTTTGTACCTTGATATTAGTTTTCTGTTTTAAAATGTCCAAGTTTTTTATGTTTAAGTAAGTTTGATGAATAATTATGCAGATTTTTATATAATTATTCATAGTCTAAGATCCCTAGAAGAAGGACCTTCACCGAGCTGGTTATTTAATGAAACGTATTTTATATACAAGGTGTATCTAAATATGTGTACTATGCGAAGGTGGGGGGTTTCAGACCACAATGGTGATCAGTTGTGGGGGGGAGATAATTAAAAATTCCTATTTTCAGTTTCCCATACAAAAATATTTAATTTCATAATGCCTAAATAAATTGACAACCCTATCCTTGTAACCCCTTGACCCCTTGACCTACTACCTCTGTAGGTCTACTACTACTACCTACTACCTCTGTAGCTGAGTTTAGGGTTGTCACTTTGTATAAAGTCAGCTGTTCATGTTGAAACTTCGTTGCAGTTTTTTTCAGAGATACCAATCGAAGTTCGAAAAGTCGTTGAACAAAAGTTGTTCCCCGGGGGGTGAAAATTCACCCCCCTTCAGGATAGTACACATATTTTGATACACGTTGTATAATTAAACACGCCAATAAATATATTTTATATGGGTTGCCTATCAAATTTCAGTCCAGGATAATTATGATTAATTAATAATTAAAAAAAAAAAATTTTAACTTTCCACTGGTTTGTTTATTAAACAAATTCTATACCAATCGAAAGTATAGACCCCATCAGTATTTTTATTCAATAAACATACCGGTGCAAAATGCTAGTATCGATTTTCCTGTTTATACCTGGCTACCCGAGAGTTGTGACCGGAAAAAAATAGGCAACCTAACGTTTGCATATTCTATGGGGTCTATACTTTCGATTGGTATAGAATTTGTCTAATAAACAAACCGGTGGAAAGTTAAAAAAACATTTTATTATTAACTATTTTTTTTTAATTATTAATTAATCATATCCTGGACTGAAATTTGATAGGCAACCCATATAGAATATATTTATTGGCATGTCTAATTAAATATAAAATACGTTTCATTAAATAACCAGCTCGGTGAAGGTCCTTCTTCTAGGGATCCTATACTATCATTAAGACGAAGATGATTTATGATTTATGATTTATTTATGAAGACAACCGATTTATTTCTCACTCGCGTATCTTGATCTTGAAAGATATAAAATCACTTAATTTCGTTAACAGAATCTTATGACAAAATGACAGTCAGTGATGAGGGTGTCCAGCAGGGCTACCGCGAGCCCCATGGTTATGGCTATGGCTGTCAAATTGTTTAGAGATTGGCAGACCCATTCATTTTCTTCTTGGGTTTTAATGTGTTGACACTGTTGACACAATTTTGACAGCCATAACCATAACCATATGAAGCTCATGGTAGGCCAACTTAAGGTCGCCTTAAGGCCTCCATCAGGGGTTAGCGCTAGCGGCTGAGAAAGAAAAACTCTAAATGCTTGTAAACAGTACCTAGCTAGATGACTCATAGGTACAATTATTACGCCACAGCAAGGTACTATTTATACTATGGTACAATCTTTATAAGTTATCTTATCTGACCTTAGCAACCGTTATTATCACACTACTTGATATATTAATATTTATAATTATAATTCGAATAACGAACTAAAGCATTCCATTTTATTATCCTTATCCTTCATACGACCCCACATGTTTTCTCCATCTCTCCTCTATTAGCCGTCATTTCGTCACTCCTTTCTTACCCATGCCATCTTTCACACAGTCCATTTATCTTTTCTTTGGCCTCTATTTCTATACCCATCCACATTCATAGCGCTCTTCGTCATGACATTCTTCCCTTCATGCATACCACGCTAACCTATAACTCCTCATATTTTCAATAACTGGCGCCACTTTCAAACTTCAGCTAATATACTCATTCTTTATCTTATCCAAGCAGGCAGTCAGGGGTGAGCTTAGGTTAATGATATCTTATATATTTTATCTTTTTTCTAAGTCACATCATAGCACGAGAAACCGGCGAGCACGATCACAGTAAGTTAAAAGTTTATTGCTATGACGATGAAGGAAAACATCGTGAGGATCGTCCATGGCTTAGTCAGCTCTGCACGTAGGTATAGACCTTGTCTTTCCTGTGGATTAGGCCGACTAAGCTGTCAGAATGGGTATAGGTGCTGGTCAAGCCTATTCCATCTAAAATCCTGTCCCAGGCACTTTATCGTTCCGCAAGTAGGGCTTGAGTAACTAGTTAACTACCCCTAACGCTATTGAAATCATCTACAATAGATGTCGTCTGGATGAACACAACGAGTCGTATTCAGTATATTTATTGCCTTATTATGTATGTAAATTTAACAGTGTCAGATCTTAAAACTAGTTCTTGAATTAATACATAATTTACCCTGTAAGGGTGTTGAAATACTGTAGGAGCGAGCCGATACGGTTATAACCACGCAGATTGTAAGCAGGTTTAGTAAAAAATGATAAAAGGGTTATTTATAATCAACGTTATTCTTTTCGTTCGTCGTTAAAGAACTCGTCTAGTGTGTAGTAAGTTTTTTGTAGAAGCATCTATTGATATGATGATAGTAAAAAGAAACCAAAATTAAATGTAAAAGGTCAGGGGCCTAATTCTCGGGCCGATCTTGATCATTTTGCAATTTTATTTTATTGCTTCTTTTCACAACCCCGCACTTTTTCTACGTTTTCCGTATATCGTAGCTGTTGAGGCTTCTACGATGAGGTCGTTGATGAATTACTCAAGGAAATCTACCATTCTATCTTCGAAAAGAAGCAATAAAATAAAATTGCAAAATGATGAGATCGGCCCGAAAATTAGGCCCCTGATATTTGATATATTTTTTATTATGAAAAAATAACTTCTCATAGAAAGATAACGTAAACTCCCGAAGTTTTTAATAAAAATTACTGCTTTATTATTTTATGGCCGCGACAAAAAAATTATACGTATAAGTACCTATGACTATATCTGCATGGTATCGTATAGTACAAGCTCTGCTTACTTTGGGGCTGGATAGTGTTGCGTAGAATCCGCAATATTTATTTATCTTTGATGAATCTTGGATCCTTGCAGTAAGTTTCAACCACTGCATCAATAAACTCCTTCCAGCGAACTTCAAATTCCTGCACCAGTTTATCTTTATTCGAATAGGAGCTGTAATTCAAGGAGTTTAGAGCCAATTTTTTCAGTAGCCTCAAATCAGCACGTCTGCTTGCAACTCCGACGAATGCAACATAGAAGTCATGAGTCATAGGATCAGCTTCCCACACTCCGGGATCATCACAGGATAGAACTACGGCCACGTCTTTCGCCAAAAATAATGCCAGCGGATGATTTCTGACATCATCTATCAGTTTCAAAACAGCATTAGATATAACATTCACTTCTATAGCAATGTTTCTTTTCTTCACTTCTTCTAGGAGTACAGGATGTTTGACAAAAGCAAACGCATGACCTATTCTTTTGGTGTTTAAGACTATTGCATCAAATAGATTCTCGTCGGAGCTCGTTCCATACCAGTTAGTTTCACCTGCATGGAAGAAATAGTCCAAATCTTCTGCAGCTTCTAGAAATTCAGGAATGAACTGTTTTAAAGGGGTTCCCAAATCTTCTTGTCCTACTAAATCGAAACCAGCAAAGAAATCCGGGAGCTTCTTTTTAAGTTCTTTTGCAGTTTTAATGTATTTGTTGACTATATCTTTACCTACCGACCTCAAGGGTGCATAAATTAATTTCGCACCCATGAAGTCTGGATAATCTTTGACGAAGTTTTCGACAACCGTTTTATAACTCTCTGCAGTCACTATCTCATCGTATTCATTTCCATCTAAATCGTACAGTGGAGGTAAATCACTCCTTATTTCAATGTACATAACATTGTCTTCTCTCAAAGCTTTTAATGTATCGTAAAAGTACTTTTCCCACACGGGCTTGTAGCAAAAAAGTGCACTTGTAACTATAAAGTAACGCTCAAACTTGCCCCAGACAACGTTAATATCTGTGTAAACTTCGTTTGGATTGTCAACTGCGATTGTAAAGTGTTTCCTTAATTCTGTGTCAAACTTCATGACATTTCCATATTCAGAGGAATATCTTGCATCTTTCATGAGAATCCATTGCGTTTTGCAATCACTCGTAGGAGCCTTCCTTGAGAATTTAAATTTAACAGATTCAGCATTAAAGCATACATACAAATCTTCCATATAAGTGACTCTTAACACATAGTCAGGACTTAGTATACCTGTATCGTGTGCGTGTAATACCGCTCCTTTTGGCATTTGCTGCAGCAATTTAAATAGCTCAGTACTTTTTATTTTGTCTTTATATTCAAAGAAATGGTGTGACATCTTGAACATTTCTGGATGATTTAAGGTGTTATCTAGTTCCTTGTGTTTAAGGTTCATTATCACTTCATTTGCTTTTATTTCACTGTTAGTTAGCACTATATCACTGCCTAGCATCATGTTAAGTTCTTTCTGCAACAGGTGTTCTCTTTCATTTTTATAATTTACGATTTCTTTAGACATACTCGGTAAGCTATTACACAGTGGTCAACGCTGAAGTCAATGATCGAATGTTATTAAAATATACGATACGTTTTGTGCCAATTCTTAAAAAATATACAAGTAGCGATAACCCTTTACTTGTCTAATTACTTGATATAATCTTCTGTATACAGGGTGTCCCATAACTCAACGTCAAGCTGGAAACGGGCGATGGGCCAAGTCAAGATAGTTACAAGAAAAATATAAAAAAAAAATATTTGTCATGCAACTTTCGAGTTATGAGTATTTAAAAAAAACAGGAAAAACTGACACCCTGTGATGATCTTTTAAGTCCTGTGACTAAAATTATTAACTTTTCGTAAAACTTTTTTCTGCAATGTAAGCATGAATAACCCTTTTGTAAATTACAATTCAAAAGTAAATGATAACTGCCTCAGTTTTTAATAAAATCGTGGAGTTTTGGCCAACATTTCATTTCAGATAATTACATCACGATTGAAGAAATCCTATGAAAGTTGCATGACAAATATTTTTTTTTATATTTTACTGATAACTGTCATGACTAACCCTTTTCCGGGCCTATTGCCCGTTTCCGGCTTGACGTTGAGTTATGGGACACCCTGTATATAAAAAAATTCTGTCACAATTTAGAACGCGATAAACTCCGAAACTACTGAACGGATTTTGATACAATTGTAACCGTCTATAATATGGTCCAACTTAAAAGATACGATAGTTTATATTCAATATTTAGGTGTTATTGTAAATTAAGGGGCAAAAGTTTCAAAATCTATGTCTATCCTTTTCTAACACGTAGGTACTTCCCTACCTATGTCTATCCTTTTCTATCACTTATAGATTTTTCTGAAAATTCTTGGCTTTGACGAGAACAGAATGCTCATAGACGCTCTAGAATGTTATTTAAGGTTCTGGAATGATCTGGAATAATCAAATTTAATTCGAAGACTTTGAAATTATTTCGAATAGGTAGTAACCCAGAACTATCAGTTCAACTACACGTGACCACCTACTAACAGCAAGGTTTAGGGGAAGGTCGCGGGTTCAAATCCCGCTTGGCTCTTAACTTTTGGAACATTTTTAAAATCTTTGTGAATTCAAGATTTGGTCAAAATGTTCTAGAAAATAGTGCTCCTAAAAGTTCTAGAATGTTCTTTCATCATCATCATCAATTTATATCAGTCCACTGCTGGACGTAGGTCTCTTCCAAGACGTGCCACTGAGCCCGGTCTGCGGCTCATGAACGGCAATGTTCCATAACATTCTGGAATGCCCGGGCATTATAAAGAAGAAAGATTTGTATTTTTGTGTGTATGTTTGTAATGAATAAACTCAAAAACCATTGTGCTGATTTCAAAAATTCTTTCACCATTGGAAATTTATATTCACCCTGAGTAACATAGGCTATATTCATGTGTTTAAAAAATAAATGTCCACCCGTGCGAAGCCGGGAAAGGCAGCTAGTTTTTAATCATAAAAAAAAACTTCTGATAGGAAGATAACGTAAACACTTGAGGTAAGTACATAAAGAAACTACTGCTTTATTATTTTATGGCCAAGTTGACAGATTCAAAGTCATTGGAGAATGTTATACAAAAAATATATAGGTATGTTATAAGTATAATTATGATCAGTTACCGGTATCCCATAGTAGCAAGTTTCAATAACTTTGTATTGCGTGGAATATCTTCAATATTTATTTATCTTTGATGAATCTTGGATCCTTGCAGTAAGTTTCGACCACTGCATCAATAAACTCGTTCCAGCGAACTTCAAATTCCTGCACCAGTTTATCTTTATTCGAATATGAGCTGTAATTTAAGGAGTTTAGAGCCAATTTTTTCAGTAGCCTCAAATCAGCACGTCTGCTTGCAACTCCGACGAATGCAACATAGAAGTCATGAGTCATAGGATCAGCTTCCCACACTCCGGGATCATCACAGGATAGAACCACGGGCACGTCTTTCGCCAAAAATAATGCCAGAGGATGATTTCTGACGTCATCTACCAGTTTCAAAACAGCATTAGATATAACATTCACTTCTATAGCAATGTTTCTTTTCTTCACTTCTTCTAAAAGTGCAGGATGTTTGACAAGGGCAAACGCATGACCTATTCTTTTGGTGTTTAAGACTATAGCATCAAATAGATTTTCGTCAGAGCTCGTTCCATACCAGTTAGTTTCACCTGCGTGGAAGAAATAGTCCAAATCTTCTGCAGCTTCTAGAAATTCAGGAATGAACTGTTTTAAAGGGGTTCCCAAATCTTCTTGTCCTACTAAATCGAAACCAGCAAAGAAATCTGGAAGCTTTTTTTTAAGTTCTTTTGCAGTTTTAATGTATTTGTTGACTATATCTTTACCTACCGACCTCAAGGGTGCATAAATTAATTTCGCACCCATGAAGTCTGGATAATCTTTGACGAAGTTATCGACAACCGTTTTATAACTCTCTGCAGTCACTATCTCATCGTATTCATTTCCATCTAAATCGTATAGTGGAGGTAAAACACTCCTTATTTCAATGTACATAACATTGTCTTCTCTCAAAGCTTTTAATGTATCGTAAAAGTACTTTTCCCACACGGGCTTGTAGCAAAAAAGTGCACTTGTAACTATAAAGTAACTCTGAAACTTGCCCCAGACAACGTTTATATCTGTGTAAACTTCGTTTGGATTGTCAATTGCGATTGTAAAGTGTTTCCTTAATTCTGTGTCAAACTTCTTGACATTTCCATATTCAGAGGAATATCTTGCATCTTTCATGAGAATCCATTGCGTTTTGCAATCACTCGTAGGAGCCTTCCTTGAGAATTTAAATTGAACTGATTTAGCATCAAAGCACACATACAAATCGTCCATATACGTGATGCCCAACACATAATCAGGGCTTAGTATACCTGTATCGTGTGCGTGTAATACCGCTCCTTTTGGCATTTGCTGCAGCAATATAAATAGCTCAGTACTTTTTATTTTGTCTTTATACTCAAAAAAATGGTGTGACATCTTGAACATTTCTGGATGGTTTAAGGTGTTATCTAGTTCCTTGTGTTTAAGGTACATTATCACTTCATTTACTTTTATTTCACTGTCAGTTAGCACTATATCACTGCCTAGCATCATGGTAAGTTCTTTCTGCAACAGATGTTCTCTTTCATTGTTAATATTTACGATTTCTTTAGCCATAATCGGTAAGCTATTACAGTGTTCTACACTGAAGTCGATGATTGAATGCCATTGAATTACGATACGTTTAGTACCAATTATAATAAGATATAGAATTAGTGATAATTGTATACTTATCTAGGTATGTCTCAATCACAATCGACATAATATTTGATACTTAGATAAATTATGACCGCGCACTTACGACACGATCGTGACTATTTGCGTTTTTTGTTCATCGCAAATTGATTGTAAATTGGATGCATCTTTTTAGTTTTTCATTGAGTAAATTGCTATAAATATTTATCTTTGCGGCAATTGGGCAATAAATTGTGTACATTATGTTTTTTCTAGTTTTGAACAAAAAAGTATTACGCAAACCTAAGATAATGTAAAACGTTATCATTATTGTAACGTCCCAGTTATTTTTTTAGTCTCTTTACGTAGGCATAGTAAAGAGACGATAAAAAAACTGTTGAACATTAATGTAAAATATTTTTTTACGTTTATCAGCAGAATAAAAATTTAATTAGAATTGTTAACTTATCGTGGGTTCAAATAAAATGTGAGATTAGGTTTTTGAGAAGATTAACACAAATATATAAAATAAAAATTATAAATTGAAATATGTTGTAGACTTCCTTTTATTCATTCCCAAAATGAAATGCCTTTCACAAACAACTTTCCAAATAACTTACTGATAAGAGTTTTTGTGGAGAATAAATAATTTTATTTGGATATGTACTCTGAGTCTTGGATTCAAGTGTATTTTGTACTTTTTTAAAAGGGCCTTTTAGCACTATCCTTAAGTTTATGTATATGTGGGTTATTTACCGTGCCTGAAGATCAAAGTCGTAAAACTATTTCGTTTTTAGTTGACTCTACTCTCGACCAAAATTAAAATGTTCCATTATACTTTCATCAAACATTCGGTACACTTTTCCTTTCAATATGTAGCCTTGCTAAGAGCTGCCATTAGAATATTAAAGGGAGAGGTGACAATCACTGTGTACTTTATTATTACTTTGAAGCGTAGCGTGTGCTGTCTTATGAAACTTTTGCTTTTGTATTATTGCCTACGTCTCACTAAGTTGAAGTGGCACCACACTGGAACTTCACTGCTATTACTATTTTTGTTTTGTAAAAGGATCATACATAAAAACGATAGGAACCAAGCCGTAGTTTGTTGCCTGTTCTAGGCTTGGTCGCGTGAAACGGGCACCTAGACTCACCTAGTTCCATTTAATAAACAAATATTTGAATTATAATTTGAGTTTCATGTTCCAACCGAGACCTATCAGTCCACTGCTATGTTAGCTTTCCTGCGTGTTTTTATTAACTACCTATGTTTTTATTTGAAGCAATTACATAATTTACTCTTTGCCAAATTGTATCATTATTTATTTGATGCCACAAGCCTACTTTTCTATGCTTAACGTCAAAGAAGTTCTTACGATATTTTTAACAGACAACAAAAGGAGTAGGTTCTCAATTCGGCTGTAGAACATAGAAACACTAAAATTGGTTTGGCAGTTAGGCCATGAAGTCGGTTTCTCAAGTTGTTTAAACTTATATTTATAGTTACCTTCTTATAGTATGTGTCGCCGTTTTAGGGCACAATCACATCACATTTTCTCTCCTCAATAATGCTCACCCAAAATTTGTATTCCAAATCCAAAACAGACAGGCTCAAAACACTTTAGTGCGTCAGTAGTAGATATAACCGAGTGATGAAAGTGTACTAGACTCACACACATACCTATAGTGCACGTGACGTACCTACCCATATATCCAGCCATAACTCTTTCTTTAACGAATGCATGCGAGACTGGGGCGGTACTGCAAAGTGGCACTTGATACCCCAACCCTCGCGCAAAATCAGTATGGCGGATGACGCGTCCTTTATATTTCTTTTAATTTTTTTCTCGTTCTATACCGAGCTTAGCTTTGAAAGCGAAACCTCTTTTGACAGACGCCATGGTTGTAATTTACACCAAGGAGGTAGAACTTATGTATTATGTCTGCAAAGTGCCCTAGATTGTTTTTTTTTTATATTATTATTAACTCATGCTACCGGGAGGCAATAATGTACGACCCGTTATTGCACAGCAGGATAATGTACAGCAGGTTAATGTACACACCGTTATTACGATGCCAGGGTTTGGATTAACGGGGCGTACAATAAAAGGTCGCGAAATAACATGCTGTACAATGTCGTCACGTGTTGTTATTGTACGCCCCGTTATTACGATGCCAGTTAAGCCTCGTGCACACTGTAGCAATTCAATATTGATTTTTGCTGTTTTGTTCTGGCAGCGGATACCTACTTGTACTTGTTCTTGAGACTTTATAGGGTGGATCCGACTTGGATAGGTTAGGTTATGTTAGAACATATAAATAACGCACAAGGCGAGCGAGCAAAGCGAGCGTGCCGCGGCAGCGGCCGCCGCAGTGCCAGAAAATGATTGTTTACATTTACCCCAAAGGATTATTCTCCTAAAGAGCAGTATCCATTACCTACAAAAAATAAGAAATAATTGAATTGCCTCAGTGTGCACGGGCCCTAATGGCATCCAATTAACATGCTGTACAATAACATCACGTGACAATTTTGTGCACCCAGTTAATTCGCAGCCAGTTATTGTACGGCAGGTTAAAACGAATCCATAAAACGAAAAAAGGTTTCGTTTTAACATGGTGTACAATAACATGCTGTACAATAACTGGACGTACATTAACCGGACCCATGCTACCGAAAGGACCAATACGTTTTTTAGGGTTCCGTAGCCAAATGGCAAAAACGGAACCCTTATAGATTCGTCATGTCTGTCTGTCTGTCTGTCCGTCCGTATGTCACAGTCACTTTTCTCCGAAACTATAGAAGATACACTGATGAAACTTGGTAAGTAGATGTATTCTGTGAACCGCATTAAGATTTTCTCACATGCAAACATAGAAAAATAACAATATATTTTGGGGGTATATACTTAGAACTGAAATTCAAAAAACTTTATTTCATCAAACCCATACGTGTGGGAAATCTATGAATAGGTCTTCAAAAATGATGTTGAGGTTTCTTATATAGTTTTTTTCTAAACTTAATAGTTTTTGCGAGAGACACTTCCAAAGTTTTAAAAACTTGGTCCCCCCCTCTATCTTCTAAAATAAGAGAATGATAAAACTAAAAAATATATATTATGATGTAGGCACATTACTATGTAAACTTCCAACCATATTTGGTTTGGACGAAATCTAGCTAGTAGTTTTTTTTTAACCGCAATGTACCTTTCGACGAACTACTAGAACTTCTATATTATATTACTTACTGCTACGGGACCCTTCATGGGCGAATCCGACTCGCACTTGGCCGCTTTTTTTGTAGCTAACTATCGGGAGTTGGCTTCTAGCTAAAAGTTTAAGCAAGTAAATAGGTATTGCCACTTTTTAGCGGCTCACTAAAAGCAGTTAGGTATCTTGTCGCTGTCACAAAGGAGCATTATGGCTCTTTGAAGTTTCAAAAAAAAAAAATCAAAAATGTTTATTTTGGAATAAATACATGGCACAAATAAGGTCAAAGCACGATAACGTTCGCAGAAGTTATAAACTGTGTCGCGAACATTAACGCCCTCCTCCGAATTAGGGAATTCCAAACTGTAGAAGAATTGAAGCTATAACATAATATAAACTTAATTAAATCTTAATTAAAACAAAATTCTTTACGTGATTGTGTTTTTGTGTAGAGTGAATGGGTTTGCGTAAGTGTGAAAGGTATAAAAATTTTGGGGTGGTTCTCCTGGTACGCCAGTCTCATGAGAGTCTGGTTATAGAGAAGAACCTGTAGTGTACATAAATTGTGTCGTTTGTTTGTATGGGTAAGGGTGTGTGTGGGTGTGGGTGAGGGTGTGTGTGTAAATATGGGTGTGGGTGCGTGTGTGTGAGTAAATGTGATTTGATATTCTTTTTGTATGGGCTTTTTAACAAAGTTGTATTAATGAGTGAGAAATCGTGATCGTGATATATGCATACTTATACATTATATTTATATACATATATTTTATTTTATTCAGCTATCTTCATGAGTAGCTCCGTGTCTTCATAAGACAGAGTTTGAAGCCATTGTTGGCATTTTTGCTTGCATTTATAACTTGTTAAGGGGTATATGTTAATTTTATTGTTAATTCGGTTGTATAATGAGGCACTTAAATAAAAGAAATGGCGACTGGCTAAAGCGGTGCGTCGTTTTTCAATTTTACAGACCAAGTCAGACCTACGTTTAAGGTTATCGTTAAGAGGAAGATACGCTAACTGTGAATGCTTGCGATTGGTAGTATGTAAAATAAATAGTTGACGGACTGTGAGGACTTGACATAGGGAGTATATTTCTGACGTGGGGAACCAGATAGGTTTGCTTAATAAAACTTTGAGAACGGCTCTCTGAGCTCGTTCAAGTCTTAACAAATGTGTCTTAGCACAGCCACCCCAAGATGTTATACAATATGTGATGATAGATTGAGCGAGGGCATAATAAATAGTTTTCAATAAGTCAAAATCTACAGATGAGCGAAGATTTTTAAAGACAAATATAAGTTTTCTTACCCGCGAGACGCTAGATTCAATTTGGGATTTCCAAGAAAGAGTGTTGTCTATCATAACTCCAAGGTATTTAAGAGTAGACGCGCGTTCTAAGTTCAAGCAGATGCACTTAGGTGAAGAAATATGATTTTGGCAAACATGAGCACAGAGAGAGTAAGAAGAGGGCGGTTGCGAGGCAAGGGTGGTTGAGAAAGGAATAAACTTACTTTTAAGAATGTTTAGAGTAAGGAGGTTTGCACTCAGCCAGCTCATTACAGACTTGAGGGCGCTTTCAGCACAGTTTCGGGTATCCTGCCAGTTTTTCCCATGGATAAGGAGTGCTGTGTCGTCAGCGTATGCAATGATTTTACAGTTGGGAAGTGATAGGTTACAAAGTTCATTTATGTAGATTAGGAAGAGTGTAGGTCCTAAAACACTCCCTTGAGGAACTCCAAAATGGATGCATTCCTCTTCACTTTGGAAACTGTCTATTGTCACATACTGTGTACGGTTTGTAAGATAGCTCCGGAACATATCGAGGGCAATGCCTCTAATGCCTATATGCTCTAATTTATTGACCAAGATAGGGATTGACACGGTGTCGAATGCTTTGGATAGGTCAAGGAATATGCCAAGAGTTTTCTTCTTTACGTCTATATGTTTGATAATGCAGTCTGTAAGTTCTAAGACTGCATCTTCCGTGGATCTACCTCTTCTAAAACCGAATTGGTTTGGAGATAGGATGTTCTTGTTACTAAGAAATTTCAGAAGTCTGGTGTTAAGAATTTTCTCAAAAATTTTGGAGAAAACTGACAGAACAGAGATAGGCCGATAGTTAGAGACACTGTGTTTGTCCCCTTGCTTGAATATAGGATGTACAACTGCTTTTTTGAACGCCCGTGGGAAGATTCCAAACGAGATGGATGAATTGAAGATGTGAGTTAGAACGGGTATAAGAACGTGCCGGGCAGCTTTAACAACTTGAGTGGAAATACCATCCCAGCCCAGCGCGCACTTGTCTTTAAGGTTAGCAATGATAGTTTCGACTTCAGTATTGTCAACACCAAAGAGAACCATAGAATCGAGCGTGTCGGGGCTGTGAGTTGTAATAGGAGATTGGGTAAAGGAAGGATTCGTTTGGGGTAACAGTGGGTTTGTATGGGGTTGAGATTGAAGTTGCGAAGCAAGAGTCTTTCCAATATTTGCAAAATATGAGTTAACTGTGTTTACGGAGTGTGTAGGCAGGGGGCATAGTTTTAGCAGATGTGATGAACTAGAAGCTTTTTTGTGGATGTTGGCAATTTGCTTGATGATACTCCAAGTATCTTTCGGTGATTTCTTGGCTTTCTCTATTTGATCATAATGATACTTTTGTTTGAGTTTCTTCAGAAGATTGTTACAATAGGTACGATAACGGTAATAAATTGTTTTGTGTGTTTGATCATCAGGTGTTTTTATATATTTACGATATAATTTATCTCTATGGCGGATGCATCTGAGTACGCCAGGAGTTATCCAAGGCTTTATTATACGTTTACGGCTTGATATATGGATGCTTTGGCTGTTTTTTATGATTGTGGAAGAGACTAAATTTATTAACATATCTGACGCTTTTTCAGGGTCGCAGGACTGCATTAGGGAAGAGAAGTCAGTTGTTTCCAAGTCATGAACAATAGCATGGATATCATGGCGCTGAGAAATACGTTTTATGAAAGTTTCACCTGCGCTAGTCTTGGAATAAAATAGAACGGGTAAATGATCAGTGATTGGAGAATCGAGAATTAAAGTAGTAGCATAATTTGGTGATCGTAGTATGACGTGGTCGAGACAATTTTTGTCTCTGGTTGGAGAAAGATGAGCAGGAAGCATAGCATGCGAAGCGACTAGAGTCAAGTATTCATCGGTTATGGGATCAGGATTTTTTGGGAGTAGATTAATATTGACGTCTCCAATAATGATCGCAGTTTTAAAAGTCTTTAGGCTATTTAGTGTTTCGTCTAAGCTGCTGAAGAACGGGTTTAAGTTTTTAGACGAGGGAGAGCGGTATAGTGCTACAATGGCAAGGTTAGATGCAAATGTGACTAATAAACAATTTGCATCGTGAAAGGTAGGCATGTCCACATTGCACTGCAGGCCGCAACGCACGTAAACCACTAAGCCATCGTTTTGATTTTTAAAATCGGATTTAAAATTATCATAGCCAGGAAGAGTTGGAATAAACGGAGATTTACTAAGCCAGCATTCGGAGAGGACAATGATGTCAACTTGATGTTTAATTCTCATTAGTAGAGTTACGAGGTGGTCGAAGTTACAATTAATACTACGAATGTTGACGTGCAAGATTCTTATAATATCAGTATCATTATTCAGAATATAATTGTCAATGTCTTCCGGAGTGCACCTGAATGAGTCGGATACGGATATTTGTTCAATATCATTGTTTACTTGGTTCATACTATCCATGGTTTAGAAAAGAGATAAGCAAGGGATTTCTGCCATTTTTAAGTGGCGTTATGGGGTAGGAATTTAAGCAACATATGAAAGCATTAATGTGGAGTTGCCTTAGTAGTATTAGTGTAGATAGTTCAATTTTTATAAGTCCGTCCAAATTTTGGGGGCGGGCGAGTTTGTGTATGAGTTGAGAAAATATGTAGATAAATAACTTTAGCGTATCAATAGAGTGTAGTGTATGTGTTGAGTGTGGTGTGTGTGTAGAGTGTAGTGTCTGGGTTGGTGGTGTGTTTAAAGAGTAATAAAAAGTAAAGAAAAAGTTAAACCAATTAAAAACTAAACAAACAAAATCAAAACAAAAACAATACGGGATATTATGCAAAAAGAAAACAATAGGTGATGTAAAGTTAAACAAGACAGGAAACTGAGCAACTAGTCAGGCCTTGACTGTAAGCTTGTCCAAGTCCGCTTCGTTCAAGATGCGAACCAGCGGGCCGTTGTCCCTGCGGCGGGCGAGGATCTTGCCATGGGAGACCCAGCAATACATGAAGTCGTTAGCCTTCGCCGACTCCCTAGCTAAATAGAATAGTCTCTTCATTTTGGAGGTGAGGTTTTCGGATATAAATATCGGTTTCGCAGGACCACTGATGTGCAGGTGTTCTGTGGTCAGTTTAGAGATTTTGTTAAATTGGCGAAAAGCCGAGATTACTTTATCTTTAGATAGAACAGTGGTCAAATCCAAGATGATTGTTCTGTTTGTTGAGTTCTTGGTGCTAATGCGGAAAATATCCTTAACTTCACTCTGGTGAATTGGAGCTTTGAGAATCTTGCTCGTGTTAATAACTGTATCCAGAAGAGAAGCTTTAGTCTCCGAGACACCGACAGGTACATTTCTGATTTCTAGACATGTTGATCTGGAGTAGCTTTCGTATGTGTCCAGCCTTTCCTCTAAAGACTGTATATACTGGGCATCAGCTTTCCGTTCGGCCTCGAGACGCTCGACTCTGGCCTGAAGTGAATCGGATTTTTGAGCCAAAAAGTCAATAGTCGAGCGGATTTCCTCGACAGCAGAACATACTCGATCGCTCCTTTTTTCCTGCTCTAGTGTGAAATCTGCAAACATTTCTCTCATTTCCGTCATGAAATTTTGTAGTTGTTCATCTTCACACCCAGTGCGCTTTCTCTTACGGAAAGAGATAGAAGCGGCGTCAGTTATGTTCGGTTCAGAAGAGCAGGCATGCATATGATGGGGAACAGGAATTTTGAGTGTTTCTGTAGGCGCTGGCGTAGAAGACGAGCGTACTAAAACAGGCGCAACTTCGGTCGTCAAATTGGTACTTGCCATCGTAGGTGACGCACGCGGCGGCGTTCGCTTCAGCGGCATAGCTGGAAAATACTAGGCGAGCAGCAATGCCCAGGCAGTGTCTCAAGCGAGTACAAGCGTACCACACACACAGCGATAGGGTAGGTCAGGTTAAGGTGGCCGCTAGCAAGTATCACTTGCAAAAGTGTTTGACGTCCAGCTTAGTTAGGTCTCTGGCAGATAAGAGCTTGGTAGTAGTTGAGGTAAACGAAGCTGTCTTGTTCTTACTCGTTGTATTAAACGCGTGGTGCGGTGGCGTGTGTATGCTTTCTATCGTGCATCCAAGTGTGCGTTTAGGTTGCAAAGACTCACGTGAACAACGGCTAAGTAGATGTGTCACTGCCACGGATGTATGCACTCCTATTATTTTGCGAAGAATTTATCTGTTTTTAAAATAACTCAATAAACAGAGGAACTTTTGAACACGTCTTTAGGGGGCAGAAGTCCGGAGGGAAAGGGAAAGGGAGTTTTAAAACAAATTAGGAGAATTAGAATTATAGTAGTCAATTTTTTAAACACTAGCTAATGATACAAGTTTATGGCCCACCTGATGTTAATTGGTAAACATCGCCTATCATATAACATTGCCTCGTACGTCACGCACGTCAGGAACGTGCCGTACGATGCACTGCCCTGCGTCATCAACTTGAAGCGCATTATATATTCAGCCTCACGTGCCAGTAATTTCACCGGCACCCACAACCTTCAAACCGAAACACAGTAATGCTGCTTCACGGCAGAAAAAGGCATGGTTGGTAGTACTTCCCCGGACGAGCCAGCCACACACAAAGAGCTCTACTAGGTACTTCAATTTACCTTACAATCTTTATTTGCACATTATTTACCCAAGAAGCGACAATTTAAGGTAAACGAACAAAAATAACTAGGCGTTTATTTAAAACACTATTTATTTTAAACTGTAGTTTTAACAAGTTGAATGATTAAGTTCATTTTTTCATATTACTCGGAAGTATAATGTGAAAAAAGCTAAATTGATGACCTCCTTTTTTTGTAGTCAGCTAAAAATAGGCATGCTGCTAGGTAGAGTCCGCGCAAGATAACATAACGCGTGTTTGATGTCGAAAAACATTAATAAATCGGACTGGAAATATCACTTCCGATCACAAACATAAATTGAGGAAATTGAACTTGCATTACCATTATGGAAAGTCCATACTAGTTATTGGGTGGATTTATTTGAAGTGTAGTAAGAGCTCTTTGTGTAGGGCTCGTCTGGCGAAGTACTACCATCATGCCTATTTCTGCCGTGAAGCAGCATTGCTGTGTTTCGTTGTGTTTTGTTTGAATGGTTTAGGTTCCGGTGAAATTACTGGCACGTGAGGCTGAACATCTATGTTATTATGCCTCAATTTGATGGACGCACGGAAGTGCATCGTAGAGTGCACGTTCCTGATGTGCGTAATCTACGAGCCAAGGCTTTGTTATAGGCGATTGTATAAAAAGTCAGGTTTTTTAAATTTTCTGGCGTCAGTCACGTGCAAAGTTATCTAGCGCGAAGTCTAGTTGCTAGTGCATAAAAACAGAAGCAGATAGGAGCAGACAATGACTTCGTTAGTGAGGAGTACCCTTCTTTTGAGGGTGTCACTCCACGAGTTGCAGCACTGAAACGCATCTACCTATACCTATCTATGTCCATCTATACTTTACGTGTACAACTGTAGTTCCTGCGTAAGATTTTGAGCCTTACAATAGGGCATAATAGGGTGCAGTTTGCTTGGTGGATGATCGTTAATTCTACTTGAAGAAATACGACTGGTATTCTTCAGACGAGGAAGGATCTGAAGGGTGCGCATCTGTTAGACGAATGTTTTCACTTTGTTGTCCTCTGTAAG
Source organism: Thera britannica (assembly GCA_939531255.2). Classification (NCBI taxonomy): domain Eukaryota; kingdom Metazoa; phylum Arthropoda; class Insecta; order Lepidoptera; family Geometridae; genus Thera; species Thera britannica. The sequence goes on along the minus strand of OW618039.2, from coordinate 6,534,443 downwards.
TGTGTGTACCCACTACTTACTTTATTTTTGATAATACAAAATGGTAGTAACCAAGCGGTAGGTTGTTGCCGGTTCTTCTAAGTTTAGTCACGTGGAACTGCCATATGCCACCAAGACTCACCTAGCTTTAAAACGTTTCAAAGTGATCCTTGTGATACAACTGTAGGTATACAGAAGTATAGAAATTTTTGAATTTGAATTACGATTTTTAACCTACCGACTATATTGTGTTTGTCTTCTGTTCATATAAACAACATAACACTAATCTAGTCCCAAATTAAGCAGAGCTTGTACTAAGAGAACTAGATAGCTGATAAATTAATACGTAAGTAGGTAATATAACAACCAGACTATGAGGTTTATAATAAAAAATCAGTGAAAACAATAATGAAAGGCTAGTCAGTAAATGTCATGATAATTTTCATAATTTACCCATCTTTTATTCTCCAAAAAGATCAATAACTTAGTAGGTACATTTTATTATACTCAACAAACTTAGAGTTAGATAGCAGGTATCTAAGACTAAAATGCGGTTCATTTATTGATTTATTGATCCATCTACAATATTCAAGGTACTTTCCCTCCAAGTGGCATGTCCGTGGGATTCCCTGTATATTGGACCCGTAAGTAATATGTAACCTTGTCAGTTGATAACGTATCAATTGCGTATAGACCGGTACAGAGAACGCAACGAGTTCAAGGATGAGTACCTATGCAGCTTTACAATTTAGTATTTAGAACAATCAAAATCATCTATAAATCTTTTCCATTGCAAGTGGAACTTCGTCAAAGCAGCATCCTTGGCGATCGGCTCTAGAGCACTATATTTCAAGGAATTTACGGCTAAGCGCTTCAGTAACCTTAGGTCTGATAGTCGGCTCGAAGCTCCAACAAACGCCACGTAGAAATCATCACTTGCTGGCTCAGCCTCCCAAGCACCAGGGTCATCGCTGGACAAAACCACCGGCATACCATTCGCTATAAATGTATTCAACGGATGGTTCCGTAAGTCTCTTACAAGTGACAACACCGAATTTGAAATGAGATTAATCTCCAAACCGATATCTCTCTTGGCGACTTCTTTCATCAATAACGGGTGCTTAGTAAGAGCGTACGCGTGGCCTATTCTTTTAGATCCAAGCAGTATAGCATCGTACAAATTACCGTCAGTTAGTGTTCCGGACCAATCCGTCTCTCCAGCGTGAAAGAAGAAGTTCAAATCTTTGGTTTTTAACAGTTGTGGGACGAATTCTATTAGAGGCATTCCTTTTTCCTCTTCACCGACAAGATCAAAGCCGGCGAATATATCTGGCACTTGGTTAATTAAATCCCGGGTTGTTTTAAGGTATGTGTCTAGTTCAACTGTGCCTACGTATCTCGACGGTGCGAATATCACTTTTGCTCCTTCGAAATCCGGATAGTCTTTTTTAAAACGATTCAAAGCCTTTTTGTAAGCTCTAGCAGTAACGACTGTATCGTGTGTTGCCCCATCGAGCTCGTATAGGTTCGGCAGCAAGCTTCTCACTTCTACGTACATTATGTTGTCTTCGCGAAATTTCTTCAGAGCATCGTAGAAGTATTGCTCCCAAACGGGCCTGTACGACAAAAGTGGGCAGATGGTCAAAAAGTAGTTTAGGAAAGTGGCCCATGTTTCTGCGATGCTAGGATACACGGTGTCTGGATCGTCGACCACCAATGTAAAGTGTTTTCTCAGATCAGCGTTGAACTTCGTGAGATTTTTAGAATTTCGTCGCGCATCGCTCATAAGTTGCCATTCTTTGCAGGTGCCATTAGGTTTGCTATTTGCAAATCGTAAAAATAAATTATCAGATGATTTTCGCACATGTGAAGAAAAACTCCGCCGGTAGCAAAGGTACAAATTGTCCATATAAGTTAAATTCATGATGTAATCGGGGCCCAATAGAGCCATATCGTGGACATGCAGCGCTGCACCCTTTGGCATATCCTTTACTATCTTGTAGACTTTTGATTCACGCATCTTGTTTTTGTAAACAAAGAAATGATGCGAGCAGTTGAAGTAACGAGGGTTATCGAACGCGTAGTCGAGTTCCTTGAATTTGTGTTGCATCAGACAGCTGTTTACGTCTGTTTCTTTGGGATCCAATGCGTAGTACCCTCCCACTGTGAGTACATTCTCTGCTTCTGCTAGCTTCGCTCGCTTGATGTAGTATTCCGTAAGGTTTCCACAAGCTCCAAGTGCAATGATGCAGGAGACTAAAATGGTTAACCTCATTTTTACACTGCACAACCTAACGTGTCACTTAAATCACTGTCTGTTTGAAACTGAAACTTGAGTTGAGTACAATGCAATGTAGCGCGGGTCAAAGGTTGACGAGACACAATACACACCCACCTACTTATCATAAGCTTTTGTTGTATTTCAACGCAACAAAAGGGCATTTTTGTAGTAGGTACCTACCTACTTTATTTGAGGTCAACGATAACACAAAAACTCAAGCTGATTTATTCTTTGTGACGTCTCTTTTTTACAATTACGGACAAAATGTGGCTAATATTTTTGATAAAATCACAGAGATAAAAACAAATACCTAATGACTATCGTTTATCACTTTATTGATCAGTGACGAAGAATCAGAAACCATTGGAGAATAAAAATTATCAAATGGCGTTGTAGCGTTATTCATTGTAAACAAAGCTACATTCAAATTGTTTATGTTATGAAGCTTATAAAAGCTTGACCGAGTGACAAATTCGTAACTCTACCGTAAGACACTCTACTGTAACACTCTCTCCTAGTTGTCATGCGTATCGGTCACGCTAACTAACTGTAATAATTATTCGTTTTATGTTTAATTAAAAGAACACATTCAAAAATATATCTTATTATTTAGCAAACATCTTCCACACAAAATATACGGAGATCAAAAAGCTAAATTGGTGACCCTGTCGTGAATATCTTTTCTGGTTTAAATTCACGTATTATGTGATAACCAGTAAAAGTGTCCTAATTAAACGTGAAAGTGCAAGTGACTATTTTAAATTAAATTCAGTGGTTTGTGCCAAATAGTAGTTTTACAATGACTACCACCTCCGATCACACCGAGCTTAACATGAAGCCTGGACCGGAGGGCGCGGCGTACGCAGCGCAGGCGCAGCCATCCACCGACAGCCTCATCACTGCTGTCACCATCAGCTCCAGGATATCCACCTTCTGGACCAACCAGCCGCGACTCTGGTTCCACCAATTCGATGCCATAGTCGCGCCACAGAAAGCAGGTGACTTGCACAAGTTTCAGTTAGTTATAGCTAAGCTGGGTAGGGACGAGTTAGCGCAAGTAAGCGACATTTTAGAGAACCCACCCACAGACCATAAGTATGACTGTATAAAGGCCCGCCTCATATCAGCTTACGAAGAGTCGGAGACCAAGCAGCTCCAAAATCTGCTCACGGAAATCGAACTCGGCGACCAAAAACCTTCGCAACTACTGCGGCGGATGCGCGAGTTAGGTCGCAATAAAGTACCAGAATCTACTCTCAAAATATTATGGGTGAACAGACTACCACAAAGTGTCCGGCCCGTAATCACTGCATGCGACACGGTTGACCTTGAGCAGGCGGCCAATATTGCCGATAATATTATAGAAACAATGAGACCTGCGGATGTGTTCCAACTCCAAACACCATCATCATCATCATCGACGTCTGTAACAGAGCAGCTAAAAAAATTAACGCTCGAATTAACCGCTTTGAAAAATAAATTCAACCAAATAGATAACGAGCGGCAAGAAGGCGGTCGATCAAAGGAGCGTAATACTCATAGTAATAATACTCGTAGCACCAGCAGATCACATTCACGTGGTAGAAGTAATTTCATCAAATATCAGAATCAAACTGCTGTTCCTGGTGACAGCGACTTCAAATGCTACTACCATTTCATATATGAAGATAAAGCCACCAAATGTGGTCACGACCAATGTTGCAAGAAAAGGTCGTTAAACTAGAACAGGCTACTAATGCGGCGAGTTTAGTTGCCGATCACACATATCGCCTCAGTGTTACGGATTATAAGTACGGCTACCGTTTTTTAATTGATACCGGTGCCGACGTATCCGTACTTGCGTGCAAAAAACGCCCAAACCAACAACCAGACGACTATACACTATATGCTGCGAATGGAACGCCAATATCAACATATGGAGTGAAAACATTAACTCTAGATCTTGGCCTACGGCGCCCAATGCGTTGGACATTCATTCTAGCAGACGTACAACGGTCAATCATCGGAGCAGATTTCCTAGCCAAAAATCAACTATTAGTTGACCTACACGGCAGAAAACTAATAGATAAGCTGACCAACATTTCCAAGAATATACAAGCTATTTCGGATAATTTCCCTACCATAAAAGTCGTCAACACCACAGATAAATACCATACACTACTGTTGCGGTATCCCGATATAACTAAACTAGAATCATTCAAATCGATTCCCAAACACAATGTGCAACACTATATTTGCACAAAGGGCGCACCCGTATATGAGAAAGCGCGACCCTTAAATCCAGCCAAATACAAAGCAGTAAAAGCAGAATTTGAACGAATGATGGAGTTGGGTATATGTAGACCATCTACTAGCCCGTGGGCAAATGCGCTACACGTCGTCAATAAAAAAAACGGAGAATTACGTCCGTGCGGCGATTATCGTCGATTAAATGCAATAACAGAACCCGATAGATATCCTATACCAAGACTAATGGATTTCACATACATTTTAAGGGATAAAACAATCATGTCTAAAATTGACATACGACGCGCATACCACCACATACCCATCGCACCGGAGGATATTCCTAAATCAGCAGTAATAACCCCCTTCGGATTATTTAAATTCTTAAAAATGAACTATGGTTTACGCAATGGGGCGCAAAGCTTTCAACGCTTCATAAACAACGTCATGAAAGACACAAGAAATACTTTCTGCTATTTAGACGATATATTAGTCGCTTCCGAAAACGAGGAAACGCATTTGAAAGATCTTGATGAAATATTCAAACGACTAAATCAATTCGGCATAACAATAAACAGCGGAAAATGTGAGTTTGGCAAAAAGGAACTACTATTCCTCGGCTACCACGTCAGCTGCAATGGTATCAAACCGAACCAAGAAAAGGTAAATGCCATAACTAACTATTCGCAACCCGAAACTATCCAGGAACTAAGACGATTTCTTGGACTCATCAACTTTTACAGAAGCAGTATTCCTAAAGCAGCCGAAGTACAATCTGTGTTAGAAAAATACTTACACAATTCCAAGAAGAACGATAAAACTAAAATCGTGTGGACACCAGAAGCCACAGACGCGTTCAACAAATGTAAACAATTAGTAAGCGAAGCGGTACTACTAGCCCATCCAGATTCCTCAGCAAGTTTAGTGCTAATGACTGATGCTTCAGACAGCTGCATGGGTGCCGCACTACACCAATCAATCAACGGCGAACTTCAACCACTAAGTTTTTATTCAAAAAAACTCACTACAGCTCAAACTAAATACAGTACCTACGACAGAGAACTTTTAGCGATCTTCATGGGTATTAAGCATTTTCGTTATATCATAGAAGGACGAAATGTTACAGTAGTGACCGACCATAAACCTCTTACTTTCGCCCTAACAAAAAAAGAGTCGAAATCCGATTCACCAAGACGCTTACGTCAACTTGATTTTATCGCGCAATTTTGTAATGAAATAAAGTACATAAAAGGAGAAATGAATGCTGCTGCGGATTTCTTATCAAGAATAGAGGAAATCCATTTACCTGATATCTTCGATTATGAGCTGCTGTACCAGAGCCAGATCGAAGATGCAGAGTTACAGGAGTTAAGAAATAAAAATAATTTACAATTTAAATCGATTATCATGCCATACTCGGAACGAGAACTAATATTTGAAATATCAACATCGCAAGCTCGTTTATACCTACCTACAACATTCCGAGAACAAGCTCTCTTATGTACTCATGGACTAAGCCATGCAGGAGTAACTGCAACAAGACGCCTTATTACACAACGTTATTTTTGGCCCGGCATGAATCACGATGTCGCTAAATTTGTACAAAAATGCATAAAGTGTCAAAAATGTAAAGTCCAAAGACACACAATTACACCACTTGGAGAGTTTGAAAATTCAAATCGATTTACTCATGTTCATATTGATATTATCGGACCATTGATACCCTCCGAAGACTTCACATATTGCCTCACCATCATAGATCGTTTCACTAAATGGCCTGAAGTCATACCCATTAAGGATATCACAGCCGAAACAATAGCAAATAAATTTGTAGAGCATTGGATTTCAAGATTTGGCTGTCCAGTAAAAATAACAACTGATCAAGGTAGACAGTTCGAATCTCAACTTTTTACACAATTAACAAAAAGACTAGGCATAGAAAAAATCCACACTACAGCATACAATCCTAAAGCAAACGGACAAGTAGAGCGCATGCATCGCACACTTAAAGCATCCATCATGTCACGCTGCGACAACTCTAATCAATGGGTGAGAGAGCTACCTATGGTACTTTTAGGTCTTAGATCAACTATAAAAGAGGACATAGGATTTAGCCCAGCGCAAATGACCTTTGGAATGCCTATCCGTCTACCAGGAGATTTTTTCGTACCATCAGAAACACATATTAATGATGCTGAGTATACACGTAATTTAATGGAAACATTGGCTACAATACAATCAAGTGCAAGAAAGCAATCGGATCATAGAAAAACTTTTATACATAAGGATCTCGCAACTACGGACTACGTCTTTGTTAGAAGAGAAGTGAAAAAATCACTAACTCCACCGTATGAGGGACCCTTTAAAGTAATAGAACGGAACCCTAAATTCTATACAGTTCAAATAGGTTCTCGAAAAGTCGTTATTTCGCTAGATAGGCTCAAACCAGCTTACGCTATAAACTACACACCTAGCAACGCGACCCCAGAAACAATAGTTTCTCAGAGTCCGACACTTGTTGAAACAACAATGCCACTAAGTAACCCAAATAAAACACCTCGGCTACCTGATGAAATGGGTCCGCCGAAATCTGATGTGACAACAACAGCTCCAGTCATAACGAGATCCGGTCGCACGGTTAAGAAGACTGTACGGTTTGATATTTGACTCTAGCGCAAGTGCTCATTATTACCAACAGCGAACAATACCGAGGTTATAAACAAAGATCATTCAGGACTACTCATTCACGCACTTGGGAACAAAGGGACTGGCCTATTTACAGCTACTGTACACTTCAACTGTCAGCATCTTGCGCCAGCCGCGTAACGCACTCAGCAGGGGTGCCATGTAACCACTTGACATCGGCGGCGGTCAACAAAACGGCAGTGTTCAAGTATAGTATAAACAGTGATTAACAATAACAAAAGTGCAGTGCGCGTTTAAGTATCTTTGTTCTAAAAAGAGACCTTTTGTTTATCAAAACATTAGCCACAGTGTACGCTATAATTACCATGAACTCTATATCACTTTAAGTATTAATATTTTTAGTAGGAATATTTTTATGAGATAATTTTTTTTAATGTTTAACTATAATCAAGTTAGTTTGTATTTTTTACAAGTTTACAAACTTTAAATTTTTATTTTATATAATACCTACTTTTAAAATTATGTTATAATTTTTTTTTTATGTGGGATGTATATGTAGCGTTATTCATTGTAAACAAAGCTACATTCAAATTGTTTATGTTATGAAGCTTATAAAAGCTTGACCGAGTGACAAATTCGTAACTCTACCGTAAGACACTCTACTGTAACACTCTCTCCTAGTTGTCATGCGTATCGGTCACGCTAACTAACTGTAATAATTATTCGTTTTATGTTTAATTAAAAGAACACATTCAAAAATATATCTTATTATTTAGCAAACATCTTCCACACAAAATATACGGAGATCAAAAAGCTAAAGCGTCAACGAACCGAAAAACCACCCAAACCCTTCAAACCGAAAAACAGCAATGCTGCTTCACGGCACAAATAGGCATGGTGGTACTTTTTCCCGAAACACTACTAAGGTTGTTATCGCACGAAGTCGGAGGGGGCTCAAAACTGGTCTGGCCTGATTTTTTTACAAAATCTCAACAAAGACCTAAACTTTGTCTAATATGCGGCGAAAAATACAAAGAATATAGCGAAGTACGAACGGAGCAGTGAAGGTATGTAGGTACTATATATAACTAGCTGGGTGTAAAGGGGTAGGTACGAGACCAACCCCAGCCAATCACAATGACTGTTCTTGATCCATTGTTTCGTTCGATCGCTCGTCGTTCCTCTAATTATCGGGCCATTCTTCAGATAGGAAGCTGAATTTACACCGATAAGTAACATTGACTTTTCATACTTCAACCTTGGAGCGTGCCATGCTCGGCATCAAACTTATAGACCAGTTCCGAACTCCAAAATCCGAAGAATAACAAAGGTCCAAGACGTCGGAGATCGGATTACGGAGCTCAAATGGAGTTGGGCAGGACACATTTCTAGGCGTGGTGTGGTGATGACAGATGGAAAAGGACAACAACTGAATGGTGGCCAAGAACCGGCTACAGAAGCGTAGGGCACCCTGCAGCAAGATGGATGGACGAGATAGTCGTCACGGGGCGGAAATGGGTTAGACTGGCACAGGATCGAGAGCGAAATAGCAATGCTGCTTCACGGCAGAAATAAGCACGGTGGTAGTAGGTAGTGACTTCCCCGGACGAGCCCTTCACAAAGAGCTCTACTACTACTAGGTAAAACCTACATTTATAGTTCTATACTAATATTATAAAGACGAAAGATTTGTATGTTTGTAATGAATAAACTCAAAAACTACTGTACCGATTTTAAAATTCTTTCACCATTGGAAAGCTACATTCACCCAGAGTAACATAGGCTAAATTTATGAGTTTAAAAAACAGGCCGCTAGTAAATAATAAACCTACTTGGAAATGCTATGACCCACCACTATGAAATACACGAATCAACATTGTCTAGCTAGGGATATTCAATTCTATAGGGATATTCCGTTTCAAATTGATGTTCTAATTTTTCGAGATTTTGTTCCTATTATTTATTAATAAATATTATCAAACAGTTGTATTTAATTATTATTAAAAAGCAACACTAAATAAAGATTCTTGCCATACCTAGATTCTAAAGAAATTACTTTCAATTTATGTAAAAATAGACAAATGAAATGTTGAATATCTCTAGCTAGACAATGTTGATGAGTGTAGGTAATCTTAGCTCAAATTACAGAACGGTGTCAGTTAGGTAGACTCATTGAATCGAGAGTTGTTGTCCTGTACCATTGCCGTCACAACTTGTTATAGAATACGTGGTACAATAGAACTCGACTCTAAATAGAACGTGATCCCGTATTGAACAAATACTTATCTATTTAGCTAACTTCTGCTTGTGGCTTCGTTCGTTTTGATATCTGAATAATCGTTGCTCCGTCAAGCTGTGTGGTAAACGTAGATGTTTGTTCTCTGTCTGGGTGTTATACTTATTGTATTCTAAGTAGGTATGTATGTATTTACAAAAAAACTCTGCTTAGTTTGGGATTAGATAGTGTTGTGTGGATTGTCTGCATTATTTATTTATTATTCATCAACATGAAAAGAAACAAAGTACCAACATTTAATTTTTTTAAACTGAAACTCGTAACTTCTACTGCTGTCTATACCTACCGAGTAACCAACATTTAAACATCTGTGGGAAATTAAATTAAATAATAAAAGAGATTAATTCATAAATTTCTTGCTCGCTTAGCTCGCTCTGTCAACTGCTGTTCAGTATTGTGAGTAATAGAAATTGCGATAACAAAGGGAACAGTAGAATACTATAACATGATTATTTGGCCTTTGTCTTTATTTCTGACATAGTTTAAAATAGAAGGAAATACTGGTATAATATAGATAGTGTATCTCTACGATGATAAAATAATATTTGCTTATCATCTAATATATTAGAAATAATTTGCTGATAACTCAATCAAGATTAAAGTTTTGGTTTTAGGTTGATATTATAGTTCTACATTTTTTCTTTTTAGAAACGTTTTGACGTAGTATAATATTGCCTTTTTTTAATAATAAATAACGAAAAAGAGACTGGAGAGAAGTAAAACCTTTGCTGTGCATTGGGATACTAAAGGCTCACAAATCTCATATAATAATACCTTTTCAATACGAACACAATCTTCAAACTACAATGAACCAATACTTTCTTCATATTTAAATAATTTATTCCACAATTTCATGAAATGCAAAGTTTTGGACACAGTTTTTTTATGTAAAAGAGAAACGAGCTTACGGCCCACCTGATGGTAAGCGGTCACCATCGCCCATAGAAACCAACAGCAAGGGTGCTGTTGTTGCGTTGCCTACCCTGGAGGAGTTTTTTAACGTATTTCTTGAAGCTATTCATGTTTAGTTAAGAGGGAACACCTCTGGTAGTAGCTCATTCCACAATTTATGGGTATGAAGAAGAAACGATCTCGAGAAGCGAGCAGAGATACAAATCCCACGACTATAATTATTGCAAATGACAAAAAGTCGTGAGTTACAATTTGCAATTATTGTAAGATAGGTAAAGCATCTATAAGTAAAATTATAATAATAATAAGCTATTTATTAAATCATAAAGTAATAAGTAACAGTCTAGTCCTCCCCTGCCGGCACAGCGTCTTCTAATCTCTTGATGTATTTCACGCGTAACTCGGTTACAGCGTCTCCCTTCAGTTGGTCCTGTAACAAAACAATTGGAATTTGAGGATAGTGACACCTAGCGTGGCGAATAAGAAATACAAGTTTAATTGTTTTTAGCGCCATCTAGCATCAAGCAGCAGAACTAAGAGTCAGAAGCTAAGTTCACACGTCTTAGTATCAGCAGATTCGTATAGATGGCAGTGCTAAGCAAATTAGCAAGATTTTTGTATAGGTTTGTACTTTGTAGAGATAGCAATTTGGCTTCTATCTCTGTCTGGGTGTTATATTGGATTATAAGTATTAACAAAAAATATATATGTGTACATCAGCTATCTGGTTCCCATAGTACAAGCTCTGCTTAATTTGGGGCAGGATAGTGTTGTGAGGATTGTCCAAAATATTTATTTATTCTGGAGGCTTCTGGAATATTCTAAATTTGGATTAACAAACATTTTTAATAATGTCAGCAACATAAATTTACCTGAACAAACCAACACTGGACTTCTAATTGCACCATCTGCAACGCCCCTCTGATAGCCCCTGGAATTAGGGCACAGTACTTCAGCCCGTTGTTGCCGGGCATCTCAACCCACTCTGAGAGCGGACATTGGTCCCAGACAAGAGAGAACTCGTCTCCAGAACTGCTCCAGCTTGTTACAGTTGGCTGCATGTTCAAGTAGAGTCTAAAAAGATAACATGAAGTTTAAGCCAAAACAAAATGAGGGGGTCACTGGTTCTCTTGAACCAAGTGTGGTGAAAGGATTTCAAGTGTGCTGGGACTTTAAGGTGGGGCTGAATGAACTGTACTGACTGCTGATGATTTTATAATAATCATCTCAAACATGAGCAAGAATAAACTGTTTATTGAAAAAACAAAACAAATGAACACTTTAACATGATAAACATAGTGTTGTTCGTTGTTTGTCATAGAAATACATACACATGTTCATCCATTTTGCTGTTCGCTGCAAGGACTTACGTATATATGTACACATGTTCATCCATTTTGCTGTTCCCTGCAGTAATGTACTATTCTTGTTACTAGCTATTTGCTGCTCTCAGACAACTTGAATCCTATATTTCTACATTCTCTACAACTATTATACTAAGTAACTATGTAACCACCCTCTTCAAAATAATAGTACCTATTCTAAGCAAGATATGTAAGTATGAATATAATTGAATGTAGTTTAGGTGGGATGCAACCTACTCCTCTTCCATCAGAAAACTTCCTTCTGATGGGGGATATAATGAAAAAACCTCAACACTTCTTCAATGGACTTTTATACAGAAGGGAAAAAATTAGAGACAGAGGAGCAACTGCAGCTGGCTTCTATATTTTGCCTTGATATTTGAATTTTGAAAATGGATAGAATTGTTTGATAAAAAAACTATGGCTAACAAAAAGTTACTACTAAGGAGGTCGCCACAATAGTTAGGGTACCTGAAAGCTTGTTGCAGCTTATCAGCCGTCTCCCGCATCTCCATACACCGAGTTGAAGTGGTCCTAGCGAGGAAATCTTCAATCAGTCTCACGCCCATGTTGTAACCGATTCTTTCCAGTTGCTTGTTCACATCATCGGGATTTTCCACCTCTTTTAGCATTTGCGACACCAAGGCACCGTAAGTAAGCGTCAGGAGCTCTGAATTCTGGGAAAATTGAAGCATCTACATGAAAAACAAGGATCTGCTTTGTGGCACGATGATAACTCAGAAACAGAAGTGTTACAGCTGTTACAAACTTACAACTTTCTTGGCATCGAGCCTTACTGTTTGTCGAGACATTTTACAAAACAAATCACTTTCTAATTCGTTTCAATTATTGAATTATAGATTGTTATTTTAATTCTAACTTTCCACCCCCTACAATCAAATACTTCAACAATAACAGAAGAATGTAATTTTGACATTGAATGAAATACCAAAAATGACATTGACGGTAAGGTAAATATAACTTGATTGATTTATAAACCAAACACCAAGGGTGAGGGTAAGGTACAGGGGTATAATGTTATCCAAGGAAGGACCGATCCAGGATTTCCAGTAGATACTTTACGAGTCTCCCATTTTTGGAGCACCCTAATAAACAATGAAAGCTGTCGTTTTGTAATGCAAGAACGCCTCTTCTCGACAAATTTAAAAAATTTTTGAAAACTTTAATAAGTGCCATGCATCAATGCATCATGCATTGCATGCTTGGAGGAATTAGAAATGGAGGCGTCAACGTTTAAATCCACGAACAATATTTTCTGCCAAAATTGACGGGGGACGAGGTAAACACGCATGGCACACGCGCATAGCAAAATCCTATTCATGTAAACACACACATTGACAATCCCGCACACGATCTTAAAATTTGCACACAGAAAAAAAATATAACGTAGTTACGCAGTGTCAAGACTCACATTAGGATAATCTCTAGTGATGGGCATTCAGTAAGACCGGTAAATTGAACGATGAATAAACTAATGAATGAAATGGGTTTTTAGGTACAGGTAATAGTGAGTGTTATGAATAAGTTATGCACAACAGGTTTCACATTTTGTAACAGTCAGAAAATAAAAGAACTGAATTTAGTTGTTATGTTTTATTAATGGTTATAAGTTTGAATCAATAGTTCTTAACATGTTATAGCATAGTACACATAAGTTTAGTCTTTTACTGAATAATTGAAAAATATATATAAAGTGAAATCACATTATATCGTCAGCCTTCACACCACAGCGAAGTTTGTAGTTCTGGTTCGATTCCCACCGAGAACAAATATTTGTGTGGTGAACGCAGATGTTTGTTTGCCCGAGTTTGAGAACTTTCTGTAAAATGTTCCGAGCAAATCACACTCGTTCTTGTTGCATGCCAAGTAGTTTTTTGGCCAAAAAGTTTTGTCCACTCTTCAAGCAACAGGGTTTTTTGGAAACCTGCACAGGACGTAAACGAAATATAAAATAGGCAAAAATAGTATATTTCATTACAAGTGCGGAAAGGCTGTCATTGCAAAGAGTTCCGACAAATGTCTACCCGAGCCGAAGGCGAGGGTTGACAGACGGAACAAGTTGCAATGACGGTTCCGCACGTGTACTGAACGACTATTTTTAATACAGTTGCGAAAAAATGAAGCAATTTAATAAAATAATAACAAAACCATTTGCTTTTTTCTCTTCTCTCCACTCAATAAGTTCGTCGTATGTATGCATGTAGCGACTTTTTGACTTTTCCGGTAAAATGTTCTCCGAAGCATTTTGTGCAATTATACTGAGTTCCGGTGGTGTTCATTCAAAAAAACTAGGGTCGAAATTACTCATTTTGTGCAACAAACAAATAAACTCGCAAAGAAAATTTCTGAAAAATGGCACCAACCGTAGAATATAAGCAGAGATTTTTTTTTTCTTCACCCATTCTGGAAGGCAAAGGGAACTATACCCATACAGCCAAGTCTTCAGTAGATTTTTTTTATTGATATGAATTGAAAATGAAATTTAATGAGATGAAATGAAATGAAACCTAACATAACTCATTCAATCAAATCATTAAATCTGTTAATGAAACAAATTAGTAGCTTTTTTTTAGAAATAATACGTATTTGCATGAATCATAAAAACTTCGATGAATTTTTTAGTAAAAACTTCATGGTTGGTTTTCTTTTTAGACATTATTTTGACAGTTGGGAAAGAAAAAGCACTAGTGCGGGAAAGGTAAAAAAAAAGCACGCGTGTGTAATAGCCCACATCCCAAACGCTATACGTCCCTGCAATACGCCACTTTTTGAGCAACTGTATTAAAAAAATGTTTTTCCTACGCCCACGACTTTATTTTTGAGCATGATGTCATGTCCTATTTTATACATTGATGAGTAGAGGGTTTGATGACTGGTACCTAGGATAACCATATTGTGGGATTTGTGAATAAATGTAATCCGATATTTCGTGGCGGCAGCCATCTCGGACCGATTTTCATCAAAAATAGCTAAGAACACTCCCGACTATTCACCTTTCAAACAAACAAAAAACTAAATTAAAATCGGTTGATTCGTTCGGGAACTACGATGGGACAGACAGACACACACACAGACACCGCAAACTCATAACATCCCGTCGTTTTTACGTCGGGGTTTAAAAAGCACCAAATACGTAATTAGACAACACATTATGTGATAATAATTTAACGTTTATTTTATCATTCATTCATTCATCAATTTCATTCAACTTTTCCCAACACTATGCCTTCTACCAAGGTATAATCTTTGACAATACTGTCGTAATACTGTCGCTAATCTGTCGCAACCGGTATTTCTTTTGAACTAAAATTCTACAAAATTACAAACACAATTGACAAAATAATACTCCCTTGTGGTAGGAAATACCATGTTCCCGGAAGTTTGATGTCTCTGATCGTCTTTTACAAGAAACTACCATGCAATTCACCATTTTCGCGGAGCTCCACTTCGCGACATGAAACGACACACAATGGCTGCAGTTGCGAGTAAAACAGTTTTATTTAAAGGATATGATCGAGGTCGGTATATGACCAGCAGAGGGGAAAGCCCTGTATTGACATCTCCATTTCTAATTCCTCCAAGATTGCATGCCATGGCTTTACTTTTCTTTTTTTTTTTACCTCAACACCTCAAGCGACAACCGAGCAACACCAACTTTCTGTTTTGTTTGTTTGATTGATTGAGTTGTGAGATTTGTTTGTTTGTTTTACGAACGAAATTATTTTTTGAAAATACTGCTAATTTACTGAGCCGTTTGCAGTATAAATTTGCGATGTTTTAGCAATACTTTACAAAGAAGTCTTATGTTTTTCCATTGAGAGAATGGACTATGATGAGGAAGAGAACGACATTGATCATGTAACGGCTCCCTCTGAGGCCTTTTCCGGAAATGCTGCTGTAAATCCGTTAATTTTGGATTACTACAAAAAGTTTGGAAGAAAGCGAGACTTGGAGCAGTATTTTTCTCTATCAACAGCTCAGAGTGATGTGAAAGATACGTCTGGTGCTTTTTGGTCTAGAATGAAGTCTGAGAATGATTCTGACTCTGGTGATAAAAAGAGTGATTCTTCACAGGAGTTGTGTAGGATTTCTATCCGATGTTCGGTGCCGGATCCTTGTTCATCACAGGTATGTACTAATCTGAATGCTTTTGCTAAAAAGGCTAATGTTGCTAATGATGTTGGTCATGGGTCCGTCACCATAATCCATCTCCTCATCATCATCATCTCAGCCAGGTATCACCCACTTCTGGCTATAAGCCTCTTTCACTTTCTGCCAGCCTCTGTCTTCTGCCTCTCTGGTCCAGGTGTTTCCTGCCACCTTTAGTATGTTGTCGACCCATTGAGCTTTCGGACGACCTAGACCCTTATCCATCTCCTAAGTCGACAAAACTCTGGTTGAGTAAGCCAGATTATGCAAGCCTGTTCCACATAAGTTTGGTAATGATGTTTAAAAAAATAAATGAGGATTTTTATCAGACATAATCAGACACTTTGGTTGTGTCTGAAAAAGTATGGCGGCTGAACTACATGCCCGGGGCCTGTGGCAATCATTTTTCGAATTTGTCTACTTTATTTCTCTCTAATTGTATAAACAAACTATCTGATCTAGTTTTACATTTAAAGGCAAATCCCATTTTGACTATATGGCCAGTCCGATGTTGGGATCAATTTGTGTATAGACCCTTATAGCCAAAAGAAACAGAATTTTGTTTTCATGGCTACTAGCAAAACTGCAAAATGTTCTCTTTTTGTTACAGTACCATGCAAAGCCTACTAAACCAATATTGACTGGGTCTGCCTTGTTAGAGAGCTTAAGAATCCACGTTAAACCTATGGTATGGCAATATGGCATCTTAGCAAGTTCAATGACCTCTTGTCAGTAATGATATGTGGAAGTTGTATTGGGAACTCGCTAACATACTATGGTGGTAGCACTATAAACACACACTAACCCAAATGCAATTTAATAGCATGTTAAAAAAACATAACATTCTTCATAGAGTCCGAAAAACATTAAACTATCTCATATTCTAAATAGTTAAGCCTAGATAAACACACAAAAAGAAGTCATTTATATATTTTTAGTTTTGTTTGTAAAACGGCAAGGCTTAGGCTGTATTCCGAAACAGCGCTTGAGTCTGAGTCGAGCCTCAAGCAGAGTTTTGACACTTTTCAATGAAAAACTGTCATAAAATCTATGCTTGAGGCTCAACTCAGACTCAAGCAATGTTTCGGAATACGGGCCTTAGACAATCCATATCCCCAAGGTAAATTTCACCTTCAAAATCTGACCAATCATCATCATCATCATCCACAGCCTGACTTCACCCACTGCTGGGTATAGGCCTCCCTTAGTTTGTGCCATCTACCTTGATCCTGTGCCAGTCTAAACCATTGCCGCCCTGCGACCCTGTCTATATCGTCCATCCATCTTGCTGCAGCCTACGCTTATACCTACGCCCTACGCTTCTGTAGCCGATAACAATAACAATACTCAATATTATGTTATCAGAACTTATTTTGTTTCTATCTTCAGGAAGAAGACTCCAAATCAAAATCAGAGTCAGCGTCTCCACCCATTATCATCGAAAAAGTTATCCCTGATGGGGCTCAGAACTCAGATGATGAATCTATCAAATCCTATGGCAACAATTCTCAAAAATGTAAGTTAACAGGACTTCCAGAATATTATCCTCTAGTGGTGTCAGTCACTCAATAGCACTAATAATGCAGTCTCTTTCTTATCAATTGAACCGACTATGATTGGCCACCAATGTCCTAATCAAAATTATTACTTTTTCATATATGAAACACAGCCGCTAAAGTTTGTAGCCAATATTGAACATCGGCTTTTGTGCTTTCGTAGAGCCCTATCTCTTTACACTATGCTCTATGAAGCTGAAATTAGCTGATGTGCAATATTTGTTGCCTACTACTATAACTATATTCCGAAAATACATTACTGTTACAGCATAAAATAGCATGCTGTAAGAGTGCTTATATTTGTAGCCCAGCTTATAAGCACATGTTTATTTTTCCAGCCTTTGACATATTGGACTCTTCAACAAACAAACCACTGTCCCCATCAAGCAGTATCACATCGCAGCGTAAACTTGAGTGGGACTCCCTAGCCGACGTTGGCTATGCCAATGAAAGTGATCGAAAAACCTCGGCTTCAAGTCTTAGCACCTTAGAGAGACTAGCTTTGAAGCAACAGTATTCAAATAATGATACTAAGTTGGACAGTATCCTAGAACCAACAGCACACTCGACACCAATGGATGAAAATGAGAGTAAAACAAAGACCAAGAAAGGAGTAGGAAAGAAAAGTACGAAAATACACAAAAAGGATGTTGAGTATCTCGAGCTCAATGTCCCTCACACCACTGAAAATAATTCGCCACAGACTATCAACGTTAACCTGACGAAACATATATCTTTTAACGTAGAAAAGGACGGTAAAGTCTCCATAGAAAATATTCAAAAAGATGTTAGCATCTCGCCGGAGAAAATCAATGCCGAAACATCAGTTTCACCCAGGGTCAGAATAGATAAGGAAATGCAGACATCTTTGAACAAATCCAAAGAGCCACCAAAAACCGTACAAAATCCTCAGAAGATTCCAGTACTCATCAGCTTGAATACCTTGAGGCGACAGACTAGACGGAAGAAACTACGGAAGGCAAGAATGAAGTTGAGGTCCAAGAAAAAATCGGAGAAGGAAAATATACCAGTACAAGAGAAAAGCGGAGAGCAGTTATCTGAAGCTGAAAGTTTTGAATACATGCCTGGGCACATGTATAACCAGAAACAACTGACTGCCAATGAACAATCAGGGAATACTGCAGGAAATAAGTCCAGCTTAGAATCAAGTGGCCCTCTCACTACAGATTCTAGCAAAGGTTCTAAGCACTCATTCACTAAAGACCTAGAAAAAAGCATAGATATCCTGAAAGCGGCGTTACAAAAAAGCGGTGATGATACGACCCTAAGAAAACAGCTGATTAAACAAGTATGTGAACGCTTACTCAAATCTAAGTACAGGGATGATGAAAGTTCAACCGATTTTCTCTCTGGTCTAAGTTTTAACAGCAAGAAGCTAGGTATTGGTGAAAGAAATAACACGACGACTAGTACTTCTGATAATACTGGCGAAAAAGTAAAACGACCCAAGAAATCTATCTTAAGAAATGATAAGTTCAATGCTGGAGCAATAGCATCCACATCACAAAGCGCCCCAAACTTGCCCACGGCTTCAAATAGCGAAAAGCTTGTATCCTCAAACCTCATGAAGAATCTGACTACCTCAAACACAGATTCTGATCTATCGCATAAAGAGAAATCTTCGTCTGACAATGTATTCGCCAAAACATCTTCCCAAGAACTATACCAAAGGTACTTAGACGCGCTCAAAAGAGAGGAAAACTATAAACGACATTTGAAAGACAAGGAAATGTTTTTGAAACAGAAGTTAGTCTGTTCTGATAGTGCTCTGAGAGGTCCAACAAGATCTGATGTAAAGGTCAATAATAGACTCAAAGATTTGATAAAAGATTTGACCCGCAATAACTATGATGACGGATCCGGCGACGCTAGCAAATTAGAAGGTGGTCCAAACTCTGGTAGAGATTACGACAGATTTGTACCCATCCGGAATCAAAGAAGTCATTCTGTATTTACATTATCCTCTGGTAACTCCGACCCAAACAAGCAGAATTTGAAGAAAAGATTGCAATGTGATTTGAAAGGCTTAACTAAGCCAGGAACAAGTAAAGAACATCACTGCTGTTGCCCAAACCATTCCCCCAAATCGAAAGCTTGCGTAATTGACAGTTCAGTTCAAGTGAACATAAAGCCTTGTGACAATACTTCATGCGAGAAAAAACATCAATCGCCGCGAGACAAATCCTTTTCAAGACCAGTTGATCAAGGAGAATCACCAAGGACTTTCGGCAAAGTAGTTGGTGATGACGGCACTGGAGATATTAAATATTTGTGCGTATGTGACAAGAAAACGATCCAAGATGTCCCAGATAACTTCCTGCTATTCAAATGTTCAAGGCTAGCTAAAGGTAACCAAGAATCATCATCGAAATCTTCATCTTGTAGTAAGAACGCCTCTCCGCGTATAAACGTACCATGCACGAATGAAACCACTAGAAAGAATAGTCCAGAAACCATTTGTGAAATGAAGACTACTACGAAATCATCTCAAACGAACTTCTTACTAAAAATGCTTCGGCGAAGATCTAGCGAGCGCAGTCCTTCCTCGTCTTGTGATAGTCAGAAATCCTCTCGCAAAGGTTCTAACAAACCATCACCTGTTGAAAGTAAAGTGTATGAAGCAACCAGATGGCTACAAACTGAGATCAGTATTAACCCTCGTATACCCGAACCTTCTTTGACGGACATTAACATTATTACGAACTGCGCAAATATAGTAAGCGAACAGTGTAGAAGAGTCTCCAAACCGTCTATCGTTAGTGTTTTTACTCAAGAAACTTCTTGCTGTAATAGTGGATCCTCAAAATCCTCTGGGACATCAAAAGAAATCGGTGAATTTTTTAACGATAAAAAACCCAAAACTTTTGAGATCAAAAGTGTTAGTCGCCTTGGGTCTGATAGTGATCGCTCAGAAAAGTACACAATACCGATACAAGGGACTAACATGACTCTTATGGTCAGCATTGGTGGAAACGAACGTAATAATAAACCTGAAGATATGGTTGGGCAATGCATTGGCACAGAGAGAAATAAAGTGACTGAACAGAGTACAAGTCTCACTGAAGAATGTTCTAAAGGAGTACAATACGATATTGATACTCCTAGAAAAACTGACCAAAACAGTAATAATGTTGGAATAGAAAAAGATCGAATGAGAAATCCTTGCATAGTAAACACTTGCCGAATTGCCGACGACACTGCCTTCAACACATTTCCCAAAACCAGTCCAGTCAATGAAAACAAGCCCTTTCGTCGGGCAAATACTGATACTGATAATTTTAATAAATACATTACACCAGAGAGCCAGGACAATAAATTTGATAAGCCTGAAAAAACTACAGGGGTTGGTGGGTTTTATGGAAATGAAGGACATTGCCCTGATAAATACGTAAAAAAAGTCAAAACTAATCAATCAGAAGTACACCCTATTGGTAAAAAACCATCAGTTGAAAAAGAAACCCAATGTTCTGAGCCAACGAGTCCAAAACTCTCAAGTAGTTGTGATGGTAACATCAACGATTGTAATGAAAGTGAAGAGAAACGTACTGAACGTAGGAATAGTTCACCTCATAAATGTTCGTGTGGTTGTTTAAGTACCATTGACGAGTGTAATAAAAATTGTGATGAGCGAAAGAAAAGTTTTATTGTTGAAAACGTAAAGAAACTAGAGGGTTCGCTTTGCTCTTGTGGATGCGGAGGTGAAAATACCAAGTGCAATAAAAAGTGTGATGAGCGTAAAAATAGTTTAAATGACAAAGATAAATGGAATAATAATTGTGATGAGCGTAAAAAGAGTGTGTCGTCACAATCCTCTGGTGACAAAGATAAATCTAATAAAAATAGCGATGAGCGTAAAAAAAACTTGCCTAAAAGTAAATGCTCAACTGGTGACATCAAAAATTCTAAGAAAGATAGCGAGCAACGCAAAATTGATTCACCTACTAATAAAGAAAATCGCGAAGAGCTCAAGACAAAAACAAAAGAAGTTGGCATTCAAAAAGACTCTTCTAGCTCAAGCTCTCAGACGCCCAGAGATAATGAGGGTAGATCAAAATCGCCAGATAGAAAGAAACAAAATGATTTAATCTCTTCAAGCCGCAGAAAAAACAGCGGCGAAAGAGATAGCAGATCCGCAGAGAAAAGCAAAACATCAGAAAGTGAAACCGAAAAAGAAACCGACCCTATTTTAGAGATGATACAAAATATCACTAAGAAATACTCAAAGAACGACTTCGAGAAAAACAAGAGAAAGAAATGTTTCAAAGAAATTATGACAGTGCTAAACTATCTTCTAGAAACGGAAGACTCTACAAATCGCGATGAAAATCAGCGCGCAACGTCCGAAAGCTCAATAGCCGAAAAACCAGAAAAGATAACTCCATGCTCACCAAAGAAACCAGAAAAGCCAAGCCAAAAAAATAAAAAATCTTGCATTACGGAGTCATCCGACTGTCCACAGTCAACTGACATTCCAGGAACATCTTCCGATTCAGCGACTTGTAAAGTCCTGAATAAGATAAAGAAAGAATGTGAGAGATACCATCAGAAACGCTGCAAGATTCACAGCGGTAAGAAATGCGACATTTCCTCCAGCACATCAGCAAACTGCGATCAATGCAGACGTGTCCACCACTGCTTCTGCAGAAACCACAAATGCAAAGCTTACAAGAAATGCGAGAAGATTCAGAAAAAGGCTGTGGCATACAATTTGATATTGCAAACGACTGAAAGCATTAGCGAGGAAACTGTCTGTACCGATAAAGTACGTCAACTGAAAAATATCGTGGTCAAAGTCCCGTCGAAAAGAAAGCAATACGAGAACGTCCCGTTTAAAGAAATGTCTGCTAAGATTGAGAGTAGAATGCCCCCTTGCAGCCCTTGTGAACCTAAGCCTTATAGATCTAAAAGTCTTCCAAATGAGAGCGAGATTTCAAGCATGGAAGAGTTTTTGAGGAAATCTCAGGCTTGTTGCACAGTTCGGGAATACTTGGAGCAGAACAGACCGGACTTCATCGCGAAGAGTTCTCAACGGCAGAACTGTTTGAGAATAGTCAGCGATTCTAGGTGAGTTAGATGTTGATCTTAGATGCTGTCAGCATAAAAACCAATCACGAGTCAGTGCAAACAATATAGCGGTTCTGTTAGAAAATCAGAAACGAATATTGAACTTGTGCTAGCGGCGTCTTTTCAAATGTGTAGGTGCGATTAGAGATTGAAACTCACCAAGTTTTCTTACTTCAGAAATGAAGATCCCTGTTGCACAACTCCTCAAGTGAGAATGATAGTTGTCCATTCGCCGACTTGTACGGGAGCTTGCAATACTATGTACCAATACCAAAGAGGTATCTATAATTTCTATAAAAAAGTATCGTAGTAGTCTATTTTTTGAGATACTAAAGATTTCATTCATAGGTGCTCCAGTGACGTGTATGAGTACCCAATGCTATGATCCATGTAATGAAGTAACAAAAATTGGTGAGTTTTTTCCGTAGAAGAACCAAGGTCAGACGGCAATAGCCGGGTCATAAATCGTAGAATCAACAACAGCTAAAAAAAAGGTTCTGGAATGGCGACCATACATCGGAATAAGCGTATTGCGGCCGCGGAAAGTCGATTGTAAAATAATTAAATATTGTAGACAATCCACGCAACACTATCTAGCCCCAAACTAAGCAGCCCTTGTAGTATGGGAACCAGATAGCTGATTAATACTTAAATTATTCATTTGTAAATACAAGCATATAATTCAATATTACACCCAGACAGAGAACAAACATCTGTGTTCACTACACAAATATAGTAGTCTATGCTTGGTCTAATTCTGCCTAAAAATGGAAGTAGATTTTTGATGTAGGATGTTTGACTTTGGTAATCCCTCAACATGTGGTACCTTCAAAAGATGTAGGTTTCTTTGTAAATAAACATTTATTTGACTGTTTTTTTCTCAAAATTACAGAGAAACAATGCGAGCAGCCAAACGCGACCTCTTGTCAGTGCGGCTGGCACAGCTGTCAGATGTAAATGAACTTGACGCGGCCGAGATAAGACGGTTAGCTGAAGACCTCGGCCAACTCATGAGACAAAAGCAACGTAAGTCCTACTCATCGTCATCATTATCAGCCTGAAAAAGTCCACTGCTGGACTGCTCGACCTACACATTTCCAGGAAGAACGATTCTGAGCCCTTTCCATCCACCGACTTCCTGCGATCTTAACAATATCGTCAGTCCATGATACCGAAAACAAACATGTGTGTACGCAGATGTTTGTTCTCTGCTGTTATATTATATTGTATTCTGGGTGTTATATTATATTCTAAGTCTAAGTCATGTAGTTTGATAACAATGAATATTCTCATTACAGCTGCCCCAAAATTTATCAGTGAACGTAGTATGAAGAAGCATTCACAGAACATTTACAGATCACTGCCAGAAGTGGTCCAGAAGAAAGAAGAGGCCAAGAAAGAGAACATAAAGAAAACCAATCTACTGATGGCAAATATTTTTAAGAAGGTAAGTCTACACTACAGTAAAACTGTCAGAACGCACGGCACGTTTATACATGCATTTTGCATCTATTGTAGATGATTTATATACCGTCGGGGGCAACTGGTGATTACTCAAGCCCTTACTTGGGGGACGCTATAGTGCCTGGGGGCTTGCCCAACACCCTTACCATCCTGACAGCTTATTCGGCTTAATCCACAGGAAAGACAATTGATCAATATGTGCAGAGCTGATTAAGCCACGGGTTTCCTTAACGATTTATTTTATTTATTTTTATTTAATTTATTAATTTACGATGTTTTCCTTCACCGTTTGAAAGCACTAACATTGTGTGCATATATTTTCAAATCCATTAGGTACCTACACGACTGATTTCGAACCAATGTTCTTAATAGAATCGGAACGTAGGGTTACTATCAATAGACAACCAGTGCACTTCAAACACGGTACGAATACCATGCATTAATTTTAAACTTGTAACAAATCTGAAAAGATTAACACCAAGCCGTAGTTTGTTGCCGTAGTTTGTTGTTTGTTCTAGTCTAGGTCGCGTGGAACTGACACCTAGGCTCACCTAGCTATAAGCCGTTTCAAAGTGATCCTTATGATACTTAATGAAGAAGTTTTGATTTTGACTTTCGTTCTTTTCAGAATCTCCAAAAGAAAACGCTACGTGGTTCCGTGGACATCTCAAACTATAGCCCCATAATAAAAATATGACATACAGTTGTTTTTGTTAAAATGAAATTGACACGTTCTCAATGCTTTAATTGTTGTGTATTATTTGTAAGAGGATTTTTTTCCTCATGTTTTATTGACTATTTTATTTTGATAAAAGGTTTAGAAGTTTATTCCTTAATTTTATTAACTGAAAATAACTTAGGATCTACAATCTTCTAATCAAGGATACCTCGTCACTACGAAACGAACGAAGTGTGAAGTATAAATAAATACACACAATTCAATACAACAATAAATTATAATCTGCCATCTTTAATTTTGAATCACAGGAGCCACCATATTGAAATTTTAAAACGAACGTCACATCAATTTCAGTGGAGCTCTTATAATACAGAAGCTCTTTGAGACGCACTTGAACTCCTTGCACCATACTTGGTTCGAAAAAACCAGTGACACGATAAGAAGAAGAATGGGGTTGAACCTTAGCCAGCAATTAGTTTATAGATTGCTCAGTCTATAGACTACCGCATTTTGGTATCATGTGAAGAGAAGAAACTTCTCTTGAACCTTCGTAGTACCAACGTACAAAAACTAATATTTCTAGTACGTTCCATCGATAACTTGCAATTTGCATTGACTTATAGAGCTTGTGGCGCGGAAGTAGTATAGGTATCACACGACTTTTCAAACGAAAATTGGACGTCTCAGCATTGTTGAGATATTTTCTATTCCCTTTTCATGGTTCGTGCCATTTCTTGGCTTCGCAACAGGAAAACAATCTACTATCTCGCCTTAAATAATTAATCATGCATGATGATAAAAATGCAATAAACACGATTTTATCTTTATTTACTTTTGCAAAAGTTATTAAGTAAGTACCTAGGTATCTTATCTAAAAGCATATAGGTACATGATATGATATAGTATACTAAATATGATATAATATAACTACCTACTAATTACCTACCAAAAATCGGTCGTCAGGAGCCACAATGATACCTAGTGTTCAGCGTAGAAGTCTAGATGATTTGGTGCCATCAATACCATCACAATACATCTTCCCGTTGAAATCCTAATAACTTCATGCCTACTGCGCATTTTATGGACCATCTTAGGACAGAGCTCTTCGTTTTTGATTCTTCAGTTCTTTCAATCTACAATTAAGTCTCATCATCATTATCAGTCTGAAGAAGTCCTCTGCTGGACATAGGCCTCCCCTACAGATTTCCAGGAAACACGATTCCGAGCCCTTTTTTAAGTATGATTTTCCAGATAAAAAAAAAACTTTTCAAGTCGAATTATCGTCATTTATTATACATATGCAAATAAATAAATACCTACCTACTTAATGCAAATAAAAAGGGAGGTTCGAAAAGGACCAAATTAAAAATGAGTCGGTATACATTAAACGCGTTTACCCATTTCTACAGATTCCAATTCCTACTTATGTGCTAATCTTCTCTAAAGTCTTCGTCCATCAGTGTGAATAATCTTCCTCTTTATTCCCGTGAATACCCACCCTTAAAAACTTATGCTTAGACTTATTTTTTATATAGGTATTTCAACCCAAAAAACACCGATAGTAGCATTTCTCCTTATCAGGTAGTTTAATTTTACCTACTAGGTAAAATTAAAGAAAAACAAAATAATTTCCCCGATTGAAGCGTGTAGGTAGGTAATTAATCAATTTATACGAATAAAAATAATAAGGTAAGTACAGATAAAGTTGCGTGGTATCTACTCCCGGTCCAAAGTGAGCACAATTTGCTTCAGCTTCTTTCGGTCCACTTTGCTTGACGTGGTCATAGGAAACTCATCCATGAAGATCACTCCACCTCGCAGCTGCTTCGTATCCACCAAAGTATCTAGAAATATTAAACTAGAAAAGTATCTAAACAGAAAGTAAAAAAATAATGTTGATAAAAACATTATGAACAAAGATCCAAACTTGGACTAACAAAAAACGAGTAAAAGGGTGAGGATATCAGTAATTCCTTTATGTATGGTTTTATTAAACCTTAGTTCTTCTATTGCTTATGTTTTCGTCATCTAGTTAGTTTTATGGCGTAATGTTTTGGGGAACGGCAGCAGATTCTAAAAATATATTCATACTGCAAATGCAAAAGCGTTCAGTCAATTGTAGGTATGTGGAAAGATAAATAAATGAAACTGAAACTATAATACCTACCTATTCTACTGATAACTCAATCTAAAAAAATCTTTCATTCAGCTTATAATATCAACCTTTTATGTGGCTTACTACCTCCTTCTCTAGGTAAGTATTTTTTTAAGTTAATGTTAAATCTCATCTATTGGGTCATCCGTTGGTGACTTCCGTGGAAAATACCTTTGAACACTGTTCTGTTTGTTTTTATTACCTTTGACCAAGTCCTTGACCTCCTGTGCAGTGACCGTGTGTCCCCTTTTCCGCATGACGCACGCGACCGCCAGGTCTCCGCACTCGTGGTCCGGGATGCCAGTCACTGCCACGTCTAACACGCCGGGATGCTGGCGGATCACTGCCTCTAACTCTACTGGGGATATCTGAAAGAAGCAAGCAAATACAGGGTTAGGGGATACATTATTAGCTACACAATCTGACAGGACCTAATTTTTGGGTCGTGAATATTTGGCCGAATCAATTTAATTCCTAAACTGATTTAAGTTTTTGTATCAAAATTTTATTTTTATTCATTTCTTTACGACATTTTGCATAATTATTGCCATGAAGAACAAGACGATGACTTATCGTCGCCAACCAGACGGTGACTGGACGCAGACTCAGACTGTCGCTCAGTCGCTCGCGGCGCGCGGGCGCGGATCAAATGTCAAAAAGGTCAGGCGGCTCGCCTTTGATTAGAAACAACGCGCCAATGATTCGAAAGGATAATCTTTATCGATTTTCTCGGGATTTTTGTAACAAAACTTTAAAATCATTTTATCAAAAATATTTTTTATTTTATTTGTTAAACCTAATTCCTGAGTATTTGCAGCTAATAATGAATAAGCCTGTAGAAGTGGCACACCCACTGACACTCGAAATCCTACCAAGAATAACGATAACCGAGGTACTGGTGCTGCATTTGAAAATCTAGGCGTTACCTGATGGTTCCTATATTTGAGCAAAAGCTTCAGTCTATCGACGAAGTAGAAATAGTAATGCTCGTCTCTGTAGAAAATGTCGCCGGATTTCAACCAGCCATCTTCGAAGGCCTCATCAGTAGCTTGAGTATTGCTGTAGTAACCCTGAAACACAAATAGCACTTATACTGGAAGGGCTCAGCTCCTTATCAGGTGTAAAATGAAATGCTGTACCCCAAGGCTTGCGATAACATGACAGTTATATAAGCAGCGCTGTCGTTATCACAGATCTCTGTTGTTATCGCCTTGATGTGGCCGGGCCTTCAGTCCTCCACATATTTTTCTATCTACCTCCTGCGGTTTTCCTACCTCTTACCTTGCAAATTGTAGGTCCTCTCACCCACAGTTCGCCTGGCATGTTCGGCTCCATAATATCTTTCTTCGTATCGATGTCGACCAACTACAATTAAAATATATCAATGAAAAGTTATACATAGAACATTTATTTGATTAGAGATGTATTTCACAAACGGAGCAACCGCCTGGCATGGTCATGAGATGGCATGGGCATGTCATGAGAAAGGGATGAAAGTCATGTGACTAGGAGAGTGATAAGTACCTATGAATGTAGATGGCAATTTCGGTAGAGGTAGGCCGCAAAGAAAAGATGGATGAACAGCGATGACGGCTGATAGAGAAGAATGGAAGAGGATAACATGTTTTGCCGACCCCACATGAAGTGGGCTAAGGGCAGGCAGAAGAAGAAGTAGAGTTATTTTTGGTTCATAGTCGAACTTATTTACTCAGACTGTCTGAATCGGTAACTCCCATTTGTTATTTTGGAGTCTAAAACATACATCATAGAACTTTACGTGATGCGTTCTTTGGGCAATTTGTCATCAACTTCCGGTTATTATCCGCTGCTGACTGTCACTATTTCTAGCCATATTACCAAATATTATCTGCATATTAAATTTTCAGTGGGTATGAAATGTACGTACCCTATAGTCGAACAGCCCAATAAGCCTTCCTGTAGTACCTCTCGCCGGATTATCGTCGAAGATAGACATCCCTGCCACTTCACTCATGCCGTATGCTGCGCGCACTTTTGCATTGGGTAGTACTTTCTAGAAATAGGTAGGTAATATAATAATTATCAAATGGGTCCAATAGCTTGCTTATTTTTTTAATGCTGGATGATTGCGACTGTAAACTAATCATCGTGGCCAAACGTACAACGACACAACATGTCAAGTTCATCGTTGAAGAACATGTTGTGCCGACTTGTCACAACATGTTTCGATTTTGAAAATAAAATAGCATTTCAATCGAACTGAACTTTGGTAGATAGCTTTGAAGGAGTTTGAAGGGAACTACTAGAGTCTGTGCAAGTAACTCTAGGCGTCACAGATGGCGAAAAACATGAAAAAAGAACTGAAAATAGGAATTAATTTTTGATCGAGTGAGCGAAGCGAACGAAGATCCTACAAACAACTTGGGCGATTTGGCATTTTATGTGCGTATGTATGTATTTATGTATGTTTGTCCGACCATAATTTTCAAACCATTGATCCGACCTGCATCAAATTTGATAAGTCGATAGCTTGTAGGTACCTACTTGAGAAATTTACTGGTAAGTAGGTATATGAGTAAGATCGGATGAGGGGTTGTTAAGATATGGGGTTTTTAAAGGGTGCAAAAATTAAAAAAGCAGCCAAGTACGAGTCGGAATCGCCCATGAAGGGTTCCGTAGCATCAAGTAACATAATATAAAGGTTCTTGTAGTTCGTCGAAAGGTAAATTGCGGTTTACGATTTATGAGGTATAAAAAAAAACTACTGACTAGATCTCGTTCAAACCAAATATCGTTGAAAGTTTGCATAGTAATGTACAACATTATATTTTTTTTAGTTTTATCATTCTCTTATTTTAGAAGTTAGAGGGGGGGGACCAACTTTTTTCCACTTTGGAAGTGTCTCTCGCGCAAACTATATTAAGTTTAGAAAAAAACGATATTAGAAAACTCAACATCATTTTTGAAGACCTATTCATAGATACCCCACACGTATGGTATGGAGCCAAGGTCTGTTCAACGGAACTCTTAAATCAATTGGCCAATTGAGTTAAAACTTGTTTACAATACAAAGTTAGTGAGGGATAGTCAGAGGCAAGGCCATACAGTGAATCTGGACAGAAATACTTCCTTAAAGTAGATAAAACACAATGCGTGATGGTGGCTCATTTTCTGATTACCATCTACCTTGTAGGTAGGTACCTACTAACTTTTCGGAGCATTTGGATCGCATCACGAGATCTCAGTTCGGGGCGAACTACTAGTTATAATAAAGATAAGAACAGATATAACACAAAAAAAATGCTGCAAAATGGAACATAAGCACGTGTACAATGCCGACCCGGCGGCCGGCGCCGACACCGCTCCGTCACTGCGCCTCTATGCTGTGTATACGTATTACGTTCCCGAACGCACGCACGCGGCATGCCCCAGCGTCGCTCGCTACCGATGCATCGCCATCCACCGCGTTGCTATTTTCGGCACGGACGCGATGCGATAACTGATAGTGATAACTGATACAGTCCGGCAAGTATAACTTGGCGGGTCTGAAGCTAGCCGTTTGGCCAATCTTCCATCTGTCATTGGCCATTAACGATCGAACAGCTCACTTCAGACCCGCCAAGTTATACTTGCCGGACTGTAACTCAGCATGATGAGGCAACAACCTATACATCAGTCTATCTTACGATAGTGCCGCATTTCATGCAAGTCTTTATTTGTTATAACAAAGTATAAAAAATGTACACTGAAATAGCTGTAATAGAATTTTACAGTGGTCTTTATTGCCAGCCAGTTATATAAAGTTGGAGAAAACTGTAGGATAACAGAAATATTAATAAAAAACCAAAAAAGTAATTTTTTCGTCATTCTTTTTCTGAAGCCCCGACTGCCACGACCAACGGCTGACACTCCAACTTTATATAACTGGCCGGTAATAAGAACCACTGTAAAAGCTTATTACAGCTATTTCAGTGTACATTAATACTTTATTCGTCCATAGTTGTGTAAATTAAGTTTGTATGGAAATCGTACATACTCCCTTAACACCCTTAATACTCTCTGTTTACTAAGTTATTAGCGACATGTAACCTTTATACTTAATGCCAATAAATGAACTGAACTATTCTCCTCATTCATAAAGACTAGCACTTATTAGCGGCTCGTTCTAAGTCTCTGGCCACTGTCACTTTTATGTCTGCTAAAGGACCATTAATTTATTTATTGAATAAATGGTCAAAATCAAAATGTATTTTTAAATACCTTTTGATTGATTTATTTTAAGACCATTATGAACATGAGCGTAGAGTTCCCTTCAAAATTAACTAGGCACATCGGTAATAATTAATGAATACCTTATTAATATATCCGAATAAAATACGAGCCAATTTTGATGAAATTTCTATGGGACCAATCTGAAAGTATAACTTTCCAAAGACGAGTTTTCGTACCGGTTAGGTACTATTACTACTACTTATAACCGCATAGGTACTTAATCTACTAACTAACAGACTCTCACCCGCATCACATCAAGCAGCTGCTGTGGTACAGCACTGCCTCCAACCATAATGAACTGGAAGCACGACAAGTCACACCTCTCCGTGCAAGATGGCTTAGTGAAGGAAATCAGCATTGGAGGGCTCATTACCGTATAGTTCGGCTGTAAACAAAATACTCGCTCGTTATAAACACCCAAACCATAACCGAGTATGATTTTCAATAATCTTTCCTATTTCTTACCTTGTATTTGTTCACGATCTCAACAAAATGGTCCTCGTCGAACGGCTTTGATGTCTGCAGACGTGTGTATCTCATGATAGGGGAAAACATAAACTGGAAGCCAGCCGACAACCATTGGATTGGCGATGCCACTAACCCTACTTTTACTGGCGTTGGAAACTTAGAGATACTTGTCCTGGGGAAATACATTGGATGCAATACAGTAATGTTCTTCAATTATGAGTTTCAAAAGATAAGTTGCAGCCTACGATTGAACATACTTACCCATAGCATTCTGATCTATTCTTTGTGTTCCTCTTGACCTGATTATCATACATGAAAAGTGATCCTGAAGTACCTATATCGGGCACACTGAGAGGATTTCAAGAGGACGATGAATCACTGGAGATGGGTGAAGGGAAGGGAATGACATGTGTATTGTGGATAGTCTATTAGTCTATTGAAAGAAAACTGAGATATATCATTCTAGTAGAATAAAATTACCACAAGTAGGGAAGTCCAAGCGTCAGGTTCTTGTGCGTTAGTGAAGTAGACTTTGGCAAACCTGTGGTTCCACTCGTAGATGTAAGATAAGCGATTGATTCCGCAGGGTCAAGATTCGTCGCTCTAAAATAAAAATATTCTTTTAGTAAACACTCTCCACTCACATTTTTAGGAATTACTGCTATAGGATTTTATTAAAACCCTTTAAACATACTCAAAAGTAGAAGCATTAGCGTTCTTCCCAAACTGCTTCAGTAAATCAGCGAAAGTCATACAATCACTTCCTTCGTCGTAAGCAATAACCTTGGCATCCAATTTGATGTTCTTAAGAGCAGTTTCAACAATTGAACTCCTCTCGCTTTGGCAGAAGATTATTTTTGCTTTGTTGATGTTGAACATGCTTTCAAGTTCCGCTGAAACAGATAAAAAAATGTCATGGTAATGCCATCGTTTTTTTTTAATCATTCATGTTCATGTTTGGTTTTTGTGAATTTCCTTCATCAGATCATCTGATGACTGATAATATTGGACAATATCAGCTAAAAATTGGGTTACTCATACCCACTGAAGAGAAGGGATCCAACGCTGCTACAATAACTCCCAGATAAAACGCCGCGTACATCGGAATGCACAGGTCTAAGTGATTGGAAGCCATCACGACGATCACATCTCCCTGCTTCAGACCAAGCTCCTTGAAACACTTGGCGCATCTCACACTTCTCTCCAACACTGACTCAAAGTTTTCTGACTTGCCTGTCGCTGCGTCGATCTGTAGAAATAATAAGGTAAGTTTCCAGAAAACAAGTTAACGTAACAACTAATGTTATAATTGCCATGGTGCTTTCGATAAAGAATTGGACCCAAGTTAAAAGCAAACGGGATCAACGGTTATTTGTAACGGCAATGAAAGTTATGTACGGCTTCATAATAAGTAGATAATAGGCTTCAATGTATTAACATAGGACACCTACATTCGTTTGACGCCCTCAATCAAAAATACCTGTAAAACAAACTCGGGAGCATCCTTGAGGCTCTGTAGAATCAGTTTGCCCAAATGATGTCTGTCACTGGGTATGCCCGTCTTTGCCACAATTCTTGAAGCGAGCTCACTCATAAACCATTGCACTGAATCAGCAGCCGTCTTCAACGGAGCCATGTTTATAAAGATGAAGCTAAAATATATTGCGTAAGTTTAAAACGTGCCAGTCACTAGCGAGTGCAGCATTTAATAAATAATTTGTACGGTGGTCATTATATACACAAGTAAGTAGGTACTTAACTATCAGAAAAACGAAAATAATATTATCTCATAGACCTTGAAATTCTTTGCTTCGGTTTCAGTAGATTAGATACCTATTCCTGCAGGTTACTCAACTTCAAATAAAAAAAGAGTAGAAATTCGGCTGTATTTTTTAATGGTTTTCTTTTAATCACATAAATTCGTAATTTGCTAAAAAAAAATAATCTGAAAAGTAAACTTCCATAATAGAAAAAAGAAAACTGAAATTAAATGGTATAATTTACTTGCTTGTAGCATGGTTCATGGTAAAATAGGTAGATTTCACCTTTCTGAAAGTTCTTTATTTCCAGATTGGTCTCATAAAATTTAAAATTGGTTCAGCAGTTTGGCATGAAGTCGGTTTCTCAAGTTTTTTTTAAATTTCACTGATTCATGCTCCAAATGGTTTACATTTTGGGAAGAAAAAAAACAAAATTTCTAATTATTCATCCATTTATTCCGTTGTTTCTACATGGAAAAATAAAATTTTGTCGTATCCTACAAAAATTAAGAGTGCTAGTTTCAAGCAAAGTTTTTACTATTTGTAATAAAACTCTCACTGTTGTTCAATCAAACTATATTGTTCACTTCCTTCTACGTTACAATCTCTTAGCACTTTACAAATTACCAACTCTAAACCACGTGGTTTTACAAAGTAGCTTGCATCGCATGCGACCAACTCTTCCGAGCGCTCGTTCCAGAATGGCGATCGAGCAGTCGAGCCCGACCGCCATCTTTTTCGCCGGAAGCGTTGCCAGTATGCAGTGCAGACATTTTGAATCAATCACCATTAATAATACTTTTACATAAACTAAACAAACAAACTAGTTTCTAAAACAGTTATCATGATTGATGACAATTAAAATCATTATTTATTTACAAACAAATTATTCAGATCTACAGACATATTTTAAATCAATCGACTCAACTGACTAACCGTACATAATTACTTTTAATATAATAAATTCACAGCATGGTTCCTAAAATCATGATTTATTATTGATTATTCATAAAATTATTTACTAAATCAGGTAACGCTAACATATTATAGTAAAAATAAATAATATAGGTATTTCATGTAGTTTGCTACTCTTGATCCAAAGTGTGTACAACTTGCTTCAGCTTCTGCCTGTTCACATTACTTGCCGCAGTCAGAGGCAGCTCATCCATGTGATCCATGAAGATCACGCCACCTCGCAACTGCTTAGAATCCACCTGAGTAGGTATCTGGAATAAGGAAAAAAAGTATAGTTTATGTATAGCGGCGCAGAGAGAAAAAAAATGAAGCTCAAAATGGAATAAAAAATAAGAAAGTACGATTCACTAACTGAAAAAAAAAGCAGGACGAGGATCTGTGTATTTCCTGGTTAACTTTATTAGACTTGCGTTGTTCTACTTCTCCAGTTTGACTTTGTACCCGTCTACGGCAAAGCTTGAAAAAGGATTCGTATGGCTGAGCTAGCCAAATGCGCCACACACACCGGTCTATCCAATGGCCTACCCATTGCCCTAAAGGCAAGGCCAAACCAACGCGTTCAGCTTGCGTTCGCATCGGTGTGCACGGTGGTGATTACGGTGCGTGCAAAATTCGTGCAATCCATCGCCTTCGTTCAGGCGTGCACGAGGCTGGATTCACGTCTCCTTTGACCAAGTCCGTGTCCTTCTGCGCAGTGACCGGGTGTCCCTTTTTGCGCATGACGCACGTGACTGGCAGGTCCCCGCATTCGTGGTCCAGGATGCCAGTCACTGCTACGTCTAACATGCCGGGGTGCTGGTGAATCACATTCTAAAGCTCAACTGGAGATATCTGGAATTCCCAGCTGGATAGCTGGGATTTAGTAGCTGGAGCAATCGCTGGGAAATAAAATCAGACGAGTTGGGCGAAGATCCTTACCTACTTAGCTAAATCTAATGTTTATCTGCCGAACCGTGGCGCGCGTGCTAGCTTTTTTACCATTGCAAAAAAGCTTGCATAATCAAACACCTACAAATATTATTACCAAATTTAAAACTTGTAAGTATAATTACTATGATCATGACTATCATTTGAATGGTGATTATAATTCATGCATGAGTCATCATGATGATCATTCAAAATTAAATTAAAATATTAAACTTGTGTATGGTTTTTTTATAAAACTGCTGAGCTGATAGAACAAGCTTATGCCACCTGATGCAAAGTGGTACTCATCACCTATAACGAGGCATTGCTTCGTTGGTCACGCAGGTGTGTCATGATAGGGCACGAAGTGCACGTACCTGCGTGCACTACGTGCCCTATTATGATGCACTGCCTTGCGTCCATCAACTAAACAGTAGAGAGAACGATGTTCAGCCTCACGTGCCAGTAATTTCACCGGCACCCACACCCTTCAAACCGAAACATAGAAATGCTGCTTCACGGTAGAAATAGGTATGGTGCTGGTGGTTAGCTGCCTACAGTGCCTACCTATCTAAATTTCTATACTATGTATAGTACAATGATGTCATGGTTGAAGTAAAAACTGCAATGCGTTGTGACTTTCATATTTGCCATATCTTTATTTTACTATCTTTGATTAAACAATGTCCTTGTCTTTAAATGCATTTTACCTATGCATGAGTGCAGGCGCTGCTATATTCTGTTCGGATCTATACCTAATGATATTTTGTGTACCTACCTACATAATAGCTCCTTTACCAATATCGTGAGAAAATTCGAGTGTGAGTACCCACACAAACCCAAGATGGTTTATAGGGTACAATATTAAGCTTATACTGTACTAATTATGTTATGGTTGAATAAAAAATAAAAAATCTCTCATCTTTTCACCTCCACCAAAATGAATCTGTAAATATTTAGGTATGTCAACGTAACATTATTTAACCCTGCTTTTCCAGTAGAATGTACATGATAAGTGTGTTGTTAACCAAATTTTTTTACTAAGATTGAACCGTGTAGCCAAGGATATTTTATTGAATCTTATGTCAATAATAAATACGACAAAACGAATAAAAATAGTTTGGTAAGCATTGATAAAGTTTCATGGTAACTACTCCCGATCAACAGTGAGCACAATTTGCTTCAGCTTCTGTCGGTCCACTTTGCTTGACGCGGTCATAGGCAACTCATCCATGAAGATCACTCCACCTCGCAGCTGCTTCGTATCCACCAAAGTATCTAGAAATAATAATAACGAACTGAGAAAAAAAAGAAAGTCAAAAAATATTATTTAAAAAGAAAAACCAAAAATAAAATTGTTTTAAGTTAATGTATACATCCCATCCAATGGGTAGACGTCATCCGTTGGTGACTTTCGTGGAGAATACCTTTGAACCCTGTTCTGGCTGTGTGTTCATTACCTTTGACCAAGTCCTTGACCTCCTGTGCAGTGACCGTGTGTCCCCTTTTCCGCATGACGCACGCGACGGGCAGGTCCCCACACTCGTGGTCCGGGATGCCAGTCACTGCCACGTCTAACACGCCGGGGTGCTGGCGGATCACTGCCTCTAACTCCACTGGGGATATCTGAGAGAAGCAAGCAAATAGAAATGGCACACCCACTGGCACTTGAAATCCTACCAAAACTCACAATAGCCGAGGTAATGTTGCTGCGTTCAAAATCTAGGCGTTACCTGATGGTTCCTATATTTGAGCAAAAGCTTCAGTCTATCGACGAAGTAGAAATAGTAGTGCTCGTCTCTGTAGAAAATGTCACCGGTTTTCATCCAGCCATCTTCTAAGGCCTCTGCAGTAGCTTGAGGGTTGTTGTAGTAACCCTGAAACACAAATAACACTTATACTGGAAAGGTTCAGCTTCTTATCAGGTGTAAAATGTCATGTTGTACCCCTAGGCTAGCGATAACATGACAGTTATATAAGCAGCGCTGTTGTTATCGCAAATCTCTGTGTTATCGCCTTAGTGTGGCCGAGCCTTCAGTCCTCCATATCTTTTCCTATCTACAACAAGTTTTCCTACCTCTTACCTTGCAAATTGAAGGTCCTCTCACCCACAGTTCGCCTGGCATGTTCGGCTCCATAATATCTTTCTTCGTATCGATGTCGACCAACTACAATTAAAATAAATATTTATTATAAGTACCTATACCTATATTTTAAAACATTTATTTATTTGATCAAAGTTTCTTAAGAGGGAATCACACAGGCGACTCTCCATACAAACGTAGTCCCCTATTTCCTCCCTGGATAATGCCTAATCTCTCTCTCTAATCTCAAAAAAAAATATCACCTCCAATTCATATTTCATATTAATCATATGAGGGTCATATTTTCTTTATCAATAAGTTTCTGAAAAAAAGGAAAACATACGAGCACGTTTAATAGCAGATCTGGATTTTATGAGACAAAATGGTTACTCTAGAGGCATTATCCAGGGAGGAAATAGGGGACTACGTTTGTATGGAGAGTCGCCTGTGTGATTCCCTCTTAAATGTATTTCACAAACACAAGTTATTTTTGGTTCATGGTTCAACTTATTATTACTTATCATATTATTTGAGCAGACTGTCTGAACCGGTAACTCCCACTTGTCTACGAGTGTATGACTGCGACGTCATAGAACTTTACGGGTTTTGCCATCAACTTCCAGCAGTTATCTGCTGCTAATTTTCACCATATACCTAATACATAACATACCTATTATACCAAAATATTTTTTAGTGGGTAAGTTAATGTACGTCTACGTCTACGTACCCTATAGTCAAACATCCCAACAAGCCTTCCAGTAGTTCCTCTCGCTGGATTATCATCGTAGATAGACATCCCCGCCGATTCACTCATGCCGTATGCTGTGCGCACTTTTGCATTTGGTAGTTCTTTCTATAAATATATAATTATCAAGGGGATCAATTAACTTGCTTATTGTTTGAATACAGGATCGTCGTGACTTTAAGCCATCGTAACCAAACATCAACGATTTTGAAAATAAAAATAGCATTTCAATCGAACTGAACGTTGTAGTTAGCTTTGCAGGGAACTACTAAAGTCTGCGCTAGATCACTCTTCGCATGACAGATGACGAAAAACATGAAAAAAAGATTCGAAATATATAGAATAGACTAAGCATTTATTTGCAACACAAAAAAATTGTTTTAAAACCATCATAGCGGCCGCCCGCGACTTTGCTCGGCCCGTTCCCATTACTTTTTGGGGATAAAAAGTATCCTATGTCCATCTCCTGGTTCTAAGCCAGCAAATTTTCAGCCAAATAAGTCCAGTCATTCATGCGTAATGGAAATCAAGGGAAATAGGGATTCATTTATGTATACATATATATAGGTAGATATAGATATAAGATAAAAATGGGTAAAAGATGCTGTAAAATGGAACCTAAGCACACGTGTACATGATGCCAACCCGGCGCTGGTGCCGCCGCTTTGCTGACACCGCTCCGTCACTGCGCTTCTTTGTTGTGTATACGTTCCCGAACGCACGCACGCCCCAGCGTCGCTCGCTACCGCTGCATCGCCACCGCG
Source organism: Thera britannica (assembly GCA_939531255.2). Lineage (NCBI taxonomy): Eukaryota > Metazoa > Arthropoda > Insecta > Lepidoptera > Geometridae > Thera > Thera britannica. The sequence continues at coordinate 6,495,677 of OW618039.2, read as the reverse complement.
TCGCTATTTGCCTGTGTTTGATTTTGCTTCGGCACGGACGCGATAACTGATAACTCAGCATGATGCCGGTTGACCTACATCGGTCTATTATCTCCGATAGTGTCGCATTTAATGCAAGTCTATATTTGCTATGGGGAGTTTGTTTAATGTCAGTTTTTTTCATGTTTCTGCTGATGAATCTCTGACGCGGGCTCTAATTTTAGTGTTTGAATTTTATTGGATTTATATTTATAATTAGCGGCCTGTCCCGGCTTCCCAGGGGGGGTGGACATTTATTTTTTAAACTCATAAATATAGCCTATGTTACTCAAGGTGAATGTAGCTTTCCAATAGTGAAATATTGTTTGAAATCGGCACAGTTGTTTTTGAGTTTATTCATTACAAACATACACAAAAATACAAATCTTTCCACTTTATAATATTAGTATATAGATTATATTTTAATAATATTGTATACTCACACTGCCGTGCCGTAAGTTTGTGTAAGGTATCCCCTGTTTACTAAGTAAAACAATCTTTTTATATATTTACAAAAATTTTTTTGTTACAAAAAAATTATTCATTAACTTTCATGTCTGCTGTAGGACCTACTCTACTAACTAACAGACTCTCACCCGCATCACATCAAGCAGCTGCTGTGGTACAACACTGCCTCCAGCCAAAATCAGCTCGAAGCAAGACAAGTCACACCTCTCCGTGCAAGATGGCTTAGTGAAGGAAGTCAGCATTGGAGGGCTCATTACCGTAAAGGTTGGCTGTAAGCAAAATACTCTTTCGTCATAATCACCTAAACCATAACCGAGAATGATTTGCAATAATCACTCCTATTTCTTACCTTGTATTTGTTCACGATCTCAACAAAATGATCCTCGTCGAACGGCTTTGTTGTCTGCAGACGTGTGTATCTCAAGATAGGTGAAAATATAAACTGGAGGCCAGCCGACAACCATTGGATTGGCGATGCTACTAACCCTAGTTTCAGTGGCGTTGGAAACGTTGAGAAATTTGCCCTGGGGAAATACACCACATGTAATGCATAGGTATAGAGTTCTTCAATAGTGAGGTTCAAAAGATAAGTAGCAGTCTACGACTGAGCATGCTTACCCATAGCAGGCTTATCTGTTCTTTGTGTTCCTCTTGACCTGATTATCATACATGAAAACTCCTACATTGTAGTGATCCTGAAGTCTCTCGGGCACACTAAGAGGTTTCAAGAGGACGATGATTTACTGGAGATGGGTGATGGGAAGAGAATGCGTATTGTGGAATCTCTATTGTTAGAGGACTGGGATATATAATACTTATAGCCAAAGAAAATTACCAAAAATAGGGAAGTCCTATAGTCAGGTTCTTATGCGTTAGAGAGGTAGACTTCGGCAAACCTGTGGTTCCACTCGTAGATGTTAGATACGCAATTGATTCCGCAGGGTCAAGTTTCGTCGCTCTAAAATTAAAATATTCTTGCAGTAAGCACTATCCACTCATAATATAGCAATTACTGTAGGATTTTATTAAAACCCTTAAAACTTACTCAAAAGTAGAAGCATTAGCATTCTTCCCAAACTGCTTCAGTAAATCAGAGAAAGTCATAAAATGACTTCCTTCGTCGTAAGCAATAACCTTGGCATCCAATTTGATGTTCTTAAGAGCAGTTTCAACACTCGAACTCCTCTCGCTTTGGCAAAAGATTATCTTTGCTTTGTTGATGTTGAACATGCTTTCAAGTTCCGCTGAAACAGATTACAATTAAATATATATAAATATTTTAGGACAATCCACACACCACTATCTAGTCCCAAACTAAGCAGAGCTTGTACTGTGGGAACCAGATAGCTGATATATTACTTAAATCCTTTTTTTTTTGTAAATACATACTTAGAATACAATGCAACACCCAGACAGAGAACAAATATCGATGTTCACCATACAAATATTTGTTCTCGATGGGGATCGAACCCACGACCTACGGCGCAGAAGGCAGAGTTACTACCAACTGAGCTGAGATGCCAGTCGAAATTTATCATGGTAATGGTGGTTTTTTTTTAAACCTTCATGTTCATGTTTGGTTTTTGTGAAGTTCATCCACCAGATCTGCTAATGACTGATACTAATGGACATGATCAGTAAAAATTGAGTAACTCATACCAACTGACGAGAAGGGATCCAACGGTGCTACAATAACTCCTAGATAAAACGCCGCGTACATCGGAATGCACAGGTCTAAGTGATTGGGAGCCATCACGACGATCACATCTCCCTGCTTCAGACCAAGCTCCTTGAAACATTCGGCGCATCTCACACTTCTCTCCAACACTGACTCAAAGTTTTCTGACTTGCATGTCGCTGCGTTGATCTGTAGAAATACACAAGTCAAATGCAACGGGATCAACGGTTATTCGTAACGGCAACGAAAGTTATGTACTGCTTCATAATAAGTAGTATAGGTTTCAATTTATTAACATAATGACGCCAACATTTATTTCGCGCCCTCGATCAAAAATACCTGTAAAACAAACTCGGGAGCATCCTTGAGGCTCTGTAGGATGAGTTTGCCCAAATGATGCCTGTCACTGGGTATGCCCGTCTTTGCCACAATTCTTGAAGCCAGCTCACTCATGAACCAGTGCACTGCATCACCAGCCGTCTTCAACGGAGCCATGTTTATAAAGAAGAATAAGTGTCGCGAGCTAAAATGTATTATTTTTTAATTGTGAAAGTTTAAAACGTCTGTGCCAGACACTAGCGAATGCAGCATGTAATAGATAATTGGCACGATGATCAATAAATACACAAGTAAGCTATCAGAAGAAACGAAAATAACATTATCTCATAGACCTTGAAACTCTTTGCTTCGGTTTCAGTAGATTAGATACCTTTTCCTGCACGTAACTCTCTTTTCAACAGACTTCAAATAAAAAAAAGCGGCCAAGTGCGAGTCGGACTCGCCCATGAAGGGTTCCGTAGCAGTAAGTTATATCTAGTAATATCTAGAAGTTCTAGTAGTTCGTCGAAAGGTACATTGCAGATTACGATTAATGATGCATTAAAAAAAACTACTAACTAGATTTCGTTAAAACTAAATATCGTCTACACATAGGTACATCACGTGTACATCATATATATTTTTTAGTTTCATCATTCTCTTATTTTAGAAGTTACAGGGGGGGGGCAACATTTTACCACTTTGGAAGTGTCTCTCGCAAAAACTATTGAGTTAAGAAAAAAATAATATTAGAAACCTCAACAGCATTTTGAAGACCTATTCATAGATACCCCACACGTGTGGGTTTGATGAAAAATAGTTTTTTGAATTTCAGTTCTAAGTATGGGGACTCCCAAAACATCTTGACTTTAGACTGGCCTCTAGCTCAGTTGGTAGTAGCTCTGCCTTCTGCGCCGTAGGTCGTGGGTTCGATCCCCACCGAGAACAAATATTTGTGTGGCAAACATAAATATTTGTTCTCTGTCTGGGTGTTGTATTGTATTCTAAGTATGTATTTACAAAAAAAAAATGTATTCAAGTATTATATCAGCTATCTGGTTCCCATATTACAAGCTCTGCTTAGTTTGGGGCTGGGTAGTGTTGTGTGAATTGTCCACAATATTTATTTATTTATTTATTTATCTACTTAGGTACTAAGTTTCATCAGTGTAGCTCTTATAGTTTTGTAGAAAAGTGGCTGGGACATACGGACGGACAGACAGACAGACAGACAGACATGACGAATCTATAAGGGTTCCGATTTTGCCATTTGGCTACGGAACCCTAAAAAGAGTAAAAATTTGGATGTATTTTTTAATGATTTCCTTTTAATTAATCACAATAACTTCGTCATTTACTTACCAATTTGAAAAAATCTTTTTTTATTTGAAAAGTTCACTTCCAGAAAGAAAAAATAGAACTTAGGTAAAAAAGGTATACCACCTTTTTGGAAGTTCTATTTTTCCAAATTGGTCCCATAGAAATTTAAATCAAAATCGGTTTAACAGTTTAGCCATGAAGTTGGTTTCTCAAGTTTTGTAGAGTTCAATTATTCATGCTCCAAATGGTTTAAGTTTTGGAAAAAAACATAATACTTATCTAGTTGTTCATCCATTCATCTCGTTGTTTTTTCATGGAAATTAAAATATTGTCCTAGCAATGGGTTCAAAAAGTAAGAGAACTAGTTTCAAGCAAAGTTTTAATTAAAAAAACTACAGGATCCAATCAGTAAGCATAGTAAAAGTAAATAATATAGGTATTTCATGTAGTTTGTTACTCCCGATCCGAAGTGAGTACAACTTGCTTAAGCTTCTGCCTGTTCACTTTACTTGCTGCAGTCAGAGGCAGCTCATCCATGAAGATCACGCCGCCTCGCAACTGCTTTGAATCCACCAGATTATCTGGAATAAGGAAAAAAAAATGCAATGACAGAGAGAGAAAGCAAATGAAGCTCAAAACAGAAAATATTGGTAAGTACCTACGAGTCACTAACTGAAAAGAAAAGCAGGACGTAGATCTGAGTATTTCTTGGTTTTATTAGAGTCTCCAGTTTTAACCCGACTACCACCATCACCACCGCAGCATATTAGACCCGTGGCCACGGACGCATCGGTGTGTACTACATGTCGCTACAAGTTTGTATCCAACAACTGATCGTCACCGTGGATGCGAGCTGAACACGTTGGTTTAGCCTTGCCTTAACTTTCGTAAAATTCTCTTTAGAACATCTCTGGCTGTCTTAATTACCTTTGACCAAGTCCTTGACCTCCTGTGCAGTGACCGTGCGTCCCTTTTTCCGCATGACGCACGCGACTGCCAGGTCCCCGCACTCTTGGTCCGGGATGCCAGTCACTGCTACGTCTAACACGCCAGGGTGTTGGCGAATCACACTCTCAAGCTCCACTGGAGATATCTGGAATCCCAGTAAAAATCATAGCTAGAGCAATCGCTGGGAAATAAAATCAGAGTTGGGTACTCAGCTAAATCTGCCAAAAATTGTAACTTCGTTTCAAAAGTTATTTTCAAAATACATTTTTTTTATTTGAGAATTCAGTTTTACAAAAATCAAAGACTACAATGACCCTACACTAGGACTAGCTTCGGAATCTTAACTCATGGTTTTAAAATTAATTAATATATTATCAGGAAAAAATCAAACCCATTTATAATTATATTTCACGTACCTACCATTGTTATAAAAAAAGATTTTAAATAAAAGCTTCAACACCACTTGAAAGTTGACAGGAATTTTCAACGCAAGGCAAGCTTTGATGACGTAGCGCTACACCCGGATACTAAGTAGTATAATTACCTGATGGTTCCTATATTTGAGCAATAGCTTCATTCTATCGACGAAGTAGAAGAAGTAGTGCTCGTCTCTATAAAAAATATCGCCAGATTTTATCCAGCCATCTTCGAAGGTCTCCGCAGTGGCTTCAGGATTGTTGTAGTAGCCCTGAAACACAATATGTTTCATCATCATCATCATCCACAGCCCGACTTCACCCACTGCTGGGTATAGGCCTCCCTTAGTTTTTATGTATGTAGGTCTTGCTGCAGGGCGCCCTTCGCTTCTGTAGCCGGTTCTTGGCCACCATTCGGTTGTTGTTCTACTCCACCTGTTATCACCACGCCTAGCATTGTGTCCTGCCAACTCCATTTGAGCTCAGATTCGTAATCAGATCTCCGACGTCTTAGACCTTTGTTTAAAAAATGTTTACAAATACATTTACCAAAAGAACATTAAGATTTACACAAATTACTGGGGGGTATCGCGGGAGGCCAAAGTACAAAAATTATGATTTCTATTGACATGATAAACAAAAGCAGATAACACAGAAACAAGGAAAGTCAAGAGATAATAAACACTAATAGATATCAAAACCAAAAAAACAATTTAAATATGATGAAAACCTAATGATATCACAACGCAAGACGAGACGCATTGTGTACCTACTAAGTGTTATGGAGTAGTCATACCTAGTACTGCATAGCTATCTGTTTTGGTGTTTGTGTGTCACAAGTCGCAAGCTATAACAAAGACTAAAACAGGGAAGCTGAACTAGAATTGGCGTTTACAAAATGCGCCATGGATGACAATGGGTAATCTGCAGACCGCGTAAGCAAAAGCGTTTTTGCTTTTCTGCGTGCAGGCCAGTGAGGTACTCTGTCAAGCCTCATGCATAGGTTTTTTGACAGTTCTCCAATGAAAAATTACACAAATCTATGCTTGAGGCTCGACTCAGACTCAAGCACTGTTTCTGCCTTTAAACGGGCTGTAGCCTTGCGATTAGATTTAGATTTAGATGCCATCGAAATCAGTAAGATGTACCTGAGTCTTGTAGTTTTTGATTTTGGAAATTTTAAAAGTAGGTAGATCGAAATGGTTCGTGTACACACCACATGCGTGTGTCTTTCATTTTAAAACCTAGTTTTACCAAACCATGCCACAAGCAAACTCAGTCTGAAAAACAGGTGCATTGGCGCATATTACCTTGCAAAGCGTGGGTCCTCTCAACCACATTTCACCTTTCACGTTGGGCTCCATAATATCTTTCTTTGTGTCGACGTCCACCAACTGCAAATAAAAGATATCCTAGTAGTTATAATGTATTTATGCATCGAGTCTCTTTCTTCTTTGGTGGTGTAGAGTGCATCAGACTGTCATTTGCCATCAATTTTCCACCGCTTTTTCCATATAAGTGATCAAAGACTTCGAAACTTTCAGTGGATATGAACGTACCCTATAATCAAACCTCCCTAAGAGCCTTCCTGCAGAGCCTTGCGCTGGATTATCGTCGTAGAGGGAAATCCCCGCCACTTCACTCATGCCGTATGCTGTGTGTACTGTGGTACTTGGCGCTACCTCCTGAAACAATTCAAGAGAGTCAAATAACTTACTTTTTTCATCAGTAAACAGCCTTGAAAGTAACTATTTTTAGTTTCGTTGGAAAAATTACGATAATACGTTTTATTGTATTAGTCCAGTAGAAATATAATATTTTTTCCACAATACCTTCGATAATTCTAAAGTTTTTTATTTTCTCTGGGTGGATAACTTTAGTGAATTCATTGCTATGTACAAAAATGCTAACAGTTTAGAGCTATGCAATAGGTATTAAGTAGTTATTTCCTTTTATTTCATATTACAACAATAATATAAAATTTTAAATTAAATGATTTACTGTTTCTTTATTAATACCATCTAAACTATATATTCGTGGAAATGCTAACAGATAGGTACTGTGGAACAATGGAAAACTGAAAACTCATTCAATAAAAAAATTAAGTTTCTCAAAAATTTCCTATACGCTGATAGGTATTGGTTACACCATACAACAAAAGTCCTAACAACTGAGTAATATGCTGCACAAGTAATTATATTTTTACTTTGCGATATGCGAAATATTGAATTTAAATTTATAATTTTGTGCCTACATATTCGTAATAAAAAACTATGCTGTACCTGCAGCATATTACTCAGTTATTAGAACTTTTGTTGTAAGGTGTAACTAATACCTATAAACGTATAGGAAATTATTTGAAAAACTTATTTTTATTATTGAATGAGTTACGGGACATTTTCAGTTTTCCATTGTTCCACAGTACCTATCTGTTAGCATTTCCACGAATATATAGTTTAGGTGGTATTAATAAAGAAACAGTAAATCATTTAATTTAAAATTTTATATTATTGTTGTAATATGAAATAATAGGAAATACCTACTTAATACCTATTGCATAGCTCTAAACTGTTAGCATTTTTGTACATAGCAATGAATTCACTAAAGTTATCCACCCAGAGAAAATAAAAAAACTTTAGAATTATCGAAGGGCATATTCTTCTGGCTACTGGACTATATAGTCCAAAACATTTTCTATATGTATACATCTCAAGGGGTACCTATACATGTACGATATTTAATTTTGCCAACCTTTTTAACCGATGCAAAAAAATGCCTTCAAAATCATCCAACTAATATTATTACCAAATTATATGACAAAAATGATTAAAAAAAAGAAAAGAAAAACATTTTATTGACCTTATGAAAGAATACTACAATGGGTACCTCCTACCTACTGCCAACTTATACTTACTTAGACATAAAAAAGAAAAGCATAATTTAAAACAAAAAACAGAAAAAAAACCTTAAAAACTAGTTACAATAAAAAAACAGGTAGGTAGGCACGTGCCATGCTGTGTAAATAAAGGTCAATTAGATTTGATTAAGAGTCATCATGATGATTGATGAGTTGATGACCATTCAAATAATAAAATAAAAAAAACTTGTACTACCTAATTTTTTAATACGTGTCCTACGATGCACTGCCCTGCGTCCATCAACTTGAGGCATACATGTTCAGCCTCACTTGCCAGTAATTTCACCGGCACCCACCAAGCTCACCCTTCAAACCGAAACACGGAAATGCTGCTTCACTGTAGAAACAACACACATGACATGTTTATGTGATTTGACATGTCGACTTCATTTTTATTATTATTTTTGAATAGAATAACTTTTGATTTGACATGCCTACAATTATATTTTTGACAATTTTAATATCATTATAATGTAGGTAAATAGGTAACCTTTCTAAATTATAATTTTTGCACACCGAAATTGTAAAAATATGTGATACACTTTAAACACTTGACATCTAATGTACTTTCCACCATGTTTTTAAGCAAATAAACGTATGAAATGAAATGAAATGAAATAAGTATATATGGTGGTGGTGGTGGATGCCTACCTACTTAAATTTCGTACAATGATGTAATGAACTAATGACTGAAGTAAAAACTGCAATGCGTTATGACTTTCATATTTCATATCATCATTAATTAGACGATGATGTTCCCTGTCTTAAGTACATTTAAATGCATTTTATCTCTCATCTTTTCACCTCCAATCAACTTTATTAATCAACTTTATTATGTAAATTTATTGCTGTATGTACCTATAAATAAAATTAAAATGTAAATATTTTGGTTAACTTAGATTTATTTAAATTGATGCGGAGGGAGTGTAGAGTAAGTGTAACTGCAATCCCACACCGATATACCTCTAGATCAGGGATTCCCAAAGTGGTCGATATCGACCCCTTGGGGTCGATATTGGTTTCCTAGGGGTCGACATAAACAAAAACTGATTTTGGGGGTCGACAAGGTCTAAAAATCGATTCCTATTAAATTAACACAAGTTCTTATTTCAAACTTTCAAGATAGGTAGGTAGGGACTGTATTGTTTATGTTGTGTGTTACATGTACAAAGAATAATTATTTTTTTGTAGGAAATAGCATTGTTGTAGTAATGTAAAGTCTCAAGTTAACTACGTTACTCTCAACGTACGTTTATTTTGTTAAATTTTTTTGAGAAAATGAAGTCAATTTTACTCACTTAACCAAGAGCAAAGTTTTCCAATTGTTACCTTAGTACCTAGGTATTTTGTATCAATAGGAAAAAACGAAAGATAAGCCCCCTTATTCATAATGGTCTGCTAACTTAAAGCATTGCTAATTCTCACTCTGTCTTCTTCTATTGACCTAAGTCGAGAGAGACCTATGAAAAATAGCACTCTGTTGCTGCTGTTTTAAGTTAGCGGGCCATTGTGAATAAGGGGGTTGATCTTAAAAGTAAGTAATTTGTCCATAGGGGTCTGAGGTAACTGTTCATTTTGGAAAAGGGGTCACTTGTCCAAAATAGTTTGGGGATCCCTGCTCTAGATAGTTCGCTTACATATTATGCTAACAAAACTCAAATAAACACTCACCCGCATCACATCAATCAGCTGCCGTGGTACGGCACTGCCTCCGACAAGCAATAACTGGAAGCACGACAAGTCACACTTTTCCGTGCAAGATGGTTTTGTGAAGGAAATCAGCATTGGAGGGCTCATTATCGCATAAGTCGGCTACAAATAAATTTATACTTGTACGTCATCTCATACGAAATTTTGACGAATATAATAGGAATATATAGGTACTGAATGATAGTTATACAGGGTTATTCATAATTAGCTGCAAATACTCTGGAATTAGGTTCAACAAATAAAATAAAAAATCTTTATGAAATGATTTTTTTTAAGTTTTGTTATGAAAATCCCGAGAAAATCGATAAAGAATATCCTTTGGAATCATTGGCGCCTGACCTATTTTGACCTTTGATCCGCGCCCGCGCGCCGTGAGCGACACTGCGTTCAGTCACCGTCTGGGTGGGTCATCGTCCTGTTCTCCATGGCAATCATTATGCAATAGCCGTAAAGAAATTAATAAAAATAAAATTTTGATACAAAACTTAAATCAAAACTTAAAAAAAAATCATTTCATAAATATTTTTTATTTTATTTGTTGAAACTAATTCCTGAGTATTTGCAGCTAATAATGAATAACCCTGTATATTATGTTTTATTTTATTTTGTATTTAGTTTTAACGTGTAAACACACCTACACCTACACATACGTGTAGGTGTAGGTGTGTTTATGTACTATGGACTTTATAATTTATTTATGAAAGTAAGAAATAAAAATATTGAACTGAATACCTATGATGCCGTGTGAATCAGCACCTACCTTGTATTTGTTCACGATCTCAATAAAATGCTCCTCGGTAACCTGCTTTGATGTCTGCAGACGCGTGTATCTCAAGACAGGCGCAAGCAGAAAGTGGAAACCAGCTGAGAGCCATTGAATAGGTGATGCCACTAGCACTAATTTTACTGGCGTTGGAAACGTGGAGAAACTTATCCTGGGGGATATTATATCACATGCATAACTTTAGGGTAATGTTCTTAAAATAAGTGTTATTTTTTATTGGTAGCTTAGCCTATATATATCGTCGTTGTGGTGCGAGAAGTAACTAAGTGCAAAAAGCTAGTCTCAAGATAATCGCGTTTTAAAGTTTTTTTGTTCTTAAAATGGGTGTAACTTATCAACACTTATAGTTACAAAAGAGGTTTCTTCATATAAAATATAGATAATTTTACCTTACACACTAACTTTCAACAAATTAATGTAAGTAATTATATGGTTACTGAGATACATAACAAAAAGTAAGTTAATTAATTCTGGCATACACATTAACGTAATACCTTGATTAAATATTACTTAATAATATGATCTGTTGATGACTCTTACCGGACAACAGAATTTCATTTCATTCAATAGCTTTTTATCTGCAAGAAATCACTAAGTGACTTTAGTGAGCAGTGCAACCCCAAGACTTGAAGAATATTGTTACAGTCCGGCAAGTATAACTTGGCGGGTCTGAAGCTAGCCGTTTGGCCAATCTTCCATCAGTCATTGGCCATTAACGATCGAACAGCTCACTTCAGACCCGCCAAGTTATACTTGCCGGACTGTAAGTAAAGTGATGAACCCTTAGGTGATTTTTGTAGACAGATTTTTGCCTCTACGGGTAGTTATGCACTTCTGACATTCGATCGTGTATTATCTACAATTTTAGCAAAATCTACTCTTTTACATTCTGAGAAGGTAGGTACATAATGGGTTTCAAAACACTTTGGCATCAATAACTCATTTTGGCAAAAATGTCACTTAGTGACTTCTCGCACCACAACGACGATATTTCAAACACACTTGATGAAAGGTTAAGATACAGCCTAAGATTGAGTGTACTCACCTACTAATAACCATATTTTTATACCTAAATTGGAAACCTAACTTCTACATCAAAGCAATCATGAAAATAAGGACGGTAAAGAGTGTCAGTCAGAGAGAGAATCAAATGAAAATTACCATATGTAAGGAAATCCTAGTATCAGGTTCGTGTGCGTTATAGCAGCAGACTTTGGCAGACCAGTGGTTCCACTCGTAGATGTAAGGTAAGCAACGGATTCAACTGGATCGAGGTCCGTCGCTCTGAAATATTTTTTAATTTATGTTTTATTGAAAAACTGTTTATTCATATTTTAATAGTCATTAGTATACATTCTAAAATATACTTAAATGTTGCAGCATCAGCGTTGTTCCCATACTGGTTCAGGAAATCAGCGAAAATCATACAATCGCTTCCTTTATTGTAAGCTATAACCTTGGCATCCAAATTGATGGTATTTATAGCTGTTTTAACATTTGAACTCCTTTCGCTTTGGCAGAAGATTATCTTTGCTTTGTTGATATTGAACATGCCTTCGAGTTCCCCTGAAAAGTATGACATTGGTCAACATTCTTTGCAAACCAGATCAAAATAACGAAAGTTCATATAAAGCTGAGTCATATTAATCAGCTCACTGTCATCGTCACTAGCTGTAGTTTTCTCGGAACATACAATTGCAAACACATCTTTGGGAAATGGGTATAGAAATCATTTCAAATGATCTAAAAGTTTCCGCTCTATACCTAACATAATCACAACTACATCAAAATCATTCTCCTAAGGCTTCGTTAATCACGGACTCAGACCTTAGAAATTTGAACTTAGTTCCCAGCTCTAGAAGTTACGCTAGACAGCAATGCAACATGAAAACTCCTCCCAAAGTTCTTTTACGTTCCTCACAACACGTACAAATCAGGTAAGATTAGTAAGGGAGAGTTTTTTGACGCTAGCTCTTATAGGATATTGCTGACTATGTTAAAATTGTTAGGCTGATATTGGGCATGAAAAGTAAAATAGCTGTCTTGCTCATACCCACTGAAGAGAAGGGATCCAACGCTGCTACAATAACTCCTAGATAAAATGCCGCGTACATCGGAATGCACAGGTCTAAGTGATTGGGAGCCATCACGACAATCACATCTCCCTGCTTCAGACCAAGCTCCTTGAAACATTCAGCGCATCTCACACTTCTCTCTAACACTGATTTAAAGTTTTCTGACTTGCCTGTCGCAGCGTCTATCTGTAGAAATAATAGGGCAACAAACAGGAAATATTTGAATAGTCGTGGCATAGAATTTGACCTGGATTTTACGAAGATGTCGGTACACCACATTCACCTACCAAATTTCTTGCAAATAGGATCAATAAATAGTTATTTATTTACCGTTAATTTAAAATAAATCCTTTATAAAAATACACGAAAAACATACGACGCCAAATTTCTCCAAGTTGCCATTATCATCATTTCACTCTATAGACTCTATCATAAATACCTGCAAGACAAATTCAGGGGCATCTTTGAGGCTCTGTAGAATCAGTTTGCCCAAATGATGTCTGTCACTGGGTATACCCGTCTTTGCCACGACTCTTGAAGCCAGCTCACTCATAAACCAGTGCACCGAATCACCAGCCGTTTTCAACGGAGCCATGTCTCAAAAGCAACGAAACTATTATATTTATTTAAAACATCCGTGCGATTCAACCGTCACCGCAGCATTAAATTATGTTTACATTTATATCATCGTGTGGTGATAAATCACTCACTACGTACTCCGAAAACAAATTATCTCAACGACTTGAATCTCGAACTAAAAATACATAAAAAACAGACTGAACTAACTTACTACGCCTCTTACTTGGCTTTACAAACGGACCCTAGGGCGATACGATTGATCAGCTTTGTCAAGTTGAGCGATTTGGCTCTTGCGTTCGTAAGAGCTACACACGTTACGTAACGCTTTGTAAGTGTTACGTTTGTTGCATGTTACTCATTGTACCTCCCTATACCTTTGTTTGATACGCACGCAAGTAACTCGTGTGAGTGAGCACAGTGTCTCTGCCCAGCCAGCTCAGCCCAGCATGCGAGTACAAAAAGCGAGTAGCTGCCTACCGTTTAGTAGCTCGCAACGTGTAAACTATCCATAAATCACTATCACTGATAAAAGAAGGAGTATTACATAAGTATTTACTGATAATATAATTCAATAATAAACTACAGAAAGTAATCTTTGTTTGACAAAGCATAAGAAATATCATTATCATTTTTGCACTGTAATCATACCCTAGCCTTGAATCGAAAATGATAGGTCGTGCCCCGAGGACGCCATTAACCATCATTACTGACTAAATAATGTACACGTTAATACATATTTGAGGATGCTCGTTGTGTTCTACTCAATTGTCCCAGTTAAGGGACTTACAGACTATCATTTTGTTAAGGAATCTAATAGCATCTATTGTAGATGATTTAAGCGTCAGGGGCAACTGGTGATTACTCATGCCCCTACTTACTGGTTAGCTAGTGCCTGGGACATGGTTTTTGGATGGAATAGGCTTGCCCAGCACATAAAACATTCTGACAGCTTAGTCGGCCTAATCCACAAGAAAGACCTCGTCAATACGAGCGGAGCTGACTAAGCCGCGGGGTTTCTCACGATGTTTTTCTGCACCGTTTGAGAGCTATCATTGTGATGACTGGATTCGAATCCGCGACCATAGGATTGGAAGGCGGGGTTATTACCACTAGACCACCAGTGCTTTCATAGGAACCTTATATAGATTTAATTATGTCCTAAAAGTTACACAGTATGTTTGATTGAACCCACGACCCTCCCTCTATGCGCTAACCATTGTGCTATAAGATCCCAACGAATAGCAAAACTCATAGGAATTTGTTAATAAAGTATTATATAATTCTCTCCATAGATATCTATGCTTATGGCTCCACCTTCTCATACCACCACCATCATACCCTACCATGCACCTAGTTCGTAATGTGAAGGTATATTTTGGCTGGTTGGATGAAAAGAAGTTCTTCTAACATCCTTATGCAAGCTGAATAAGAATAATCTCCAAACTCTGGTCGGTACTGTCAAACGGTGAAAGAAAACATCGTGAGGAAACCGGCATGGCATAGAACCTAAAAAGTTTGAAAGCATGGTGTCAAATGCACAAAAGGATGGAAGGACCACACTGAAGGTGACGAAACAACAAGATGAATAACACGATATAATTATTTCTATGGAATAAACAAATGTTACTGCATTTATGTACGAGCACCCTTATGGGAAACTTGTACTAGTCTCTAAGTATACATTCCATAAATGTCACGATACCATTGGCAGTGGCTCAGTCGGAAGCTAGTCGTTTGCATCGAGCACTGGATGCTAGTGTACCGTGTCCCTACCTTAGTCATACCAGGTACTTGAGACTTATTCAAGGGTATCGTGTTTCAGAATCTTCACAGCGAAATAGGTATACAGTTTTTTCGTGATGTGTGATCAGATCAGTTTAAGACTCATTGGTAATTAAAAACCGGAAGTCATTTCTGATGCTAGGGCTACATTAGCGGGCTATGGCGAATATTCGTGTTAACGCGATGAATGTGGCCGGGTACATCGTGTCTTCGCGTAGTATTCGGACGAAGACGATGTAGTATCGGGGAGCTGTCGGTAAACTGGCGCGAATCAAAGGGATTTGTCGCGACAATATTCGCTTAGGTGGCTACATCTACGTCATTTCAGTGTCATCCAGACTTTGAACCGAGACGGACGTGCATTTATTTTTTTACACTATGGAGTGGAGTAACGAAAAAGTGTTAGAATTCATTCAATTTTATGAAACTGAGAGTATTATATAGAATCATAGTGACCCCAACCATAAAAAAAAACACTTGGTACATGATGCGTGGATTCGAATTAAAAATATGCTCAGTTGGCCTACCACAGTAGAAGAAATGAAGAAGAAAAAAGATTCATTGGCGGCAATGGTTTAGACTGGCACAGGTTCGAGGTAGATGGCACAAACTAAGGGAGGCCTATACCCAGCAGTGGGTGAAGTCGGGCTGTGGATGATGATGATGATGATGATGAAGGCATACTACAGAGCCCATCTCAATAAAATTAAGAAATCGATTAAGACACAATCCAGCACGATGCATCGCGTCAACTCGACACGAATCTTCGCCCGCCTTAATGTAGACAAGAACATCGCCTATACCCGAACACGATGTTTTTGTCGCGCCAACGCGACACGAATCTTCGCCCGCTAATGTAGCCGAAGCATGATGAGTAGCTGAACTGAGATACCTACAATCGAGAGATTCAATACCTTACTGCTGGATTATTGATTTTAAAAACATAATTAAATCTTAAGTATCTGCAAAGAAGATCTAATAAGGTAAAAAAAGATAGCTAAGAACAATAACTAAGAATATAATTATGTATAATATAATATGATGACTAAAAAAAATTATGATAACTACATAAAATAAGATGTAATAATGTAACTAGGTATTTTCAGCGCATCTAAATCAACCACACACTTTAATAGACTAAGTATAACTTTTAATTCCAGCTAGAAATGTCTAGGTTTAAAAACATATTGAAGAAGGAAATAAATTTCTTAAGTATGAAAAGGAATAATGTAACAAATCTTTCCAGAATGACAATTCGAGCAAAGAAGAATATTTTGTAAAGAGCCCCAGTTAGAATAACGCTTGAATACAGAAGTACCTACCTAATGATATAAATTACCAAACGTGAACAAACGAAGCGCAACCATTTTAGTGCAAGCGATAATAGGCAGTCCCCTCTAGTCTTACCACGTATTACCAGTTGAACTACTGGAAACTTTGATTCGTCCGTTTCCAGTCAGCAGTCTAAGTCTAACCCGTAGTTCTACCAGTAGGTATACGTAAATTTAAACGTTTTTCAGTAAAATGTCGAAGTTCGTGAATGACTCCGTCCATTGGTACATAAACGAGCTGACTTCACGTATCGTAGCAGAGTCAGGAATCCCCACGGATCGGTACCACCTCGGAAAGATCATGATGCAGTGCATGAAGGATGACCCTGATCTGGTCTTGCAGGTAAACTACTCTTATCGAATAGTGAGTACCTAATCTCTTTACTTATCTAATCAGCCTGCATTCACCCACAACTGGGTACAGGTCTCTTCTTGAGCACACCACTCTCCAGCAATTTCCCACGGTCTTGACAATATCATCTGACCATGCTGGTGGTCGTCTGCAAAAACGAGTTGACCTTGTTTATCAACACAATGTCGCGATGCACTAATGCCCAAGTCATTGTCATTAAATTTGATTTGCAACCTCAAATTACCACTAATTTAAGGTTGCAAATTGGTGGTAATTTGAGTTTTTTTGGTTTCCCATGGGGATAGGTATAGATCACCGATTTCCACTTGCTATGATCCTGTCATACCTCTTTTGCTTCATTCAATCTCATAACATTCTTTAAACATGCTCGTTGATTTAGGGTAGGTACTTTGACCTGGACTTTCTCTAAAACGACTGTTATCTGGTCTATATACGTACGCTGAGGTCTTCCCCCTTGCATCAGTTCCTATTCACATTCGCCTGATGCACATACACGGGATTTCAAAAATTTTGAAATTGAATTTCCAGTCTAACGAAACATTTGGAAAACGTTAGTTGGATTTAAATATGTTGGATTTGGTTTTTCGAAGTAGTTCGACCCTGTTAGTGTGTTTGCGAGGCCTAGAGCTCACAGCGCCACATACCAGATACCAGATACCAGATAGGTATATGGTTGAAACTGTGGATATCGAAAATGAAGAAAAGTATTTCTTCTCCAGACAGATGGAGCCACCGATGAGTCTGAGACTAATGGATCTATTCTATCCCGCGCCATGCGATGCGCAACTAGTCTCAGAAACCTAGGTCTACAACCTGGAGATGTCATGGTGCTCATGGCACCCAACCATATAGACCTAGCTATTCCATTCTACGCTGCTCTGTTCTGCGGGTTCAGTATTGCTGCTGTAGACAGAACTCTTGGACTCAGTAAGGAGACTTATCTTTCGTTTGCACTATTCCCTGCTCCACACGTTATCTCGAATGTTAGTTATCTAGCCAACGTTAGTTGGTAAATCTCAGCGGATGCTTGCCTGATTAGTATTTGTATCTGCACTATTAGTATTGGTGTGTATTTTATTCGAAGAAACGGACCTGATACCTGGCCTGACCCTGGCCAATACAGACGCGGCTGTATTAGACATCATATTGTTAATCGACAAAATACGTGAAGTGTAAAGGTTGTATTCCAATCTCGGCAGCCCGCAGCAGTGTTGCCGCACTACTGGTCCCATTTTCTACAGGCATAGACGACATAACATTCCGAGCTGGGCAGCAGTGGTGCGGCAGCAGGGTCGCAGCAGCTGGCTGCACTTCTGCGCGACACTGATGTCACCCTGCCGAACGCATTGATTTTGTTCAAAAAAAATCAGCGCGACACATAAAGAGTGCTGCGGCAACACTGCTGCGATAGCATTGCTGCCTGCTGCCGAAATAGGCATATCTTAAAAATTATAATACCCAGGAAAGGACAAGGCCCCCATCAAATATTTATTCGTTCGAAGGATAAAAAAATGTTCCTTAATATCATGTTACTTGTATGTAATTAAACAAAGTATCGTCATTCATAATAATTTACTTAATAATGTGGTGGTAAGTGGCATGAAACTTTATCAGCTTGTCCTTAATTGCCATTTAAATTATATAGAACTGCGTGTAACCAGACCTACTATCATAGTCGGCTACAGTTTTTTTCTCTCTCTCATTGACTCCGGTCAAAGTCAAAAATCATTTATTATCTTACCTTTCTACTATTATATTTTTCTCTTTTGTCAAATGTTGTAATCATATATTTTTGGTCAATCCGCGAAGTACTTTCCTAGCTCTACATAAGCATATAATAAACTACCTAGGAGGGGGATGCTTATGAATTTTGCAGGTGAGCTTCAATCCACATTCTCCGTAAACCGTCCCAGGGTAATCTTCTGCCAAAGTGAGAAGGCACCAGACATACAGATTGCACTGAACGAACTAGATCTGAATGCACAAATCGTGATCTTCGATCGAGGAGACTACTTGCTAAACTTCAACGACTTTATGACCCAGTATGGAGACGATACGACTGTAGAGGATTTCAAGTAAGACTGATTCAACTTTGATAATTTCATCAGATGTGAAATCACTGACATTAACAAAGAGGTTATCTTTCAGATGTGAAGAATTCGACCCTTCAGATACTATAGCGTTTCTGATCGCCACCAGCGGTACCACTGGTCTACCCAAATCTGCTGCTGTTACTCACAAGAACATTGCTATAACATGCCCTTATCTATGGTAAGGACCTTACTTACCTAAGACTGGGTATGCAGGACCCTGTAGCAAGAGTTCACCTCAGTTTATGCTTGTACCTACTACTCCAGATATTCCTTCCTCCAAGTAACAGTAAACAAGAGTGCATGTATAGCGAGACGTATTGTCCGGTTCCGACATGGTCGATGCAGGTTTTTTATATGCTATGTTCCGGGAACTCATCTCGATATGCTCTGTTAAGTTTGCAAGAAGATATTTCCACAATCAAATTTCCTGTTTTTCAGGTGTAGGCACCGGACTTTTCCTGGTACAACTCGCCTAGCGCTCCTCGGCTCACCTCTGCAATGGCTGACAGCTATCATGACGTTTGTCACCTCCACCATTCTACGCTACCCTCGTCTGGTATCCTCAGAACCTCTGACGCAGGAGCATTCATATTATCTCATCAACAAATACAAGGTACTTGGAAAACTGAAAGATTATCTCTTTAAGATCGTTAGCTAGAATCAAGTCGTGTATTGATATAGATTTTTCGATTGGAATAATTGATCAGCAGGTACATAACTACTCTCAATAATTGTCGATGAAAGTCAGTAGACTATATTTGACCCAAACTTTTGGTTCTTATTATCTTCTCTGTATCTGGTGTGTGTCTGTGTGCGCCTCGTGGTTCAGTCAGGGACAAGTAGAGGGACAAGACCGCGTGGAAGATCTCTATGCGAAGATCTCTAAGATCTCTATCTATATGCGCTGGGCTGATCAGGTCAAGTCAGCAGTGGGAGGAACCCTACAAGAGTGATCCTGGGTGACGAGCTGACGACAAGTAGAGAGAAGTAGCGAGATATCGTGAGGCGTGCCATAGCCCCTGATAAAAAGAAAACATAATATATTCATGACGACCATGACCGCTCTGACAAGAGTGAAGCGACTGAGAAGAAGAGATTCTTTCAAAGTCAGTCAGTCAAAGTCAAAGTGTTTATTGCATAAAATACATGTTGAAAAAGGTGGTAAATTTATAAATGTTCAATGTATTCTACCTAAAACTAAGCGTGCAATATCTTCTCTGTGGTCCTAAAGAGAATAACCATAGAAAATTATTGAGAGGTAACATGTTACTTTACAGCCAACGTTCACAATCTTGAGTCCCACAATGATGACGACACTCCTGAAGCCAGGAGACCGCGATCAATGTGACTTCACCTGCTTCGACCTTATTATGCTTGGAGGCAGCGCGGTGCCTGATGACTTGATTGACGAAATAAAGGTAGCACTATCCATTTTGAATTATTTTTGCCGAGTTGTTCTCTGAAAACCAATTAGTTTGCTTGAAATTCTAAAAATAAATCACTAGAAATTATTGCTGAATCATGGTACACTGCTAATAAGCAGAGTACCATGATTCTGCAATGATTTATAAATGATTTACCAACAGGTACCAATTTACCAATAGGTAATGACCACAGAAATATAAATAGTATACCTACAGAAGAACTTTATTGTGACATGTTTCTGGGAATGCCAACTGGAAGTGAAAACTTGACAAACAGCAATCCCCCGACTTTTGGCGAAGTTTGTCGTTCTTTGCCGAAGAGGTGACGAATTCGTGACGAATTCAATGTTTATTCCCCCTAAAAAAATGATCAAAAAAGATTTCAGTTCAAAATTGTGCAATCATATAGGAACTAATTTCAAACCGGGCATCCATTCACATCTCTTTTGCCTAGGACATCAGCAAACCTAAATTTGTTTTGTATAGTTTTGTATCGAACTTGGCGACTTTTTTAAGACTGTTTTTGTTATGATTCCATATTATTTTGCGATTATGTTAAGTCATCGGTGATAATAGGTAGAACTGTTTATATTTACAGCACGTGACTCCAAACACGGAAGTACTCAATGCATACGGCATGAGCGAGCTGACCAATATAGCGTTCATTGGAGACAGGGCCCCGCTAGGCTCCTGTGGGAAACCTATGGGCTGCTTCCAGTATAGGGTAATGTCTTTTACAAGCTTTTTTAATTCAAAATAGGACGAACTTCTCAAGTCTGCAGATTTTTTTTTATTAGTGTCCTTTTAAATCCGTCATTAACAACTGATTCGTTTGATTTTTTGAAAAGATAATAAGTTGGGTTAGTCCTATGAAAAAATTATCATTATCATCATCTACTTGTCAGCAAGTAGTAAGTATTTGTAATAAATTTTAATTGAAGTTTGTCAAGATCAGCATATCATTGCAACCTAAGAACCATTTGTTTAATTCAGTAGCAAAAGTACTACCAAAAATCCGTGTTTTTATTTTCAGCTGATCGACTTCGAAACAAATGAAGAAATTGTCGAACCAAATAAACCTGGAGAGCTTTGGATGAAAGGACCTGGAATATTTAAGGTGACACTCATAATGAATCTTCTCTTTCTGTTGGTGGTCTTCATCACTGCTCATAGACAGAAATAAGTAAAGTATTAGAACTAAATCTTCTGCAAAAAGCTTTTCTATCGGTTGCAATTGCCCAATCTAATATGATACATGAATAACACGTGAAACATGTTCCAGGAGTACTATCAGAACCCAGAAGCAACAGACGAGATATTCGCTGAAGACCGCTGGTTCAAGACGGGTGATATGTTCTATAGAGACGAGAACTACAACTACTTCTTCCTTGAGAGGATCAAGCTGTTGCTAAAGTATAAAAGCTATCAGGTTAGGATCACTAAGTACTTCTGTGAACTTTGCTACTATACTGATATAAAATATTACTTGTGGCTCTGGTGAGCTGTAGACCTCGTGAACACAATAAATGTGAGTAATAAACTGCATTTCGAGGAGCTATTCTGCTCATCATACTGAATATCCTCATCAGATCTTTGCCAAATTTTTATGAGACTAAATAAAAGTTAACAAAAAAAGAACTATTGAAATCGGATCCACACGGTAGGGATATCCAGTAGCCCCCAACAGACTGACAGATGGCCAAAACCTTTTTGGCCAATCTTGAAACAGAGACGCTTCGCTCGCTCGGTCAATGATTTGGGAGGGGAAGTTTCTTTGCTGCCAAGTATCAAGTTGCAAAGATGAATTCGGTGTATCAAGTTGCCTGCTGGCAAGTATCTCATATATCTTTTCCAGATATCTCCAGTGGAGTTGGAGGCAGTGATCCGCCAGCACCCCGGCGTGCTGGACGTGGCGGTGACGAGCATCCCGGACCCTGAGTGTGGGGACCTCCCAGTTGCATGTGTCGTGCCCGCGCCGACCGATGCGCCCACTCCACAGGAGATCAAGGATTTGGTTAAAGGTAAGTAATAAACACACAACCATTGCCCAGAATTTTCAGTTCCACGGAAGTTAGGCTACCAAATTCACTTGTGCAATAGAAAAGCCAAGGGAATAGAGTTCTTGGGTAACTAAAGTAACCTGAAGAGTTTTGGTGGTTCTTCCTCTTAATTCACAGGAGATAAAGGACTTGATTAGAGGTACGCTTGTGTAACAAAATAGCTGATTGAATGGAGTAATTGATCAGAAAGTGGTTGAAGCTGAAGGTTATTAGTGTGGTGACCCCTACAACATCTGGCCTCAAAGGAGATTTTAAATCAAAAAAACAATACAGAATAGAGGTCAACAAGGTAATGGAATCAGACAGTTCTTAGTGTAATGAGCTTGGCAATTGTTTCATGTATACCTAAAGATACAAAACCAAAAGAAAACGTTTTTTGGGGGTTTTAAGCTATGATATTTTTCCTTTGCTTTTATAGGATAACCTTCATAACGTTTTCAGTTAAATCTCGTTAAATTCAGTTTTAGATGATTCCTTTGTCTGTACAGAAACACTATCAGACGCCAAGCAACTCCGCGGAGGCGTTATCTTTGTACCGGCGATACCTGTGACCGCGTCCACTAAGGTGCATCGGAGGAAACTCAAGGAAATGGCACTTACTATGCAGAGGGAGTAGTAGTTTGGTAGTTATATTTCACTTTTTAAAGCGATCGTTATGCTTATTTATATGGAACAAACGGGTATTTATCGCGATTACGTTTGTTCTATATAATTCGTTATATTTTAGACTTAATTTGCAAAAATAGTAGTAAATATTTCGCTGTGTTTAGGTTTGTAGGGTGTGCTAAGTAGAAAAACACCTGCGTACAACGCCAGCCAACTTATTCTTGCTAATTTTCCATGGAATATACCAAATCTGTGATGCCGAATCTCATAGTTTAGTTAATACTTACGTAGTTTAATTCTTAATATGGTGTGAACGTGGTGGGTGAATTTGTTAACACAATATATTTAGGATACATTAAAATAAGTATAGGGCCTTTAATGCCATTGTAAAATCCCAGGTGAAAATGGGAACATCACAATACGTGCAACAATAAACATTATAACAGCTATTTAATGTAGTTTTCTATTCCCGATCTAAAGTGAGCAGAATTTGCTTCAGCTTCTTTCGGTCCACTTTGCTTGTCGTGGTCATAGGAAACTCATCCATGAAGATCAATCCACCTCGCAGTTGCTTGGTATCCACTAGAGTATCTGGAAATATTAATGTAATAGTAACGAACTGAGAAAATGCAAGAAAAAAAAGTCGAAAGAGAAATCATATTATTATTCCAAAATGTTACCAACTGAAAAGGATAGAGAATAATTATCTCAGTCATTTTTATAGGTACGTATTAGGGCATGCTCCCGGGAAGTATCAGTATCGAAAGTACCGGGAATTATCGCTGATTTTGAACTTTTCCAGTACCGGTTCTCCACGAAGGAATTCCCGATACTTTCGATACTTTCGATACTGATTACAATGATCAATTATTGGTGTTTTCTAGTACGATATAAATAAATGTTGATAAAAAACACTAGCTATGCGTTCAGTTTCACTTTTCTGTATACATTGCTAGATATTTTGATAAATTACGAACCTCTATTTTACATCATTCAGTTATTATTTCAACAATTTCGGACATGTCAAAACGAAAACAAACGCTTTTATGCCACCGCCACTGCAAAGATAATTAGGACGCACCATTGTTTTGTTTTAAGTTAAACGGCCAATAATATTGTTTAAACTTTAAACAATAGCGTTTGCCGCCATTTTGTTAGGATCTCAGTCAGTTAGTTTTGTGCAACAAACGCGAAAGGATGTGTTGTGTATTTGTGTCGTAGCAGATTCGGTAAGTTTAAATGATTTCAACTGAATTATTACATGTTTATTTTACCTGAATTGAAGATTGTTTAATATTGTATTTTAGTTAGATGTTCGTTACTATTTATGACAATATCTGTTAGAAAAAGAACGACAATAACATGAACGGCTTTCTTTACGAAAGATGGAAATGCTTTTACATTCAACTTACGCCTTGCCGATATTTCGCTATATCTTTGGTTTTAGTTCAAACAATGGTTAGGTTAGTTTTATTATCATGATTTATTGGATGTTTATGTTACAGACGACTATTGCCGTGATTTCAGCTTTGTTTAAATATAGTCAGCTTTTTACTTCCGTTTGTAATAAGGTTTTTCTTTTGGCAGGAGCAAATATAACACGATGAGTTTTGATGTTTTCACAAGAAGGTAAATCCAGTGATAAGACATCGGTTTGGTATCACTTTCTGCGAGGCATAGGCATAATAATGAAGAAATACGTGAAATAAATGAGAATATTTCGTGTATTTTGTAATTGTGCGTGGGTTAATTTACGGTTCTGAATAAAAAAATAAATCTCAATAATACAAAGTGTTTTTTTCAGTAGTTTTTCTTTCATTGTATATCTATACGGTCAGTTTTATTTAAAAAATTAAGTCAGTATCGAAAGTATTGAAATTCCCGGGAATTACCGGTTCCGAGCCCAGTATCGGACGAAAATTCCCGGTTCTGAGAATGGTTCCGATACTGCATGCCCTAGTACGTATAGCTTCGTTCTTCGGTTGCTTCAGTCTTTCTCAATTGTTAGTTATTTAGTAGGTACCTACCTATATACCTAATCTCCTGCTATTTATATTAAAAAAAACTATCCTTTTCATTCACCTATATACGGACTGCCTCCACAGCTCAGTTGGTATTAGTAGGTCTGTCATCTGCCCTGGCGGGTGTGGGTTCGATCCCCACCGAGAACAAATATTTGTGTGGGGAATATAGACGTATGTTCTCTGACTGGGTGTTCTATTGTATTATATGTATGTATTTATAAAAAAGTATTTTAGTAATATATCAGCTATCTGGTTTCCATAATACAAGCTCTGATTAGTTTGGGGCTAGATAGTCTTGTGTGGATTGTCCGCATTATTTATTTATTTATTTTATATATCTCAACCTTTTTACCACTCTTTCTATAAACATTTAAATTACAGCTAACAGATATCCCATTCATTGGGTAGGCAGACTTCCGTGAAAAATACCTTTGAGCACGGTTCTGTTTGTGTTTATTACCTTTGACCAAGTCCTTGACCTCCTGCGCAGTGACCGTGTGTCCCTTTTTCCGCATGACGCACGCGACTGCCAGGTCTCCGCACTCGTGGTCCGGGATGCCAGTCACTGCCACGTCTAACACGCCGGGGTGTTGACGAATCACATTCTCAAGCTCCACTGGAGATATCTGGAAAATACAGAAAATAATCATTCATTTACACACCACTTACACTCGACTCTGGTATTGATTTTGATATCGCGATAACCTCGACGTAGCAACCAAAAATTTAAGCGTACCTGATGGTTTCTGTATTTGAGCAGTGCTTTCAGTCTATCGACGAAGTAGAAGAAGAAGTGCTCGTCTCTGTAGAAAATGTCACCGGATTTTAGCCAACCATCCTCGAAGGCTTCTGCAGTGGCTTCAGGATTATTGAAATAACCCTAAAACATAAAATGGAAGGTTTATGGAAAGGTTCAGCTCTACGTCATGTACCTATATATGTATAACGCATCGTCTAACTGCTGTATCCAATTTTCTATACAACTGATTTGGACAAAACTTCGTAAGTATACAGATTTGGAAACTTTTGTCGCCAGGAATTTTTGATTGGATAGGTAGGTAAGGTACTTCCTCCAAAGAGGCAAAAGGAATACTATTGGTTTTTTTTTGGGTTGTTGGACTATTGGGTCTCCGCCGTAGGAGACTGAGTTTTTATGGTTATTTTTATTTAAAACCTAGCAGATTTAAGTTGAACATGGAAGTATTAAATAGAGTCGACGAGGAAAGAGCCCTCATAGAATTTGTTGAGAACCGAAAAGGAAAGATGATTGACCATCTTGTATGACATGACAGCTTTATCAGAAATATCAGCGAAGGAAAGAGAGGAAGAGGAAGACCAAGGATAAGCTACATGAGCCAAATAAAAGCAAAGAACGCTATCATGTCATCTAAGGAGGTTAAAGAAATAGAAGCCCTCAAAAGAAATACCTGGAGAAAAATGCATACATTACGCCTATAAACAGCGTTGCTCTTAAATAAGAAAAAGAAGAAGATATATTTAAGTTGGATTTATTACCAGTTAGCTGGAAGAAATCAAGTATTTACTTAACAGATTAACAGTAATCTTATCACGGTTATCAGAAAGAAACACACGTGTGGCCTCTTTCTCGATAACTCTTTCGGGTGGCAAACTATGCCACAATTTAAACATTTTTTTTAATGGATACCTTGCAGACAGTAGGTCCTCTCAACCATAGTTCACCTTTCACATTGGCCTCCATGATGTCTTTCTTTGTGTCGACGTCCACCAACTGCAAATAAAGATTAAGCTATCAATACATAACTACTAGTTACATCGGGTTTGTCCTCTGTTATGCATTAACGTACCCTATAATCAAACCACCCTAAGAGCCTTCCTGTAAAGCCTCTCGGTGGATTATTATCGTAGGTAGACATCCCAGCCACTTCACTCATGCCGTATGGTGTGTGCACTGTTGTATTTGGTGCTACTTTCTGTAAAAAATATAGAGAGAGTAAAGAAATACATCCACCACCTCCTCTGCATATACAGAGGTCATCAGCGTATATATTTAGAAACACTAATATACATTTACCCGCATCACATCAAGCAGCTGCTGTGGTACGGCACTGCCCCCGACTATCATGAACTCGAAGCAAGACAAGTCACACTTCTCCAAGCAGGATGGCTTGGTGAAGGAAATCAGCATTGGAGGGCTCATTATTGTAAAGGTCGGCTGAAAATAAATTAAGTCGAAAACGCTTGTAATGTGGTGGTTATTTGACAAACTTCGTTGAGCAAAGTTAATTTTGTGGCGCTAAGGCCGCAAAGTTGTATGGGATTTCATTCCTGGTAAGTTTTAGACACCAGCAATGTCCTTAGAGAGAGGCGCACTTCAAATCCTTTCACCACGCTTGGTTCAAAAGAATCAGTGACACGATAAGAGAGAGAGGAGTAGAACAAGCGTTGTTGCTTAATTAAACAAAAAAGTGCGGTGGTGAAAATTTATAAAAACCTCAGACTTTTCGGTCTTGGCCCTTATTTCAGCTCGTCCATCAAGGGCTGCCATGCTGACCGTGCTGTGATGGCCTGGACCTGCGTCACACTGTGCTCTCGACCATCATCAGATAGAAACACAGTCAGTACAGACCGCGGCAGTAATACTCTATTATAAATCGTTCGTATCGGTAGTAAATCTAATAGCAACAAGCAAAAGCCCATACTTTCGACTGATATCAATCTATAATAAAATCCCCGACCTCATCAAGGATGAACAAGAGAACCAGATATTTTATAGGCGCCTTAAATCACATCTTGTACAAAAATGTTATTACTCCATTGTTGAATTTAAATCAGATAATTAATGTTGACATTTAATTTAATTTAATATTTTATTGATTTTACATAATTTTGATTGATTATTTTGACATGTGATCGGTATTTGTTATTAATTTTGTGAAAATCTTATCTCTCTTGACTTTACTTTTGACTAATGTATAATGAGTAAGTATCTGATTCTGTCCATAATGATGTAAATTGTATTATAAAAATGATGACATTGCAGTGCCCAACAGGGTGCATGTACTGACTATGCTAATTTAAGAACAAGTGCTATATATTTTGTGTACATGCAAGCAATAAATAAATGAAATGAAATGAAAAATAAACCATAACAGTGTACATTCTTATGGCTCACCTTGTATTTGTTCACGATCTCAGCAAAATGGTCCTCGTTTAACGGTTTTGAGGTCTGCAGACGTGTGTATCTCAAAATAGGCGCAAGTACAAAGTGGAAGCCAGCCGTCAACCATTGGATTGGAGACGGCACTAAAGCTAGTTTAACTGGCGTTGGGAACGTGGAGAAACTTATCCTGGAGGAAAATGATTTGGGAAAATATCAATGTTTTAAGATAAGGATGAAATAGAAGGATGCAGCCTAAGATCTAGCATGCTTTTAACTAATTCAAATGAAAAATACCATATGGAAGGATATCCTAGTATCAGGTTCCTGTAAGTTAGAGCAGCAGACTTCGGCACACCAGTGGTTCCGCTCGTAGATAACAGGTAGGCAACGGACTCCACTGGATCAAGGTCTGTCGCTCTGAAGTCAAAACATGTTTGTATCAATAACTAGAAGAACTGTCCATTGACTTTTTTAGTAATTTCAAAGCAAAAAACCTCAAAGCTTACTTAAAAGTAGTAGCATCGGCGTTTTCTCCATACTGCTTCAGAAAATCAACGAAAGTCATACAGTCGCTTCCTTCATCGAAAGCTATAACCTTGGCGCCCAAATTGATATTCTTTAAAGCAGTTTTAACACTCGAAGTCCTCTCGCTTTGGCAGAAGATTATCCTTGCTTAGTTGATGTTGCACATGCTTTCGAGTTCCACTGAAAATAATTTTCTATAAAATATACTCAAACCTAGTTTTGAAAACAATCAAAGTAAGCTTCCTATATGTTTTATCTTTGGAATCCTATCAGCAAAGCACCTCACTGTGCGTTAATATTGATTTTGAAAAGGATCATACAAAAAAACGGTAGAAACCAAGCCGTAGTTTGTTGCCTGTTCTTCTAGGCTTTGTCGCGTGGAACTGGCACCTAGATTCATCTAGCTTTAAGACGTTTCTGAAAAATTCCACTGATTTAATACGCTTTTGATTTTGTTTTGTTTTATTTTGTCATCATTATACTTTAATTTTGTCAGAACTATGCATAAGCAAACATAATTATCTTTAGGAAATGATAATTGCAAATGATCCAAAAGTTTCTACTTGATATCTAAGAAGATTAGAACTACGTCTTCTCTTCTTAGGCCACGTAGGGCACTTATGTGAGATATAGTTCTCAGATTTTACCATTCAGTTGAACTTAGTTACCAGCTCCTAGCTCTAGGATATCGCTATTAGCTTGTAAAAATTGGACTAATATTTTATTGCTTGCTCATACCCACTGAAGAGAAGGGATCCATCCAACCCTGCTACAATAACTCCAAGACAAAACGCCGCGTACATCGGAATGCACAGGTCTAAGTGATTGGGAGCCATCACGACGATCACATCTCCCTGCTTCAGACCAAGCTCCTTGAAACACTTGGCGCATCTCACACTTCTCTCCAACACTGACTCAAAGGTTTCTGACTTGTTTGTCCCAGCGTCAATCTGTAGAAGTAATAGGTACTTTGGTGCATTCGGCAGATAATCAAACCTACCCATCACCACTTAAAGATGTTGGTATTTCTTTAAAATATATCAAATTGGGTAAACTAATATTTATTAATTGGACTCGATCAAAAATACCTGCAAAACAAACTCGGGGGCATCCTTTAGGCTTTGTAGAATGAGTTTTCCCAAATGGTATCTATCACTGGGTATACCCGTCTCTGCCACAACTCTTGCAGCCAGCTCACTTATGAACCATTGCACTGAATCACTAGCCGTTTTCAACGGAGCCATGTCTCGAGATGTCCAAGATTTTTTATTTTGATTGAGAAAGTTTAAAACGTCCGTACCGATCAATCGTCAACGCAACATTTCATAGATGTTAGGGCTCGTTTACACTAGCGCGATTCAAACGCGATTCAAATTTTAATCGGAGCGACACCGCTCGCGAGTTATTTTAAGTAATTCACATGAAGTATACGTGATGTATCGATATTAATTTACCCCCATACAGCGCCCGAATAGAAAGAGAAAGAACCCCCACCACTTCGCACACAAGTTGCAAACGCGCAGCGTCCGCGCACCGCCTTTTTAACCAACTTCAAATAAGAAAGGAAGGAGGTTCTCAATTCAATTGATTTTTTTATTGATACTAATGTTATTATTTTGTTTATGTTTTTATCGCATAACTTCGTCATTTATGAACCGATTTAATTTTTTTATATGAAAGTTATTAGTTCTTAGATTGGTCCCATTGAAATTTGATCATGATCGTTCAGCAGTTTGGCCAAGAAGTCGGTTCACATGTTTTTTAAACTTTACTTGTCTGAGAAGCAAAAGGCACTTACGCGTCACGCACGCAGCATCGATCTCGCTCCGAAAAAATCACGCTCGTGTGAACGTGTGCTTAGAGTTGTGTTAAATTACTTGAAATAAAACTAGAACAAATATTTAGTAATAATCCGCTAATCTAATCTATGTAAGTTAACTTGATGTAGACTTTACACACGAGCAGATAAATTACCTATCAGACATTGACTTTGGAACTCTGCTATCAATACAAACCGTACTTTCCTTTACGTATTTTACTGCGCCAAAGGAGATACTTTTTTCTACTGATAGGTATAGTACACCATCATAAAACAACGTAGTTGCTGTTTCTGGTAGCGGCAACTGGACACAGTCGACGGTCGCTTCTTCTGATCATTGATAAAAAACTATAGTTGCCTGTTTTCTTTGGTTTTTGACTGCGCCTCGATCGGCGTTGGTCCGTCCATTTTCGCAAACAAACCACGGACAAACTTTTGCTTGCGTTCTACAGATAAAATTTCCTGTACCGAAGCAAGGTTACAAGGAACACCCAAGTTTTTTTAAAAACATTAATTAAATTGCGAATTCGTTTTCAAAACGTTTATGAGGGGTCGAATGTGTTTAGCCGTAACATGAAAACAATTTAGCACCTATTACCATCGGTGAAAACCAAAGGAGGTCGTTAAAAACTATGAGTTGTTTACTCATAGTTTGGTTTTCATCATTTATCATCTATATATCTATTTATCTATATATTTATTTATCTATATATCTATATATTTATTTATATATCTATTCTAGTCTGGGATTCGGGAGAATAAAGATGGATAATTATTATGAGTTCTGGGTAGGTTCAATGGTTAAATAGCATCCTAACAGTATGGGGTCTAATGCCAATGATAAGAGACAAGGCAAAGATTAAAACGTATATTTTGAAAAAATGACATTTATATGACTACAAATAACCATTAAGGCTTTTATTTCAATGTAGTTTGCTATTCCCGATCTGAAGTGAGTGCAATTTTCTTCAGCATTGGCCTGTTAACTTTGCTTGTCGCGGTCAGAGGCATCTCATCCATGAAGATCACTCCGCCTCGCAGCTGCTTCGAATCCGCCAGAGTGTCTGGAAAAAAGAATGAACCAAGTGTAAACTAAAAAACATGGTCAACAAACCGCTTGAGCAAAAATTACTACAGATAATTGAAAAAAATAAAGCAAGTTGTGCTGATCCTGGTCGGCGTTCCTTTGAAAAATGTTTTTTTGAGAAGGGCGGTGATGGCCAAGTCCAAAACCATGAGAGTAAGGGAAAAGTCGTGAAGGGATTCATGCTCTCGATTTATGAGAAAACAATAACTGCATAGTTATTATTTAAAAAAATATTTTACTTTTGACGGAAATGGACCTGAATGATTTTTCAAAAATACGCTTTGTATTATTGAACTAATAGATATAAGGATCAATCTTTGGAAATAAATGTTTTATTAAAAATGAATGGAAATAGGATTTTTTTACTAAGTGCTTTATATTTTTACTCGGAAGAAAACTTAAAACATTTCCGTCAAAAGTACAATTTTACTAAAACAATGTTACGAAAGCAAAAGTCGAAAAATGAGCACAGTTTAGAATTTAGTCAAACTTCAGTCATAATAATTATTTAAGGCATCGCCGATACCGTCCATTGAGTAAGATAACTTCCGTGGAAAACACTTACTTTTGACCAAGTCTTTGACTTCCTGCGCAGTGACCGTATGTCCCTTTTTCCGGACGACGCACGCGACCGCTAGGTCCCCGCACTCGAGGTCCGGAATGCCAGTCACTGCCACGTCTGACACGCCAGGGTGCTGGCGAATCACATTCTCAAGCTCCACTGGAGATATCTGGAAGTAAAACCAATAATAAAAGATCTGAATAAGGCAATACTCAGCAATACTCAGCTCAAAGAACCGAAATTCGCTGGAAAATAAAACCGAAAGTCAAAGCGTTGGGTTCCCGAATAAGCTAAAAATACTGACCTACCAAAGTCAGCTGCTAACAACTTTCGTCAATGAGATTACCACATCACTAAAACTCGAAAGCCAACTATAATCTACTAAGTTAACTAGCATCGCGACAACCACGACATAGTTCGGTCGCTGTGGCTACAAGCCTTAGGCGTTTCTACTTACATGATGGTTCCTATATTTGAGCAGTACTTTCAGTCTATCGACAAAGTAAAAGTAGTAGTGCTCATCTCTGTAGAAAATGTCGCCGGATTTCATCCAGCCATCTTCGAAGGCCTCCGCAGTAGCTTGAGGGTTGTTGTAGTAACCCTGAAACACAAACAACACTCATGCTGGTGATTTTTTAATATTTAATAGACCATCTGTTAACCACGATCTCAACTGATGATAAGCGATAATGTAGCTGACGATGTAGCAGGACAGTCTAGAAGACACCTTATTCACTCTAGCCTTAAAGAGGCCCAGATTGTATTGGTCAGGAAAAACAGGCGGCGACATCGACAGTGAGTTCCACTCCTTGGATGTTCGCATGATAAAAGTAGAGCCTGGTATGGGTGGTAATGGGCCGTGCGTCTGCTAGTCCTATGGTGGAATGGAGATGGCGGTATGACATCATGAAGTTCCCGAGCACATTCTCCAAAATGCAGCCTACGTTCAACTCTTTAGCAGGCGCAAATGTAAAGCTATACCTACCTCATAGTATACAAACCCCGTTGAGTACGGTTCTGGAAATAGTGTGCTCTGTCTGGCTCTGTCTCTGGTTCTGTCTCTGGTTCTGGGTTGAGTCTGGGTGAGTGTTCACCAGTGCATTATACTGTGTGTGACGTTTTGACGTAAGATTTATTTAGTTAACACTCACACAGACTCAAAACTAGAACCAGAGACAGAGGCGGACAGAGCTCATGGTAAGGCCTACTGAACTTGCTTTATCCAATTTTTATCTATGAACGTGGAAGAGATATAATTTATTTTGCAGCCTAAAATGCATAATACCTTTACAATACTTTCCACGTGTCGACATTGGTTGAGATAAGATAAGATACATTTTTATTTCACCCAAAAAAACACGCAAGTACAAAGAAACAGGCAACAGAAAAAGAGAAACATCAAATATATTATATTTGTTTGTTTGTTGTTTATCAAAATGCATAAATATTTCTTGATTGGAATATGTATGGGTATAGCATTCATAGGGCCAACTGGAATAAAATACAAGGTCTTGAACAGCTTTTGCTGCAGCATTGAAAGACCTTGCGTTACAAAGGCAAGATTAAGTTTTCAATGGTGCCTCTAATAATAATAAATATTGTGGACAATCCACACAACACTATCTGGCCCCAAACTAAGAAGGGCTTGTACTATGGTAACCAGATAGCTGATATAATATTTATATTATTTTGTTTTGTAATTTGTAAATACACACTTAGAATATAATATAACACACAGAGAACAAATATCTATGTACACCACACAGAATTTTGTTCTCGGTGGGGATCGAACCCACAACCTACGGCGCAGAAGGCAGAGCTACTACCAACCAAAGACAATCAAAGAAGTTTGAGAGGCCAGTCAAAGTTATGTTAGCAATTTAACATTAAAGCTTTGTACGTTAGTCTCCGACGAAGTATGTGGTACATAACATTACTATTATATATAATTTGTCCATGCTATTATTAAGAGGATATTGACCATACCACAAACGAATAATTTACACCTTCATTTCATTTTATTTTGTCTTACCTTGCAAAGCGCAGGACCTCTCACCCACAGTTCACCTGGTATATTCGGTTCCATAACATCTTGCTTCGATTCGGCGTCGACCAACTGGAATCAAAGTTATCTAAGATTCTAGTACAAATAAACTATTCACTTAGAGATGTATTTCACAAACACAAGCACAAGTCACTAGGAGAGTAGGAGACTAGGAGAGTGAAGAGTCTGAATTTTGATGGAAATATGGGTAGAGGTAGGCCAAACAAAGATGGATGAACAGTCTGAAAGATGACAATTGGATAATAAAGAAGTGAATACAGAGATGACGGCTGATAGAGGAGAATCGAAGGGGAAAACATGTTGTACCGACCCCACATAAAGTGGGATAAGGGCAGGAAGAAGAAGAGGTATGCATGTATTCACGTACCCTATAATCAAACGACCCTATGAACCTTCCTGAAGAGCCTCTCGGTGGATTATGGTCGAAGATAGACACCCCTGCCACTTCACTCATGCCGTATGGTGATACAATTTTTGTATTTGGTGCTACTTCCTGTAAACATTATCAACAATTTAGTATAAAAATATTTTATCACTAAAGTAGATACTTATTGATTATGCTCATAATAATAGGTTATTTGAAATTGGTCGTAGAGAAAATGGTTAAAATATTATACCTACCCTCACTCTGTCACTACATAAATAGTAGCTGTTTATTTTTATTAACTTTTTTGTGTATGTAAGTAATTATAGTAAGAATTGAAACCGCTTCCTCCTGGTGTTTTTCGTTGGAATAACTAACTCAACCAGACCTCTAATTATACGATCTGTCATCCTCTTGACTAGGACTGGAAGCCATCCCGCTCTCCGATGTTTAGGCATATCAGCAAAACTCTTACAAACACTCACCCGCATCACATCAAGAAGCTGCTGTGGTACTGCACTGCCTGAGACAAACATAAACTCGAAACAAGACAAGTCACACTTCTCCGTATAAGCTGGCTGGGTGAGGGACATCAGCATTTGAGGGCTCGTAAACATAAGGGTCGGCTGAAATTAATTCAATACTTCTATATGTCAAGTTGGTTGTTATTCATTCTTGCATGCACGAAAGGAACCTCTTTCAGGCGCACTTATTTTCCTTTTGCCTCACCGGCTCAAATCTAGTGACACGACAAGAGAGATTAATTCTTTTTATTGATGTCCTACCTTGTATTTGTTCACCATCTCAACAAAATGCTCCTCGTTGAACGTCTTTGATGTCTGCAGACGTGTGTATCTCAAGATAGGTGCGAACAGAAAGTGGAAGCCAGCCGATAACCATTGAATGGGCGATGCCACTAACGCTAGTTTTACTGGTGTTGGAAACGTGGAGAAAGTCATCCTGTGAGAAATGCAAAAGAAGGTGTAGTAGTCCATTCGCAAAAACTAAATAACTTTTTCGAAAATATTTTTTCTGTGAACCTGAATTAAAATCTGCTGTGACGTGCATTTTGGTAATTAAGTTAAGTATGCATATCACAACATGCAGCGACCACATCATCTATATGAACTTCCCTCTTACTTGTTTATCGGTGTTCCACCGTATACATTTTGGGGAGTGCGCACAGCAACTGCACGACCTCTATCACTCTTTTAACTCTGGACTTTTAAACGCAAGGATAAATGCTACTCCTTCATGGTAAATATTCCACATTCTCGTACAAAGCGTTTCAATTCCACTTTTATAATACAAAACTGCCAAAGAGTGGAACTCTCTACTGGCGTCAGTGTTTCCGGAACTATTAAATTGCGGTTAAGCATGCTCCATCTTAGGCCGCATCATCACTTTCCTTCAGGTGTGATAGCAGCCAATAAATGCTAAGCTAGTTTAAGTATTAAAAAAAAACTCTCTGCTCCGTACCGTACTATACGCATAGTCAACATGAGGAACATTTCTATATGAGGAAGCTGGAGACATGCATATGCAGTATATCTATGAGTAGTATGATTGTGTTTAGTCTGCTACTATTAGCAGCAGACTGGAAAATATCGTTTTAAAGCACTAATAAATTGAAGATTACCATAAATAAGGAATTCCTAGTACCAGGTTCGTGTGCGTTAGAGCAGCAGACTTCGGCAGACCAGTAGTTCCGCTCGTAGATGTAAGATAAGCAACGGATTCCACTGGATTAAGGTCCGTCGCTCTAAAAAAAATAACATAATAAGCACTTCCGCCATACATACATTAGTGACATAGTAGTCACTGGGTTCTGAAATCTTACCTAAAAGTTCTTCCAGCATCAAAGTTTTTCCCATACTGCTTCAGGAAATCAGCGAAAGTCGTACAATCGCTTCCTTCATCGAAAGCTACCACCTTGCTGTCCAAATTGATATTCAGTAAAGCTGTTTTAGCCCTCGAAGTCCTTTCGCTTTGGCAAAAAATTATCTTTGCTTGGTTGATGTTAAACATGCTTTCAAGCTCCACTGAAAAGTAATACATGGTCTTTGAAAAGATTCTTGGAAACCAAACCTTGATAAACTTGGATCTACTTCGATACAACAAACTAGAATCCTCTTATCAGATAAAATTAATGTTATAATATTTTTGCATCCTTGTCCGAACCATGCAGTTACCTAAGCCCAAACCTCTTTGAAAGCTCATGAACTGCAAATGATATAGAGCCGATACCTAGCTTATCTTATCACTAATCTCCATCTACGCTTAGCAGGGCACATAAATAGGTATCAATCATACGAGGACAGCAACCGGGCAGCAAAAAAACTGCACAAGCTTATAACAAACTGACTTAAACTTTTTGATGACCCTGATATCAGGGTCATGTGGAACATATTCACAGAAATATATTTTGGTGAAATCTTGGGCCGATATTATGATTGGATATGACGAGTTCAATAGTTTGTTTTGCTCATACCCACTGAAGAGAAGGGATCCAACGCTGCTACAATAACTCCTAGATAAAACGCCGCGTACATCGGAATGCACAGGTCTAAGTGATTGGAAGCCATCACGACGATCACATCTCCCTGCTTCAGACCAAGCTCCTTGAAGCATTCGGCGCATCTCACACTTCTCTCTAACACTGACTTAAAGTTTTCTGACTCGTCTGTTGCTCCGTCTATCTGTAGAAATATGGCAAAAAATTATATAAGAATTGACATGTTGCTCTTGGCAGAGAATTGGGGACCCTCCGATCAACACCATAAGTGTGGGCACACCATATCAGTACACCATATCGATTCCATACCAATTTTGCTCAAAAAAGCATTCATAAAAACAATTGCAAACGGTCATTGCCAATTTGCCATTCGGAAAACGTACCTGCAATACAAACTCAGGGGCATCCTTGAGGCTCTGTAGAATTAGTTTGCCCAAATGATGCCTGTCACTGGGTATACCCGTCTCTGCCACGACTCTTGAAGCCAGCTCGCTCATGAACCAGTGCACAGAATCACCAGCCATTCTCAATGGAGCCATGTCTAAAAAAAAATGATATCTTCTGAGTAAAAAGGGTAATATCCGTACATTTATTGTTTTATAATTGTCAAAATTTAAAACGTATGTGCGAGTCAGTCGTCAAAGCAACATTTGATAGATCTTAACTCTGTACTCACGTACTTAGATAAACGACCATTATCTCAATGACTTTGCAACTCTTTCTTATCAATGCAGTAAGCCTACCACAATCTCTGTCTGGCTCTGTCTCTGGTTCTGATTTTGAGTCTGTGTGAGTGTTGACTAAATAAATCCTACGTTGAAACATCACATACACTGATGCTGAGCACTCACACAGACTAAACACCAGAGCCAAACAGAGGTTGTGGTTGGCCTACAGATCGCACGGTGGGGCGACGATCGGCGAAATATAGCTGGCAATCACTGGAGGAGAAGAGCCGAAGATGGGCTCAGTGGCGCGTCTTGGGAGAGACCTACGTCCAGCAGTGAACTGATATAGGTGCATGATGATGACATTTCTCAAGTATACATGCAATACATAGAAACAACATAGCTGTTAGTCTAAGATCCCGCTATAGAAGGACCTTCACCGAGCTGGTTATTTAATGAAACGTATTTTATATATAATTAAACATGCCAATAAATATATTCTATATGGGTTGCCTATCAAATTTCAGTCCAGAATAATTATGATTAATTAATAATGTTACGGAAGTGGGTACAGGGATTGGAAGGAAACAAACGTTTTACCGAAAGTAGCGATTTATTCGCACTACGAACACGTAACACTGCACTGAACGCGTAGTACTGCATAAAACGCGTAGCACTGTCCGACACTGTCCCCGCGCACTATGCGTTACACGGTCCAACGCTGTGCTCCGAACACTGACAGTCCACTGGGAGCACTTTACCACTTTGCACTTCACTTCACTATTCACTGTTCACTTCACTATTCACTTTCACTGTTCACTTTTTCCACTTTTTCACTTTTCCTTCTTGTTCCTTTCTTCAGATCACTTTCCACTGAACTGCCCGTAGACGCGCTTGCAGCTCCTTATATACCCGGAATTTCGATTGTCATTTATTGGATTTCGATCGTCATTTATTGAATTTCGTTAGTCTTTTCGTTTTCTTCTGTTGGATTCCGATCGTCTTTTCCTTCTTACATCATTTCTTGTTTTAGTCCAGAACTTTCGGTTCTTTATTTGAATTCCTTAAAGAAGGCACTCGCCGCTACTAGAATTTTCTGGTAACATTAAAATGTCGAACAAAAATCTTCATAGCTGGACCGGGCTCGAACTCGCGTACGTCTGCTTTGCAGTCGTAGCTCTGACAGCCCGGCCGTTGTGACAATGACGATGTTTGCCAAAAACTTCACTGCCTTGCACGCTTACGTAGTTACGTCAGCACGGCGTCACACTACCCCCTCCTTAGACGTGCTCGTCCCGAGCATCGTTAGAGCCGTAGTACCGTGCCAACCTGTCCACATGAACCACTTTCGCTGGACTTCTTGGCGTTTTCCGAATTCTATATGTGACATCATTGATCCTCGTAATTACTTGAAAAGGGCCTTCCCAACTCGGTTGTAGTTTTGGAGATTTTCCTTTCCTTCGAACGGGGTTGTGAAGCCAAACAGCAGAACCTTCTTCAAAGGACTTGGAGTTGACGCTTCTGTCGTATCGCGTTTTCATTCGCTCACTAGCTCGCAGATTCTCTTCCCTCATATGCCCGTGAACTTCCTCCATTTTCCTTCTCAAATCTTCCGCGTATTCCGAAATACAGCTAGGCGTATCTGGAGGACAACCCGCGAGAAGATCTGCTGGAAGTCGAAGCTCTCTACCAAAGTTCGCTCGGGCCGGTGTAGTAGAGGTACTCTCATGAACCGCAGTTCTATACGACAGAAGAAACAGAGAAATGTACTCATCCCAATTGTTTTGATGACTTTCAACAACTTTTGCCAGATGCCGCTCCAGAGTTTGGTTGAACCTCTCTACCATTCCATCAGATTGCGGATGATACGGCGTAGTCCGAGTTTTGTGTATCCCCATAATTTTGCATGTTTCCTGAAAGACTTGCGACTCGAAATTCCTGCCTTGGTCACTATGGATTTCAAGGGGTAGTCCAAATCTGCAGAAAACTTCATTCACCAGTTTGTTAGCCACAGTAACAGCTTCTTGATTTGGTAATGCGAACGCTTCTGGCCACTTTGTGAAGTAATCCATTATTACCAAAATGTAACGATTTCCACTGTTCGTTATTGGAAACGGCCCGGCCACATCCAAAGCTATTCGTTCCCAAGGAGCACCCACGTTGTATAACTTCAACGCTCCCCGACTTCTTGTTTGTGGTCCTTTGATAGAGGAACAACTTGTACATTTCTTGCACCAGTCTTCAACATCTTCCTTGCAGTGCAACCAGTAATAACGTTGACGAATTTTCACCAAAGTTCTCTTCACACCGAGATGACCGCCTGATGTTCCGTCGTGATACGCTCGCAGTATATCAGAAATCTTTGACTTCGGCACAACTGTCTGAAGATGATTGTCTTGTCCTGATGCACTCTCCCATTTTCGACATAAAAGACCATTGTGTAAGAGCAGGCTATTCCATTGTGCCCAATAGCTCTTCGTTACTGCACTCATTCCAGCAACTTCACTCCATCCTGGGCGTGCGGATCCATCTCTCACCCAATTGAGTATTGGTCTAAGGTCTTCATCTTCTTCTTGTAGTTTACGCATGGCATCGCTGCTCCAATCATCATTTACTGTATCAGTTCTTATAACTCGGACCATAGATTTTTCTTTATCTTCCTGTTTCACACAGTGCTTGCAGTCTTCAGAACACGGCCGTCTTGACAAAGCATCAGCATTCCCATGAGACTTTCCACTGCGATGCTCTACTACAAAGTCGTACTCCTGTAGTTGTTCAATCCATCGCGCAACTTGTCCTTCAGGATTCTTGAACTGCAGTAGCCACTTCAAGGCTGCATGATCTGTTCTGACTAGAAATTTCCGACCCAATAAATACTTCTTAAAATGCTGAAGTGTTTTGACAACTGCAAGTAGCTCCCTTCGAGTGACACAATAATTCCGCTCTGGTTTTGACAGGGATTTACTGTAATAAGCTATCACAACTTCTTGATCTTCTTTTCTTTGTGAGAGTGTTCCTCCTATCCCTGTATTACTTGCGTCCGTGTCAACTACAAACTCATTGCACTGATCCGGATATCCGAGTACTGGTGTTTCACATAACCGGCTCTTTAGTTCCTCGAAAGCCACCTGGCATTGTTGGTCCCAAACGAAAGGTCGTTTTTCTTCTGTGAGTCTATGCAATGGCTTCGCTATATCCGAAAAACTCTTGACAAAACGACGGTAATAAGAGCAAAGTCCCATAAACGCCCGTACTTGTGTTTTGTCCGCAGGCACAGGCCAATCTTTAACCGCCGAAATTTTCGATGGATCCGTTTCGACGCCGCTTTCCGAAATAACGTGTCCCAAATAGTTCACCTGCCGTTTGAAGA
This sequence comes from Thera britannica, assembly GCA_939531255.2. Taxonomy (NCBI): domain Eukaryota; kingdom Metazoa; phylum Arthropoda; class Insecta; order Lepidoptera; family Geometridae; genus Thera; species Thera britannica. The sequence continues at coordinate 6,454,636 of OW618039.2, read as the reverse complement.
ATGAGCACTTCTTCTGGCTTAGTTTCAGATTTGCACTTCTCAACTTGTTGAATACGGATTCCAGCTTCTTCAAATGGTCATCAAATTCTCGCCCCACTATTATAATGTCATCGAGATACACCAAGCAGGTTTCTCCCAGCAACCCAGCAAGGACACGTTCCATTAACCTCTCGAAAGTAGCCGGGGCGTTGCACAGCCCAAACGGCATCACTCTGAACTGCCAGAGGCCCTTTCCTGTGGAGAACGCGGTCTTCTCCTTATCCTTAGGATCCAACTCCACCTGCCAATAGCCACTTTTAAGGTCCAGCGTAGAAAACCATTTCATGCCGTTGAGAGTATTCAAGGTGTCGTCTATCCTTGGTAATGGATAACTGTCCTTTTTGGTCACGTCGTTTAGGCGGCGATAGTCAATACAGAACCTCGTTGACCCATCCTTCTTCTTTACCAAAACCACTGGTGAGCACCACGGACTGGACGATGGTTCGATTACTTCATTATCTTTCATGTCTTGAATCATGTCGTCCACCTCCTTTTCTCTGGCAAAAGGAATTCGGCGGGGTCGTTGTCGTATAGGTTGTTCATTTCCAGTATTGATTTTATGCTGAACCATGCTCGTCCTTCCGATATCACCATCATTCTTCGAAAATATATCGGAGTACCGACGTAGCAAATTCTTCGCCTTGAGCAATTCAATACTTGTCAAATCTTGCTTACATTTTTCTAGTATACTGTTAACGTCGATTGTACTTGCTTCCGTCTTTTTGGTTTCCTGACAATTCCGCAACCACACAATTTCTTCGCTTCGTCCTATTAGCGTACCCTTCTTTAACACCTGTTCTTCATTGCTCAAGTTCAATACAGGTACCACTGCTTCCATAGATGAATTGACGACTGTACGTGCCGGCAGCCATGATGACTCGTTATCCACTTTTTCCAGTATTGTCCAACGTCGCTGTTTCAAACTTTTGTTTCCGGGAAAAATTACTGGAACTAGCGTTTGTGATCTTGGCAACAGTTTAGTGTTCTTAATGCAGTACACCTTGCCCTCGCCACCGCCTCTCATTGGTATTTCGTCTTCCCCACACTTCAGGACACCGGAGTGAATGTCGAGCTTACATCGATGATCCTTTAAGAAATCAAGGCCGATAATGCAGTCATCCACAATGTCAGCTATTACCGCTTGTTGCCAGTACAGCTTGTCACCAATCTTGATAGCCACTTTCTGTTCACCTGATACTGGTATATGCTGGCCGGTAGCCGTTGTTAGCTGGTAAGCTCCCTTCCGAACGTTGATCTTTCCGTTTCTTCTTGTCAGCTGTGTCCCAATTACCGTACGTGACGCTCCAGTATCTAAAGTCAATGAGCACGGACTACCATTTACTGATCCATTTACAGTTAAGCTGTTGCCATCTGTACTCTGACAAATCTTGATTTTCGGGGCTTCCTGTCCACCGGCCAGTGCCCACCTTTCAGCCCTGGCTGGAATTAGTTTCTCTGCTTCTCCAATGCTTGTACACCAGCATCGGTCCTTCGTTTCTCCACAGTTGTAACATCTAGGGACGAAAGCTCTGTGTTGGCTTACCCGCGCCACTTCCATTGAATTTATTCCCCTCAGACGTCCACTCCTCGGGTCTCGCCGAACGGCTTCCACCTCGAGCGCATGCGCGACGGCTTCCTTGATGTGACCGTGATGACCCAAGCGCACGGCAGCTCTTACTTCCGCGTCGAAAATACCGTCGACAAACGACTGCAAAAGCATGCTGTCAATGACCGATGCCGGCGATGTTTGGTACGCCTTCCGGACCAACTTCTCTACCTCCAGAAACCACTGTTGCAATGACTCATTTGCTTGTTGGCATCGATCACGGAGTTGAGCACGGAAAACATGCTCCAGGTGCGAGTCCCCGTAGCGCAATTCCAGAGCTTCTAGCAACTGCTCGTAGGTAGCATCACTCCCCACGGCCTCCAGTACGGTCAAGGCCTTGTCACGTAGTCCCAAAATGAGTACGGTTTTAGCCTGGCTCTTGGTCCACCCATTAAGGTTCATTACAGCCTCAAATTGTAGCCTGTGGGCCGCCCAGGAAGTGGTTCCATCGAAAGGCGGGACTTTGAAGTTTCCGCCTGCACTTACTATGGTCGCTGAGGCCGGGATTCTATCTGTTTTGAGCTTCTTAATGTCTTCTTCAATAGAGGAGAGGCGGTTTTGATGTCGCCGTAAAGCTTCCTCTACCGCTTCTACCCTCCGCATGCTCTCGGTGATAGCGGCCAAAAGATTTTCCTGCAAAGCGCACAACTGTTCCTCCCGCCGGCGAGCCTGCTCCTTCTGGATGGCATGCAGCTGCTCCTCCCGCCGGAGGCCTTGCTCCTCCTGTCGGCGAGCCTGCTCCTCCTGGATGGCACGCAGCTGCTCTTCCCACCGGCGGGCTTGCTCCTCCTGCCAGCGAGCCTGCTCCTCCTGGATGTCACGCAGCTGCTCTTCCCGCCGACGGGCTTGCTCCTCTTGCTGGCGGGCGTCCTCTTCTTGGTGACGAGCCCGCTCTTCCTCCCAGCGAGCCTGATCCGCTTGCATGGCGCGCAGTTGCTTCAACAAGGCGCCAAGGTCCAGTCCAACCTGGGTCATTGACGCACTTTCAGAGGTTGCCCCGCCAGAGTTGTCTCGACGCCCCAAGGTTTCTTCCTCAGAAGCCTCGGCGCCGGAGCCACTTGCTTGCTGCGAGGCAGTTTTAGCGCGAGTATTCATGCCTTCTCTCGGCTTGACAGGCATTTTACCTTCCAATCCCACTTCTGACACCAAATGTTACGGAAGTGGGTACAGGGATTGGAAGGAAACAAACGTTTTACCGAAAGTAGCGATTTATTCGCACTACGAACACGTAACACTGCACTGAACGCGTAGTACTGCACAAAACGCGTAGCACTGTCCGACACTGTCCCCGCGCACTATGCGTTACACGGTCCAACGCTGTGCTCCGAACACTGACAGTCCACTGGGAGCACTTTACCACTTTGCACTTCACTTCACTATTCACTGTTCACTTCACTATTCACTTTCACTGTTCACTTTTTCCACTTTTTCACTTTTCCTTCTTGTTCCTTTCTTCAGATCACTTTCCACTGAACTGCCCGTAGACGCGCTTGCAGCTCCTTATATACCCGGAATTTCGATTGTCATTTATTGGATTTCGATCGTCATTTATTGAATTTCGTTAGTCTTTTCGTTTTCTTCTGTTGGATTCCGATCGTCTTTTCCTTCTTACATCATTTCTTGTTTTAGTCCAGAACTTTCGGTTCTTTATTTGAATTCCTTAAAGAAGGCACTCGCCGCTACTAGAATTTTCTGGTAACATTAAAATGTCGAACAAAAATCTTCATAGCTGGACCGGGCTCGAACTCGCGTACGTCTGCTTTGCAGTCGTAGCTCTGACAGCCCGGCCGTTGTGACAATGACGATGTTTGCCAAAAACTTCACTGCCTTGCACGCTTACGTAGTTACGTCAGCACGGCGTCACACTACCCCCTCCTTAGACGTGCTCGTCCCGAGCATCGTTAGAGCCGTAGTACCGTGCCAACCTGTCCACATGAACCACTTTCGCTGGACTTCTTGGCGTTTTCCGAATTCTATATGTGACATCATTGATCCTCGTAATTACTTGAAAAGGGCCTTCCCAACTCGGTTGTAGTTTTGGAGATTTTCCTTTCCTTCGAACGGGGTTGTGAAGCCAAACAGCAGAACCTTCTTCAAAGGACTTGGAGTTGACGCTTCTGTCGTATCGCGTTTTCATTCGCTCACTAGCTCGCAGATTCTCTTCCCTCATATGCCCGTGAACTTCCTCCATTTTCCTTCTCAAATCTTCCGCGTATTCCGAAATACAGCTAGGCGTATCTGGAGGACAACCCGCGAGAAGATCTGCTGGAAGTCGAAGCTCTCTACCAAAGTTCGCTCGGGCCGGTGTAGTAGAGGTACTCTCATGAACCGCAGTTCTATACGACAGAAGAAACAGAGAAATGTACTCATCCCAATTGTTTTGATGACTTTCAACAACTTTTGCCAGATGCCGCTCCAGAGTTTGGTTGAACCTCTCTACCATTCCATCAGATTGCGGATGATACGGCGTAGTCCGAGTTTTGTGTATCCCCATAATTTTGCATGTTTCCTGAAAGACTTGCGACTCGAAATTCCTGCCTTGGTCACTATGGATTTCAAGGGGTAGTCCAAATCTGCAGAAAACTTCATTCACCAGTTTGTTAGCCACAGTAACAGCTTCTTGATTTGGTAATGCGAACGCTTCTGGCCACTTTGTGAAGTAATCCATTATTACCAAAATGTAACGATTTCCACTGTTCGTTATTGGAAACGGCCCGGCCACATCCAAAGCTATTCGTTCCCAAGGAGCACCCACGTTGTATAACTTCAACGCTCCCCGACTTCTTGTTTGTGGTCCTTTGATAGAGGAACAACTTGTACATTTCTTGCACCAGTCTTCAACATCTTCCTTGCAGTGCAACCAGTAATAACGTTGACGAATTTTCACCAAAGTTCTCTTCACACCGAGATGACCGCCTGATGTTCCGTCGTGATACGCTCGCAGTATATCAGAAATCTTTGACTTCGGCACAACTGTCTGAAGATGATTGTCTTGTCCTGATGCACTCTCCCATTTTCGACATAAAAGACCATTGTGTAAGAGCAGGCTATTCCATTGTGCCCAATAGCTCTTCGTTACTGCACTCATTCCAGCAACTTCACTCCATCCTGGGCGTGCGGATCCATCTCTCACCCAATTGAGTATTGGTCTAAGGTCTTCATCTTCTTCTTGTAGTTTACGCATGGCATCGCTGCTCCAATCATCATTTACTGTATCAGTTCTTATAACTCGGACCATAGATTTTTCTTTATCTTCCTGTTTCACACAGTGCTTGCAGTCTTCAGAACACGGCCGTCTTGACAAAGCATCAGCATTCCCATGAGACTTTCCACTGCGATGCTCTACTACAAAGTCGTACTCCTGTAGTTGTTCAATCCATCGCGCAACTTGTCCTTCAGGATTCTTGAACTGCAGTAGCCACTTCAAGGCTGCATGATCTGTTCTGACTAGAAATTTCCGACCCAATAAATACTTCTTAAAATGCTGAAGTGTTTTGACAACTGCAAGTAGCTCCCTTCGAGTGACACAATAATTCCGCTCTGGTTTTGACAGGGATTTACTGTAATAAGCTATCACAACTTCTTGATCTTCTTTTCTTTGTGAGAGTGTTCCTCCTATCCCTGTATTACTTGCGTCCGTGTCAACTACAAACTCATTGCACTGATCCGGATATCCGAGTACTGGTGTTTCACATAACCGGCTCTTTAGTTCCTCGAAAGCCACCTGGCATTGTTGGTCCCAAACGAAAGGTCGTTTTTCTTCTGTGAGTCTATGCAATGGCTTCGCTATATCCGAAAAACTCTTGACAAAACGACGGTAATAAGAGCAAAGTCCCATAAACGCCCGTACTTGTGTTTTGTCCGCAGGCACAGGCCAATCTTTAACCGCCGAAATTTTCGATGGATCCGTTTCGACGCCGCTTTCCGAAATAACGTGTCCCAAATAGTTCACCTGCCGTTTGAAGAATGAGCACTTCTTCTGGCTTAGTTTCAGATTTGCACTTCTCAACTTGTTGAATACGGATTCCAGCTTCTTCAAATGGTCATCAAATTCTCGCCCCACTATTATAATGTCATCGAGATACACCAAGCAGGTTTCTCCCAGCAACCCAGCAAGGACACGTTCCATTAACCTCTCGAAAGTAGCCGGGGCGTTGCACAGCCCAAACGGCATCACTCTGAACTGCCAGAGGCCCTTTCCTGTGGAGAACGCGGTCTTCTCCTTATCCTTAGGATCCAACTCCACCTGCCAATAGCCACTTTTAAGGTCCAGCGTAGAAAACCATTTCATGCCGTTGAGAGTATTCAAGGTGTCGTCTATCCTTGGTAATGGATAACTGTCCTTTTTGGTCACGTCGTTTAGGCGGCGATAGTCAATACAGAACCTCGTTGACCCATCCTTCTTCTTTACCAAAACCACTGGTGAGCACCACGGACTGGACGATGGTTCGATTACTTCATTATCTTTCATGTCTTGAATCATGTCGTCCACCTCCTTTTCTCTGGCAAAAGGAATTCGGCGGGGTCGTTGTCGTATAGGTTGTTCATTTCCAGTATTGATTTTATGCTGAACCATGCTCGTCCTTCCGATATCACCATCATTCTTCGAAAATATATCGGAGTACCGACGTAGCAAATTCTTCGCCTTGAGCAATTCAATACTTGTCAAATCTTGCTTACATTTTTCTAGTATACTGTTAACGTCGATTGTACTTGCTTCCGTCTTTTTGGTTTCCTGACAATTCCGCAACCACACAATTTCTTCGCTTCGTCCTATTAGCGTACCCTTCTTTAACACCTGTTCTTCATTGCTCAAGTTCAATACAGGTACCACTGCTTCCATAGATGAATTGACGACTGTACGTGCCGGCAGCCATGATGACTCGTTATCCACTTTTTCCAGTATTGTCCAACGTCGCTGTTTCAAACTTTTGTTTCCGGGAAAAATTACTGGAACTAGCGTTTGTGATCTTGGCAACAGTTTAGTGTTCTTAATGCAGTACACCTTGCCCTCGCCACCGCCTCTCATTGGTATTTCGTCTTCCCCACACTTCAGGACACCGGAGTGAATGTCGAGCTTACATCGATGATCCTTTAAGAAATCAAGGCCGATAATGCAGTCATCCACAATGTCAGCTATTACCGCTTGTTGCCAGTACAGCTTGTCACCAATCTTGATAGCCACTTTCTGTTCACCTGATACTGGTATATGCTGGCCGGTAGCCGTTGTTAGCTGGTAAGCTCCCTTCCGAACGTTGATCTTTCCGTTTCTTCTTGTCAGCTGTGTCCCAATTACCGTACGTGACGCTCCAGTATCTAAAGTCAATGAGCACGGACTACCATTTACTGATCCATTTACAGTTAAGCTGTTGCCATCTGTACTCTGACAAATCTTGATTTTCGGGGCTTCCTGTCCACCGGCCAGTGCCCACCTTTCAGCCCTGGCTGGAATTAGTTTCTCTGCTTCTCCAATGCTTGTACACCAGCATCGGTCCTTCGTTTCTCCACAGTTGTAACATCTAGGGACGAAAGCTCTGTGTTGGCTTACCCGCGCCACTTCCATTGAATTTATTCCCCTCAGACGTCCACTCCTCGGGTCTCGCCGAACGGCTTCCACCTCGAGCGCATGCGCGACGGCTTCCTTGATGTGACCGTGATGACCCAAGCGCACGGCAGCTCTTACTTCCGCGTCGAAAATACCGTCGACAAACGACTGCAAAAGCATGCTGTCAATGACCGATGCCGGCGATGTTTGGTACGCCTTCCGGACCAACTTCTCTACCTCCAGAAACCACTGTTGCAATGACTCATTTGCTTGTTGGCATCGATCACGGAGTTGAGCACGGAAAACATGCTCCAGGTGCGAGTCCCCGTAGCGCAATTCCAGAGCTTCTAGCAACTGCTCGTAGGTAGCATCACTCCCCACGGCCTCCAGTACGGTCAAGGCCTTGTCACGTAGTCCCAAAATGAGTACGGTTTTAGCCTGGCTCTTGGTCCACCCATTAAGGTTCATTACAGCCTCAAATTGTAGCCTGTGGGCCGCCCAGGAAGTGGTTCCATCGAAAGGCGGGACTTTGAAGTTTCCGCCTGCACTTACTATGGTCGCTGAGGCCGGGATTCTATCTGTTTTGAGCTTCTTAATGTCTTCTTCAATAGAGGAGAGGCGGTTTTGATGTCGCCGTAAAGCTTCCTCTACCGCTTCTACCCTCCGCATGCTCTCGGTGATAGCGGCCAAAAGATTTTCCTGCAAAGCGCACAACTGTTCCTCCCGCCGGCGAGCCTGCTCCTTCTGGATGGCATGCAGCTGCTCCTCCCGCCGGAGGCCTTGCTCCTCCTGTCGGCGAGCCTGCTCCTCCTGGATGGCACGCAGCTGCTCTTCCCACCGGCGGGCTTGCTCCTCCTGCCAGCGAGCCTGCTCCTCCTGGATGTCACGCAGCTGCTCTTCCCGCCGACGGGCTTGCTCCTCTTGCTGGCGGGCGTCCTCTTCTTGGTGACGAGCCCGCTCTTCCTCCCAGCGAGCCTGATCCGCTTGCATGGCGCGCAGTTGCTTCAACAAGGCGCCAAGGTCCAGTCCAACCTGGGTCATTGACGCACTTTCAGAGGTTGCCCCGCCAGAGTTGTCTCGACGCCCCAAGGTTTCTTCCTCAGAAGCCTCGGCGCCGGAGCCACTTGCTTGCTGCGAGGCAGTTTTAGCGCGAGTATTCATGCCTTCTCTCGGCTTGACAGGCATTTTACCTTCCAATCCCACTTCTGACACCAAATGTTACGGAAGTGGGTACAGGGATTGGAAGGAAACAAACGTTTTACCGAAAGTAGCGATTTATTCGCACTACGAACACGTAACACTGCACTGAACGCGTAGTACTGCACAAAACGCGTAGCACTGTCCGACACTGTCCCCGCGCACTATGCGTTACACGGTCCAACGCTGTGCTCCGAACACTGACAGTCCACTGGGAGCACTTTACCACTTTGCACTTCACTTCACTATTCACTGTTCACTTCACTATTCACTTTCACTGTTCACTTTTTCCACTTTTTCACTTTTCCTTCTTGTTCCTTTCTTCAGATCACTTTCCACTGAACTGCCCGTAGACGCGCTTGCAGCTCCTTATATACCCGGAATTTCGATTGTCATTTATTGGATTTCGATCGTCATTTATTGAATTTCGTTAGTCTTTTCGTTTTCTTCTGTTGGATTCCGATCGTCTTTTCCTTCTTACATCATTTCTTGTTTTAGTCCAGAACTTTCGGTTCTTTATTTGAATTCCTTAAAGAAGGCACTCGCCGCTACTAGAATTTTCTGGTAACATTAAAATGTCGAACAAAAATCTTCATAGCTGGACCGGGCTCGAACTCGCGTACGTCTGCTTTGCAGTCGTAGCTCTGACAGCCCGGCCGTTGTGACAATGACGATGTTTGCCAAAAACTTCACTGCTTTGCACGCTTACGTAGTTACGTCAGCACGGCGTCACACTAATTAAAAAAAAAAAAAAACTTTCCACTGGTTTGTTTATTAAACAAATTCTATACCAATCCAAAGTATAGACCCCAGTATTTTTATTCAATAAACATACCGGTGCAAAATGCTAGTATCGATTTACCTCTTTATACCTGGCTACCCGAGAGTTGTGACCGGAAAAAAATAGGCAACCTAACGTTTGCATATTCTATGGGGTCCATACTTTCGATTGGTATAGAATTTGTCTAATAAACAAACCGGTGGAAAGTTAAAAAAACAATTTAGTTTTTTAATTATTAATTAACCATATCCTGGACTGAAATTTGATAGGTCCTTCTATAGCGGGATCCTATACTATGTGTTTTCAATCCACGGATGGATTTATCCATCGGATAGGAAATGTCCTCGCTTTCTTGGGCTTGTCAGGGACAGGGACTGTAATTTTTTGTTCGAGAAGTAGGTTCTAGAATAAAAAGATCTGCCCTTACATTAAGATGTAGGTAAGTTAGTTTTGTATTCTCTCAATTTCTTTTATTTTACATCTTTGCTGTTGTCTATGTTATTGCGAATGCTGTGTATGCCTGTAATTAGCACACATTTTATAAAATTAAGAACAGTTAAGCCCGGCGTTGCCTATGGGTATATTTATATTTAAGAGCATTATGTTCTAGAACATTTTGACAAATTCTAGAATTTTTAGAAAAGTCCTTATGTGATAAAAAAGGATAGACATAGATTTCGAAACCTTTGCCGCCTACAACCACCCATTTCCATCAATTCTGTTTAAACTCCCCTACTCACAGCAGGAGACCGAGGGGTATCTACCACCACAACAGGGAGTAAATCCCAGTTGGCAGTGATAGAGAAAACCCCACGATGGGTAGTAAAAAAGTGTCAGGTCTGTAGGTACGTAGAATGAGGCCTAATGCAACTAAAACCCAGGCAAAGATCAACATGATTAAAAATAAACACTAGGGGTGTTATTAATAGTCCTGGCGCGACGCTGGAGTAGTTAAATCGTGTTTTGTCACATTTGTTCGAGTTGACAATTGCATGTCAATGCAAGAGACAAAACAGACCCTAAGGGTCTTATTAATAATCCTAGCGTAGCGTTGGACTAGTTGATCCGTGTTTTGTCTCTTGCATTGACATGCAATTGTCAACTCGAACAAATGTGACAAAACACGATTTAGCTACTCCAGCGTTGCGCCAGGATTATTAATAACACCCTTAGGCTCTTATTAATACTCCAGCGTTGCGCCAGGATTATTAATAAGACCCTAGAGGTTTCAAAGTTAAAGATAAAAAAACATTTATTTATTTGAATTACAAGGATCCCTTAGCTAGGGGAGCCTAGGTGCCAGTTTTACGTGTTATTTTATGTATTAATAGTTTGCTATTCCCGATCCGAAGTGAGTACAATTTGTTTCAGCTTGTGTCTGTTCACTTTGCCTGACGCAGTCATAGGAAGCTCATCCATAAAGATCACTCCGCCTCGCAACTGCTTCGAATCCACCAGAGTATCTGGAAATAAGAATTAAATAATCACGAAAAATAAATCATTTAGAAAAAAAATAAGGTCACAACAGAATTCCCATTTATTGGATTGGCTGACTTCTGTGGAGTATATTTCTGTCCTGGTTATGGTTATTACCTATGACCAAGTCCTTGACCTCCTGCGCAGTGACCGTGTGTCCCTTCTTCCGGATGACGCACGCGACGGGCAGGTCTCCGCACTCGAGGTCCGGGATGCCAGTCACTGCCACGTCTAACACACCGGGGTGGTGGCGAATCACATTCTCAAGCTCCACTGGAGATATCTGGAAGATGAAATCAATAATCAGAATAAGAAAATTGAAGTGATTCCATTGTCACTTCAATTAGCTTATAATCATTATACCTATATCATATTTTATCATAATCATAATCTTTATTTCTCTTTAGACATGTTACATGTACTTAGATTTGTCATACAAAATAGGTAGTCTTATTCTGATTATTGATGCCTTAATACCATATAGCTAGCAGAATCAACCGCTGGAAAATAAAACCAAAAGACGAACTGTCAGGCATCCATGCTTATGCCAAAAATACCTTTTCATTGCTCATACTCTGAAAGTAGGTCTGAAGTTGCCTGAGGGGCCTAACTGAAAGTAATACTTTCAGCCCTAGGGAGAATCGCTTTCTACTGACAGCTGTCAAATTATAAAAAAAAACAAGTTCTATTTTATTCAACCATGTTCCAACTTTCTAAAGTCTTTCTAACTGCAAGGAGGTCATTAAACCAAATTCCAACTTTTTATTCACCAAGTAGGTTGGAAACCCATTACAACGGTAAGAAGTTTAAAAAGTCTAATTAGAGCGCAATGTAAAATTTAAATTTTAATAACATAAAGATAGTATTAAATAAATAATATATCTTCTAAATTACTTGATTAAGCTTCAACTATTTATTTAAAATAACATAGATTTGAGCAAACAATTTACCATTTTTTAAATTATGAAATTAAAATCGTGGCTGAATAATACTGGCGAACCGAAGCCAAAGGCCCGCCAGAGAAAAGGAAAAAAAAAACCGGGAAGGCGGCAATTCAATCTTCATTTTCACTAATTTTTCTTTCATGTTTTTATTTTTACTTTCCTTGCCAAACCCGTCTCGGGACTCAAAAAACGTGACTTTCAACACTCGGGTAACAATGTACTATTACTCTTGAAAATCAGATCAATGCTAATCTTCCGAAGCGTAATAGCTAGCTTACTATTTTAAGCAATGACAAACAAAATATCGTATTCATCACCACATAACAGACAATCGAAAGCCTTCTATGAATCGACAACGCCTATTAAAAAATAAATAAAAATTGTTGAATTCGGACCACATAAACCCATAAAACAAAATTAAAAACACATTGCAAAAAAAAAACAGTAAACTTAAAAACTAGCAAGCAAGCATTAAACATGCAAGTGCTGTGGACGATCAATTGGAGAAATAAATTTCTACATTTCTCGTCCTCAGCACAAGGCACTTCCATAATAGAGACGTCCAGCTGTCTGCAACAGTCCTCAAAATGCTGTTGCTAATGTATAGACTTTGGCATTAGCCTTGATGAAGTTAATGATGCTGCGGACAAAAATCTAAGCGTTACCTGATGGTTTCTATATTTGAGCAATAGCTTCAGTCTATCAACAAAGTAGAAGTAGTAGTGCTCGTCTCTGTAGAAAATGTCGCCGGATTTCAACCAGCCTTCTTCGAAGGCCTCTGCAGTGTCTTCGGGATTGTTGTAGTAACCCTGAAACACAAACCATACTTTGCGTACCCCATAGTGTAAAAGGGTTAAGGCGAAGAATGTTGTGTAGCAGTATGATAAAGTTGGGATAAACTTAGAATAACACTACATATACAGGGTTATTCATAATTAGCTGCAAATACTCAGGAATTAGGTTCAACAAATAAAATAAAAAATATTTATTAAATGATTTTTTTAAAGTTTTGTTATGAAAATCCCGAGAAAATCGATAAAGAATATCCTTTGGAATCATTGGCGCCTGATCTATTTTGACCTTTGATCCGCGCCCGCGCGCCGTGAGCGACACTGCGTTCAGTCACCGTCTGGGTGGGTCATCGTCCTGTTCTCCATGGCAATCATTAAGCAATAGCCGTAAAGAAATTTAAAAAAAAAATGATACAAAAACTTAAATCAAAACTTAAAAAAAATCATTTCATTAATATTTTTTATTTTATCTGTTGAACCTAATTCCTGAGTATTTGCAGCTAATAATGAATAACCCTGTATAGTATAAAATAAAGTCGTTTTCGTCTGTCCCTTGTATATGCTTAGATCTTTAAACTACGCAACGGATTTTGATGCGGCTTATGAAGGTTTATTGTGTATGTACAATATAGTAGAGAAACACTGATAATTTTAGAGGTTTCTAATGTGAACAGTGATGCAATTTTTCAATGGTTTACCTTGCACAGCGTGGGTCCTCTCAACCACAGTTCGCCTTTCACATTGGGCTCCGTAATATCTTTCTTTGTGTCAGCGTCCACCAACTGCAAATAAAATACTAAGTTCTTAGGTCAATCTAAAAAAATTGTGCAATATTGCACAAAAAATACAGCCTTCAACTGACTGTCCAAAGTGTTTGGTATAAAAACAATGTTAATATAAATAGCATGCAAAATTTTTATTAGAGTAAGCGTAAAACGTAAGTAGAAGAGGTAATATTCGTAACAGTCGTATATATTCTCATTTGTTGACTAAATGAATAAGTACTTTAGATCTTTCCAGCAGATATAAACGTACCCTATAATCAAACAACCCTAAGAGCCTTCCTGTAGAGCCATGCACCGTATTATCGTCGTAAACAGCCATCACCGTCACTTCACTCATGCCGTATGCTGTGCGCACTGCTGTGTTTGGTGATACTTTCTGTAAACAATATCAAGAGAGTCAAATACCTGCATCAAGTTTTTGAATGAATGAATGAAAATTATTAAAATTGCATAAAAAATCGGTTGTCTGTAAAGTCGGTTTACTGACGATAGTTGAACGTGATAACGTCATAAGAAAATACTGATGGAATGGTTGCATTTTTCAAAAGAAAATTTTAGTTTTAAGGTCCAACCGCACTTAAGCGGCGCGGCGCGGCGCTGCGCGGCGCGACACAATGCGTCAAAATATTCTTTCAGTCATTTTGTATGGTGTGTGTCGCATTAGCGCGGCGCGGCGCTGCGCTGCGCGGCGCGTCGCGACATAGTTGCCTCCGAAAGAATATTTTGACGCGCGGCGACCGACGCGCTGTGAGCGACGCGTCGTGTCGTGACGCTCAAGTGCGATATAGCAAGCGGCGCGTCACTGCGCGTCACTCTCACGCAGTGTTGCCAATTATACATATTTATCTGTATTTATACAGAATTTTGGCTAGTATTAGAGATTACTGATTAGACCTTACATCTAGACAGATTTTTGGAATCTGATTTAGTCTATGAAAAAGTAATTCAATATAAAAGTAAATTCAATATTTGTGTATAATTAGGGTTCCCTACCCGAAGAGTAAAAACGGGAACCCTATTACTAAGGCTTCGCTGTCCGTTCGTCCGTATGTCTGTTGTCTGTCTGTCTGTCACCAGGCTGTATCTCATGAACCGTGATAATTAGACAGTTGAAATTTTCACAAATGATGTATTTCTGTTGCCGCTATAACAGGAATAAATACAAAAGATAACAAATGTTTTTAAAACCTTCGTGCGTGAGTCCGACTCGCACTTGGCCGGTTTTTTTGTATATTTTCTGTTATAATCTGTGTTGTTTTTGTTACGTTTTATGTTCTGTGTGTTTTTCGATCAAATAAGATTTAGGTATACAGATTTTTAGACTTTGAAACCCAGATATTTTGGTTCGGCACGTGGCAACACTCACTCACTCACTCACTCACGCGACAAATGACGCGAGCTGTCGCTCTAGTGCGATAGGGTCTGTGAAGCGACGCGCCGCGCAGCGCAGCGCCGCGCCGCTCAAGTGCGGTTGGACCTTTACTGAATTGAATTGAATGTGAATGAAACTGAATGAAACTGAATGAAACTGAATGAAACTGAATGAAACTGAATGAAACTGAATGAAACTGAATGAAACTGAATGAAACTGAATGAAACTGAATGAAACTGAATGAAACTGAATGGAACTGAATGAAACTGAATGAAAATCCGGACCCGGACCCAGACCCGGACCCGGACCCGGACCCAGACTGAACCCTTACCCTTACCCTCATTTACCCTTACCCATTACCCGACCCGGGCTCGGGCTCAGGTAAATGGAACGACGAAACGCCGTAACGACGCATGAGTCATGTTTTTTCGTGCGTGCAGCCGGCTCCATCGATTTATAAGACGTTATCACGTCAAAAAATTCAAACCTGGCAATAAAAATTGGCAAATTCATCATCCGCACTTAGCGTGTGGACTGGTTTCCGCAAATAGGCCGCTGGCAGGCCCTTTTTGCGTGACACGGTGTTATTCGAACTTTTTTAGGTTCTACAACACCCCGGTTTCCTCACGATGTTTTCGTTCGCCGTTTGAAGGAACTGGCATAGTGCACATAAAGTTTTCGACAGAAAAACACATTGGTACATGACTGGATTTGAACCAGTCCTTAAGATCGGAAGGCGGGGCCACTACCTCTAGACCACCAGTGCTTTCAATTTAAGCCCGGTATAGGTACAGAAGTTTGTGACCCGGAACAATGAACAAATAAGATCTACATCATTATTTATTCAAGCCTGGTTCAGCTCAGCATAATGTGTTATAGGACGGCAGAAAGCTATCTATCCAATGCTGATTTTCAGCTGAACCATGGCTAGTTTCCCTCCATGTGGCATACCCGGGGGATGCCCTGCATAGTATTTGTTTGCCGCTGTCAAATTTATAGTACCGAGCAGACACCAGGTAGATACTTTCCTACTACAACGCTCACCTGCATCACATCAAGCAGTTGCTGTGGCACGGCACTGCCTCCCACCATAATGTACTCGAAACACGACAAGTCACATTTTTCTGTGCAAGCTGGCTTAGTGAAGGAAATCAACATTGGAGGGCTAATTATCATATAGGTCGGCTGAAAAGAAATTTATAACCGTTTATGATGGTCATAACTAAATGTTACGAGTGTAGCCAGTTGGCCATAGGCATTTCTATGGGCTTACCTTGTATTTGTTCACGATCTCAACAAAACGCTCCTCGTTAAGCCCCTTTGATGTCTGCAGACGTGTGAATCTCAATACAGGCGCGAACAGAAAGTGGAAGCCAGCCGACAACCATTGGATGGGCGATGCCACTAAAGCTAGTCTTACTGGCGTCGGGAAAGTGGAGAAACTTATCCTGTGAGATAAAAACCACATACACATAATATTCTTTATTAAGCACTGCAGTTTTTTATTATATACTAGCTGTGCCCGCGACTTCGTCCGTGTGGTATAGTGTCTATGGGTAGCATTTTTAATTTGCAGCGAAAGAAAACCGTAATTAAATAACAACGTCATATTCGCGTGCACGTGACACAGTCGTCTGCCCTCTTACTAAACTTAGACATATGGCGTCGTATTACGCCACACTTTCATCAACCCCGCATTCCTCTCCGAACTCCCCCCACACTCCCCCCACTCTCCTCAACACCCCCCCACATTCCCCCCGCACTCCCCCAGACTCCCCTCCACAATCCCCCTGTACTCCCCCCGCACCTCCCTTCCACACTCCCCCCGCACCTCCCCTCCACACTCCCCCTGTACCCCCCCCGCATCCCCCCTCGCTCCTCCCCTCCACACTCCCCCCGCACCTCCCCTCCACACTCCCCCCGCACCTCCCCTCCACACTCCCCCCGCACCTCCCCTCCGCACTCCCCCCTGTACTCCCCTCCACACTCCCCCCGCACCTCCCCTCCACACTCCCCCTGTACTCTCCTCCACACTCCCCCCGCACCTCCCCTCCACACTCCCCCTGTACTCTCCTCCACACTCCCCCCACACCTCCCCTCCACACTCCCCCTGTACTCCCCTCCACACTCCCCCCGCACCTCCCCTCCACACTCCCCCTGTACTTCCCTCCACTCTCCCCCCTGTACTCCCTTCCACACTCCCCCCTGTACTCCCCTCCACACTCCCCCCTGTACTCTCCTCCACACTCCCCCCTGTACTCCCCTTCACACTCCCCCCTGTACTCCCCTCCACACTCCCCCCTGTACTCCCCTCCACACTCCCCCTGTACTCCCCACCACACTCCCCCCTGTACTCCCCTCCACACTCCCCCCTGTACTCCCCTCCCTCTACCCCCCCAGCACAAACGTTGAATGTCATATTTTTTTATATCAAATCAACAGACTAAAAAATAAGTTTTAAGTTTCTAGCTCTAAAAATGACGATACTTCCATACAACTTTCAACCCCTAATTTCAACCCCTTACAACCCTTTTTTCGCAATAAAAAGTAGCCTATGTCTTTCCTCAGGCCCTCAACTATCTGTGTACCAAATTTCATTTCAATCGGTTCAGTAGTTTTGGCGTGAAAGCCGGACAGGAGGACAGACAGACAGACAGACAGACAGAGTTACAAACGCATTTATAATATTAATAAGGATCATAAAAATAAAAATAGAAAATATTGATTATACGTCACAAAACATGATAGACATAAAAAATATAATATACAAGCAGTGACGAAAAAATGGCTTCCACTCCATTTTGACTCCCGTTTGGTATACGCATAGCTGATTGATGAAAAAAAATATATACTATAGCGAACCCGAGATTTTGAAGACCATGGCCATGACCGGGATGCTGAGTTCCAGTGCAGTTCTTAATTTAGTTAGTTATGAGTCTAAGAGAATTTCAAGTGGAAAGCAAGCCGCTGGAGATGGATGAAGATGAGGAAGGCTTAGAAGACCCTTTACACTTTGTGCCGTCTTCATAGCCCATAAATAGTGTTACACATATTTTAATAATTATGCGTAGTGTGTTTAGTTTGTTATTAGATATAGGCAGAATGATACGTCAGTATTCAAATCAAAATTACCATTTGTAAGGAATTCCCAGTACCAGATTCTTGTGCGTTAGAGCAGCAGCCTTCGGCAGACCAGTGGTTCCACTCGTAGATGTTAGATAAGCAACGGATTCCACTGGATTGAGGTCCGTCGCTCTGAAATAATAGTTATTTTTGCAATAATAACTTGAAGAACTGCCCAATGCAAGTGTGCTGAGCAATGTTTATCCATAAAACTCTGCCCCTAGGACTATTGTGTCTCGTAAGTAGGGGCATGAGAAAAAACAGTTGTCTCAGACGCCATAAATCATCTACAATATATAAGTTAGTAGACACTGCAATAGGTAAAACTTACTTAAAAGTAGAAGCATCAGCGTTCTTTCCATACTGCTTTAGAAAACCAGCGAAAGTAATAGAATCACTTCCTTCATCGAAAGCAACCACCTTGGCGTCCAAATTGATGTTCTTTAAAGCTGTTTTAACACTCGAAGTTCTCTCGCTTTGGCAGAAAATTATCTTTGCCTGGTTCATGTTCATCATTCTTTCAAGCTCCACTAAAAAGTGATAAAATTGTGGTCTTAGAAAAATACTCTAGGCAATCTAGACTTAAACAATAATAGGCTCTGTTTTACCCATCAAAGTTTATAATATATAGGGTTCCAAAGTCTTACAAACAACTCATATGTTTTCTCTCTCGTATTATTGGACTTGACTAGGAATTAAAATGCTTGCTCATACCCACTGACAGGCAAGCATCCATTGTTGCTACAATAACTCCAAGATAAAACGCCGCGTACATCGGAATGCACAGGTCTAAGTGATTGGGAGCCATCACGACGATCACATCTCCCTGCTTCAGATCAAGCTCCTTGAAACATTCGGCGCATCTCACACTTCTCTCCAACACTGACTCAAAGTTTTCTGACTTGTCTGTTGCTGCGTCTATCTGTAGAAATAATACGGCAACAAATAATGTTAAAATTGCCTTGTTACTCTTGGCTTACACCATTTTTTTCACAACTCCAACAAAGGGCTCGACTAGTAGAATAATTTTCATTGAAAGGGAGTGAGGAGTTTGTGTAGGGTTTTTAATTATTAGTTAAATTGATTGATTGATGAAAATCTAAGGGCCATAAACAAAAACAATTTATGAGTCTGAGTCGAGCCTCAAGCATGTATTTCAGCTTTGCGCACATTATTCTAAGCGATCTGCGATGACGATCAGTGAAATGCTATTAAATATGACAGCATTTCCCTGATCGCCATCGCCTAGAATATGTGCGCAGGCTTTGACTCCACCCAAAAATTGTTTATGCATGTGGCCCTAGAACAATTTATAAATGAATTTAACAATTTAAACAATTTAATTATTAAATGAATTTACTTCTTCTACTCATCGTGTCACTGATTCTTTCGAACCAAGTGTGGTGAAAGGATTTTAAGTGCGCCTCAAAGAGGCTCCTTTCGTGCACTAGACACATATTTTCGAACTTTTTAAGTTCTACGATATGCCGGTTTCCTCACGATGTTTTCCTTCACCGTTTGAGAGCACTGGCATACTGTACATAAATTTACCTTATTTAACTATTGTTATTTTTCTTAAACAAGTAGTACCCCACAAGTAATTCTCCCCCTCCCCAGAAAATACCTGCAAAACAAACTCAGGGGCATCCTTGAGGCTCTGTAGAATGAGTTTGCCCAAATGATGTTTGTCACTGGGTATACCCGTCTCTGCCACGACTCTTGAAGCCAGCTCACTCATGAACCAGTGCACCGAATCACCAGCCGTTTTCAACGGAGCCATGTTTAAAAAGAAGTAAATAGATGTCGCAAGAAGTTCAAAGGTGTAATATTCTTGAATTGTTGCTTAATTTTGAATGTTAAATCGCCCGTGCGATCGTCAACATAGTGTTTGATAACATGGAAAGAGAAACTTTATATTTTCCACGTGATTATAAATTACTCACGTATCAGAGTATTATCTGAAACTAAATTATCTCAATAACCTTTAAAATAGTTTTGCTATCAAGATTCAACACTTATCAATACCAACCGAACTTGTTGGCATGCGCACTTATATGGGCAATCTGAAGTAGGTTAGGTACTTCATAAATTTTAAGAACACTATTTGCAACTGACAAAGAGTGGCAGAGTTGAACGCAGAATCAAGTCTAATGCTCTCTCTGAAACCGACGAAGATGGGAGGAAAACATGAGTAAAAGTAAAAACTACAGGTATCAAAGTCAAAGACAAAAATCATTTATAAGGATAACTTTAAAACTTCTTTAAACTAGAGGAATCTAGGTGCCAGTTCCACGCGTTGTTTCATTAATTTTACTATTCCTAATCCAAAGTGAGTACAATTTGCTTCAGATTCTGCCTGTTCACTCAATCACTCCACTTCGCAACTGCTTCGAATCGATCAAAGTACCTAAGTAAGAATAAAATAAAGCCTTGCGCACATCTAGCGCGATGATCATCGCGATCAGGAGAAAGAAAGAAAGAAAGAAAATACATTTATTTGACATAATATAGGCGTAGACGTAAGATAAATATGTATAATAAAACACACAGAACGGACAGCTGAAGACAGGCAGAAAAGGAGGTACAACATTATCTGTGTACCTACCTACCTAAGCCAATACTACCAACAGAACTGGGTCCCAGCCAGTCCCGTCCCGTGCTGAATGGTACAAAGATTATTATGTCAAATAGGCTCCGACTCAGCTTTTTGCTGCTTGAAATGGCAGAGCTACCATGCCAAGCAACGCTGGTTTTCATCCAGTGAAACGCTGTCAAATATGACAGCGATATTTGAAAGCGACTCTCTCTATTCTATTCTATTTCTCTATTTGACTGACTCTCTTATGCCACGTTTCCACGCGTGCGTTCAACTCGACATTCAACGTGCACATTCACATTCACGCGCGTGGAAACGGTACGCCCGAGCGCGCGCGGGCCAAATTGGTGTTGCCAATTATACAGATTTATCTGTATTTATAAGGAATTTAGGGTAGTATTACAGATTACAGATTTTACCCTACTTTTATACAGATTTTTAGAATCTGATTTAGTCTATGATAAGATGAACATCTTTAAACATAATAAAGGCAAAAAATATTCATTTAGATCCACTTTTGATAATACTATTAGTATAGTTAATATAGTTACTAAGACTTCACTGTCTGTCCGTCTGACTGTCTGTCTGTCTATCTGTCCGTCTGTCCCCAGATATTTTGCTTTGGCACGTGGCAACACTGGTGGGCAGTCAGTCTCTCTCGCGCTTTCGTGACGAGTGGACGTTGCTAAAAAAAGTCGCTACGATCGGAGATTACTGTTGAGGTTGCATCAGTTAGAATAAAACCTCTGTGACTGTTGCTAAGACAACGAGTCAATTATTGTTTGACAAATGTCTTCATGTTTAGTTAGGTTACAAAGTCGTAATCACCGAGTACTCTTCTATATTGGTCGTAATAATTACAAACATGGTCGATTGGTCTAACGAGACAATTTTGACGTTCCTGGAACATTACCAGAAACAAGAATTATTATGAAACCCCGAGCATAAATTCCATAAGGACAAGAAAAAAAATACGGGTTGCACTCCGGGAGTGCCGGCAGAAGTGAAAACTTGATTATTAACGTTGAGCATGTTTGATATTTTGGAATGGTTAGGGGGGGCTTGTTTATTTGGCACGCTGTAACATACACGAACATTCGCGCAAGCGCCCTGCGCTGCCTAAACGAAACAATAGGCCCAGGCATACATTTTCGCCGCGCCGTAGAGAGGGGATAGCTGTCTACTCTCCATCCGTCTTACGCTTTTTCGATCAGGTCACGTGTCCTGACGCGCTGACGCGAGTTTAAGATTTTATACCCATTACAGAAAAAGTGCTCAACGCCGCTAAAGAAGTTTTCACTTCAAAAATCCACAATGCTTGGGGGAAAAAAGCTATCAGTGTCACTATGACTACCCATTTTTGTGTAGGTACGTTGTGTCGAACGAAATTAAAAGTATTGTTTCATTGAATAATGCACTGCGCACTTGCCAAACATCAAACACCAACAAAACTATCGAAGAAAAAAGAGTACGGTGAGAGTTGCGAGAAAGCGATTCATTCATTCATTTATTATACAAGCAATTTTCATATACACTAATTGTTTAACTAGTGGGCAGGGCAAAGGGCATACTTTTACATTTAGACGTATTTTGATGATCGGGGAATACCTACTTCGTAATTATTTACATATTGACTGTCAAGGTAATTCATAATTAAAAATACCGTAGAAAATGACACGGTAGTGAAACATTACCGTATACCGTGTATAAGCCAAAAATACCGTGCATCTACGGTAATTACCGTGTACCTGGTAACACTGGTTGCATGCCGCGCAGCTCGCCAGGCAGCCTGCCGGGCTGCACGGCACGCATGGAAACATAGCATTAAATTTACTTGCATAATAAGGCAATAAACATACTGAATACTGAATACCTACAGCGTTTCACCATCGCCATCGCGCTAGATATGCGCAGGCCTTAGTACGCATCTCCATTCATCGCCTTAGTTCTAAATTCACCCATCTTTTATTGCTGAACAGTTTTCATCGTGTTTATTACCTTTGACCAAGTCCTTGACCTCCTGCACAGTGACCGTGTGTCCCTTGCACTTCGCACTTATGGGTGGTTCTATTTTAATCTTTGGTCGGACCACCAACGAGATAGATATGCAATACACTATCAACCACTATATTTAATATACTATCAACGTGTTGATATCTAGTTTTATCAAACCACGCCACGAACTGCCTGGCTGGCTGGTGGGTGGCAGTGCTGAATTTACTCTAATACATATAGGGGAAGTACTACCACCATGACTATTTCTGCAGTTAAGCACAGTGCACAGTGAAACATATTCTGTATGCCTCAAGTCAATGGACACAAGGCAGTGCATCGTAGGGCACGTTCCTGACGTGACCCAGCTATCATACTTACCCCCGAATACTGAAACGCAACTCAGATTTAAGCACGTCTCAAGCGACGAATATTTGACAGATTTTCATTGAAAACTGTCAGATATTCGTCGCTTGAGACGTGCTTAAATCTGAGTTGCGTTTCAGTATTCGGGGGTAAAACTATAAAGTAATAAGTTGCCGCCCCTTATATCTCTGCCGCCCTAGGCCCGGGCTTAGGCATAGTTGGTATGATAGCTGGGTCACGTCAGGAACGTGCCCTACGATGCACTGCCTTGTGTCCGTTGACTTGAGGCATACAGAATATGTTCAGTCTCACGTGCCAATAATTTCACCGACACCCACACCCTTCAAACCGAAACACAGCAATGCTGCTTCACTGCAGAAATAGGCATGGTGGTAGTACTTCCCCAGACGAGCCCTTTACATAGAAAAATGATTTTGACGGCCGTTCGTAGAAACAATACTTTAGTTACACAGATTTTTTGACAGTTCTTCATCGTCCAAATACTTGAGGCTCGACTCATGCCTTGTTTTTACATACGGTCCAAAATAGGTTATAGGCCAGATTAGGTAAGAATCTCAAAATTCGAGATACCCAGCTGTAAGTCTGTAAATACTTGCATATTGACACCCTAAAAGTTGTCTCAAAACCTGCATATGGTAGGGTGTGAGAAACTATTAAATTTCAAGGCCAAAAAACTTTTTTGTAAATATCTCATTTCCTATGGGGATTTACAAACTTACAGCTGGGTATCTCGAATTCCGAGGTGAACTTACTATAATGACTGGACTATTATGGATATAACCTTCAGTCAAACAAGTTATAATTCAACTTAAAAAATATTTTTTGACATTAGGTAGCATAATTTAGTACGGTAATAAAACTGTCATTTTTATATTTTGCTAAATAGTTACACATATCAAGTAAGTTACCTATAATTCCTACAAGGCAGTCTAGGAAGCAATTAAATGATAATATCCATTGTATAATCGCAATTTTATAGCTTATCAATGCCAAGCTATTATCCACCTCATTGCGACAACTCAGTGTTGCACAAACTTGCATTATGCAATAGATTGGAAATCGATAATTTATTTTGTCGTATAACAATAGTACATTGTTACCCGAGTGTTGAAAGTCACGTTTTTTGAGTCCCGAGACGGGTTTGGCGCCAGAGCGTAGCGAGGGCGCCAGTGGAGCCAGAGCGTAGCGAGGGCGCCAATGGAGCTTGAGGGACTTAAAAGACTTTCACCCGAGGTAAACACTGTGCTTTTCATTACGAATACAAGGAAAGTAAAAATAACAAAAATTAAAAAAAATTTGTGAAAATGAAGATTGAATTGCCGCCATTGTCACGTTGCTACTATCACGATGTCTTTCTTCTAGTACTTTCTACCATATACCTACCTAGTGAGGTTCCTACCTTCCTAGAATAGACAGGATCCTATCTACATGCATAGTTTGCCTGCCAGCGGCCTCAGTCAGCAGAGCGTCAAGAGGGCGTGGGTTCGATGCCGTGTGTCCTGCTTTCTAAGGCCGTGACATGAGTTCCTAGCAGAGTTGTGGGTTCCCTCGACAAAGAAATAACAAGTGTTCAATCAATAATTATAATGAGATCAGATCACTAGCAAACACAATCATACAACACGACAGGGGGAGACTTATCGAACTAAACCTTTTCTAGCGAGAGCGAATATCGCGGGTCAACCATACCAGATACCAGGTCCACGCTGCACGTCTTCCAGCATGCTACGGCAAGGAAGCGGAGCGGAGGCTGCCCGACTTTCGGGAGG
This sequence comes from Thera britannica, assembly GCA_939531255.2. Lineage (NCBI taxonomy): Eukaryota > Metazoa > Arthropoda > Insecta > Lepidoptera > Geometridae > Thera > Thera britannica. The sequence goes on along the minus strand of OW618039.2, from coordinate 6,430,233 downwards.
CGGCGGCAACAAATCACCTTCCGGAGATCAGCTCGGCCTGCGTCTATGCAAGGCCCCAAGATGGCTGCTCGGAGCTGCTGCTTGCGAACACGTCCTCCCGCTGCGATGGCTTGGCCCAAAGAGAACGACGCTGCCTCATTCAATGAGCAGGGTCGCGATATATTCCCGTCTGTTGTCTCGCTTGCTCTCTCGGCCGAGGCAGGCCGGATTCGTCCGATTGTCATCCCAACTGTCAGTGTCATCGATTGCGCAGCCAATCAAGGCCGTAGCTGCGTCTGCTGTAGCAAAACGGTTGCGGATCCTCCAATGAAACGCCCGCGCTGCTAACCGCCATTCGACTTCTTAGGACGCTACCTTCCGGCGCCGCCAACCGCATCCGCGACGACAACTTACTAAAACTACAATGCTTGCCATATATTAAACTAAAATATGTACCATTACATTACCCGGTCAGCAAGAGAACAAAAAAGAAACAGAAAAGAAAAAAAACAATTAAAGCTCACTGAAACTTAATCTGAATTACCCAGGCATGCAATGTTACTGCACAAAACTTAACTAAAATAAAAATGAATACAAAGCAACGGTGTGTGTGGATTGCCACCCTGAACCAAAATTTACATTATTAGAGTAAAACATCATCAATTCAAAACATTATCTTGTTCCAAACCAACCGCAGTTAAAGCTATCCTATCGAACAAGTAACAATAACAAAACATTATTCCAGATTACTAAAATCTTAACTCCATAAACTTACAATGTTAATGAGGTGAGACTATCCAACAACACATCTTAACTAAATAATATTGCCACGAGGCACAATGTAAGGTAAGGGCGTCAATGCTTACAAAAAGAGTATCTTATAATATAAACACTATGTACACATAACAACATTTTTCCTCTTAAATTATTTTTTAAGAAAGACAACACGCTCAGTATCTAACTGAAGACTAGACAGACTACTACCAAAATCTAGACCTACAAATATAAACAACTAAGTCTCAACTTATCACAAAGTTATCCAAAAATAGCTTCAATAACAATTACAAGTCTCAAACCAAAGAATCTAAACGTAACTCTAAGCTACAACATAAACGAACAACGCCATCTATTGGCTTTTTAACAATACCAAGCTCTGAGAACCAAAATATTCAACTAGTACGAGAAAATCACAGACAGCGCCATCTCTTGGCAGAGCGGATTTAACAAACATCGACCAAAAAGGTTTATTGCAAATGTTCCACGATAAAGGAACTGGCTTTTACAATACAAATTCTTACTTACTAGGCATCTTAATTAATACAGCATTAAGGCCCTTACACAAGCTATAAACTTTACCACGATATAATTCAATATCCAATTACGAAAAGGGAAAATTACCAGACCGAATTTTCACACAAAAAGGATGCAAGTTACAGAGTTTCATAAAAACCACTGTAAACGCAGTACATTTTTAAGCAAAATGCACGCGAAATTACTACAACAATGACATAATGATTTTGTGATGCTATTTCACTAACTATAACAAAAAAAAAACGTAAATAGAGAAGAGACCACGAGTATCTCACCATCTAGTCTGGGAGAACCCGGAAACAAAGTGCCCATTTTAGATCAAACGGCACACCAAGGAAAAATAGGTAGGATACTAATAAATATACTACGTAAACAATATTCGTCTAAACTGAATCAACTTTCATTCATCTCTTTTGCTGCCACTATCATACTTTTCTAACAAACCATACAATACATACATTTTTACATATATTTATATCAGACATTCCTTATAGAAAGAGCACCACAAAACAATACACATCACAACGGTATGACAACTACACAGCATTTGAACCTAGGCTTGACTACACCTCACTCCCCCACTAAAACAATAATGTACAATTTATTTACAGTTAAAAAAATAAACATTATTTACAAAAAATTACAAAAATTTACAGCGTGAAGAGTACAGGAAACGAAAATATCTACAAAACTGTCGAAGAAGACACCGCTATATACAAAACGATTAGAAAGAAGTGAAGAAATACGGAACCAGGCGGAACCCTTTAAATAAAGTAGGAAAGGGGGTGGGTAAAGGACCCTGGGTCACCTTTTCGTTTAACGATGGCCGGTCCCGGTATAGCCAGAAGGACTAATCGGATTGCAAGGGTGGTGACCCCGCCACAAACTGAACTTTCTACTCTTAATCTCAATAACTCTGTATTTAATCTCCTTTTCCATTACTGCTATAAAAAATTACGCCTTAGTCAATACTGCTATAAAAAATTACGCCTTAGTCATTACTGCTATAAAAAATTACGCCTTAACCATCACTGCAAACAACCAATGCTTAGAACCATCTAGGCCTTAGGCTTTTTACACGAATTACCTAATGCAAGTACAAAATACAACTTTGTAACATAATCCCAACACAAAGCTTAAAATAAAAACTAAAAAAAAGGTTTAATCAAGCCAGGTTCAAAGCTAACATACAAATATATGTACTGAGCCACACTAGAAAGGGTCTAATCTTTAAAGATATCGCTCACATGATAGATGCCTACTGGCGACTTATCCAGGTTTCCAAGCTCGTAAGTATTTACAGACTTAACTTTCAGGACGATAGACTTAACAAAACGCGGAGCTAGTTTGTTACTAAAGAACTTGGAAGCGTCAGATTGAAAGTGAGCTCTACGCCAGACCACGTCTCCTTCTTTATAATGTGTGGTGTGACGCCTTAAATTATACCTAGCAGCATTCTTCTGATAAGCCTTGAGAAGATGATGCTGGACTTGATCAAAAATTACTGACAATTCCTTCAATTTAGTGGTGTAGGAACTCAAGTCATTCTTATCAATATCTTGAACATCATCATAATCTTTCAAGTTATGAAATCTACCATCCAAAACAAGTTCTCTACCATGCATAACAAAATGAGGTGTAAAACCATGAACTGCACTAACATGAGAATTTAAGGCTGTTTGTACTTTCCTCAAATTTTTGGTCCAACCGCGGTGATCAGACTCACAATACGACGCGATTGCTGTTTCAATAGTTCTATTATAGCGCTCTATGGTGTTATTTTGTGGAAAGTACACACAATTCCTAAATACTTTTGGTACATTATATTTCTTAAGCAAGGACTCAAATTCCTTCGAAATGAACTGACTACCATTATCTGAAATTATACAATGTGGCACACCATACCGCAAAAATACCTCTTCCTCTAAGAATTTTACAATAGTTTTAGAAGTTGCTTGTTTAAGAGGGTTAAGCCATACATACTTAGAAAAAATATCTACCACAGTCAGTAAATGAACATGACCCGAATAACTTCTAGGCAGAGGGCCGACTAGATCTATTGACAGAACCTGCATGGGTGCAGTAACCTTCTTTTGGCACAGCATTTTTCCCGATGGAGGATCCGTCCTGACCTTATAAGCCTTGCAAGTATTACAATTTCTAACAATATCTCTAATCGATTTCAACATGTTAGGCCAATAAAAAGTGAGGGCTAACATCTTAAAAACTTTAAATGCACCAAGATGAGAATTTAATGGGTCCTCATGAGCCTTTTTTATTATGACTTCACGAGACTCAACAGGTATTACCTTTTTCCACACATAAGAACCCATCAAATCAAACTTAGGTTTGCAGTATCGAAACAACTCACCATCAATTAATTTAAAGTTAGGGTAGCGTTCAGGTCGAGACTGCACACCCGAGATTACATCAGTATACCACTTATCACTACTATTTACAGGTAAGGTTAACGCACAGACGCTTATACGCGATAGGGCATCAGGAATTACATGTAATTTACCTTTCTTATGTACAACATCAAAATCAAACTGAGACAGCCTGGTGGCCCATCGCGCTAAACGTCCTGTAGGATTTTCAATATCCCTAAGCCATTTCAAGCTCTCATGATCAGTCACCACCGTGAAGTAAGAACCTTCAATGTAGTGTCTGAAGTGCCTAACAGATTCTACAACACACAGCAATTCTCTCTCAGTAGTACTATACGCTGACTCAGCCTTATTAAGAGTTCTCGAATAATAGGCTATCGGATGTTCATGACCTTCGTCGTCCTTCTGTACAATGGCTGATCCCAAGCCAAATCCACTCGCATCGCAGTGAAGAAAGAAAGGCTTCTTATAGTCTGGTACCATCAGCACCGGAGAGGAGGTCAACGCCTTCTTCAAACTCTGGAACGCTGCCTCTGCCTCGCTGGACCACGCGAACTTGACTTTCGAGCTGGTCAGCTGGGACAGTGGTCTCGCCAAGGCTGAAAAATTTTCAATAAAACGTCTGTAGTATGATGCTAAACCGAGAAAGCTTCTCACTTCCTTCACATTCTTAGGCGTAGGGAAATTGTTAATCGCAACTATCTTTGAAGGATCTGTGGTTAGACCCTTCTCAGATACAATGTAACCTAGATATTTCAATTCTGATTTACAAAATTCACATTTAGACAAATTGACTGTCAAGTTGGCCATTTTCAACTTCTCAAACACTTTATCCAACATTTCCATATGGCTATCAAAATTATCATTTACTACAATCAAGTCATCCAAGTAGGCGAACAGTTTGGCATAAAATTCGGCTCCAAACAAGGTGTCTACAAGCTTCTGCAGCGTTTGCGTGGCATTGGAAAGACCGAAAGGGACTACAGTGTACTGTAGGAGCCCGCGCCCCTGCGTGATGATGGCGGATTTCTCCTTAGCACATTCACTCAGCGGTAGCTGTAGGAACGCTTGACTAAGGTCAATGGATGAGATGTACTTAGCATTTTTCAAATTATCAAGAATATCGTCAACTCTAGGGAGGGGGTAACTATTTTTTTTAGTAACAGAATTTAACTTACGACTGTCAATGCAAAGACGAAAACCACCTGATGCCTTTGGGACCAAGATGACCGGAGATGCCCAAGGACTGGAAGATTCTTCTAAAACTCCTAACTTAATTAATTTATCTAATTCCTCATTAATAATCTGCTGTCGAGCAGGGCTAGCTCTATAGAACCGTTGCTTAATAGGTTCCCCAGATGTTTCAATTTTGTACTCCACCAGATGAGTACGGCCCAAACCTTTCTTTTCAAAAGAAATGGATTTAAATTTTTCCACGACTAAATCCAAACGTTTCTGTTGCTCACAAGACAAGGGTTTCTGTTTCGAAGCAGAACTACAGGAACTCAATTCCTCCTTAACTTCTTTCAACTTATTTACACCAGCTGAATTTTCATTATTATTTACATTATTATTAATATTTACATTATTATTTACATTTAAACTATTATTTACATTTTGTACAGGAGAACCATGTATAATTCCAATATGACCCGGCTCTGAAAGACTAAACTTTGAAATTGAACCTTCAATTCTACTCAACAAACCAGACCGTTGCCAAAACTCAATTCCAAAAATAAAATCATCGGTTAAACTTGGGATGACTTCAAAGTCCAAATCTAGAGTTTTACCATCTACCCAAATTGGTAATTTAATCTGACCAATTATTTTACAAGCTGCACCACTACATGAAACAGCTGATTGAAACGGTGACTTTTTCAAAACATAACCCCGCTTTAGGAATTGTACATGGCTATGATTCCCTAATATATTAAGATCACTCCCAGAGTCCAACAGACCCAGGTAAGAAGTGTTATTTACAGAAAATTCAACCAAGGGGCGTTTACTTTTGCCTATGGATGGGACATGCACCGGAGCTACACTCAAGTTGTTAAAAAAATTTCGAACGAACACTAACCAAGATTTCCACTCATCGGCAGGCGTAGCCGGTGCAACAACTAGTTTTTTGAGGCCTGCTTGGGCTGGCGTCGACGACTGGACTCCACCGGACCACTCGAAGACTGGTGAGCGGGCGGCGAGGAAGTCGCTACAGCTGGCTGAGAGGCGGCCGGCTGCGCTGGAGTTGCCTCAGCAGTCGTTGCGGCACATAGAGCCGGAGCTGAAACTGGTTTTGAAACTGCATTACAACGGGGACAAGTCTTTTTTGTTACATTCAACGTCTTACAACTTAGACACATGGGAATCCTAATATTTGGACATTTATTGTACCGATGACCCGACTGTTGGCATTTAAAGCAATTCCCTTCCAAGGGTAGTGTGCGCATAGGACACTGCTTGCTGAAGTGTCCAACTTCCTTACACACAAAACAAGCACCACTAACTGAACGAGAAGTTTCGCCAGATGTGACCGCACAAATTGCCAATTGTTGCCTCCTTTGGACTGGACGGGCCTCGTTCAAGGAGTGACTATTATTTACATAGTTATTTACAGGATTATGTACAGTATTATTTACAGGGTCTGATGAATAAGCATCGGTCAACCTACCTACTCTAACTAAATCATCGAGACAGAAAACTGAACCATAAATTAGTGCGGCATGGTACTTTGGCAAAATGTTATGTTTTACTATTTCAAAGAGATCCGAATCGGTCAAGCTATTTGGAACCTTATTAGCCAAGAAGCGCATCTGTGAAATGTACTCCCACAAGGATTGACCTACGAATTGTTTTTTTGCTCGCAGTTGAGACGTTACCCTGTAGGTATAGTCTGTTGGCAAAAAGTTTTCACACAACAGAGCTCTAAGCCTACGCCACGATGTGAACTGAAACCTATTTACTCTAAACCACGTTAGGATGGGTTCGGATAAAAGATCATGAAAGTTATCCAAAAGCAATCTTTCAGGGATGCCCCTGGCTACCTGGAGTTCTTCGACTGCCGAGACAAAGTCTGTCACATCACTGTGACCATCAAACCTCAAGTTCCAAGATGTGAGACCGCATTTACTAAGGGCATGCGAGCTCAGAACTGCCAAACTAGGACCCTCGGCAGACTCAAACGTCTCGTCGAAAGTAATTAAATCGTTGCTCACCTGAGTAGAGTGTCCCATGGTTGGAAACACCTTACCAAATCCAACTTCCTGACGATCCATGGTATCCCGAAGCTGGTCAACACCGACGGAGGATTCCACACCTCACGACGAACTCACAAAACACGCACCCAAAGCACCGCCCAGGCACTCCAAGAAATGATACCAGTTGCTATCTACAACTTTAAAACACAATATTAACAAACAAACACAACTCAATACAAAAAACACAATTTTATTATCACTTTTTCTCAAAGTGGTCGGCCATTGCACGCAAACACAACCCGAGCAAGTTACGACTCGTACGCGTACCACGCTACCGCGTTCGATCTGCCAAGCAAATCAAAATGGCCGGCACAATTTGCACGAATATTCTATACTTACTACAATTTACAAATTTTAGTACCGAAACAAAGTAATTCACCAAAATAAGTGAGATTACTACAATATTCACAAGAAAAATACTACCTACATGATACTTTATACAGAAAACTATACAAGGGGATTATTCACACAAAAACACATGCACACACAAAATACCTATTTATCTACAACTTTGTTGAGGAAACCACCCAACAACTTGTTTCTATTATACACACAACCTAAACACGTGGGCGCCAAATGTCACGTTGCTACTATCACGATGTCTTTCTTCTAGTACTTTCTACCATATACCTACCTAGTGAGGTTCCTACCTTCCTAGAATAGACAGGATCCTATCTACATGCATAGTTTGCCTGCCAGCGGCCTCAGTCAGCAGAGCGTCAAGAGGGCGTGGGTTCGATGCCGTGTGTCCTGCTTTCTAAGGCCGTGACATGAGTTCCTAGCAGAGTTGTGGGTTCCCTCGACAAAGAAATAACAAGTGTTCAATCAATAATTATAATGAGATCAGATCACTAGCAAACACAATCATACAACACGACAGGGGGAGACTTATCGAACTAAACCTTTTCTAGCGAGAGCGAATATCGCGGGTCAACCATACCAGATACCAGGTCCACGCTGCACGTCTTCCAGCATGCTACGGCAAGGAAGCGGAGCGGAGGCTGCCCGACTTTCGGGAGGCGGCGGCAACAAATCACCTTCCGGAGATCAGCTCGGCCTGCGTCTATGCAAGGCCCCAAGATGGCTGCTCGGAGCTGCTGCTTGCGAACACGTCCTCCCGCTGCGATGGCTTGGCCCAAAGAGAACGACGCTGCCTCATTCAATGAGCAGGGTCGCGATATATTCCCGTCTGTTGTCTCGCTTGCTCTCTCGGCCGAGGCAGGCCGGATTCGTCCGATTGTCATCCCAACTGTCAGTGTCATCGATTGCGCAGCCAATCAAGGCCGTAGCTGCGTCTGCTGTAGCAAAACGGTTGCGGATCCTCCAATGAAACGCCCGCGCTGCTAACCGCCATTCGACTTCTTAGGACGCTACCTTCCGGCGCCGCCAACCGCATCCGCGACGACAACTTACTAAAACTACAATGCTTGCCATATATTAAACTAAAATATGTACCATTACACCATCCTGGTTTTTTTTTTCTTTTTCTCTGGCGGGCCTTCGGCTTCGGCTCGCCAGCATTATTCAGCCATTATTTTCATTTTCATAATTTAAAAAATGGTAAATTGTTTGCTCAAATCTATGTTATTTTAAATAAATAGTTGAAACTATATATTAATCAAGTACTTTAGAAGATATATTATTTATTTAATACTATATTTATGCTATTTAAATTTAAATTTTACATTGCGCTCTAATTCTTTCCGTTGTAATGGGTTTCCAACCTACTTGCTGAATAAAAAGTTGGAATTTGGTTGAACAACCTCCTTCCAGTTAGAAAGACTTTAGAAAGTTGGAACATGGTTGAATAAAATAGAACTTGTTTTTTTTAATAATTTGACAGCTGTCAGTAGAAAGCGATTCTCCCTAGGGCTGAAAGTTTTACTTTCAATTAGGCCCCTCAGGCAACTTCAGACCTACTTTCAGAGTATGAGCAATGAAAATACTATTAGCATATCTCTTTGTAAGGGCTTGTCCGGTGAAGTACTACCACCATACTTATTTCTGCCGTCAAGCAACATCGCTGTGTTTCGGTTTGAAGGATGTGCTTTTATATATTACCTACCTACTGGCACGTGTGGCTTAACATCTTTATGCCTTAAGTTGATGGACTCAGGTCAATGCATCGTAGGACGAGCCTGACCTGCGGTGCAGTGCTTTGTTAAAGTCGATGATTACTACCACTTACCATCCATTGGTTCCAGGCTTGTTTCGTCAACAAGTTGTAAAAAAAAATAAGAAGGAAGAAAAGCTAAACTAAGATAAACTTAGGCACACTGCTTATGTACAATAGGTTGGTAGGTAGGTGCTGTACCTACAATATTTATTGCCTACAACCGTACAAGGAGCTGTGTGGATTGTCCACAATATCTATTTTTTTTAATTTATAGTCCTATGTATAGTTGTAGGTAAGAAATATTGCACATCGGCTAATTTCGGCTTGATAGAGCGTAGTGTGCGTCAGAAAGAGATAGCGCTCTGCAAAGCCGAAAAGCCGATATGCAATACTTAATGCCTACTATGTACTATTTAGCTTCCAGGGTCAGCTTCTTACACACTGTATAAAGTAACTATAGGTACTGTTTGTAGTTATCTTAGCCAGAGACGTATTCAGGATGGGAAGGGGGTACTTACATTAACTTTCTAACTTATACTCTATTACTTTCAAATAACGCTGTCATAGTGGCAGCGTTTCACTGATCGCCACCGCAGAACTTTTAGATGTGCGCAAGGCTTTACAGAATTAGATTGCCACTTAGAAGCTGCATGTCTTTAACTATAACTTAACTACTTATTTGACAGCGATACACTGATCACCATCGCAGGCGATTTAGATGTGCGCAAGGCTTAGTAAATCTACTTTTGTCACATGACAAAAACTTTATGTAAAATTACTTACTCTGAAGCATTATTCTCAATGGATATTCTTTGCTTAATTGGGCCACCCAATATTAGCCAATGGTGATAAAAAAATCCTAGTCATCAAATTCTAATGGCATATTTTAGGATAACATCGTGAGAAAACAGGCATGTCGTAGAACCTAGAAAGTTCAAAAATATGTGTCAAGTGCACGAATCTCTTCAAGGCACACTTAAAATCCTTTTATCACAGTTGGTTTGAAAGAATCAGTGACACGATAAGAAGAAATGGCATGAATAAAAGCAGCCAAGTGCGAGTCGGACTCGCCCATGAAGGGTTCCGTAGCACGACGAACTACAAAAACCTGTATATTATGTTACTTGATGTAACATAATAAGGTTCTTGTAGTTTCTTCGAAAGGTAAATTGCGGTTTACGGTTTATGACGTATAAAAAAAAAACTACTGACTAGATCTCGTTCAAACCAAAAATCGTTGGAAGTTTACATAGTAATGTACAACATATATTTTTCTTAGTATTATCATTCTCTTACTTTAGAAGTTAGAGGGGGGGGGACCAACTTTTTTCCACTTTGGAAGTGTCTCTCGCGCAAACTATTCAGTTTAGAAAAAAACTATATTAGAAACCTCAACATCATTTTTGAAGACCTATTCATAGATACCCCACACGTATGGGTTCGATGAAAAAAAAAATTTTGAGTTTCAGTTTCTAGTATGGGGACCCCCGAAATGTATAGTTTTTTTTTTATTTTTATGTTAAAATCTTAATGCGGTTCACAGAATACATCTACTCGCCAAGTTTCATCAGTCTAGCTCTTACCGTTTCGGAGAAAAATGGCTGTGACATACGGACGGACGGACAGACAGACAGACAGACAGACAGACATGACGAATCTATAAGGGTTCCGTTTTTGCCATTTGGCTACGGAACCCTAAAAACGAGTAAAATACCGTAAAAAAATATTATAGCACAGAATAAATATTTAGTGGACAAACCAGGTAGAGTTCGTTCAATTTTAAACTATACGACCCTCTAATTCAGTCAGTCAAAGTAAATTGTTCTTTATTACTAACAACAGAAGGATCGTTTTGAAGTACTTTGCTGCGAGAACGTGGTGGCGGGCGTGCATTTTTAGACTGATTTATCTCTATATGACTATGCACAATTTTACTACCTCACAGCCCCCGCCACACCTGAGTACGTTCAGCTCGAAGTTAAGTGGTTAATAAATAAAGATGCAGTTATTGTTACGGAGCCGATTGGAGTGGACTTGCGTGTAGAAAAGTGCTAGAGTAACAGAAAAATGGAACAATTTCTCGGAATCAAATACTCGCTGAAATCGTCGACGGATAATTTTGAGAGCTATCTTAAATTTATAAGTAGGTAAGTTTTCTATTGTTGAATTACAATTTTTGGTATTTGATCAATTTGAGAATTTCGACTACTTTATTCTTGCGTCTGCGGGTTTATATTATATTATTATTTGTATTATTTCTACTGGGGGTTTTAAATCGGGTCAATACCCGAATATATATATAATTTTATATATATATTCGGCTATACCTATAATTTTCATTTCACATAGTCAGATTTTTCTCTAGTTTGATAAAGTAAAGATAAAGATGATTTATTTGTTGTGTGTGTATGTTAAAATTAAGATGGTCAACTATCATGTATCATGTATGTGATGGTATGTAATTAAGATGGTAAATTTTATCTTAAATAAATTTGCATTTAGATCCATAGAAAACCTAGGAATTTTGTAAAAATTGGTGAATATGATGATCACCTACGGTAGGTAAGACCACAGAAATATAAATATACTATAGTAGTATGACACAGGTAGAAAATAAAGTTCACTTTACTAACATACCTAATAATTATTATCTACAATTTTGTCCGATAGCACTATTCTGACAGCCCTCAAAATCTTAACCTTAGTTCGGCCCGCTTACAATATGTTTACAACAGATTACTACATTTTTGGTAGCAGTTATTGTTACGGAATTGAGTGGACTTGTGAGGATCAGTGTAAATAATTACGTAAATAAATACCGAAAATGGAACAATTCATTGGCATCAAATACTCGCTTAAATCATCGACGGATTTTGAGAGCTATCTTAAATTTATAAGTAAGTTTTTATTTTTAATAGATACTTTATTTCAAAAAACATAAACAGTATTATAAAATAAGACTCAAACGTCACTAATATAATTAATTATTTAAGGTGAAGACCACCGTCTACCACCTTAAATACCCTATCTATATTTAATTATTATACTTATGTTTAATATTCTTTAGAGGAAAGATTCGTATTTTTGTGTTTATGTTTGTAATGAATAAACTCAAAAACTACTGTGCCGATTTCAAAGACTGTTTCACCATTGGAAAGCTACATTTACCTTAAATAACATAGGCTATATTTATGTGTTTAAAAAAATAAATGTCCATCCCGTGCGAAGCCGGGACAGGCCGCTAGTAAGGTATAAAAGTCAACTTATTCATCGAAAATCACGAGTAAATATCTTGTGTGCAATCCAATTGTATTATGTACATATAAGAGAATGTCGTGTTTATATTATAAATCAAGAACGGCTGAGCTGATTTGGCTGAAAATTGGTGGACAGATAGCTTAAACCTAGGAGACGGACATTGAATTTTTTTTACATACATACCTACATAAGTAAAGTAAGTAAACAGGCCTTTGCATCTATTGTAGATGATTGATATAGCGATAGGGGCAATTGGTGATTACTCCCTACTTACGGGACTATAAAGTGCCTGGGAGCACCTATTCCATCCTGACCTGACAGCTTAGTCCGCCTAATCCACAGGAAAGACATACATACATCCCTACATAGATACATTAAATTACACCTCATTCCCATGGGGCAGAGTTCACGGATTTCCACTTCAATTTTTTTTATCCCAAAAAATTAACGGAAACGGGGAGTAACGGGAACTAGGCGGGCGAAGCCGCGGGCGGCCGCTTGTACTTTTATAATGGCAGGGAAAATTAAAGTCATGGCCGACTTGTCCATGTTGTGTAATGTTCGATCACTGACCGCATCATCGTGTTACACGTATTGTATTTACCTATTCATTTACAGCACTGAAGTCCTACTAAACTATTTAAATATGTAAATAATTCGGTTTACCTACACCAGTATTGATTTATATTAAGGTAGGTACAACGCTACGTAATTTAGCTCAGTCATGATGAACATTTTAAAATCATTTTGAGGCTGACAATCGCCAAACTATGTGTTCTAAGCTCGCACGTTTCAACGTTTTGAAAGATAGAACACACATTGATTGATTGATTTGACAAATTAAACTTATTTATAAATTAAAAGCAATAAATTTTGCATAAAAGGATAAAAGTTCGCCCATGGTTTTGCCAAAAAAAATACGGGTTGCACTCCGGGAGTGCCGGCAGAAGTGAAAACTTGATTATTAACGTTGAGCATGTTTGATATTTTGGAATGGTTAGGGGGGGCTTGTTTGTTATTTGGCACGCTGTAACATACACGAACATTCGCGCAAGCGCCCTGCGCTGCCTAAACGAAACAGTAGGCCCAGGCATACATTTTCGCCGCGCCGTAGAGAGGGGATAGCTGTCTACTCTCCATCCGTCTTACGCTTTTTCGATCAGGTCACGTGTCCTGACGCGCTGACGCGAGTTTAAGATTTTATACCCATTACAGAAAAAGTGCTCAACGCCGCTAAAGAAGTTTTCATTACTCATACTCTGAAAGTAGGTCTGAAGTTGTTTGAGGGGCCTTATTGAAAGTAATACTTTCAGCCCTAGGGAGAATCGCTTTCTACTGACAGCTGTCAAATTATAAAAAAAAACAAGTTCTATTTTATTCAACCATGTTCCAACTTTCTAAAGTCTTTCTAACTACAAGGAGGTTGTTAAACCAAATTCCAACTTTTTATTAAGCAAGTAGGTTGGAAACCCATTACAACGGTAAGAAGTTTAAAAAGTCTAATTAGAGCGCAATGTAAAATTTAAATTTAAAAAACATAAAGATAGTATTAATTAAATAATATATCTTCTAAATTACTTTATTAATATATCATCGATGTCAACAATATTTATACAAAATACGATAAAAATTAGCACTGCCTACTATCCTCGTGTGTTGATCCCTTAAACGGCTTAATTATTATATTCGTACTCGTACGTTCAACTATTTCTTTAAAATAACATAGATTTGAGCAAACAATTTACCATTTTTTAAATTATGAAAATGAAAATAATGGCTGAATAATGCTGGCGAACCGAAGCCGAAGGCCCGCCAGAGAAAAAGAAAAAAAAAACCGGGAAGGCGGCAATTCAATCTTCATTTTCACAAATTTTTCTTTCATGTTTTTATTTTTACTTTCCTTGTATTCGTAATGAAAAGCACAGTGTTTACCTCGGATGAAAGTCTTTTAAGTCCCTCAAGCTCCATTGGCGCCCTCGCTACGCTCTGGCGTCAAACCCGTCTCGGGACTCAAAAAACGTGACTTTCAACACTCAGGTAACAATGTACTATTTCACTTCAAAAAATCGGTTGTCTGTAAAGTCGGTTTACTGACGATAGTTGAACGTGATAACGTCATAAGAAAATACTCGCGGACTCGCGGACTCGCGGACTCTTGGACTCGGACTCGAACTCTCGGTCCCGGACCCGGAACCCGACCGAACCCTTACCCTCATTTACCCTTACCCTCATTTACCCTTACCCTCATTTACCCTTAACCATTACCCGACCCGGGCTCGGGCTCAGGTAAATGGAACGACGAAACGACGTAACGACGCATGAGTCATGTTTTTTCGTGAGTGCAGCCGGCTCCATCGATTTATAAGACGTTATCACGTCAAAAATCGGTTGTCTATAAAGTCGGTTTACTGACGATAGTTGAACGTGACAACGTCATACAGCGTCAAACGCCGAACGCGGAGGCCGATTGTGCCTCTTTGTCGCTCGATCCGCGCTCTCACTTGCACTTCAAGCCTTAAATTGAACGCCTCAGAGCGAGGTAACGCCGCATGAGTCATGTTTTTTCGTGCGTGCAGCCGGCTCCATCGAATTATAAGACGTTGTCACGTCAAAAAACAAAGAACAGGTGAAAAGGAAAAGTATTACTTTCAACCCGCTGTTACCCGCAAGCAAACTTCAAACCCTACTTCCTACTTTCCGAGTATGAGTAATGAAAAATGTTATTTTGCTGCAATATGATTGCACATAATTTTTGTTGATTACGATTTCTTGCGATAAATATGCAAACGTTTGACGGTGGTCTGCCCCTTAATATCGGCACCTCTTTATATCGCTAAATGTTACTACTGCTGTATATATGTAGGTACTTAATTAATTTCACCTCTACTGTCAAAAACGTTTAGGCTAGCCAGAATACAATCAGCTTTATCTAGTACCTTATCGTTCGGTGACAGGCAGGGCTTATCGTGAGATTAAAATACTTACCTACCAAGCCAACTTAGTACTTTTGATGTAAGTGTACCTAATCGGGAAGAACGCAAGGAAATTGAAATATTTTGCGATTCAATTACTAATCCCTAAAGGATTTTTCATACTCCCATCCCGGAACGTGTATTTTTTCTCTTCGATATCTGATTGCAAAAGCCGTTTTATTCTCTAGCTAGAGGATATAAAGCAAAAAAGAAATTTTTGAACCACTCGCTACGCTTGTGCTTCGATTTTAGAATCCTTCGCTTGCTCGGTCATCAAAATTGAGCACTCTTGTATAACAAATAACGATTACTGAAAGAAAAAATACTATCTGTAAGCTCTGTAAGTGATCAAGGGCAAAATTTCACAAACTGTACCTATCTTTTACAGATGTCGGTTACCTCTCCCGTAAAGCAGCGCTGTCGGTTACACCCGTAGCATTACTAACTTTAGAAAATGACGTGTACACATTGACAATGCACACAGTTCTGAGAAATATTATAATCACCTTCAAAGTTGGAGAAGAATTCGAGGAAGACAGAGCTGATGGAACTCGGGTAAATAGAATACAATATATAATAAATATAATATTTATACTATTACACGGGTATTTATCGCGTATATTACCTTATTTTATTTATTTATATGTTTTATGATCGCGAAAGTTTAAAAAGTACCTACTAATAAATATAAATAGGTATATACTTTAACATACTTCTTCTCAGTCGCTTCACTTTTGTCTGAGCGGTCGTGGTCGTAATAACGTATGATTTCTTTTTATCAGGGGATGTGGCACGCCTCACGATATGAAGAAAAGAAAGAAAGAAAACTTATTTATTTGACACACAAACACGTTTTACAGATTAGTAGGTATAGGTAACAGTACGATATCTCGCCACTTCTCTTTACTTGCAGTAATCCGGAAGATTCTTGAGGTTTCCGCCCACTGCCGACTTGATCTAAACATACATAGATATACTCAAATTCAAATCTTCTTTAGTGAGTTGTATCACAAGGATCACTTTGAAAGATCTTAAGCTAGGTGAATCTATGTAGATGCCAGTTCCACGCGACCAAGCCTTAGGCCAGTTACAGTGCTCCACCGAACGTCAGTGCGTACCGTCGGTGCTGATGATGCGCATTGACCGACCGTCAGTTTGTATCATTCAGTGCTCTGCGTACCAGTAAACTGACCGGACGTACAGTCGCTTTCAGTATCGATAAGGTTCATGTTTTTCGTAGCGACAAAGTCGTGGCGTAGGCAAAATGGACGCGTTTACAAATTATTATCTTAGTAGACGTCGACAAAATAGAACACGTAGATATCACACCGAAGACGAACTTCGGTGATCAAGCGTTCAGTATCAAGGTTCATAGTTGTTTTTACGAAGTCACTGGAGTTTTGACAACAATTATACACGCATGCGTGCGGTCGGTGCACCGGTCGGTACAGCACTTTGTTGTTGTTCATTTGTTTACATAGCGCGTCAGTCGACCGACGGTACGCATGCGCACGCGCTCGACCGACGGTCCTCGTACGCAGTGCGTAGCAAAATATAGATAGTGCAATCCACGAAGGCGCGCCCCACTATTCCTCCTAACGGTCTAAAGTATATGTGTGCAAGCTTCCGTCAATGTTTGAGTGTTATCGGTACACACTAATTACCTATGAGTGCTCACGCACACTACAATGAATAGACTACGGTTCGCGACTGCCGCTCGGAGCAAACTCCCCGCACCCCGCGATCCCCTCAACCGAAAATTGGTGGGGCGCGTCTTCGTGAATTGCACTATCTATATCTATGCTAGACTTCTTTTTGAGACCGTTTTGCGACACACAAGCTTCACACAAATGTATTATTAGGTTTTTTAGGCTCATAAAAGACGAAATTATCGCGAGGGGCGCGTCTTCGTGAATTGCACTATCTATACGCGTGCGTACGGTCGGTATATGAATTTTCATACATATGACAAGCGCGACTGACGTACGCAGTACGCACTGACGGTCGGTCGAGCACTGTAACCGGCCTTAAGAACAGGCAACAAGGGTTTTTTTCAGGTTTTGCAAATTCCCTTATTATTATTTCAGGTCAAGTCAGTAATGACAATAGAAGGCAACAAACTAGTTCAAATACAGACTGAAGACAGCGGAAGGAAGTCCACACACATCCGGGAATTCACACCAGACACCTTGACCGTGGTAAGTGCTGTTCACAATAAAAACTAACCTAACCAACAATATGGCGAAGCGGAGGTCAACAGGTTTTTACTACAACCGCTGACAACCTTCAGACTGCAATTAATTCAAAATTCAAAAACTTGTTGATAATCCGGTCAAAATAGACATTTCAAATAATAAAATTTCCACAGAGCCAAAAATTGGTGGAGAGATGGGGGTCACCATTACAAATAAATCTTTATAAATCCCCATCGATCCTATAATGTGTGCAACACATAGGATCAATGGGGAAATTATTCTCTGCTCTGCATTTGACCACTATTTTTATGTATAAATTGACTGGGTTATAAGATATAATATATACGTGACGTGTGAAGCCTTGTAAAAGTTAATTTAAAAAAAAACCCCGCCTGAGTAGATGACTATTCTCAGAACTATCGACTTGCTCAAAAAAAAGAATTTAAATAGGAACATCTACGAGTCCACATACAAGCAAACAAACACACACACCAAGGCCTGAGGCATTATAGCATCTCATTTTCTGTCATAGTAAAAACTTTATGAAATGCAAAGGCTCAGCAATATTATTACCATTTTGAGGGAAAGAGACAGCAATATCGTTTTTTTTTCTTTTTATTCAGTACGATTGTGGATTCTGAACGGAAACCGCTCAATAGCATATCGATTTGTTTTAATCGATATTTTTGATGTGACATCTTGAAAATTTAAATTCAATCGATGTTGACAAATTTTGTGTTATTGATCGAACTCTACAAGAATCAGCCCCTCAAATTCAAACTCTTTTCAATACTTACTCTGGAAATTCAAACAGTTTTTTTCTTTTTCAGACAACTACCGCAGAAGGCTGGGAAGGAACTTGCATCAGAGTATACGAGAAAATCTAGGCTAATCTAAATAAATAGCAACTGTAATGAAAGAAAATCTAAGTCTGAAACAAGGTTTAGGTTTAATAGGCACAATTTTTTATTAAGTTTATGCATAATAGGTAAGGTATAAAAAAATTACAGGAAAATGTCACTAGCGTTCAATGCCTCAAAAGTGGCAGCGAACGCTAACGTAATTTCAGATGTAGGTTCATGTTAGTATGAAAATACAATGTAGCAAGAAGTACTTTTTTTAGAAGTATTTTATTCGCATAGTAACAGAATTTAAAAAAGTACTTAACAGGAAATGTCACAGAAAATAAATTGGTGCAGAGTTTTTAGGAAAATAAAACAAATAAAATAAAACTTATGTAAATTTATTAATTGCAATCATAATTAACATTAGGTAAAATTAACAAATTCGTTGAAATAAAAGCTATTTCGTATATAATTATTATACCTATTTTTTTTCTCAGCCCACGCACATAATATAAGATATAAGATAATAATATTATAATCACCGTCAACGTAATCGATCCAACTTAGGTATTCAATTGGCTAGCATCTGTAGATCCTCAAACGTCAGACCTTGTTTGGGTTATGGAGTTCTCCTCTTATATTTGTCTTCATGAGCTGTAAAAAAGCAGCCAAGTGCGAGTCGGACTCGCCCATGAAGGGTTCCGTAGCATCAATTAACATAATATAAAGGTTTTTGTAGTTCGTCGAAAGGTAAATTGCGGTTTACGATTTATGACGTATAAAAAAAAAACTACTGACTAGATCTCGTTCAAACCAAATATCGTTGGAAATTTACATAGTAATGTACAACATATATTTTTTTTGGATTTATCATTCTCTTATTTTAGAAGTTAGAGGGGGGGGGACCAACTTTTTTCTACTTTGGAAGTGTCTCTCGCGCAAACTATTCAGTTTAGAAAAAAACGATATTAGAAACCTCAACATCATTTTTGAAGACCTATCCATAGATATCCCACACGTATGGGTTTGATGAAAAAAAAAATTTTGAGTTTCAGTTTCAAGTATGGGGACCCCCAAATTTATAGTTTTAGAAAAAAACGATATTAGAAACCTCAACATAATTTTTGAAGACCTATCCATAGATACCCCACACGTATGGGTTCGATGAAAAAAAAATTTTTGAGTTTCAGTTTCAAGTATGGGGACCCCCAAAATTTATAAATTTTTTTCTATTTTTGTGTAAAAACCTTAATGCGGTTCACAAAATACATCTACTCACCAAGTTTCATCAGTCTAGCTTTTATGGTTTCGGAGAAAAATGGCTGTGACACGGCCGGACAGACAGACAGACAGACAGACAGACAGACAGACAGACAGACAGACAGACATGACGAATCTATAAGGGTTCCGTTTTTGCCATTTGGCTACGGAACCCTAAAAAAGGGATATAAAAATCAAAGAATTGGAAGGACAAACTGTCAATTGTTTTTTAAGGTCACAGCATATCATTAATATCAAGGAGGCCGCATTCGAAAGACTTCATTGGAGAAAATTGCATTAAACCCCCAGACAAGATCTAACTTCTTAAAAAGAAGAAGAGTTGAGTTTCTCAGACTACTAGGAATGCTTACAGACACGCGTCGTCGCAAGTAAGAATCTCTATAAATTGATATTGCAGTTGAGAGACTAAAATCGTCGCGTATCGAAGATTTGCGTAGAGTTGTGTACGGAGAGCTTTGCAACAGATAATTTGGTGGCACTTTACAGCCTTAAACGTGAAAATTACCTCAACTTTTTCCTGGTAGCTGAGTCCTTTCTTGCCCAACACGTAACATAGTTTCGCCCACGCCGCTTCAGCTGTCATGTCGAAAGCTGGCACCACACCGCATTCTACTAGCAACTGAAACAGTAATTTAAATAAAAAAAATCTAATGTGTATTTATTCAATAGTCGATATCACAAGGATTACTTTGAAACGTGTTAGAGCTAGGTGAGTCCAGATGCCAGTTTCACGTGACGTAATAGTTTATTCGTGGTTAAAGGCCTGCGCACACCTAGTTCGCTGGCGGTAGCGATCAGTGAAACGCTGTCAAATCTCAAATCTGACAGCGATATTTGACAGCGTTTCACTGATCGCTACCGCCAGCGAACTAGGTGTGCGCAGGCCATAAATCCGAAACGAATAAATTCATAGAAAAACCAAATGTCACCAACATACTCTCAGAGCAAGCAAGTAGAAGTGAAATTGGACAGACCATGAGGAATAAATAAAGTTAGTACTATAGTGTAAAGTTAGTACCATGATTATTACAACCAAACCAATAAGGTGGGCCATTATGCTTATCCCATCAGAAAAGTATTAGATATGGATGTGGATGCTGGTTATAGAACAAGAGATAGACCAAAGAAAAATGGATGGACTGTGTCAAAGACGACATGAGCAAGAAAGGAGTAAGCACTGAGATGACGAATGATAGAGGTGAGTGAAAGAAGGAAACCTGGGGCATGATTCTGGGGCCGACCGGGATTTTCAATGTCCCTAAAAGATCTCGGCCTATTGATCTCTGACAAACATAAGCTATCCCGAGTGAAAAATGTCTGTCTATACTCAAAAAGCCAATTCTCAGTGAAATACGACATCTATCTCTGTTGATGGCATATTTTTCAACACGAGATGCGTTACGTTACACGCTTATCCAATAATCGAACGATTAATCGATCGGTAATTTACTATTATCCTAGTGTTTTGTTCAATTATTTATCAAATGATATTTCAATTTGTTACTACAATTGAATTACGTTTATACAAAGCTAAAATGTTGGGAAAAATTGAGTTTATAGGTCAAAATTTCAAAATTCAATTTTAATATATCAAACTGACTAATAACGGAACGTAATTCGGCGCATACTTCATCAGTGTTGCTATTTAATTCTATCTAACGATAAAACGCTAGATCTAGCAGTTGGAGGACTTACTCGTAACTAATATTTTATTTTTAGCCTCGAAGTAGAATAGTTCTTAATAGCAACAAAGTTGTTTATATCACGTTATTCAAACTGTACAAACTAAAATAAATAATAAACAAATAAATAATGCGGACAATCCACACAACACTATCTAGCCCCAAACTAAGCAGAGCAAGTATTATGGGAACCAGATAGCTGATACATTACTTAAATAATCCTTTTTTTTGTAAATACATACAAAGAATACAATATAATACCCAGACATAGAACAAACATCTGCGTTCACCACACAAATATTTGTTCTCGGTGGGGATCGAACCCACGCCCGCCAGCGCAGAAGGCAGAGCTACTACCAAAAAAAAAGCACCTTGGTGCATTTCCATACCAAACACAAACCAAAGCACCTTGGTGCATAAATGCACCAAAAAAAGTTTTGCGCCAAGCGTTGAGACATCTGTCTGACTCGCTTTTTCTACTACAATGTCCGTAAGGAACGAAAAACCATCCTTTTCGCACTGATTTGAGCTTTGTAAATATGTATGTCAACTTCAAAACAGTTACCTAGACGTCAACAACACAAAAAAACAAAATCAGTCTTACGGACCCACGCGCGCGGGCATTGTTTGCGTATTGTGAATTTTAGTTTTTTTGCTATATTGCAAGTGTTTTGTGTTGTTTAGTGCTTAAATATCGCAATAATAACTCAATAAGTAGTTATTAACGATAAAGTTTTGTGTAAACAGTGATTGAATTCGTTCAAATCGACTAAAATAACCAGCACATTCTCGACTGTTTTTCCCAAGAACATTTTTTCACGCCGCTTTTTTATGTGAGTATTAAAAATTATTAATATGACAAATAAATGCAACTAAATCCTTGCTTCAGGGCTGAAATAAGCTTTCAGGGGATACTATTTTTTTAACTATAATTACTTGTAGGACTTTTCTAGAAATTAAATATTATTAAGATCCACCTGCGCACCCGCGATGCAAAAAAATACGAGATGCAAATAATATTATCGCTTTATTTTTAAGTTAATTTAAATTAATGCTTCGAGTTCTGTCAAAGTTTTTGAGTTAGTCAAAATTTTTGATTCGGAACTGTTTACGTAGTACTAAGCCAGCAAACTCATCAAAATTCTAAATGCAATTCATCATGCCATTAAGCTCGAATACGAGAGATGTTTACAAGACGGGAATTCCAAGAACATAAACACTTATCTGGCGTTTCAAATGGGTCGCGCGCGACGGGGCGTCTTGGCGCCAAAACAAATGCTAGCGTCGGTGATCGTCACACGTTTACCTAACTGTTTTTTTTTTGGTTGTTTTATGAACCAAGGTGCTTCAAGCGTGGTTAATAATTTTCAGTTTTTTTTATTGAACTAACTGAAATACATTTCACTAGCGGGCAACACTCAAACCACAAAAAAGAAGAAGAGTTTATTTTTGGTTATTGTCCAAAATTATTTAAATTATTTTATCCCCATAATATTCGCATTACGGACAAAACTATAATAAGTGGGGCTCGTTGTGTTATTTACAAAGTGTTTATGAGGTGTTTGGAAGTGTACCAACCAACAAACACTAGCAAGCTGAAAAACTGCCGTATGAAACTGAATAGAGGTTTTTTACTCAAACAGCAGATGAAACTGAAGTAAAAAGAACAGCAGTAGACGTACACTGTTATATTTTACTAAAATATTCGTGTAAATCCCTGTCAAACATAATAATTATTCATTGTCTCATTGAATCCTATTTAGATGTCCAAATCTTTAGTTTTGATGCATTATGTACCTATTTAGTACCTATTTACTTGGTATAGGTGCTGGGCAAGCCTATTCCATCTAAAATCATATCAATCACATCAAAATTGTATTTATTCAGTTAAATTGTTCCAGGCACTATAAAGTTCCGCGAGTAGGGCTTGAGTAATCACCAGTTTAGCCCCTGAGGCTTATTTATATCATCTACAATAGATGAAAAGGCCTGTATGTAAATACTTTTATTCATATTTGTATTTATTTTGTTGCAGGAAATTCTGAAAGAACTACTAAGGAATGGTTGGTGAAGCCAAAAGAAAATTTACTGTAAATCTCTGTAATGGTTGAATAAAAATAGTGCTGGAAATTATATAAGTACTATCAGGCAACAATATTGTTAGTCTACCACTACACACAGGACTTACTTACTTTGCTTCGTCTATCTGTACAAACCACCGAGCTTGAAGCATTATTTGCAAATATAGTCTGCAAATAGCCCAACGGTTTCATGTGAATTTTGTAATTATATGTTTGTAAATAAAGTTATTTGTAAATAAAGATGTGGTTTTTATTCAGTCTATTAAATTTTTTCCTCTAGTAGGTATATAAAGTATAGTAGGTATATATTATTTATTTCTAGGTAGAGACTGTTTGGGTCCATCGGTCTTATGATATTTTTCAAATGATTGTATGTCTCTAGTCCAATTTTCAAGTACCTATAGTAAGAATTGTAATGAAATCTCTTGTATTTATATGATAATGATTAAAAAGACAAGCTTTTATCAGAGCATTGATTTAATATACTGCACTTATATTCATCCTATTATGAGTTGACTGTTCATGCCGTTTTGTGGAAGGTCCGGTAGCTCTTGAAAAACCTTCCCCAATCTTCAGATACTGCCTCATCGGGGGTCTTTGGGAAGTGTACCCATTTATTGAATTCTCTTGATACTGAAGATATGACAGATCGATTAGGATGCCTAGCCATAGCCGGTACCAACTAGCTCCCTATGCCCAAGAAGTATAATGTGATGAAGACCTAGAAAAATAATGTAATTGTCATAAAATAATACTTAGTTTGCAATCCACAATGGCAGAACAGTGTACCTACTAATCTAACTTATTATTCTAGGTAAGGCCTTATAGGTAGGGGCTTGTCTTATTATGCTGTTATGAGGCATAATCCTATCTACCAAAGGTTCCTCACCATAGAATTATATTTGGTTGGTAAGAAGTTAGGTTACCAAATTATACCTTTGATTTAGTGGAAATTTTCTCTGCTGCAAGTAGGGACCGCACGATATCTTCGATCAGTTCCCAGGCCAATGCTTTACTTAGCATAAAGTGGTTCCTAGAAGCATAATCGGAGAGCACAAAGGCATTGCACAACCCCGCACTTTTTCTGCGTTTTCCATTTATCGTAGCTGTCGAGGCTTCTACAATGAGGTCGTCTATAAATTGCTCTAGGAAATAATCCATTCTCTCTTCGAAAAAAAGCATTAAAATAAAACTTTGCTGAAAATAATATTGTGTTTTGTCAAACGACTATCAAATTCAAGAGATCTCGAATACTGCGTTCTGTCTCGGCTAGTCCGGACTAGACGTTGCGTCTCGCATGAACTTCGACCGAGAAAATTGAAGGAAGAAATCGTGAGAATACGCCAAGATGGTTGTCACGACTTTTTGACCGACCTATGACGACATCTCCACCGAAAAATAATCCCGGTCGGCGCGAGAATGATGCCCCTGGGGCATCATTCTCGCGCCGACCGGGATTTTCTCGGTCGAAGTTCATGCGAGACACAACGTCTAGTCCGGACTAGCCGAGACAGAACGCAGTATTCGAGTTCTCTTGAATTTGATAGTCGTTTGACAAAACACAATATTATTTTCAGCAAAGTTTTATTTTAATGCTTCTTTTCGAAGAGAGAATGGATTATTTCCTAGAGCAATTTATAGACGACCTCATTGTAGAAGCCTCGACAGCTACGATAAATGGAAAACGCAGAAAAAGTGCGGGGTTGTGCAATGCCTTTGTGCTCTCCGATTATGCTTCTAGGAATCACTTTATGCTAAGTAAAGCATTGGCCTGGGAACTGATCGAAGATATCGTGCGGTCCCTACTTGCAGCAGAGAAAATTTCCACTAAATCAAAGGTATAATTTGGTAACCTAACTTCTTACCAACCAAATATAATTCTATGGTGAGGAACCTTTGGTAGATAGGATTATGCCTCATAACAGCTTAATAAGACAAGCCCCTACCTATAAGGCCTTACCTAGAATAATAAGTTAGATTAGTAGGTACACTGTTCTGCCATTGTGGATTGCAAACTAAGTATTATTTTATGACAATTTACATTATTTTTCTAGGTCTTCATCACATTATACTTCTTGGGCATAGGAAGCTAGTTGGTACCGGCTATGGCTAGGCATCCTAATCGATCTGTCATATCTTCAGTATCAAGAGAATTCAATAAATGGGTACACTTCCCAAAGACCCCCGATGAGGCAGTATCTGAAGATTGGGGAAGGTTTTTCAAGAGCTACCGGACCTTCCACAAAACGGCATGAACAGTCAACTCATAATAGGATGAATATAAAAAAAAGTGCAGTATATTAAATCAATGCTCTGATAAAAGCTTGTCTTTTTAATCATTATCATATAAATACAAGAGATTTCATTACAATTCTTACTATAGGTACTTGAAAATTGGACTAGAGACATACAATCATTTGAAAAATATCATAAGACCGATGGACCCAAACAGTCTCTACCTAGAAATAAATAATATATACCTACTATACTTTATATACCTACTAGAGGAAAAAATTTAGAATAGACTGAATAAAAACCACATCTTTATTTACAAATAACTTTATTTACAAACATATAATTACAAAATTCACATGAAACCGTTGGGTTATTTGCAGACTATATTTGCAAATAATGCTTCAAGCTTGGTGGTTTGTACAGATAGACGAAGCAAAGTAAGTAAGTCCTGTGTGTAGTGGTAGACTAACAATATTGTTGCCTGATAGTACTTATATAATTTCCAGCACTATTTTTATTCAACCATAACAGAGCTTTACAGTAAATTTTCTTTTGGCTTCACCAACCATTCCTTAGTAGTTCTTTCAGATTTTCCTGCAACAAAATAAATACAAATATGAATAAAAGTATTTACATACAGGCCTTTTCATCTATTGTAGATGATATAAATAAGCCTCAGGGGCTAAACTGGTGATTACTCAAGCCCTACTCGCGGAACTTTATAGTGCCTGGAACAATTTAACTGAATAAATACAATTTTGATGTGATTGATATGATTTTAGATGGAATAGGCTTGCCCAGCACCTATATCAAGTAAATAGGTTCATAATGCATCAAAACTAAAGATTTGGACATCTAAATAGGATTCAATGAGACAATGAATAATTATTATGTTTGACAGGGATTTACACGATTATTTTAGTAAAATATAACAGTGTACGTCTACTGCTGTTCTTTTTACCCCAGTTTCATCTGCTGTTTGAGTAAAAAACCTCTATTCAGTTTCATACGGCAGTTTTTCAGCTTGCTAGTGTTTGTTGGTTGGTACACTTCCAAACACCTCATAAACACTTTGTAAATAACACAACGAGCCCCACTTATTATAGTTTTGTCCGTAATGCGAATATTATGGGGATAAAATAATTTAATTACTTTTGGACAAAAACCAAAAATAAACTCTTCTTCTTTTTTGTGGTTTGAGTGTTGCCCGCTAGTGAAATGTATTTCAGTTAGTTCAATAAAAAAAACTGAAAATTATTAACCACGCTTGAAGCACCTTGGTTCATAAAACAACCAAAAAAAAAACAGTTAGTGACGTGTTACAAACGTGTGACGATCACCGACGCTAGCATTTGTTTTGGCGCCAAGACGCCCCGTCGCGCGCGACCCACTTGAAACGCCAGATAAGTGTTTATGTTCTTGGAATTCCCGTCTTGTAAACATCTCTCGTATTCGAGCTTAATGGCATGATGAATTGCATTTAGAATTTTGATGAGTTTGCTGGCCTAATACTACGTAAACAGTTCCGAATCAAAATTTTGACTAACTCAAAAACTTTGACAGAACTCGAAGCATTAATTTAAATTAACTTAAAAATAAAGCGATAATATTATTTGCATCTCGTATTTTTTTGCATCGCGGGTGCGCAGGTGGATCTTAATAATATTTAATTTCTAGAAAAGTCCTACAAGTAATTATAGTTAAAAAAATAGTATCCCCTGAAAGCTTATTTCAGCCCTGAAGCAAGGATTTAGTTGCATTTACTTGTCATATTAATAATTTTTAATACTCACATAAAAAAGCGGCGTGAAAAAAATTTCTTGGGAAAAAAGTCGAGAATGTGCTGGTTATTTTAGTCGATTTGAACGAATTCAATCACTGTTTACACAAAACTTTATCGTTAATAACTACTTATTGAGTTATTATTGCGATATTTAAGCACTAAACAACACAAAACACTTGCAATATAGCAAAAAAACTAAAATTCACAATACGTAAACAATGCCCGCGCGCGTGGTTCCGTAAGACTGATTTTGTTTTTTTGTGTTGTTGACGTCTAGGTAACTGTTTTGAAGTTGACATACATATTTACAAAGCTCAAATCAGTGCGAAAAGGATGGTTTTGACATGATAACGTCTTATAAATCGATGGAGCCGGCTGCACGCACGAAAAAACATGACTCATGCGTCGTTACGTCGTTTCGTCGTTCCATTTACCTGAGCCCGAGCCCGGGTCGGGTAATGGGTAAGGGTAAATGAGGGTAAGGGTAAATGAGGGTAAGGGTAAATGAGGGTAAGGGTAAGGGTTCGGTCGGGTTCCGAGTCCGGGTCCGAGAGTTCGAGTCCGAGTCCGAGTACGCGAGTCCGCGAGTCCGCGAGTATTTTCTTATGACGTTATCACGTTCAACTATCGTCAGTAAACCGACTTTACAGACAACCGATTTTTTTCGTTCCTTACGGACATTGTAGTAGAAAAAGCGAGTCAGACAGATGTCTCAACGCTTGGCGCAAAACTTTTTTTGGTGCATTTATGCACCAAGGTGCTTTGGTTTGTGTTTGGTATGGAAATGCACCAAGGTGCTTTTTTTTTGGTAATAGCTCTGCCTTCTGCGCTGGCGGGCGTGGGTTCGATCCCCACCGAGAACAAATATTTGTGTGGTGAACGCAGATGTTTGTTCTATGTCTGGGTGTTATATTGTATTCTATGTATGTATTTACAAAAAAAAAGGATTATTTAAGTAATGTATCAGCTATCTGGTTCCCATAATACAAGCTCTGCTTAGTTTGGGGCTAGATAGTGTTGTGTGGATTGTCCGCATTATTTATTTGTTTATTATTTATTTTAGTTTGTACAGTTTGAATAACGTGTTATAGACAACTTTGTTGCTATTAAGAACTATTCTACTTCGAGGCTAAAAATAAAATATTAGTTACGAGTAAGTCCTCCAACTGCTAGATCTAGCGTTTTATCGTTAGATAGAATTAAATAGCAACACTGATGAAGTATGCGCCGAATTACGTTCCGTTATTAGTCAGTTTGATATCATAAACTTGAATTTTGAAATTTTGACCTATAAACTCAGTTGTTCCCAACATTTTAGCTTTGTATAAACGTAATTCAATTGTAGTAACAAATTGAAATATCATTTGATAAATAATTGAACAAAACACTAGGATAATAGTAAATGACCGATCGATTAATCGTTCGATTATTGGATAAGCGTGTAACGTAACGCATCTCGTGTTGAAAAATATGCCATCAACAGAGATAGATGTCGTATTTCACTGAGAATTGGCTTTTTGAGTATAGACAGACATTTTTCACTCGGGATAGCTTATGTTTGTCAGAGATCAATAGGCCGAGATCTTTTAGGGACATTGAAAATCCCGGTCGGCCCCAGAATCATGCCCCTGTTATGCCGACCCCACTAAGTGTGGGTTATGGGCAGGAAGATAATGATATGCTTGTTCCATCGGCAGATGCAAAAAACAAAGTTACAAAATACTTACTAGTCCAGTTTCGTAAATAGCTTTCCCCAGAACAGTTCCATTGATGCATTGCGTCACGTTCACAACCAGGACTTCGTTTTTGACTGCTCGTTCGATCTCTTTGTAGATCTCTCTACGCTTGATGGGAATGTTACCGTTGCCGTATGTTTCTATCACGATGCCTGCAATTTTGAGGTGGGTAGTATCAACCGAAGGAAAGGTAGAAGGAAAGAGAGGAAGGATAATAGAAGCTACATGAGCCAAAGAAAAGCGAACATCGCCGTCATTGTCGTATAATGGAGAGGTTGCCGTCAAAAGAAATACCTGGTGGAAAATGTAAACATTACGCCGGCAAGAGCATTGCTCTTAAATAAGAAGATGTGTATTAGTACGAGTGTTTATTGTTGTAGGCGTCGTTGATAGTAACTATTCTTTCTTATGTGATAGTACCTTGACTGTGGGCTGTAAGATTGAGAGAGATCAAGAGATCTGAGTTGATGTATCGTGCCTGTCTGAGGATTGGACTCATTCGTTTTTATCTTTTCGAGTTGAAATGACTATGAACCATGAGATTGGTCAAATATTCACCTTCCATTCCTTGTGCCACCGCTCTGATCAGCTCCGGTGTGATAGTGGGAACAACCTTCAGGATATACACTTTCCTGGATACCGTATCATGAAGGCGGCACTCATCAGGCACTGAGCCTAGTGGATGGATCAGCATCTTTGGATCAACGTCGAGGGTCGTCTTGGCTTCGAGGAGCGGTGGGAAGTTAGGAGTGTCGAATGCGTAGATACGGGTGTTGGATACTTTTTTTACACTGAAAAGGAGGAATATTTGAAGCTCTACCGCCTATTTACGTCTAACATCTGGGAGTAAAGACCAGCTTAATGTTTGAAAAGGTTTATTACCGAGTGCCTCTAAACAGCTTAGCTCCAAAGAAAACTGTGACTTCGGGGATATGCTGGGTGGCAGCAATAAGAACAGCACACAGAAAATTGTTGTTGCCATCACTGCGGGGCTGGAATATTGGCACCTGGACAATGCAGAAATATTAAGTAAAAACCTGTTTCCCATTAAATAAATATACATAATATGTCTTGATATTGTCACATTCATGTTAGAGAAAAGAGGAGCATGTGAGCGAAAGATGTTATCGAGAGGAAGTTAAAATTTTTATTTATTTATTTATTTGTTAACAAATAACATACAAGTAAAATTAAGGCTAAATACAAAGTACTTGTAAGATAAACTATGGTGGCTGAAACACTGAAGGCAGAGACTAGCACTGGCACCCATATACATAGTCTTGACCCCACACTAGGATTCCCTGTGTCGTGGGTATCAAAACTACATAGTACAGGTACCAGTCACATTTGTATGCACTACAGACTATTGAGTACAATATGTATACCTACTAATAACTACACCTCAAAATAAACAAGTCTTAATTTAGAAAAGGTACACTATACTCCACGCTAGGTTTACCTGTGTCGTGGATTTTAGTTTAGTTTAAAATAAAGTTAGTGAGAGAATATCTCGAAGATGGATACTCATAAGTCTATTATCTATTATGACCTTGGAGGATTATGACAAATACCTGAGCACCAGTAAGCACTACAGTCTTGCCGATGCTCTCCAGCATAAAGGAAAGGATTGAAGCTCCATATGCCGTCGTGTCAGTGCCATGGAGGACCACAAAGCCATCGTAGTCGTGGTAGAACTTCTGGAATTAGTGTGATTACAAATGAATTTGTCAGCCAGACTATCATCGCCTTCATGACTTCATGACTTCAGACGATCGGTTTTCTTGAACGGGATGTGGTGAACATGTAACATCAGCTTAGGTAATCTATTCAATTTAGGACCCACAACTTCGTTCATCAAAGAGTAGTAAGAGCCATAACCTTTGCTTCGCCCAGTGGCATTTAAAACCTTGTATACAAGCGAAAATAAGGTTTCTGGAACTTGGTTTGTAAGACATATATGTATACCTAATGTAGTACGGTTGTAGGCAATGAATGTTGCAAATCGGCTTTTCTACTTTCGTTGAGCGCTATCTCTTTCTGACACACACAACGCTTTATGAAGCCGAAACAAGCCGATGTGTAATATTTGTTGCCCACTCCTTTATGTAGGTTTATTGTCACTAATCCGTATGTACTTAAGTTTTTCACTAGGTGGTGCCACAAAACTAACCTTTATATCCCGGGCTTGTTTGACCCAATCATCCATTGTGAAGTCGGAGGAGTCTTTCAGTTCATCGTATTCGAGAATTTTGTAAAGCACTTTTAACTCCGTGTCTTTACCATCTATCGAATACAAGCATTTTTGAATCTTAGTTCCACATAAATCCCTTTTTAATAATAATAATATTTTGGACAATCCACACAACACTATCTAGCCCTAAATTAAGCAGGATCTTGTACTATAGAAACCAGATAACCGATATATAACACTTTTATACGTTTTTGTAAATACATTCTTAGAATACAATATAACACCCCTTTTGTACCCCTTTTGTAGTGTAATAAAAGTTACAAGACATAATCGAAAGCCAATAACTGTCATGTTCTTCTTCTTAAATGATGTGAGTTACTTACGCGATGTCTAGACACAGTTATTAATTTCAAAGTTTCCGTTTTAATTCCAATCATTTCCACAATCAGCCAGGAACAATTTATTTTTTATACAACTGCCTTATAAAACTATCCTAATGGTATAAGGTATTTTATGTTTCTAATTTATTTTACAATTCTGTCATTTATCTTCTACTCACCAGGTATAACCAAATATTCCTTCATGTCGGTTCCAGCCAGGTTAGTGGACCAGTACTCTTCATCGTGGAGTTGTGGTAGTTTCCTAACCACTTTCTCAATGTTCTTCTGGGGCACAAGAACTGGAAACAAACTGGAACTAGTAAGGCAACAATTTCCTTGGTGCGACAAGCTATTGACTAATATATAGATTTGTGGGCAAAGACAGTATTTTATGCCAATTTAGCTTAGCTCAGCAAGAACGACAACTGCTGGACGAAACCCTCCTTTAAAACTATAACTCATAAAAACCAGTCATATACATAATTAGCAGTCAGTAAGGTTCTAGAAGTAAAAGAGCACTGGTGGTCTAGTGGTAGCGGCCCCGCCTTCTGATCCGAAGGTCGTGGGTTCAAATCCGATGAGTTTTTCTGTAGAAAAATTTATGTGCACTATGCCAGTACTCTCAAACGATGAAGGAAAACATAGTGAGGAAACCGACCGACGTGTCGTAAAACCTAAAAAAAAACGAGCAACACGTGTCAAGGGTCACGCAAAAAGGGCCCGCCAGCGGTTTACTTGCGAAAAAACCAGCCCGCACATCAAGCGGATGATAAACACTTGCTGAAAAAAAAGGTACTAGAATGTTTTGAAAGTGGTGCCAGTGCAGAAAAAATGAGGAGCAAAAAGTTAACATGGTACGGCCATGTCATACGAAGGGAAGGATGTCAAAGAAGGATGATGTAAATGATGAGTGCTAGATATAAATGTGGATGGTTATTAGAAGTAGAGGTAGGCCAAAGAAAAGATGGATGGAATGTGTGCAGGATGGCATGGGTAAGAAAGGAGTGACTGCTGAAATGACGGCTAACAGAGGAAAGTGGAGAACGAAAACATGTTGTGCCGACCCCACATGAAATGGGATAAGGATAAGAAAATAATGAAGGATCTAGACTGTTTCAGGATAAAGCTATTGCCAATATAATTCATGCCTGCCAGCTTCTTATCGTATCACTGGTTTTGTCAAGCCAGTGTGGTTAATGAATTTTAAATTGCCAGCTTAGCAGCCATAATCTAGCATGGCTTCTCTTCTTGATGTGAACAAAACGAGAAATCTAATCTCACAATGGATTTGTTTAAAGGTTTAGATTAGAATAGGACACAGAGAGGAGTGGGGTCTTTGTCTGCTATTGTTTCTTTAAATGCTTTAAATGATCTTACCTCCTTTCTCATTCTTCAGCATACCAAATGTACCCCCAGTGTAGATCGCCAGCACTCTTTTGCTCTTCACTTGCACCATTTTGTATATCTTAACTATCAAGTAACCCCACAGTATCGTTCAAGCGTCTGATAACTAGTGAACTGGGTTAAATTAAGCATAACTATTTGCTATCAAACAATTTCTTGTGTTTATAAAGTAGGTAATCGAGATAAAGGTCGCAGCATGATCAATAGAGCAGTGTGCCTAATAAGGAGACGTGTGCATTATTATAGATTGCCATACATGACATACGAATATTATTTACTGACTAGTTTTGAAAATAGCTAGATCCCAGGCCAAAGTACAATCTCTATTCTATATATGGCTGTTTTGATTTATTTTGCTCGCATTTATTATTTAATTAACTTACCTATTTTTATTTCTGCTTTCCAAAGAAAAGCGATGTAAATAACGCAATAATAAGCGATTTTTTTACGACTGTAACCAAAACACATTTTATTTATAGCACTTTTAATAAAAACTACCTTATCATCTATTTTCGTCTATATTGCTATCCGGCCGGTAATGTCAAAGAAGTAGGTCAGGAAATTACACACAAAAGTAACAAACAAGTAAGTAAATGTGTTCACAAAATGTCCATATCATCACAAAATGAAATATCAATTCTACTAGCTGACACCACTTGGAAGTTCTCAAAGCTTTTCTCGACTGATGTCGTGTGATGTTGTCTTATTTATAGAAATCACGATCTGACGTTCTAATACCTGCATAAACCTAAAACTCCTAAAACAGCCACCAACACAACCCCACTCAAACCACTCCTCGAGGCTGAATCTTCAACTGGTGGATCAGGATCCTGGTCATCAGTAGCGAATACCCTGCCCCAAACAGCAAAACTATACAACTCCTCGTTAAAATTCTCCAGCGTCAAGTTGTAGACTGTGTTGCTCCCTGAATTTGCAAACGTGTACGTATAGTCTTCTGGCTCTAAAGGCATGATGGAAGTCTTTGATGCGACAGGGAAAGCGGTAGAGTCTGCCGCTTGCAGAACGGTCTCGATGACTTGTGTAGGGAATGTTGCAGATATGAACAGCTCTTCGAAATGGGCTGTCGAATTCGCTGTGTACTCGCTAAACCTGTCGAAAATAAAGATTAAAATGAAGAAAACCTAATATAGGTAAATACTTATTTAAATAATGTTTACGCAGTTACCATCTATGTAGCAAACAAGCAGTATGACAGCACTAAACAAAAACTAAAAAGGGGTAAAGATTTTCACTCTATCAATAATGATTGATTAACATCGACTTCAACCAGACGACCACCAGTAAATACTGTGCTGAAGAATGACGTAACGTTGGAATCAACCAAACACAATACCGCCATAAATAATTATAGACATGAGAATTGAGAAGAAAATGATTAGAATTCCCTAAACTAGTACGACAAGACAATCACATGAGCAAAAAGACAATAAACGAACATCCTTCACCAACGAGACAGACAGCCAAACAGCCCTGCAACCACTAATGACCATAGTGTCTCCAGGACAGGCGACCACTGAGTCTACTCAATATGACCCAGAGTAACTTAAATATGAGCGCGACGATCACAACCAGAAAATCCAACAAACTTCCACCACCACCAAGACAGTCTTACAGACCTGTGACCACAGGTTGCCATAGTGTCACCAGTACAAGCGATCACTGAGCAGACCCTGGTGCCTCCTGATGCGAAACCGCTGAAAGTACGAACTCCGCTAAAAGCTGCTGCTCTGTATGTGTATTTCTGGAAAGAAGGTTGAATAATCTTAATTTCCTTGTGCACACTAAACATAAAGCCATATTGAAAAACGCGACCACAAACAAAGGTAGACATCAAAACGGACGAAAGGAAGGAAACTAAATGTGATAAATAAAAGACCTTGATTGATGTTAAATTATTATTTCTTACAATTTAAAATGTACTTATATGCATTCCATGGTCTAATACTAGTCACCAATACATTATAACGAATGTATCTTTGATCCGGGAATGCCGACACAATTACCCTGGAAGAAGTTAGTTTTCAATTCAAAAATGTATTTTAGTTGGTTCAGCTTTCAATTCTAAATTAGCTATTTCTTTTAGTAATTCTATCTAGTATTTTCGTTTTTTTATAGTAATGAGTTACTATTTTGAATTCGTTTGCCATTTTCTTATCAGTGTTTATTAGAGATATACTCGTAATAACAGCATCTTTCTTATCTCAAGTTTTCGTGATCGTAAACACTACAGATAAATAAAACTGTAGATAAGCAAAACAGAGTCTAATATATTCTGATGCAATTGTATCGAAATATATATAATCGGTAAAGAAGGTATGTATCGTTTATATTCATTACAAATGGTGTTTTGTTGATTAAAAAATATAATCTTATACCTTTAAACGAGAAAATCTTGTATATATATATATATATATATATATATATTTAGGATCTCGGAAACTGAGCCAACGATTTTCATGAAATTAAGTATACAGGGGTTTTCGGGGACGATAAAACGATCTAGCTAGGATTCATTTTTAGAAAATGTCCCCTTAATCAAAAAATAAATAATCAACTTTATCATAAAATCATAACTCCTAGCGCTATGTGTTGATTAAGTCATGAGTTAGTGGGACAGAGAACGCCATCTATTGACGAGTAGTGGAGTTTATTATTATGTCGGTAAGATCGAAAAATATTATTATTTAATCAGTATGTAAGTAATTCGTATTTAAATATAATTCACAACAACAGTTTACCAAAAAAAATACCGAGCGAAGCTCGGGCACCAACTGCTAGTCTATCCTAATGTGATACTGACTTACACATATAAACGATGTATGTACCAAAACTATTGAGTACTTACAACTATGATACCAATATATTGAGTATTATATGTACGTATATACCTATCTACATAATCTATGATAATGATTGAGTCTTATTTTTATCACTGGCGTCATAAATGAGATCAAGGATATTATTAAACGCTTGGATATCCTCTTCAGATACATCTTTGTTGTGATCAACATCTCGTGTGTATATCCTTCCCCATATTCCAAAAGATTGAAGTTCGTCTTGTGGAGCATTTATTTTGAAGACAACATGATCGCTTTTGTGTTTATATGTGATTTTCTCTGGACTCTTACAAACTTCTTTTTTATCACCGCTTTCTCCCATTTTCCATAAATCAGCTGTTGCATCTTCGTCTTCTATCTCGTTTGCTATATTATTTGTATCGATATACGTCACGTTTATCGAAGCAAGTGGAAACTTGCTGGCTGTGAACGAAACAGGGAAGTATATAACATTGTCGCACTTAAGTGTATCGTTGTACTGGTGATTATACGTTCCCATTTTGATTTCTAGCTCTTTAATTCCACTCTTCGTTTTCTTAGGATCAAATCTGAAACAAAAAAACTTTATTTAAAATATTTTATAGTAGTTATAGCAGTAACATGCTCCATGATGAACCAAAGACATACGGGAAGTCAGTGGATGGAGAGGGCAGAATCGTTCTTCCAGGATTGCAGGTCTATATCCAGCAGTGAACTTCTTCAGGCTGCTGGACAGTCTTAAAATTCTCCTTAAGGAGAATCCTAAAGAACTTGAAGCATACAGATGCCTTGAAGCATAGAGCCAATATGTACAGATAATGTTCGTGTTAGTAATTTCACCAACACACTCTTCAACCCGAAACAGCGACGCTGCTAGACGGCAGAAATAGGCATGGTAGTACTTCTCCGTACGAGCTATTCACTAAAAGCTATACTAACGCTAGCAAGTAGTTGGTGGCAGGATATACAGAGGAGACAAATATGACGATACCTGTAGAGGCAACTCTTGAAGTCGGTACTCTTGCAAGCTACGACCAGGCAAGCAGCGACGCCCAGCTCACGACGGGAGTAAGTGTTACTGCCGTCTTGAACCACAGCTCGGTAGTATGGAGCCTGAAACAATGCTTGTTTAAGACTGCGAAGGACAGGCCACAGCACTGCAGCAGTCACCTAGTATTTTGTGTACTTAGTTGGCGATAATGAATTGGAAAATGGAAGAGGTGAACATGTTGTGCCGACGGCACATAAAATTGTATAAGGGCAGGAAGAAGAAATTGACAATAAACATGTTCTGGATAGCCAAGTGACTTTCCTAGTCACCTGGTCTTTAAAAAATGACGTCCTGCCCTTAATCCACTTCACAAGTCAAGCTTTCATACAATTTTGTCCAAATTTAGTATTCCTAAAGCTCAACCTTCTTCCACCTCAAAAATATGTTAGTAATGAGCAAAAGCAAGCAAAACAACAAAAAAACTCACCCATACTCGTGTTAGTATAAAATTCGTGCAAAACACAATGCCCGGCTTTTATAACGGCATATCGAATACAGCGGTCTCAACGACCGACGGCAGACCGAAGACTGTAGTTATTTCAGGTAAAAAGCCAGTCAATGTGCTGTTTTTGAATTTGCATGCGTCACAAAAAAGGATATAATGCGTGCTTTAAAATAAGTTAGAGCCACGATTGACCACCTAGGACGATGCTACAACTTGTCAGTTTCCAAATAAGCAGACAATTTAGTGAAACTGTAGCCTCTAATTTGAACTGAAAAGTTCTAGAAGTTCTAATGTGGAGGAAAACTGTCGTTTGCTCTCTTTAGATAGCAGCACCATCGACTGATACGTAAATTTTACAGGTATGTATACATAATATATGTATGTATATATACTTATTCGATCTTTCATTATAGATTCAAAGATGGACAGTTGCTCGTGCTGCCATCTACAAAAATGCTTTGCGCGTTCGGTCTGCCCAAAAGGATAGCTCAAATAAAAGTGCTCTTAGAGCAGAGAAATATGTAAGCTTACAGTTTCTCCGTTCCTCTGGTCCATTCGTACTCTGAAGGAACAGCTGACATCCTTATCAACGATTGTGAACTCTTGGAAGCCTTCCACCAGCAGTCTGCTTGTGTGAGCCACTAGAGATGGATCCGTGATGAGAAACAAACCATCGTGTTCTGCTGGAGGATCGTAGATCGGACCAGGGACAGTTTCATTCACCTGGAAAATGGGAAAAGTTGATTTCTAAAAACATGGTGACGATCATGGAAAGTCAGAAGATGGAAAAGTTTACTCGTGATAGCTTCCTTTGACATTTGACTGTACCCTGACATTGCATACTTAAATATTTCAGTAAGAAGAATCCATAGACCACATTTGAAAACGCGTTCTCTGGACTGGAAGACGAGATAACAACCACTAGAAAACCATTTCGATGATAGAAGACTTGTCCATAATCTATGTTCAATTCCAGATGATGTTCATTCTCACCTGTCCAGGCACCTTGGGCACTTTAGCGACGAGGAGCCGAGTGGTTGGCACTCCTGGCATGATGCTGATCAAGGCGCCAGCTTTACCGGAGAAGATTCCTGACCCTGAAATATAAATAGAAAAAGGTTATAGTAGAGTTCGTACGATACTGGTGTGTTTTTATGTCAATTCTGACCATGCCAAGCATATGCCGGGATTGCCGGGCCAGTTATGGCCTGCTGTGCTGTGCTGGTCCCGTGACGCAAACTTCTGAGTCAGTCTTTTGCTGACTAAAATGGATGGCACACTACGTTCTATAAGGTCACCCAAAGCTTTGAATAGGAGTAAACTTACCAGCACTTCCAACTCTGGGGTTATTAGCCCCTGCACCTAGGAAGTTTACGTTCATTGTGTACGCGTAGGCCTCTTGTATCTGGACAGCTGAAAACGGAAGGGAAATTATTAATAATATTATTTTATTTTCAACTGCACTGGCAGCTTAGTTTTATTTAAGTCTAATTTGAAAATAGCATTGCACAAAACCCTTCTGCCAGTCCTAGTTATTGCCAGATTTTCTTTTTGCAAAGAGTTTTGCATGCTAGCACAAGATATCCAAGGAGGTTGGAAGCCCATCACCAAAGAATTAAAAAGCTTACGAAGATATCACCTGATATCACAAATATATTGTTGATCTCGGCATCAATGATAACTTACCGGATAAGTAAGGTAACTCGGAGAACCACATTGTGGTAAAGATGATGTCTGTCAGTTGATTTTTCTGCACTACCTGAATGGCCGGTACTTGGAACATCAGGTCGAAGCAGATGAAATGGCCGAATGTGACTCCAAAGTCAGTTTCGAACACTCCGAGGTATGGAGTCAGAGCCGGTGTATGAGTGGCTTCTCCAAAAAGGTTTATTTTGCGGTATCTGGAAGGTTTTCAAAATATCCTTTGGAAAGGTAAAATGCTTTGTTAACATTTTAGCATTTAGGAAGATCCTTTTTATCAGTCGTCTGGCAAAGAATCGAAGCAGATGGCTCATATCGAGGAAGGCCCATTAACGGATAAAGTTGAGTTGTGAATGATGATGTGGAAGGTGGCAACTTTGAAGAATCAAAATAAAATAGCCTAAGGAACAGTCAAACTGTTGCAATCTTGGCAAGATTTTGGCAAGACCTTCAAACCGTGCTGTCTATGTCTACCATAAAATGCGCTAAGTTTTAGAAGAATATCCGTTCGGAGACTCGAGAACAGAAAATATATTGTGCCTAGCTAAATCCTGCTGTTCTACAAGTTACTCATAAAGTAGGTCCACTACACACCTGTCGATAACAGCGCCAGTTCTGTCAAACACCACATTGGTGTTGAAGACATACTCCTTAGCTTCTGGGCAGGTTTCATTGCTAGCGTTTGTTATACAGTCTACTCTCTCACGGGTGTTTATCACCACGTAGATCTGGTTGTCCCTGGCAGCTTCAGACATGGTGACGAGCAGCTGTGGAAGAGACCATTCACACGGGCAAATAAAATACGTGTATATCAGGAATATTTAATGAAATACTTTTCATCCCACCAGCTCGGAAAGTGTGGTTTTCCAGTTCAATATCTGACTGGAAAAGCCATTTTTATCCGCTAGAGGATAAAGTAAATTTGAATTTAGAATATCGTGTTTAATAAGTTTGTGAATACACAACCTATTTACTTCTACCTCCATGGTGTCGAACTTATCATACAACTTTTTTTATTTTGTTAAAAACTCGCACTCGTAACCTTCTTGGTGTATTTGTGAATTCAAAACACCATTAAACCTATTTACTTCTACCTGCATGATGCCGAATTTATAATACAACCTTTTTAAATTTGTTATTATCTCATACTCGGAACCTTCTTGGTGTGTTACTTTTAGTAGCGCCATGTTCCTTTTTTGCATTTAATCATTTCCTCGTCCAACACGTAACTTTTCATCCCACCTCAGCGAGGAAATGACTAAATGCAAAAAAGAACACAGCGCGACTAAAAGTAACACACCAAGAAGGTTCCGAGTATGAGTTATTAACAAATTTAAAAAGGTTGTATGATAAATTCGGCACCATGCAGGTAGAAGTAAATAGGTTTAATGGTGTTTTGAATTCACAAATACACCAAGAAGGTTACGAGTGCGAGTTTTTAACAAAATAAAAAAGGTTGTATGATAAGTTCGGCACCATGGAGGTAGTAGTAAATAGATTGTGTATTCACAAACTTATTGAACAGGATATTCTAAATTCAAATTTACTTTTTCCTCTAGCGGATAAAAACGGCTTTTCCAGTCAGAAATTAAACAACAAAAACACACTTTCAGAGCTGGTGGGATGAAAATAACTATTATCTCACTCTATCATCAAAGGGAATTTAGTAAATTGTTGTCCCATTTTTGCCTTAGAAGACAAATTATGTGGAATAGATAATTCCACCTTATTTGGCCTTGATCCGGCTTCTTAAGTCCATTATATTGATGGCCTGGGCAGGGTCGAGGCGGCTGAATCACAAGCCCGGCGCCCGAGCCAACCATTTTACGAATTTTTCTATTTCATTTTTCTCTAATTGTGTAAGCGAACTATCTGATCTAGTTTTACATTTAGGTCGCAAGAGCTGGGACCTAGCCTGAGCGGGCCTCTTATCCTACGGTTCCCGCAAGCCCCACAAGCCAGGGCCGTGGGGGGCCCACGCAAGCTAAGTCAGACGCTGGGCCTGGGACAGTAGACTAAAAGTAAACTTACATTATCATACAGTTCAGGATGCTCCGCTGGCACTGAGTATTCCCTCAGAAGCCCATTGAAAGGCACCTCGAAGCTTGTCGTGCTGTTCGTAAGGGTTAGCTCTGGGAAGATCACGATGTCGGCAAACTGGAAATGGACGTATTCAACCATTTATTTTATCTTCTCTATTGTTTACTCTTCTGCTGCATGCTATTTTTGGAAGACCTTGACTTCCCTTTACAAGAAGTTATACAGAAACCAGACCTTGACTGGCCCTTTGACCCTTTGACTGGCCTCTCAGCTCAGTTGGTAGTAGCTCTGCCTTCTGAGCCGTAGGTCGTGGGTTCGATCCTCACCGAGAACAAGTATTTGTGTGGTGGACCACAGATACTAAGTACCACTGTATCTGAGCAGACGATGTTCAATCAATCTGTGATCGTGTGAATCTTTCCAATCTGTGTCTATTGGTTCCAGCTTATTTTGATCTGCCTACTACCTAATCGCCTATGACTTGACCTATGTCCAGCAGTGGACTTCTTCAAACTGATGAAGATTACCTGATCA
Source organism: Thera britannica (assembly GCA_939531255.2). Classification (NCBI taxonomy): domain Eukaryota; kingdom Metazoa; phylum Arthropoda; class Insecta; order Lepidoptera; family Geometridae; genus Thera; species Thera britannica. Next base: position 6,388,538 of record OW618039.2, on the reverse strand, counting down.
GCAGCAGACTTGATCAGCTCGATATACGTCTGTCTGTTGTGTTCCACATCTCTCGAGACCGCGTATTCGACCACGGCGGCTATGTAGTGGTCATCTTGTGGGGTGGATCGCTGGAAGTGGAGATCGAATGAGTATAGAGCAATTGACATGAGAGATTTCGAGTTTAGTCGATGAAAATATGAAAAAAGCAGCCAAGTGCGAGTCGGACACGCCCATGAAGCGTTCCGTAGCATCAAGTAACATAATATAAAGGTTCTTGTAGTTCGACGAAAGGTAAATTGCGGTTTACGATTTATGACGTATAAAAAAAAACTACTGACCAGATCTCGTTCAAACCAAATATCGTTGAAAGTTTGCATAGTAATGTACAACATATATTTTTTTTAGTTTTATCATTCTCTTATTTTAGAAGTTAGAGGGACCAACTTTTTTCCACTTTGGAAGTGTCTCTCGCGCAAACTATTCAGCTTAGAAAAAAACAATATTAGAAACCTCAACATCATTTTTGAAGACCTATTCATAGATACCCCACACGTATGGGTTAGATGAAAAAAAAAATGTTGTGGACTTTTTGTGGTAATGATAATGTGATGGAAATAGAAAAATAATGTATTTTTCCTATTCAAATTGAGACATAGGCCGAAAAATATGTTGGTATTTTACCTGCTCAGCGGATGATACAAATAAAATCAGCATTCCAAAGAACTTCATTGTGACACAACATCACGTGTTTAAACAAAGAAATACACAAAAGACTAATTAAATGGATACGTGTTGACTACAGGAGCAATCGATGGGCCGATGGGCACTGACTGATAAATCGAATTCGGTAGGTGTCCAGTAGCCAATCCAGTTTTCTGACCTAGAATATTGTAACAAAGTATTTTTTGTACTAAATTCTTTATATGATATAGTATTAGAGCTCAAAACAGCGTGCGATATTTTAGGAGTTACGTTTATTTGTGGTTTCTAATTAATGAATTTATATCTTGTTATGTTTTTAAAAGTCTATAAAATTAGGTATACTTTAACTGACGATGCTAGGTATTTATTGAAAAATAAAAAAAACAACGCCGCTCCGGGAGTACCGGCAGAAGTTAAAGCTTGAACAATTATTATGCGTGTTGACCCCTCCCCCGTAGAGGATAAAGTTAAATTGAATTTAGAACAATAATTAGAACACCGTGTGCACTAAGTTTGTGAATTCAAAACATAATTGACCTATTTACTTCTATCTCTATGGTGCTGAATATATCATAAAACTTTTTTTCTTAAACATGCGCGGAAATATTGTCATTACTTTTGAATATAGAACACGCGAAGTATCATATTTACGTAGACTGAAAAACCAAAATCACTTCCCGGCGCGTTCTCGCTCCGGCAATGTTGTATGAAACGGTGTGCTGTTTGAATTTAGAACTCTTTCATCTATCGTACACATTGCGTTCTCGTGGCTGTATAGCCACAGAAACGTTTACCTTTCGGCACAAACTGTAAAAAAAAAACAAAAATGGCGGTAAAGCGGAGTTCGTTGTTATTTGGTTAATAAAAAATAAATTTTGTTATGTAAAAGACCCTTTATATTTCCTTGCATTTTTTTAAGAAAAGCACTAGGTATATATGCCTCGGCCGAAATGGCAATTGCCCATTTCGCTGCCTTTGCAATAATGTACTATTAATTTGTTAGAACTCGGACTTTCTTTCTCGGACGGAACCTTCTTGGTGTATTACTTCTTTTTTATTTGCTTTACACGCGGCACTTTTTTCTTTTTTGCATTTAGTCATTTCCTCGCTAAGGTGGGATGATAAATTACGTGTCGCACGCACTCGAGTGCATACATTTTTCACCTATTCTTCTAGGCTTGGTCGCGTGGAACTGCCACCTTTAAGACCATCGCCGGATTTAGGGGAGGGCAAACGAGGCGAAAGCTCCGGGCCTCCACAAACGGAGGGCCCCCACAATCGAGACTTCGAGAAAACTGGAAGTCTTTGGGATAAGCCTTTGTCCAGCAGAGGGACTATTGTGAACTTATTATGAAAAAAAAAAGTATAGTTAACACAAAGGGCACGTTATTGGTGTTGGTTGTAAACTGTTAAAAGGATAGGGGCTGGGAAAATCACATCACTATTTTTATAAAGAAGCAGCAAAGCACAAAAATAGGCCTTATAGGCACCGAACAAGAGACTTACTTGTAAAGAAATGTGTAGAAAACAGGAAAAGGTAACTAGATAGCGTAAAAACATGATTTAGACGCTAGCTGCTAATATTTGCAGCCAGTAAGCAGATTACTAAGAGTGCAATGTTCACGCATTTATATTTAAGTCGGTTCCAGAAGTAAGGCGCGTTCACATTGCTTGTTGTTGCACGACACGAACAAAGCGTTTCGTGTCGTACAACAATGGTAACGCGAATGTAATTATGGAGACGCAATACCAACTAACAGGTTTTTTTAAGACTTTACATTAACATTTAAATTAAATAATAACAATAATAAAACTGATATTAAACCTAAATACCACAAAACACAGATGTTATCTGTCTGGGTGTTAAATATGTATTGTATTATAATTATGTATTCCCTAAATCTTTTTTTGCGTGGTGAATAGGTACAGTCACACACGCAGTCCCCCCCCCCCTGGTCTCCTGCTACGGTACGGTCTCTCGTAGAGAGTATTATATTCCTTGGGTTATAATACTCTCTACGAGTTGTTTGGACGGAAGGAGTGAAAGTGGGTGGTTGTGGGTGGCAAAAGTTTTGAAACCTATGTCTATCAGACGAGGACTTTTCTATAAATTCTCAATATTGCAAAAATGATCTAGCATTCTCTAGAACGTATACTTATATTAATTATTCATATACAACAATACCTATACAATACGATGTATTTTACCCTTGCAATGCTGGTATTCGACGCTAGTTACCTACTATGTAACTAAGCACGACAAAACAAATTGTCGGATGCAATCATAAAATGGAAACAGTTATTCGAGTATGGCGATGGAGGGGAGACGGGGAGATCCCGAGTCGTAACTTGCTTCGTTTAATTTACGACCTTTTACTTGAATAAATAGGTGTCATAATAAATTGATCAGAATTGAAATGTATTCATGTATTGTATGTATTTGTCGCCGAAACTTAAAACAGGGATAAGCAGAGAGAGAGATTTTTATTGGTAATCAATTGCTTTACATTACGTCATTCAAAAAATACCTAAGTATGCTACCTAGTGGTAGCAGGTGGATCACCTACAATAGCATAATACCTCAAGTCATTACAAAATCTGCAGGTACTAGGTAATATTTTAATTGGCCTATACATATTGCATACGTAGAATATTGGTCAAATACTTGATACATAGGTATGTACTTAGGTACGGTTAAGTCTCGATTGGTCTCGATTCGATACTATTTTAGATTATTTTTGATTTGTTTTGGGATCATATAAAAATGGTAGGAACCGAGCCGTAGTTTGTTGCATATGCTTAGTCGCGTGGAACTGGCACCTAGACTCACCTGACGTTTTAAAGTGATTCTTGCAATCCAACTGAATAAATACACTTTTGATTTGATTTGATTGTAAACTAGCCCTTAGCAGCCAGACGTTCAGTTTTCCCAGTGAAGTACCTAAATGATATCTTATCATAACACTATCAGCCGCTGTCAACCTGACAACCAACACTATTCGCGATTTGTCGCGAGTTTAATTGCTTTTATCCTACCTTTTGTTCCTGGACTTTCCTCTAAATATCTTCTAAAGTTCTGAAAATTCCTACTTAGTCTTTTCGGCGATAAGCTTTGAACAAAACATGCTTGTTGTTAGTAAGTTTATTTTTAGTCATATTCATGTTTGTATGTTAGATCTTTAGTTGATAATACTTATCACATTTGATATCAGAAGAATAAGGCAATTTGAATGGCTTCCACATTTGGATATTCAGATTTGATAACAGAATTTATATTTTTATTGGTGATAAAGTAAATAAAAAAAGCAGCCAAGTGCGAGTCGGACTCGCCCATGAAGGGTTCCGTAGCATCAAGTAACATAATATACAGAAAATAAACAGGAAACAGGTTCTTGTAGTTCGTCGAAAGGTAAATTGCGGTTTACGATTTATGACTTATAAAAAAAAAACTACTGGCTAGATCTCGTTCAAACCAAATATCGTTGAAAGTTTGCATAGTAATGTACAACATATATTTTTTTTAGTTTTATCATTCCCTTATTTTAGAAGTTAGAGGGGGGGGGACCAACTTTTTTCAACTTTGGAAGTGTCTCTCGCGCAAACTATTCAGTTTAGAAAAAAACGATATTAGAAACCTCAACATCATTTTTGAAGACCTATTCATAGATATCCCACCCGTATGGGTTTGACGAAAAAAATTTTTTTGAGTTGCAGTTTGAAGTATGGGGACCCCCAAAATTTATAGTTTTTTTTCTATTTTTGTGTAAAAATCTTAATGCGGTTTACAGAATACATCTACTTGCCAAGTTTCATCAGTGTAGCTTTTATGGTTTCGGAGAAAAATGGCTGTGACACGGTCGGACAGACAGACAGACAGACAGACAGACAGACAGACAGACAGACAGACAGACAGACAGACATGACGAATCTATAAGGGTTCCGTTTTTGCCATTTGGCTACGGAACCCTAAAAATGAGTCATCTAGGTTTTTTATTATATCTTATACCTTTAAACGAGAAAATCTTGTATATATATATATATATATATTTAGGATCTCGGAAACTGAGCCAACGATTTTCATGAAATTAAGTATACAGGGGTTTTCGGGGACGATAAAACGATCTAGCTAGGATTCATTTTTAGAAAATGACGAGAAGTTGGTGTTTTGCAATAATCAAAGATAAACTCAATATACGATCCTGCCATCTATTGGCGGTTGTGAGCAACTAACTGCAAGCGAGATGGCGTTGTTAATTAAAAATAAGCCAATAAAGATACGACTCTTCCTGACATCTATTGGCAAATAATAATACTATTTTTTTAAACCCGAGCGAAGCTCGGTCATACCGGCTCGTTTTAACAAAATTATGATAATTTTAGTAAAAGCAATGTAATTCGTTTAAAAAAAGATTTCAACGTATACATATATCAAAATACTTGTTGTATAGTCATTAGTGAACCTACCTACTGAATTAGCTAAATAAGTAGGTAGTAAGCTTGAAGTGCCTTTTTACAACTTTATGTAAGTCCCTAACTTATTAGACGGTGGTCTAGATAAATTTTACACACATTCCGCGTTGCTTTCAAAAATCTTCAGGCGTTAGATTTTGATTAGCCATTGGTTTTCTACATTTCATTATGGTCATTGGTACAACTGGAATGATAATAACAAAACAAGACCTCAACTATGCTCAGGCTTCCTCTGGCCGAACTTAGTTCTACGATCTACGAGCAATAAAATATGAACTGCCAATTGCCACTTTAGCTATGCGAGTAAAATTAACAAGTTTAATGTTCTTATCTCTGATTTTAAGTATAATCAAATGTTATAATCGTTGCTGTAATCCATGTTGCTCAGCTTGGAATGTTGCATATGGCTCCGTAGACTCTGGCTGTTGAGTTTGTTTCTGCGGATAACTTGTGACCGCGCCCGGCGACGCCCTGCGGCCGACTGCAACTTGTTGGAGTTTCGCCGTCGCTGCTGGTTGCTTGCTGAAGAAAAAACAGCAGCCTAAGGCTGAGACTCCACCAAAGCGGAGACGAGACGAGAGGAGAGGAGATGTTTCAGTAACCAATAGAATTGTGTTATTGACACATCTCGTCTCCGCTCAGCTTCAGTAGAGATCGCTGTGCGCGATTTGTATGGCGCGATGGAAACGGAGATGTGAGCTGTACGCGGACGACGCGCAGCAGTGGAGACGATAGAATACCTGATAATCATAATAGTGATATGAGGTGACACAGCACACCGCACACATCTCCGCTTTGGTGGAATCACCCGAGCTGAAAAACATCTCTTCTCGCACAGCACACCGCACACATTTCTGCTTTGGTGGAGTCCCGGCCTTACTGCCAAGATTGGTGTTGTTCATGAATACCAACCAATGAGTTTCAATTCTGTGCGGCAGAGCTTGCGGCTGATTTGTTATGATCTGGGATTGTCTATGCTCATGAACCTTACCAAACTTGGTGGTAAAGCTAAGAAAGAAGATAGACCGTATCGCAGACTACTGATGGCGAATGCGCTAAACTGCTTCCTTACGGTTGCTGTCAAGGAGACTAAGGCCATCGTCATTGTGTGAGGTAACGAGCATAATTATAAATTTTCGTGATGGCGAGCTAAAATCTTGATGATTCTACATAGTTTTGTAGACAGAGGAGCAAGAGTGTTCTGTTTGCCCAAACATGAACGAACACTATTTAGGAGTTATTTAGTCCATTCGTGGACGGATGATTTGTACAAACCTTCCTTAATCAAATCGAGCTCATCCTCCGTAACAACTCTCCGATGCCGCTTCTCATCTTTCTTCTGAATGTTCTCAAACGACTCCTGACTGGCCTGTTTCATCTCGTGATACTTATCAATGAGCTCCTGACTGAGTTGGGCATCCAGGGTCTTGCCTAGTCTGCCTTTGAGGGAGTAGCCTAAGGACTTGATCAGTGGGTAGTCTTCTGATTCGTCTGACGATGAAGGTTGTAAGACGACGAACTGGAAAAAGAGTTTTTGTGTTGCACTGAGGATTTTACTTTTTTTAATTTTGGTAATGTAGGCCCAGTGCTCTCAAACAGTAGAGGAAAACTTCCCAATGAAACACGTGGCTTATCTGTACGTTGACCATGTCTTTCCTGTGGATAAGGCTGATAAGTAGGCCTACCACAAGCTCTGCCTGGCTCTGGTTTTGAGTCTGTCAAACTTAACAGTACCTATAATACACTGGTGAGCACTCACACAGACTCAAAACCAGAGCCAGACAGATCTCGTGGGAGGCCTAAAGGTTGTATCATGAGAACCTGTTCTTTTTTTTTATTTGAAGGGTAATAATTTACTTTAACTTGGTCTCATAAAAATGTAGTGAAAATCAGATGAGGGCATCTTTAGCGTGATGAGTATGTAGAATAGCTCCACAGCGGTTCGTATCCGATAGGTAATGTTTGTCTAAGTAGTAGTTAGTAAAGCTCTTTGCGAAGGGCTCGTCCGGGGAAGTACTACCACCATACCTATTTCTACCGTGTTGCAGCATTGCTGTGTTTCGGTTTGAAGGGTGTGGGTGGTGAAATTACTGGCACGTGAGGCTGAATATCTCAAGTTGATGGACGCTCCTGACGTGCGTGGCCTACGAGGTAATGCTTTGTTAAAGGCGATGGTTACCCATTTACATCGGGGCGGCCATATAATGTGCTTGTGGCATGAGTTAATTGTGTAGAAAAAAGCTTAGATTAGATGTCGGATTAATTCTGTTATGATGGTAAGGTTAAAAAGACTCCAACTCCTGAGTTTATCAAAGCACTATTATGAGGGAAAATAATAGAAGAACAAAGAAGAAAATAATACTTATAGGGTAAAATAAAGGTCCACCAGACAGTGGCAGTGAAACGAGCACACAACACAGAAACATTTTTATTAAACACGTACAAGTAACAAAAACTTCGTTACTACACAAGAAAGTTATAAAAGTGCACATTAAATTTGCAAACTTTGAACCCCAACATACACCATGTGGGAAAGGCCATGCTGATATTATAGGTCGTCGATACCTCTATCAAAGTCACAAAAATCACTATAGCAACCCAATGGGCCATCACTTCACTATTCAAATCAAAAATAGGGATAATGTTTTGAGTCTAAGGGACTTCTCCACTCGATCGCCGCACTAATACAAAGGAATTGCTCAGAATAATGACAATACGTATTGTTGCAACAAGCGTGTTTTGAAACAGTGATCTAAGCGGATATTGTGATCTCCTAGAATTATGACAAACATCTCACATTGTTGAACTTTAGCGAGAGCAGTCTAGACTGTGTAGTAGGTACGGTTGTAGGGTTGTAGGCAATAAATATTGCACATCGGCTTTAATGCTTTCGTAGAGCGCTTTCTCTTTCTGACGCACACTACGCTCTATGAAGCCGAAATTAGCCGATGTGGAATATTTGTTGTTTGTTGCCTACTACTACAGTAAGTACAGGATTATGTTGGGGGAATTACTACAACCATGCATAATTCTGCCGCCAAGCAGCTTCGCTCTATTTCGGCTTACGGGATAGGGGTGTCTAAAAAATACATTTATATACGCGTAGAAACTAAAAACAAACATTTTTCACAAAATGTACAAAATACACAAGATCCGTAACAAACGATCTTAGAGATCGCTCAACTGATCCAAATCAGTGCAAGACGGAAGAGTCCCCAAGACGCTGGAGGCATTGCCACGCTGTATAATAATGCTAATGCGCTACGCCATATACACACCAGCCCTTGGGTCACGTGTCGCTAAAAAATATATTACTTATTACTAATGTACACCGTACGACCGACCGACGAATCTTTATTTTGCTCCAAAACTAAAACAATTCAACTAAGTAAAATCAAGAGCTCCCAAACAACAGCTGATAGCCTTCAGGTCATGCTTTATCGGAAAGTTACTTCTCAAGCCCTCGCGTGAACCGCTTCTAACCAGTTAACTGGTTATTATACTAATTTCTGATCACGCACGCGGTTCTGCAATAAATTGTACCTACCTATTATGCAATTGGTGTGGTGTGACTGCGTGATAATTTTTCTACTCAATTTTCTCAATTGTGATTTTGACTTACCTTACTTAGGTAAGTAAGTACGTAGGTACTACACGGTATCTTTAAAAAAATAGGCTATTGATTTTGGGCGTCTCATTGCTTTTTGCATTTGCCGTGCAACCTTTGCAGTGCTTACTTATCTATTGTACCTATACCTAGGTAGGTAGGTACTGCAAAGGTAGTGTATTTTGTGGTAACTCTTCATACTAAGGCCCGTATTCCAAAACAGCGCTTGAGTCTGAGTCGAGCCTCAAGCATAGATTTTATGACAGTTCTCCATTGAAAAGTGTCAAAAATCTATACTCAAGCACTGTTTTGGATGTGCATTTCTCCAGCTTCCTCATATGGAAATTGCGAATTCTGAAAACGCCAACATTTAAAGCATAATTGGAGCAATCATTGATTTGAAGGAAAATTTAGCAGCAAAAAAAACAACGACTCTATGAGACTTTATAGGTGTGTTAGCTGGAGAGCGGCTCCACAGCTTCCTCATTCAGTGTGGGCAAACGGCTAACGATAGAGCTATATAGTAAACGCCAAATTTTAGAGCATAATTAGAGCACCCGGCATAAAAAAAATCAAGTCTCTAGCTCGAAAACTCTTTGAGTTAGAAGACTATAACAACGTGTTTGCTGGGAAGCCATTTCTCCAGCTAACACATGTGGATCTCAGGAATGGCTATAGCTAGAAAGTTGCTTGATATCTCCAAATTTAGAGCAAAAAATATCATGGATGCTCCAAATATTTCAAGTGTCTAGGTTCAAAACTCACCGAGTTAGAAGCTTTGATGACTGTGTTAGCTGGAGACACGTTTGTCTGGCACGCACATGCTACATCTGAGGATCTACAATAGCTACAGATTCGGTTGACGTGTCCAAACCGAGCTATGAATTAGAGCACTCGGCTCCAAAATTTTGGACTCTCTAGGACAAGTAGTTTCCTAGTAATCAACAAAAGAACATTTTGCCGCCAGAATTTTCAAATATTATGTTCGCACCCGTAAAAATGCGGCGTTGCCGCTCTGAAAGTATGGTATCAGCGTAGGAATTTGAACGTTAGTCGGATGGAGTTGTGTGTTGCCCGTGCCTGGTAAATAGTTACCCTAGGATTCATGTCTTAAACACTCATTACGTAGCTCAAGAAGCGGAATATAGGTTAAAATGAAACAAAAAAACACCAAAGAAAAGTTTTATAATGGTAAGTTTAAGTTTAAATATGTATTTATTAAGAAACCTGACTTCAGATTTTTTATTTTTAGTTTTAAATATCATGAAATTATATCTCTAAGTCTCTCAACTAACCAACAATGTTTTCAAATCATGAGTTACCTACTCTTGTCACACTAGGTGTAAATGGCATCGTGCGAAACTATCATTGTGTCTGTGAGTACGTACATAACTAGCGAGCTGCAGTAAATACTCACGGGAAAGCGAAAGGAAATATTATAAATATAATAATTATGAAGAAAAGTGGAGGGGCTCTATTCCGGAAAACATTTTATTTTTTTTCTTCAAAAGTTGTTAACGTAGATACCTATTGTTCTAAAGGTTTTTAGGGCTCTAATTGTGAATTTGACATTCATTTTTGAATTCAAGATGGTGGCTTCATTTTTTTTCTTAAATAATGGATATTTAGGTATCGTTTAATAGGTTTTTGGGGGCTCTGATTGTGAATTCAACATTAATTTTTGAATCCAAGATGGTGGCTTCATTTTTTTCTCAAAAAATGGATATGGGTATCGTTTAATAGGTTTTTGGGGGCTCTGATTGTGAATTCAACATTAATTTTTGAATCCAAGATGGTGGCTTCATTTTTTTCTCAAAAAATGGATATGGGTATCGTTTAATAGGTTTTTGGGGGCTATGATTGTGAATTCAACATTAATTTTTGAATCCAAGATGGTGGCTTCATATTTTTCTCAAAAAATGGATATGGGTATCGTTTAATAGGTTTTTGGGGGCACTGATTGTGAATTCAACATTAATTTTTTAATTCAAGATGGCAGCTTCATTTTTTTCCTTAAAAAATGGGTATGGGTATCGTTTAATAGGTTTTTGGGGGCTCTGATTGTGAATTCCACAATATTTTTTCAATCCAAGATGGTGGCTTAATTTTTTTTCACAATATATTGATATGGGTGTCGTTTAATAGGTTTTTGGGGGCTCGAATTATAAATTCGACATTATTTTTTGAATCCAAGATGGCAGCTTCATTTTTTTTCTTAAAAAATGGGTATGGGTATCGTTTAATAGGTTTTTGGGGGCTCTGATTGTGAATTCGACATTATTTTTTGAATCCAAAATGGCTGCTTCATTTTTTTTCTCAAAAAATGGATATGGGTATCGTTTAATAGGTTTTTGAGGGCTCTGATTGTGAATTCGACATTATTTTTTGAATCCAAGATGGCTGCTCCGTTTTTTTTCTCAAAAAATGGATATGGGTATCGTTTAATAGGTTTTTGAGGGCTCTGACTGTGAATTCGACATTGTTTTTTGAATCAAAGATGGCAGCTTCATTTTTTTTCTTAAAAAATGGTTATGGATATCGTTTAATAGGTTTTTGGGGGCTCTGATTGTGAATGTCGACATTATTTTTTGAATCCAAGATGTGGGCTTCATTTTTTTTCTTAAAAAATGGATATAGATATCATTTATATCTTATAGTCTTATAATTCAATAGAGCTGAATGCACGCAATGCCAACGAGAGCGTGGAAAGAGTGCCAAAGAAGCACAATCGGCCTCAGCGTTCGGCAGTGTTCGACATCTGTTTCTCCTTTTTGAGTGAGCGATGCGTTCGCGTGGACAGCTGTATGACGTTGTCTCGTTCAACCATCGTCAGTAAACCAACTATACAGAAAACCGTTTTTTTAAGAAATAAAATGTAGCCGCCATGTTGGATTAAAAAATTAATGTCGAATTCACAATCAGAGCCCCCAAAAACATATTGAACGATACCCATATCCATTTTTTGAGAAAAAAAATGATGCCGCCATCTTGGATACAAAAAATAATGTCGAATTCACAATCAGAGCCATTTAAAACCTATTAAACGATACCCATATCCATTTTTTAAGAAAAAAAATTAAGCCACCATCTTAGATTCAAAAAATATTGTCGAATTCACAACCAGAGCCCCCAAAAACCTATTAAACGATACCCATATCCATTTTTTGAGAAAAAAATTAAGCCACCATCTTGGATACAAAATATAATGTCGAATTCACAATCAGAGCCCCCAAAAACCTTTTAAACGATACCCATATCCATTTTGAAGGAAAAAAATGAAGCCGCCATCTTGGATTCAAAAAAGAATGTCGAATTCATTTTTAGAGCCCTCAAAAACCTATTAAACGATACCCATAATCAATTTTTTGAGAAAAAAAATGAAGCAGCCATTTTGGATTCAAAAAATAATGTCGTATTCATTATCAGAGCCCCCAAAAACCTATTAAACGATACCCATATCCATTTTTTTAGAAAAAAAATGAAGCTGCCATCTTGGAGTCAAAAAATAATGTCGAATTCACAACCAGAGCCCCCAAAAACCTATTAAACGATACTAATATCCATTTTTTGGGAAAAATAATGAAGCCGCCATCTTGGATTCAAAAAATAATGTCGAATTCACAATTGTAGCCCTCAAAAACTTATTAAACGATACCCATAATAAATTTTTTGAGAAAAAAAATGAAGCAGCCATTTTGGATTCAAAAAATAATGTCGTATTCATTATCAGAGCCCCCAAAAACCTATTAAACGATACCCATATCCATTTTTTTAGAAAAAAAATGAAGCTGCCATCTTGGAGTCAAAAAATAATGTCGAATTCACAACCAGAGCCCCCAAAAACCTATTAAACGATACTAATATCCATTTTTTGGGAAAAAAAATGAAGCCACCATCTTGGAGTCAAAAAATAATGTCGAATTCACAACCAGAGCCCCCAAAAACCTATTAAACGATACTAATATCCATTTTTTGGGAAAAAAAATGAAGCCGCCATCTTGGATTCAAAAAATAATGTCGAATTCACAATTGTAGCCCCCAAAAACCTATTAAACGATACCCATATCAATTTTTTGAGAAAAAAAAGGAAGCAGCCATTTTGGATTCAAAAAATAATGTCGTATTCACAATCAGAGCCCCCAAAAACCTATTAAACGATACCCATATCCATTTTTTAAGAAAAAAAATGAAGCTGCCATCTTGGATTCAAAAAATAATGTCGAATTCACAACCAGAGCCCCCAAAAACCTATTAAACGATACTAATATCCATTTTTTGAGAAAAAAAATGAAGCCGCCATCTTGGATTCAAAAAATAATGTCGAATTCACAATTAGAGCCCCCAAAAACCTATTAAACGATACCCATATCCATTTTTTAAGAAAAAAAATCGGTTGTCTGTAAAGTCGGTTTACTGACGATAGTTGAACGTGATAACGTCATAAGAAAATACTGATGGAATGGTTGCATTTTTCAAAAGAAAATTTTAGTTTTACTGAATTGAATTGAATGTGAATGAAACTGAATGATACTGAATGAAACTGAATGAAACTGAATGAAACTGAATGAAACTGAATGAAAATCCGGACCCGGACCCGGACCCGGACCCGGACCCAGACTGAACCCTTACCCTTACCCTCATTTACCCTTACCCTTATTTACCCTTACCCATTACCCGACCCGGGCTCGGGCTCAGGTAAATGGAACGACGAAACGACGTAACGACGCATGAGTCATGTTTTTTCGTGCGTGCAGCCGGCTCCATCGATTTATAAGACGTTATCACGTCAAAAAAATGAAGCCGCCATCTTGGATTCAAAAATTATTGTCGAATTCACAACCAGAGCCCCCAAAACCTATTAAACGATACCCATATCCATTTTTTAAGAAAAAAAATGAAGCCGCCATCTTGGATTCAAAAACTTATGTCCAATTCACAATATAGGAATATAGTTGAAAATGAAACAAAAAACCCCAAAAAGTGCTTTTTCTTCTTCCTGCCCTTACCCACCACGTGGGGTCGGCACAACATGGTGAGATGCCCCCCCTATCACTTGCCATCTGGTGAGATGGCAAGTGATAGGGGGCAAGTGTGCGTGAGTACGCACACAACTAGCAAGCCGCAGTAAATACCTATTTTCCGTCCACCTGGTTTACTCGATACGCTCATAAAAACCTGACTGAATACAGTAAAACACAGAGAACAGACGGCTAACAACAGGCAGAGTAGGTAGAATCATCAACACTGGCCTAGCAGGTACCTATTTACAGAACCAAATAAAGTTTTTTTTCTAAGAATACCTAAAAGACACGCATTACTAAAGAAACTATAAAACGAACAAGAACGGGCAACACACAATTCTCATATAGATAGAGAGAAAGCTCTCAACCTAACAAAAAGAGAAAATATGAGTTTGAGGTTTCAGAAATCAAAACCGCTAAGCGCATACGAAAATGACTCGTATCGCGATCTAAAATAAACCGAATAACGTTCAAATTCCTACGCTGATACCAAACTTTCAGAGCGGCAACGCCGCATTTTTACGGGTGCGAACATACATTTGAAAATTCTGGCGGCAAAATGTTCTTTTGTTCATTACTAGGAAACTACTTGTCCTAGAGAGTCCAAAATTTTGGAGCCGAGTGCTCTAATTCATAGCTCGGTTTGGACACGTCAACCGAATCTGTAGCTATTGTAGATCCTCAGATGTAGCATGTGCGTGCCAGACAAACGTGTCTCCAGCTAACACAGTCATCAAAGCTTCTAACTCGGTGAGTTTTGAACCTAGACACTTGAAATATTTGGAGCATCCATGATATTTTTTGCTCTAAATTTGGAGATATCAAGCAACTTTCTAGCTATAGCCATTCCTGAGATCCACATGTGTTAGCTGGAGAAATGGCTTCCCAGCAAACACGTTGTTATAGTCTTCTAACTCAAAGAGTTTTCGAGCTAGAAACTTGATTTTTTTTATGCCGGGTGCTCTAATTATGCTCTAAAATTTGGCGTTTACTATATAGCTCTATCGTTAGCCGTTTGCCCACACTGAATGAGGAAGCTGTGGAGCCGCTCTCCAGCTAACACACCTATAAAGTCTCATAGAGTCGTTGTTTTTTTTGCTGCTAAATTTTCCTTCAAATCAATGATTGCTCCAATTATGCTTTAAATGTTGGCGTTTTCAGAATTCGCAATTTCCATATGAGGAAGCTGGAGACATGCACATTGTTTTGGAATACGGGCCGTCCGTATTCAGAAACAGTGCTTGAGTCTGAGTCTAGCCTCAAGCATTTTTGACACTTTTCAATGGAGAACGGTCATAAATTCAAGCACTGTTTCTGAATACACGGACCTTTTTGTCTCTCAGCCGGTATTTTTTTCCAATCGAACTAGGTAGATAGGTACCTGATCCTGCTTCGATATCTTTGTGAAAATGCTGGGTAGGTAAGTATTCGTTTTTTGTAGTGTTTTGTCTCTACAGTTTAAAATTACGCAGGAGTTGCGGTTCCATCAGCAACCAAGTTCCAAATAGGTTGAAATAGCCGAAATATGATGAAGTGTTGAGACAACTATAATTAATACTAGCTAGATAAACCTACTGGATGGTGTTTTCTTTTCATGACCCTAACTCTACCCTAGAGTTAAACCACTTGTAACCAGTTTACTTATTTATCGTTTACTGGTTTATCGCAGAGGCATTTAATTTTAAATCATAGAGATCGACATTCAAGACAGGTTTTTCTCGTACTTAATTTTCCTGTCGTTAAATAGGCATGAAGACAGTAATCAAGTATCGCCAAAATATTTATCTGATCTAATGAAAAAGGATTCAAAGATTTTGAAAAATTTATTTATACTTACTCATAATAATGTCGAGATTGACAATTTATTTGATAATATTAATCTACAAAATACAACAATCCGCCATGATAGCTTAAACACCGGCCAGAACAGATACTTCTGAATATGATAGAAGAGATTTTGAAAATTAGTCGTCAGGCCTATTAACTAAATTTATGCATCCAGCATTTTCTTTTCAGCAATTTCTTCTATGACCTTGAACCTTTGAACTCAATTTGAACCTAAAACTTTTTGGTTGAAAAACTTGAATACACACTAATCATTGAAGAATATTTTCCCGCGCTTTTGCGCAATTGGTCAACAAATCCTACCTGAGAAGTAGAATAGAACCACAGATTATAGATCGCACTATAACAGTTACAATATTCTTCCTCCAAGCACTGGGAGGTTTTTCACCTCATTTCATTCAACGTCCGTCAAGTCAGTCATCAGTCAAATCAAAAAACAAAATTTGCGCGCTTTTCTTTTGTTTTGATTTGGTTTGTGTTGTGATGTGATTCGAAAGGCTTGTCATTTTTTTGAAAATTATTTCGGTTCGCTGTTTTGTTTTATAATGATAACGTAAGACGTGATGATAGTGAAGTCAAGGCTAGCTAGTGGAGGCGCTAAATAGCAGCTGCCGCATGGAATCATGTTAGTCGAACCGCGCTCTACCCACTGAGAAGTGGGGCCGCCAACTTTTGCTCATTAACTTTACCTAATTTTTCTACGATGCCGCCTGTCTCACTGACCGGGGAGGTTAGTTATTTTTACTGGAATTTACTTTTAAAATTCTTCATCAAAATAATTTACGTTTACATTACATTTTTTTTTTCAAATTTACCTACTCTACTGAATATTATCTATCATCCTAGTAGAGTTAATTTTATAATTTTCCTGTAGCCTGTCCACTTTCGGTTGGTAACAGATTTTTGAAATATCTTAAATATATATGTTTTAATTTTATATGTGTTTGATATTATTTAATAAATGCTACATCGTTAGCTATAGGTACCTAGTACTAACTATGCATATTATTTTTACAGGCTCCGAAGAGAAAGCTTCGTGTAGCCCTGATCGGACAGAGCACATTTGCTGCTGAAGTGTTCAAACTTCTTCAGAAGGACGGTCATGAGGTGGTCGGAGTCTTCACTGTTCTGGATAAAGGCAACCGGGAAGATCCCTTAGGTAATTATTATTATTAATTTTGATTTGTAAAAGGATCATACAAAATAACTGTAGGAACCAAGCTGTAGTTTGTTGCCTGTTCTTCTAGACTTGGTCACGTGTAACTGGCACCTAGACTCACCTAGCTTTAAGACGTTTCAAAGTGATCCTTGTGATACCATTGAATAAATATATCTTTGAATGTGACAAGCAGTTGAATGTTATTCTTTTTTTAAAATTTTGTAAGTGTTTTATTGTTGTAATATATTGGCCACAGACTGATATATTACACCTACTTGGTACTCGGTACTTTGGAATGATATTTTTATTTTTGTGGTCCCCTGATTTAACCGGTTATGAAAGTAATTCTTTTACACGATTAAAATAGATACCTATCTATAGTAGCTTGATATACCCAATAATTATGTTTTATTTTTTAAGTGTAACTTATTACATAAAAAATACCCTACTTTTTAAATGTGTTAAATTTATTGAATCAATTATTTCTGTGGTAATAGGTACAAATAAATAATTAAATTACTTAGCCTAAGCTGCCTTAGCTAAGGCTTTACAAGTTGCAACACTCAATTTTTGAAATTGATTGCAAACAAAATAGGTCTTTGGCAATCTAAAACTCCTTTCAAATACCTACATACCTGAGATTTATTGCGGGTCTAAGGCTGATATTAATGATTTCTTCATCCTTTTATCCCCACTACTAAATGTGCTTTCAAAGTATCTTAGCAAAACTACCTAATAGAACGTAGGTACTTCTGAATAAATTATTCTAAAATTAAACAAAAAATCACTATCTTATTACATCTTATTCTTGAAGTCAAGAAGTTTTAAAGGTCAATTAAAAATAAATATTGGCGTCTTAATGTCCCAAATCAAGCTATAAAATATACCAGTGTACATACAGTCAGCGTCAATAGGTAGTTGATCAATATTTAAGAATATTTTATTGCTTCTCTTTTCTCTAATTTCCAAATAATAGTTTTTTTATTATACAACTTTCTCATGCAACAATCATATGACCCACCTGATGTTAAGTGGTAACCATCGCATGTAACAAAGATTAATAAATTTAAATCTTCTAGCCACAATCGCTGCACAGAATGGCAAACCAGTATACAAATACAAGACATGGCGAGTCAAAGGGGTGGTTATACCAGAAGTATTGGAACAATATAAATCTGTAAGTACCTTTGAACTTCTCTAATAAGGCATAATTGATGGGCAAGTCTGTTCCATCTAAATTCCTGCCCCAGCATTATCATCATCATCAGCCTGAAGTAGTCCACTGCTGGACATAGGCCTCTTCTACACATTTCCAGGAAGAACAATTCTGAGTTCTCTCCATCCACCGACTTCCCGCGATCTTAGCAATGTCGTCGGTCCATTGGGAAGGTAGGCGTCCTACGTTCTTCCGGTTGGGTCGCCATTCGAGAACCTATATTCCCCAACGGTTGTCGGTTCTTCGAGCTATTTAGCATTCCGATTGCCACTATAGTATCCCGTAATAACGCAGGGCCGACGCTGTGTGAATTATCTACATTTAGATTCAAATAGACTTGAATTTTTTTATGAAGAAATCCGTAGACGAACTGGATCTTCGGCATATCAATTCGTTCTTCCTTCGTGCTTCCTGGAAATAGATGTCTAAATGTATCCAACAGTGGACTTCTTCAGGGCACCTATACTATCATGTCAATATTACCGAAAATAATAAAGTAATAATACGCAATATATTTTGCCTAATTTTTTACCAAATTTAAAACTGGCTGGTTTTAGTTCTAGCAATTCGCATGTATGTAAATGTCAAACGTTTTTACAATGAATGTACGTACAAAAAACAGTACAAGAAGTAAGTACATAAGAGTTATACGTGTGACTAGGATCCGATGGTGCAGCGGTCAGCGCAGCCCCGTACCAAGGGGAAGGTCGCGGGTTCAACTCACGCTCGGCTCTTAACTTTTTGGATATTATAAAAATCTTTGTGATTTCCTTAAGTGTAGTAAGCACTATAGAATCATAATAACTAAAAAATATATAGCTAAAATACGTAATACCTAGTCTAACCTAGCATAAACTCTCTTACCTAAGTAGGTTTCAGGTATAGTTTTCAGATTGTTCTTATGTACATTTTATAAAAATCGGTTCAGCAGTTTGGTTTTGAAGTCGGTTTTTTAAGTTTAATAAACTTAGCTTGTACGAAGCCGGGATAGGTAAACTTCCGTACACAATATGTACCTACTCATCATAAATAAATAAAAATAAATATTTTATCCACACGCCAATATCTAGCCCCAAATTAAGCAGAGCTTGTGCTATGGGAACCAGATAGCTGATTGACTTTTAATGCAATATAACACCCAGACAGAGAACAAACATCTGTATTCACCACACAAATATTATTTTGTTCTACGGCGCAGAAGGCAGAGCTACTACCAACTGAGCTGTGAGGTCAGCCTGTGTCTGTATGTATGTCTAGTAATGAAAACTGTCTTCTATTTAAACACGTACCTACTCCATGTTAGTACAATACTAGTTTCTATTCTGTGCTATGATCCCGACCCCGTCTTCACCTGACCTCAGTGTCGATATCTATTTTAGTTATACTCATAGTTTTATCGGTGACCTGAGCAACATGTGGCCTACTCCACTGCCTGTTCTTCTACGCTTGGTCGCTTGGAACTCGCACCTAGACTCACCTAGCTTTATGACGTTTCAGTGTGATCTTAGCTAACATTAATTAACGTTCAACATAAATATCATTTTGATCCAAAAACAAATTTTCTACAAAAAAATTACTGAAACATTGAACATGATTGACACCTTTATTTGCATGAAGCATGGTGGTCTTAAAGAAGAAAGAAATCTGTTTCTTAGACTTCGCACGAGCAGAGACAGACCTACAAAAGGTTACCTATCTTCTCTCTATGTATATAAAAGAAAGTCGTGTTAGTTACACTATTTATAACTCAAAAACAACTGAACCGATTTGGGTGAAAATTGGTGGGGAGGTAGCCTAGAACAGGGTACTTTTATCCTGAAAATGTAACGGGAACGGGGCGAGGGAAGCCGCGGGCGGCCGCTAGTTTACAATAATTGTGCCTAAATGTGCAAATGTCAGATTCCTGGGTCATCGTGAGGTCGCGTGATAAATTCAACTGACACATAACGAACGCATGTGACACATAACAATGCTAAATCATGTGTTTTCGAAGTAGATTTTACTGTTTTTATTTCCAATGTGGTACTGGAATGTAAGGTGGAACGTAAGAAGATGTGTGCAACGAGACGTTAAGATGGATGAGTGAAAGAGCGGTCTAAAAGGATTGAGTGAATGGATAGTCTAAATGCATGAACTGTATGGACTATGGATGTCACTAAGAAAGCTGAGAATTAGAACCTACGGAGTAAAAGCTGAAAATTTAAGAATAAACGTGTGTCGCGCAAATCCAAGTTCCAATAACCAACTCCGGGGGAGTTGGATATTGGAACTTGGATTCGCGCGACAACTGGAACTTGGAAAACTGGAACTTGAATTTCCAACACCTAGGTATTTCATTTAAATCGGTTCAGTAGTTATGGCGTGAAAGCGAAACAGACAGACAGATTTACTTTCGCATTTGTAATATTAGTAAATTAGTAAGGATGTCAAGAAACCTGTTAAATTATTTAATGTCATAGGTACAAACATGACTCTAGCAATCATTTTAAATTATACGAAATTGCCAATTTTATTTTCAAACGTAGCAAGATGATAGGTATTGCGTGTTTAACTAGTTATAACCGGCAAGGGGGTACAATCAGCAACGGAAGTGGATAAACTGTCAGAATTTATTAAAAATACTTTCATAACTTATTTATTGAGATAGTAAGATTCCTACTTAATTCAGGTAGTAGACAGTTTTGTGTGTATGCTAGTGCCCTCAATCGGTGAAGGAAAACATCGTGAGTAAAGCCGCGGCTTAGTCAGCTCCGCATGTATTGACGATGTCCTTTGTCAGGATGGTATAGGTGCTGGACAAGCCTACTCCATCTAAAATCCTGTCCCAGGCACTTCAGCGTCCCGTAAGTAGAGGCATAAGCATGAGTAAACAAGTTGCCCCTGACGCTAAATAAATCATCTACAATAGATACAAAGGCGTGTTTACTTTTAGACAGTGTTGTGTAGATTTTTTTTTAAATATGGTGGACACCTGTATTGAATGACCAGCAATATATCAATTGTTATTTAATAATCTTATACTTTTAAACGAAAAAAGCTTGTATACCTAGATTCAGATTATAAATATAATCTGAATCTCGGAAACGGCTCCAAGGATTTTCATGAAATTTAGTATACAGGAGATTTTAGGGGCGTTAAATTAATCTAGCTAGGATTCATTTTTAGAAAATGTCGCGTTATTCGTGTTTTAAATAATCAACTTTATCATAATATTATAACTCTTAGCGACATCTGTAGTTATTAAAATGTCAATTAACTTCCGTTGCTGAATGTACCCAGTCGGTTCTTAGATGATAAAATGATAAAGCATGGTAGTGATAACCTTTACCACCATAATATTATGACTTGTCAATCTTTGTTTTCCATATTTTTAACATGCTCATCGTTGATAATGGACATTTTAAGATGATTATGACATGACGTTTGTAAAAACGCTGCCAAATTACGTAATAAATTATGATACCAAGGGGCAAACTTTGATGGTTTTTTTAACCTGTTGCGTCTTATGAAATACGATACTGAAGAAGCAATGATTGACTGAATGGATTGGCCTCTCAGCTCAGTTGGTAGTGGCTCTGCCTTCTGCGCTGTAGGCCGTGGGTTTGATCCCCACCGAAAACAAATATGTGTGTGGTGAACGCAGATGTTTGTTCTTTGTCTGGGTCTGTTATATTTCATTCTAATTATGTATTTACAAAAAAAAAATGTTATAAAAATATTATTATCAGCTATCTGAAAAAAAAAAAATGAAAAAAGTTTATTGAATGAACACAAATACAGAAAAAACAAACAAGAACCTTAAATACAAACAAGGTATAGGTACAAGGTGAGAGGTTTGAGACAAAAGGGAATATATGAAAATTGGTAAGAGTAAGGTAAGAGTCCCGCGCACCCACCCATCCACGTATAAGAGCTACATCTGGTTACCATAGTACAAGCTGTGCTTAGTTTGGTGCTAGATAGTGTTGAGTGGATAGTCTTTAATATTTATTTAATAATATAAGTTTATAAACCTTGAGAAACCGAGTTCATGGCCAAACAATTAAACAAATTTTGATGAAATATAGGTATATGGGACCAATCTAGAAATACTTACCTATTACTTTTTAAATAAAAAAAATATTGAAATAGAAACAGTGCTTGAATCGACTTGAGCCTCGAGCATAGATTTTTGACACTTTCATTCGGCACTTTTCACTCGAAATGAAACGTGTGAACACCGAATAAAAGAAGAGTGCCGAATGAATTCATTAATTAACCGATCCAACGGTGTTGGATATTTTCATTCGGCATCTTTCACTATTATTTCATTCTCTATTCATACGTTTCATTTCGAGTGAAAGGTACCGAATGAAAGGCAAAAATGAACAAAAAATTAATGGTCTGCTAACAGCTTTAAACTCGTTTTCGTTGTTGACAGGTAAACGCAGATATCAATGTCCTGCCGTTCTGTACACAATTCATCCCTATGGAGGTGATCACACACCCTAAATACCAGAGCATCTGCTACCATCCTAGTATACTGCCGAGACATCGAGGCGCTTCTTCTATAAACTGGTAAGAACATCGTACTTACCCAACAGTCGTATAAAAGTCCATACAACGTTTTGTAAAACACTGTTCTTGGTCCTATAAGGTCCTAAAAACGTTCATTTTGATCGGTTGTCTGTAAAGTCGGTTTACTGACCATAGTTGAACGTGACAACGTCATACAGCAGTACACGCGGACGCATCGCTCACTCAAGTAGGAGAGAGACAGATGTGGAACGCTGCCAAACGCGGAGGCCGATTGTGCCTCTTTATCGCTCGTTCCGCGCTCTCGCTTGCACTTCAAGCCTTAAATGGAACGCCTCAGAGCGAGGTAACACCGCATGAGTCATGTTTTTACGTGCGTGCAGCCGGCTCTATCGAATTATAAGACGTTGTCACTCCAAAAACCGGCCAAGTGCGAGTCGGAATTACGCACAAAGGGTTCTGTACCATTATCTATAAAAATGCATGGGAGCCCGCTTAAATATTTATTTTATTCGGTTATTTTAGTATTTCTTGCTATAACGACCACAGAAATGAAAGAAAGAAAGAAAGAAAGAAAATTTATTTATTTGACATAACACAGGTACACACACAGAACGAAACATTACTTATAAGCACAAAATACATCATTGTGAATATTTTAACTGTCTAGTTATTTTGTTAGTTTGTCTCTACAGGTTAATAATTCATACTTGTATCAGATTAGCATGTTTATTTCTGTGCTGTATTTATTCAAATTGTTTGAAGAAGAGTGACACCTATAGAACAAGAACAAATATGTAACTGGTTACACCCTGTATTTGGCCGAAAGATTCCATGACATTGGGTCATCTCGTAACCTTTTATGATAAATATGAGTTATAATTCGACTGGCCTCTAGCTCAGTTGGTAGTAGCTCTGCCTTCTGCGTCGTAGGTCGTGGGTTCGATCCCCACCGAGAACAAATATTTGTGTGGGAACATAAATGTTTGTTCTCTGTCCGGGTGTTATATTGTATTCTAAGTATGTATTTACAAAAAAAAATGTATTCAAGTACCTATTATATCAGCTATCTGGTTCCCATATTACAAGCTCTGCTTAGTTTGGGGCTGGGTAGTGTTGTGTGAATTGTCCACAATATTTATTTATTTATTTATTTATTTATTAATTAGTGATTTAATTACCCTCATAGCTCAGTTTGTAGTAGTTTTTTCTTCTGCGCTGGAGGGCGTGGGTTCGATCTCCACCGAGAACAATTATTTGTACATACTAAGAAAACAACATAACACCCAGACAGCGAACAAACATCTGTGTTCACCGCAATTTTTTATTCTCGGTAGGGATCGAACCCATGATCTACGACGCAGAAGGCAGAGCTACTACCAAATGAGCTGAGACTGCTGAGTGGCCAAAAAACACATCCATTTCATTAAAATCGTTTCAGCAGTTTGGTAATGAAATCGGTATTTTTAATTTTCTAAACCTGCCGGTCTACTCTTGAACGCGATTCCGATCCCAATCTTAAGTTTTGACGGAATTTTGACAGAAATTCTATGGGTTTTCTGTCAGAATTCCGTCAAAACTTAAAATCCGGCTTAAATTCCAGCTGATCAATTTCTTCCGCCATTTCTCACGCACTTTTCTCTGACGCTGCAAATCGCAGTAATAATTTCTGCACTACCTATGTGCTCATAGAAACACGTTGCGAAGTAGGCATTATGTAACTACCCACAGCTGATTCGATGGCATCATAGTTTATTCACCTGTCATTAGATTCTTGACGAGAGCACTGGTGGTCTAGTGGTAGCGGCCCCGCCTTTCCTAAGGTCGTGGGTTCAAATCCAGTCGTGTACCAATGAGATTTTCTGTACAAAAATTTATGCGCACTATGCCAGTACTCTCAAACGGTGAAGGAAAACATCGTGAGGAAACCAGCATGTCGTAGAACCAAGTTTGAAAACATGTGTCAAGTGCACGAAATGAGCCTCTTTGAGGCGCACTTAGAAAACCTTTCACCACACTTGGACATGAAAGAACCAGTGACACAATAAGAAGGTTAAATAGTAAAGTACAAGAAAAGTTTAAAAAACCGATTTTTATAAAATTTCTAGGGGACCAATCAGGAAATTATTTTCTTTTCAAATCGGCTCATAAATAACGAAGTTATGCGACAACAAACAAACATACAAAAATAAACAACCGAATTGAGAACTTACTTATCATTTGAAGTCTGTTAAAAAGTTTTTTTATTAATTATGGATTGTACATCTGCCACCCAATTAAAACCCTTGTTTTTTCCAGGACACTAATCGAAGGGGACACCACTTGTGGCCTGTCTATATTCTGGGCGGACGATGGACTGGACACGGGACCGATTTTGCTGCAAAAAAGCTTCCCAGTCACAATAGACGACACTGTTGACTCGATTTACAACAAATTTCTTTATCCTGAAGGTATCTACATAATTTGTTAAACAAATACATTTTAAGAAAGAGTATTTTTGCTCTTCGATATCTGAGTGCAAAAGTCGTTTTATCCGCAAGCGGCTAGAGGATAAAGTAAAATTAAATTTAGAACATCGTGTACATTTTTTTTTGGTAAAATCTCAGACTCGGAACCTTCTTGGTGTATTACTTTTTTTTATTTTGCTTTACGTGCGCCATTTTATTTTTTCCATTTAGTCATTTCCCTATTGAGCGGTGTGAAATGTTACGTGTTGCACTCGAGTGCAAAGATTTTTCAAGCACGTGGTTAAAAAGCAACTTTGCACTCTTTCATAACAAATAACTATTTATGAGACTCATAGTAGATATGAAGCAAAAAAGACAAATAAAACGGTCAAGTTTGGTTCAACATTGGTAATTTTTTATTTGCCAGGCATCAAAGCATTGGCAGAGGCTGTAAACATGGTGGCGAAAGGAAATGCGCCACAGATCAAACAAACCGATGAAGGCGCCACTTACGACCCTGCTTTATTCAAGGCAGAAACACACCAGGTATAAACATTTATTTTTAACATAAGAAAATCTTAGAGGTAATTTTTTAATGACTTTTTTGTAAAATGTAGATGATTTATATAAGTCAGGGGCAACTGGTGATTAATCAAGCCCTACTTGCAGGACGCTATAGTGCCTGGGACAGGATTTTAGATGGAATAGGCTTGCCCAGCACCTATACCATTCTGACAGCTTAGTCGGCCTATCCACAGGAAAGACACGTGCGGAGCTGACTAAATTTAGTTAGGTTTTTTTTAAATAGTTGGTGGTAGTTTCAAAATGACGTCATTAAGTCCATGTTTACCAATAATAAGTTTTTCTATTTTGAAGAGATAAGTTTGAGAGAATATCTTGTTTAAATCATACTTAAAAAACTTGCTTATAGTTACATCATCTTTTGTAATCACTAATAACGCACTTACAAGTTGACCTTTGACGAAACACGTGTATGCTACGCAGAACGCATTTCTTAACACACGCACACCCTACCTACTTTTATGTTTGAGTACGTACGAGTTCAAAAAAAAACCCTAGAATAGAATAGATAGAATGAATGATATTGTTTTTGTAGCTCGTTTGTACTTAATCTCTATTTTTGTGAAATAAAAAATTATTTGAATTTGATTTGACATCTAAAGGCCTGCGCACATCTAGTTTGATGCCGATGGCGATCAGTGAAACGTTGTCATATTAGACAGCGTTTTACTGATCGCCACGCTATATACATATAACATCACGCTACGACTAATAGGAACAGCATCAATGAATGCAAAATGTTGCAAAAATCTATGTCTATCCTTTTCTAACACGTAGGGACTTTTCTATGTCCATTCTTTTTTCCATTCTCGATTTTGATTAAAATAGAATGCTCCTAAACGCTCTAGAATATTCCTTAACTTTCTAGAATGATTTAGAATATCAAATAAAATTCAAATTCCCGGGCAACGCCGGGCTTCATCATCATCATCATCATCAACCTATATTAGTCCACTGCTGGACGTAGGTCTCTCCCAAGACGTGCCACTGAGCCCGGTCTTCGGCTCTTCTCCATCAGTGCTTGCCAGCTACATTTCGCAGATCGTCGTCCCACCTTGCCGGAGGGCGTCCTACACTACGCTTACCTAAACGCGGTCACCACTCTAGTATTCGTTTGCTCCAACGATTGTCTGTTCTACGGCAAACATGACCGGCCTACTGCCACTTCAGCTTACTAATCCTTTGAGCTATGTCGACCACCTTGGTGGCCACGCCGGGCTTCGCTGCCAGTAAATAAATAATAATCATTATTATTTCAGTTATCTGGTTCCCATCGCTTTGCTTCATTTGGGGCTAAATAGTGTTGTGATATTAATTTATTATTATTATTTCAGATCGACTGGTCCAAAGGCGGTATTGCCCTCCACAACTTCATCCGCGGTCTAGACTCGTCTCCCGGTGCGACTTCATACATCCAACCGCAGACTAGAGAAGGAATCACCGAAGGCGATAATATAGGTAGGAAATAGGGGCTTAGTCGCTTAAAGTAAGACACAGTACAGACGATGAATTTTTTGTTCATTTTTGTCTTTCATTCGGCACCTATCACTCGAAATGAAACGTGTGAACACCAAATGAAATAATAGTAGTCGCCTATATGGTACCAGACGATTCATTTTTGCCTTTCATTCGGCACCTTTCACTCGAAATGATACATATGAACATCAATGAAATAATAGAGCCTAGAATTCATGAATGTTTAATTTGGAATGCGAGGGAAAGATGCCGTATGAAAATAACCAACATCGTTGGATCGGCTCAATAATGAATTCATTCGGTGTTCACACATTTCATTTCGAGTGAAAAGTGCCGAATGAAAGGCAAAATTGCTATTGCACCCTCGAACTTAGGGGCATCCATAAATTACGTGAGGTGTTTTTTTTTATATTCTGTCCCTCCCTCCCCCCCCCTGGTGAGATGTCGTGAGATTTTATTCATGTGGGTTTCTTACGAAAACGCGTTGGATTGTTATGGTAAAAAAAAAATTGCTTCGTGCTTTCATTTACGACTAGTTAAGACAGTGGCGTGAAAACAAAGGACGGGCATAAAACGGGACCAAAATAGTATAATTTTTTTTTTGTTACAATCAGGGGCCGACCGAGATTTTCAATGTCCCTTAAATAAACATTAGCATTGCACAACCCCGCACTTTTTTACGTTTTCCGTATATCGTAGCTGTCGAGGCTTTTACGATGAGGTCGTCGACTCAAGGAAATCTGCCATTTTCTCTTCGAAAAGAAGCAATTAAATAAAATTGCAAAATGATCAAGATCGGCCCGAGAATAAGGCCCCAGAAAAAAGATTGCGTGATATTTGCCGTGACTAAAACATCTCACGTAATTTATGGACGCCCCCTTATCTTTTCACAGAGGTGAAATTCTTTGGCTCTTCTCTATGGACGGGAGAGTACGAGGCTACGGGCGATCAGATTGTACTGAACGGACTAAAGAAACCGGCCGTTATCCATGACGCGGGGCTACTGGTCACAGCTAATGACGGTGTTAAGGTAAATAAAAAACTTGATAAACCAACTTCATAACGGGTTAACCGATTTTAATGAACTTTCTATGGGACTAATCTGAAAAAAAAATCGACTCATAAATGACAAAATATAATAAACATAAAAAAAATACGACCGAATAGATTTTTTTTTAAGTCTTCGTTCAATAAATATTTTTTTGTCTTCGTTTTAATATGAATTTGCTATTCAAACACGAAGAGAACTGAAGGAAACGTGTCTAATAAATTATTTAAAGTCGTGATGCTGTTAAATTTTTACGTCTTAATAAGTGAAGTGGCACCACACTGGAACTTTAATGCTATTGTTATTAATTTTGATTTGTAAATGGATCATATAAAAAAAAGAAATCAAGCCGTAGTTTGTCGCCTGTTCTTCTAGGCTTGGTCGCGTGGAACTGGCACCTAGACTCACCTAGTTTTAAGACGTTTCTAAGTGATCCTTGCAATCCTACAATAAATACACTTTTGATTGGATTTGATTGTATAAAAAAATAGTTGCAGTGCAATGGTTTAGACTGGCATAGGATCGAGGTAGATGGCACAAACTAAGGGAGGCCTGTACCCAAAAGTCGGGCTGTGGATGATGATAATGATGATGATGTATAAAAAAAGTACCTAGAGGTTACAGTGATCTTATTTTCCAGCTAAACATCCAACGACTGAAAGTGAACGGAAAGATGATCAACGCACAGAACTTCTACAAGGCGAACGAGAGCAAAGTCACTTTGGAGCTCTCTGCCGACGAGAAACAATTTGTGGAAAGCGTTCGGGATGTGTGGAAGGCTATACTTAGGATCGATATTGATGACGATACAGGTAAATGTTTTTGAAAATACCCAATGATTTGAAATTATTTAAAAAAAAAATGTTTGCGATGGGGATCAAACCCATAGCCCAAAGTGCAGAAGGCAGAACTACCAACTAAGCTGAGAGGCCAGTCCAAAGAAGATCCAATCAATTAATTGTACCAAAAACTTGGTTTTACCAGGTTTCGCAGTTACTTCTTGTGTCACTACATTTTTAAAACCAGTGTGATGAAAGGATTTTATTTAAGTTTCGTACTTTATTGCAGTAGAAAACGAAATCCTTATAAACACACAAAGTTGTTCTCCGTGTTGATCGAACCCACGACCTACGGCGCAGAAGGCAGATTACTACCTACTTAGCTAGAGGCGGTCTACTAATAAAATGTATTAATTCAAATGTTCTAACTTTATTCTTATATTCATTTATTTTCATGCTAACATCATATATTTATGAAGCTACATTTATTTACACAAAAAACTTACAAGAAAAATAAAATATATTTACAAAATACACAAGAAACAGTTGAGCTATCAGCAGACCGTTACAAACGATCTAGAGATAGCTCAACTGATCCAAATCAGTACCAGATTGAAGCGTCCCCAAGACGCCAGCGTCGCTGGCGGCATTGCCTCGCTGAATAGCAATGCTAACTAATATTATTAATTTTTCAGATTTCTTCAACTCCGGCGCAGGGTCAATGGACGTGGTTCGACTTGTGGAAGAGGTCAAAGACATTGCGTCCCTCGAGCTACAGAACGAAGATATCTACATGAATACTACCTTCCAGGAGTTTTATTCTTCCGCCATTTTGAAACTGCGTGGCGGGTCGGGGTCCAAAGAGATTGTATATGAAGGTAAGTTTACTAGATGGGCATTTAGTAGTAGTAGAGCTCTTTGTCTTTACCAGCGTTGCCAGAATGTTACTTTTGACCCTCTTCATGTTACACCTCGGCTCACTATAAAGAAAGTTCCAGCAATCAAAAATATCGTGAAACGGAGCGCATCCAAGAATTATTTAGTTCTTTGTTTTCAAACTTTATAGGATCTACGATATGCCGGTTTCCTCACGATGTTTTCCTTCACCGTTTGAGAGCACTGGCATAGTGCACATAATTTTTTCGACAGTAAACTCATTGGTACACGACTGGATTTGAACCCACGACCGGAAGGCGGGGCCGCTACCACTAGACCAGCGCTTTCAATATTTATAATAATGTATTAATTCGTAATTATCATTTTATCAATTTATCCTACAGGCGTTGAAATGGAGATAAACAAAATGAAGATCAAATTCCCCACCCAGCTATTTATAAACGGAGAATTCGTGAACGCAGACAGCGGGAAAACTGTCAATCTTATAAACCCCAGCGACGAGAGTGTTATATGCAAAGTTCAGAGCGCATCGGTCAATGATGTGGACAAGGCGGTCAGAGCGGCTAAGAAGGCTTTCGAGGAAGGAGAGTGGGCTAAGATCAGCGCTAGAGAGAGAGGACAGCTATTATTCAAGTAAGTATACATGAGAGTGTAACATTCAGAACGCATCGAGGAAGGAGAGTGGGCTAAGATCAGCGCTAGAGAGAGAGGACAGCTGTTATTCAAGTGAGTATACATGAGAGTGTAAAATCCAGATTGCATCG
The DNA here is from genome assembly GCA_939531255.2 of Thera britannica. Classification (NCBI taxonomy): domain Eukaryota; kingdom Metazoa; phylum Arthropoda; class Insecta; order Lepidoptera; family Geometridae; genus Thera; species Thera britannica. The sequence goes on along the minus strand of OW618039.2, from coordinate 6,358,028 downwards.
AGGAAGGAGAGTGGGCTTAGACCAGCGCTAGAGAACGAGGACAGATGTTTTTCAAGTAATTATACATGAGAGTGTAAAGTTCAGAGTGCGTCGAGGAAAAAGAGTGGGCTAAAATCAGCGCTTTATAGAGGGGGCAGCTGTTATTCAAGTGAGTATACATGAGAGTGTAATGTTCAGAGTGCATCGAGGAAGGAGAGATGGGCTAAGACCAGCGCTAGAGAGAAAGGACAGCTGTTATTCAAGTGAGTATAAATGAGAGTGCTAAGTTCAGATTGCATCGAGGAAGGAGAGTGGGCTAAGATCAGCGCTAGAGAAAATGCAGCTGTTATTCAAGTGAGTATACATGAGTGTAAAGTTCAGAGTGCATCGAGGATGAAGAGTGGACTAAAATCAGTGCTTAAGAGAGAGGGTAGATGTTATTCAAGTGAGTATAAATGAGAGTGCTAAGTTCAGATTGCATCAAAGAAGGAGAGTGGACTAAGAGCAGCGCTAGCAGCTGGTGGAGCAATCATAGAATCCTGGGGCGCTGGGCCTTAGGGCGCTATTTCACGCCCTAAGGCCTTGCGTCGCCTTTTCGGTCAAGGCTAAACTATATAGACCTAAAAACATAAATATAAACCTATATTAACTTAATCTTATACCTTTAAACGAGAAAATCTTTTATATATATATATTTAGGGTCTCGGAAACTGAGCCAACGATTTTCATGAAATTATGTATACAGAGGGTTTCGGGGCGATAAATCGATCTAGCTAGGATTCATTTTCAGAAAATAAGTCTGTTCGTTAAAAAAAACTAAAAACATAAACTGAATATGTGACTGCTCCTGCCATCTATTGACGATTGTGAACTGCAAGCATGTCCAGCAGATGGCGTTGTTCAGTAAGAATAAACCAGTAAAGATAATAATATGACTCTTATGATTTCTTAAAAATACAAATTAACGAAAAAAATTCCGAGCGAAGCTCGGTTACCAACTAGTAAGTTAACTAATACAGAGTATTCTTCCTTAGACTGGCTGATCTGATGGAGCAACACAAAGAAGAACTTGCTACTATTGAATCCATCGACTCTGGAGCCGTGTACACACTAGCACTCAAAACTCACATAGGTAAGCTAACTCATTTGGTAGAAGTTCTGTATTCTGTGCTGTAGGTCGTGGGTTCGATCCCATCGAGAACAAATATTTGTGTTGTGAATACAGAAAAATTTTTGCTTATGCTTTTTTTTTTGTAAGGTTTCATTAAAATCCATTCAGTAGTTTTACGTGAAAGAGTAACAAACATCCATCCATACTTACAAACTTTCGCGTTTATAATATTAGTAGGATATAGGTAGCATACATAACTTTAGCGCTGACCGTTATTGCGTAGAAGTCAAAAATAAGGTACCTGAGGGGGGCTAGCGGAATGAAGGGCGGGCGTGCGTAGCGCTGATTGTCTCTCCAATCGCACTCCGCTCTCTGTACCAATAGGACACTCTGCACACATCCACACATCCAGTGTGCGCGACATGCGCACACTACGACGCATGCGCAGCTATCCCCTCCGCGTATCGCTCAGCGCTAAAGTTATGAGCCGCTAGTTATACTAAGTATGTATTTACAAAAAATATATATACCTACTATATAGTACAGTGGGATACAGCTCAAGTTACCTAAAAACAAAGAAAATTGACGCTTACTGCAAGGACATAAGAGCTAGCAGTGTGTAGTCTGATGCGTATCCTTGTGTACTATATCACCTATCTGGTTCCCATAGTACAAGCTCTGCTTGATTTGGGGCTGAGATGGTGTTGTGTGGATTGTCTACAATATTCATTTTATTCATTTAGGAATGTCCATTGAAACCTGGCGCTATTTCGCTGGCTGGTGCGACAAGATCCAAGGCTCCACCATCCCTATAAACCACGCGAGGCCTAACCGTAACCTAGCGATCACTAAGAAGGAACCTATCGGCGTCTGTGCCCTTATCACCCCTTGGAACTACCCTCTTATGATGTTATCGTGGAAAATGGCAGCTTGTCTGGCTGCTGGCAACACTGTCGTCATGAAACCAGCTGCTGTAAGTACTTAAGGCCTTAATACCTAGACTCTCCTAGCCTTAAGACGTTTCAAAGTGATAATAAAGACATTTTAGATTTCAATAGTAGCCTAAATACGTACAGGATACGAGCAGATGTCATTTTCAAAAAAAAACTGTATACAGATTTATGTTTTTTTTACGATCAAAATGACTTTTTTTTGCTAAACAGTGTGCAATTCATACAAAATACTTGCTTGCGATCTTTATTAATAAGTTCAATGGTTTTATATCTTTCAAAAAATCCAAATGTGCCAGCGAGAAGTTGTTTACGGTGTTCAGCGTCTTAAATTTTTTTCAATTGGCAGGTGTGTCCACTAACAGCGCTAAAATTCGCCGAGCTGTCCGCCAAAGCGGGTATTCCCCCCGGCGTTATCAACATCCTGCCGGGCAGCGGCGCTGTGGCTGGACAGGCTATGGCGGACCATCCGCTCGTGAGGAAACTAGGCTTTACCGGCAGCACTGAGATAGGTAAGAGTCTTTAGAAATATCGACGAGATGGGCTTTTGATGCAGTCTTTTGGTATATCGGCAAGTTGGATAAGTCTTTCGGAATATTGCAGTCTTTTAGAATATCTATAGTCAAGTCTAAACAAAACATGGATAAAGGTTTTTTTAGTCCGCCTAAACAGACGGATAAATTTATATGATGGCATAAAAAAATTCGTTTAAAAGAAAATGAAGTCATATTGACATAGGTAGTATACTTTAAACCGCTGTTTATTTCAGGTCAGACCATCATGAAATCCTGCGCGGCATCCAACATGAAGAAGGTCTCACTAGAATTGGGAGGGAAATCCCCGCTTGTGATCTTCGAAGATTGCGATCTAGAGAAGGCTGTGAGAAATGTAAGCCTTGTTTTATTTTACACATTTTTTTATTGCCATCTCCCAAAAAATGCTAGTAATATCCATCGGGGTATTGATATCATTTTCATTTCCACAGGGTATGGGCTCAGTATTCTTCAACAAGGGCGAGAATTGCATAGCCGCGGGTCGGCTGTTCGTTGAAGAGACGATCCACGACGAGTTTGTCAGACGAGTGGTCGAAGAGACGAACAAAATCGCCATCGGAGACCCCCTGCATAGAGGCACGTCTCATGGACCGCAGAACCATAAAGCCCATATGGATAAGCTAATTGAGGTACACATTTTATTATTTTAATGCTACAGTTATATGTAGCGATATATAACTTAAGGGCTGACCGTTATTGCGCAGAAGTCGAAAATAAGGTACCTGAGGGGGCGGCATGAAGGGCGGGCGTGGTAGCGCTGATTGGCTCTCCAGTCGCACTCCGCTCTCTGTACCAATAGGACATTCTGCACACATCCACACATCCAGCGTGCGCGACATGCGCACACTAAGACGCATGCGCAGCTATCCCTTCCGCGTATCGCTCAGCGCTAAAGTTATGTGCCGCTAGTTATTACTCGTGGCTTCACTTCCGTGGTATGACATGACAGCATTAATCAGCAGAATTAATTTTTTAAGAGTAATTAGTTATTATTGACAAATCATACCATAGTTTCTCTCGTGTTAATAATTTTACTAGTAAAGATAAAAAAATTGACTGTTATATCATAGTTTGATATAAACTCCAGTTCAAATCTTCATCCAAATCGATCCAGCCAAGCGTGATTGAGTCAAAAGCACAGAACATAAAATAATACCTAAAGAAACAATGCTTTATTGTTTCATTTTTTTTCTATAGAACATTTACTTTATTGAACTACGAGTATAACAAATAACAAAAAAATAATCTCCCCTTAATTATTCTTTAATATTCTCACCCTATTTCTCTAACAGTTCTGCAACCAAGGGGTGAAAGAGGGTGCTAAGCTCGTTCTCGGCGGCAAGAGGGTAGATCGCAAGGGTTATTTCTTCCACCCCACCATCTTCACAGAAGTGACTGATGACATGTTCCTCGCTAAAGAAGAATCCTTTGGACCTATCATGATAATCAGCAAGTTTAGTAGCAAGTAAGTATTCTGTTTTAATCATTAGCCAGTGCTCTCAAACGGTGAAGGTAAACATCGTGAGGAAACCGGCATATCGTAGAACCTATAAAGTTCGAAAATATGTGTCAAGTGCACGAAAGGAGCCTCTTTTTTTAGCGGAAAAGAGAGCACTGGTGGTCTAGTGGTAGTGGCCCCGCCTTCCGATCCGGAGGTCGTGGGTTCAAATCCACTCATGTACCAATGAGTTTTTCTGTCGAAAAATGTATGTGCACTATGCCAGTACTCTCAAAACGGTGAAGGAAAACATCGTGAGGAAACCGGCGTGTTGTAGAACCTCAAAAAGTTCGAGCAACACGTGTCAAGGGTCACGCAAAAAGAGCCCACTAGCGGCCTACTTGCGGAAAAAACCTGCCCGCACATCAAGTGCGGATGATAAAACTTGCCAAAGGACCCTCTTTGAGGCGCACTTAAAATCCTTTCACCACACTTGGTTCGAAGGAATCAGTGACACGATAAGAAGATCATTAGCTTAAAAACTAAAAGTTCATTAAACAGACTTTATTCAAGCAGATAAACAAACTTATAATGACAATCATTTTTAGTTTGTTACTGCTTTTCAATTATCGGATGAAAATTGAACTTTATTTTTATTAGTAAGAAAGCATGTTGCGCTATCCAAATGATGAAAAATATGACCTAACTAAATTAAACGACGACAATTTTAATACATAATGTTGAAAATTTATAACCTTTTCAAGTGTTCGGGTTAAAAATATAGCACCCAGACAAACACCTGTGTTCACCACACAAATATTTGTTCTCGGTGGGGATCGAACCCACGACCTACAACGCAGAAGGCAGAGCTACTACCAACTGAGCTTCGCCAATCGATATTAATTGTAACTTATTTGCAGAAACATGGACGATGTAATCCGCCGCGCCAATGCCACCGAGTATGGTCTAGCGAGCGGCGTCTTCACTAAAGATGTGTCTCGAGCTTTGCAATTTGCGGAGAAAATAGACGCGGGCACTGTCTTCGTGAATACATACAATAAAACGGACGTGGCAGCGCCGTTTGGAGGCTTCAAGCAATCAGGGTTCGGGAAGGATTTAGGTAAATATTTTGTTGTTATCGGACATGGAACCAAAGTAGTCGATATAGCTCAAAAGATTAGCAAGCTGAAGTGAAAGTGGGCCGGTCATGTTTGTCGTAGAACAGACAATCGTTGGAGCAAACGAATACTAGAGTAGTCTAGCCCTGCGGCAAGATGGGGTGACCGGGCTCAGTGGCACATCATTAAAGAGACCTTCGTCCAGCAGTGGGCTGAGATAAGTTGATTATGATGATCATTATTTTTTTGTCGAAAATTAAGGCTCTGAGGCTCCTCTGACGTTAAAAATCCTTTCACCACACTGGGTCGGAAGAACTAGTGACACGACAAGAAAAAGAAGCAGACTAATGTATAATGCTAAATGTTTAGGTGCAATCACGCCCAGGCCATAGAAGGAATGGGGTTGCAACATAGAATTTTAGTTCTTTCGGTGTAGCAAATAGACATCTTTTATCCTGCTTAAATAATTTGAAAAGGGCAGAAAATATTGACGCACCTAAAAGAACAACCTCCTGATAAATTCAGCAATCTACTACTACGCAAGTAAAGCCGCGGGGGGAGCTAGTATAAAAAGCAAGCTAGGTGGACTGCATTATCAGCTTGTCTAGATGCGATAATCGAACCCACGACTCTAACTTTTAAAATTTAATAAAACGAATTTTTTTTAACCGACTTAAAATAAAAAAAAAGGAGGTGAGAACCTCCTTCTTTTTTTTTTTATACAACTAAGTAGATAAACAAGCATACGGCCCACCTGATGGGAAGCGGTTACCGTAGCCTTTTTGATTCGGTTGTTTTTTTTTTTTTTTTTTATGTTTGTTACCGCATAACTTCGTCACTTGTGAGCCGATTTAAAATTATTTTTTTATCTGAAAGGTACTGCTTCCAGATTGGTCCCATTTAAATTTTATTAAAATCGGTGTTGCCATTTTTTTTTTTAATTTTTTTAATGTTTGTAACTGCATGCCTCCGTCATTTATGAACCGATTTAGAAAATTATTTTTTTATTTGGAAGGTTATTCTTACGTCCAGATTGTCCCAAACAAATTTAACCGTTTGGCAATGAAGTCGGTTTCTCAAGTTTTTTAAACTTATAATTATTTTGTTTACAGGTCAAGATGCTTTGAACGAGTATCTCAAGACAAAATGTGTTACTATTGAGTACTGATTTTTACATATTTTTTATGGTGTTTTAAAAGTACAATAATAAATAAGTTAAAGAGTACTTTTGTAAATAATGATCTGTTAATATAAGGAAATGACCAAAACAATATACTTTTATATGACATTAATATATAAAATAAAGATATGATGGAATTTAACTGTATTTATTTGACCTCACATACTTAGTACAGATTCACATTAGGAAATTAATAAAATACCGCTAATTTATTCCATTCCTTATTAATATCTTGCTTAGGCCTTTGGTTCCATCTTTCGGATACTTCTGGTCTGAAAATAAATAAAAAAAATATCGTGGACAATTCACACAACACTATCTAGCCCCAAACTAAGCAGAGACAGAACAGAGCTTCTACTACATATTTTTTTGTAAATATAGATAGATAGAAAATTCTTTATTGCACTAAAAAAAAAAAAAAAAAATTGCATTGAACATAGGCGAACTTAATGCTAGAGAGCATTCTCTTCCAGTTAACCTTTGTGTAATTCGGACATTCTTAAATATGTATTTAGAATACAATATAACACGCCCAGATAGAGAACAAACATCTGAGTTCACCACACAAATATTTGTTCTCGGTGGGGATCGAGCCCACGGCCTACGGCGCAGAAGGTAGAGCTACTACCAACTGAGCTGAGAGACCTTTCCTTTTTATAAAGGAAACGTCTAGCAGCACGATGGGTTGACGACATTGTCAGCGTCGTGGGCCGCAGATGGATGAGGGTAGCCCAAGATCTTTGTGAATGGCAAGAGCAAAGAGAGGCCTATGCCCAACAGAGAGTTGATGGTGGATGATGATGATGAAAATAAAAGTGTTAATAGAAAATATTTCAAACACAATTTAGGGAAAACATCCTGGATAAATGATCTCGGCGCGAACTTAGTAGCTATGTGGATTGAAATAAATACGAACTTTATCCCTTCAATTAGTTTGGAGCTCTTTGGTTCACCGGCTAGATCTGGAACGTCGTCTTCAGCCAACTTTGCTGGACGAAGGCAGTAGAGATACTCAGGCGCATTGTAACTAAAATAAAAGATCATCTTTTGTTCATAGAAAAAACTACACAAGTCCAAAGTACATAGATATTGTTGATTCCAAGTTTGAAACGTTCAAGTACCTACCTAGCGTAGGTAAGGTTAGGAAGTAGGTACTCTACTACACTTTTTTTTGAACCTGGGTGTCGTCGCCAAGACTGCTGGGGTCACCAAAAAAATGTTATAAGCCTAGCTGGTTCATGTAAAACACCATCCAACCGGAACAGGATGTTATCCTTTTTAAATCCCGCTATTTATAGGTATACCTACGATCTTAAACTTTTAACAGTTTACAATACATATTATAATAGAATGTGGGTGGGGGGGATAACCAAGTCTAAGGGATCGTGCCATATTAAAGGTGTGTGTGGTTAGTCTTACTTCTCTCCTCGCGCTATGTTCGGTACGATTGGATTTCTTGAAGTGTGAAATAGTGGACCGCTCAAATTACTCTGAAAATTAGTAAGACAGTAGGAGCAAGATGGAAGGGATTTAGAAAAAGGGGCTCATAATCATACAACAGTTTGAAGAAGTCCACTGCTGGGCATTGAAAATAATGCTAGAAACTTAAAAAAAAAAATATTAATTATTTCTTTGAAATAAAAAGCTTACTGTATAAACCAGGTGGAGATATTTACAGTGCTGAGACATTTTAGCCATGACTATTAGAATTTTGATAAATATTTTTAAAATAATTCCAGCAAATACAATGAATTTGTAAATAAAGTGACGGACCATTGACAATATTTTACTGTTTTATTCAAGAAGGAAGTTCTCTTCTTGGACCAAGACCAATGCGGTCGCAACGCGGCAGCCAAGCCGGTGACCGTGGTGACCGTGTCTTGTTTTTCTTTGCTCGCTTAGACCACGTCTAAGTTTGCTCTTTAATAATTATAAGTTTAAAAAACTTGAGAAACCGACTTCATTGCCAAACGGCTAAACCGATTTTAATGAAATTTGTTTGGGACAATCTGGACGTAAGAATAACCTTCCAAATAAAAAAATAATTTTCTAAATCGGTTCATAAATGACGGAGGCATGCAGTTACAAACATTAAAAAAATTATTTTAAAAAAATGGCAACACCGATTTTAATAAAATTAAAATGGGACCAATCTGGAAGCAGTACCTTTCAGATAAAAAAATAATTTTTCAAATCGGCTCACAAATGACGAAGTTATGCGGTAACAAACATTAAAAAAAAAAAATAATAATAATAATAATAATAATAAAAAAAAAAAAAAAAAACATACAACCGAATTGAGAACCTCCTCCTTTTTGATTGGAAGTCGGTTAAAAAGCAGCTATATTAGCATTTATAGCTTAGTGATTGCAGTAGCCTAGCCGCTATCACGTACGTAGTAGGTACAGCGGAAAAAAAAATTGGCGGACCGAATCATTTTCTTACGATCGCGGGGTAAAGTATAAATAAATAAAATCAATATTTTGGACAATCCACACAATACTATCTAGTCCCAGAGCTTGTAGTATAGGAACCAGATAGCTGATATAATACTCGAATACGTTTAGGTATAGGTAGAATTAGAATGTATGCGATGAAGGCTTCCCGATTAGGATTAGGATTGTGTGCCTGGCTAAGGCGTGTCGTGTCGTGTCAACACAGACAACTAGGATGTGTGTCGAGCGGGCACAGCGAGTTTTCTACGATAAAATAAAAAAAAGGCTGAGTCTATTAATACAGGTACTGTACGAACAATTTATAATTATTAATACGGTTACCGTACGAACAATTTATAATTATTAATACGGGTACTGCGGGGGGAGGGGGGGGCACCATTCTTGAAAAAAAGTAGGTATAAAAAAAAAAAACCTAACAACCTACTGTTACTTTTGTGACTTAAGTCGGAGTGCCCCGAGTTTGAATCGGATTTTTAAAACACTTTACAGTCGCTTATAAAGCGTAGTAAAGTTAAAATTTGGGTTGGCTTTAGTATTGTTAGGGAAGAGGAGGGACGGGGGAGGGGTCCTCTCTGCACTGACATGCACCATTCTTGAAAAAAGGTAGGTATAAAAAAAAAACCTAACAACCTACTGTTACTTTTGTGACTTAAGTCGGAGTGCCTCGAGTTTGAATCTGGATTTTTAAAACACTTTACAGTCGCTTAAAAGGCGTAGTAAAGTTAAAATTTGGGTTGGCTTTAGTATTGTTAGGGAGGAGGAGGGACGGGGGAGGGGTCCTCTCTGCACTGACATGCACCATTCTTGAAATTAAGTAGGTATAAAAAAAAAACCTAACAACCTACTGTTACTTTTGTGACCTAGGTCGGGGTGCTCCGAGTTTGAATAATATCCGTACGAATAAATATAATTTATTCATCCAGCACCCGTACAAATAGTCACTTCCTAAAAAGGATAACTTGTCATTGTCAATATGACAACCTACTGACTTGACATTTTAAAAACTTCAAAAACAGATGTTTTGATTCCGATTCGATTTCACAAAAGTTTGAAACGCAATTATTTTTAGAAATTACAAACAAACGGAGTAAATTAGAACCATGTCTAAAGTTCCATTCCGTGATGTATCTCCTATCTTGCAAGCCGTAAGGAAATTCTTGCTTGGGGTTAGTATTTCACGCTTGTAGACGTTATGTAACATAAGCCGGATTTACTTTGAATTTATTTTATTGTTTGTAGAGGGAGCATACCATCGCCCTTCGTTTTGAGCCTCTAGTCTCAGATAGGTCCCAACCTCAGCCCCAGATACCTGATGGTGTCACACACAAGTAAGTATCCACAATGTTATCTTTACACTCTGAATATTTACTGCCGAAGAATAGTTTCTAGTGAATTTTGTCAATTTTTGTCCCTTTGTTTTGTTTGGTTCTGGATAAGATGTTTATTGTACTACTGTATTTCTCTTAGATAAAAGTTATTTTACTATCCAAATGCTGCTGAGCTTTGAACATTTCAGATATTCACAAAGATTCTTTTAATGTCCCATAATTTAAGAGCTGAGCGGGTTTTGAACCCGCGACCTTCCCTTTGGTATGGAGCTGCGATGACTGCTGCGCCATCGGATCCTAATCACACATGATGAATAGCTTTTAGGGTCGGTTAGCACTACAGCGATGGTGAATTTCAAATAGTGTGACTTGATTCTTCTGTTGTTGCAGGCATGCTCATAACTATTATTACACCCGAGATGGACGTAGAGAAGTAGCACCTCCTTTTGATGTTACCCAGAAGCTATTGACACCAAGCTCTGAAGAGGGGTAATTTCGGTTTTTTTTTATCATCACTTGATGTCTGGGCTGAATTTTCCGCAAGTAGGCTGCTAGCGGTGTCCCTTTTTGCGTGACCCTTGACACGGGTTGCTCGAACTTTTTTAGGTTCTACGACACGCCGGTTTCCTCACGATGTTTTCCTTCACCGTTTTGAGAGTACTGACATAGTGCACATACATTTTTCGACAGAAAAACTCATTGGTACACGACTGGATTTGAACCTTCGGATCGAAAGGTGGGGCCGCTACCACTAGACCACCAGTGCTCTTCTCTCTGAAGAGGGGTATGTAATGCACTGAAATTTCTTTTTAACATTATGGTAAGTGTCTACCAGGCCTAGAAACCAAGCAGGGTCTCATCTGTTGTAGATACTGAGTGCAATAAAGTGGAATTGTACATTACTTTGATGCTCCTTATTCCATTTGGCTGTTTGCCTATTTTTGGAGGCTTGGTTGTGTGAAACTGGCACCTGGATTCATTCATCTTTAATTATTTGAGAGCCTTTAGCAGACTCGGATTACCAATCCAAGTCGTCATGAATTTCTGAAAGATTTAATAAAATCCTATTTCTTTCAGAGCTCCCAAAAAAGCTGCTAATGTGGCTCGTACTCCAGGCCAAGTTTTCGCGTGGGACAAGCACTATAACTGAAAAACTAATTGATTTAAGAAATAGCAATGTTAGCAAATATTATGTTTGTTTTAAGTTAAATAAATTGTTTTAGATTATGCATTACAATTACTTATGTAAATTATTTTTGTTTGGAGCCTGACTTAGCATCCTTTGTTATAAAATAAAAAATCTATTTATTTTTTGAGTTTATTCAAAAACAAAAGTGTAAAGAAAACGACAACAATTTAATAGTAAAACAAACATTACTTATTGCCAAAAGGCTTACTTAGAACTAGAAAGGTACCTTATCAAATAATGCTTACAAGTCTATACTAGTAGTAGTAGGTGAGATTATATTATAAGTATGTAATTAACACACATGCAAGTTGAGATAAAGGTTAAGAATGACCTAAAGCCTAACCCCTGAAGAAAAAATGCATGATTTTTAATTATTAATTTATCAATAACTGCTACACACTCTTGGCAATATTAAAAATACCATAATACTTTCCGCTGCCATACCGGTAAGTTGACTGGGACCAGAAAGTAGGTACCTATAGATACTTCATACAAGTCACTGGTTCGTTAAATCTAATATGATGTCTTATTTATCATAATTAAAATTTTCTAGATTAAGCTGCAAAAAAATGCAATATACAAAGTACAGTTCTCCAGTCAATCGTTTAATGTTGAAATATTATAAAATGGTATTAACAGAAAACTATTTGCGATTATCGTACGTAAGTATTATAGGTACTGGCCGGTAATAGTTGATATACAAGTTAAAAATATTACAAAATTCGCATTTTCGTTTCATCAGTAAGATGAATTGTTTCATCTAGAATCTAGCTCAACATTTACAGGGTACTTACTACTTCAATGTATTATGATTTCTTGTGTAGTCGTACCTTTACTCAATGTTCTTCTCTTTCTGTGGTCTCATTTTCTTTATAAGTTTTGTTTTTTGAGCCAAATAAAAAAGTTATCTATCTATCAATGTAGGCAACTTTACTTGCGGCAGATATCAGTTTGTAGTTCAGTTCAAATACATTTCTTCTCATTACAATGTAGTCAGTTACATGAAAACATTAGATTAATATAATAATAATATTAATAATATTATTATTGTAATCTAATGTTAATATTATTATGTCATGTCGTTCGGTAGTGTTGTCCTTTTATGGGCGGTAAGGTACGAACAAGAAATACAGAAGAATTCAGAAATTCAACTTGAACGTTCATCCGCCTAGTCAAACGTTGTCGGACTTTTTATGTTTGTTAGTACAGCTGGTTCTTCTATAACGTGATTTATAAAGCGCAGCAGGAGTCATATAACTAATAATAAAAACCTGGGACATTATTTTTGATGTAGTAACAATAATTTTGATTACAAATTTTAAGTTCTAGATGAAAAACCAATTATTTACATGTAGTAATACAATTTCTACAGATACACTATACGAATTTAAACCACTGATTAATTTATTTTCACTACTGATGTCCTTTTTCAATATTACACCCAATAAATGTTATGATTTTCAAACACTTCAGTTTGATTCAATCACTGGAATCTGACTTCAGTTTGATTCAATCACTGCAATCTGACTTCAGTTTGATTCAATCACTGGAATCCGACATCAGTTTGATTCAATCGCTGGAATATGACTTCAGTTTGATTCAATCACTGGAATTTGACTTCAGTTTGATTCAATCACTGGAATCTGTTCTGTTTGATTCAATCACTGGAATCTGTGCTAAGTTGCATCCTCAGTTTCATCATGGTCATGTTCCCAAAACTGAATTTTCTCCTCTGAGGTCGTCTCGACCCGGAAAGCCGGTGTCATTTCTCATCTCCATCTACCTGCTTCCTGAACTGCATAGCATCATCGAATGCCTTCTTAACCGCCTTTCTATCTGTTGGTTTCCTGCTTTCTTTCAACTTCCCTTGGTCTACAGACTTATCGATGCCTAAAAGCTCAAGTTTGTTCGGTGGTAGCCATTGCCAGGTGCGTTTGACATCGAAGAACAGCACGAGGTATAAGACAGGCTCGTGTGAATGGTTCTTCTTAAGATTTAACACGTCTTGCGGCGGAACGGGTAGTGGCATTCCGTTGTAGATGTATCCTTTTGGCATTTTTGGGTCGATTATTAGTGCTGGGTACCACGGGTAGCCTCTGGGAAATAAAAGTAGATTTTAGAGACTGACTGACATTAGAAAAAATTGCACAGCTTAAATCAATCTTATATAATCTCGCTTTGTGATAACTCAAATTCTTGTAAATTTCGTTCCTAATCCTTAAAATAAATACGAAATAATTGATGTTTGCTAAGTATTTAGACCGATAATGAACTGTTGATGAAGCGGGAAAAGATGTATTTTACAAAAAACATAAGTCCTGTTAGATCTCTAAGTAATGATAAAAAAACTGAACGATCAATGAAATGTGTTGAGTGCGCGCTTGTGAATGTACGTTATTGATTTGTCTGGCAACTCACCTGCACTTAGCCCAGACTAGTTGCAAGGGCTCCAGTTCTAGGTCGGTTTGATGTTTCACAGGCGTTTTTGAGGTTGAAGACCTGGTGCCGCGACCCTGTGGGAGGGGTGATTCAGTCAGCCGATTACAATGGGGTGGAACACGTCAAGCTTTTTGTAGATGGCAACACCACCGATTGATACGTAGAGCAACCGACTGGTACGTAAATTTGATAGCTATGTAGGTGGATTTGTTTTATGGCGGATAGGTTAAATAAATAAATAATGCAGACAATCCACACAACACTATCTAGCCCCAAACTAAGCAGAGCTTGTACTATGAGAACCATATAGCTGATATTATACTTAAATACTTTTTTACCTAAAATACAATATAACACCCAGACAGAGAACAAACATCTATGTTCACCACACAAATATTTGTTCTCGGTGGGGATCGAACCCGCGACCTACGGCGCAGAAGGCAGAGCTACTGCCAATAGAGCTGAGAGGCAAGTCTAAGGTTAGTTACAGAAATAGGGCTGACGCGTAAAATTTTGATGTCGCCTCGTATCGCCCTATTCATACTGTGCGAACCTGTATCTGACTTGATAATAGACGAGTCTCTTGGTAAATTGAATGTTTTTGCATTGTCCTCCCATAAGTGTAAAATAAGGGGCAGCCCTAAACAACGACCTCTACATTGGTGACCCCGACAAGATATGGAACTGTAGCTAAGTACCTAGCCGCCACAGTTTCAAGGAGTCTGGAAACTGCGCAGCAAGGAGTGGAAACTGCTTTGGATAGATGTTAGTCGGTTGCTCCATGCATCAAGCGTTGGTGCTGCTAACTAAAGTGAGCAAGCGACAGTTTTCCTCCCCATTCTTTGTTGCACTCAGTTTTAAGTTTTTTATTAAACCATAGAATATGATGCCATGCGTTCGATCTACATCTAACTACATTGGTCCTAACCACACTCCCAAAACTACACACATACAACTATATTCAGCAAACAAGTTGAACAATGCAGACACGAATTTCAAAATACCGACCTATTTCTACCTTCTAGCATCAATTTCAATCAATGTCATTGCTGTGTCCCGATTTAAGAGTACATGGGTGCCAGTAATATTACAGACTTACCTTTGTCCCATTGGAATGCCTTATAAGATACGTTCTCAATACCTATAATAGACAGCTATTCTCAGCAAGACCGAGGTTTTGATGACATGAGACCAGAGTTTAGAGTTTGGAAACCCATTAAAATATAGAGGAAATGTCATTGATTTGACTAGGATGTTGTGTAAAAATTAACCTGTTTTGATAAAAATTTAACGAGATGTTGTCATTTGCTGGAACTTTCTTTGTCAAATACCGAAGGCATTTGACAGAAAGTTCCTCAAAAACCTACACTGCGCAGCAAGGAGTTTCCTAAGACTATGAGTAGTGTGCAGATGTTACTAACCTTGACCGGGGTAGTGGGTTCGACGTCACAAGGGTGGCCTCCCCGTCGCGATCGGCGCCGGGATTCACAGCCGCTGCCACCCTGAGAGTCCAGGGTGTCGTTGTAACTAGACCTGTTGGGAATAGGTTTGTTGAATAAATGTATACCAAGTTTAAGAATTTCTATCCCGGAAACATACACGGTTTCTATGACATAGCAAGCAGGACCCGCTTTTTTAAAGGTTTTTTGACGTGACAACGTCTTATAATTCGATGGAGCCGGCTGCACGCACGAAAAAACATGACTCATGCGGCGTTACCTCGCTCTAAGGCGTTTCATTTAAGGCTTGAAGTGCAAGCGACAGCGCGGAACTAGTGACAAAGAGGCACAATCGGCATATGAAGTGCAGTGAAAAGTGAATGTGGTGTCAATTGTTTATAGAAATGATAATTGCGCCTTATGACGTTGTCACGTTCAACTATCGTCAGTAAACCGACTTTACAGACAACCGATTTTTTTTTCATCCACTTGCTACAGAGGATTAGCTTATCATAGACATCATATTAATTGCGGGTAACACCGCGGGGCGCAGCTAGTGTATACTATTATTATATATCTATCTCCTCTATACTATATTATAAACATGACTCATGAATCATTTCATTCATTCGCATAACCAAAGAGCAGTACTGTTTTGATTTTACTCTCTCGTATTTTAATCAAAATAATAGTAAAAGTGTACCAGTCAGTGATATAACGGTGAAAAAGTTTTACTCCTCGAAACCATCTAACAAGTGCATTGTCTTTTTCGGCTTCACAGTGTCGAAATCTACTAGTTATTTGTGATTATCTAACTTGTTTTCAACAAACACTTTTATTTTTTTTTTTGCAAAGTGCGGGTAGTCTTACAAAACTTGTGAGCCCTGTCCGTGACGCGCGAAATATTACCTCTACTCAACAAACAGTTCTAATAATTCGACTGAAACCTTAACAGTCAGGTTGGCTCAGCGGCACGTAAGCCCGACGTAGATCTTCACGCCCGTTGAATAACCCAGTTCGATTCCAGCTAGCGAAAAATTTTTTTTCGCTAGCTGGAATCGAACTGGGTTATTCTACTAGCAAAAAGTCAGAGCAATGAATTGCTACGCGTGCAATATTAATTTGCAAGAATTGGAACCTTTTATGGAATGCTGCCAATGTCGCACGAAGTACCACATACAATGCCTACGTATAACAGGTGAGCAATTCGCTACGATAAGCGTTGAGGCTAGAATGAAATGGGCCTGTCCATCTTGTAGTAACATTACAAAACGCGCAAGATCGAACACAAACACGCCGGTTCGACAGGCACAAGTGCCTATAAATGATGAATCGATGAATATGTCCTATGATTATAGCTTGGAGCGATCCAATGCCCATCAACCGCTCTGCTTACCTACTCCTACACCAACTGAAGACACGGTCACTATGGACAAAATCGGTAGCTTACTAGACCAAAAGCTAAATAGCTCTTTACGAGCTTTTATGGAGAATTTCAGAACTAACCTCAAAGAAGATGTCAAAAAACTCATTCATACCGAGATAAATGTTACCGTTCAGACTTTGAAGGATGACTTTACAACCACTACGAACTTCATTTGCGAAGAACAAACCTCTATGA
The DNA here is from genome assembly GCA_939531255.2 of Thera britannica. Lineage (NCBI taxonomy): Eukaryota > Metazoa > Arthropoda > Insecta > Lepidoptera > Geometridae > Thera > Thera britannica. The sequence continues at coordinate 6,341,226 of OW618039.2, read as the reverse complement.
AACGTGAACTTGAAAACAAATCTCAAAAGATTAAGGACTTGGAAGCTGCAAATTTGCGCATGCAGGGTGAGCTTTGCGCACTTGGTAATCGCCTATCGTCTATAGAAAAGATGACACGCAACCAAAATCTGGAAATTCAGGCTGTACCTGAAAGTCGCAACGAAAACACACTCACTTTATTCCGCAACTTATGCAAAGCTATCAAGTTGCCAATGGAAGATTACCAGATTCACTCCTGCCGTCGGGTGGCAAAAATGAATGCTTCCTCGGATCGTCCGCGAAACATACTTGTGTCGCTAATCAATCCTCGTCTTAGAGATGACGTTCTGTCAGCCTGCCTCCGCTTTAACAAGATGAACACGGATTGCCCACTTAATACTACACATCTGGGGCTGCCTGTCGAAAGACGTCCAATTTATGTGAACGAGCATTTGTCTCCAGATTGCAAGGTCCTACACGCTGCAGCGAGAAAAATGGCCAAAGAAAAGAAATATAAATTTGTTTGGGTGAAGTATGGCCGTGTCTACATGCGCAAGGATGACGCTTCGGGCTGCGTCCTCATCAAAAATGTGGATGTTCTAAACAAACTGGCTTAGGTAGATATAGTTTAGTTTATAAAATTACTTCCTGGTTTGATTTTAATTAGTTTGTTCTAGTGTTTTGTTTTATGATGTTAATGTTCTATCAAAATGTTAACCGTATTCGCTCCAAAATTAAAGATTTCTTTCTTAATGTATTAAATAGCGACTATGATATTATCTGTGTTACTGAAACGAATTTGGATGACAGTTTCTATGATGGCGAACTTTTTGACACGCGTTATAATGTTGTGAGACGAGACCGAAATGAATTAAGCAGTCGTAAATCTACAGGCGGGGGTGTTCTCATAGCAGTTAAAAAACATATTAGCTTTATCCGTCAATCATCCTGGGATAGCGATGCTGAAGATCTGTGGATTAGTGTTCTTCCTAACTCTTTGAATGCTAAAACTGTTAATATCTGCCTGTGTTACCTTCCCCCTGATTTGCCGAGGGAGAGTGTTGATAGCTTCTTTACGAATTGTCAGAACATTATAATTAAATCTCGCGACTGTGATGAATTTATCTGTTTGGGAGACTTTAACATTCCAGAAATCGATTGGTCTAAATCTTCTAATTGCAATGTTATGACCCCTAGCCTACCTCACAGCCATAAAGCTGATTTCCTGTTTGATACCATGACATTGTGCAGTTTGACTCAGTTCAACAACATACCAAATGCTAATAACCGATACCTCGACCTAGTTCTCTCCTCACTCAATACTTTACAAGTTTACGGTGCCGCGCCAATGAGTAAAATGGATAAACACCATCCAGCGTTAGTTGTCGATATTGGCTTTGTGAATAAAAATCCTCAATTATTTAAAAGCAAGAAGCAGAAACGCCTTAACTTTTTTAAATGTAATTTTATGGATCTTGCCTTGGATATTGAGGCTGTTGATTGGCGCAATGTTCTTGGCTCTACTGATATAAATGTAATGATTTCAAATTTCTACGAAAAACTTAATTCAATTATTTCAAAACACACTCCTTTAACCAGAGATGATTCATATATGTATCCTCGATGGTTCTCTCCAGCACTAAAACATAGCCTTGAAGATAAGCTAAAATATCATCATCGTTTTAAACTGTTCCAAAATCCTCGTGACTATGATACCTTTGCTATGTTCCGAAGTAGATGTAAGAAGCTCATCCATACTGACTATAATGACTTTATATCGTCTGTGGAATCTTCACTTGATACCAATATTAAAAGTTTCTGGCGCTTTATCAATGCCAAAAAGTCCTCGAGTGGGCTCCCACAAACGATGAAGTTTGGCAATCTTATCTCCTCGGACCGCAAGGGTATATGTGAGCTCTTTTCTAACTACTTTAACTCGGTATTCGAGGCTCCACAAAGTTTTAACTCATATGATGTAAGGTCAGCACCGTCACGTAGCAGTATTATTTTGCACAATATCTCAATCACCCAAGAAGAAGTAATGCGTAAAATCTTACGATTAGAGTCAAGTAAAGGTGCTGGACCCGATGGCATTCCCCCCATACTTATAAAGAAATGCTGTAAGCAATTAAGTGTGCCTCTTTGTCTGTTATTTAATGCATCCCTTCAGGCTGGTGTCTTCCCATGTATTTGGAAAACCGCTCATATTATACCTATATACAAATCCGGCGACAAATCGCTATGTGAGAATTACCGCCCTATAAGCATTTTGTCTTGTTTTGGTAAGCTTTTTGAGTCTTTAGTTTACGATTCATTATACCACCATATTCAGCCTCTCTTATCTCCTAGACAACATGGCTTTGTTAGAAATCGATCAACGACCTCTAACCTACTGGAATACAAAAACTATCTCTGTGGAGCTTTTGCAAAAACCAAACAGGTCGACAGTATCTATACTGACTTCTCAAAAGCATTTGATAAGGTGAATCATTACATCCTATGTGCCAAACTTGAGTCTTATTTCGGCATTCATGGAAGCTTGCTGCGTTGGATTGAGTCTTACCTGCATAGAAGAAGTCAATTGGTTGCTATTAAGGGGTTTATCTCGACACCTGCTGCTGTTACATCTGGCGTCCCGCAAGGTTCACATCTTGGGCCACTTCTTTTTATTGCATTTATTAATGACCTCGTTGAACGTCTATCTTGCCCTTGCTTATTGTATGCGGACGACTTGAAAGTTTATCATACCATTAATGACCTCAACGATTCTTTGCAACTTCAGTCAGACTTGGACGTTGTCCAGCATTGGTGCGAGATGAACAACATGTTTATAAATGTAAAAAAGTGCTGTGTCATTACTATCACCAAGAAAACACATAGAATTATATATAATTATAACTTGAAGGGGCAAAATCTTGAAAGGAAATCCATTGTTAGAGATCTTGGCGTTTTATTCGATGAAAAGCTATCATTTCGTGCGCACTATGATCAGGTTATATCTAGGAGTACAAAAATTCTTGGCTTTATATCAAGAACTACAAAAGATTTCAGGAATCCAAAAAGTTTTATTTACCTCTATTGCTCCTTAGTGCGAACTATTTTAGAGTACAACGACGTTGTTTGGTCTCCCTACTACAGTATTCACGTTGACCGGATTGAGAGGGTCCAGAAAAAGTTTCTGAATATTTTAAGTTACAGATGTGGTCTTAATAGAAAATTGCCTAACTATACTGCAAAGCTCCATCATTTTCATTTAATGTCATTAGAAAATCGTCGCAAATATCATGATCTACTGTATCTTTTCAAAATTATCCACTCGCATATCGACTCTCCTTGCTTACTTTATCTTATTAATCTAAATATAAAGCCTAGACCTCGGCAACCCTTTCAGACACTTTCGCCCTACAAGTCCATTCAAACAACACCTCCTATTATAACCCCGTTGTCAGAATGTGTCGCCTATTTAACGATTTATTGATTAAATACAGTGATAAAATTGATATCTTTAACAATAATCAAAATAAATTTAAGAATTCAGCTTTGGCCACTCTTTCATTAGAGTGTGCCGAAAACTCAAATTAGTTAGTTAATTAATTCTGCACTCTCTTCGAGTCTTAACTCGAAGTGTGTGCACTTACTGTAATAAAATAATTGTATTAGTACACTTATGTTCCAAGTAAATGTTAACTTTGATCACCTACTACTAGTTAAGCCTGGTTACACGCTATCTACATAACTTTCCTGTTCTATGCATTCTGTGTACGCATGTTTTGGGGTACTGTCTAGCTCATAATTTAATAATATTTATGCCTGTAAATTATCGATTGTGCTCTGTTTTGTGTACCTAATAAACAAATAAATAAATAAATAAATAAATAAATAAATAAAGAGGTAAGATTTGTATTTTTGTTTGTATGTAATGAATAAACTCAAACTACTGTGCCGATTTCAAAAATTATTTCACCATTGTAAAGCTACATTCACCCTGAGTAACATAGGCTATATTTATGTATTTAAAAAATAAACTTCCACCCGTGCGAAGCCGGGACAGGCCGCTAGTAACCAAATAAAGCTAGGTAACACTTACCCATCACTAGAGCTGAGCGAGCACGAGTGATCAGTTTCGTTGTCGTTGTAATGTGTGCACGACGAACACGATTGAGAGAAAACTGAGCTGTTGCTTGATGACCTGTTAAAAATAATGAAATTAAAAGAATAAATATATTTGACTACCCCCACAGGTTTTCTTCTAAAATACATACAAATGCTCATATTCATAATTCCTGCTTTTTAGCGGCTCGCTAAAACTCTTGTCACTGCCATGCCAAAAAATATAGATGACAACAGACTTAGCAGCCTTTACTTTTTATTTTTTACTTTGCGTATCTTTTGTTGCAATCGAAATCTATCCGCATCTGTCAGTTTTAACATTATTTTGAACTTTGATTCCAATAAAAAACAAAACTTATCTTTGACAAGGAACAATTGCAACAATGTTGAATGTTAATAAATAATGCGAACAATCTACACAACACTATCTAGCCCCAAACTAAGCAGCAGGCGACCTTATCGCTAAGAGCGATCTCTTCCAGACAACCGTTGGATGGAGAGATTTTACGAAAAACAGAAGAACGGCGGTGAATAAAAGTAAAATCTTGATTTTGCTAAAATTGTATACCTATTAAAAACCTAATAAAACATAAATTTAATTCAAATAAAATACACAATACCTATTACAAAGATTTCATAACATAGATATTAATTAATTCAACCCAAAAATATGAAAAACATGCTTAAAAACTACTTATGTAATTATTGAAAACTTGCCTTTTCTCTGTTTGATACTTTTAAATATATATAAATACAACAACATACATTCCATCTATTTTCAATATTATGTGGTAAATATAACATAATGCATTCTAGGATGCACACAAATAGATACAATACACTGAGACAAATAGAATCATGCAATTAGGGTTGCGTATACCCACGTGAATAACGGCCTGTCAGCAGTGGTTCCAGACATGTGCACATGAATATACATACATAAGTACATAATGAAGTAAATAATACATATTAATGACATACTTATTAAATAAATAGTGCAATATATTGACTTTGGAAATACGAATTCTGTCTTGAATCAATCGCACCTAAACAGCTGAATAAGTTTGGATAAAATTTGGAATAAATATAGTTCACGTTCTGGAATAAACTACTTTTTCCCGCGTATCAGGAAAAGAAGGCTATTACTGGCACCTGAGGCTAAACATCTGTATGCCTCAAGTTGAAGGACGCAAGACAGTGCATCGTGGGGAACGTTCCTGATATGCGTGACCTACGACAATGCTTTGTTATAGGCGATGGTTACCACTTAACATCAGGTGGGCCATATGCTTGTTTCATTAAGAAGTAGTATAAAAAAAAACTGCAAATTCTTTAGTCTTCCAAATTCGTATCCACTGAAGGCATAAAACATTTCTTACTCTCTCTCATCTACCGGTCCTATTTATTGGTCTCCCTGTTTTACGTTTTTCCTATGTTGGTAACCATTCTGTTACTGTTTTGGTCCACTTATACCAGGCCACCAGTGGTGTATAAATTACCTGGAAAGCGCTAGATCGCTGTCGGAGCCTACTTCGCCAGGCGGACCGCGATATTGCAGGAAGGAAGCAGGAACTGGCGTTGACAAGGGTTTACCATCGCTTCCCGTCCTAAAACAATCATCATCATCATCAATCATCATCAACCTATATTAGTCCACAGCTGGACGTAGGTCTCTCCCGAGACGTGCCACTGAGCCCGGTCTTCGGCTCTTCTCCTCCAGTGCTTACACACGCCTAAAACAATACCATAAAACCCCTAAGACAGTACCATATTCGTTTTTGTTAGTTTATCATCATCAGCTTGAAGAAGTCCACTATTTGTCATAGACATGTCCCATACATTTCCGGGAAGAACGATTCTGACCCCTCTCCATCTATCAACTTCCCGCGGTCTTAGTATTCAGTATATTTATTGCCATAATATGCATGTTAATTTAACAGTGTGACACTGTTGACACTAAGATCTGACACTGTCAGTGTCATCTTAGAACTAGTTTTGAATTAATACATAATTTACCCTTACAGGGTGTTGCAATATAGTAGAAGCGGACCGATATGATACAATTATGCAGATTGTAAATATATAATGATAAAAAAAGGTATTTATAATTTACGTTTTTTATTTTTTCGTCGTTAAAGAACTCGTGTAGTGTTTAACAATGTCATCGGTCGTCGGGCGGGCGGGTCCTAAGTTTCGCCTTCCGATTTGTAATACCTTAGTTACTATTCTAGAGACTAGTAATTTGTAACAAATGGAGTGCTAACTTTACTACAAAAAAAGTTGGTTTTGCACGTTATAAAACTTTAAAAACCCAAAAACTTTACAATAAATAAGTAGCTTGTGTTACGTAATTTTAAAATATTACCTAAATAGATCCGGTGATGAAACATCCTTCTTTTGTTTCCTTGGTCTGCCGCGTCCTTTTTTCTTCGGCGACGCTTCTAAGGTAGACAGTCCAAGGCTCGCAGATAATGTGGGCAGAGTTGCTGGAAAAATATGGATATTTCATTGGTGTCCGTCTATACCAGGGATGGCGAAACTACGGCCCGCGGGCCATCTTCGGCCCGAGAAGCTTTGTAATCCGGCCCGCAACCATCAAACAAAATTACAGAAACAAAAACAGTTCCATATGCCAGAAAACATGTCCCACAAAGACCAGCGCTCAACCTTCTACTTCGCAGTCAACATAAAAGTTTAATATAATTTCAATTTCTTATTGCGTATTATAATAGTGTTTCAGAAAACACATCAATATTTTTATTTTAGTAAACAATATAGCCAAAATGAAACAACTTGGTCCGTCATATATTTTGTAAATACATATTGGCACGCGAAGGAATAAGTTTCCCCATCCCTGGTCCTCTAAATTAGATGTGGAATCCTAAAATCCTTTTTTTGGAGGCAAGAACCTCAAACCGACAAGTTTGTAACAGAAAACAGGGTAGCTTACTATTATTTTGCATTCAAACAGATCAGTATTTCAATGCACATACCATCAGATCCAAAGCTCTTTGACGGTGGGTTTCCAGCTGCCGGTACCAGCAAAGTAGGCTTCCTCAGACCACCCAACAGTCCTAGACCTAGGCATAAGATAAGGATTTTATTAGTAACTTCATCATCATCATCATCCGCCTGAGAAGTCCACTGCTGGACAGACTAATACCTAGGCCTCCCCTACACATTTCCAGGAAGAACGATTCTGAGCCCTTTCCATCCATCGACACAGTAGCTTACTTATAAACCATATTTTACAAAAAAACTTACGAGTTGCTGTAAGTTTCAGACAAAATCACACCCAGTACCCGAAGTCGGAGTTTGGCAACCACATTTCGTTACCAAATGTTGTTTTCGTTTCGCCTATTTGTCTCTATCTATTGTATGGAGAAAATATGAGACGGCAAAAATACATTACGTAGTTAGAGTTGTTGTCTCATCTTTTCTCCATACAATAGACAGAGACAAATAGGCGAAACGAAAACAACATTTGGTAACGAAATGTTGAAGATGCACTGGGACTTCGGGCTCTGATACACAATATTTGGGTCAGGCCGTAGATTTTGCCACACTTTTTTTTCAGTTTTGTCCCGGCAGGCTTAAAAAAAAATAAAGCATAAAAAGCACCCCACAGTTAACTATAATTATAAAGCAATGATTTAACTTGCTATTCTTTTTATCATTTTATCCAAGTAAACAAAAACAGCCTGAATATTATTATTTTTGTGTCAAAAAATGTATGAAATCGGCCAAAAATAGCGTGTCCGCATCCCGAAAACATGAATTCGAATTCATCTTGTATTACATTTTGGGTGGCTACCAGAATATTTTTTTAATTCTGGTAATAAAGGATTGTTGTACTGCCTATATTTTTAAATAAATAGAGTAAAGCACAGATTTTCTAATATAAATCGTAATTTTAAAACTTTGTCTCCATTTTTTGACTTTTACGTAACTTTAACTTACGTTACTGTTTAGAGATCAATGCGTTTGGTAGTATTTCATGGTAAAAAAAATCTGATTATGATGGCAACACAACGAATGAACGAGTAGATCTAAAAAGCAAACAAGCGGCCATTTTGTTATTTTAGCTTGACAAAAAAGTTCTGGCAAGAGTTTGGTAGTGCGAATTAAAATTGGATTTTGGGTGTTTTTTAAGGTAAATACGTGTTTCTAATACGAATTTATAGCACGATACTCTGTGTTTACGTTTTAAATAGATATGAACATCAATTTGGGTTCAAATTAGTGATCATTTGGAGAGATAACCTAGTTTGTTTATACAGATTCTGTGCATTTTTGCGTTTTTACGTTACTTTTATGTGAACGAAGACGTAAAAGTAACGTATAAGCTATTGTAAGGATTGGTGCATATTAGCTTGGTACGGTTAGTGGCTGATGATGAAAAGTCAGAAAATAATTGTGAATGTTTTCTACTAGATCCTACTACTATTATAAACGCGAAAGTTTGTAAGGATGTATGGATGGATGGATGTTTGTTACTCTTTCACACAAAAACTACTTGACACATTTGGATGAAATTTGGAACAGATAGATACTTTTTAGAACTTTTAAGAGACTTTTTTTTGTATTATGATTACTTTTTTATAAATAAATATGTTAAAAACGCATATACTTTAATTTATAATTTTTGTTGGTAGGAAAACAAAGTAGCAAGAAAGCAACCTATTGTGTTCTTAGGAGAAAGCCTAGCCTGGCAGTAGATATATACCAGCTAGTATGATGACGAGTTAAACATAAATCAAATAAGTACAGATATTCACCAGTATGTCATTAGCTTTAGGACAGTTTTACGTTACTTTTACGTTACCGTAACATAAAAGTTGCTATGTTACTATTATGTTACAAGTGGAAAAATCTGCGGCCTGACCCATTTACGTTTATGAACATATACGTTGAGCACAAAAATGTTGGTTCTTAGGCCCATATTTAGAAACAGTGCTCGAGTCTGAGTCGAACCTCAAGTACATCTAGTTGTATTAAAAAAAATGACTGTCAAAACAAAAGACAAGAAGAAGATGCTTACCAGTGGCGTCGTTTTGTTTGGTGGGCGATTTCTCAGGCGTCGCGAGTTTGTGTGTGCGCTCAACGCTTTTCACAAACGGCACGGGTGTCTCTGAACCAGACGTTGGGGTATCTGTACAATTAAATATATTATTATTAAAAAAAATATTTGACTGGCCTCAGTTGGTAGTAGCTCTGTCTTCTGCAACGTAGGTCGTGGGTTCGATCCCCACCGAGATGAGCGCCAGAGAGCGAGAGACAGCCTTTTAAAAGAAAAGGTCGCTGTCATGTCTTATAAGGAAGTCAAGGAGGCCGCATTCGAGAGACTTAATTGGAGAAAACTGCATCAAAACACCGACAAGAGGTAAGCTGTTAAATTTAAGTAGAAGTAGAGAAATAACACAGCAATATGAGCTCTATCTCAACTGTACAAGACTCACCATTGTCCGCTCTCCTCAGCTCGACGTGTCTACCCCGTCCCCTTCCCCTCGCGCGTCCCCCGCGCCGCCCCCTCCCGCGGCCGCGTCCACGCCACCAACTAGATGATACCTTACTGGGACGCGGCTCGGGTGATGGGGAATGTTCCCTCTAAAATACAAGAATATTATTATACGTCTGTATTTCGCAAATGTTCCACCGCCAACGACGACCGACTTCAAATAAGGACGATAATTTCGTCTTTTATGAGCCTAAAAAACCTAATAATACATTTGTGTGAAGCTTGTGTGTCGCAAAACGGTCTCAAAAAGAAGTCTAGCATAGATATAGATAGTGCAATTCACGAAGACGCGCCCCACCAATTTTCGGTTGAGGGGATCGCGGGGTGCGGGGAGTTTGCTCCGAGCGGCAGTCGCGAACCGTAGTCTATTCATTGTAGTGTGCGTGTGCACTCATAGGTAATTAGTGTGTACCGATAACACTCAACATTGACGGAAGCTTGCACACATATACTATAAACGGTAAAGGAGGATTAGTGGGGCGCGCCTTCGTGGATTGCACTATCTATAGTAAAGATTTGTATTATGTCCCAAAAGCTAATAGCCGAGTGGGATTTGAACCCCCTGTCTTTTTGTGATTTCCTTAAGTGGAGTAAACACTATAAAATCAATAATAGTTATTTGTTATACAAGAGTGCAAAGTTGCTTTTTAACCGCGTGCTCAATTTTGATGACGGAGCAAGCGAAGGAATCATGTGAATCAAAAGAGCATGAGGTGAAAAATCTTTGCACTCGAGTGCAACATGTAACTTTTAATCCCACCTCACTGAGGAAATGACTAAATGCAAAAAAGAAAATGGCGCGCGTAAAGCAAATTAAATTAAAAGAAACACACCACCAATAAGGTACAGAGTCTGAGTTTTTAACAAACTAAAAAGGTTGTATGATAAATTCGGCACCATGCAGGTTTAAGTAAATAGGTTTAATGATGATTTGAATTTACAAACTTAGTGCACACGATGTTCTAAATTCAATTTTACTTCATCCACTAGCGGGTCTAGCGGATAAAATCGGCTTTTGCACTCAGATAGTACACTGTCCGAGCTGGGGGAATGAAAAAAAAACAGATAGTAAAGTTTGTCTTACCGAGGTCTTGTCATCGTCCGTGTCTATTCTCCGGGACGCGACTGATTGCCTCCGCTCACTGCGAGCTAATGACACGCCCCGCTCGCTCCGAGTATCTGAAACTAAAGCTCCATTTTTAATATTTTGTGACTAACCTACACCGATATAACTTTTGAAACTATCATGGTTTTTAACACTATTTTGATGAAACAACGGGATATTTACCATGATTAAATTTTTATGAGTTGACTTCCGATATTTCGGCACAGTTGCATGCACCATGATCACGGTTGAACTGAAGTCCACGAGTAAAAGAAATGTTATTGGCAGATAAATCGATCTACCCTCTTTCGCACTCTTTTATTGGTTTCGAGACTACTAACCTACACCGAACTAGGAATCCTAGCAATATTTTGTTAAAGACTCTCACGGCTTAGTTGGTAGTAGCTCTGCTTTCTGCGCTGGAGGAGGTGAGTAGATCAATACCAAATATTTATTTATTTATTTAAGTATTGGATAACAACAGCTCATCATAATAACTTAATAATATTAATACGCTAGAAACTAGTGAGCCAATTATAGGTTTTCACGGATACAAAACAATTTAGAAAAAGTTACTGTTAACGCCGTAAGTCACATAATTTTGAAAATTATTGGTGCATAACATTATTATTATCATTATTTTCATACCTGCAGTTCTATCACTGTCTGAACTGGCAGTCCTACGTCTGCTTTCTGTACTAGGATTCCTAGCGACGCTTCTTCGTCCGCTCTCAGCACTAGTATTCCTAGCGACGCTTCTTCGTCTACCCTGCCGAGTAGGAGCCGTGGCGACACTTCGCCTGCTTTCAGTACTAGGAGTCCTAGCGACACTTCGCCTCCTACTTTCCGTGCTACGATTCCTAGCGACGCTTCGTCTGCTCTCCGGGCTGGGATTCCTAGCGACGCTTCTTCGTCTGCCTTGCCGAGTAGGAGCCCTAGCGACACTTCGCCTGCTTTCCGTACTAGGAGCCCGAGCGGCACTTCGCCTGCTTTCTGTACTAGGAGCCCTAGCGACGCTTCTTCTGCTCTCAGGACTAGGAGCCCTAGCGACGCTTCTTCGTCTGCTTTTCCTGGGTTGTATGTCTCTTTCTGGGCTGGTTTCTGTCATGTCACCGTCTCCTGCTAGATCGGGCATGCCAGCCTCACGAACGTCGCGGCGAGCTTGACGGAATATTGGCATACATTGTTCGCGCATTTTTACACCGGCCCTGTAAATATAAGAAGACAAATATATTTATTGACTGGCCTCTCAGCTCAGCTGGTAATAGTCGTAAGTTCGATCCCCACCGGAAAAATATATTAGTGTGGTGAACACAGACTTTGTTCTCTGTCTAGGTGTTATTTTGAATGTTAAGTATATATTTTCAAAAAATCTAATACATATAAGTATTATATCAGCTATCTGGTTCGAAAATATGAGTATAGGAGTCTGTAGAGGAGGTATTATTTTTATTTGACGAACAGACAAACCGAGTGTTGATCAAATTAATTTATAAATGCGAAGTGTGTTTATATTTGTTCCGACTGATCTTCCTAGCGGCTGAATAGATTTTACTAAGCCTTTTAACTAGAGGGCCTCTTAAATCACCCTGGTAAACCCCATTTTAGAGATAACAAAAAACTTACTTGTAAAACACAGTATCCTTATTATTATAAGTGAGGCAGTTGTCTATCATGAGTTTGAAGTCAGCTTCAACATCGTCTATGGTTTTGTAAACGCCTCGGTCTAGCTTCTTGCCCATAGTGCTCAAGTCCATCGGGTGTTTAACTATGGTGCTATAGTCTGGGACCTACAATAGAAGTTACATATTATTGAATGCGCGTCTGTTCCGCCTTTAGACACTTCTTATTATAGTTTACGAACTATAATAGTACATTATGATATAAGTGCGGTAAGTTGAAAATTACAGCCGAGGCGTTATTGCAAGCCCGAGCCGTAGGCGAGGGCTACAAGAAAGCAGAGGCTGTAATTATCAAAGCGCACGTATGTCATACGACGTTTTATAACACATTTGCGAGGAAACAAATAATACTCGGACTTTCGGACGAACTTACTTGTAGTAATTACTTACTTGTTAAAACAGTTGGAAAAATTTGAACAATTTGTAAAGTTGATTATTACGTTGCCACCACAATGAGCTTGACTTATATTTTTAAGAAAGTTCCATGAAATAGGCTAAAAACACACTTTCTGTGAAAATGAATTGGCATCTTTGCTTGTTTTCCATAAGATGAAGTTTTGATACGCTTGTAAGTATCTATCGTTCGATTTTTCAGGCAAGAGGCTTAAAGTAGCCTTTTTCACTGCCTCTGAGAATTTTGGCGGTTCGAATTAATAAATTCATCACTACTTGACGACATTTTCAAACAAAAATAATACAGCGAAAAGAAAAAGCGCGCGGAATAACTTTTTACTTTTTCACAAATTAGCTAATTTTTTTTTTTAAGGCAAAGGCACAAAAACAGACAGTATTACTAATAGAGTAACTTAATATTTTTTTGTTTTTGTTACAAATAAATGGTATTAATTTATTGTTAAAATTAATTAAATTAAAGAATAAATGTGTATTTTCTATATTTTATCTCCCAGAGTTAATTTTATTCATAAAATGTTTACCACAAAAAAATCTTAGCAAAGAGTTTTTATGTCAGTTTTCTGACATAAAAACTCTTTGCTAAGATTTAAAAAGGTACCGTTCGTGGATTGATAACCGTGCGTTTTACATTACGATAACGCACAAGTACGTAAAAACATACATAACGATATTGAAATCGGTGAAGTAGGAGACCCTTTATGAGCAAATGTGTTATAAAGTAGTTTACGAATTAGTTTACCTCTTGCAAATCCACAGGCTCAGTGAAGATATCACTAGCGTCTTTCTGTCTCAGTAATCGCAACAGTTTATGTGCAGCCGCGCGCTCCGGACGAAGAGTTTGCATCACGCAACGTTCCCAAACACGCGTGTGTTCCGCTTTTAGACGCTCGCGTTTGCGAACCAGCTCGCAAAGCAACCTAGGATAAAAATAATGAGAGATAATTGTATATTTATGACACTAGCTGCCTGTCCCGGCTTCGCATTGATGGACATTATTTTTCAAACACAAATAACCGATGGTGAAAGAATTTTTGAAATCGGCACAGTAGTTTTTGAGTTTATACATTACAAAAATACATTAAAAAATACAATTCTTTCTTCTTTATTATATATATTAGCACAGAAGTATAGTAAAGTAGCAGTAGCGTACCTTTGAAGGGCTCGTCCGGGGAAGTACTACCACCACGCCTATTTCTGCCGTGAAGCAGCATTGCTGTTTCGGTTTGAAGGGTATAGATGCCGGTGAAATTACTTTCAAGTGAGGCCGAACATCTGTATGCCTCAAATTGATGGAAATGAAATGAAATATCTTTATTTGCATGAAGTACTATGGTAAATTATGGTCTTAATGAAAGGAGAAACACAGTACCTACATCGTGACCTACGAGGCTTTTTTGAGCATTTTAGACTCATAATAATGTACCTGGCTCGCTCCAAATCCTGCCTTATTCTCTGCCAATACTTCAGTTGATTGCAAAGCTCTCTAATATTCACTGTTGCATCTTGTATGCCTCTTGTGCCTGCAAATAATAAATTTACTTATTAGCGGCAGTGACAGAAAAATTGAGAAGCAATAGGATGGCATGGTACGGGCATGTCATGAGGGATGAAAGTCATGTGAGTGATGAGTATGAATGTAGATGGATATGTCAGCAGAGGAAGACAAAACTGGATGAACTGTGTGAAAGACATGGGTAAGAGAGGAATGAATGCAGAGATGACGGCAGACAGAGGGGAATGGAGGGGGAAGACATGTTGTGGAGGGGAATGGAAGGGGAAAACACCCCACTTAAAGTGGGATAAGAGCAAGAAGCGAGTTTACTTACTACTATTGCTCATACAATAGACAAACCTACGTACGACCTTTAACAAACAAGCATGTTTTATCAGGTAGTCCATACCTAAATACTTACCCCATCCACTCTAAAACCACTTTTATTTCTAGTTCTATAAAGCTGAACTTATTATACTGCCATCCAGACCACTGATGCACAAGTTTCGACTCTATCCATACAGCAATAAGACTCACCATGGTGACTAGTTAGACTCTGCAGCCGTCTTAAAAGCGGCACTCCATTCCTGCTATGCCGTTTCAAGGTCCAGTAAGCGAGTAGTCGTTTCATCAACTGGGCCCTAGAAGCGGGGGGCCCTCGGGCCAATTGGGCCACATCGGCGACCCTGTCAGCTGGTAACGTGGGGACTAGGACCACTGGGGCCCAGGTGCGTTTGAGGGCTAGGACGCGGCGGGCCTAGAAGTGAAAGAAATGGTAGCATTGAGAATGGTATGGTACTGGAGTACTCATTCAAAACGTTGAAGTCAAAAATGTTTTTTATAATCAATAATATTTCTTTTTTACAATGTTTCAGCGAAAAAAAAAAAACTATTAATTACGTTAATCCTTAGATTACATCGCAACAATTTATTCACTTTTTGCATCACAATGACTCATAAGGTCGTGGGTTCAAAGCTTTTCTGTCGAAATATTTATGTGCACTATGCCAGTACTTTCAAACGGTGAAGGAAACCGGCGAGTCGTAGAACCTAAAATGTTCGAACAACACGTGTCAAGCGTCACGCGCGACGCGGAAACCAGTCCGCACACCAAGTGTGATGAATTTTCCAATTTGGGGGAAAGTCAAATCACGGTTCGTGTGGGTTTCAAACTTTACCTGCTTGATTTTGTCTCTGCCTTTTTGACGAATAGCTGATAAATCTGTTGATTTTGGATCACTTTCCAATTCTAGTGCTTTTCTTTCCTGAAAAATAATAATGTAAAGTCATATAATTGTCTATGTAAAATCTAAAAACAAAAAATTGTAGGAAATCAAATACTTAAATTGATCTAAAATATAATTGTAGCATTTGATCAACAGGACTTTTTAAGTGCAGAATAGAAGATGAAACAATTGAAGTAAATAGGTTTAATGATGTTTTGAATTAACAAACTTAAGGCCTGCGCACACCTAGTTCGCTGGCAGAAGCGATCAGTGAAACGCTGTCAAATATCGCTGTCAAATCTCAAATCTGACAGCGATATTTGACAGCGTTTCACTGATCGCTTCTGCCAGCGAACTAGGTGTGCGCAGGTCTTTAGTGGCACATGATGTTCTAAATTCAATTTTGCTTTATCCTCTAGCGCAGGGTTGCTTAAAGTGGGGTCCGTATTAAGTGTAACAGGGGTCCGTACGCAATAGTTCAAATAAAATTTAATTGATATGAATAATATCAGCAATGAAGATTCAATTAGATGAATTAATTGACATTTTTAAAATAATATACAGATAAAAAAGCGGCCAAGTGCGAGTCAGACTCGCCCATGAAGGGTAAACGTAACACGTAACTGTAACACGTAACTGTAACACGTAACTGTACCTGTAAGACGTGCGCCGGTGTATGTGCGTCGCAGTACGCCATCTTAGCAACCTGCACCGGCTGACTGGGGTCTCGGCCCGCGCCCGCCGCTTCCATCTTCATGTACAAACTGAAATATTGTTATACCTTTGTTATAAATGTAGATAACCAACGTTGTTTGTTCCCGTGAATACCCATAATCACCCCCCATTGGGATAACATTCTAGTTTCGAGACAGTAATAGTCGCTACCACAGAACAAAGTACACTTTTCGGGCCACATGGCCGTTCATGTGGCCCGAAAAGTGTCGCCAAAATACATGAGCATATGCTCTTTTCTCCATTCAAATTCGACGGATTTTTTGGGAGTCGTAAAGTGAAAAATGATGTGAAAAAAACCAGTTAGCTGATATAATAATTAAATATGTTTTTTTTTGTAAATACATACTTAGAATGTAATATAACACCCAGACAGAGAACAAACATCTATGTTTACCACACAAATATTTGTTCTCGGTGGGGATCAAACCCACGGCCTACGGCGCAGAGGGCAAGGTTACTACCAACTGAGCTGAGAGGCCAGTAAATACACATACATACTTTTCTGGACTTCCACAACTATATTCAAGACCAAAATTAGCCAAATCGTCCTCGAGTTTTAGCGAAACAGCAATTCATCTATATATTTATAAAAGAAAGTCGTGTTAGTTACACTATTTATAACTCAAGAACGGCGGAAACGATTTGGCAGAAAATTAGTGGGGAGGTAGCTTAGAACCGGGAGAAGGACATAGGATACTTTTTATCCCGAAAAAGCAACGGGAACGGGGGGTTACGGGAACGGGCGAGCGAAACCGCGGGCGGCCACTAGTTTTTATATAGAAAAAGAACAAGATGTCTCACCCAGCTTGCTGCGCGCAAGTAACATGGAAGGCCGAGTAACAGTTGCTCTTATGGCACTGTATACACGCGCCGACGCCTCTCTGCTTACAAACCATACACGTCAGCTTCCAACGAGCCGCCGGAATCATCTCTATTGAATCTGTGGACCAAACCATACATAAGTAAAGCAAGTTTATTTTTTCTCAATTTACAAAAAGTTTTCCGTCAAAACAAAAAACTTAGCTCAATCAAATACAAAATTTAAAAAAACTATTAAAAATTTTTATTAAAAATGTTTTATTCAAATGTCAAAAATCGATACTTATGCTAACACAATACTAATTAATAAAATAAACAGCGAATACTACCAATAGCACAAAGTATCCATATCATTTTTTTTATCTCACCACCAATTTTTAGGTCTACCTGATATTGAGAGGTTCCTTAATCCGTCGCTTTTAGTCATAAAAAATATAATCAATGATTTTAAAATACGTTCTGTATCCAAGTTAGAGCAGAAAAAATCACATTAGATAAGTTTACCTATAAAGAAGAGAAGAATGATGGCGGGATGATCTCGCTTGTTCAAGTTGAAAGTTCAAGAGGTGTATGGAATAAGGGGAGGGAGGCTTTTGCCCTGCAGTGGGACGATCCAGGCTAAAATAAAAGTGTACCTATAGGTTCCAAGAAGACAGTGTTGGCAAATCGCACTTCAGGTATCCAAAGGGCACACACAACATGGGCCCAAGTGCTCTGATCCGTCTGTTTGAATGCACCTGGAAACAAGAATGGCGAATTTAAATCAGAATAAATCATACCATAAAACATTCTTCTTCTTATCGTGTCACTGATTCTTTCTAACCAAGTGTGGTGAAAGTATTTTAAGTGCACCTCAAAGAGGCTCCTTTCATGCACACAATACGGTCTCTAACGGTTTTTTTAGGTTCTACATGTCGGTTTCCTCACGATGTTTTCCTTCACCGTTAGAGAGCATAGGGTAGATAAATTTTTGGACAGAAAAACTTATTGGTACACGACCGGATTTGAACCCACGACCTTAGGATCGGAAGGCGGGGCCACTAGGCCACCAGCGCTCTCATCATAAATCTTTTATTTGCTTCAATGATGATGCATACAAATACAAATAAGTCGCACTCATTCTCAATTAATTGGCTTCCAGCTCAGTTGGTAGTAGCTCTGCCTTCTGTGCCGTAGGTCATGGGTTCGATCCCCACCGAGAACAAATATTGTGTGGCGAACGCAGATATGTGGTTCCCATAGTACAAGCTCTGCTTAATTTGGTGCTAAATAGTGTTGTGTAGAGACCTTTGCCCAATTTATCTTTTTTGGGAATGGTCAGTGTGTCACATAAACCAGCTAATATGGACGCTCTGGGACAGCCACTCATATTTATAGTATTAGGCAACAAATATTGCACATCGGCTAATGTCGGCTTCATAGAGCGTAGCGTACGTCAGAAAGAGATAGCGCTCTACAAAGGCGAAAAGCCGATGTGCAATATTTATTGCTTACAACCTTACCTCCAGTGTTAGGACACAGCACACAGTTGACCAATCGTGATGGCGATTGCAGACATCTCCTGCAGAGCCACTGCCCTTCTGGGATGTAGGGCACCTGAAAATACTATGGGATTAGTTTCTTGAAACACCACTTCCTTAGAAGATACTTCACATTGCTCTTGTAGAATCATCATTCGGTTTGTGGCCACCATTCAGGAAAACTTATTCCCAAGTCGTTATAAGGAGCTGTACGACCAGTCCATTGGCACTCCTTACTTTTTTAATTAAATCCAACAAGTCAAAGTCAATAATTTTTTATTCAGTGCGATGCAAGAATCACTTTGAAACGTCTTAAAGCTAGGTGAGTCTAGGTGCCAGTTCCACGCGACCAAGCGTAGAAGAACAGGCAACAAACTACGTCTCGGTTCCTACCGTTTTTTTTATATGATCCTTTTACAAATAAAAATAGTCTAAAATAATAGCAGCAACTTATTGGAGATCTGTTTTAAAAACAATAACCCAAAATGCTGTCTAAATCTGTTTTAACAGACATGTGAGAAGAGATACGACCAGTGAGTATCTCATTCTCTTCTAAGAGCATTGGTGGTTTAGTGGTAGCGGTACTGAGTAGTAGCTTACGATCCTAAGGTTGCGGGTTCAAATCTAGTTGTGTACCAATGAGTTTTTCTGTCGAAAAATGTATGAGCACTATGCCAGTACTCTCAAAACGGTGAAGGAAAACATCGTGAGGACCGGCGTGTCGTGGAACCTAAAAAAGTTCGAGCAACACATGTCAATGGGTCACGCAAAAAGTGCTCGCCAGCAGCGGCCTTCTTGCGGAATTCATTCCGCACACCAAGTGTGGATGATGAATTTGCCAATGTTTACCCTTACCCCATAACAGTCCTGATGAACTGCCAAGTTGCACATATCACAGAAGAGAATGACATTTGTGTTCTGACATTCACCGTCCATACAGATACAACATACAGCGTCCTCATCAACTGTCGCCGCAGTTTGCTGACCACTTTGAGTCACCTGAAAATTATACTTATTACTTTTTAATTATTATTAAATAATGAATTATGGTAGATAATTCATAAGGATGATATAGCAAAATCAGCAAGATCATTAATTGATTCAGGCGTGACTTTGCTTAATTCCATTGTTAAACATTAATTAACTACGAGTAATACATAGTACTAATTCGCTAATCTAATCTATGTAAGCTTAATGTAGACTTGTGTGTGCACTTTATGCAATACTCACAAACCCTGCAAATCCTCGCCTTTCTAGGAAGCCTCTTTAAGAAACACTTTTTAAATTAACGCGATCGTTATGCATAATTATATGCCGCTTCTCGACGGTAACTCCAATGAACTCCAGTCTGCCCGCGACCACGGCTGTTGCAAGACGGTCGAAACGTCGGGAAATAATAAAGGTTATCGCGATAAATACCCGTTTTTTCCATATAATTATCTTCAGGAAAATTGATTCGCTGTCACGAAACACATGTCAAAATCTTGTTAAGTTTTTATTTTTGTTGTGTCTAATACACCTTCTTTCACTTTGCAGGATTTGCGGGTGCTGCGTAGCGTGCACACACAAGTCTACATTTAGTCAACTTACATAGATTAGATTAGTGAATTAGTACTATGCATTTGTTCTAGTTAATTTATGTTTGATCTGCAAGATCTTCTAAAAATAGAATTTAAAAAACAAATAAAGTGTAGGTATAACTAGCGGCACGTAAGTCTAGCGCTGAGCGATACGCGGAGGGGATAGCTGCGCATGTGTACTGTCGCCGCACGCAATAAAATTATAATTTTATGTAGTTATTAGCTACAAGTTTTAGTGGGTGGAAAAGAAAAACCTAATTTGTCAATAACAATACAATTGAGAACGCGAACTGTACACTGGATGTGCGCGGGGTATGGTACTGGGGCGGGGAGGGGAATTCGACCGGAGAGCCAATCGGCGCTACGCACGCCCGCCCTTCATCCCGCTAGCCCCCCTCTGGTACCTTAATTTTGGCTACTGCGCTATTTGGTTAGCGCTAAAGTTACATGCCGCTACTTATAAATTGTGTGTATGTAAATGTGTGTGCATGTATAAAAAAATAAAACTCGGCCATTACTTACTAAATTGTTCTGTACCTGGAAATAAGACTCTTTCTCCAATCTATCCATTAACAGTTCAAGGGTATCAACGGAGACTAACGGCAAGCCCTGCTTCGTCCGCTGCTTGTTAAGTATAGCCAGCCAAGCTGTGTCTTCCTCATCAACATCATATTCTACCTCGCCATCAAGCTCTTCCGCTGATTTCTCTATAAAACGGATGTAGGCATTCGGACGGGGTGGAGCATTGCATACTCTTTCATTGTAGTCAGGGATTAGCTGTAATTTTATAATGATACAATTTTAAGGCAATACTTTGCAACTTTTAACAATATGAAGTACTATTTTTTTTTATTGATTTTATACTGTTTACTACACTTAAGGAAATCACAAAAAAGGAAAAGAAGGAGGGGAAGGTCGCGGGTTCAAATCCCACTCGGCTCTCAACTTTTGGGACATATTAAAATACTATAACTTCTATCCTAAATTTGACTGCCTTCACAGCTCAGTTGGTAGTAGCTCTGCCTTCTGCGCTGGAGGGTGTGGGTTTGATCCCCACCGAGAATGAATATTTGGTTGGTGAACATAGATGTTTGTTGTCTCGGTGTTATATTGTATTCTATATACCTATGTATGTATTCTGGTTCCCACAGCACAAGCTCTGCTTAGTTTGGGGCCAGATAGTGTTCTGTGGATTGTCTGCATTATTAACTTATTTTGAATAGGATATAATTTCATTGTTCTCCAAAAAGTTTGAAATAAATAATACAGGGCTAAACTTTTTATGTTAGGTGACAAGGACTGGTATTGAGGGATAGAAGGTAGTAGTAGGTATAAGTAGGGAAGACTGAAGGGGGACTTAATTTGGGGCTAGATTTTAACCCTCTGCAACTGAGGTGGTAGTATGTCAGACACCGTCAATCATAAAATTCGTTGTCATTTCGCAATATCGCGTGATGTAGCTCTGTCTCGCTCGGTACCTTCCTGTATTGGTCCGCGGCATCGGGTAGTATGGCGGGAGCGGTCGCGCGATCTACACTTTTGGTGCTACGAGCATTTGGTGTCTCTCAGACGTAAGTACAGCAATAAGATCTGATTCTGATAGACGTTACCTCATAAAGATTGACTGTAGTTCCATAGTGTCCAACATTCGTAACCTCAGTAAAAATATGTAAACTGCCATAGTGTGTCTCCTACGTAACCTCATTTTATAATTTTTCTTGCAATTATATTTATTCTTCAAGTATGTTTTTTACTTTTAGATGTCGAATCCAGGGTATATAGATAACAGACCCTCCAAACGAAGTTTTAATGGAAGGCCAATTCTAATTCGAACTCCTGCTCACAACATCCTACATGTTTCTCGACCGACTGAACCACTGATCTTTCAAACTTTTATGGGTCTTTGGTCAAAACTGTTTGATTCCGACATGATGCCCCAGCAGATTGAAAAGGCAGACAAGATTCAGCTGCTGTGCTTGCAAAAAAGCTATTTGCTTGCAATGCTTGGCTCAAATTTGCAAAGACTGTATACAATTAGGGTTGACTTTGAGACTGATTTGTGCCTAAACCTATCATAGGATATTGTTGATTTTATTTTTCATAGCTTTTGATTGTAATGTTAAAAATAATTATGTTTGCTAAGAGATAGAATAAGCACTAAGTTTTTTTTTAAATAATATTTTGTACTTGTATGTCACCAAATGTGTAAAATGTTGATCTCATTAAAAATGATTCGTATTAGTCAATGCATTGTTTTATTAATATTGATATTTATTTCAACTGATAGATAAGAACAACTACTACATTTAAAATATACATATATATAATAAATCGCCAAAATATAGGCAATTTAGGCTAGTATAGCGGACGTCTGATAGACAACACGTCAGTCAAATGTTAACAATAAAGTCACCTCAGTTGCAGAGGGTTAAGTGACACTTACAGTGAAACTAGCCTCAGGCAGTTTGACGTGTGGCTCTGCTGGAGGGTCTACAAACGGGAGTGCCTTCTCTAACTCAGCATTTTTCTTCTCCCAGTCATCCAGAGACATGATCTGTAAGGGTTGATCTATAGGTATTCTACTGATTTTTCCATCTATCTCAAACTGAACCACTTTCTGGGCCTCTGCGAAGGTTAACGCCTCTTTAGGCGGGCTCTGGAGGGCTATATCACCAGTGGGCACCGCCGCTCTGAACCTGCCCTTCTTCCGATGGCTAGCAACGGCGGGAGTGGCCGGCGTTGGATTATCATGGTCGTAATTTACCAGGTGATACTGCAAGCCACACAAACTCTTGTAAACTTTGTCGCATTTCTCTAGCGGACACTGGTACGGCGGGGGACGATTCTGACGCAGTTTTTTACAAAACTCAAACACGTCGAAGTCCAAACCCATTTCGCGAGTTTTTGTATGCAGTTTTTACAAGTAGAGCATCACTTCTTGAGTACTGCTAAACACCAGGTGAAACTTGGGCATGTCTTTAGGCTTGAGTTCTAAGTTCTAAAAGATGACCACATCAATATCTTCTAAAACAAAATTACGAAAGAAGAAATTGACGAACAAGGAAAACAGCGCACAGAACACATATATGGAAACAGCGCGTCCGCGTCGCAGAACCGCAACGCAGCGCAGCACACACACCAACCACATACACACAACACACACATTAGTGTTGCCAGTGGCATTATAGTAAAATAAAACATGAGACTGCTCAAAAAGTAACATTTTCTCGAGAAAAGTAACATTACCATAAATTATGCGGGAAACGATACACTACTTTATTAGGGCCCCTTATTTCTTGCATAAAAACAAAAACATTCTTGAATGTCTTCCATTTCACGTGTTTTGTTTTTTGTTTGCTGCAAAATATTTTGTAGTTAACTTAAATTTTTATGTGGACATCTCTATAGGTGACGTATTGGATATCTCTGTAATGTTACATAAGATTTTTTGCAATAAACTAAACTAAACATTGAGGCGTGTAACATGGAAGTAACATTAGAGGGTCAAAAGTAACGTAAAATGTTACAAAAGTATCTTTTTGGCAGCGCTGACACCTAATTCCTCCAAGGCTGACACACACACATCAATGACAAATTGACAATCAAACAATCATAGCAAGTAGGTAGTGATAAATCCATGATAGCAAGCAGGATAATGATCGCAGACTTGACTTGACATTTAATTTGACAGTGACTGTACCAGAACTGCCACAGATAAACAAAAACCACTGTGATCCCACTTGACATTGCAGACTTTGACCCCAATAAACTCTCCTCTACTTCTCATAATCTTGAAGGAATCCTCCAAGATCGTTTTCCTAAACATGCGCGGAAATATTGTCATTACTTTTGAATATAGAACACGCGAAGTATCATATTTACGTAGACTGAAAAACCAAAATCACTTCCCGGCGCGTTCTCGCTCCGGCAATGTTATAAGAAACGGTGTGCTGTTTGAATTTAGAACTCTTTCATCTATCGTACACATTGCGTTCTCGTGGCTGTATAGCCACAGATGCCTTTCGACAAAAAATGTAAAAAAAAAAAAAAATTGGCAGTAAAGCGGAGTTCGTTGATAATTGGTTAATAAAAAATAAATTTATTGTGTACTTTTTTTTTATTTCCTTGCATTTTTTTAAGAAAAGCACTATTATATGCCTCGGCCGAAATGGCAATTGCCTATTTCGCTGCCTTTGCATTAATGTACTATTAATAGCAAGCCAGCTGGCCAGACCACAGAACACATATTCGAGGACAGTCAGTGTTTTTTGTATGGTTGGCGAAATTGGCTAATATAAATCGTACCTAAACACTAACAAGGGGAGTTTCCCAATTTCCCAAGTCTCCTCTGGGTAGGAAAGCTGTGCGAATTTCCAATGCTGCGCTGCGTGCCCTACCGCAACGCCACAACACCTTAATCAAAAATATTATGTAAGACATTTTTTTGTCAATTATTATAATAAAAGCTTTGTTTCAGATAACTTAATAAAGAGCCATAGTTACATACAAGAGACTACACAAAAATTACGCTCATTTTCACAAAAAAAAATTAGGTACTATATAATATACTTAGTAGGTAACTAAACGCCCGGATTTGAAATACTTCCGTAATTCATTCCTTGTCAATCTCTCATCGTTTACTGTTATGCAGTTAAATTAAATACTTAGGAAACTAACGCATTTCGGAAGCGTTATGAGCTAAATCAACTACATCAGATTGGACGCAAAAACCGGAAAACAACCTCTACGAATAATAGAAAGACCACTTTCTTTTTACTACTTCATTTTAAAAAAAGAAGAGTTTCTCAATTCGGTTGCATTTTTTTATCTTTGTTATCGCTAAAGACCTGCGCACATCTAAGCGATGGCGATGGCTATCAGCTGAAACGCTATTAAATATGACAGCGTTTCACTGATCGCCATCGCAGATCGTTTAGATGTGCGCAAGGTTTAACTTCGTCATTTAAGAATCGATGTAAATAATAATAATCATAATAAAATCTTTATTTCAGACATCTTAGGTCCATAGTTACACAATTACAATAATATACCTACAATGATAACACAAAACAAACACACAATTTTTTTAAATACACAAACATCAATCTCATCATCATTAAAAACCTATTTTGATAGAGTATTGGAGGATACTTTAGTAGTTTTAACCCAATGTGACAGTTTAAGACTGTCAAACTTATCCGCTAAGGTACTTATATGCAGTCAGTTTTTCTAATTTATTATTACTCAGCTAGAGTAAAGAAAAACATCCAAACCAAAAGAGGTACTGGTGTAGGTATAGGTACTTACATTTAGAGTAAAATTGTAATTTTAATTTAAAAAATATTATCAAACAATAAATCTCAGAGCTATTGTTCCAAAAATATTATTAACCGAAGTACCAAAACCTGTTATTATCCTAAAAAAAAAACAATTTTAAATTAAATTATAATGAAGACGCACATTCACAACCACTTGGCTTATTCATTTATGTTAATGTTTGTAACGTTAATACTTAATTCTACTAATATTATAAACACGAAAGTTTGTAAGCATGGAAGGATGGATGTTTCTTACACGTTGTAACTACTCAATGGGTTTTAATGAAACTGTACAAAATAATATAGCTTGTACATCAGAATAACACATAGGCTACAATTTATAAAGATATTTGAACGGAGAACAGATATAACGGGAACTGGGCGAGTGAAGCGGTGGGCGGCCATTAGTATTGTAATAAAATAACTTGTTTTGTTGAATAGGTACATACAATCTCACAATGAGTGATAATGGGATTATTAACCAAACATTAACAAACCGAGCTTATATATATACAATGTGGAATATAAATAACTTCTCATCGATTTAGGCATTATACCATGATTGCTGCGGTCGTTTTAGTGTCGAGTCTCACGGTTGCTGGAATTTTATATTTTTATTTTATTATCAAAAGAAAATTTAATAATTTTGATCGCAGGGATGTTCTACATTCAACACCTCTACCATTTGTCGCTTCTTTTGCTGGGTGAGTAAATATAAGTACTGCTGGGTGAGTAGGTATATAGGCACCTACCTACAGTAATAATTATTGTATTATTTAGGTAGGTGTTATGTTAAGTATATTAGTTATTCTTTTATTTTATTAAGATTATAAATTTGTTTCCTAGATGAGGACTCGTATAAATGTTTGTTCTCTAGTGTTTTAGTTATCAAGGTGTTCTGAGTAGATATTTTTTTCAATAATCTTGTTTTAAGCTTGCTTCCATTATTAAAAGTTAAAAATTTAAAATTAATAAGTAATTAAGATTATTATTATTACAATGATATTTATTTTGGAAATTTATACGAACTAAATTGTTTAATTTTTACAATCAGAATGTAGCTTGGAACCATACACCATCTAAATTGTTTTTTAATTAACCTTTTGTGTCTCACTACTGGGCAAAGATCTTCCCCAAATTTTGGGGAAGACCTTGGTGATCATTTTATGTTTCTACAAATATTAAAACTTCCATGTTAGTGTAATATTCTCATCAATTTGACATGTCCACTTCAGTTTTATTATTATTTTTGTATAGAATAACTTTTGATTTGACATGCCTACAATTATATTTTTGACAATTTTAATATTATTATAATGCAGGTAAATAAGTAACTTGTCTAAATTAGAATTTTTGCACACCAAAATGGTAAAAATATGTGATACACTTTACACTTGACATCTATGTACTTTCCACCATGTTTTTATGCAAATAAACGTATGAAATGAAATGAAATGATGAAACAAATTCATATTTTTCCGGTGAACGTTGAAATCGTATCGCCAATGTCTTCTCGACTGTCCCCACCGGCCGTTGCCTTTCGTCCTTAAGAATCTAAGAAGGGCAAGGAGTTAAAACTAAACTTCACAAATTTTATTTCAGGTACTCCATTCGTCAAACAGATAATTACAGTCGGCTGACCGAAGACACGGATGATATAGAATTACAAAGTCAAACTGGTTGATTTCAACTGCTCATAAACTTATTTGAGTTAATAAATACGCCGGATCTTAAGATTAACTCTCTGCCAGAGATTATAATAATTTTGATATGGATACCTACTATGGATAGATTAGTAATTACTAAAGAAGTTACTACTTAGCTTAACTGAGGCGATGAAGATGAACGATATACAGAATTTCACCGCTTATAATTATGTACTGAATACTTTGTATTATTTGTATTTTTAATTATATTAATTACTAATAAAGCATTCATATGAAATTGAGTGTGCTTGAAAACAAATACCTACCAAAAAAGTGGAAGTACTGGATAATAATGAAGAAGAACATTATGATACGTCTTTAACCTTCAAAGTTCAACCTACCGTTTTAATGGTAGTAGTTAAGTACTTACTTAGTACTTAATTATTAACCAAATTAAATTAAATGAAATATGTTAATGCACATAATAGGGACATGCAAAAGTTAGAACCTAGGAAACCTACGTGGAATACCTACAGGGGGAAAACAGAGTTCTTTATTATTTTTTCTTCTTTCTCCGCATTGATCTTTTAAAATGTAGTTTGTATTATATTCACAATTATGATATTTCATAATAGTTTTTTTTGTAAATCATGTACTTACATTCTGTTTTTAAAAGTTAATAAAAAAAGAAAAAAAATACGTGGTAGGCAAAAACTAAAATAATTAATTCAAAAATAAGATTTTAAAGATAATAATATGATGTACCTATCTAGTAAGCATAATTTTATTGAATAAATCTTTAATAAATATATCATAAGTAAAGTTATATTTTAAACTACAAACAAACCGACATAAACCGTTCGCAACATTCAATCTATCTCAAATTTTCCAATATAGAAGCAAAAATATTACCCTAACAAAACGTTACTATACTCAATTATTAGTGATCCTAAAGTGTGAACTGACGAAATCTATACTACCATGGAGCGCATTGTTTCATAGCTTGATAATCGTGGTGCAAAGTTTTCATATCGCATAAAAAGGGCTAGAATACTATTTTCGTGCTAAAGCATGAAAGATCGAGTTCACCTAGCGTAAAAAGTACCAGATCTAGCCCGAAAAGGGCTAAGGTAGCAGCATTGGTCGCGAACTACCTCCGATTGTACCAACATGACAAAACCAACGGCCACAATAGAAAGTTCCAGTTCTTTCCAGTCTGTGGGCAATGTGTCAATTTTGTTCCACCTATCAGTCAAGTCAAGTCAGCAGAGCAACAACAACTTCAACAAAGACGAACGCGAAATCGCGAAAAGCAAGCAGTCAAAAAAAATTTTGATCCATGCATGTTGTTGGATTGAAAGTTTTATTTTGTATTTTTATGGATTGTAATCAAGAATACAAAATCAGGAGAAAATATCTTCGTTTGGTATACATACACTGCACTGCAGAATTCGTCGTGTGGTGACATAAAACAGAAAACGCGACTGCGACCTTTTTCCGTAAAATCCTAATATGGATATGCAAGGGTTTTACAGTGCGGCTTGCCTACAGGAGTACCCTACTGGTATGGAGCAGGGTATAGTGCCTACTGGGCCATTTAGTCCCGGTGTGAACAATTTGCCAGCGTCGGGAAGCCCTTGGAACTCTCGCGGCCTAGCCTGGGGCATGCAATCGCCCCCCGAATTAGTCCAGTTCACCGGTTCTTCATTTTTTAAGGACAAAATTTCTGCATGCGCAAAGTGTAAGCGGAAGAGCTTAGACGATGTGCCAGCTGTGTAAGTAAATACAAACATTCCTAAACACTATCCAATGAGTGCCTAGAATAAACTGTATAGTACAGAATTTTTTTTTGTTACCATAGCCAAAAGCAGCTATAGCAGCATTGGTAGAGATATTCAGTTCAGTTAAATTTCTGTATGGTAATTATTGTTATTGCATTTATATATTATATATTGAGATTGGCATGTATTGAGAATGTTCATGAAAAAATAAAGAGGTTAATAATTGGCTTGTATGTACACAAGATCTGATGATGATATTTTAACCCGCCAACGGTGACGTCAATTTGACTTACATCTTCGGTGACCCCGGTCTCACGCACCGGGGTTTTCAATGGAAGATTTTTCAGAATCTAATACTAACTGACAACTTTTTTATTAATTATAAATTATTATAAATTATTTGACAATAAAAACAACCATACTTAATGAATCACAGCCTCGTTTATTCATTTTTTCTTATGATTAGACAACTTCACATAGAACCTATCAAATTTGTTAGTTTTACACATTATCGCTTTCTAACCATTTGAAAACACAACAATCAACATTATTTATGAAATTTTTCAGCTTTTTCAGTTTCTAGACTCTCTAAACTTACTTAAAATAAACAAAAAATGACATCCTACCTACAACAAAACAACAAAAAAAAAACTATGAAAATCACTTTTCTTCAGTCTAGCAAATACTGCAATAAGGCACTATATTATGCTCAAGACACAAATGTTTCTTGCTCTTGTGGCAAGTGATGATGAAGGTGAAGTCAATGACAGTCTGTCGTCATCAAGCAGTTCATGGAGAAGTGATTCTTAACGATGCTATTCCCTTTCGTACAACATGCTGTAACAAAGTTTATATTTTAATCAGGATGAAGAAAAATTTTGTGTATTACGATAAAATGGGTAAAATCAAGCAATAAACTTACTGATTATAAAATAATGCAATGACACAATAACAAAAGTAAGCAAAAATGTACATAAACCAGACAAAAAACGAAAAATCAATAATTTAACTCTGCATGTTTTACTTACATATTCGGTGACCCCGGTCTACCGCACCGGGTTGGCATCAAAACTAAGGAACTTGCGCCCACTCCGATTTCGTGGGCTGATCTAACGGCGGGGGAAGGGAAATCAGGCAGCTACTCAAAATCGCGACATAAATCGGGGGCGGGGGAAAAAGTTATTCGAATTTTTCAAGTCACCCGGTCTCACAGACATATAGGTCACCGTTCCCGGGTTAATTATGCGACTAGTGAACTGGTAGCCTGAGATGCTGGTACAAATGAAGTGAAATGAAATCATCATAATTTTTTATGTTTTTACATTTATTTTTAACATAAAACTTTTCATGAAGACAATTTAATATCTTAAAAATACTTATTTTCAACAGCCCAGCAAAACAGCTGATAACTGAAGAGAAAATGGCTGCGCACCTGAACAGCCTCCATCTTTCCAATGAGTACACCTCCCATTCTGACGAGTCCATGGATGTGATGTTGGATGGACCTGACAGGGAAGGCCTTGCAGGGCAGATCAAGGGCACTATAAAGCTGTCGGAGGAAGTTAAGCGCCTCCGGGAGGAGCCGATTCTGCCTGCTGTGCTTATTGAAAGGTAAGCCAGGCTGTATAACAGTAGTAATTCAACTTGGGATCGTGTTTTTTGGGTTTTAAGTAAAAAAATAATTCATTTTTTGAGTGTGATTTGGATCTGATGGCGCAGTGGTGAGCGCAGCCCCGAAGCAAGGGGAAGGTCCCAGTTCAAATCCCGCTTGTCTCTTAAATTTTAGGACATTATAAAAAAAATCACTTGGATCACAAAAAACTCTTTGAAACATCTTAAACCTAGGTGAATCTTCACAAAAAACTGAGATAAACTCATCTGCATCCCAAAATACCACTAAACAACAACACTGTACCATAAAAAAAGTTTGGTGAGCTCACAAGGGCAACAGTCTCTCAAAAGCATTTTATGTGGATAAAATATTGTAAATAACTCTTACCACTGGGCACAACATTAAGTGGCTAACAATAAGCAATATCTCTGGTTTGTAATTCATGATCATCATCTCGGCCCGGTACCACCCTCTGCTGTGTATTAGGCCTCCTTAATTTCCTGCCAGCCTCAAAAATTTTGCAAATTTATCATCCACATTTGGTGTGCGGACTGGTTTCCGCAATTAGGCAGCTGGTGGGCCTTTTTGCGTGACGCTTGACACGTGTAGCTCGAACTTTTCTAGGTTCTACGACACGTCAGTTTCCTCACGATGTTTTCCTTCACCGTTTTAAGAGTACTGGCATAGTGCACATAAATTTTTCGACAGAAAAACTCATTGTTACATGACTAGATTTGAACCCACAACCTTAGGATACTGCCAGCCTCTTCTGTCCTGTGCATCTCTTGTCCAGGTGTTTCCTGCTACCTTTACGATGTCATTGACCCATCGCGCTTGCGGGCATTTGTTAATTAAAGGTTACCTAAATTTGTTGCAGACTTGAAAAGCCCACAATGTCGCTAGTCGTATGGCAGCCTCGTGAGAACATCCTCGAACAAGGCAAGGAGAAGAAGCCTAAGCCGGACGAAGAGGAACCGAGGACAAGGAACGGTCTGCTCGTCGGTAACTGTAGCAGTGATGTGGACATGTGGAGCGGACCTAGCGATTGGAGTGCAAGTGGTAATGGGTCATGCATGTGAGTTGCTTATGGTTAACACATACCCCTTAAACATGAGAGCACCGGTGGTCTAGTAGTAGTGGCCCCGCCTTCCGATCCGAAGGTCGTGGGTTCAAATCCACTCGTGTACCAATGAGTTTTTCTTTCGAAAAATTTATGTGCACTATGCCCGTACTCTCAAAACGGTGAAGGAAAACATCGTGAGGAAACCGGCGTGTTTGTAGAACCTAAAAAAGTTCGAGCAACGCGTGTCAAGGGTCACGCAAAAAGGGCCCACCAGCGGCCTACTTGCGGAAAAACCTGCCCGCACATCAAGTGCGCATGATAAACTTGCCTAACTTGCCGACCCCTTAAACATAAATAGATAAAATTCATTGAGCACAAGAGAAGGCTATAGTTCAGCCGGTGTAACAGCTAGTTCCCACTTGTTGGAGGTCGGAACTGTATATTAATCAAATGTACCAGTGTCAGAGCACTTTATTCGGCAAATTTATCATCGACACTTAGTCTTGATGTGCGGGCTGGTTTCCGCAAGTAGGCCTCTAGCGGCCCTTTTTTGCGTGACCCTTGACACGTGTTGCTCGAACTTTTTTAGGTTCTACAACACGCCGGTTTCTTCACGATGTTTTCCTTCACCGTTTTGAGAGTACTTGCATGGTGCACATACATTTTTCGATAGAAAAACTCATTGGTACACAAAAAGGGCCTGCAAGCGGCCTACTTGCGGAAACCAGTCCGCACACCAAGTGCGGATGATGAATTTGCCAATTTGCGTATCCGACCTCCGACAAGTTATCATCCATTACTAACTGAGATCCAGGCGTTACTAACTGAGCCGTTGCGAAAATGGCCAATTGCGAAAAAGTTCATTGCATCCGACCGACATCTGATTTGCCTGAAAAAATATGAAAATATTTTTTCAGGCAAATCAGATTATTTCTATATTTATCCTTGTAAAAGTAGATGAAAATCTTGATGAAAATGCAGGGGTGTGTGTTAGCTTAGTTATAACTAAAATTCGAAAGGAGCGTATGAAAGTAGCAGTATGTCAGGTCCATTTGATATTTGGTTTTTATGGAAGTAATATCATGATAGGATTGTTATGTCTAGTTGTAAGGTATAATATTGTAGGCTAAAGCATTTAAAAATTCGTGTTTGTAATAACCTTATCCTGCCCCAAGATAAAAATTTAGGACATCACAAAAATAGTTAATAAAAGTACGTAAGGGCTCCCGCACACGGGCCACAACCACAAAACGCGGCCACTGGCAGCTTCTTGTAGTGTGGCGGCTACCGGCGTCAACCGTGTGCGTGCGAGTCCATATAAAATATATTATGTAAACTACAGGAAATATGTCGGTAGCGGAGTTTTGTGGTTGTGGCTACAGGCCCGTGTGAGGCGACACTATGACGGTCACTCGTTGCGTTTTTTAGCGTTTCAAACGCGCCTTTTTTGCAAACGCAAGCAGCATCTCAGCACAGTGAAAGTGTGGTGAAAGGATTTAAGTGCGCCTCAAAGACGCTCCTTTCGTGCACTTGACAGTATTTACGAACTTTGAAAATTCATTGTAACAGCAAACGACAACAGAATCACTACTGCATCGCGTTTTAGGCCGTCCGGGGACGCAGGTCTTTATGTCAAATTACCGACCTGCACTTAAGACTTTATGTTAAAATAGCAACATACCATATCATCTGAAAGTCAAAATGCCTTAGGCCCCAAAATGCCTGAAATTCATATCGGCTCTGTTATATAATGACTGAATTACTATATACCTGTGGTGTTTCATACAATCGACAAGAAAAATGTTTAAATACTGCAAAGTCCCATTCAAACAAAATCTGAATAGAAAAAACGTGTGTTTGCATCGCTATTAAAAAATGCAGCGTTTAACCGCTCTTACTTTGTTCATGTGCATATGATCTTAGAGCTCTTAGACATAAGTATTTGTGTATTGAAAACCTTGCAAAAACTAAATGTTAGACAAAAAACTGAATACATAGGCTAGGCATAGTTTACCACTATGCTTAAGTTTCCAATTAAATTAATATTTGTGTTGTATTGTACTAGCTAAATGGTAATTGTAATATTCTTGTCTTGTTATTTTTGTGTTATATCAGTCAGTACCTTCTAAATGCCTCTCCAGTAAAGCTTAGAACAGATTGCGGCGAACAGTTGCGAATAGCAATGGTTATGAGAGTTTTGCAATTTTGCATACATCCGCTATCGCTGTTCGCTATGTGTAGCCGATCTTTTAATGTACTAACCCAACACTGCCTTTTCCAATGGGGAATAGCCAAAAAATCGATGCTTGGAGCTTGACTTTTCTGCATATGGGCCTTAGTATACCAAAATCAAGACTAAACCGGTCAGCTATTGTCCAATACCGTAGCATTAGTATACAAAAATCTAGACTAGACCGGTCAGCTATTGTCCAATAGCGTAGCAGTAAAGTATACAACAATCTAGACTAGACCGGTCAGCTATTGCCCAATACCATAGCATGTTTATGCAGAAAGTGAAAGAGAAATTTAGACCTTTCTGTGGTCTTGGCTATGTACGCGTTGGTTTATACCGAACACATTCGAATGTTTTCTTTATCCTAGAGGTTTTCTCATGAAGGAAAAACTGAAGATAGTCCCAACTACTTATTTTAACAATTCTATAGTTTTAAGATTAATCACGATTAGTGTAGTCATTGGTGTTAAGGCTGACTTTATACTGTTTGTCATAAGTTGCAAATAAACAATTTTAAAATTGATTTTTTTATTTTATTTCACCTCGACAATTTTATAGGTATGAAACGATGAGGACTAATAGAACTGGTAGACTGGATATTTCTTATAATAGGTTTTTAGGTTATTTTAATAAGTTTTTGGTATTCTTTTGGTAGGTCGTGGGTTTGATCCTCACCGAGAACAAATGTTTGTTTGGTGAACACAGATGTTTGTTCTCTGTCTGGGTGTATTTTTGTGATCTATGTATTTAGAAAAACTATCTATAAGTTTAATATCAGCTATCTGCTTCCGAAATGTTCAAACTGATCGAGTAAAACTCATCATCACTCAACTCAATCTGTTAAAATTTATCCTTTATTTCATCAACTTACAAATTATGAGTTATTTCTTAAATATTTACACTAATATGATCTAAAACTAAATACTGATTCGAAAAATATCAATAGGGTCTTTTAAAAATCTAATCTAAAACAACTACTTACTTACCTATTTATCTAAGTAGACATTTAGACAGATTCTATGCAGATTCGTATATTTGTAACAATTATCAATTTCCCACACTTTGGAATTATAAATTATTTTAATATACCTACCTACTCGTACGTTTTGAAGCACCAAATTCATCACAAAATTAAATTAACTAAGTATTTAGCCTAAGGACGCGATCACACGACAAAGCGCGAGATTAACGCGCGTTTGTACGTTTTTCATATTGCAGTTTCCCTCGGGAGCGATCTACCTACAACAATGCTAGGAAGTTATATTATTGTCGTCAAAATCACAATGTAAGATCAGCTTTTATACAATTTCACGTGACCTCGTTTCGATTCGTTGCGTGTTTTTCGATTGCAAAAAATATCGTCCCTAGTTTTACTAAGTCTTAATTATTTTGAGACCTTTACACTTGTCGTGTCACTAGTTCTTTCAGATCAGTGTGGTGAAAGGGTATGTGCGCTTCAAAGAGACCCTTGTTTTCAGGCTTCTCAAGTCGGCATGTCTGTCAACATTACTGCAAAAGCCATTCAATTCTTTCATACAAATTGATTCCTAGAATGTAACTAGTGCATATTAACTTTGACAGTAGCCGTGTCGAGGTCTCGCTTCATGTTCTCCAATTGCTCGATGTCCTGGACCGATGTCTCGCACTTCTGCACCACCAGGGAATGGTAGAAATGGATTGCGAACGCTACGAACACTATTAATACTGGAACAAAGGAAAATTTGCCTAAATGATCTTGTTGCCAAGTCTGTGCGAGGTTTTTGGAGTTGGTGCACTCAAATCAAATAAAGTTTATTCAATACACAATTATACTCTAATCCATAAAAAGTAAAAAACTGTTTGTATGGAAATCGAACAAGCCTTGCGTACATTTTACTCTGCGGTGGCCGCCACCGCCACTGCAGAAAGTGTGCCCAAAGCTTTATTTAAAAGTCTATGTGTGCGCGCCAAAAAATATTAAACAAAAGCTAGCTCTGTCAGTAAAACGAAATGAAAAGATATCAACTGAAGATATATGCAGAAGATGCGTATCTACCTGGTATAACAATCACGGTGGCTGCTGTGGCGGCAGCGAAAGAATAGTCCCAGAACTTGACCCAGCAGAGAATCGCTATCTCTACCAGAAAGAGGAACAAACCTGGAAGAAGAAACATTACATTACATTTCAATAAGTGATACCTACCTATGATTTATATTTCAGCTGTAACGCATTGACTTTAATTGGCTTCTTACTTCCAAGAAACGCTAAATTAAATCGAAATACCTACTACCTATTTTGTCAGACCATAATTATGGGGATTCCATGGCATTCTAACGTCAAGTAGAATCTACTGGCGTTTTTTCTAGTGTGGGGATCCAACCCGCACCTTCTCATTCGTATAAGCTATAATTGGCTCACTCACAAAGCTCAAAGGTCAATCGGATAAGTGTCACTCAGTTTCATAGCCCTTTTTTGAGCGGGTTTTTGTTTGGAGACGCAAAAATTGTAAATATGCCCTTCAAGGGCACTTATCGATCTTAGTAAAACTTTCTTTATTTTAGACTACTTATGTATTTACAAAAAAATATGTAAAAGTATTATGTCAGCTATCTGGTTCTCATAGTAAAAGCTCTGCTTAGTTTGGGGCTAGATAGTGCTGTGTGGATTGTCTATTTATTTTATTTTTCACTGCCTACCGTATAAAGACTGTCAAGTCCGTGGATTTGTTGAAAGCGAACTCACCTAAAACAGTGCTAAAAGCCCAAGCCAGTTCAATGAACCCCCTCATTCTCTCATGAGGGGAATCCCTCAGGGCTCTCGCCGGTCCCCCAGGAGTCTCCATCTTGCTCACAGCGTCGATATTCGGGAGGAGGTAGGTAGAAATCATGAGAGCGAAGATATGGACCGCGACTAATACTGTTGTGCATACAGCGAACATGACGAACAGCCATTCGGGAACGTTCGTCGGTTCGTTTATCTGGAGCTCCACCATGGCTACCATTGCGAAGCCTGGAAAGAGAGACTGAAGTTAGAAAAGGAAGGAAGATGTGAACTTTTGCTAAGCAAGCCCGGTGGAACTTGACCCTGATTCCACTGTCTGAAGCTACTACCAGGAAATTATTTATTTCCTGTGTGTGGGTGATACTGAGTAGGTAAGAAGAGTCTTTTTGAGGCACACTTATAACCCTTTCACCACACTGGTTCAAAAGAACTAATTGTGAGAGGACATAAAATAAATGTTATTTTGGGCGTTAAACTGACCTGATAGCAGTTCCGAGGTGGTGGCTGTAGCTTTTAGCTTAGCTCTGGACATGTGCAGTCTCCGCCAAGAGAGACCTTCTGAATCTACGTTCTCTGGGTTCTCGTTCCAACTGGGGCCGACTGGCATGGTGAGAGCCACTTCGCTTACACTCTGAAATGACAAATAACTGCTTTAAAAATAGGATCCCAGACACAGTAAAACTTGGATTGATCCTGATTCCATATGGAGCCAGGTTTCACCAGGTCAATAACATCGATTCACCTACCTTACATGGCCATCGAATCGAAGACGTGCCTTAGTGCCCAGCGCGTCTAGACAAGACAGTGATTTAATTATAATATTTTACGACTTCAGTTCGTTAGACAAATTAAAGAACTGAATTTATTATTAACGTATCGAATCAAAAAGATTACTTTGGATACAACTGCAACATCTGGGTTCTTTACGAGAGGTTTTAACTCTATTCTTTCAAGATAACCTAAGAACCTATAGGCAGGCATCTTTCTCACTGATCGCTTGCTTAACACTGAAGAGTTCTTGATATGTTGAAGACTAAAGCAGTCTAACCTTTTCGAAATACCCGTTTTTTGCCCATTTTCATTGAAAATAACCTAGACATCTTTCTAGTTTATTCTCACGCATGCTTTACGCAAAATAGGTAAAGCATGCGTTAATTAATTCTAGTTAATTCTTTCGAAATACCCATTTTATAGTTTCAGACTAGCCTGGTCTTCATATTCACCTTCATTGACTGGTTACACTGACATGGCGACTGCAGATACCCCGGGCTCAGCAGAACAGTCGTCGCCGACTTGTTCAACATGATGCCGTTAGGCGTCGCGTTCCCACTGGTGCCTCCTTTCGAACACATGTACTCCAAGCTGTGCGGTGGTGTTACTGATATGGTGGGACTGTCTGTCACGCTTACTTTGTACCTGGGGGAGAGAGACGGGGTTAGTTTAGAACTAGTAAACAATGACAGCACATATATACAGGTGCGTAATAGTAGCTCCCAGACCGACGCAACCTCCATGTTTGAGGAACAGCACTCCGGGGCAGCACTGGTAACTGAGCAGATGCCACCACCTGCATCACAGACAAATGCTGTGTCCACTGAGCCCTCAGCAGCTCCAATCCAACCGCTGGTTTCTCCGGCTAAACCAGCATATACATGCTGCCAACCCCGGAAGACTGTTTTATATTCAGACAGGGTAGGAATAGGGATGGGACTGCTACTTAGTGACCAATTAGGACAGGTAGTAAATAATAACTGCTTCCCAGATGCTCCATTAAGTTACCTTATAAGTTGTATTGATAAGGATAGTAGTCTTGACAAAGACACCACTCTAATAGTTCAATTAGGTGAGAGCAGTGGTGTCAAGCATGCAGAAATAATTAAATTGATAGAAACTTTGATGGGAAAGTTGTCATTAGGGCTAGGAAAAATTATTTTATGTGCATTTCCATTTTTAAATGCACTGGCTGCCCAACAAAACGAGAGTATATTTAAGTATAACTTAATGCTATACAATTTGACATGTCGTCATAGAGACGTTTTGTATTTCGACACTAATAGTTTTATTAGTAATTGTAAATTGACTAGAGGTACTATGTCCTTAAGTAAACGTAGTAAAATAACTATTGCTAAATTGTTAGCATTTAATATTTTTGATCCTGTTATAAGTACTATAACACAGTTCACCGACAAGTCCCCAGTTAGTAGCAGTACTAATATGGGTGAACAAGCTTTGGGGCCTATTGCCCAACATTTAAACTAGTGTCCTCGACAATGGAAAGTCCAGGCACTTTAAATGTCGTACACCAAAATATGCAAGGGCTTCCCAGCAAAGTTTTAGAATTAGAACTATTTATGAATTGTTTCAGTGTAGACATCATGTGTATTACAGAACACTGGATAGTAGAACTAGAGTTACTCCCTTTTTATGAAAAATATAGTATTGTAAGCTCTTTTAAACGAAAGAACGCTATGCGAGGTGGTTCTTTAATTATTGTAAGCAATCAATTGAAATGCAAGGAGCGTAAAGACATTGCAAATCTCAGTATCGAGAGGACTGTTGAGCTGTCGTGTGTGGAGCTGGAGCGGCAC
The DNA here is from genome assembly GCA_939531255.2 of Thera britannica. NCBI lineage: Eukaryota > Metazoa > Arthropoda > Insecta > Lepidoptera > Geometridae > Thera > Thera britannica. The sequence goes on along the minus strand of OW618039.2, from coordinate 6,302,044 downwards.
ATAGTTGTGAGCGTTTACCGTCCCCCAGACGCGGATTTCACCTTGTATGAATCCACTATGGAAGATGTACTGCGTAAAATCTTGAACTGTAATAAAACCGTAATAATCTGTGGAGATTTTAATGTAGATATCCCGGTTCACCCTCTTTCTGAGAGGCTGTTAAATTTGTTTAAATGTTTTGACCTACACTGCTTGTTTCAAGATCCAACAAGGGTGACACTAACAACAGCCACCTGTCTTGACAATATTTTTAGCAGTCATGAGCCAGTTAGTAAATCGGTAGTTAGGCATTTTAGTTCAGATCACTACGGTCATAGCGCTAGATTTGCTTATAAAATTATAGATAAACACGAGATTTTCACCCACCGGCCTATCACAGAGAGCCGTATTAAAAAGTTTCAAACCAATATTGAACTGAAAGTGTCCCTCATGCCTTGTCTGACTGACCCGAATGACCTTTTCACCAACTTGTCAAATTTAATCAATGAAGAACATAAGGATACCTTTAAACTTAAAACATGTAAAGCTAGTATTAGTGTCGCGTTCGCTGACTGGGCCACCCCAGGTATTTACAAAAGTAGGAATACATTATATGAGCTATATGCTGCTAGGGAATCAATGCTTAATGACCCAGCATTTATTTTACATATTAAAAACTACTCTAAAGCATTTAAAAGAGCTTGTCACGCAGCAAAATCATTGCATATCAAAAGAAAAATTGAAAAATCCACAAATAAAATTAAAGCTACCTGGAAAATAGTCAATAATGAGACTGGCAAATCAAAACTCCGTAATAAAAAAATTCATTTGAAAGTAAACAATAATCTTTTGACAAATAATTTTGAAGTAGCCAACGCGTTTGATAGTTTCTTTTCCAGTATCCCTAAAGTAGTGACATCATCTTTAAATTCCTCGGCATCTGGTGCGATGGCATTGTTAGAGTCTAGTGTTAAAAAATGTAATAATATCTTTAGTTTTAAATACATTAATGCTGACAAAATCGTGAAGACATTTAAATCATTAAACATTAAAAATACTGAAGATTTATGGGGAATGTCTACAAAATTACTCAGCGCTATTATAACTGATATTGCACCATGCCTAGCGTATATTTTTAATAGGTGTGTTGATGAGGGTGTTTTTCCTGATTTAATGAAACCTAGTAAGCTCATTCCCCTGTTCAAATCTGGAAATGCAAGTGACCCTGCTAACTATAGACCTATCTCAGTATTGCCCACGCTAAGTAAAATCTTTGAGAAAGTTATTCTTACTCAGTTGTTATCACATTTTAACCTAAATGGGATACTTCATAGCCACCAGTTTGGATTTACGAAAGGTCGATCAACGACTGATGCCGGTATTCTACTCTTAAAGCACATATATGATGCCTGGGAAAACTCGCAAGACGCGATTGGGGTATTCTGCGATCTTTCCAAAGCTTTTGACTGTGTAAATCATGCTACATTAATATCTAAACTTAAACATTACGGCATTCTAAATCGCTCTATTGACCTAATACAATCATACTTGACTGATAGAGTCCTTAAAGTTGATGTGGGCGGTGAGAGATCTTCTGGGTCTATTATTGACATGGGGGTGCCACAAGGTTCGATATTAGGTCCTTTCTTGTTTCTAGTGTACGTAAATGACCTCCCTTTTTTGGTTAAAAAACTATGTGAAATAGTACTATTTGCTGACGATACCTCATTAATTTTTAAAGTCGATAGATTGAAGACTAATTACGATGACGTTAACGCATCTCTGTCGCAAATACTTAACTGGTTTAACGTTAATAATCTTTTACTGAATGCTAAGAAAACCAAGTGTATTAAATTTATCTTACCAAATGTGACTCTCCGGCCAACTAATATTATACTTAATGGAGAGTCACTTAACCTTGTAGATTCTACTATTTTCTTAGGACTTAATATTGACAAAAAATTGCAGTGGGGGCCACAAATCAAAGCACTTGCAGCTAGACTAAGTTCGGCTGCATATGCAGTTCGGACTATAAGATGGCTTACTGATGAAGCTACAGCTAGGCTAGTTTATTTCAGCTACTTCCATAGTGTTATGTCTTACGGTATCCTTCTCTGGGGGAAAGCAGCTGATATTCAAACTATATTTGTTTTACAAAAAAGGGCCATACGTGCCATATATAAAATGAAATCTCGAGACTCATTGAGAGAGCGATTTAAGGAAATTAATATCCTCACAGTAATTTCACAATATATATATGAAAACTTATTGTACACTCACAAACACATCTGTAGCTTTCAGAAAAATTGTGATTCACACAATATTAACACTAGAAATAAAAATAAACTTTATATTCCCAAATTTCGCCTGCAGAAGGTAAATGGGTCTTTTATGGGGAACACTGTACGCTTTTATAATAAACTTCCGGAAAATGCAACTAAGCTTCCTATTCGGAAGTTTAAAGCCTATGTTAAGAATAATTTAATAAAGAAAGCGTACTATACTCTAGATAGCTATATGAATGATAAAACTGCGTGGCCCAATGTCCCGGTCACTCTACCCATAGGAAGCTAACATGTCGATTTGCAATGTCTGTACCTACTATTTCGTATCTTATTTTTATATAAGCTGTGTAGATACTATAGTATAACTTTGAAGCGTAGCGTGTGCTGTCTTTGAAACTTTTGCTTTTGTATTATTGCATTGCATACGTCTGACTAAGTGAAGTGGCACCACACTGGAACTTCACTGCTATTATTTTAGACTATTTTTGATTTGTAAAAGGATCATATAAAAAAACAGTAGGAACCGAGACGTAGTTTGTTGCCTGTTCTTCTACGCTTGGTCGCGTGGAACTGGCACCTAGACTCACCTAGCTATAAGACGTTTCAAAGTGATTCTTGCATCGTAATGAATAAAAAATTATTGAGTTTGAGTTTTTGAGTTTGAGTTTGATTGGAAGCTTCTACTGTAATACCAGCAACGAGGTGTTGGCTTCTTCCTAGCTACTAAGTTAGAATCCCACAATGTTCGGCCCGCGTGCGTTGCGCTCCAGAAGCCAGACAGAGACAGAGAGAGGGAGCAGGTACGCGCTATCATCAGCTCTAACGCTGATGATGGTAGTCGTCTCTATACGGAATGAATAGAACCGATAAGCTGGCGCGCCATGAAGATGCGGGGTGGAGATAATGCTTTGCTAGTTGGTAGATACAGATGATACAATTTTTATCCTATGACCTAAGTGAGTAAGTATTGAAGGAGTTCAATGGTCAGTTGCTCAGAGGCCATAATGCCGTGGCTATTTCGGTCGAGGTCCCTCACAATCAGAGTTTTGTCCGGCTTTTTTTCACATGTGTATTTACAATGAACGAACTTTTTTGCGTTTGTAAGTGATTGGGGTAACTGACCAAATAAGCGTGCTCAAAGTTTTTATATGATGTCATCTTCTAATTTTTTTTGGCTCGTAAGCTGCTTAGTCAGTAAACCATTATGGTTACTTTCAGATGCCCTACAACTCGGAAAACAAAGTGTTCTATTCCAAACAACAATCTCCACCAGCAAAGACCATGTATTTCTTAGCATGTATTGGTTTAGAAACTAGCCATAATAAAATCGCCTATAGGGCTTAATGCCTATTATTGTTATCGCGTTCAAATAGGGGCTTTATTATTTCAAACAAAAAGATGCTTGCATGTGATAGGTGCGGATGCGGAAAACATGAAATAGTCCTACCTATTGTCTAACCACCAAATGCGTTAGTTTGCTTCACAATTAATATGATCGTTGTTTGATTGATGGCAATTGGAATGAATCTGTGATTTAGTTTCTACAGAGACTCTTCAATAAGTACGTACGTAGCCCGAGGTGTGAATTACCGGTAATATGGCACTCCGCCAATGGCAGATCTTGACTCAAGAACATTCAAACACTTTTCACTTCAAAACCTGAATCCAAACAACATCCACTTCCAAAACGTCACCACTCTTGAATGAACTGATTAATATAGACTACCCTCAATATGTCGCGCGATTTTCACAAGCCTTTTTTAAAGGTTTAAAAATTTAGTCCTTGCATTTCGCCTATCTTGGCGTATTGCGATGCTACAACTGATGCCAATAAATTGGTCACAGTATAGTTACCAGTAGGTACTTATCAATTAACCATTGTTTAGATCAGTTTAGATGCTTCTGATGTTAGTTTTGGTCGGTACATATTTAGATTAGATAAGAGCGTCTGACTGTCTGAATGTCCTACTCCTACTCCTACTGATTGGAAGAACCAATATTTGAAGAACCTGGCGTTCGTATATTTTTCCACTTTGATTGGCTGTCACGTGTTGAACTAGTGTTGTTTTTCAGTGATAAGAAAAGAGAGAAAGCTTTTTCAAAGCTATACTTACTAGTTGAGAAACATGAATAAGCAAAAAAACCCTAAAAACTTGTTTTATTTTTTGAATTTATAATAAAAAAACAAATTTTTGATGGGTTATTTTAAGTTTTCCACTGAATGAAAAAGCTGATTGCAAAATATATTTTTTTCAATCAGATTTTTTCCCTTTAGCAATGAAATAAACTACGCAGAACAAAAATTCAGTAGCGCAGTTTATTCACATGTTTCGAAAATGTGCTGCTTGGAAGTGTGGTTCTAGGTACTTTGGGCCATAGATCTCGTAGAACCGACAACTGATGGTTTTCAATTATCTGACGAAATTGAACGACTGTAATAAGCACTGGGTTCCACAATCAAATACTTACCTAGTTGAAAAATATGTCATCATAACCAAATTAAACGACCACAAATTTAGATAGGTACCTTATATTTCTAATTTACAGCCTTTTAGATATTATGTTCGGGTTATAAAATTATAATCTGCTTTTAACTTTTGAAAAGTTAAAATATTACTAATTTTAAAAATGTAGATAAGTGTAAATACAATTTACAAAAGTCGTTTATAAAAATAAACATAAGCATAAAGTTTGTTAGAAATTTTAAGCCGTTATTCACATCTTTATTATGTGAAGCAGTAAACTTATTTAGGCTGATGATGATGACAAGGGACCTACTTATGTTGATTTACCTACGATTATAAGGTAGGCATTAGTTCGCACATTATTTTACATAGATTATACCTACCAAATAATGTGCGAATGTTTTCCGAGTTTTGTTGACAAAAAATATTATCTAATGATTCGCGATGATGATGAGTAATCGCGAGTTTTTTGAAATTGTAAAGTTTATTCTTTTATTTATTCTAAGAAGCGAATTATTTTAAGAGGTCATTAATAAGCTGCTTATAGAATATCATATCATCATCATCAGCCTGAAGAAGTCCACTGCTGGACATAGGCCTCCCCTACACATTTCCACGAAGAACGGTTCTGAGCCCTTTCCATCCATCGATTCCCGCGATCTTAACAATGTCGTTGGTCCATCTGGTGGGTGGTCGCCATTCGAGAACCTTTATTCCCCAACGGTTGTCGGTTCTTCGAGCTATATGGCCTGCCCATATGATATAAGCTGGTCTATAATAATAATTTTATTTTATATTTTCATAAGTTACTATCTGCCGCCCGCGGCTTCGCCCGCCCCGTCCCCGTTACTTACATCCGTTCTTCGTTACAGTATCTTTATAAATTGTAGCATAAGTGTTATTCTTATGTATAAGCCAAGTATAAGCGTAATATCATAAGGTTTCAATAAAATCCATTCAGTAGTTTTTACGTGAAAGAGTAACAAACATCCATCCATACTTACAAACTTTCGCGTTTATACTCGTAATATTAGTAGGATTAGCATAAGGAGCATTTTAGAGCCTTTTGATGCGCGCTTAAAATCCTTTCACCACGCTTGGTTTGAAAAAATCAGTGACACGATAAGAAAAAGAAGCTCAAGAGGCTCCATGGCTAGCACACATGCACTTGACTCATTATTTTCAATTTTTTTTGTGTTTTCTCGTAGTGTGTTTTCTTTCACCGTTTGAGAGTGGCATGGGCACATTTTTGGACAAAGAAACAAATTGGTGCTCGACCGGATTTTAACCCACGACGATCACGGGTGCTACCACTAGACCACAAGTGCTCTTTGAATGAGACGTCATCAATCAGTGTCAATGATGACGTGGTAAGGTAGTTCGGGGAATTACCACTGATGAGACTTTTTTAGTTGTATCGTAAAAATAACCTGAGTACCGACGCGTAGTACACGGTAGCAACATTATAATAATGATTGTGTTGTTATGTAGGCATTGTGTTTTTTATGACCTATCAAGAAAACATTAAGGAAAACGTTCGAAAAAGGTAACCAATCTGCATAAAATCTAGGCGATGGCGATCAGAAGAAACGCTGTCAAATATCGCTGTCATATACCTATGTTTCACTGATCGCCATCGCAGATCGCTTAGATGTGCGCAAGGCTTTAGAGTGTAATGACTAATGAGCCACGCTATCCACAAATAAGAAATTAGAAATATCGGGCGGTATGATAGAAATTAAGTAGGCACGCTTTGGAATACCTATAGACGTATAGGTACGTACTAAGATCAGCGGGGTGATTGCATATCTTTTGTTGTAATCAAAATGCATCTGTCGCAGTTTATTTTGAGCTTCGATTGCAATAAAAATTAAAACAAAACTTATCTTTGACAGGGAACAATTGCAACAAGAACAAGACTGAATGTTGACATAATAACATGAGATAGCGAGTAGGAATTTCGCTTTGTAAAACTAGTATCGCAGATACTAGCAGTCGAAAAATAATGGCAATGAGATACATATGTGATTGCTATTCCTTGTTTATATCATGTATTTGTTAGTATCAAGCTTTTGAATACAACAGAATTAAATAATTACCCAGCTGTGGGAATGTACTGGGTGTAATAAGATATCTCCCGAAGTTGTCTGTGGATTTTAGAAAAGAGATGTTTTTTTTTCTTTTTATGTAAGTAGGTTACTCTCTCTGGGTTTTATTAATAATCCTAGCGTAGCGTTGGACTAGTTAAGCCGTGTTTTGTCTCTTGCATTGACATGCAATTGTCAACTCGAACAAATGTGGCAAAACACGATTTAACTACTCCAGCGTTGCGCCAGGATTATTAATAACACCATGGACTATTCATATAATTAGTCCATGATAACACCCTCTGTGTTTAATCCGAAGATAGTAATAAAATCTTACTTTGAATAAACATCTCCGTTCCTTGCAATACACGGATAGGAGTCGCTATACCCCAAGCTGCCTGGCCGCTCCTGTTTATACCGTCTCGCGGGGTTGTACAGATGGTCACTGGTGTGGTACCTCTGTAGTGTCTTCGGCCGGACTTTGCCGCTAGGTGGCGTTTGGGTGCACTGGTCTACCCGGGTCAGCTCTTCGACTGACGTCACAAAGCTCGCTTCCGATACCTGAAACGATGAGAACATTGATTTTATAAACTTGTGATTTGGTTAAATTGAGTTAAAGACAAAGGTTGTATTTGAAATTTCCCACTACATATGAAAAACTTTCCTATTTTCTTTGGCGTATAGGCATAGTACGCAACGAACACGCCCATGATAATGTTGGTGTCTGTCTACGGGCGATGGTAAACGCCCGTTATTTTATTTATTAATTTATCTAAAGATAGTTCAACTGATCCAAATCAGTACCAGACAGAAGCGTCCACCAGACGTTGGCGTTTAGCTGAATAGTAATGCTAATGCGCTGCCCACCCACTGCCACAGATACCCACCAGCCCTTGGGTCACGCGTCGCTTCGATCAGTCGCCTAGACAACATTTTGAAGACCCGCAAAGCCTTGCAAGCTTTTATATCGTTCCGGGTCATATTTAAAAAGCTGATGTCATGTTGAGTGTTTTCATAGAGATATTCGCGGAGTAAACTCGAAGCGTAGTAGCATAAAAATAATTCGTTTACATATTAACTGTTGTATAAGCTACTAGCGGCCTGTCCCGGCTTCGCATGGGCGGACATTCATTTTTTAAACACATAAACATAGCGTATGTTACTCTGGGTGAATGTAGCTTTCCAATGGTGAAAGAATTTTTGTATCGGCACAGTAGTTTTTGAATTTATTCATTACAAACGTAAACAAATCTCCTCTTTAGTATAGATATAGATAGGAGCTGCTAAATGAGTGCTGAAAGCCGCTCAGCGAGCTATATGGAGAGGGCTATGCTCGGAGTCTCTGAAGGATAAAATCCGGAACGAGGTTATCCGACAGAGTACCAAGGTGGTCGACATACGAGTAGCTCAAAGGATTAGGAAGCTGAAGTGGCAGTGGGCCGGTCATGTTTGCCGTAGAACAGACAATCGTTGGAGCAAACGAATACTAGAGTGGACACCGCGTTTAGGTAAGCGTAGTGTAGGACGCCCTCCGGCAAGGTGGGGCGACGATCTGCGAAATGTAGCTGACAAGCACTGGAGGAGAAGAGCCGAAGACCGGGCTCAGTCGCACGTCTTGAGATCTACGTCATTCAGCGGACTGATATAGGTTGATGATCATCATCATCATCATTATCAGTCCACTGCTGGACATAGGTCTCTCCCATGGCGTGCCACTGAGCCCGGTCTTTAGCTCTTCTCATCCAGTAGTTGCCCGCCACCCTGCGCAAGTTGTCGCTCCATCTAGTCTGAGGTTGATGACGATGATTATGAAATGAGTGCTATTTAAGAGCAGTAGCTTATAAAATACGTACCTACGTCGTATTAAGCCTTCAATAGATTCTGTGCATGCAATGTCATTGTCACAATAATAACTGGGGAAGCATCGACATAACAATCACTTAAATAACAGTTTATACATTCCCACACTCCGTAGGTACAAGTATCTCGTGTTAATGATGTTCAACGATGTATGACATTGCTATTTTCATGCCGCTTTTGCTATTTTACAGGTTTTTGACCGTTTTAGGTCATTTATTCACACAAAGTAACAAAATAAGATCCCGAATGACATGAAAGCTCAGCCTTTCAAAAAAATTAAATGTGTTTTACGCGCCTGGTTGCTTAATCACGGGTTTTACACGGTTAGGGAATATATGGATTTTAAAATGTAAATTTAGGTATAAAAATATTGTAATTTAAGTAATTTTAATTATATTTTTGCATGCTATTAGCTAAATATAGCGAAATATGGAACATTTCTAGGAAATTGCAACACCCTGTTACACCTATTTCAAGCAAATAAAGAAATTCTATTCTATTCTAAAGACACTTACTATTAAAATTAAACAAATGTTTAGAAACTGACAGAATACATAATAAACAGGTGAGCTATCTGCCGACTAAAACGATCTAGAGATAGCTCAACTGATCCAAATCAGTGGTAGACGGAAGCGTCCCCAAGACTTCTTTTTCACAATTTTATTTATGTAGGTAATAATCACTTGACACTGTAACCATGTAATTATATAAATATCTATAAATGCAGTTTAAATTGTTTTTTAAATTTAAATAATATCTTCTTTCTCTAAAATGTTCCATCTACAATATTAAAGGTACTTTCCCTCCATGTGGTATACCCGTGGGACGCCCTGTATAATAATAATTTCGTAAGTTAAGTATGGGTAATTTATTAGCAATGCTTCCTAAAACTTCTGCTACACTGTTATTAGCATCAATTCCGTGGAAAATTATCAGCAGTCGAGAATTAGTTAATTAAACAAATAGTAGCTACCTGTATTCGTGTGATATAACATAATAATGGGTATCTTTGTTAATAGCTTCTAATGAAATGCGTTAAATTATCGCATAGGAGTGAAACTCATGCAATCAAATATACTAGCGGCCGCAATCGAAGCCGTGGGGCTTCGATTGCTCCGTTCTTGCGTTGTCGCATATTCGGTATAAAAAATAACCTATCCTATGTCCGCTTCTGGTTCTAAGCTACCTCCCCATAAATTTTCAGCCAATGGGTCCAACCGTTCACGCGTCCCGCTGCGCTCGTGATTCAATTTTAGAATCCTTCGCGTGCTCGGTCATCAAAATTGAGCACGTGGTTAAAGAAATTTTTACTCTTGTATAACTATTGTTATCTTTTTCTTACTTACTATATTTATTATTATTAATATCGGTCCGCTTCTACTGTATTGGAATACCTACTAGGTATATAATATACCTACAGGCGGGACCAAGACCCTAACAGGGTAAATTATGTATTGATTCTAAAAACTAGATATAAGATCTGACAATGTTTTTACATGCATATTAAGGCAATAAATATATAGTGAATACTGAAGGTGATTTTGTTAGTAAAGTAAATAGGCATGTTTTACGATTGATGATTTTATAACTTCGGGACGCTATAGTTTCTGAGACAGGATTTTAGATGAAATAGGCTTGCCCAGCAGCTATACCGACTAAGCTGTTGTGAGGATGATGACTTTGTAAATATCTTAGATGTCACCAACAATTAGATGCTATCTATTTAACAACACTCTTATCTAGTCTTACCTATTATGTTTTTTATTTACCATAGACTCGCTACCGGGTAATGACTTGATTTTACTAGACATTGTTTTAGGTTTAACGTTTAATTTAGATAGTACTAGCGGTCTGTCCCGGCTTCGCACAGGTGGACATTAATTTTTTTTTGTTACTCAGGGTGAATGCGGGTTTCCAATGGTGAAAGAAATTTTGAGTTTATTCATTACAAACATACAAATCTTTCCACTTTATAATATTAGTATAGAAGTATTAGCTAATGAAGACTGCTAGGTTTTTTGGAAACTAGCAGATTCTACGAGGGATGTAAATTGTAGAGGCCGGAAAGCTCCGTAGAACTAGCCAAAACTATGGTTGAATATATTGGTAAATATAGGTAAATGATCTCAGTAACATAAATGTTGGCCAGTGCCATACTGCTAACTTGCTATTTTTTACCAACTTTATGGGATATTTCAAAGGTAACGTTTTTTGTTATGTGTTTAGTTTTAGCATGTGCTTAGTTTCCTAGGTACATTTGTATGTACCTACGAAACTAAGCACATGCTAGGGTAGAGTTTTCCATCTAAGGAATAACACTATTCGTCGAATAAGTAATGTCAGTTGTCACTTGTTTTTGACAACAGATGGAGCACGCTCGATGTTGGAACTAAAAAACATTTGAAAAGGGAACGTTCAAATTATACGTCATGGCATTGGCAACATTTTAATTTCTTATTTGTATGGACGTGGCAGTGGCATTCGTGGGACTAACCCGGATATTGTTTGATTAAGACATAATTTACTTGTTGGTCTAACATGGCAAATTTTAGGCAGATACCTTATTATCTGCCTAAAATTTGCCATGTACGTTTTTATTTGTTTAAACAATGTGTAAATAACATACCTTTAGAAATGACAAAACTAGTGTATATTTAAGACTATAACATGAAAAGTCCCTACATTCTACACTATTATTTGTACCCCACATAATAGAAACACTAACGATTGTTTATGGTTATTAACATGGTTTAATTATGTCTCGTTAACACCATTTGGTAACATTGAAAGATAAAATTAATTGTATTTACGTAAAAATTACTGATTACGTTACGTTACCCATAACAATTATTTTTTTGATTTGATAATTTAAGAGCTATTTTTCCTAATTACGGGAAAAAATAGTCAGATTAAAATACATCCACCTCTCTTTGATGCTTGTCAAAAATAAGTACGTCGTTTTTTAGTCGACGAATATCGTTATTCCGTAGATGGAAAAATCAACCCTTAATTGTTTCAAATTAATTCGCTATAGCTTATTAAAATTTTACCTTTTGTTTCATATTTCGTCCTAAGAAATACAATAAAATGAGACTTCATTTAAAAATGCACCGTCACATGATTTTCAGTTTCAGTTAAATTATAACTTTCACGAAGTTTTTTATTCACTGTTTTTATTTTTTAATATATTTGCACTTGTTTAAAAATGATGCACGAATAGATTGTTTTTTTTTATCTGAGTGTTTTTTTTAGTCAGAGGAAACGCATGCTCTCCGAACGCCAGCTTGGCGGGGAATACTGACTGATGAGTATGTAGGTAACATGAGCGACGCTACATAATCAACACAAATCATGATTACGCACTCGAGTCCAGTGAGTGATTACTCTTAGAATGAAGAAGTAGAAACTGTCATGGGTTTAAATACCGTAGGCCTAATACAAGCTCTGTCTCTGGCTCTGGTTTTGAGTCAGTGTGAGTGCTGTCTAAATAAAGGCCTGCGCACACCTAGTTCGCTGGCGGTAGCGATGCTGTCAGATTTGTAATTTGACAGCGTTTCACTGATCGCTACCGCCAGCGAACTAGGTGTGCGCAGGCCTTAAATCCTGCAACGAAACGTCACCTACACAGTAGGTATAATACACTGGTAAGCACTCACACAGAATCAAAACCAGAGCCAGAGACAGAGCCAGCCAGAGCTTGTGGTAGGCCTACAGCTTGTTCAATCAACGAAATAAAAAGAAAGCTATTAAAAAAAATTACCCTGTTTTGACAAGCCTAAAAAAGAAATGGATGTACCTACCTATTTTTATATAATTGATTTTATCAGTCGATTGAAAAATTTGCAAACCAAATTAAAAAAAAATTAACCGAAACTGTCTATTAAAAAATTATGCAACGTAATGAAAATAAGTTTCAAAGTGCTAAAGTAGATTATGAATCTAGGTATTTTAAAATGCAAAAATAAAAAATTTGACAAATAATTGGAAAATCATCTCACAATAAAAAAATACGTCACTAACTAATTTATTTTCGTTTTTTTTTGCGTTCTTATACGGAACCCTTAGCTTAGAGCACGAGATCGCCTAGTTATTGTAAGGTAAATATCTTCCAAATAGGATCCGTATAGGACCAATATTTTAGGCTACGTATTAATCATTATATTGATGAGCTTTCCACACATCACTATGTAGCCCCAAACTAAGCAAAGCTTGTACTATGGAAATCAGAAAGCTGAAAATACTAAAGCATACCTACCTACAATGTTTTTTTTTGTACGCCAGTCCATTATGACTTGCTTATTTGATTCCAAACAATAGGTTAGGTATATCAGGTCAGACCAAAGAAAACATGGATGAACTGTGTGAAAGATGACATGGATATGAGAGGAGTGAATGCAGAGATGACGGCTAACAGAGATCGGGGCATGGAGGAGGAAGACATGTTATGCCGACCCTACATAAAGTGGGATAAGGGCTGGAAGAAGAAGAGGTAGCATCAGTTTTATTATTAGGTGTAACGTAAAATAAATAAACTAACGTTTTATGGATGGTTTTCCACAATATAACACTTTTATGTCTCAATGAACTTAACTAACCATTGTTAACTAAAATCGATTCAGAACATTTACTTATGTTACTCTACATAACTTTATCTATTCCTCGTACGAATAAGATAAAAATACCTATGTATAATTAATAATATATAATAATTATCTAAATTATATAAAACTCTTACGTTACTGACTGACTGACGATCAAGGCACAGCCTAAACCGTAAGTCCTAGAAGCATGAAACTTAGAGGGTGTGTTCGTTTTATAGCATAGGGGTGCACTAAGAAAGGAAATTGGAAAATTATTTCCCTAAGCGGAGAAAAAGAGGAAAAACTTTTATAAGGGAAATCAACGGGGTGTAATGGCTACGGGGCGAGCGATGCCGTGGGCGGCCGCTAGTAATTAATAAATTGCGAAAAGTGCCTTTGTTTTATACTACACAGGGTGGCTTTTTGAGAAGGGCGGTGATGGCCAAGTCCGAAACTACGAGAGGTAAAAGTCGTGAAAGGATACATGCCTTCGATTTATAAGAAAAAAATAACTACTTTATCTATAAAACCTAACCTTTCTTGGTTGGCGATGGCCAAGTCCGATGGGCATTTAGATAGGCTACTCGTAAAAGGCTACTGCTGCCTGCCGCTTCGATTTTTTTCTCTTTCCTGGGTTTACCATAGTCTCGCGTTGAATATTTATTCAAGCTCGTGGGGAAACAATAGTTGCAATAGAGAGAAGGGTTTTTTAACATCGTGATAACATTATTTTATTTCCTTCCTTGTTGCTTTAGTTGGAGTCATGTAAACCTCGTGAAGCACGTGCCTCACACATAGTAAATATATTCCGCAGTTTCTCATGACATGTGCCCGAAGTCGGAGTTTTGCTACCTACCACATTTCGTCTACCAAATGTTTTTTCGTGTGAGCATAATGATTGTATGTAGTACAATATGATTGTATGGTAGTATGGTTCCCAACGTGGTCCAGGTGGACCCCCAAGGGTCTACGGAGGACTCGACGGGGGTCTACAATGGCGTGACAAAAAAATGGGGGTTCACAACTCCTGAGAACGAAAATGTTGGTTTCACCTATATATTATTTACCTACCTATATAAAAATCAATCCTCACTTTTTTTCCAAAACTGTTAATTCGTAGAAGGAGCTCAGCCGCAACGCAAATGTCCATAGACCAATAATATTTTTTGTCAACTACGTAGCTGCAGGGCAGAGGGACCACCGGAACCAGCAAAATTTTGAAGGTGGTCTACGAAAAACAAAGGTTGGGAACCTCTGGCCTAGAATCACAGATTAAAAACACTTCACTGTGCGGAATATCTTACTTTTTGAAAACAAAGAATTTAAAAATGATAACTTCAAAACAAGGTGATAAGTACGGAGCGCGGGTTTCCTTCGACTGGTCACTAGGTATATGGACATGGCTGTGTAAACTTTACCGATACGGTATTTATGATAAGTTTCAGGGTTGAGTTATAATTAGGTGAATAAACTATGCAAATTACTGTAAAGCAGTCTTGCTTTACAGTAATTTGCATAGTTAAAGTGCTCTTTCTATGGACTGACTGAGTTTATCTAGAATTCTAGATTTATGAAGTTACAGGTATACAGGGCGTTCCACGGATATGCCACATCACATGGAAGGAGGATTGTAGATGGAACATTTTACTGAAAGAAGACATTATTTGAATTTAAAAAAACAATGTAAACTGCATTACTTATTAGATGTTTACATAATTACATGGTTGAACCAGGAACCCGTTATGCTATGTTTACATGCACGCCGTGCAGCCCGGCGGGCTGCCTGGCGGGCTGCGTGGCATGCAGCTCGTCCCGGGCCGGCGAACATTCAAGCTGTTCACACGCACGCCGTTCTGTCAGCATGCACTTGTCTGGTTCGCGGCATTCACGTTCACAGGCGCGTTTACGGGCTCGGGCGTACCGTTTACACGCGCGTGAATGTGAATGTGCACGTTGAATGTCGAGTTGAACGCGCGCGTGTAAACGTACTATTACACGAGAAAAATAATCACCCTGTCATACCGAGCTTATTACCATAACTTTGCCATACCGAAAATAACATAGTGTCAGAAAAAAAGGAAGTCATTTTTAAAGAATTTTAACATTTTTAATACAAAATTAATCAATGCTCTAACCTTATATTTTTTGGTGCACAATAAAGTTATATTCTATTCTATTCTATTCTATTCAAGGTATTTTCCCTATACTTATGTAGCATATCCGTGGGACTCTTTGTATAATTAATAGTTAAAAATTAAAAACATACGATTAATTTAATTTCAACCTTCGCCATTGAGTAATACTTGTAGGCATAATTTAGTGTAACATCCAACCTTACTACTACAATATAATTAGATGACAAAGGCTGTAAACTGCTGGCTAAATATTGACGAGCGCACGTACAAGAGATAGCTTTGTTTGAGTAGTAAATAATTTTACTGGCAACCTACTTTCGTGTATGGGCACATACAAGACAAGGCACTATCACATGACTGTGTGTCTGGCACCTATGGTGTGCCGAGGCAGCAGCGTGAGGTAAGTAAATATTATGTTTTTTTTTATTGTGGTGCTGAGATAAGTAGGTACTTACGTTATCAGCTGGGATGTCCAACATGTTTTCAGTCTGTATCATAAACATTCGCTGATTATGAAAGCCATTGTTGATGAAACTGTAAAGAAAGAAATAACGGTTAAAACTGGACAAAGAATAAAAAACACAGCTGCATTGAAAACCTCTTTCTTTTTATTAGTTGGTTAAAGTGAAGGTAGGGGCTGTGGTACAGTACACACACATGTCACATTAACAATGACTTCACAATGGAAATTGAGACGAGGTAGAATGCTCTTAAAACGTTAGCCGGGTGCAAATAAAACAACATAGAAAGCAGTCCGGCTGGTGTATCTTGGCAGGTCTGAAGTAGCCCGTTGGTGCTGTATAGGCCAATGACTGATGGAGGATTCGCCAAACGGCTAACTTCAGGCTCGCAAATTACTTCGTTCGCTTCGCGTTATTCTTCTTCTTCTTTCCAAAACAAAACAAACAATAACATGGCCTCGTTTCGTCTTGTTTCGTTTGTAAAATAAGAAGTTGAATTGAATTGTTCGTACTGTTTAATAAAGCTTCAAAATTACAATCCAAACCACTGCGCCTTATCCCTAGCAACGACTGCTAGCGGAAAGACCTAAGACCGGTTCTCCTGTTTCTCAACTCAAGCTGCATCACGATGATCACGATTCACGTATAGCAGGTAAATAATTGTTGGTTTTTCTATAGATTTACGCAATCAATAGGTAGTATCAGTAAGTAATTATACGGAAAATAATAATGATTGTGCTATGACGATTCACCAGACCGAAAATTCAATATGTGCGTTCTAACTAGCGTAAAAAAATATTGAATGCAACTCCTTAGATTTACCTACCTATAAGGTCCCTAATTCTGTTACGTGCTCGGGGTACGGCTTGTTTGTCTGTCTGTCCATCTTTGTATACGTAGTTCTATTATTTATGGTACTACTAGCAACCGCCCGCGGCTCAGGCCTGCGCATTATATTATAGCTGTCATATTTGACAGCGTTTCAGCCGATCACCATCGCCATCGCCTAGATGTGCGCAGGCCTTTACATACAAACCATAACGGGCATACTCTTAATGGTCCTATAGTCAAGGCCGTCTTAAGCTAGGCTGGGGCCCTTGGGCACACAAGAATTTGGGGCCCTTTTGGAAAGTAATAAAAGCTAATTATAATAACATTTTTTTACTAAGCATAACCATTTATTATAGGTAATCAAATACAGTAGGCTATAATGGCGTAGTATTGAGAAAAAAATTTAACGTGCCCGACGAAAATGTTTTGAGAATGAATGTGCAGAAATTGTCGGTCCTTCGGGGCCCCCTGAGAATGGGGGCCCTGGGTACGGGCCCCGTGTGCCCTTATGGTAAAGACGGAATAGCCTATAGTAGTTATTTAGCTTAACAGGCCGCTAAGTCTGTTACCTATTTGTTACATGGAAGTGACAGTGACAGGACACTTAGTGAGCTGCTAAAAATAGTCAGGCATTATGAACGAAGGGATTACTCATACTAGCATTGTAATATTGTGTACCTACAACTTGGAAGTTTTCAAGTCAAGAGTGAATAGGTATCTTCTAGGTAAGCGTGCTACACCATCGACAGCATCATCACTTAACAGCAGGTGAAATTGATGTCAAGCTCTATATTGTATAGAAAAAAATATAACCTGTTATTAAAAAACTTATAACATGCCGTAGAAGTAGAGTTCTTAGTGAAGGGCTCGCCCGGAAAGTATTTCTGCTGTGAAGCGGTGAGGTCAGGTGAAATAACTGACCCGAGAGCTTAAACATCTGTAGGCCTCAAATTGATGGACGCAGGGCAGTGCATCGTAGGGCACCTTCTTGATGTGAGTGACCTAAGGCAATGCTTTCTTAAAGGCGATAGTTACCACTTAACATCAGATGGGCCTTGTTGTTCCATCAGCAAATTGTATAAAAAAAATCACAACAAGTTGCATTACGCAATATTATTATTTTTCCCTTGGTTTTGAACTGTTTTCACTTATGACATTTTGTCTTACCAGACAAACTTGATTTATGTGCTTCCGTTATCAATACTACCTTTGAATACATGGTGCATGGTAAATTGAGCCTTACTGCCTTGAGATAAGGTTTGCCATAACTGCATTAGCATGAAATAAGGGCTTATGAAAGTTGCTGGGAGCTACTTTCCAGTTGTATGTGGAATGCTAAGTTTCACCTACTTGAGTACATTCTAACATAGGTAGTCTGAGATAGCACTGGTGGTCTAGTGGTAGGAGCCCCGCCTTCCGGATAGGTCGTGGGTTCAAATCCAGTTGTGCACCAATGAGATTTTCGCCCAATAATTTATGTGCACTATGCCAGTACTTTCAAATGGTGAAGGAAAACATCGCAAGAAAACTGGCATGTCGTAGAGCCTAAAAAGTTCGAAAACATGTGATAACTGCACGAAAAGTGCTTCTTAGGCGTACTTAAAATCCTTTCACCACACTTGACAGAACCAGTGATACGATAAGCATTAGTTCAATGCGAATATAGGTACAGTCAACTTTATTAGAATGTACCTATACAGTTCGTAACTTTCATAGTAGTGTTGCAGCATTGCATTGAACATTTCAGGGCAAAACCCTAAAGGGCATGTCATCAGTTACTAAGTATGAAACAGGGCGAATCCCTAGAGGTCAACTGAGTTTAAACATTGACGGAGGGCAAACCCCCAAATGTTATGAAATCATTTACTAAGTTTGCATATTTTTTTAATATATTATAGTACTTTTTTGTAATTGAGCACTAACTTTAAGGACTATTCATTCTCGTGCTTAAAATGCTTCAAAACTTATGTAATTATTACTGAATGGGCGTATGTGTGCAGCGTGGTGTCACCCGATCCCAAACATCACCCGTCAGCAGCGCGACATGTGACACCGATGTGCAGGTTATTGACCGCCCGATCGCCCCGGCCGTGCCAAAACCGCAGCCTTTGAAGAAAACATCTCTTCCTCCTCCGCCAGCTCGTCAACCGGCAAAGAAGAAAAGTTATGCGCAAGCGTCCGGCCAGCCTCAACCATCTCCAGTGCCTTGCGCTGTTTTGAGGCAGAAGGCACAAACGAAGATCCCCGTTGGTACATCAAAGGTCGATAAAGATGGTTTTACTCTGGTGGAGAAAAGACCAAAACCGTCACGTAATAAACGTGGTACCGCCAGCGTCATAGCATCAGAAGTCACCCTGCGTGCTGTGGACCCGACCATCCTCTTTTACCTCTCGAGATTGGACCCGAATACTTCAGGTGATGAAGTCTTTCGATATGTAAAGGAGAGGATACGTTTCTGGATTAAAGACCCGCCACCAATACAGTTACATCTGCAGCGGCTAGAGCCATCGGGAGTGAGAGACACGGCCTTTAAATCGTACGTGCTCCAGGTGCCTGCGAAGCATGGGGACATGTTTCTCAATTCGGATTTCTGGCCGCCAGGAGTCGTCTATCGTCGCTTTAGGGGTGCGCTAACGAAAAAAGCCCCTAAGATTTAAGATTTAATAAGTAGTTTTATTTTATTTTATTTTATGTATGTTAGTCTCTAAGGTATTTATTAACTATGGACCTAAGGTGTTTCATTTTTGTAATGTACATTTTATAGTTGTCTGAAATAAAATATATTATTATTATTATTAAAGAATGGTCCACAGTGGCACAAAATAAAGACGACTAGAGAGAAGGAAGCGAGGCTTTTGCCCTGAAGTCGGACATCTCAGGTTCATAATCATTACTAAATCTACAGGTTATTCAATATAAAATCAATTTAGATAGAAATCAAACAACCCTAGTTTTCAACAATAGGTACAGGAAAAAAAATACTATGTCGTCATTTTGAATGCATATGGCGAAACAAAATGTGTATTTTCTGAAGCAATAACATGTTAATCATCTAGGCAATGCAATAGAAAATACTAATTGTTGCACTATTGCTACACTAACTAATGTTAACTGTGAATAGAGATGTGCGAGCGTCCGGCTTTTTTAAAAGTTCTCTAAAATATTGCCAAAAGTCGGCAATATTTTAGAGAACTTTTAAAAAAGCCGGACTCTTCTTCTTTTTATCTGGTTCTTACGAACCATTCTGTCAAAAGTATTTTGTTTTCTGGTGGCATCGCATACAACCAAATAAGTGTGGGCTTTGCACATATCCCCTCTTCCTTCTTGCAGTGTAATTTTTACGTGACGATACCTATACTAAGACATTAACCCATGTTCGTCTGCAAAATGCAAGCTTTGTCATTATCCAATCTTTTCTGAAACCGGTTCTTCGATTTATCCTTGAAATTATAAAATAACTGCTTTCGAAGTAAGGGCTGACAATAATATTTGACAGTGAATGGAGGACATAGTCAAAGTTTCGGGGCGGAAATAGCTAAGACTGGCACAGGATAGAGGTAGATGGCACAAACTAAGGGATGCTTATACTCAGCAGTGGGTGAATTCGGGCTGTGGATAATGATGGTTTAACTCATATTCTTGTTGATTAGCAATCTTTAAAACCAGCACTTATTTGAATTTTTGTGCTTTGAAAAAATACCTATGGGGTCAAAAATCCCAACACCATCAAATTGTCATGTGACGTTGCGCGACGCGAGTCTCAAAGGGCAGGGTTCGATTTTCAAAAATAGTATAACGGCTTTTTTTATAATTTCAAAAACTAGTGGCAATAACTGTTTCCGCGTGTCGCCAGCCGTTATCGGCATGTGAACTGTGGGTAGTTATAACAAACATGGCTTACGTAACAATGTTTTGTGAACTAGTGCTTGGTTTGTTTAAGTACGGTTAGAATTCGATCTTCCGGTGAGAAGGAGCCTACCTGAGAGACGAATTCTCAAGTTGTGGTTTCTGTGGTTGTGCTATCATGGTACTCGTAGCCTTGGTACACGATACAAAGCAACTTCATGGTATAATATAACTTTTTAAACTATGTATCATGGTTTTTTTAACACAGTTTTTTTGAACAACGTGACTCACCGTGACTCCCGATATTTCACCACAGTTGCATGATACTAGGACTTCAGTTTAATCCGTGATTATGATGCAACTCATATCAGGAACAAAATACAAAATTAAATCGTGGTAAATATCCCGTTGTTCATAAAAAAAACATGGGTCAAGACCGCCTGTTGATTATTATTTATGATATTTTACCAAATAGAAACTCTTCCTTCTCTCTCAATGTGTTTTACTGAGTACCTACTCTTTTCAAAAAGTCTATAAGACATCCTCGACAACGTGGCTTGACAGCGCGAATTCCAAATAAACTTAACTAATTTTACTTCTATTTGCAATACCTTAGTTATATTTTAGATAAAGGTATCAGCTATTTAACAAATGCGATCCGAAGACATTAGCTTGTTGCTGATACGTATATATAAAATAAATAAGTGTATCGCAGTTTTTAATAAAAATCACATACTTCAGAATTATATACTTGAATATCTGAAATTGCCACATGCCTGTCCGGTTTAAAACACGTGCTATATAATAGCATGACCGTAATTATGAGTTGAGAACGTGAATTATGTCTCCACCTCTGTATGTAGGTAATAATTATTGTGTATGTGGTGTTTTTATTTACATTGGCGTGATGAGAATGTCAGGACCGAGAGTTCGAAAAACGCATTTAGCGGGCATAATCTTTTGTAAGGTTCGAAAGAGCAAAACCTTTTGCAAAAATATAGAATTTATATAATTTTTATCAGGTTTATTAGGGTTGCTTCACCGATATTCCAAGCTTTATTGAAAGATTACATTTATTTTGATTATCAACTAAGGCCTGTATTTAGTTTGGAACTACGTATAGGCCGAAAGAAATAGAATCTGGAAAGGGGTCATCGTTAAAGTCATAGATATCATTATTATATATACCCTTATAGTTACTGGTCGCTCAAGCCTAAGGTAGCAAATAAACGATAGTTTAGTTGCTAGTTGCTAAGCTAGTTGTCGTATTATCCGGTTACACCTTACACCACAAGGATTAAGTTCATTGAAAACAGCACAGACAAGCTAACGGGTCGTTGAGTTCATCATAACTATAAAAATGATTTTTATTGTGAATTGTATAAAGACAACGGTTTGATAACGGTCAAAAAATGATGTTAGCAAAATTGGTGTTTATATGTTAGAGGCAGTTTGAAAGACCAGTCATTGTGAAGATGAGGAGCAATAGGTTAGTGAGGTATGGATGGACATCAATGCGAAGGGAAGGTCGATTGTTAGGTATAAGTGTAGATTGTGGATGGATATAAATGATGATGGATATAGGCCAAATAATAGGTGGATTTGGTTTGTAAAGTAAGAAAGAAAGAATTACGGAGATTAAGGCTGAAAGAAGTGAGACATGAAGTGGAAAAGGGAAAGTAAATCATGAATTAGTAAAATCTATGTTATTCATTTTTCAAATTACGTGCAATGAGTGTCATTCGCCTAAAATTTGTCATTTTATTAACATTGACCATCCTTAAAACCCAAACCCTTGTAACCAGAGAATATATAACCGCATATTTATATCCTTTTCGAATTTCTTGACTCCCACTGCTTTTGATTTATGTCTTGACATTTCATTGTCTTTCAATGTTTTGAAACCTGAATCAGTACAGTAACTCCTTACAGTATTCAACTATGATGTATCTGTGGGTGGACATTGGATAGAAAAAGACGTTTCAAAGTGATTCTTGTAATTTAAATGAATAAATATGTATTTTACATTGACATCCACTGCTGGGCTGGCATTTCATAGTGTGCCATCCATCTCTGCTTTTACTGATTTACAGTCTAACCTCGCTTGTCGGACGTCCTACACGAATCTATAACCACTTCTCAGCCAACATCCAGTGTTCGCCCGTCGCAACTTGTCTGCTTGAGTATCATTTGTATGTCGGTAAACGATTTCACCTAATAGGAAGTTGGTCGAGAATAGTAAATGACACATTAAGGAGTAGTAATTTGTTAGTTGAAATCACGGAAACATGCCAAGGGGACTTTAACTGGCATAATTATGCACCGCTCGTACGGAGTGTCTTAGATCAGTTGACAGTTTCGGATTTGTGCGTGTGTACCGATCTTCAATCAGGAATAGCTTGGCGGGAAAATTAGGAAGTATATCTTAAATTGACGTCACAATGACACTATTCATACTTACCTACAATTAACATATTTGTACAAAGTTAATAATTGCTATACAAATCAGTTAAATTTACAAGTCATAATTGGTTTCGGTTCGGTTGGTAAGTAAGTTCAAGGTCTCACGAACTTCAATGATGCATTTTACTACAATTAAGATTTGTTCATTAATAACTCATTGAGCATTATCTTGTCCGAAGCACTAGCGTCCTGTTAGTAGGAGCATGAGTAAACACCAGTTGACCCTGACGTCATAAAAAGCTTCTACAATAGATGCAAAGGCCTATTTACTTTTTACCCCGAAGAAATGCCTTCTTGTGAATTTAACTTTTATAAAACTTGAAAATCATAAAATACAGGATGACCTCTGTTTTATAATGGTCCTGACTGCTACGTGACTAGAAATTATTATGTTTGCAGGATTATAACTCGCAATGACTAACCAATAAGTGGTGGTTTGATACCTAAGATACGACATGGAAGATGTATGCAAGTGCTTAAATGGTAGGAACCAAGCCGTAGTTCGTTGCCTGTTCTTCTAGACTTGGTTGCGTGGCACTGGCACCTAGAATCACCTAGCTTTAAGACGTTTCAAAGCGATTCCTTGTAATACAGCTGAATGAATACATTTGTGACTTGTTCCCGGTCAAGTTGTTGTACCATTGGTACACTCACGTAATCACGTTATGATGGGTTTCCGATGACTCCAACTCAGGTAATCCTAGTGTGGGGTCTGTTGAACACTGATAGGTATATAAACACTGTCTCATTTTCCGGGCTTCTATGTCCAGTCAGCTGCAGTTATTTGATCATGACAGCTAGTTAAATGACTCCGCCAATACTACTATGTCGCCAATTACTATGTGGTCACATAGCTTTTTGCTCGTAGTCTCTTCATCATTTAGAATTTTTGAAATATGCACTTAGATATTTCTTGGATAGTTTTGTGATCTAGGACATTATTACGACAGGGTAGGAGTACCTCGGTCTAATAAGGTTGTAACTTGTTATAGTTACGTTGCTAAGCAGTAAAAGGTTAGGACTTTTATAGCTCTACATTCCTTAGGGAAAATAACAAGATGATATTGAGATAAGTAGTTGTTTGTTATTAATATTAGTTTTCTGTCTTGATGACCCTCGAAATACCTTCTGTAGGTGTAGACAGATATGCGAAGTTTGAAATAATTTGCTATTATTCGCGTATTCCAGTGAGATCTTAGGTGTCATAACAATCATTAGACTTGTTTTGTTATTCAACAATATATGATATTCAAGGCACTGTGGTAAAACTATACTGTTACCCGTGCCATTATACAATTTGCCTCTCTTTCATACACATATAGTTGACATCAGACCTTTCACGTGACTCTAGTAAAGTACCTACTGATTAGCACCATTTGTTTATAGTTTATAACTACTCTAGACGCCTCCGGTTCATAGACACAACTACCGGTCATAAACGTTTCTTCCATTTGTCTTAAGATTCTGTTTGAGTATGATAATACCACAGAACAGGATGATAATATGACGTCTGCACTCAAGAACAATTAGTCTGTGAAATAAATGTAGAGATCTCAAATGCCTGCCTACTTGGAGTCGTTGCACTGAGCTGAGATAGTTAGGCATTCATTAAATTGCTGTCGTAACTTTGCGGAAATATAAAATTAATATTATGCATATCCTTTAATTTAATATTAATAATAATTATACATTTTAAATCGACCTGTCTGCAAGTACCTCAAGTTCTAAAGGTTTGAACTTTGTAACTCTTCAATATAGTTAGTACCTACGGTAGGTCGCTACCTTAAAAACCCACACAGCAGCAATAGTGACTTTTCATTCTGATGAGAATGACGCGACATTTTTTTTGTCGTCTTCAAACTTCTCAACTGTTCATACTCTCAGTATTTTTTCCGGACCTAAATATAGACAGCTTTTTGTACAGTTAACAGTAGATCGCTAAGTATGATTCTTGATAAGTTTGTTTCTCGCTAAATCATAAGTATACTGAGTAGGGAAATTACCATGAGGTAATGCTTTATTATAGGCGATGGTTACCAATTAATATCAGGTGGGACATGTTAAGTGGTAACCTTGTCTCGTAGGTCAGGTAGAGTAATGTAGGAAACAAAAATGTTTTTGCTTGCATAAGAATTAAAAAAAACAGTTGTATTAAATAGTTACGCCATTCCATAGCACCGTCTAAACACCATAAAATCTTGTAATAAAATAAACTAGTATTGTATCTATATTTAATTATCACGTTACGACTGTCTGGCAGAAAAGCCAACAAGCTGAGGCTGCATGTTCAAAGTCTCACTATAAAGTAATGTAAACTATGCAAAAGTATTTGTTCACCATTAACAATTACTGTTTTCGCAACTTAATAGTTACACAAGTTAATTAGTCACTCACAGTTTGTCATTGGTTTTTTGCTTTCAAAACAACGCTACGTGTTTTAAAATATTAAATGTATTTTTAAATGATAAATATTTGTAATCGGTCTGTTTGATTCGTTTTTTAAATGCGTATTAACTGTTTTTTTCTAAAAAACATCATTTTTTTATACAACCTGTTGATGTAACAAACTTATGGCTCACCTGATGTTAAATGTTAACCATTGCTTATAACAAAGCTTTGTCCCGTAGGTCACGCATGTCAGGAACGTGCCCTAAGATGATGCACTGCCCTGCGTCCATCAACTTGAGTCGTACAGATGTTCAGCCTTACGTGCCAGTAATTTCACGCAATGCTGTATCACGGCAGATTAGTCATGGTGGTAATACTTCCCCAGACGAGCCCATAAAGAGAGCACAGTTTTTTTTTTTTTTTTTTTATGTAACTAGCTGATGGAACAAGCATATGGCCCTCCTGATGTTAAGTGGTAACCATCGCCTATAACAAAGCAATGCCTCGCAGGTCACGCACGTCAGGAACGCGCCCTACGATGCACTGCCCTGCGTCCATCAACTGGAGGCATATAGATAATAGATATTCAGCCTCACGTGCCAGTAATTTCACCGGCACCCACACCCTTCAAACTGAAACACAGCGATGCTGCTTCACGGCAGAAATAGGCATGATATTATTTAATTAATGCTATGACTTATGTGTACTTTTTTCAAACACATTGTATGGTTTCTAATGAATTAATAAATGCAATGAAATGAAATGAACAAAAACCCAAACATCGCAGCCACAAGGTATCATCACGATGCCCTGTCAAGATGATCCATGTATATTGAAAGAGCTAACAGTGTTGTCATTTTTAGAAGCATGTTATTTTGGTTCTAGAGTTGTTACCTACTCACAGCCTCAAGTACCACTAGTATCGTTGCTTATAATCTACCTACCAGTAGCAATTACAAGTAATTTATTCGTAGTTGTTTATTATTTATTGAATATTTATATTAATACGCTGTTTACGGATGCTCGTTTATATCGTTGATATGGTTTTATTGTCATCAGAAACGTGATACTTACGGCCGGTTTTTGAAAGCTTGATTTAAATCTTTTGTGAGCTGACAAGTTGTTTAAATTAGCAAGACTGACATTGTAATTGAGTTGCAGAAAGAGCAATCACACAAAAATTGCGCTGATACTAATTAATCTTATGCCGGGTTCCGGGGCCGATTGTCCCTATCATTTAGTATGGGGCAGATAGAGACAGAGCCACGATTCCTGTCATTTTTTTTTACGTAACATTCACTCTTTTTTCCATTAAAAGTTACTTCCTCCAAGTATCAAAACGACGACATGGACACATGACAACATGGAAATGTTATTCAATATTCTGACATACGTGACGACGCTGATTTGCAGATCTGGACTTCATAATCACAAAGTGATTTTCCACCACTATACTTACTCACTTTTTTGTTACAATAAAAATAACCTTAAACTCTAGCACAGTTTAATTCACTGGTACTTATGAGAATTAATCACTCAGTACAAATACCATTGAATTCTTGATTTCAAAGTTTTTCAAACGCGACGAATTGCTTCAAAGGTAAAACTCTTATCGATAGTTTTTACTCAATTATTGCAAACGCAGTCATAACTTTTAATGAAATCGTTGGTTCAGTGAACGCATTGCACCTTTTCACAAAATGACGTAAATATTTTTTAGTTTTTCTTCATCATGTTGGGAATTATAGGCCTCTCTGTATGTGCTTCTGTTGGCGGTCATTTATGCTAATCTCATCCAGTTCTTGCCCGCGATGTTCGCCACATCGTCTGCCCATCTTGCCGCAGGACTACCGACGCTTCTATACCCAGTCTTGGATGCCATTCAGTTAGCGCCTTACTCCACCTGCCATCACCTCGCCTTGCCAGGTGTCCTGCTCAGCTCCATTTTGGTTCCGTTATGCGATTCCCAATATCTTTGACCTTTGTTCGACTTCGAACCTCGATGCTTTAGTTTTTACCTACGATCAATCAATTGTGTTGATGTAGAGACTAAAAAAATTTGTTCCTTGAAATAAGCTTTTGCTAAGGCTTAGAGGCCGAAACCCGAATTCTAGATGAAAATCGGAATGAAAATAGATAGGTTCTCTGTTGCTTATTTATTTTTGCCGGTCTGAAACAGGCTCTATATCTATGGTCAGCTAACACTAATTCTGCCTACTTGAAAGTCTGTTTTTCTGTTCGTTTCTCCCCGCGCCTTTCTTCAATTACTTTAGTAGTTATGATTTATCTAACCTAACACAAAACTGGCCTGTATTTCTGTTCGTTTGTCCCCATTCTGTTTGTTGTGCCCTTTTAAATACTTTTACTGGTAAGATTGATTTTATTGAGATAAAAATGCACTTGATATTGAAAGCCTATCAAGCTTGAACTATTCCATATTTAAACTTGGAAATTAACTTTCACTACTTGTGCTAATAAATGAATATAGACAGACAGACATACTCCGGAGTGATTGCGTAGTTTTCCGTTTTCTGGAACCTGAAACCTGATTCGGGATATCAAAACAGGTGATATTTACATGATTGCCTGGAAGAGATCGCTCTCAGCGATAAGGTCGCATTATTATGGCTAATTGTTTACTTTTATGTCTTGTACTGTATTTCTGTGTGGTGAACAGTAAAAAGTTATTTATTTCTCTATCTATCTGTCTATCAGTATTTTTACTACTAAAAACAATTAAAAATTTGTATTTAATTAATTACTTACATTAATGATGCAAACTGCGAAGAGTTAAAATTTATCACTCATTGTTTGTTAGGCAGCTATAAATCTAGAGTTGCAGGAATCTCAGTAGGTACCTACTAATGAAGCTGTCGGTAATAATGAAGATTTGTAAATGGACTGTGCAACCGATTGTTCAATACCTAATATCCATCATTACAAAACATTAAAGATTAGTTATACCTTCTTGTTTACATTGACTTGAACTAAAACGTGTTTTAAAAAATATGAGTTATCACTTACCATTTACTGCATTTGACGGCGCTAATGCTTCGCTGTATGCATTGCGACCTGAATTCCTTGACCTTCCAGAATGCGCACTAACGTTCACACACTTCCGCGAAACATTGATTAAAAATAATCAAGTATTGAACTCGATATGTACGTTCACTGTAGAGACGAGGGAAGCGATTTGTAAACACTGTTCGTTTTTCAAAACTTGCGCGAGTCGTGTTGGCGCGAATCGGATTCGTTATCGTCCTAACTTTTTAATTTTATAATTGTTGGTTCGGAAATGCGTGGCGACCGGCGCGTGCGTGCAACCTCGGCCGTGCAACCGCTCGCAATAAACGAGGCAGTTAATCTTTAGCAAAGGGAAGTGGAAGAAAAAGCAGCCGGAATCCTCTTCGACCTGTAACACGCGATACCATCGATGTATAAGTACGTGGACGCGACATCACATCACGGATCATTAAGACACAATAGGTCGAGCAATAAGTCGATTCATTAGTCACCAATGTATTGTTTCTTACAAAGCGGCTGGCAGGTGTATCTTTGCCAATCAATGCTTCCAAATATTGAAAAACCATTAATTTATGACAAGGTCGATAGTTTACAATTTTATTTGTCTGCTGGTCTACTCATTCAACGCATAGCTATTATGTAAATTCGCTTTTGCTGGCTTGTAAATTTACGCACGTGCTTTTTCATCTATAGTTTATCTCTGTTCATTTGTTAATTTATGCGTCTATCGTGTATGACCTGTTTATCTGTAGGTATGTTTGTTGCTCTACGATATTACATAGGTACCAAGTAACGGAAAATTCAAACGGCAGCCCTTTGCCCACAAATCACACCTAGGAGCAATATTTATCAAAGTTGTACAGGGTTGCCAATAAAGTATTTCCTTCTGTATTTTTTAAGTGAAAACTTCTCTAGGCAGACTTGAGCATTTTTGAGATAGGAAAACTAATAAACTCGCGACACTGTCACATGACCGACACCTCTTCGGCAAAGATCAACAAACTTCGCCAAAACTCAGGGAGGGGGGGGGGGGATTTAGGAGTGTCACATTTTTTTTTATTTTTCTCTTTTTTATTTCTTGATAATCAGCTGTGTCATTGAACTTGTTTTTTTACTACCATCAAATCGTTAAAATCATTTTCTACTTAATATAGCAATGACTGACCATCTTGATGACTGAATCAAAGGAGTTTTTTACTTAAATTTGTTTTGTAGATACATCAAGGGCAAATAACAAAGATGGGCAACGTAGTAAGGTACAATTGAGTTTTTTACTAAGAACATCCGATAGTACTTGTAGGCTGTATGTTTTTTTTTATTAAAAACAAAGTTCAAGGAATTATCATCTCAAGGAGAGACACTTGAGAATATAAACACTACAACTTATAGATGCTATTTTGGTATCCATATTGCTAGATTTTCCACACTCGGAAAGCAGCATCGATACTTCGTTGTAAAATGCGGGTAAGGACCCCAACTCGTTAACTTTACGGGTGTACAGTTCTCGCTGCAGCAGACTGTACCTACCTACCAAACAATTTTCTGTCGTTTTCAATTTCATAGAGTAGTTAGATTTATTATTTTTGTTAAAAATGTCTACATTATTGGAAAATTAAGGTTTATACTTACATCGTAGAGGCGTATTTTCTTAAAAATAGTTAAAAAAAACTCTTGGTAGTCTGGAGTCTGGAGTTATACGCAAGGCACTGTTTAGGGCCTCGTAACTTTTTATGAATTTATAGGTCAATTATATAATGTTAATAATAGGTTTTGTTTATCTACGAAGTACCTAGAATAAATACCTACATGTAAAAAAATATTAATTCAAAGAAACGGACTTAAGTACTTAAGAAAACGTCTTGGGAATTTAGATGAGATCATCAAAGAAAGAGACTTTGTAAAAAATACTCGCAAAAAACTGACTTCGTAATTGTTTTCGAGTGGTTCTCATGAGTTTTGAGGGTTCCGGTATTAAAAAATTATCGAAACCATTCATCATAAATCATCCTAAGTCTACTTCTGGACAAAGTTCCCATTCCACATAGGAAGTAGGTAGATATTCTTTTCTGAGTATTCCCCATTGTCTGACTTTCCGCGATCTCAACAATATCGACGGTCCATCTGGTGGGTGAGCGTCCTACGTTTCAACCTTTTTCTTTTAAACACCTTAACTTTACCTTTACTTTTTTTTTTACCTGTTTTTTTATTCTAGCTGGTAGAACAAGCATATGACTCACCTGATGTTAAGTGGTAACCATCGCCTATAATAAAGCATTACCTCGCCCCTCTCGTCCTCCGGTTCGTGGTCGCCATTCGAGCACCTTTATCTCCTGTTTACTTATTGTGCCCTAGTCTAGTATTCTGATCTACTATATACCCACGGTATAAACTTTTTGTTTCCTGTTCCAGAGCCATGGATATTAATTGCATCAGCCGATTCTTCCACAACGATGCTGGCACTCCGAAGACAAGTCCTTGCAAAATCTTCGCATCGCCAAAATCCGACTCGTCACAAGACATCAGTCAAGATTCAATAGACGAAGATATGCTCTTTTCACAACTGACGTTCGAAGAGCTTGACCCTATAGAAATACAACCCTTCTTTAACATAACGCCTAGAGAAATTCCAATATCACCTCACTGCGTCGTTGAAGAGGAGTTCTCAACAAACCCCTGGGCAATGTTAATAGCAACCATATTCTTGACTAAAACTCGTGGCAAAACCGCTAGGCGCTATATGAAAGACTTTTTCCATACGTACCCTACTCCGTATGACGTTTTAGAAGCTGATCCAAAGAATTTAGAAAGGTTTTTTGATAATTTAGGACTGAAGAAACGGGGGAATTTGATATGGAAGCTTAGTTATCAATATGTTTCTTCTAAATGGCGCCGGGCTAGTGATTTGTGTGGGATAGGGAAATATGGAGAAGATGCTTACAGGATATTCTGCCTTGGCCATACAGATTTGAACCCTAGTGATAGATATTTAAAGCTTTATTTGAACTGGTTAGTGTCACATACGGACGTTTTAGAAGATCAAGGAACTGTAGATTGTGAATGTGTTATAGAAGATCCAATTTTAAACTATTACAAGATTACACTGAGAGATTTGAATGATAAATTCTAAGTTAATTCGCGTTAGGTATTTTAAAAACAACTATAAATTATGGATTTTGATTGTGTGTGAGGGCTACAAACTAAAGCGCCATCTATCGAGTTCTTTGGAACTATATTTTATCTTCAAATTGCTTGAACAATGCCAAAAATTTATATAATCATGTTCAGTAAAATGTGTACGTATGAATTAAAAAATAACTGGGTACCTAATAGAACTATAAATACAATTTTAATATAAAACTAAATACAATTTTAATGTTTCATTGATTGTTCCCTAATGTGCCCGTTGGTAGAATGTAAGTTGGAGTTGGTAGATATTTTTATGAAACCTATAACCCAGTAAATCTACCAGTGGAAGCATTTTTATGATCCGTTCGGTAGATCCGAAGATGCGTATTGAAGCACACTAAAAATGCTTCCCTATTGGGTCCATAGATGGCGTTAGCATCGACTGAAAACAAACAAAATAGAGACATACTGACTTAAATAGATCAATATAATTCCGGCATCCTAGATGGCTGTTTGATAGGATTTCAAACATTTTAACTAGTACAATAATTAATCTCCCGGATTTACCCATCTAGAAAACTTCAGGGCGCCTTCTAGAAAACTTCAACCGACTACCTAAAAGTGGAGGTCCTCAATTCAAGGTTTTTTTATTGTTTCGTCATTTCATCTAAAAACCGATTAGATTTTTTTCTTGCATAACATTTTAGAGACTTACAGGACCGAAGTGGCTGGCAGAAAATAATACCCAACAGTGTCTTAAACCGGTGTTTAACAATTCCACTTGGTCCCATTCATAAAACTCAGTTCGGTTGCAACTCAGTAGTTTGGTTGAAGTCGGTTTTCAAGTCTTTAATGTTTTTACTGATATTATTATAGTTTCTCGTCAAGCACGGTATCTGTCAAACATTCTACATGATTATTCTTACAAGCTGTCAAAGTTATATTTTTTTATTTATTTTAGGACTGTCGTTCTGTCAAAGTTTTTTTTTTTTTTTTTTAATTTATTTAAAGGGCTTTGTCGCAATGCGACCACACTGCCCTATAACTGTCAAAGCTAGTAAGCCTATTTACGCCGCTTATTGCCGGTTTAAGCTAATGCGACAATCTTTTCGACACTGTCACTGCAGTAATGAATAACAAGGAAGTACCTAATATTATCATAAGCTGAGATTCATAGACCGAACTTTGGCTATACTTTGATGGAAAGTTCAACTTTCAACCAAAAATATATTTCATCAGTTCTGTCAAGCTCTTCTTTATTCAAAATGTTGAAGTAAATTTCGATAAACAAAGCTTACTTTGAGAAGACTCCTTTGCTTTAAGCAAAGTGCGGTCTATGAATCTGGGCCTTAGTAAATGTTATGGTGGCAACTAACTACCCATAGTTATACTATATTGAATACAGTAAGAACTCTGTTCATCCCGTTCATCCTAATGGCGGCTGTACACATGGGGCCAAGGTGTTGGGCCAACGTGTTGGGCCAACGTGTAGAGAGCTACCTGGTGGTATGTTGGCTTAATTGGTCTACTTGGCGCCAACATTGGCAGGCCATCCGAATAGTGTCGGTTTTTTGTGCACACATCAAAGGATCTTGGCGCGCTCCGCAAACAGCGTTCACACCTTGCCCTTTGGTGTCTTGTTCAGTTCGTTGTTACTCGTCCGCGGAGACAGACAGTATCGTTGCGCGTGAGTCAAATTTACGATCCCATGTTCCGATAGCGATGGCGGCGCCGGTGTGGATAAGCAATGAGGTTTTACAATTCACAGTATCGACATGAAGGAATAATTTGGAATCCAAAAAAACCATCCACTACCTTCTTTTGCACCATTTCTTTTTAGTCATTCTACTTTGGTGCACATGTACGTAATAACTAAACGCATTGTATAAATAAATTGCCGTGGCTGCAAGAACTTCTACGTCCATCATCTTTGAAGCGCCAATGCAGAATGATCAGTAAGCCAATGTGTGAACAGAAATCTTGGTTATCCATCATTTTTGCCCAACACGTTGGCCCAACACCTTGGCCCTATGTGTACAGCCGCCAAGATCACGGAAAACAACGCATTACGACGTCATTTTCTTCTCCCCCGACTAGTGATGTCTCGTTGCCCAGTCTCAGTAGGGATGTCTTATTCCCAAAACCGGCTAACAATTGGAAGGCTGCATTGTTTGGTAAAAAAGTAATTTCTACATGCGGTATGTTTACTTTCTAGCTTGAGGTGGTTTTCATGATCATCAGCCTGAAGAAGTCCACTGCTGGCCTAGAACAGTTTTGTGACATATAGGTCTCCCCGCTATAAATTTACAAGAAGAACGATTCAGAGTTGAAGTGGTTTTTTTTTCTGGTTTTGCTGGTTTGGTTGAACATATTACAACTAGCCGCAGAACGTAGCAACTAGGGTTGCCATCCATACTATAATTTACAGTATTCTAATCATTTGAGTCTGCTTAATATACATTATACTGTTGAAGAAATATAAAGTACGCAAAAATCCTTATTAATATTATAAATGCGTTTGTAACTCTGTCTGTCTGTCTGTCTTCCTGTCTGGCTTTCACGCCAAAACTACTGAACCGATTGAAATGAAATTTGGTACACAGATAGTTGAGGGCCTGAGGAAGGACATAGGCTACTTTTTATTGCGAAAAAAGGGTTGTAAGGGGTTGAAAATAGGGGTTGAAAGTTGTATGTATAGTCATTTTTAGAGCTAGAAACTTGAAACTTATTTTTTAGTCTGTTGATTTGATATATTATGGGCCTTATATTTCCATATAAGGGAGTACAGGGGGGAGTGTGGAGGGGAGGTGTGGGGGGAGTGTGGAGGGGAGGTGCGGGGGGAGTGTGGAGGGGAGGTGCGGGGAGAGTGTGGAGAGGAGGTGCGGGGGGAGTGTGGAGGGGAGTACAGGGGGGAGTGTGGAGGGGAGTACAGGGGGAGTGTGGAGGGGAGGTGCGGGGGGAGTGTGGAGGGGAGTACAGGGGGGAGTTGAAGGGGAGGTGCGGGGGGAGTACAGGGGGGAGTGTGGAGGGGAGGAGCGAGGGGGGTGCGGGGGAGTACAGGGGGAGGTGCGGGGGGAGTACAGGGGGATTGTGGAGGGGAGTCTGGGGGGGATGTGGGGGGGGTGTTGAGGAGAGTGGGGGGAGTTCGGAGAGGAATGCGGGGGGGATGAAAGTGTGGCGTAGTACGACGCCATAATAATATGTCTAAGTTTAGTAAGAGGGCAGACGACTGTGTCACGTGCACGCGAATATGACGTTGTTATTTAATTACTGTTTTCTTCCGCTGCAAATTAAAAATGCTACCCATAGACACTATACCACGCGGACGAAGTCGCGGGCACAGCTAGTACTATATATTTTCAATACCCATGCATGACCCATGTTTGATTGGCCACACTATGGTCAATAATGTATGGTATTATAAATGTAATATAAACTAAGTAAACATTGTTATAGCTTAAAGCATAGATTAATCAATGGTTACACCGATAATGGATGGATAAGAATAGTTTAGCTACCATTTAAAATTAGGGATTAGGTCTACCGACGCTACGCGACCCTTCACGTCGTCGTGTTGGTTCATCGGTTGGGGGTCCGTCAAAGACTACAAGATAGCAAAGAGGGCTCAAAAAACGATTGTTGACGAGTTCACTTATTTTTATGTAAGTATCCCTAATGAGTGAACTGAGCAAAAGCTTGCAAACCCTACCACATTAATAATATGCAAAGAGCTCAAAGAGTTGAAACGCAGCATCCAAGGAGTTTTTCTGAGAATGTAACTTTTTTAAGTTTTGTTATCACATTTTTTATAACTTCCCGCTTTTTGACATAAAGATAAGCCAATGAGATGCAATGAAGAACCAACTCACTAATAATACCAACCTTGAAAAAATGCTAGAGTGATTTGTCGTGTCTCCGCGCCACGCAGTTGGCAGCAGTGGCGACTGTTGCAAATGGTGGATTGCGTTTCTTTTTCGCGTGCTCCGTGTAAAATATTTACGTAAAATAGTGTTTATTTCGTTGTGCAGTGTTTCTGACGACCGTAAATATGTCGGAAACACTGCCGAATACTAAGAAACAAGTTCCGAGGCAGTTGGTAAGTGTTTATTGTTAGATTTTTACGTATTTAGTCCCGGGTGACGCCATGGTGGCTTTATCTGGGATCACGTAAACATGAATATGGTGCATCGTTGCATCGTGTATTGATTTGCAAAGTTACTGGACATTGTAAGTAATATTTTGAAGCTTCCGCTTTCCGTGATGATTATTGTTGGGGTCACCGGACTTATTTTTTGAGATCATGCCGCGACCGAGTTTTATAGCGCGGCGGCCAACTACTCGCGCATGCGAGAAGGTGTCAAAATCTATAATAGTTCTTGAAGATCGCTGTATTGCGATATAGCGGACGATGATAATGAGCGAGCGAGTTACGCCGCGCGCAGCTGCGGAGCGACACGTACTCATAGCACGGGGCATACCAGGCATCTGGTGGACGGACTCGTTCTCCGAGTTTCCGTGGAGCGAGGCGTTTCCCTCCCGCGGACTTGCGGACTGGTCTGGGGCATGCGCACGGCGCGACCGCTGCCACCGCCGGCCGCCGCGCCGCTACCACACGTCGAGTCGAGCAAGCGATATTCGTGGCCGAGTCGGCTCGGCGCTCGCCCGCACTCTATTTTATTACTGTGCTCCGCTAATCTATTTGTCGAACAATTACTCGTCGACAAGCTGCGATCGCCTCGCCTAAATATATTAATTTAACATTGCGCTTCTCGTTTCGTCGCCGAAGCGATATTTCTTTGTCCTGCTGTGTCAGCACAGAGCCCTTGGGACCTGTTTAAAGTTTTTTTGTTCCTCTATCCACGCTCCATATTTTGTACTCGTGTTACAATGGCCTTGGTTTGTAAAAAGTAACCTAGGGACGAGCGAGTTATGTGTTAACTTTACTTTCCTGGCACATCGGTCCGTGTCTGTTCAATTTGGTTAGGTACTGAAACAAATTGGCTCTATTGTTTAAAAGTGTTAAAAGTGAAAGTCTCAGACACCTGTGTAATCTCTTCTATTTGGCCAATGTAATATCAATTAAGTTGCTGCTTTTATAGTTATAAATATTATGTTAAATACTACAGCAGAATAAATTACTGAAACTGATCTGAGCTCGACTTCAAAATGAAGAGACGGATGGTATGTTTCCCTCTTAATCTAAATTCTACTTAAAAAATATCACTTCTAAACACCTCATTTTAAAATTCCTAGCGTGAACGCAAACAACGCAAGCTCTACTCCGATGAGTGGGCCCTCGGGGACGATGAGGCTGAAGGTGGCCGAGGCTTCTCCCTCGCTGACAAGCTGGAG
The DNA here is from genome assembly GCA_939531255.2 of Thera britannica. Classification (NCBI taxonomy): domain Eukaryota; kingdom Metazoa; phylum Arthropoda; class Insecta; order Lepidoptera; family Geometridae; genus Thera; species Thera britannica. Next base: position 6,265,162 of record OW618039.2, on the reverse strand, counting down.
AGTCCTCGCTTCGAGTTCCCCAATGCAGTACATGAGATGCATGGAGCCGACCTCACCATCAACTATCTACAGAAACATGGATTCACCACTCCGTTGCTGTTCAAAGAGAAACTTGGTTTGGGACTCAGGTATGTAACACTACTGATAACATTTTTTACTTTGTTATTTTTCATTGATGGTCCCATTAGGATGAGTCTAGCATTAACTTATAACTTGGATGTTTTTAAGAGTAGAGTGAACAGGTATCTTCTAGGTAAGCGAGCTACACTGTCGACCGCTTCATCACTTAACAGCAGGTGAGATTGCGGTCAAAGGCAAGCCTGTATTATGTAAAAAAGAAGATTAAGAATGAATTTGTGTATACAATGTTGGTGACTCTAATAAATTAATAAATAAAGCATTATTTTGTGCCGTTATCAAATAGGCTTGTAATGGCAGTCAGTGTGACGGATCCATGTGGTCTAACTGCTTCGGTCTGTGTACCCAAAATCTAGAGGATGCATGAAAGCTTAAAACCTGTTCAAAAGATGAAAATATGTTGGTCATTGATCTCATTAAACTACTTTTCTCAATACAGCTCAACTTTTGCAGTAAAAACTGTCTTCACGGTGGTAATAAAGCTTTTAGTACAATACAAACCAATTATGATTGTTACACAGGTATCTTTATAAAAGAAACACCTATCAGAAACAAAGACCGCCGTAAAATTGATATACTATTGTTATAATTGAGTATTGACGTCTTCTAAAGTTATGCCTCTGGGGCAAGAGTTGGTTTACCTGTTTATTTGGCCAAAACAGTGAACATACATTTTTGTTCTCTCTGCCTGTGTATTATATTGTTTTCATAGTATGTTTATTTCGCCAAAACAGCTGTTTATGACACTTACGTAAGACAGGCTTTACGGCTCAGTTGGTAATAGCCCTGCCTTCTGCACCGTAGGCCGTGGGTTCGATCCCCACCGAGAACAAAGCTTTGTGTGGTGAACATAAGCGATTTATCAGCTATCTGGTTTCCATCGTACAAGCTTTGCTCAGTTTGGGGCTAGATAGTGTTGTGTGGATTGTCCATAATATTAATTTATCTAGCTCTTTACTTGGAAGTTCGTCTTAGAACTAATTCGTCACTAAGGGGCGTTACAATTGCTGACGTCATCGATTAGGTAGTTTTTTTAATAGGCGAGTTACTTATTCATCATTTGGAATTCCACCTTCTATTTTCTACATAATGATTGATTTATAATTTCATAACCTTTCAGAAGGCTTGGTAAAATTAGATACATATAATATATAACTTTTTTTGCACTAAAACAATAATTGCATCGTACATAAGCAAACATAATGCTAGAAAGCATTATATTTTTCTTCTTCTTTTATGTATGGCTTTTCAGCGAGGTGGTTGCCACGAATTTGCCAATGTCGAGTTTTTGTCGATGTCGAATTATAGATTTAAAACAAAAAGGGCGGACATCCGAGTATAAAAAGAGAGACTCTAACCCCCGAATACTGAAACGCAACTCAGATTTAAGCACGTCTCAAGCGACGAATTTTTGACAGATTTTCATTGAAAACTGTCAAATATTCGTCGCTTGAGACGTGCTTAAATCTGAGTTGCGTTTCAGTATTCGGGGGTAAGGCCCGTATTCTGAAACAGTGCTTAGGTCTGAGTCGAGCCTCAAGCACAGATTTTTGACACTTTTCAATGGAGAACTGTCATAAAATCTATGCTTGAGGCTCGACTCAGACTCAAGCGCTGTTTCGGAATACGGGCCTAAAACTTGATTCGTCAAAATGATCCATAAAAGTAGAGCATTATATTCCAGTTAACCGTGTAGTTTTGACATTCCTAACACCCGTTAAGATTGTCAAAATTAAAAAAAAACTGTTTTAGAATATTTGAACTAAGCAATAAGTAAAATAAGATAAAAAATCGGTTGTCTGTAAAGTCGGTTTACTGACGGTAGTGAACGTGACAGTCAGCGTTGCCAACTCAACAACAGTAAATGTCGCTGTCACGCTGGTGAAAAGTCGCTAGATATCGCTAAATGAGTAAAATTGAAAAAGTCGCTATAACTCGCTAGATTTTTTATCAATTAATTACTTTCTTGGGTTAAAAACTGGATTTTTTCACGCCATCAACTATTTTTTGCACTGGCAAGGACTGCTGAGTGCATTTTAAGTTCACTTTTTTCTTGTGTTTTTTGGTTTCAGCGTGTTTTTTTATGTCACTTATTTTGGCATAGAACTCGGTTTGACAGTAACGACACATACCTTTAATATCATTCCCTTGTACAGGAGCCAGCCATCCTCTACATTCAGGAGAATCTTCCCATTCCTTTTTATACTTTTGGCTATAAACTTTCTTCTTTACCGGTAATTCCATTATCGGTAACTCACTAAACACTAATAAAACACATAAGGTTATTTGTTTGAGACAAATGTTCGATTACGTTATTATTTCGCTAGCAAAGCAACAGACCATATCAGATTTCTTATAAGGAGTGAATGACGGATGAATAATAACAAAACCAAACATGAGAAAGGGATTCCCCTACTAGCACGATGATTGACGGTAGGTACTATACCTACCTATGCCTTTTAGTCATTCTTGAGTTGGCAACAGATTAAGCTAAATAAACAAAAACGGATCTTATTTCAATGGAATAGAGTACATATTAGTATGTACCTACAGAAGAAAACGATGGATATTCGTTTAATAAGTCAGTAATTATTTGATAAATACCACTATAAAAAAGTCGCTAAGAAAGTCGTTAAATTATTTTTGTCGCTAAAAGCCATCAAAATGTCGCTTTTCATGCGAAAATGTCGCTGAATCTAGTGACAAAGTCGCTAAGTTGGCAACGCTGGTGACAGTGACAACGTCATACAGCTGTCCACGCGGACGCATCGCTCACTCAAGTAGGAGAGTGACGGATGTCGAACGCTACCGAACGCGGAGGCCGATTGTGCCTCTTTGTCGCTCGTTCCGCACTCTCGCTTGCACTTCAAGCCTTAAATGGAACGCCTCAGAGCGAGGTAACGCCGCATGAGTCACGTGTTTTCGTGCGTGCAGCCGGTTCCATCGAATTATAAGACGTTGTCACGTTAAAAATAAATTTTACAAAATTTAATATTATTTAAAAGTATATCATTATTTAAAATTAATGTAGGAACCTGCCCAATGTAATCTTTGGACTTGCCTTTGACAAACCCCCTTAGTTGTATGGTCTTGCGTGAATATTGCATTATAATTTTAAAATCGTAAAAGATAGGAAACTATGTAATACTTGCTTGTTTGTATTTATTTATTCAAGTTGCGAGAAAAGCTGTTTGCGTCTGAAGGAAATTAGCTTTCAACTCAATAACTCCTACACAGTTTGTAGTACAGTCAGTGTCGAAAGTAGATTGGTATTTCTGGTTTGTAAAAATGATTTTCTTATCTTGTCACTGGTTCTTTAAAACCATGTATGGTGAAAGGATTTTAGGTGCGCCTCAAAGAGCACTTGACACCTAGTTTTCAAACTTTTAAGGTTTTACGACATGCCGGTTTCCTTACGATGTTTTCCTTCACCGTTGGAAAGTAGTGGCATAGTGCACATATTGGACAAAAAACTCATAAGTACATAATTCTGTATTTAAACCCACGACTTTAGGATCTGAAGGCGGGGCTGCTACTGCTAGGCCAACAGTGCTCTGTTGTAAAGTTTTAATATTTCTTAAATCTGTTACGTCTGTCACTATAGAATAAAGTTTTGAACTTTATTTGAATATCTGCTAAGCCATAACTAATTTGCAAACCAAAGTTGCCATAGTAGTTTTTAAACTACTATGGCAACTTAACACGGGTATTTATCGGAGTTGGGTTTTTTTTAAAGTTGCCGTAACTTTGACAAATTCTGAGAAAAAGGGAATTGAATAACGGAATTCTACTTTTGTTGCTGGCTGTACCAACAGGGCGTTGGCGCATCCCGCCCTTGCATAGGTCACTAAAATCGATAAGGCTTCACCTAGTAGTAATGAAATCATAGGGAAATTGAATTTGAGTGGAATTGCTCTCGAAAATAGAGCACTTTCAGTCCAATTAGTTCCGGCCCTCCCACCTGACAAAGTGGTAGTAGAAGTACGAGACTATTGGCCGTATGCAGAAACAATGCAAGTCAACAATGCAAGTTTTTTTTTAATATTATGAACAATCCTCTCTCCGACTGGCTCTTGACTGACCTCTCAGCTCAGCTGGTAGTAGCTCTGCCTTCTGAGCCGTAGGTTGTGGGTTCGAACCCCACCGAGAAAAAATATTTGTGTGGTGAACACAGATGTTTGTACTCTTTGTAGGTAGGTAGGTTACTCGCTAACACGTTTACACTCATCGGTAAAGGTTCTACTAAAAGGGAGATTTTACACTGAACTATTTTTAGTTCTAGGGAAGGTTTTCCTTTCAAAGGAAAATTTTACTGAGAATGTGAGCTTTGCACCCATAGAATTCTCGGGAATTTAATATTTAAGCTCTAATAAAGTTTTCATTTACGAAGCAGCGAAACCGCTAGAATTTCCGAGACTTGAACTTTGTGCAGCTCTAAAGCTCTGCAGCTGAAAAGCATTGAAGCTCTTCTTCAAAAGATTTTAAAATCTAGATACGAGTATAGATTTTCTTTTTATAACGCTTTTATTAGTTTCACCTGTATGTATGTATGTATGTATGTATGTATGTATGTATGTATGTATGTATGTATGTATGTAACCGACCCCTTTGAGCTCGATTTTGTCCTACTTTGAACGATCAGATTTGATTCAAACTTTGCACACCTGTCAAAGGTCGATGACAATGCAATAATATGAAAAAAAAAATAAAAAAAAATGAAAAGAAATAAAAAAAAAAAAAAAAAACCTACTTTGAACGATCAGATTTGATTCAAACTTTGCACACCTGTCAAAGGTGTTGGATCTTTAGTAAACACTCATTATGTAATGTATGTCACTGTCATTGTGACAAGCACTGCCGGTAGGCTGTCTCGCTCTCGGGCTGTGCCCCGTCTTTTTCTCTGCCCTAACCTCTACTGTACGGTGTGTGTCGATTCCAAATATAATTAATACGAGTTTATTCTATTACAAACAACTCTTTTATTGCCAAAACCCATCAGGTTATGGGCCATTGCATTTTTCATAAGGATTTTGGCGTATTTGGGAGTACTTTTATCCTATTCAAAGTACATAACCGCACCGGCCGGCGAAACTGCGCACGCGGCAATCATGGCTACCACGATGTCGATCGGAATTCCTGTCGAGAAACTCAAAGGTTTGGAAGATTATAACCATTGGAAGTTTATGCTGAAAATGATCCTCATGCACGAAGATCTTTACGATTGCATCAAGGACGATAAGGACGAGGGATGCTGCAAGGATGAGAAGAAAAGACAAAAGGCGTTGGCAAAAATTTGTTTGTCAGTTGGCCCATCTGCACTGCCACATGTACGCAATGCAACGACGCCATACGAAGCCTGGACTAATCTTCAAAGTGCCTATGAAGACAAAGGATTGTGCAGGAGATTAGGATTATTAAGATCACTATTCGGTGTGAAGCTATGTGAAACAGAAACCATGCAGAGCTACCTGACAAAAATAACAGAGCTCGGGCAACAGTTGTCTGACATTGGATCCGGTTTGGACGATGAATTTTTAGCTGTTATTATGCTTAGCGGCTTAACGGTGGATTTTGACCCTCTAATCATGGCGTTGGAGAACTCTAATGTAAAATTGTCAAGTGATGCGGTCAAGTCTAAGTTATTGCAAGAGCAGCAAAGGCGAGATGACAAAGAACAGAGCGGGATCAATGCGTTAGCTACAAGAAAATACACTAAGGGTGTATGCTTCAAATGTAAAAAGCCTGGACATCTGAAGAAGGATTGCACAAGTAATATGAGGACGGGACCAAAGAAGAACATGGTGCAAAAGCCCAACGAAAAGGCTACACCAGAGAACTCTTTGTTGACAGCATTAAGTGTTAACCTACAGGGAAATGCTTGGTACATCGACTCCGGGGCTACCCATCATATGTGTAATGACAAACGGTTGATGAACAATTTTTTTTATACTAAATCGCTTGAAGTGAATGTGGCTAATGGAGACAAGGTGACTACTGAGGGACATGGCAGTGTTGAGGTGCATTTGAGCAACGGGTTAAAGACTATAAGTGACGTTTACTATATTCCTAAACTTTCTGTGAATTTATTATCAGTCAGTGAATTAAGTAGGAAAGGTTATAGTGTAATTTTCAGTACTACAGGTTGTAAAATCATGAACAATAGTGAGATTATAGCTACTGGAACATGTAATAATGGCGTCTATGAGTTAGATATTATTCAAAGTGTAAACAGTAAGTGTAGTAGTCAATTACAGGAGTCAGGAATAGTCATGAACTCGGTGTGTGCGGAGAGTGAGGTCAGTGGGCTGTCGGGGGACAGGCCGGATGTTGCGCTGGTATCTGCGCAGGGACCTCATGCACAGGAGCTGTGGCACAAGCGGCTCGCCCACCTCAATGGGCGGAGTATGAATCTTATGAAAAATGGTCTAGTAACAGGTATGGATTTTAAAAATACACTATTCAATCCATGTACAGCTTGTGTTAAAGGTAAACAAACTAGGTTACCATTTCCAAAGAAAAGTCAAAGTAGGTCCACTGAGGTTTTAGGGTTGGTACACACAGATGTTTGTGGACCCATGCAGTCATCTTCCTTCAGTGGGGCGCGTTACTTTGTAACATTTATAGATGACTACACTAGGAAAACATTTGTCTATTTTCTGCAAAGAAAAAGTGAAGTTTTTGAAAAGTTTAAATTATTTAAAACATATGCAGAAAATGAAACAAACAAGAAAATAAAGATTTTGAGAAGTGATAATGGAGGTGAATATGTTTCTCTCACATTTCAGGAATATTTGAAGCACAGTGGGATAAAACATCAGACTACAATCCCACATTGTAGTGAGCAGAATGGTGTAGCAGAGAGAGCAAACCGAACCATCATGGACAAGGCTCGCTGCATGCTCCAGGAGGCTGGTTTGGAGAAGCGGTATTGGGCTGAAGCTGCTAACACAGCCATTTACCTGAAGAACCGATCCCCAACGAAGGCTGTCATGGGAGCAACACCTGAACAAAAATGGACATCTGAAAAGGTGAATGTTTCTCACTTACGTGTTTTTGGTTGTGTAGCTTATGCCATTGATGAGAATGCTAAGAAGTTGGATGCTAGGAGCAAAAAGTATATCTTTGTAGGATATTGTGATGATAGCAAAGGATACAGGCTGATAGATCCCTCTTGTCCTAAGAAGTGCATTAAGGCAAGGCATGTAGCGTTCATGGAAAACCAATTCTTGAATAAAAATGTGTCAAATGATGAAGCTCGTATAAATCAAGACACAGTAGTGTTCTTGGATCCATCTTGTTCAACAAGTTCTGTGGATAGTACTGTAAAGCCTAATTTAGTACAATTACCAACAGACACAGACTCATTATCTCCACAATCAGTTATATCAATAGATGATGATTCACTATCTGATGGCACATCACCAAATACTCGCAGACAAACAATATTAGGTCTGAATAGATCAGAGGATTCGGTTGTGACAGATGATTCTGCCGATGAAACTTACATTCCAGGTCGATCAAGCATGGACTCGCAGGACTCCTTCATGTCAATTGAAGGGGACACATTGGAGTATGCTGGGCTAACAGAGATTGGTGAGGAGGACCTGCCTGGAACAGTGGAGGAGGCACTGAGCAGCAGTGAATCACAGCAATGGAAAGAAGCTATACAAGATGAGTATGATTCTTTCATGACCAACAAATGTTGGACTCCAGTAGATTTGCCTGCAGGACAAAAGCCAGTTAAATGTAAATGGGTTTTTACCAAAAAGAGAGGCCTAAATGGGGAAATATTGAAATATAAGGCTCGTCTAGTGGCAAAAGGTTTTACCCAAAAATATGGCATAGATTATCATGAAACATTTTCTCCAGTTGTCCGATACTCAACTATAAGGATAATGTTAGCCCTAGCAGCTCAAAATGATATGGTGGTCGAGCATCTCGACGTCAAAACGGCATTTTTGAATGGCTATTTGGAAGAAAATGTATACATGGAACAACCAGAAGGATTCATCATAGACAAGAACAAAAAGAAAGTATATAAGCTAAATAAAGCAATTTACGGTTTGAAACAATCCGCTAAAGCATGGTATGAGAGAATAAATGATGTCTTATCCAATAAATTGCATTTTAGAAGGCTGTCTTCAGAACCATGTGTTTATATATACAATGATGATGATGAAATTATGTTCATTGCTTTATATGTAGATGACATAATGCTATTTTCTTCAAAAACATCCCAGAAAAGGAAATTTATTAAAGAAAAGTTAATGAAGCAATTTGAAATGAAAGATTTAGGACCAGCTCATCAAATTTTAGGAATGAAAATTACTAGATTAACTGATGGAAGCTACACTTTAGATCAATCTAGCTACATAAGAAAAATAGTAGATAAATTTAAGATGGCAGATTGTAAAGAAGCAAAGACTCCAATGGAAGTTGGATTAAAGTTACAAAGGGAAGAAAATATGAATTGTAACTTTGATTACAGAAGTCTTATCGGATGCCTAATGTATTTAGCAGTATGCTCACGGCCGGATATCGCTCATAGTGTAAGCTATCTAAGCCAGTTCAATAACTGCTACGGCGAGAGCCATTGGAAAGCTGCGAAAAGAGTACTGAGGTACATCAAGGGAACTTCTAAATATTTTCTAATTTTTCAAAAAGGTAATTTGGAAATTACAGGTTTTACTGATGCTGACTGGGGTGGAGACCAGATTGATCGCAGATCCTACACAGGGTATGTTTTCTGCCTTGGTAAATCAATTATATCCTGGGAAAGTCGCAAGCAGCGCACTGTTGCACTCTCCAGTACTGAGGCCGAGTACATGGCGATTTCTGACTCTTGTAAAGAAGCTATGTTTTTGCAAACATTTGTAAAAGAATGTAGTGGTAGTGTATGTACGATTAATTTGTTTAATGACAATCAATCTGCGCAAAAGTTGTGTACTAATTTTGTATCGCATTCACGAACAAAGCATATTGATATTAGGCACCATTATATAAGAGAATTGATAAATAGGAAACTCATTAATTTAAGTTATCTTTCAACTGAAGAAATGCTTGCTGATGTACTTACAAAGTCTCTATCATGTGAAAAACATTCAAAGTTTGTATCTAAATTAATGAAAAACATAGTATAGGTAAGCTATTAAGTAAAAATAGGAGTAGGTAGACAAGTAGTAAAATACCACCTTGTACTTAAGATTTGAATAATAAATCTGTATCTTTATTAGGTATGTAAGTTAGATATTTAATATCCTGTTTTCTAAGGCCTAGTAAGTTAGGTGTGTAATGTATTGTTTGGAAAGTACATAATGTATTTTTTTAAGGCCTAGTAAATTAGGTGTATAATGTATTGTTTGGAAAGTACATAATGTATTGTTTAAGGCCTAGTGTTGGATCTTTAGTAAACACTCATTATGTAATGTATGTCACTGTCATTGTGACAAGCACTGCCGGTAGGCTGTCTCGCTCTCGGGCTGTGCCCCGTCTCTTTCTCTGCTCTAACCTCTACTGTACGGTGTGTGTCGATTCCAAATATAATTAATACGAGTTTATTCTATTACAAACAACTCTTTTATTGCCAAAACCCATCAAAAGGTCGATGACAATGCAATAATATGAAAAAAAAAAAAAAAAAAAACAACTTTGAACGATCAGATTTGATTCAAACTTTGCACACCTGTCAAAGGTCGATGACAATGCAATAATATGAAAAAAAAAAATATGAAAAAATAAAAACAACTAAAAAGTAAAAAATAAATTATAGTTTAAAAAACTAAAAAAAAAACGCTTTTATAACTAATTGAACTAAAAAGTTAAAAATAAAACTGTAATAATCAATTGAAAATTTATATTATTGTACAAAAAGCGTGGGGGGCTTGATTTTGATTGTTGTAAATATTTTATCAATAGTTTATTATATCTGAAGTTATTATAAAAAGCACCCCACGTTTTTTGTACAATAATATAAGTTTTCAATTGATTATTACAGTTTTATTTTTAACTTTTTAGTTCAATTAGTTATAAAAGCGTTTTTTTTTTAGTTTTTTAAACTATAATTTATTATAACGCTCTTATCAGCTTTACCTGTATGTATGTATGTATGTAACCGACCTCTTTGAGCTCGATTTTGTCCTACTTTGAACGATCAGATTTGATTCAAACTTTGCACACCTGTCAAAGATCGATGACAATGCAATAATATGAAAAAAAAAGTAAAAAAAAATGAAAAAATTGGTAAAAAAAAATTTTGTTTAAAAAACTAAAAACAAACGCTTTTAAAACTAATTAAACTAAAAAGTTAAAAATAAAACTGTAATAATCAATTGAAAAATTTATATTTTTATACAATAGTTTGTTATATTATCTGAAGTTATTATTAAAAGCACCCAACGCTTTTTTGTACAATAATATAAATTTTTCAATTGATTATTACAGTTTTATTTTTAACTTTTTAGTTCAATTAGTTATAAAAGCGTTTGTTTTTAGTTTTTTAAACTAATATTTATTCTCTTCCTTCTCGTTAATCAAGCCGATGAAAGTGGAATTCACTTAAAACCTAATTTACTATTAACTATCAATCGAGTTGATTGTTTTTTTTCGTGTTTTGAAACGTTTATTATATTATCATCATCATCATCCGCAGCCCGACTCAGCTCGCCGAGCCGATCGCTAACAAGTTAAATATTTTATTAGACATCATTTTCGCGTTTATAACTTTTTAGTGGCTCGCTCCGAACTGAGATCTCTTGAGATTCGGGCGGTGCATCGATTTGTTGAACCGTGTACCTCATGAATTTCAGCAGAGTTCTTTGGCCGATGTTCGACTAACACTCTATCCGCTCTCTACATCCTACATCCCATCCCACACCATCTCTACACTCTCTACATCCCAAACAATCTCATGAAATCGCATAAACACCTTGAAAGTTATCCGGCAACTAATACAAACAAATGCTTATTCGTCCAATTTAAATCTCGTTTGCTTCAACTTAGGTACATTTTATTGTACCTCCTTTCTTACGCGGGGGATAAGGCTTCGCTTCCAACAATCACGACAGATTTCATGATATTTATCAATGTAACAACACTCTCGCATAACATTGGATCGATCGTGCAATTCGCACTAAAAGCTCTCTGTATCCACCGCCCTAGCCAGAGGGATACCCGATAATTGCCTAGACGGGACAGGTATTATAGGTAAACGTCAATATTCGCTACCGTGGCAACGGGAAAAGCAGATAGATACCTAGTCAGTTTTCACTGTGATAGTGTAGCATTTAGTACCCACACTCAATGGGCATTCAATTTTGATTCTTTTATTGCATTATTTTGATAGCGATATATATCATGGCGGGTTGTTCAAGACTATTTTTTACACAATTTCTATGCAGTGAACTATGAATTGTGGCATATCATTTAAAAGGTAATTTTGGTAGCCTTTAAAAAATATGTCGAAGATTTAAAATTAGTTAAATTTCCTACGAAAAAAATAAACGCTGGTGACACGACCTAGATATTGGTCTTGATGAAGCAATTCCAGTTTAAAGCTTTCAGGTGTAGTTATAGCCGGACTCGTTTCAGATTATAAAAAAGCAGCCAAGTGCGAGTCGGACTCGCCCATGAAGGGTTCCGTAGCATCAAGTAACATAATATACAGAAAATAAACAGGAAACAGGTTCTTGTAGTTCGTCGAAAGGTAAATTGCGGTTTACGATTTATGACGTATAAAAAAAAAACTACTGGCTAGATCTCGTTCAAACCAAATATCGTTGAAAGTTTGCATAGTAATGTACAACATATATTTTTTTTAGTTTTATCATTCCCTTATTTTAGAAGTTAGAGGGGGGGGGGACCAACTTTTTTCAACTTTGGAAGTGTCTCTCGCGCAAACTATTCAGTTTAGAAAAAAACGATATTAGAAACCTCAACATCATTTTTGAAGACCTATTCATAGATACCCCACACGTATGGGTTCGACGAAAAAATTTTTTTTGAGTTGCAGTTTGAAGTATGGGGACCCCCAAAATTTATAGTTTTTTTTCTATTTTTGTGTAAAAATCTTAATGCGGTTTACAGAATACATCTACTCGCCAAGTTTCATCAGTGTAGCTCTTATGGTTTCGGAGAAAAATGGCTGTGACACGGTCGGACAGACAGACAGACAGACAGACAGACAGACAGACAGACAGACAGACAGACATGACGAATCTATAAGGGTTCCGTTTTTGCCATTTGGCTACGGAACCCTAAAAAAGATAGTTCAGGATCATACTTTTTTACGCGGGTGTATAAAACAGTATCACGTATATTAGTGACTAGCTGGGGATTTAAAGATTCTCGGTCTGATGTATGATGTAGTTATCTGAAAGGCAATAATTTGGTGATAGTCCTCAATCGAATACTCCACAAACGCGTACATAATTGAATACAACTGTAAATAACCCGAGGTCATGACTGATACCGCAGAATAATAATCAGTTGATACCATCACCTTATCAATATCGTATTGGCACAGTCAAAGGGTAATTGTGACCTAAATATTAGCCTTCGGGAACTTGCGAATTGATATTACGCCGTGTAATTGCCTATTTACGCGTTGGCTCAATAAGAGCTTTATACAATTTGCGTTGGTATGACTTTGCGTGACGCCCTAGTCAATTGAACCGATTTAGATTTAGAGATTTCATCCTTATAATTGACCCTAACGATCGATGCAATAAAAGTACAGGGTAATTTTTTTTCAGATTTTAGCCGGTTCGATTCCCGAGTGTGGGAGAAGAGAATTTTCGAAAATCTTTGAATGCAGTTTGCTTTCTATTCAAAAATAAAGGAATGTTTCCTTTGAGTAAAATTTTCTATCTGCAGTATTAAGAGTACTTTCCCTCCAGGTGGCATTACAAAATTCCACCCTGTAGTAGCGAGTGCCTCTATATAGGTCTTCCGATTAGCATTATAGGTTCTTAGGTTCCTTTTTATGCCGAAAAGTTAGAGGGAACGGGTAAAAAAGCCGCGGGAATACGCGGGTAGCCGCTAGTAATTAACCTTTTTCAAAAGAAGTCCAAATCACGAATCTCCGAAATTTGGTAAGATTGACGATTTTTTAAAAGCCGCACCTCAAGAGTTGAACAAAGTTTTCTTTGAAGAGAGTGGAGGAGCGATTCACAAACGTTATTTTTTTTATCGTTTTTGTTTTAAGCGGGGGTGCCAAAGTTTGTAGGGAAATAACTTCACATCAAAGAAGTTTTGCAGGATTCCACAACTTTAAGGGGGGTTATTTGTTATTTTAGAATATTGAAGGGGCGATGCAGAACCGATAACCGCTAGAGAATAAAGCTGTAGGTTCTAGAATAGCGGCGATGAACTGACTACGCCGAAGTGAAAGTTGTGGGTCGGATCAGCTCCATTGCAAAAAGGCTCAAAACGTGTCTCCTTGTAATCTATATAGGCTCTTAATGATAAAAACTTGTTCACTAGCTATTTCTGTTGGAATAAAAAAAGATAAATGTACATTAGATTCAAACATTTTATATTCAAGTATGTACACAGACTAAAATACGGTAAAACTAAAGTATGATTGTTTCTTCCAAAGATAAAACTCTTCTTTCAGACCAACTTGAGTTTATTGCATAATAGTGTTAGCCAGCTTACTTTTATTACATAAATATTGTATTGAAACACGACCTTGTGCTGAATGCAAGCGCGCCCTGAAGGTGCCTGAAGGCATATTCATGACTCGATATTGACATGCGCTTTGCATTTATAGCGCTTACGTAACTACCTAACTTCAGGCAGGTACACACATCTAGGCGACAATCCTACCTAGAGTTCATGATCGATATCTCCATGAATAAATATAGTTAATGATATTTTTAGCACAAGCCCCGATAATACTAAAGCTTTCCCGCCTTTGCAGGGTTCCGACGAGCAACTTTACTGTGAACGACGTGCGCATGTGCGTCGGCTCCCGCCGGCTTCTCGATGTTATGGACGTGAACACGCAGAAGAATATAGAAATGACAATGAAGGTAAGACACGTCCGCTCCCAGCGAGGCACTTTCGCCGAATGGTCAGTCAAACAAAACTGTGGAACGCTGCGCGCGCTTCGCTCCGAGTCCGGATGCCGTAATAGAATCGAGAAACCTAGGTTTGTTTTTGTTTGTGCCGGCTACCCTTCTCTAGCGAACGCCGGAAGCTTTCTAAGTGTAGCGCGCATGCGCGGACTGCGTCTAAACTGAAACATCGAGAAATTCTTCGCTCTGAGACATGACCTCCTCTCCTACATCGCCGCAGCGTAATGCCGGCAAAAGTTCATGGTTCGGTGGCGACAGCATCGCGCATGTGCGGCGCCATCGCTTACGTGTTCCTTCTCGTAGGTACAAGTACCTTGGATTTTATTTAAACGCAACGACCAACAACACGACTGCCGCGCCTGAAGCGCCTCTGCCGACTGAGAGAACAACCATAGATAATGAACGGCACATGCTCTACCAAACACTACATCGAGTCGTAGTTCCTTTATCTTATACGTCACGTAATATTTCTTTGGATATTATTTTCCTAACAGCCTAAGGCGAAGTGCTGTAACGTCATTTTGAGCAGTCTGATGTGGCTGCTCGTTAGTTGCATCACTTCCGGTTCTGATAAGGACGCTTTTGCAGATTGTTGCTAGTTATTGTTTACGACCTGTAAACTGAAACTGCTTTCATGCAATGCTCTGCGACCATCAACTTGAGGCATACAAGCGTTAAAGCCTCAGCCTGCAATTTATTTTTATAACATAGCAATGCTGTTTGGCGGCAAAATTAATTTAGATGGTGGTGGTAGAACTTCCTTGGACTTTCAAAAAGAAAAGAGCCTACTTCTTACAATGCTCTCATATTTCTCATAGCATTTTGGGAAATGTAGTCGGAAACTGCATGATATTTTACCACCATTGAACTGGCAGACGAACGGCTCAGTACCAACCAAAACTGCTTAGCATACCACCCATTCACACTAAGCGTTTTGGCTCTACCTTCATTATGCCACCTCCAGGGAATGGAACTCATTGCCGTCTGCTGTTTTTCCTGATCACTACAATCTGGGCCTCTTCAAGGCAAGAAAGAATAGATGTCTTCTAGACTATCTTACTCCATCGTCAACTACGTCGTCGCTTACCATCGAGTGAGATTGTTGCCAAAGAATGGTCTTTAAAAAAAAAAAGCAGCCAAGTGCGAGTCGGACTCGCCCATGAAGGGTTCCTAGCATCAATTAACATAATATAAAGGTTTTTGTAGTTCGACGAAAGGTAAAATGCGGTTTACGATTTATGACGTATAAAAAAAAAACTACTGACTAGATCTCGTTCAAACCAAATATCGTTGAAAGTTTGCATAGTAATGTACAACATATATTTTTTTAGTTTTATCATTCTCTTATTTTAGAAGTTAGAGGGGGGGGGACCAACTTTTTTCCACTTTGGAAGTGTCTCTCGCGCAAACTATTCAGTTTAGAAAAAAACGATTTTAAAAACCTCAACATCATTTTTGAAGACCTATTTATAGATACCCCACACGTATGGGTTCGATGAAAAAAATTTTTTTTAGTTTCAGTTTCAAGTATGGGGACCTCCAATATTTATAGTTTTTTTTCTATTTTTGCATAAAAACCTTAATGCGGTTCACAGAATACATCTACTCACCAAGTTTCATTAGTCTAGCTCTTATGGTTTCGGAGAAAAATGGCTGTGACACTTCCGGACAGACAGACAGACAGACAGACAGACAGACAGACAGACATGACGAATCTATAAGGGTTCCGTTTTTGCCATTTGGCTACGGAACCCTAAAAAATACGTAAAAAACATTTCCCTTGTCACTTTTAATCACTAGCGGACGCCCGCGGCTTCGCTCGCCCATTTGCCGTTACGCCCCGTTGATTTTTCTTTTAAAAGTTTTTCCTCTTTTTCTCCGCTTAGGGAAATCATTTTCCAATTTCCTTTCTTAGTGCACCCTTATCCTATAAAAGAAACATACCCTTCAAGTTTCATGCTTCTAGGACTTACGGCTTAGGCTGAGCGTTGATTGTCAGTCAGTCAGTCAGTAACGTAAGAGTTTTATATATTTAGATTAGTCATCATAACAGGAACGTAGTAAATCCATGACAGGAACAAATGTCGATAATAACTTATTAAATTTGCGTACCAACAGGAAAACTTTGCTTGCCACGTGTTCTTAGCTTGTATTGTCCAATATAATCTAAAAATGCTGATCCGTTTGGACAACGTGACTTCCCTGAATGCCGAAATGAGTTTGAAACTCAATGCGCATGTCTGCAATTTCTAAAGGGTGGCTTTCTCAGTACCGACTTAGGTTAAGACTGGGATGGACGTTTACAAACTCTGAGTAGGTATTGGCGCATTTTATTGCGCAACTTTCATTTATATTTAATTGAGAGCAATGGGGGTATAGTGGTAGGCTTAGTCAGATCCGCACGTATTGGCCATTTCTTTCCTGTGGATAAGGCTGACTGAGCTATCAGGATGGTATAGATGCTAGGCAAGGCTATTCCATCTAAAATCTTAACCCAGGCATAAGTACTGTTGTATAACTATGCTGATGATTTGCATTGATGGGGCCGTACCCAAAGAAAAATTCAAATTCGTTAAAAGCTACGGAGCTTATGTCGGCTTATGTGAATTTTTCTTTGTTAGATGTTGCATTTTTTGTTTTTCGGGGGTATGTGCCTGGTAAGGTTATCGGGTAATTTCAGTAATATAGTAATAGTAAAATATTGTAGAACCTTCAAAAAAGACTCGCAGGTTCATGCTTGAAGCTTTTTAAAGCTAGCACACACTTTATGATTACTTCTGCGCCATCAACATAATAGTCCAGTAAATCCAGTAATAAGTCCAGCAGTGGACTAAGCTTACCTATAGCATAGGTCTCTCCTGTATTTGGGGGAGTTTGCTGTACAACACGCTTGATGCAGACAGATTGATGACCGCAGTATAGGTCATACAAGTAAAGTTTATAAAACTTGTGAAACCGCTTCTTGGTTAAACTGCTGAACCGATTTTGATGAAATTTCTATGGGACCAATGTGGAAGTATTAAGACCTTTCAGATAAAAAATAAATTCAAATCGGTTCATAAATGCCGATTTTATGCGATAACAAACAAAAAATATAGCCGAATTGAGAACCTCCTCCTTTTTTTGAAGTCTGTTAAAAATGCTACTTAACCTACACCTTAATAGGTGTATGGGTGAAAGTTTGGTCTTGAAAGACGATAAAATAATTATGAAATAGATGTAAGGATGCCAGCTTTCTGTTTAAAAAATTTGAAAGACGTTATAAGTAATTATGAAATTTTAATTTAATAAGTCCATTCCACAAAAGGTTGGTAGAGATCGCAATTTCACGATAAAACCGTCCATCGTGTAATATAAAATAAATAAATAAATAAGCCATTTATTTCCAAAGGAAGGGTAGATACTTAATTCTAATTTTACATCTAAACATTTATATACAACTTACATACTAACACTTCTTTTGGGCACCCAAAAATGGGTGTAGGCCTCCTCCATGCGCTTCCATTCATAGCGGTCCTGTGCCACTCGCGTCCATGCGGGTCCCGCCACCTCTACCACATCGTCGAACCACCTTTTCTTAGGTCGACCTCGTGCGCGTGCCGCATCTCGTGGGTACCAATGCAGGATCCGCTCGCTCCACCTGCCATCAAGTGCTCTGGACACGTGACCCGCCCACTTCCACTTCAGCTTACAGAGCATGCTTACTGCGTCTGTAACTTTCGTGATGTCTCTTATGGTCTCGCCCCTGACTCTATCGTGTAATATACTTACATTTATTTATGTACATACTCTTTTATCTAAAATCCAATCTTTATCTTTACTGTCCGATCTTTACTACTACGGAAACGGGCGGAAATACAACTCAAATTTCTTTCGCAGGACTGGCAACGCTATTATGACGATCCGAACAAGGAACGTCTCCTGAACGTCATCTCTCTAGAGTTCTCTCACACGCGCCTTGAGAACTACGTGCAAGCACCTCGCATCGTGCGTATGATCGACTGGGTGGAAACAGTGTGGCCGAGGCATTTAAAAGATCAGCAGGTAAGAACACAAAATAGGCTCATGACTGAGGGTCAATGAGGATTTACAGGGAGGGTAGGCAGAGGCAACGAATCTACGACGAAAACCAGTACGATTACAATTTTTGATTTTAACCACTGAATTTTTGCAACGATTTCAAACTCTTGTACCTGAGTCTAGTAGTGCACGAAAGAAGCCTCTTTAAGGCGTACTTATAGTCCTTTCACCACACTAGTTCTAAAAAACCAGTGACAAAGAAGAGAAGAGTTTATAACTTTTAATTTCGACCACTGAATATTTGCAACGAGATCAAAATCTCAATAAGCCGGTTATTCGCCAGCTGCCCAGTCCGAATTCGAACAGACTCACCCCCTTTACAATTGCTTTTGTTGTGTAGTGATAGTGAGTGACGGACTATACGAAAGAAGGGGCTATATTCATGGTCATCCTTCAAATTGTTTTCGAAAATTATGCATAGTGATCTCTCAATTACAGATAAATAAAAAAACAGCAAATGTGATACTTATGTAGGGTACGCTTTAAAAGAGTATTTTAGAAAAAGTTTATTCAGACTTGCACGTCTGAATGCCACGTGTGACGCCACAATTTTCTTTTTATACAACTAACTGATGGAAAAAGCATTTGTACCACTTGATGATAAGTGGTAACCATTGCCTCGTAGGTCACGCTCATCAGGACTGTGCCCTACGATGCACTGCCCTGCGTCCATCAACTTGAGGCATACAGACAGATGTTTAGCCTCACGTGCCAGTAATTTC
Source organism: Thera britannica (assembly GCA_939531255.2). Classification (NCBI taxonomy): domain Eukaryota; kingdom Metazoa; phylum Arthropoda; class Insecta; order Lepidoptera; family Geometridae; genus Thera; species Thera britannica. The sequence goes on along the minus strand of OW618039.2, from coordinate 6,246,147 downwards.
ACCGGCACCGACACCCTTCAAATCGAAACATAGCAATGCTGCTTCACGGCAGAAAAAGGCATGGTGGTATTGCTCCCCTCTGGGACGAGCCCTCTTAACGAGGACGAGGACTCTTCTACTAAAATTGTTTGTTCCAGGTGGAGGCAACCAACGCTCTGGATGACATGATGTATCCAAAGGTACAGAAGTACTGTCTGATGTCAGTGAAAGGATGCTACACAGACTTCCACATTGATTTCGGTGGCACCTCCGTGTGGTATCATATTCTGAGAGGTAATTATGATTTTTCGCTCTAGGTAATTAAAATGAAGTGAATTCACGTTGAATTTCGCGCGCCATTTTTTTTTTGTATGTTAATAGGTATATAATGTGTATTAGGCAATACCTATACCAAATTATTTCTGACTTGTAATATGCTTACCAAATAAATGATTATTGATTATTATTATTATTATTTTTTGCATTTTGTAATTTCCTCGCTGAGAAGTGGCATGAAGAGTTACGTGTTGCTCTCGAGTGCAAAGAATTTTCAGCTCGTGCTCTTTTGATTCCCTCGCTAACGCTTAATTTTAGAACCCTTAGCTTGCTCGGTCATCAAAATTGAGTTAAAAAGCAACGTTGCACTCTGTCATAATAAACTAGCGGCCTGTCCCGGCTTCGCACGGGTGGACATTTATTTTTTAAAAACATAAATATAGCCTATGTTACTCAGGGTGAATGTAGCTTTCCAATGGACAAATAATTTTTGAAATCGGCACAGTAGTTTCTGAGTTTATTCATTACAAACATACAAATCTTTCCTCTTCATATAATGTTATAACTATTATTTTCTAGGTGCCAAGGTATTTTGGCTGATACCACCAACTGAAAAGAACTTGGTGCTGTATGAGAAGTGGGTGCTTTCTGGAAAGCAATCTGACGTTTTCTTCGGAGACACCGTCGAAAAGTGCATCCGAGTTCATGTAAGTTTGTAGAAAAAGTCTCTTACAGTATAATTATACCTACTTACTTTTAACTTTTTACAGTATTACTTTTGACTGGCTTCAGCTCAGTTGGTAGTAGCTCTGCCTCTGAGCCGTAGGTCGTGGGTTCGATCCCCACCGAAAGCAAATATTTGTGCGGTTAACGTAGGTATTTGTTCTCTGTCTGGGTGTTATATTGTATTAAGTAGGTATATGTATTTACAAAAAAAAAAGTATTTATGTCTTATATCAGCTCTCTGATTCCCATAGTACAAGCTCTGCTTAGTTTGGGGCTAGATAGTGTTGTGTGGATTGTCTGCATTATTATACGCCAGGTGCGTTTTTAATACTATTCAAAGTAAATTCATTGACATTTAGTTATTAACTATCTGGATGTAGGTTTTTTCAACCCTATTGTGCTAACGACTTTTCTTGTTAGTTTTTATACTTTTTTATATAATTTATTCTGTGCCTACGAATGAACACAGAATGGCCTACGCTACGATGCCTTCAACAGTTATTTTTATTTTGAGGGAATCGCTCAACATCAGTCAGTCCCCTCGTTTTTAACAGACTTTAAATAGAAAAGAGAATTCTCAATTTGGTTATTGTATATTTTTTAAATGTTTGTAACGCAAAGTTTCGTTATTTATGCATCGATTTTGTTAAGTCTTTTTTTATTTGGAAGGTTATACTTCCATATTGGTCCCATAGTTCATTAAATTCGGTTTAGCAGTTTAGCTATGAAGACGGTTTCGCAAGTTTTTTTAACTTATATTATCTACTATAAAAATTTCATCCTGCTCTGCTTATAAAGGTTTCTTCTTCCACTCGCTTCTATCATTCGTCATCTCTGTACTCACTTTTTTCTTACTCAAGTCATCATTCACAGTCCTTCCATCTTTTATTTGGGCTGCCAAATGACAAAAAAACAGCACTGTTCATAAAAATGCCCCTGTCATAGTTGTAAACATTTCTGTGTTGTGGGAAGAGCAAAAAAATGCGCGAGAATTTATGCACTTACCTGTTTACTTTTTTTACAGCTGCAAGCGAGCTATACATTCTTTATTCCTACGGGATGGATCCATGCAGTGTACACGCCTAGCGATTCGCTTGTGTTCGGCGGGAACTTTCTGCATCAGTTCGGTATTGAAAAACAACTGAAGATAGCACAGGTTGAAGATGTTACAAAGGTAAGTTACTTCCTTCGTTTGTAATGACTAATCTTGGAGGATAGCTTTTTGGGAATGCCAAAAGTATTCAAACTTGAATCTTATTAGAAAATGAGATGTTTAATGTAATTATGGAGCCCACGCCATTCTATTTACACCAATCTTACAGTTTAGTAATCTAGAGTTCGGTTCGTCGGAGACCGACATATAAAAATTCACAAAAAAATAAAAAATAAAAGCTAAAAGACTTAACACACATTTGAAATGTACTTTTTAAGTAGAAATGCTATGATATTGTTTTTAATAAGAGTAGTTTAAACTAAAAATTTGTCTATCTGTCTTCTAAATATATAAAACTATTACGTTACTGACTGACTGACTGACTGACAGACAATCAACGCGCAGCCTAAACTAATGGTCTTAGGAGTATGAACTTTGGAGGGTAGATACCTTGTGTATCTAATGTATGTGGGGTGCACTAAGAAAGGAATTCCCTCAAAACTCAACCCCTAAAGGTCTGCAGCGGGGGTTGAAGTTTGTATGGAAAAACCTCAACGCAAACGAAGTCGCGGGGGATTCCACTAGTATCTACATAAAATAGCCAGCAATAATAAGTGCTATTTCGTTCTAGGTTCCGCAAAAATTCCGTTACCCATTCTTCACTGAGATGCTATGGTATGTGCTGGATCGATACGTTGGCGCTTTGCTCGGTCGCACACATCTCATCATCGAGGGCCAGCCGCCGCCGCCGACGCCGCCGTTAGAGCACGTCCATTTGACACAGAACGAGCTGCATGGACTCAAGGTACACATAAAGAAAAAGAAGAAAGAACATTTTACACAACACACCGAACGGCTACATTGATAAACATAGAACTTAGATAGGCACAAAAATAAAAACAAGTATTAAAGCAGGTACTTATCTTAGACTTTACCCTAGCAAGCAAGCACTGGTGGTCTAGCGGCCCTTCCTTCCGATCCTAAGGTCGTGGGTTCGAATCCTGTCGTGTACCAATGAGTTTTTCTGACGAAAAATCTATGTGTACTATGCCAGTACCTTCAAACGGCGAAGGAAACGTGAGGAAACCGGCATGTCGTAGAACCTAAAAATTTTTAAAACATGTGTCAAAAGTTCTGTGTATACGAAAGAACCGCTTTCAAGCTTTTTAATTTTTTTTGGTGCTAGTAAGTGTTTGTCCACGATATTTATTTTCATTTATATCTTTTATTTGGTTTCCAGGCTATCGTGATGTACCTCCATCAGCTCCCAGCGGCCCGCAAGTCGGTCCCTGAGTTACTGTCGGACCCGATATCGTTGGTTAGAGACGTGCGAACCCTGGTGGAACAACACAGACATGATAAACAACATCACGCTGTTACCGGCATTGCGGTGCTCAAAGGTACAGCATATATTTATAATCTGACCAAATATTAGCACAAACTCCAATCAAATATTGGAATTTAGGTTTTACAATCGCCGAGCTTTAACGTGAAATTTCAAACGGACTATTGTTTTTTTTTACTTTATTAGTGTAAACAAACATTATCACAATACATTATGGCTAAAGTAAATGTTCATCATCATCATTAATTATCAGCCTGAAGAAATCCACTGCTGGACATAGGCCTCCCCAACACATTTCCAGGAAGAACGATTCTGAGCTCTTTCCATCAACAATGTCGTCGGGCCATCTGGTGGGTGGGCGCCCTACGTTTCCGATTCGGTGTCTTTCGATTCGTGGTCGCCATTCGAGAACCTTTATTCCCCAACGGTTGTAAGCCTAGAAGAACAGGCAACAAACTACGGCTCGGTGCCTACCGTTTTTTATATGATCCTTTTACAAATCTAAAATAACAGCAGTAAAGTTCCAAGGGCTTAAAAATGAACTTGTTTGTATTGTAGGACCAGACGAAGTGGTGACTACTGAGCGGCGTCAGTCGAGCGGTCGCGGCGGTCGCGGCGGGATCCATCGTGGAGGACCCGCGCGGCCCAGACCAGAGCACGCGAATGGAGCACCGAGGAGACGACGCACTAGGTATGATAGCCTTAAATATATTCTCGTAAACGGGAAAACCCCCAGTGACTCACATATGAGCCTAATATATATTCTCGTAAACGGGAAAACCCCCAGTGACTCACTTATGGAACTGCTGTACCCGAAGTCCGAGTTGTGCTACCACATTTCGTTACCAAATGTTGTTGTTTTCGCCCACGTGTCTCTGTCTTTTGTAGGGAGAAAAGATGAGACAGCAAAAATATGTTACGTAGGCAGAGTTGTTGTCTCATCATTTTTCCACGCAAAAGAGAGAGACACGTAGGTGAAACGAAAACAACATTTGGTAACGAAATGGTTGTAAATGCACTGGGACTTTGGGTACTGGAAGGGGAAGATCTCGGCGCATGTATCTCGATCAGATAACAGACGTTTTAGAGCAAGGCCAGTAGGCTTACCATGAGCTCTGTCTCTGGTTCTGGTCTTGAGTCTGTGTGAGTGTTGACTAAATTCTGCGTCAAAACGTCACACACTCATTATAATGCACTGGTGAGCACAGAACTCTTGGTAGGCCTACAGGTTAGGAGTACTATAAACCGACGAGCATGTATGATGAATGTTATGCGAGTGAATGAAGCGAAAGTATCGTAGCAAGTGGAAATCCGTAATCTCTGCCTACCCTACGTGTGTGGCTTTAAGTGTGTTGTCTGTTCTTGGTTGCTTGGAACGAGCACCTATTGAATCACAGGTGATGTATTCTAAGGCCCGTATTCTTAAACAGTGCTTAGGTCTGAGTCGAGCCTCAAGCACAGATTTTTGTCACTTTTCAATGGAGAATTGTCATAAAATCTATGCTTGACGCTCGACTCAGACTGAAGCGCTGTTTCGGAATACAGGCCTAAGTATGTGTTTACATAAAAAAGCTATCTGATTCCCATAGTATAAGCTCTGCTTAATTTTGGGCTAGATAGTGTTGTGTGGATTGTCCACAATATTTATTATATTAGTTTGATATAAATATGTTTTGCGATTGCAGGTGTAAGCGATGCGAGGCGTGTCAACGCACCGATTGCGGCGACTGCGTGTTTTGCCACGACATGGTCAAGTTTGGCGGACTCGGGCGCGCTAAGCAGACTTGCATTATGCGCCAATGTTTACAGGTACACACAATATCATAATCAGAATGAGAACTGCACGAGACACATTCCCTAATTATATTACAAAGATTTTGATGAGCAACGGGATATTTAACATGATTTAATTTTGTGAGTTTTCATGATATTCCGGCACAGTGGCATGCACCATGATCGCAAAAGAAATGGTATTGGCAGACAAATCTATCTACCCTGTTTCGCTTTCGACAAAAAACACTAACGTATCGGGACGTGTCATTGATGCCACACTTTTTGGTTGTTTGTGTATACATATTCGTATCACCGGGTTCCAGACTCCAGATAATTGGAAACCATCGTCGCGGTTGAAGCTCTTGTAGCACTTTTTAAATTAACGTGATCGTCATTTATATGGAAGAAACGGGTATTTATCGCGATTACCTTTATTATGAACGCGGGACATTTCTAATTCTGAAGGCCAAGTGAGGGTAGTTGCAACTGCCTCCGCTTCTCGACGGTAACTCCAATGAACTCAATGAGGCCAGTTATTTATTTTATTTTGTTTTGCTTCCAGCCAATGCTCCCAGTAACGGCATCATGCGCTGTCTGCCACCTCGACGGCTGGCTACAAACCCCAGTGGCTCCCCAAGCGAAGGGCAACTCTGGTACTCACAGTAATATTCCCTTTTACATTATTTCATATAAGTATTTATATTCATTCAGACTACATAACCTGCCAAATTCATCACTCGCGCTTGGTGTGCGGACTGGTTTCCGCAAGTATAGGTAGCGGCACATAACTAGCGCTGACCGTTATTGCGCAGAAATCAAAAATAAAGTACCTGAGGGGGGCTAGCGGAAGGGTGGGCGTGCGTAGCGCTGATTGGCTCTCCAGTCGCACTCTGCTCTCTGTACTAATAGGACACTCTGCACACATCCACACATCCAGTGTGCGCGACATGGCACACTACGACAAATGCGCAGCTAGCTATCCCCTCCGCGTATCGCTCAGCGCTCTAACCTACACTATCCCACTGCTGCAAAGGTCTTTTGAAGAAGAAAATTAATAACAATAACTAATATTATTCCAGGCCGCAGCGGTCCATCAGCGTTGCGCGAATGCTCGGTTTGCTACAGTATCACGCATCCCGCGTGCGTGCCTCCCGGCGGGCAGATAAATGAGGACCTGCCCAACTCCTGGGAATGCCCTGCCTGCACTAACCTCGGCTTGAACCATGACTACAAGGTATGTAGAGCTCTGTGTGTCTCGTCCGGGGAAGAACTACCACCAAGCCCATATCTGACTGGCTTATGACTGAGCCTCTCAGCTCAGTTGGTAATAGCTCTGCCTTCTGCGCCGTAGGCGTTCGATCCCAACCGAGGACAAATATTTATGTGGTGAACGCAAATAGTAACTATTTGCGTTCACCAACTGTTTTGCGTTCACCAACTGTTGAACAACTGTTGTTCTCTGTCTGGGTGTTATATTGAATTCTAAGTACATTGTATTTACAAAAAAAAATATCTGGCTCCCATAGAAGCTATTTGGTTCCCGTAGTACAACCTCTGCTTAGTTTGGGGCTAGATAGTGTCGTGTAGATTATCCAAAATATTTATTTATATCTGCCGTAAAGCATGCTGTGTTTCGGTTTGAAGGGTGTGGGTGCCGGTGAAATTACTGGCACGTAAGGCTGAACGCCTCAAGTTGATGGACGCAGGGAAGTGCATCGTATGGCACGTTCCTCACCTGTGTTACCTACGAGGCAATGCTTTGTTATAGGCGATGGCTACCACTTTTTTTAGATTATAACTTTTATTTATTTTTATTAATAAATTATTTTTCTTTCAAATCTGATTGTTGTTGGGTATTTGTTGAAGTATTATTTTTAAATCATGTTTTTTTTTCAGCCCCGTCACTTCCGCGCTCGCCAAAAGTCGTCCGATCTCAGGCGTATCAGTGTCGGCTCCGATGCTAGTCAACTCAGCAGTCTGGTTAGTACCTTTATATCCTTTCACCACACTTGGTTCGATAGAACCAGTGATATGATAGAGCGGTGGTGGCCTAGTGGTAGCGGCCCCACCGATCCTAAGGTCGTGGGTTCAAATTCAGTCGTGTACCAATGAGTTTTTCTGTCCAAAAATGTATGTACACTATGCCAGTGATCTCAAACGGTGAAGGAAAATCTCGTTAAGAAACCGGCATGTCGTAGAACCAAAAAGTTCGATAATATGAGTCAAGTGCAAGAAAGGAGCCTCTTTGAGGCGCACTTAAAATCCTTTCACCACACTTAGTTCGAAAGAATCAGTGACACGATAAGAGGAAGAAGAAGAAGTGACATGATAAAAATAAGATCGCATTAATATCCTTTTAAATTGCATTAAGAAATGCAAAAAACTTAAAACAAATAAAAAGATGCTGACAGATTCCATTTCATTTGATTCTACCAAAACATCTATAGTACTTTTTTTTTGGGGATACTTAATATGAAATAATCACTCAAATGTTTATAATATTTTTTTTCTCATTTACAGAGACATTCTCATATAATCAAATGTGAAGCGGGTTCAGATAATGAAGGCAGACATGATGTGCCACTCGATGGAGGTAACGTATTGTGACTGGCCTCTCAGCTCAGTTGGCAGTAACTCTGCCTTCTGCGCCGTAGGTCGTGGTTTCGATCCCAACGGAAAACAAATATTTGTGTGGTGAACACAGATATTTGTTCTCTGTCTGGGTGTTGTATTGTATGTATGTATTTACAAAAAAAAAGATTTAAGTATTATAACAACGTAAATATTAGTTTAGGGCTAGATAGTGTTGTGTGGTCTGTCCACAATATTTATTTATTTATGTAAGAATGTACTTGGTATTTCATAGATCAAAGTCTAAGCCGCTAAACCAATTACAAATATATAAATAAATAAATATTGCGGCCAATCCACATAACACTATTCAGCCCCGAACTAAGCAGAGCTTGTGCTATGGAATCCAGATAGTTAATATAATACTTTGTAAATCCATGCCCGGAATACAATTATAACACCCAGACATACATACCTCTGTGTAATCACCTCGAAAGAATTTGTTCTCGTTGAGGATCGTTACTCAGGGTGAATGTAGCTTTTCAATGACGAAAGAATTTTTGAAATCGGCTCAGTAGTTTTTGAGTTTATTCATTACAAACATAAACACAAAAATGTAAATCTTTCCTCTTTATAATATTAGTATAGAAGTATAGAAAAACACATTGCTATTTTCAGAAGTGAAGCGCGAGAGTGAAGGAGACGGCACATGGGAGCTGCCGATCAAAAGGCGGCGTTCGAGCGAGACAGAGGACTCTACTAAGAACCTATCGATGCGCGCAAACTTGGGCCATCAGCTTGCCAACAATACTAGTCGGGTATGTCTTTTAAAGCACTAACTTATGAATCGAAAAAAATATACAGGAAAAGTCAGATACACCTATTTTGAAATATATTAAAATATAATTGAGGTATTTTTTTTTGGTACTGACATCATTTACTGATCATCGTGGGCTATTTTTTTCTCGAAATTAGGTAGATCTTTTTTAAAATATCAGGAGCCTCTTTTTTATACAACTAGCTGATGGAACAAGCATAGGGCCCGCCTGATGTTAAGGGGTAACCATCGCTTATAACAAGGCATTGCCTCGAAGGTCACGTATATCAGGAACGTGGCCTACGATGCACCGCCCTGTGTTCATCATATCGAGGCATACAGATGTTCAGCCGCGCGTGTAATTTCACCGATTTTTCTTGGTCAATGCTTTTTGAAATGTTGTTCTTGAATCTATCTTTCTCTTTTCTCATATTTCAGTCGTTAAAACGTCCAATGTACGCGGTCCGGCCCGCCCCGGGTTCCAACGGGCCCACGCAAGGCAATTCCATCTGGCTCGACAAATCCGTCATGATCCACGTGTTCGGGAAACTGACGCCTCACGAACTTGCCACTTGCTCGCTTGTCTGCAAAGCTTGGTCCGACTACTCGGTAAGTACATTAAAATTAAAAAAAAAAGGATTGTGTGGTAAGTTTGATACGAAGTAATGAAAGTTTCACTTTAAAAATGAAATAACAAAGAAATTAGAGTCTGTTCAGAAAGAGAGCCGTCGTGGCCAAATTGTGAACTGACGTTTCGATTTTTATAATTATGGCAGCTCATCCCTTTCTTTCTGTCAGCATTTTGCATCATAAAAATTAAATAAAGGAATAGTACACTAGTTGTGATAGGATCAAAACGCAACAGACGCGCTATTGTATTGCACACTAAACAAAAAAGGTAATTAAGCACAGCAGCGCCCTCAAATCCCACGACGGCTCTCTTTCTGAACAGACTTTACCTGAATTATGGAACCTAATTAGAATTACAAGGATTTTTTATCATTACAACTCTTCTTCTTCTTCCTGCCCTTATCCCACTAGGTGGGGTCGGCACAACATGTTGTCTTTTTCTTCCATTCTCCTCTATCACTCGCCATCTCAGTACTCACTCCTTTCTTGGACATATCATCTTTCACACAGTCCATCCATCTTTTCTTAGGCCTACCTCTACTTTTATATCCATCAACATTCATGCCTAACACTCTTTTCGTCACATGATCTTCTTCTCTCCTCATAACATGTCCATACCACGCCAGCCGATTACTTCACATTATCTCATTTTTTTATCATTACAACTATGCTCGGAAAATGTTGAAAGATTTTTAGGAATTGTTTCATGACTCTTTCAACGTATTTTTAGTATGTATGATTATTGATAATGTATGTTTATATTGCAGGTTGATCCCAGCCTGTGGCGCAGTATGTCGTTCGTTCAGATCCGCGTGTCGGCCGCGCAGTTAGCCGGCATCGCGCGCCGACAACCCGTCTCCCTCGGCCTCGAGTGGTGTCATCTCGCTAGGCGGCAACTCACATGGTACTACAGCAGGCTATTTCTTAGATTTGTATTTGAAAAAGAGACAGAGAGAGACCGTAAAAGGGTATAAAAGTTCAAACTCTTGTGTCTGTTGGTCTGTCTGTGGCCTCGTATCTCTGAAACGATCTCCTTTGATCGCAGTTTTTCATTGTTAGATAGTTGATAGTTTTGAGATGGTTCTTAGCTACTTTGGGAGAAATCTGCTGCAAAAATAAGTGCATCAGGCGAGTGTGAATGGAACTGCTGGAAGGGGATGTTTTAGAGAAAGGCACCTGGCCTTTCCCTAAAACATCAGAAGTACCCTAAACCAACGAGAATCTATAAAGAATGTTATGCGAGTGCATGAAGCGAAAGAGGTATGCCTATTGCCAGGATCGTAGCAAGTGGAAATCAGTGATCTCTGCCTACCCTCATGGGTACGAGGCGTGATTTTATGTATGTTTGTATTCTATAACTGTAGTTCCTTTATTCCAGGCTACTGTCCCGTCTGCCTACCCTCCGCTGCCTGTCTCTCGCGGGCTCGGCCGCTGAAAGTGCAATCGCTCTCCGCTCCACCAGCTGTCCCCCTCTAACGTCGCTGGACCTCTCTTTCGCACGCGGGCTCGATGACGCCAAGCTGCGCGGCATCCTCGCCCCTCCAGAGAACACGCGACCGGGGGGCGGGGCTAGGACCGGCGCTGAGCCCTCGCGGTTGGCTAATCTCACTGTGCTGAGACTGCCTGGAACTGATATCACTGATGTGGCGATGCGATATGTCGTGCAGGTTAGTGTTTACTCAGACTCATCTAGCTGTCTCTTTCTAGAGTTGTACCTCTCTTTCGCACGAGCTCTTCACGAGCTTGCGGTTTCTTTCAGCAACGGAGAAAATGAGAAGATGAATGTTATGTGACGAAAAGAGTGTTAGGCATGAATGTTACTGGATATAAAGGTAAAGGTAGGCCTATGAAAAGATGGCTGCATTGTGTGAGAGATGATATGTCCAAGAAAGAAGTGAGTAATGAGATGGTGAGTGATAGGGGAGAATGGATGGAAAAGACATGTTGTGCCGACCCCACCCAGTGGGATATGGGCAGGAAGAAGAAGTTTTGTGTTTTTTTATTTTTGATGCAACTATAGTCGGATTTTTAATTAGACGATACCCACTGACAGTAGCTAATGTCACTTTGTAAAATAATGTTGCCATATTTAAAGTAATAGTGCTGCGTTCAGTTCTCGTTTAATCAGATGAATGAACAATGAGTGAATAGTTAATCATTTCAAACTATAAAATAATATTGAAATTTGTGTAAAAAATGTATAAAAGTGCTCAAATGATATAAGTTACTTGTAGTATGTAATTACAATCAGTTTTTTGACGGTTTATTATAAAGCGCGGCGTGGCGACTAGTGCCAACACCGATGAACGCCATGCGCGTCGTTCACCATTTTGTTTGTAATTCGGTCTCTAACCTCTGGTCTGATAGCACGAATGTTTTTCTGCGCTCGCGCTGTTTAGTTATTGGTTTTGTAAAGTCTTTCGTTACGTTGTGTTTGTGGTAATTGTTGTGTATTTTGTTGCTATATTGTTTCACGCGAACGATATGGATCCTCAACCGGGCACGTCAAGTCAAAATCGGCACACTAACTATTCACTTGATAAACGAGGCAATTTCATTCATTCAGGAGTTTTTTCAATCATTCACTTTGTCACAACACTATTTTTATTTCACCAAAAACTGACAACACAGCATACGTCAGCTAGCTTCGTCTAATTAAAAATCCGAGTATAGCTGATGGAACAAGCATATGACTCACCTGATGTAAGTGGTAACCATCGCCTATAATAAAGCATTGCCTCGTAGGTGACGCACGTCAGGAACGTCCCTACGATGCACTGCCCTGCGTCAACTTGAGGCATATAGATGTTCAGCCTCACGTGCCAGTAATTTCACCGACACCCACACCCTTCAAATCGAAACACAGCAATGCTGTTTCACGGCAGAAATAGGCATGGTGGTAGTACTTCCCCGGACGAGATACACACAAAGCAATTTCCACAATATTTATTTACTCAAATATCGTATATGTACAGGCTTTGCCTCGTTTGACGGAGTTGGACGCGTCATCATGCGCCCGCGTGACAGACGCCGGCGCGGCTCAGTTGGCGCATCACACGCTCAAGCGGCTCTCACTCGCTGGCTGCCGACTTCTTACAGAGGCAGCGCTCGACCATCTGGCGCGATGCCCTAACCTCGTCAGGTAACATAACACACACTCATATTTACTTACTCATTCACTTACTCATTCACTTACTCATTCACTTACTCATTCATTTACTCATTCACTTACTCATTCACTTACTCATTCACTTACTCATTCACTTACTCATTCATTTATTCACTCACTCACGTTGGACACTGACTCAAGTTGGACGCAATACTGACTCAAGTTGGACGTGATACTGACTCAAGTTGGACGCAATACTGACTCAAGTTGGACGTGATACTGACTCAAGTTGGACGCAATGCTGACTCAAGTTGGACGCAATACTGACTCAGGTTGGACGTGATACTGACTCACGTTGGACGCAATACTGACTCAAGTTGGATGCAATACTGACTCAAGTTGGACGTGATACTGACTCAAGTTGGACGTGATACTGACTCAAGTTGGACGCAATACTGACTCAAGTTGGATGCTACATACTTGCTCACGTTGGACGAGACATACTCACGTTGGATACGACACTGACTCAAGGCGGACGCGACACTAACTCAAGTTCGACGCGACATAAGATGACAGCTTGACGTCTAGTCGCGCTCTTTAGCGCCCGCGTGGAAATAGCATTATTTTATAATATTTGTCGAATTAGTAAAAAAAAACCTTGAAAATGCTTAGGAAATCTCTAATTCTTATATAATTTGTTTCAAAGCTATCTTGGCGATTCGAGTAGATAATTCTTGACTTTTTTTAACAGACTGGACCTTCGACACGTGCCGCTCGTCTCAACCCAGGCCGTGATCAAGTTCGCCGCCAAGTCCAAGCACAACCTCCACGTGAAGGACGTCAAGCTGGTGGAACTGCGGAACACCTGATGCGAACCTTCCGCCGAGCCGACGGAAGTCACCGCGCCGGCGGATACGGTAGCACATCTGTTCGTCCGGATCAAGGTGTTTAAGGCAGTAAGGTGCTTGCAATAACTTGTCCCGGATACCAAGTGTGTTGGAATTTGAACCTTATTATAACCTGTCAGAACATAATCTGCTAAAAACCCCTGTTTAGTTCCGTACGTCCAAATAGAAGTCTTTGTATGGTGTCTACAATAACTTGTCCCGGGATACCAAGAGAGTGTAAATTGAACCTTGTTCCCTTTATATTAACGGTTTTACCCATAATCGGTTTAGTTTCATATGGCCAGATCAAAGTCTGTAGTCCTGGATATCAGGAGTGTGTGAAGAACCTCAATGTGGAAATAATCTGAACCTGTTTATTTTCTATTCCTCTATATTTTGTGAAGTAGGATATTTATTTTTGCTCACTCAAAGTTCAACCAGTAGATATTATTATTTAAGAAATGCGTATTACGGTCGGTTTAAAAAACCAGAATTAAGAAGAAAAATTGTTCTAGTATTTCTGATGGCTACGTATGTTACTGGATTTTTACGGCGTTACGTAAATATATTATAGTGTGAAGAAACAGTAAAGTGGACTTGTGTTTTGTGAAGTGTTTGGTGTGAAAATTCAAGGAATGTTGCTTCAAGAATTACCTAAGTTAGATCTCATTTCATTTCACTAGCACAATAGGTGTTCAATATAAGTGTTATGTGTCTATATTCATACATAATGATTGGAAATGCACGGAAAAAGACCAAAATCTGTTAAAGTTAAAACGGATTCGAATCGGTTTTGGTCTGAAAAGATACGGAAGTTTCGTCGTCATAAGTTCTTATCGATATAATCTTGATGTTTTGTGTAGATTATAACTTAAAATAATGATTGAAATACGAAGGAATTCGACCAAAGTGGGAAAATACGGTAAAATGGAATGGATTTGTATTTGGTCTGAAAGTAAAGGGCTGTTGCATTATCAAATTATTCATTGATGTTCTTAGGTAGCACAGTAGGTGTTTCGGTAATTTGAGTGTCTGTTTTATTCTTAAATTATATGATAGAATGTACGGAAAATGACCAAAATCAGTAATAGTTCGAAGGAAGCGTCGGTTTTGGTCTGGCAAGTTACTGGATTTGTATAACTTCTAGTATAATTTTATGGTAGCATTTGTCAATAGTTGTTCAAATCTTGATGTTTGGTGTGAAATGTTACGATTAATAAGTACTCTTAATATGAATGGACATGACCAAAAGTTGAAAAGATGATTTGCTTATTGGGAGTCGATTTTGGTCTGAAAAGTTTGCATTAAAATATGATGGTTTCAGTGTTACATTTAAAAGCAAACTAAGTGTTCAATATCTGAATGTTTTGTGTCTATATCTAAGCCAAGTTAATATTTAAACTTATTAAATGTTGTAGTGACATATACAAGTCAGAGAATCAGTGTATTTGATATCAAATTGGTGTTATTAGTAAGTTTATTCATCTTAGATAAGTTGTGCTAATGATACTTTACTCAAAGATACCATTTTTCCGAGTTCAAGGATTTTTTCAGTACTTTAATTCATTTATCAAACTCGCGCCTATAGAGGAAGTAATCGAATAAGAAGCGCTTCTCATTACCTCTCACTCTACAGTACTGTTATCAGGGATGGGCGAGTAAGACGGAAAAGCGGCGCCATCTTGGATTTCCTTCTTTATTAGTGCGTGTAATACTGTTCTAGATTCCTTATTACCGAGACAACTTTATTGCCTTCGGGTATAATAAGAGTTGGTCCCTCGTAAGCATTCTTCATAAATTTCTTGTCTAGAAATAGTTTTTTTGGACTACGTATTTATTTGCAGTTCATTTTCGCCTCCCCTTTGAAATTAATTTTATATCTTGACGTAACCGAGGCTCATATTGCAAACTTTTCGACAGATTTGTTTGGAATACGGGCTTAGTGGTAGCATTTTTACTTTTATACCGTAAACCCGTCCAAATCACGCATCCCTAATGTTCTCATTAATATTAAAACAATATCCAAATAAAATAAAATAAGTTGTTAGTTAAGAAGTAAGTTTAATAAGACCTCTTAGAAATTTACAGTAAATTAAGCTGATTCTAACATAACTAATTAAATATTTTATAACATCTCGACCGAAAAAACTTATTGCGCCTTCATAAATCAAGAATTTTGTTGAAAAAGTACTTTTGTTTTGTACTTGTCAATCGATGTGATATTATTTTTTGCAATTAATTCCATTGATACTTTTTGTGTTACTTTTCTGCTCAACATATCAAAATTAACATACATATAACGCGACAAAACAACGTAGTGTAGATAATGCAAAGACTAACTTGGTACTATTACACGTGATACGTCTAAAGGTTAGGATAAAAAAATTAGTAAATATTTGAATCTAGCATCTTTCTTTTGCGATTCTTACTAAAAACTGTAGGATAATCTATAACTCGTAGGTATTCAAATTAACTTTAAAATGAAATGAGATTAAAGCATAGCTTTTTGACAGGTTTTAATTGAAAACTGTTACTAAATCTCGATTGAGCATTTTTTTAAATAAAGACTAGTATCGATCTGGATTGAGATTCCTTTCTGGATAAAGGTCGCTTTATCTACTTACGGTAATATGATAATTAGGCCCGGGTTTCTAAAACAGTGCAGATTTTTTGTCAGTTCTCCATTGAAAAAATCGGTTGTCTGTAAAGTCGGTTTACTGACGATAGTTGAACGTGACGACGTCATACAGCTGTCCACGCGGACGCATCGCTCACTCAAGTAGGAGAGAGACAGATTTCGAACGCTGCCGAACGCGGAGGCCGATTGTGCCTCTTTGTCGCTCGTTCCACGCTCTCGCTTGCACTTCAAGACTTGGAACGCCTCAGAGGGAGGTAACGCCGCATGAGTCATGTCTTTTCGTGCGTGCAGCCGGCTCCATCGAATTATAAGACATTGTCACGTCAAAAAAGACAAAAATCTCTGCGCTTGAGGCACGACTCAAACTCAACACTGTTTCTGAAGACGGGCCCTAGTCTATCATATATTTTTAGTTTATCATCAATTTGCACATTCGCAAGTGTGTTATCAATTTTGTTTGCATGCTGTTGGAGTGGTATATATTTTATTTTAAATTTTTACAAGGCCATCTGTGGAGGCTTTTACGCGGACTGAAATTATTTAACAAAAATATATATTGTAAATCTAATTTAAAATGTACAGAAAGGTCGCACTCTAGTAGTAAATATTTTTTCATGTTTCAGTATCTTATCAATTTTATTTATTTATCTGAAATCGGGGCATTTTCACCTATTTGTTGGTAAAGAAATACGCGAGGTTTTTCATTCGACACGTGAAAATGGCTCGTTTTTCATAAAGTTTATGAACGTTAGTGAAATTGTATGTATATGTAGCTATAATAAAATACAAGACAACTTATTAAGTTTGAACCATCTAATATGCTCATGAAAATCTAATATTGAGGCTTAAGCTTTGGTCTCGTGATCGTGACGCACAGCGCTGCGGTGTGCGGCTTGCGGCGGCGGACACAAAATCTTATGAAAAACGTCTAGAGTGGTCTCTTGTTCCGTCGCACTATGCGTCAGCGGCGAGGGGCAAGCGCGGTGAAGTGGGGAGGTGTACTGCCGCACAGCGCGGCGTCAATCTCGTTTGAACGCTGCGGTGTGCGGGTATGCGTCAAGGTTGACAATATGGATTTTGGTAGCTGCGGCAAAATCAAATGACCACCTCTCCGCAGGGACGGTAATCGCTGCGTCGTGACGTTGCGTCAAGCCGCATACCGCAGCGCTGCGCGTCACGATCACGAGACCAAAGCTTTAGCAGTACTTGTAGAGATCAACCAATCTTAAACTTCACGTCCCATTACTCCAGTCAGTCAAAGTAAATTGTTCTTTATCACTTAAATTACAAGGATCATTTTAACTACTTTGCTATGAGTCAGCGTCAAGAAAACGTGGTGGAGGGGCGTACATTTTTAGACTGGTTTATACTCAAGTATTTGGTTACAATTATGTACTTTGTTTTACTTTGAACCAAAGGTTTTCTAAATCCTTTTGAACTTTAGTATAATATTTAGGGAGTAAAATAAAACCGCATCCCAGTTTAAATAATTTAATTTATGCAGAGCTGCATTCACATGTATATTTTTCACATTTAAAACAAATGTGTATTGCATTATATTTATATCCTCTGTACATAGCTTAGTTTTATTTATTGTTAAGCGATACAGATTAATTTTAACTTCATGACATCTAAATTGCTTAGTTGTATTTTGATTAGTTCTAGTCGCTTTTTAGATTATAAGTCGCAGGTATGATGTCGAAAAATGTATAGTACTAGCTGTCACCCGCGACTTCGTCCGCGTGGTTAGTATAAAGTCATAGTTTGAGTTCGTTTAAAAGAAACTATTTTATGGTGGAAAGCGGACAACTATTGATATTTTTTCACTGTTTCTTGCGTATTTTTTGAGAGTTATTTTTCGTGAATTTGCCTTAGTGGCTAAGTTGGGTTATGTATGCGTTGGTTTTACATGACCAAGTGCTGATAACCTTAGTTTTGAGTTTGCATTCAAAAGTATATAAAGTGTGTTCGAAAGATGGTAAATGCTGTTGTAGCCGATTTTTTTCAGCTGTGTTTAGTTTTGGTATGATAGGTGCTTCCCGCGATTTTGTCTTAGTGGTTATCATGGGGTTTTTTGTAAACCTTTGTGTGTATTCAAACCTGGTGACAGATGCTGCGGTAGCAGATTTTTTTTAAATGTTTTTTTGCGTATTTTGTAAAGCTCTTTTTCGTGATTTTGTTTTAGTGGCTAATTTGGGCTATCGTATTCGTTGGTGTATAATTGAATCTTGTTTTTTTAGTTTGACATGATCAAATGCAAGTTACCATCGTTTTGAGCTTGTACTTTAGAGTGTATTTGAATTTGAAGGTGAGTGCTGTTGTAGCCGTTTTTTTTCAGCGGTGTTTAGTTTAAGTATGATAGATGATTCCCGCGATTTTGTCTTGGTGGTTATCATCGGTTTTTTTGTAAACATTTGTGTGTATTAAAACCTGGTGACAGATGCTGCGGTAGCTGAAAATTTTTTAATGTATTTTTTTGCGTATTTTGTAAAGCTCGTTTTCGTGATTTGTTTTAGTGGCTAATTTGGGCTATCGTATTCGTTAGTGTATGATCGAATCTGGTTTTTTTAGTTTGACATGATCAAATGCAAGTGACCATAGTTTTGAGTTTGTACTTTAGAGTGTATTTGAATTTGAAGGCGAGTTCTGTTGTAGCTGTTTTTTTTCAGCGGTGTTTAGTTTAAGTATGATAGATGATTTCCGCAATTTTGTCTTGGTGGTTATCATCGGTTTTTTTTGTAAACATTTGTGTGTATTAAAACCTGGTGACAAATGCTGCGGTAGCTGAAAATTTTTTAATGTTTTTTTTTGCGTATTTTTTAAAGCTATTTTTTGTGATTTTATGTTATATTAGTGGCTAATTTGGGGTTTCGTATGCATGTTGGTGTATAATCGAATCTGAATTTTTAATTTGACATGACCAACTGCTGGTTACCATAGTTTTAAGCATGTGCTTTAGAGTGTCTTTGAATTTGAAGGCGAGTGCTGTTGTAGCCGATTTCTTTCAGAGGTGTTTAGTTTAAGTATGATAGATAATTCCCGCTATTTTGTCGAAGTGGTTATCTTTGGTTTTATTGTAAACCTTTGTGTGTATTCAAACCTGGTGACAGATGCTGCGGTAGCTGAAATTTTTTTAATGTTTTTTTTTGCGTATTTTGTAAAGCTCGTTTTCGTGATTTGTTTTAGTGGCTAATTTGGGCTATCGTATTCGTTGGTGTATGATCGAATCTGGTTTTTTAGTTTGACATGATCAAATGCAAGTTACCATAGTTTTGAGCTTGTACTTTAGAGTGTATTTGAATTTGAAGGCGAGTTCTGTTGTAGCTGTTTTTTTTCAGCGGTGTTTAGTTTAAGTATGATAGATGATTCCCGCAATTTTGTCTAAGTGATTATCATTGTTTTTTTTGTAAACCTTTGTGTGTATTCAAACCTGGTGACAGATGCTGCGGTAGCTGAAAATTTTTTAATGGTTTTTTTTGCGTATTTTGTAAAGCAATGTTTTGTGATTTCATGTTGTATTAGTGGCTAATTTAGGGTTTCGTATACGTGTTGGTGTATAATCGAAACAGATTTTTTTAATTTGACATGACCAGCTGGTTACCATAGTTTTGAGCATGTTCTTTAGCCATTTTTTGAAGCGGTGCGGTGTTTAGTTTCGGTATGATAGGTGTTTTCCGCGATTTTGTCTTAGTGGTTACGGTGGGGTTTATGTAAACTTTTGTGTGTATTCAAATTTGGTGACAGAAGCTGCGGTAGCAGATTTTTTTTTACTGTTTTTTTGCGTATTTTGTAAAGCAATTTTTTGTGATTTTTCTTTAAACCAGTTTTCCTTTTTTTCTCCTCTTCGGGAAAAAAAATTACAATTTCCTTTCTTACTGCACCTCTACACTATAAGAGGAACATGCCCTCCAAGTTTCATGCTTCTAGGACTAACAGTTTAGGCTGGGCGTTTATTTTTCTTTAAACCATTTTTCCCTTTTTTCTCCTCTTTGGGAAAGAATTTTCCAATTTCCTTTCTTAGTACACCTCTACGCTATAACAGGAACATACCCTCCAAGTTTCATGCTTCTAGGACTAACGGTTTAGGCTGTGCGTTGATTGTCAGTCAGTCAGTCAGTCAGTCAGTCAGTCAGTCAGTCAGTCAGTCAGTCAGTAACGAAAGAGTTTTATATATTTAGATAAAGGCACATTTAAACGACGCAAGTTTCTTGCAATTTCTACGTAGTGCATCGTCCATCTGTATTATTCTTGGTCCAGAGTCGATCATTACATAGAGAGTCCTCACAGCTCAGTTGGTGGTAGCTCTGCCTTCTACGCAGGTGTAGGTTCGATCCCCACCGAGAACAAATATTTGTGTTTCTGTCTGTTGTGGTCTGTTTGGGTGTTAACTTGTATTCTACGTATGTATTTCCATAAAAAAATCGTTATCGCATAACTTCGTAATTTGTGAGCCGATTTGAAAAATTATTTAAAAAAGTCTTCAAGTCGGCGATTCAAGCTACAACAAATATTTTTTTTGTTACAAATATTTGCGCCTGAAGGCAGTCGCAGCAGGGCCGTGTAAACAATTTTCAATTGTAATAGTATTATTATGCGAGAATAAAGTTTTATTTCAAGAAATGTGCGTTGTGTAAATGAGCCCTAAGAGAATTGTATGCCAAACAGTATGATTTCGAATGTCTTACTGCTACCTTCTGAGTCTTCGTATGAATAAAATAAGTGAATTAAATGTTAGCCACATTTAGAATGTAATTCGTGTTCTGTTTGCGTTGAAGCACACTATGAGGCACGGAGATGTTTATTTTGGACTCAAATAGTCCAAAATATAAATACGTATACGTAGTATGAAAGTTGATGTACAACACGTATGGTAGTATTCTGAAACAGGCATAATTATACAAAAAAATGTTTTATCAAGAGGTATTTGTTTTAGTAATTTTTATGTTGGGAAAATAAAAAAAATAGTGAATTTATGCGATAAATACTCGTGTAATATAATAGATTCAGTATATTTTATTTGTTTTGTTCGTACAAACGATTTTTTTACGTGTTAGTTGTTCAAAATCCGACACCTTTTTGTTTTTAGTTAGAACTAAACCAAAACTTGCAAAATAGTCGATCGCTTTTTAGCTATTTTATATCTAGTATAATGATAATTCCAAAAGACGTTATGTAGAACAAAGAATGTAATTTTTTAGGAAAGGTAGATTATGCCTTTTTCAGCTTACTAATACATAAGTAGGCAACAAATATAGCACATCGACTAATTTCCGTTTCATATAGCGTAGTGTGCGTCAGAAAGAGACATCGCTCTACGAAAGCAGAAAAGCCGGTGTGCAATACTTATTGCCTACAACCGCCAGACGTTACGTCTGCGGGAAAGTCTAGCAACTTTTATTCGAGAACATCTTTGTTTGTAGTGTTCAAAGTGTTAACATGAAATCAATTAGTAACAAATGTCTAGCTAGTAAGAAGACTCTGGTCACAGCGTGGTCGGACGACCGCCTATAGTTATAAAAAATAAAAATAGGATAAGCTATTTCAAATGTTCAATGTTTAAAACTAAATCCATGTCATGCTTAACCAAACTAATTAAAAACAAGGGTCGAACTTGATGGCATGCTTCAGTAACACATTATAGATAGTGCAATTCACGAAGACGCGCCCCTCGCGGGGTGCGGGGAGTTTGCTCCGAGCGGCAGTCGCGAACCGTAGTCTATTCATTGTAGTGTGCGTGTGCACTCATAGGTAATTAGTGTGTACTACTGTGTACCGATAACACTCAGGCATTGACGGAAGCTTGCACACATATACTATAAACGGTTAGGAGGAATAGTGGGGCGCGCCTTCGTGGATTGCACTATCTATAGTTCTGATATCATTTTAACAATCTTTTTTCAAATAAGTTTATTTTTATCATGTTGTCTCGTTTGTGATTACATCCAGTGACGTCATCTCAAGTCTTTTTAATCATCATCATTAGCTTAAGAAGTCTACGGTTAGACAGGCCTCCTCTGTAGGTCCGGAATTGTTATTTTCAGCGCAACTTTCCGCGGCTATCACAATGTTTTCGGTCCATCGGGCGGGGCGTCCTACTTTTTGTGTTCGATATTCAAGATCAGCGGTTCTCTGTGCTTTTCAATAATGTCGGATTACTGTTTGCACCGTCTTATAAACTAAAGATTAAATTATAGCAGTGCTGAAGCATGGTATTGAATATAGTTCGACCCTAATAAAATTGTTAAATGACAAATCCATGTCAGCTGTTTATAAAAGCATACTCTTCGCTAAATATCAAATAAAAATCATTAATAATTCTTAATATAAATAATTAAAAATCTGGTGTATTCAATGTTAGTCCTAAGAATTGTGTGCCTATGTGTACAGGAGTAGAGATAGACAAAAGTCGTTTATAAATATATACCTTTTATCTTTGGAAAATCAGAATCATTACTTGCGTGCGACCAAGTAATGATTTTCTACGAAATTTTACCTACTTACTATAGGTATAGGTATTATCTAGTTCTTAAGGTGCCCCTATGCGAGTCCCCTTTGGTACCTTAAATTACTACTTCTTATCGTGTCCCTGATTCCTTCGAACCAAGTGTGGTGAAAGGATTTTAAATACTTGTGGATGGTGTTATTCGACATAGGCTCGCATTGGGGCAAGCCGTTGGCAAAAAATGGTGATATATCAGGCCAATGGCTAGCATAAAGTAAATATAGAGATATTGATGTGAATTTGACAGTAATGATGTATCATTGGTTACCATAAGTATTTGAAATAAATATTTACAATCATAAACTGTGCTTATTATTTTTTGTAAATAGTTTACTCAAAGGTAAGAGGACTCGCGTATTATAAGTATAAGTTAGCTGATAAATAATTAATATCAAAAGAACATGGCTTTATTCAGCTAAAAGAGTTATTACTAAAAGAATTATTACTAGGTACTCGTAATAAGCAGACATTGAATAGTAAATGTGACAGTAGGTATATCAGGGTTGTCATTGTTGACAGACCAAGCCACCATACAACCAAGGAGGTCCTTGTCAATAGGCATAATCGGCTCATTAGCCAAATCATTAGCTTGGCTTAAAAAAAATTGTGGCGCACCGGGAAACAAGTGAAAACTTGACAACGTCACGTCATAAAAAGTTCATTTGGATTTTGGACTTCTATCAATAGAAGCAGGATGAAAAGTCTACAGTTTTTTGAAGTGAAAACTTCTTTAGCGGCGTTGAGCACTTTTTCTGTAATGGGTATAAAATCTTAAACTCGCGTCAGCGCGTCAGGACACGTGACCTGATCGAAAAAGCGTAAGACGGATGGAGAGTAGACAGCTATCCCCTCTCTACGGCGCGGCGAAAATGTATGCCTGGGCCTACTGTTTCGTTTAGGCAGCGCAGGGCGCTTGCGCGAATGTTCGTGTATGTTACAGCGTGCCAAATAACAAACAAGCCCCCCCTAACCATTCCAAAATATCAAACATGCTCAACGTTATTAATCAAGTTTTCACTTCTGCCGGCACTCCCGGAGTGCAACCCGTATTTTTTTTTTATAAGATAAGTAGCAGTAGAACTACTGAGAATAAACGGTAGTGGAGCTTGACCGGGGAAGAATTACATACAACCATGCTAATGCTATTCAAACTACGAGAGAGGAGAACGCGTTTAGATAGGTAAGCGTAGTGTATAGGACGCCCTCCGGCAAGGTGGGGCGACGATCTGCGAAATGTAGCTGACAAGCACTGGAGGAGAACAGCCGAAGACCGGGCTCAGTGGCGCGTCTTGGGAGAGACCTACGTCCAGCTGTGGACCTATAGGTTGATGATGCCATTTCAGCCGTCGATAACCGGATACGTCTGTCCATTTGATGGATCGCCGACATTGTAAAGATGGAAGTCGGTGGATGGAGAGAGTCCACATTCGTTCTTATAAGTAGAAAATAGATAGATAGATAGATAGATAACTCTTTATTGTTCACCACACAGAAACATAATACAGGATTCATGAAGATTTTTGGCAAAACAATGGGCGACCTTATCGCTTTGAGCGATCTCTTCCAGGCAACCTTTGCATGGAAAAGAAAACAAAACATCAATTGACGGCAGTGTAGTTACACAAGTACCTAAATAGAAAAGAAAATAACAATTAAAGACCTATAACTAACTAGGTTGTACATTACATACTTATCATACCTACTTACTAATTATTTAACTGGTAAGATACTGTGATAAAATGTTGAATTTGAAGGCCTATTTAAGTAGGTAGTACTTTTACAGTAAGTATTACCTAGGTAGGTACATTGGTTATTTCTTTATCAACACGCACGTTACCTCCCTTCTTTTTAAGGCGTTGAGATTATTAGAGAATCCAATTACATTTTCAGAATTTCCCATTTTTCCCTTACCGTGGCCAAAGAATACATAATAACACCCGTGGGTTCAAAGCTCACAGAAAATTATTTTCTTTCCCTCAAGGAATGAGAAATAAACGGGGCCACAGAATACGTTGCAACATGTATGGTAGAAGTGTCACTACCACGCGGTGTAGTGGGAAACATTTTTATAAAACTCGATTCAAACCAAGCCGTCGTTTGTTGCCTATTCTCCTAGGCTTCAAAGTGATCGTTGACACAATTTGCATTTTAAATTTAAATTTGATTAGCTAACATTGTATATCATCATCATCAGTCTGAGAAGTCCACATATTATACCTCCCCTTAAAACATGGTTGCTATTGCTACGCTTGGCAGGCGGATTGGTAGGTAGCCGGGCTGCAGTATTGGTGTTTTTTTTATTTTTATATATAAAAAGCTGAGGTCCGGTCTCCATACAGTCACGTCTTTTGTCAGCTGTGGTGATGGAGAGTTTATTTTCTATGCTACCATAAATACCTACCTATCTACTATTATTTGTTTACGAAAGATATAAGAATCTTAGTATATCGTTATAAAGCTCATTTTCCCTTGAAAGACAATATGAAGTGGCTTTGGGAGGCCAGGGAGGAGCGTCTAAGATAAAGAGCCTGTCTCACGAAGTGAGATGAAAGATGGGGGCTTATCGACGTGCGAGGGAGAGAAAAAATACCTATCTTGCCTCCGGGGGTTTGTCAAGTGCGCTTTTTTACTTTTTCTATTTTTAAAGATGGTCTTCAATTTCAAATGAGGTTCGCGAGGTGAAGTGCCAACTTTGCTTGAGGGTAAGTAAATAGCTTCTGAGTAAAATAAAATTATTATGGAAATTATTTTTAATTTTGTCCTGAAATTTTTTCACAGCTTATTTTCAGTTGAATTTGTGTTCATTTAAGGTCATAATTTTTTACGCTGGTTCCAGTGTGGAGTAAAAAAAGAACGTCAATGACCAGGCTTTGTGTGTACTGCGATAATAGGTATTTTTTTCTTCTTAATGAATGGCATCTGTCCTTTTCGGATAAATTTTGCCAGTGTCGTAATAGGTACTTATTCGAAGTTTCAAATTGAAACACTAAAGTATTTTTAATCAATTCGTATTTTTTAGTTTTACTGCGCAATTTTTTTTAAACTAGGTATTTTTTTAATCTAGCTATTTTTTTTAATTTGATAAATAAAATAAATATAAATATATTGGAGAATCCACACAAAACTTTCTAGACCCAAATTAAGCAAGAGCTTGGGATCGGAAACCAGATAGCAGATATAATTGTTATATATTGGCTTTTGTAAATACATTAGGTAGGTACCTACTTAGAATACAAAATATCACCCAAATTAGTACAAACATCTTTGTTCATCACACAAGTACCTATTTGTTCTCGGTGGGGATCGAACCCACGCTCTCCAGCGCAGAATGCAGAGCTACTACCAACTGAGTTATTAGTGCTTTCATTATTTTCTAATTAGGTATTTCATTGATACAAAGAGGATATTATATTAGGATCCATACAGGTCGTGGGTTCGATTCCCAACCACACCACAGTGGAACTTCACTGCTATTATTTTTGATTTGTAAAAGGATCATATAAAAAAACGGTAGGAACCGAGCCGTATAGTTTGTTGCCTGCCTTGTTTGTTTGCCTGTTCTTCTAGGCTTGGTCGCGTGGAACTGGCACCTGGACTCACCTAGCTTTAAGACGTTTCAAAGTGATTATTGTATCGTATTGAATAAACGCTTATTGAATCTTGAATCTTGAAAAAAAAACCAATAGTTGTATAGTCCTCTCATAAAATAATTTCGTCTCATAGTCGTCTTAATTTACGTCCTCATAGGCCCAACCGTGTCATGATATCATGTATTATTTACAGTAGCCGGTAGGGGTGCGGGTTCGTTACCCGGTTCACTGGGCCATAATAACTTCAGGGAATACCCGACGCACATCGACTAACACCCTGGTCAAAGCGTACGCTTGATGAAAGTGCGACAGTTTGTGATTTGTAGGATCGGTGCAGTCTTCAGAACCCAACTAAATAATAGGTACAATGGTTATCACTAAACAGCGATTTCTATGGGACAACCTTTATATGCTAAGCCAAACCTAGAGTTAACTTAGGCCCCACTGTAAAGGTGGGTAGTCGTCGGCGGGAGACTGGATGTCAAGGCTCTGCCGGTTTCCCAGTCTCCCTCCACATAGACGAAGCTGGAGCGCCGCTGGGTTTTTAGTGGGTATGCCGGAGACCGGAGAGTCCCACATACCCCTCCCACGCATACGCAGGCAC
The DNA here is from genome assembly GCA_939531255.2 of Thera britannica. Taxonomy (NCBI): domain Eukaryota; kingdom Metazoa; phylum Arthropoda; class Insecta; order Lepidoptera; family Geometridae; genus Thera; species Thera britannica. The sequence goes on along the minus strand of OW618039.2, from coordinate 6,219,547 downwards.
GGATGCATAACGCATTTCCCCAGCGCAAAAAAAAAAAAAAAAAAGGCCACACTGAAGTGCAACCTGAGAAAAACCTAAGCCCAACAAAACTATAGGTCAACTAAGTCCATATCATAGTCGTAGTACCTCCATGTTGCTTTACAGGGTCCATGCTGACTTAAACCTAAGAACTATGTACCAACCCCTAGTACCTCGGCGGTGTAGCGCGCTCACCTAGAAGATACCTATTCACTCTTTTTTTGAAAACGTCCAAATTATAGGTACTTATTCGGAATAACAGTATTGAGTATTGAAGTCACCAAATTACATAGCAGATCGTCGCACCCTCATCAGTCGCATGGACCGTAATAAGTTTCAACTACATCTATCATCTTACAACACATTGTGTCGATTACAGGTTCAACTGAAATGGAAATAGGAACCATAACTAACATAACTGCGCTATATGAGCGTGGGTTCGGTACCCATACCCACCGAGAACTAATATTTGTGTGGTGAACACAGATGTTTGTTCTCTGTCTGGGTGCTAGATAACAGGCAACCGGCAATGTTGATGGAGGCATTGTAGTGCATCATAGGGCACGTGCGTGACCTATCAGGCGATGCTTTGTTACAGGTATGATGAGATGGTTACCACGTAACATCAGGTGGTCCATATGCTTGTTCCATCAGCCACTCACTCATAGAAAGAAAAGTGATCTGGACAAACTGAGTCTTGGAGCTACGACGTAGGCCTAATGTCTACGCCACGTAGCATTGTCTACCTACATTTATTTGTAGTTTTTTTTTAAACTGTTTGAATCATCTTCATACAGATGCATAGGCCATAACTAGCTAACTTTTTTAAACGGGCTATTTTTGCTAAAAAAAAAATATCACCTGAGTTATTAAATCCGGGCATTCTCAGGTTGTGGAATTTATATAAAATTAACTTGTCCAAATTATTATGCCAAACTCGCCAACAAAAATCTCTAGTTTTTCTCGCATTGAAATTTTTTCAATAAACAGTATTAATTTTTAGCAAGCTAATTCGAAATTTAAATAAAACCTTTGGGAAGTTACCTCCTTGGTTGCTATGTTTCGGAATAAACATTCGTTCCATTTTTAAATTACACGATTATATGAGTTTACTATGTAATATAAAGCCTGCGCACACCTACTGCTACTGCCTTTAAAGGTGTAACCAGTTGGTTTAACTTCTTCATCTTACCGTGTCACTCGTCCTTTAAAACCAGTGTAGTGAAAGGATTTTAAGCGCGCCTCAAAGAGCCTTTCGTGCACTGACTTTCCGTGACTGTGTACAAAACCAGGGGAAACAAAGGTCGGACTTGTCTTCATGGAATATCCTTTGACCACCGTGATTACCAGACAGAGTGGTGCGTGCGAGTGTTTGCATCGCGTGCACGCCACTCAGATGGTTCCTGTATCGTCAGCGAACGGAACTAGTGCTTCTGTAGACCATATATCAGTAGTAAAAAAAAAGCCTTTAATTCTAATATGTTATACCTACTTTTTTAGTAGTAGTAGAGCTCTTTGTGAAGAGCTCAAACGGGGAAGCACTACCACCATACCTATTTCTACCGTGAAACAGCAATGCTGTGTTTCGGTTTGAAGGGTGTCGGTGCCGGTGAAATTACTGGCACGTGAGGCTGAACCTGACTGCTGAAGTGCATCGTAGGGCACGTTCCTGACGTACGTGATCTACGTGGCAATGCTTTGTTATAGGCGATGGTTATCACTTAACTTTAGGTGGGCCATGTGCTTGTTCCATCAGCTAATTGTATAAAAAAAACAGTTGTCTGTAAAGTCGGTTTACTGACGATAGTTGAACGTGACAACGTCATACAGCTGTCCACGCGGACGCATCGCTCACTCAAGTAGGAGAGAGACAGATGTCGAACGCTGCCGGACGCGGAGGCCGATTGTGCCTCTTTGACGTACGTTCCGCGCTCTTGCTTGCACTTCAAGCCTTAAATGGAACGCCTCAGAGCGAGGTAACGCCGCATGAGTCACGGTTTTTCGTGCGTGCAGCTGGCTCCATCGAATTATAAGACGTTGTCACGTCAAAAAAGGTAGGTAGGAAGTGTTTGCTATGATTTCCCCTGCTAACTGTACCCAAGCCGCAGCTCACGACAGCCAGGTACTGCCACCAGCCGGTAGACACACGTCACTCGACGCGCGAACCAGCGGTTAGCGGTCGCGTGTCTACTGATCGATAGACATACTGAACTCTATATTTTGTAGATTAGGGGTAGGAAGTTGGCTTAAAAATTTGCAAGGCGTTTCATAACCAAGTACATTGGGTGGTCTAATGGTAGTAACCATTTCCAGTCGTGTACCTATAGGTTTTTCTGTTCGAAAAATGTATGTACACAAGGATACGCACCAGAATATACACTACTTCTTATGTCCTTGTAGTAAGCGTCATTTTTCTTTCTATACTTAAGTAACTTGAGCTGAATCCTTCTTTTTTAAACAATGCTAGTGCTCTCAAACGGCGAAGGAAAACATCGTGAGGACACCCGTGGCTTAGTCAACTTAGATACCTCGCTCTGAGGCGTTCCATTTAAGGCTTGAAGTCCAAGCGAGAGCGCGGAACGAGCGACAAAGAGGCACAATCGGCCTCCGCGTTCGGCAGTGTTCGACATCTGTCTCTCTCCTACTTGAGTGAGCGATGCGTCCGCGTGGACAGCTGTATGACGTTGTCACATTCAACTATCGTCAGTAAACCGACTTTACAGACGACCGATTTTTTTTGAATAATAAACGAAACCAACTCTTGCTAAAAAGCCATCAGAGAACCGAAATTTCATCACAGCCCATTTTAAACAGGAAAGCTCTATCTTTCTACGAGACTGGAGCTAACAAAGCCCTGCTTTAAAATAAATGATGAGTAAACAGAAGCGACGCTGGCAAACACTTGGCCATCACGCGGCCGCTCGAATAAATCTACGACATCACTGGCTGGGGTGGTAGAAGTCTCAGGAGACTACGAGGGGGTGAGAAGGGGTTGATAAGGCATTAAGATTATTGGATGATTTATTTTATTGACTGGCCTCAGTTAGCTCAGTTGGTAGTAATAGTAACTCTGCCTTCTGCGCCGTAGGTCGTGGGTTCGATCCCCAGCGATAACAAATATTTGTGTGGTGAACGTAGATGTTTGTTCCTAATCTGGGTGTTAAATTGTATTCCTATTACTTACGTATTTACAAAAAAATATGTGTCTTGGTTACCTTAGAGAAGCGTTGTTTAATTTGGGGCTAGATAGTGTTGATTGGATTGTCCACAATATTTCTTTATTATTTGGTGAATCGACAAAAGTAGAACATTTCATAAATCCGACTTGTACCATGACTATTATGTAAAGAAGCTGTATTTTTTTTTGTAAAAAAACATCACATTGAATTACTGAAATTACTAATTGCTTGGATAATGGATGCCCATAAATAAATCCCAGTGTTGTGTAGATGTTATTTCATCGATTGGTTGTTTTTAAAAGTGCGTTCGGTAACCTAATTCTTATTTGGTAATAATATGAAAGTCGATTCTACGTAAAACTTTTTTTTTATTTATGGCTGTCACTTTATCATGTTTTTGTATTTTCCCGATCGTAGGTATTAAAAATAAGCGCTTTGAAATTAGTTATTTTAAAATCTTTACCACATCCATTCTTTTGTACGTTCTGTTTGTTCCATGGAGAATTCTATAGCCTCCAATTCTCAAAGGACCAAGGACGCATATTGCACTCATTTCATTATGTACATACGATTACGATATTATTATTATTTATTTAATGTCAGACAACGGGATCCATAAAGTGTTAGTAGAAATTAAATATACGAACAATTTATATATACAGATGTCCCCTGAAGGATTTGAGTGATGATCGATTTAGAAGCGGTAGAGATTTTTTGATGGGGATCGCAATTTTCTTCATGCGTTTGTGAGCTTATTTTCCGATAATGTATGAATAAGTTACCTATTTTAAAAGACATAGGGTACTGGTGACTTAGTGGTCGCAGCCCCACCTTCCGATCCTAAAGTTGTGGGTTCACATCTACACGTACCAATGTGTTTTTCAGTCGAATTATTTATTTGCACTGTGCTAGTACTCTCAAACGGTGAAGGAAAACATCGTGAGGAAACCAGTATGTCGTAGAACCTAAAAAGTTTAAAAACATGTGCCAAGTGTACGAAAGGAGCCTCTCTGCAGCGAACTTTATCCTTTCACCACACTATCCACACAACACTGTCTAGCCCCTAATTATACAGAGCTTGTAGTATGGGAACCAGATAGCTGATATAATGCTTACATACTTTTTTTTGTAGGTACTCATACCTAGAATACAATATAACACCCAGAAAGAGAATAAACATCTGTATTCACCACACAAATGTTAGTTCTCGGTGGGGTTCGAACCCACGTCTTACGGTGCAGAAGGCAGAGCTACTACCAACTGAGCTGAGAGGGCAGTTATTTAACAACTAACAATGTTGAGACAACAAGCAATGTCCCCATTTAATTCAGTGGCATTATTTACCGAAATGAATCGCGTCGGGTCACCAGGGAATAACGTCCTTAATCATAACCAGTTTAGGGGTTGGTGACAGGGCTGTTGTGTTTAGCAGTAGGTACCGATTTGAGCAATAAATTATGTTGAAATCGGTTGTGTTCACAAAAATGTTTTTACATCCTTGAAAATTAACTATACACGTAGATAAAAAAAACACATTCTAAACAATAATACATAGGTTTATTATTAATACAGTGATAGAAAACATTACAAAAACGGAAGCTACGAAAGCAACGAAAATAATGGTTTTAGGAAGTTTTCGCTTTGATGTTAGGAATGAACGATTATATAGAAACGGTTCTCTGTTTTGCACAGCTTTTTTGCAGGATTTATTTAAAAAAATGTGTCTCTTGTCTATACAGGGTTATTCATTATTAACTGCAAATACTCAGGAATTAGGTTCAACAAATAGAATAAAAAATATTTATGAAATTATTTATTTAAATTTTATCAAAAAAAATTTCAAGTTTTTGTATCAAAATTTTATTTTTATTAATTTCTTTACGGCTATTGCATAATGATTGCCACGGAGAACAGGACGATGACCCACCCAGGCGGTGACTGAACGCAGAGTGTCGCTCACGGCGCGCGGGCGCGGATCAAAGGCCAAAATAGGTCACGCGCCAATGATTCCTTTATCGATTTTCTCGGGATTTTCATAACAAAACTTAAAAAAAATCATTTCATAAATATTTTTTATTTTATTTGTTGAACCTAATTCCTGAGTATTTGCAGCTAATAATGAATAACCCTGTATAGGGATCAGAAACAGATGGTACCTAGGTTTCATATTTTTAACAAAATAAGACGAGTATACCTACGAAAGGGTTTAAAAAATTAAATACTTAGGACAAGCCGACACTCGTTGAAACATTGACACCCGTGGGATATGCAAATAGCTCTAGTTGCATTTTATAATTCAAATCTAACCCAACTTAGCGAGTTTCCTCCCCCAAGCCGCACACAATTGACGTCTCGGGGTCTCCCCGACCCCTTTGTGCGCTCGACGTGAATACGCCACCTAATCTCGACCACGTGACCGACACGCGTCTACTGCATGCGACAACCCTGTACCAAAACTCGAAACGAGATTCTGAACGCACTTTCATGAACAAAACACAACTTTCCCGCCTCAGCACAAACTTCAAAATCGAAGTGTCAAGTTTTGGGGGTTATGTTTATTTCAAAATGGCGGAATGTAAAAAAGCGTGTCCTTTATCTTAACTGATTGGATAATCTGTGTTCAAACGTTATACTATCGTATCGGAAACAGAAATGCATGGCGCAACGTCCTGATTAAGTTTTCTGGTGGGGGCGTGCCGAGAGCGCGAAATTACAGTGATTTTTGTGACAAGTCTCATGTTTCTTTTGTGTTTGGTACAGTTTTTGGTGAAATCTGGCAAAAATGTTTCCGTCTAATTATTAGCTTTGTCCCCATTTTGCGTGGGGTTCTGGTAAAAGGGAGATTCTATAACAGATTTAGAAGTCATTTTTGGATTAAAGGTATTGTGTTGCCAATAAAAACGAATGGTTTTGGGGACCAAAAATGCGATAATCTAACTGGGCAAGTGCGTATTTTGTTCCCGCTTATACAATACGGCATAAATTCAAATTTACATTGGTCCTTCGGTTGGTATCTGATTAAATTCTAAAACAAAGTGCCGATCAGTGTGTACTAACCTAATAGGATTTTTGGAAAATATTAAACAGTTGACCCTTGCATTTAGATGAGGTATTTCTCGCGTCACCGACCAATGGGGAACCACCTGATCATGTATTCATTGGGGGCGATCATCTGCGCCATACTCTAAACATGGATCTTAGAAAATAAACAATACAAATAAACCTATATATATCATCTTTTTTGTTTCGAAGGAATTATTCAATTAATACTTAAATGTTATAGATAATCCACACAACACTATCTAACCCCAAATTAAGCAGAGCTTGTTCTATGGGAACCGGGTAGCTTATTAATACTTGCTTAACTTAAACTAGGTACTTAGAATACGATAATAACACCCAGACAGATAACAAGCTGCGTTCACCATACAATGAGAATCACTTAGGTATTACTTTATGCCTCATGTTTTATTTACTTATGTTTGTCATCGCATAACTTTGTCATTTAATAACCAATTTGATTTTTTTTATCTGAAAGGTTCCAGATTGGTCCCATATAAATTTTATCAGAATCGGTTCGGCAGTTTATCTATGAATTCAGTTTCTCATGTTTTTAAACTTCACTGGCAAGAATTTCATTACATTAAACGTATTTTTTTGGTATAAAAAAGTAAATATTTAAGCCCTTAGCCCTCAGATATCCTCTATCAAGTGCTCCTTTTATTAATCTGATTGAAATTCAATGTCGAGTAGGTAAGTTTATGAAAAGCCGCCTCCAATTTAGCTATCTTCTAACATCGAAGTCAAACATGATGTTAGGATAATCTAAGTATGATTGGAGCGGTATCGCGCCTGTTTGTACGCGATGTACCGACGTAGCATTTTTTTTCTATCTATTTTTATTTCGTTAAATTGTTATCGAAATGCAAATGAGTAGGTAAAAGGTTTGGTGAAAACACGCTTTATTTTTTTGCTTAGTTGTGCAAAAGCGTTTTTGTGATTTTTAAGGAAAAAAAGCGTTGAACTAAATATCAGTGGACACACAATACGAAGTCCCAAAAAGTAAAGCAGTACTTATGTAGTTTTTTATCAAAAAAACTAAGCCAATGGCGACCAGCCGGGACCGATGACGACGTCATAAGGTTGTTTGATTTCCATACCAACTGATTTTTACCATTAATGGGCGATGAGAGGTTAATTGTGCAATTGAAATAAATGTGGTTGGATTTCACATTGCTTTAATTTCCAGCAAGATTTAATAAGTTGAAGAATACTGAATATCTGAAAGCTTTTACTTTATCATTTATCTTTTACCCCGAATCATAGCAACCAAGGAGGTAACTTATCAAAGGTTTCATTTAAATTTCGAACTGGACTGAAATATTGAATTTTGCTTTTTGAAAAAATCCTTGGTCACAACATAAGTAGTATTGATGGCCTCGGCTTCTCCTCTGCCCTTATTTACACGTTCGTCCATCAATGCCTCTTTTGCTCGCCGCTGCAATATGTTTTTTTTTAAGATGAGTTCATCATATCTTAGCAGTGAGGGTGAAAAAGGAGGAACACCGTATTTGTGAAGGATTTTAATATTAAATTCTGATATGATAGCACAAATATTTGCACGTGCGATTTATGAATAAGATGTGTGTAAAGTACCAGCTTCATCTATTGTAGATGATTTATATAGCGTCAGGGGAAACTGGTCATTACTCAAGCCATACTTGCGAATAGGCTTGCCCAGCACCTATATATCCTGACAGCTTAGTCGGCCTAATCCACAAGAAATACTTTTTGTGCGTGTAAAAGCAAATTTAATGATGTTAATTAGAAAATTATTGAGAGTACCTTCCACATAACTTCCCTTATATTTTATAAACAGTACGTAGAATTTAAAGACTATTGACTATGTTTTTTATGTTTTTATATAGGTAACCTTATTTCTATGCAAAGCGTAAAGATATTAATTCTGTGCCGAAAGTTTCAATAAAACACTAGTCAACAGTTGAAAAATGAGCACAGCATGGTAGAATAATGGCTCTATTCTTTGCCATTCAAAAAGATAGGATTAAAAAAATTCAAAGCCCTCTCGAGATTGAAGAGCTATACAAATTATCAGACACACGTTATGAGCTTTTGAAGTACTCACTTGTATTATTTTGGCCCGGGGCAGAGTGTAGTCCTACTGTGCAAAGTTTGTTGAGACTAGTTGGTACATAAACTTATCTATCTACCCTACTGAGCACGTAATTTTTGTTGTTTCAAACTTTTTTTAAATATTTTTCCTGTCGGTTATTTTTTTGAAATAAAAAAAAAACAAAAAATAAAAATCTTTTTATTTTTCTTACAATTAAAATAATAAATCGGGTTGGGATCTCTTCAGTTAAGTTATAATAACCTGTGTTTGAAGAGTAATTTCTCTGCAATCATCGTATCTACTTTTATAGGTGCCAATAATATATATAATACATATAATAAATAATGATTATAGAAATATGACTGAATTTCAATATTCTTTAGCATGAAAAGGGATCCTCATTTTGGGTCCGGTTAATGTACGTCCAGTTATTGTACAGCATGTTATTGTACACCATGTTAAAACGAAACCTTTTTTTGTTTTTTGAATTCGTTTTAACCTGCCGTACAATAACTGGCTGCGAATTAACTGGGTGCACAAAATTGTCACGTGATGTTATTGTACAGCATGTTAATTGGATGCCATTAGGGCCCGTGCACACTGAGGCAATTCAATTATTTCTTATTTTTTGTAGGCAATGGATACTGCTCCTTATAAGAATAGCCCCTTTGGGGTAAATGTAAAAAAACATTTTCTGGCACTGCGGCGGCCGCTGCCGCGGCACGCTCGCTTTGCTCGCTCGCCTTGTGCGTTATTTATATGTTCTAACATAACCTAACCTATTCAAGTCGGATCCGCCCTATAAAGTCTCAAGGACAAGTACAAGTATCCGCTGCCAGAACAAAACAGCAAAAATCAATATTGAATTGCTACAGTGTGCACGAGGCTTAACTGGCATCATAATAACGGGGCGTACAATAACAACACGTGACGACATTGGACAGCATGTTATTTCGCGACCTTTTATTGTACGCCCCGTTAATCTAAACCCTGACATCGTAATAACGGTGTGTACATTAACCTGCTGTACATTATCCTGCTGTGCAATAACGGGTCGTACATTATTGCCTCCCCTCATTTTTTGACAGCAAACCGTGACAGAATTTAGTTTTTGAAGTAGAGCAAAAATTTAACTTTGTGCAATAATTGAAGAGATCCTCGAAAAAGCAGCGAACCCTAAAATATCGTTACATTGTGAGTTGGCCACCCCGTGCGTCGACATATTGGCGACCGTGGAGTTTGAGCACCACGCTGTTCGCGAGATCTGACCATCTGTCCTCATACCCACACTTACCTACATTGCCGAGTTTTACCTATTCTTATTTTATTCACCGTAAAATTATTGAGTGGGTGATCCATTGGCGAGATAATGCCAATGGAGCACCTATACAAAACCGCAGTTTGATAAGTGCTACATTGGCAGTTTACACCTTTAGCTCGCAGGCTCGTCGCTTTTAGCTCGCCAATGGCTTGCCCACTTTAGAAACTAAATAAGAGTCCCAGTTGCATAGAAAATAAAATTGGATCGCGAAAACCACAGATGATTTCATAACTGAAGTCAAGTAAGTATTTCGATGCGTTTACATTTTGAATACTTTTATAATTAAACAAACATTCATACACACATTATCATAATTATTTTCTTCATACAAAATGGTATTGTCTCGTTGAGGAGGATTAGGTATACCCACAACCTACAGGTAAAAGCCAACTAAGCTGTAGGTCTACCACAAGCTTTGTCTGGCTTTGTCTCTGGCTCTGTCTCTGGCTCTAGTTTTGAGTCTGTGTGAGTACTGATTAAATAAATCCTACGTCGAAACGTTACATACACAGTATAATTCACTGGTGAGCACTCACACAGACTGAAAACCAGAACCAGAGCCAGACAGAGCTTGTGGTGTGGTAGGCCTACTGTAGTATCTTAAAGTACATCTCGCATCAAAAACGTTATCATATTCGTGCTCGAGTGATAAATAGCATTCCAACCTGCTAAAATCCTAAAAAAACTGCGAAATATAACATAATTTATAGCTTTCCACCACTAACAACAACCCAAACCTAGGGGTGTACCCCACACTATAAATCGAACATTAAAACACCGCCTATTACACGAAGGAATTGCCCTAAAATGCCTCAAACATGTGTTCTACTGCGACCTGTCATCGGGGTTGCCAGTACAATGGGAATTATAATTTTTGATGTTGGCAACACAGCGACAGACGCGCGCAGCGGGTAGCCACCACGCCCTTTCTGTAACCGATTTGTTTCACTGCTATTCATTTCTAGAAGAGAGAATAAAGAACGGTCCATCGATAAAGCTCTTTGATTTTTTACCTCAAAGAATAATAAAGAGTTTTCTAAGCATCAGGATTTTACATCCTAGTATCTTTCAATATTCTAATATTTTTTCATGTAAGTAGGTATCTGTAGATAAATTTATAGCAATTTAGCATCGTACCTTTATGAAGCGTTTAAAAGGCCTGTCCAAGAAATAAGCAATATGGCCTTTTAAGAATTTAGTTAGTTATTTAAACATTTTATACCCATATAGGTAGGTAATGGGTATAAATGTTTGTATATTTTACTCACCACCTCAAGCCACAAATAAGTTTCAGTTCAGACTTTGCTTGCCCTTCTCAAAAAATACTAGTCTGTCAAGTACAGTAGCTAGTTATCAGTTTTAATTGTTTGAGCAGGCTCATCTATGCTTTACTCTTTGCCCCGAACTAGGCGTAGCACCGGAGCCCTACGCAGGGGTTCCGCACAATATTCAAGCAGTGTTTTGTACCATAATTACGCGTCCTTTATTAGGCCTCTTTGCACTAATAGTAGGCCGAATGCTAATCTCTGTTATTTGGAGTGACGATGTTGCGGTTAATTGGCTGCAGATTTTGGTTTTGGAAGTACTTTTGTAATAGGTATTACAAAAGTACTTCCAAAACCATGGTTCATTTATTGTACACTAGAATAATATTATTGTTGTGTAGGTAATATTACTTTACTGCAGCTGCAGCAGAAGCACGTGTAGGTACCTAAATGTGTAGGTAAGTCACACATGCGTAAGTATATAAAAAAAAAGTTGTGGCCAAGACTTGTACAGTAACTTTTCTTAAATAATGCGAGGAAATTTGTCAAATACATAATATATAATATATAAAAAAAATATAAAATACGACAAATAACGAATCAATATTTCTCGCATTGAAGTGTTCATTTTTTGTTCCTAATAAAGCATTATTGTATTATTTTTTTATGGTTCGAAATTAAAATTAAACTTTTGATAAGTTCCATCCTTGGTAATAATAAGTGCTAAATTAATTACTGATTTTCAACAGTCTCATCTCAAAGGTCCCCAATGCCACCGACCGACCGCTTTAAAATTTCTGCTAGCTTGTTTTTTATTTAAATTACTGCGTTAACGTTACTTCTTTTTAAAAACGTCAGCAACCAAAGTTCTGAGGTCATTCTAACCCGGTACATCTGAATGCAGCATAGACAAGGATCATTAATCAAGCATTGATTTACTTTTGTCTATGGTTGGGCTGGGTGATTGACGCGTAGACAGTGCACGCAAATGAGCTGGAAGACTTGGTTGATATGTTTTTTGTAAGTTTACGACGCCGTTACATCATAATCATCATCAGCCTGAGAAGTCCACTGCAGGAAATGCTTGAATAATAAAAATTTTGGATGATCTACCCAGTGTTTTCTATCCCCAAAATTAGCAGAGCTATGTACTATGGGACCAGATAGCTGATTATAATACTGGTTTTTTATTTAAATACATACTAAGAATACAATATAACACTCAGACACATAGTGGTACAGAAATATTTGTTCTTATTGATACAAATATTTCTAGCGCTGAAGGCAGAGTTACTACCAACTGAGCAATGAAGGCTTCTCTCATACATTTCAAGGAACACAATATGAGGGCGTCCGCTTCATTTTTTGTTTTCTATAGAACCTTTATTCCTCAGCGGTTGATGAAACTTGCCGCATAGATAATTAGCCTTCTGGAGGCTAACATACATCATCAACACGGATCATCATCACGGTTTGCTTGTGTTTTGAAAAGTAGCAATATTTATAACCATTCTTCAGTAATAAAAACCTCCGAATTTTATACCATAAACTTATCGCATTGATTTATGAAACCATTATTTAAACCAACCCATTCTCCTTTTAAAGTCAACAGCCACCCTAGATGCATTAAACCTTATCTATGCACAGAGCAGGCGTCCGCACCCTTCAACTGTTATCACGATACTGGCAGGAATGCAACAATACAGACACCCGAGCTTGGCTTATCTCTCCGCCAATCAGAAGGGAGGGATTTCGAATTTTAAAATGCCTAAGAATTTCGGTTTTGGAATTCTAAAGCAATCTTTATATCCTAGTGATATTCTACCTCATAGTTTTATACAGTACCTACTTTTTTTTAATTTTAAACAAAGATTGTTACCAAAACATCCCAATATACAATCTCCAGTGTAGAACACAATCTGGAGCCTAATTCTCGGGCCGATCTCGATCATTTTGCAATTTTATTTTATTGCTTCTTTTCGAAGAGAGAATGGCAGATTTCCTTGAGTAATTAATCGATGACCTCATCTAAGCCTCGACAGCTACGAAACGGAAAACGTGGAACTAGTGCGGGGTTGTGCAATGCCAATGTATTTAAGGGACATTGAAAATCTCGGTCGGCCCGAGAATTAGGCTCCTGTTTTATGACATTTTAGTTCCAAAATTAGCTTCTATTTATTTTTCAAATTCATTTACAAAATCGCGACCTCATCCGTCAAAACACCATCAAACACTTATTTATCAAACAGGATTTGACCAAAATTAATCGTCACAGATAACCATAATCCAATCCCATCCCTTATGGGACGCCATACGGCATTTTCATGTGAGCACACCCTTGAGGGCAGTGCGAACATTTGCTACAACTGTTACGTTACTGATATGTTTTGTGTAGATTTGTGTAATGCAACTGGTGTTCATGGGTATTTGAAGAGGTCTTGGAAATTAAAATCATTTGTAGCACCGTGCTTAGTTATCTGTTTAGTGGAAGGGTCGCCACCATCCAAAATTACTAAACAAAAGACTGCAAGATGGGCCGTATGCAGAAACAAAGCTTGAGTATGCGTATAAAGTCATACTTTTTAAACGCAATTTAAATTTAATCATTGCTTAAAGTTAGCGCTGACACTGATCGTCATTACTGGCTGTCATGACTGGCCTCTCAGCTCAGTTGGTAGTAGCTCTGCAATCTGCGCCGTAGGTCGTGGGTTCGATCCCCACCGAGAACAAATATTGGTGTGGTGAACACAGATGTTTGCTCTCTGTCTGGGTGTTATATTGTATTCTAAGTATGTATTTACAAAAAACAAATGTAAAAGTAAGTATTATATCAGCTATCTGGTTCTCATAGTACAAGCTCTGCTTAGTTTGGGGTTAGATAGTGTTGTGTGGATTATCTATAATATTTATATTATTTTATTCGTAGAAATAAGTTATAGCCACAATGTCTTTTCACAACGATTGCGACACCTTTTTGGTTTCCCCAACTCTACAAAAAACAAAACAACTTTTTAATCCAGAATCTCAAATTGATCGGTCCCATACAATACACAAAAGGCACAATGCATTCACAAAAAACCATTACAAATACAATTTTGGCTTCCAAATTGTGTCTATTTAGTTTAGGGTTAGGTTAGAAGCCATACAGTGTCATCGTGGGGGTGTCTTTTAACACCAGCCGTTTTAACGGGCAACCTCTTTTTGCCCCTTTAAACGAAGGGTTAGCGCCCTTACGCTTTGAAATTTAGTTTTAATATTTTATTTTTTAAGTTTGGTTTAATAATAAAAATGTTTGATAAACTCCACCAAAACTACTTTTTAACTTAACGAATTCAAATAAAATAGATGAGGTTCTCAATTCTGCAGATTTTTTAAGTAACGTTAGTTGTTTGGCTTGTAATTGACTGTTTGTGTGATTTCTTATTTGTGATTTGTTTCTATTGTAGCTAAAGTATACACAGTTCACTCAAAATTTGCAAAATTACGCTTGGTCGCGTGGAACTGGCACCTAGACTCACCTAGCTTTAAGACGTTTCAAAGTGATTCTTGCATCGTACTGAATAAAAAATTTGTGAGTTTGAGTTTGAGTTTTTGCAAATAGCAAACGATCAAAATTGTAATTAAAAAACATGAAATAAATCTGATTTCAAAAAAATCTTTAATCTAAATATATAAATTAATTTTAATCTAAAAATATAAGTTCGAAAAGAATCAGTGACACGATAAGAAGAAGAAGAAGAAGAATATATAAAACTCTTATGTTACTGACTGACTGACTGACAATCAACGCTCAGCCTAAACCGTAAGTCCTAGAAGCATGAAACTTGGAGTTTATGTTTCTTTTAAAGCATAGGAGTGCACTAAGAAAGGAAATTAGAAAATGATTTCCCTAAGCGGAGAAAAAGAGGAAAAACTTTTAAAAGAAAAATCTAAGAGGCGTAACGATAAAGGGGCGAGCGAAGCCGCGGGCGTCCGCTAGTTTATGTATAAAACATCCAAATTGATATGGCACCTATTTGTTATTTATTTTCAATTTTAACAATTAGTACAATATAAATAAATGTGACGTTGTAATTGAGTGGCGCGTCCATGGGGAAGTCCTACAGTTAAATGTTTGCCAAACGAACACAAATGTAGAAGTGGGTTTATGATGTCAAACACCCTTACTTTACCTCGTGTAAACACACGACCTTGTATTGCAGGCGGGAGTCGAGAACGCTACGAATGCTACGAGCGTCTACGAAGACGCTACGGAACAGCTTTGTAAAGATTATGTATCCTAATATTTTCAATACTTTCTGGAGTCAGCCCGAAGTCCGTAGGTACAATAACTAGGTCTAGAGGTTATCAGTAAAGATAAATCAAATGATACGCAGCAAACTTGAAGTTTAAAAGGAGCGCCAGTGACAGAAAGATTGACTGAGACTGAGAAGGGATTAAAGTCATGTGACCAGAAGAGAAATGAGTATGAATGTGGATGAATATGACGCTACCATCATAATATATTCATCGATAATGTTATTTTATTCATAAAAAACTAAATAAATGACAGACAAGCGTGGAAGCTTCTAAAACGAATCGTGTGTTTACAACTCGAGGGTGCACAGCAGGGGGTACTACAAAATTTGTGATCAACATCTAACTACTACAACATCTTTAGCCAGTACAGCATAATAATATGCGGCTATGAAATCTAGTGATGAAGTCTATGGCTATGAGTATAGGCATCTCCATGTAAAAAGAACGCTGGAAAAAGGAGGTGTTTTTGCTCAAGCAAAATTCACACTTCGTACCACCAAATAGGTGCGAATTTTGCACGCACAAACAAATCCCTTCCACTTTCTTCCAGCGTTATTTTTACCTATACCTATGTTTTACTACGTCACCACACTCACCACTGCCAACGAGCACCAACTATCTAACCATCTGCGGCCTACCTACTAACTACAACCCCCCCCCCATCTGTGTCGTGGTCCTACTGACTACGCCACCATCTGTGGCCGGGTACCAACTGCAAAGTTTTGCACGCGGAAGTAAACATACTCATCCACCTACTTTTTACCTATACCAATGTTTTACTACATCACCATAGCCAACGCGTACCAACTATCTAACCATCTGCGGCCTACGAACTAACTACAACCCCATCTGTGTCGTAGTCCTACTGACTACGCTACCATCTGTGGCGGGTACCAACTGCAAAGTTTTGCACGCGGAAACATACCCCTCTACCTACTTTTTACTTTTACCTATGTTTTTCTACGCCACCACTGCCAATGAGTACTAACTATCTAACCATCTGCGGCCTTTCAACTAACTACAACCCCATCTGTGTCAGGGTCGTACTGACTACGCCACCATCTGTGGCCGGGTACCAACTGCGTTGTTAGCACACACCAGTGACTTTGTAAATCGGCTCCACAACGCAGATGTGCCAT
Source organism: Thera britannica (assembly GCA_939531255.2). Taxonomy (NCBI): domain Eukaryota; kingdom Metazoa; phylum Arthropoda; class Insecta; order Lepidoptera; family Geometridae; genus Thera; species Thera britannica. The sequence goes on along the minus strand of OW618039.2, from coordinate 6,203,192 downwards.
GATGAATGATTAGATCCACCAAGATTGGGGGCATCGCGGTTTTATTGCTCAAATTAACATTGAATCCGATATTTTGTAGACCCTTTGTTAGAAGTAAATTGTGGACTAAAGTAATCGTTTTTGGATGGAATTACTTGGATTTATTTATTATTGACGAAGGGATTATGGAAGCTGGACAATGAATGCACAGGACAGCAGTGATCTCGGAATGGTGACTTCGATCAAAATATACTTAAGAACTAGACAGGCAAACTGTATCAGATGACATTATCGGAGAAGTATACCGCTAATATACAATTATACTTATATACTACACTAATATACTATTATTCATGTAACTAATAGGTATAAGTAAACCGACTAATATTATAATTTAAGGCTAATTTACATCTACTAAATAAAAGGCTATTTGCCGAAAAAAAAATGTCAGTCCTTGTTTTTGACAAGCCTTAAAAAGATAAGGATATATTTTTGTCTCTCTTCTTCTTAAGACCCCAACAAGATGCACACAGGCTTATTCCTCTTGCTGTAACAATTGCATTACCCCACAGATGTATTAGTAAGTAATGTCACTAGTCCTTTTATGGCCACTTGCGGTAGAAAAACATACGGCTTTTGGAAAACTTTGTAAGTAAAAGGGTCAGTGTTTGTATAAGTGTGGTTCTAAACGCTACTTTTAGGTGTAGTGGCGGAATGAAAGTGTTCGTCAATTTTCGTAACGTATCACGATCACATACTACCTTTTGTACCTGAATAGACAGAATACACCGATAAGTTAACGTCAAAAATTATGTCAAAATGTGTTTATGATCAAGGCACTGGTGCAAGCGAAAACCGACTATAAGGTGACGAACATTTTCATACCGCGACTGTACAAAAGCAAGGAAAAAATTAAAAAACAAAAGTATCCTTTAAATAAAACGATAAATCTTTTTAGTGATTCAAAATTATCGTTCAAAATAGTGTCCCGTTGATACAATTTGTCACTCGAGGGGTAGGCAGGGGTCGAATTTAATGGTTCTTTTGTCAGCTGACACTTGTCAGGGTGCATCAATACAACTAGATGTTTAATTGCTTGTTTACTATGACAAATGTTCGGTGTTTTACTGTTGAGTGTTTGAACTAAAATGGAGCATATCGATTGGGAGCATTGAACTTTAGGATTGCTCTGAGTTCTCGTGGTTTCAGACTTGGCCATCATCGCCCTTCTCAAAAAAAAAGCAGCCAAGTGCGAGTCGGACTCGCCCATGAAGGGTTCCGTAGCACGACGAACTACAAGAACCTCTAAATTATGTTACTTGATGTAACATAATAAGGTTCTTGTAGTTCGTCGAAAGGTAAATTGCGGTTTACGGTGTATGACGTATAAAAAAAAAACTACTGACTAGATCTCGTTCAAACCAAAAATCGTTGGAAGTTTACATAGTAATGTACAACATATATTTTTTTTAGTATTATCATTCTCTTACTTTAGAAGTTAGAGGGGGGGGGACCAACTTTTTTCCACTTTGGAAGTGTCTCTCGCGCAAACAATTCAGTTTAGAAAAAAACGATATTAGAAACCTCAACATCATTTTTGAAGACCTATTCATAGATACCCCAAACGGATGGGTTCGATGAAAAAAAAAATTTTGAGTTTCAGTTTCAAGTATGGGGACCCCTGAAATTTATAGTTTTTTTTTTATTTTTATGTTAAATTCTTAATGCGGTTCACAGAATACATCTACTCACCAAGTTTCATCAGTCTAGCTCTTACAGTTTCGGAGAAAAATGGCTGTGACATACGGACGGACAGACAGACAGACAGACAGACAGACAGACAGACAGACAGACAGACATGACGAATCTATAAGGGTTCCGTTTTTGCCATTTGGCTACGGAACCCTAAAAACAGCCTGTATATATTTTTTAGGGTTCCGTAGCCAAATGGCAAAAACGGAACCCTTATAGATTCGTCATGTCTGTCTGTCTGTCTGTCTGTCTGTCTGTCTGTCTGTCTGTCTGTCTGTCTGTCCGGCCGTGTCACAGCCATTTTTCTCCGAAACCATAAGAGCTAGACTGATGAAACTTGGTGAGTAGATGTATTCTGTGAACCGCATTAAGGTTTTAACTTAAAAATAGAAAAAAACCTATAAATTTTGGGGGTCCCCATACTTGAAACTGAAACTCAAAAATTTTTTTTCCATCGATCCCATACTTGTGGGGTATCTATGGATAGGTCTTCAAAAATTATGTTGAGGTTTCTAATATCGTTTTTTTCTAAAACTATAAATTTTGGGGGTCCCCATACTTGAAAGTGAAACTCAAAATTTTTTTTTTCATCGAACCCATACGTGTGGGGTATGTATGGATAGGTCTTCAAAAATGATATTAAGGTTTCTAATATCGTTTTTTTCTAAACTGAATAGTTTGTGCGAGAGACACTTCCAAAGTAAAAAAAAGTTGGTCCCCCCCCCTCTAACTTCTAAAATAAGAGAATGATAAATCCAAAAAAAATATATGTTGTACATTACTATGCAAACTTCCAACGATATTTGGTTTGAACGAGATCTAGTCAGTAGTTTTTTTTTTATACGTCATAAATCGTAAACCGCAATTTACCTTTCGACGAACTACAAAAACCTTTATATTATGTTAATTGATGCTACGGAACCCTTCATGGGCGAGTCCGACTCGCACTTGGCTGCTTTTTTTATTTATATTTTCATAAACTTACAGCTAAAAATTGGATACAAAAAGAGGATGGATACTAACTACTATTTTGCTATAATATAATAACTTTTGTGAATAAAAAAATAAACAAATTAAGAAATATTGCGGACAATTCACACATCACTATCTAGCCCCGAACTAAGCAGAGCTTGTATGATGTGAACCAGATAGCTGATATAATACTTACCTACTTTTACATTTGTTTTTTGTAAATACATACTTAGAATACAATATAACACCCAGACAGAGAGCAAACATCTGTGTTCACCACACCAATATTTGTTCTCGGTGGGGATCGAACCCACGACCTACGGCGCAGATTGCAGAGCTACTACCAACTGAGCTGAGAGGCCAGTCATGACAGCCAGTAATGACGATCAGTGTCAGCGCTAACTTTAAGCAATGATTAAATTTAAATTGCGTTATATAACACTTGAGTATTTTTTTTTAAATATACATGCACTCAGAATACAATATAACTTTAGACAGAGAACAAACATCGGTGTTCACCACTCAAATATTTTTTCTCGAAGGCGATCGAACCCACGGCTACTGCACAGAAGGCAGGGTGTGTGTCACAGTGTGTGTGTGCCAGCAATGCACAGGTACAGACACCCCACAAGGATCAATTTTTAAACCAAAAAGGATTTTACTAATTCAAAGTGACAGGCCTGATACGTTAAACATATAACGCACGCACGTTGAGGACCGACGAGAAGTTGATTGAGCTGGAAGAAGTGGTCAGTAAGTTGCGCTGGGATGTGATAGGGCTATCAGAAGTCCGAAGAGAGGGGGAGGACACGATAATCCTAAATTCCGGCAACTTGCTCTACTACCGGGAGGGAGACCAGCAATCCCAACATGGTGTCGGGTTTCTCGTCCATAAGTCCCTCGTCAATAACATCGTAAAGATCGAAAGCGTTTCGAACAGGGTGATATACCTTATACTCAGAATCACCAGTCGGTATTCGCTGAAGGTCATACAGGTATACGCCCCTCACTCGAAACGCCCGGACGATGAAGTGGAGGCAATGTATGACGATATTTCAATCGCCATACAAGCTTCGAAAACACACTTTACGGTGGTGATGGGGGACTTCAACGCGCGGTTAGGCGTGAGGATCGGCGATGAACTGAGAGTGGGGCAATTCGGATTTGGACAGCGGAACCACCGAGGTCAGCGATTGGCCGACTTCATGGAGAAGGAGGGACTCTTCATGATGAACTCCTTCTTCAAAAAGCGGTCGTCCAGGAAATGGACGTGGCTGCACCCCGGTGGACACAAACGCGAGATAGATTTCATTTTAACGACGAAAAAGCAGATATTCAATGATGTCTCCGTGATCAACAGGGTGAAAACCGGCAGTGATCACCGCATGGTAAGAGGCACATTGAATCTCAACGTCAAGCTTGAAAGGTCTCGTTTGGTGAAATCTACTCTTCGCCCAAGTCCTGCCCAAATCCAAAACCCCGAGAGCTTTCAGTTGGAGCTCGAAAATCGCTTCCAATGCCTCACCGATTGCGAAACAGTGGACGAACTAAACAACGGGCTGGTGGAAATTGTCCAAGCGGTAGGGTCAGAGTTCTATAAGACCCAACGCAAAAATAGAACTCAGAAACTCTCTGAGCATACTCTTAAACTTCTGGCAGACCGCAGTGAAATGAGGTTGCAGTCTTCAGTGGACAGGTCGAAATACGGCTTGCTCAATAAACAGATCTCGAAGTCCATGCGACACGATCTTCGCCTTTTTAATACTAATTGTATTCAAAAGGCGATAGAGCGCAATAGAGGCTCGAAAGTGTTCGCTAGAGATCTGTCTATTGGGCAAAGTCAGTTGACGAAACTGAAGACCGATAGCGGCAGCATCGTTTCCTCGAAGCCGGAAGTTTTAAGAGAGCTCGAGAAGTTCTATGGACAACTGTACACCTCATCGAAAAGTCCTGCTACCAGCACGACTAGCGATGCAAGAGCCCGTTTAACTCGACACTACACGGAAGATATCCCGGACGTCAGCCTATACGAGATTCGGACGGCTCTCAAGCAGCTTAAGAGTAACAAGGCACCGGGGGAAGACGGAATAACGACAGAGCTTCTGAAAGCGGGCGGAACGCCGATACTTAAAGTCCTTCAGAAGCTATTTAATTCTGTCATCCTCGAGGGTACGACGCCTGAGGCGTGGGGCAGGAGCGTAGTGGTGCTCTTTTTCAAGAAGGGTGATAACACTCTCTTGAAAAACTATAGGCCGATCTCCTTGCTTAGCCACGTCTATAAGCTGTTTTCGAGAGTAGTTACTAATCGTCTCGCTCGTAGGTTCGACGACTTCCAGCCTCCCGAACAAGCCGGGTTCCGGAAAGGCTTCAGTACCATAGACCACATCCACACGCTACGGCAGATTATACAGAAGACCGAGGAGTATAATCGGCCACTTTGCTTAGCGTTTGTGGACTATGAGAAAGCCTTCGATTCAGTCGAAACCTGGGCAGTGCTACAGTCGCTCCAGCGGTGTCAAATTGACTATCGGTATATCGAAGTGTTGAAATGTCTCTACAGGAATGCCACAATGTCTATCCGACTTCAGGACCAGAGTACAAATCCAATCCACATGCAAAAAGGGGTGAGACAGGGAGATGTAATATCTCCGAAACTGTTCACCTCGGCACTGGAGGATATTTTCAAGCTCGTGTCCTGGACAAGGTATGGCATCAACATCAACGGCGAATTCATCACTCACCTTCGATTTGCCGACGACATAGTCATAATGGCGGAGTCGCTGGAAGACTTAGGCACAATGCTCAGAGACCTCAATATTGTCTCCCAACAGGTGGGTCTAAACATGAACATGAGCAAGACAAAAATCATGTCTAATGCTCATGTCACACCCATGCCGGTACATGTTGGGAGCGATATCATCGAAGTTGTGGACTACTATGTTTATTTGGGTCAAACGATCCAATTAGGTAGAGCCAACTTCGACAAAGAGGTCAGCCGACGAATCCAACTCGGATGGGCAGCGTTCGGGAAACTGCGTCACATCTTCTCGTCGCAGATACCACAGAGCCTCAAGACAAAAGTCTATAACCAGTGCGTGTTGCCAGTGATGACTTATGGAACTGAGACGTGGTCGCTAACTATAGGCCTCGTGCACAAGCTCAAAGTCGCGCAACGAGCTATGGAAAGAGCTATGCTGGGAGTTTCACTACGTGATAGAATCAGAAATGAGGATATCCGTAGAAGAACCAAGGTCACCGACATAGCTCGTAGAGTTAGTAAGTTGAAGTGGCAATGGGCAGGCCATATAGCTCGAAGAACTGACAACCGTTGGGGAATAAAGGTTCTCGAATGGCGACCACGAACCGGAAGACGAAGCGTAGGGCGCCCACCCACCAGATGGACCGACGACATTGTTAAGATCGCGGGAAGTCGATGGATGGAAGGGGCTCAGAATCGTTCTTCCTGGAAACGTGTGGGGGAGGCCTATGTCCAGCAGTGGACTTCTTCAGGCTGATAATGATGATGATGATGATGATGACCCCGTGTGGTCGGTTTTTTCGATAGGTGAATGACATTATTTTTTTGAGGTCAATTGAGCATCCATGATCAGCTTGTGATTTTTAATCGTCGTTCAGATATTTTATTTTTGTGTAATGTAATCTCCTACAGATTCATTGCATTAACTGCTTTATGATACGCTAGACCTAAAAATTATTAACAATTTTTTTAAGTGTAGAGTTTTAATGCATATAATACTCTCTACGAAAGTTTTAGTCACACGGATCACTTTGATACGTACAAGTAACATAAGAATATCTCTCAAAAAAAAAAAATATAGTGCCCTAATGTTTTGAAATAGTACTAGGTATCTAGTCATTAATATTTCTACCGTAAATAGTACGTAAGTACTTCTCCGGTTAAACTCCTTCACAGTGCTCTAAAAAAAAATAAGCTTTAGCTTTGGTTTGTATTTAATTTTTACGCGTAACTTTTAAAATTCTTATTGTATACTCATAGGTAAAAATAATATGATTGTGTAGACTGTATATTTTTGCATAAGTAAAATTGAATTTCCTGGAAAAACTAAACTCAAAACTGTTACTGACGCAAAAAGTGTTAAAATAAACCTTTCATCTATGAAATAATGTCGTCAATGCAAACTTCGAAGTTCCTTGCAAAGTTTTATTTACTTTCAAAGACTTCAGGCTATTCAACAATCGGTGTGAAATTTTCCTTTTTCATCACCCACAGTCTCAAAGAATTATCACACTTTCCGTATTTTTGTTAGGGTTCAATTTTGAACAAGTTTTTATAGACGGTAGCGCGCCCATCCCATTGTCACAAGATCGATCAGTAGCTGACATTGTATTCAAATATGAATTTAAATACAAAAACGCGATTATGTGACGATGGGCCATATAAGCCGATGCGTCCGTTTAAGATTGGCATCTTTAGCACGCACTGGGTCTTAAGAACGCTGCGATAATTTACTTACTCATATTTTTTATACGGTGAAGGAAAACATCAGGGCTTAGTCAGCACCGCACGTATTGACCATGTCTTTCCTGTGGATTAGGCCGACTAAGCTGGTATTTTATTTTATTTTATTTATTTTTATTTCTTAGGAAAACAAACAGTACTTATATTCTAATTGATAATTTAAAAAGACAACTATGGACCATTAATCAGTTTTCGCATAGAGAGTATATGTGCTGGCCATCTAAAATCCTGTCCCAGGCACTAATAGCGTCCCGCAAGTAGGGCTTGTGTAATCACCAGTTGCCTCTGACGCTATATAAATCATCTACAATAGATGCAAAGGCCTGTTTACTTTTACATATTTTTTTATACCGCAATATTTGAATACTGCAGAATTTGATGATTGTTAATTGTGTTCATTTTTTCTTTTAAGTCATCAAGTCAAAATATATACGTGCCGTGGTATTATTACAAATAGTGATAAGCGTATGGCACTTATCTTGTGTTTATTTCAATCTACCAATAACTGTGTTCAATGTTACCATCTCATGTGTAAGTATTTTCTAACTTCTACATATTAACTTCTTGTAGTTATTTGGGTATGCTGTCATCTCCATGCCTGAAACATTTCTGATTCTTCTTCTTCTCCTTATCGTGTCACTAATTCTTTCGAGCCGGCTTAAGTGCGCCTCAAACGTTTTTTCGTTGTTTCTTGCACTTGACACAATTTTCAAACTTAAAGGTTTTATGCTAAGTTATTATTATTTTATTACATTTTATATTGTAACGCCTCGTCTTCTCCACCAGTGCGTAAACTCTTCTCAGTAGCAGAACAGCAGTCTCCCTTGTTGTATGTTGATCGGTGCACTAATTTCAAGACAAGGCATTGTCCGCCTTCCGGTGTTTGATGGGCCATTCAAAGGTTCTCAAAATTGAGGAATCATTTGTAATAAGACGGGTTATGAATGAGCGTTGTGAGGTTTTGTGATAGTCATCCTAAACAGATGTAGTTTAGGCATCGAGGTAATGTATCGATGGGTTTAGTAGGCCTACCACAAGCTCTCTTTGTCTCTGGCTGTGGTTTTGAGGCTTAGTTATTATAACTTAGCTTTATTTAAATTTCGAAAAACAAATAAACACATCAAAGAGAGAAAAATTGGTATTGTTCGTTGTTTGTTACATTTATATAGGTATTTGACAAAATGAGTTCAAGTAGTAGATACTACTTAGTTTTAATTTCCTCGCATTATTTGAGAAAAGTATACCATACAAGTCTAGGCCACAAAGTCATTGATGGACTTACGTATGCATTTACACGTACGAACATGTGCAGCGACCGGCAAAAGAGGAATTAGATGGTTGACCATCAATGCCTTTTTTGCTGGCCGCTGCAGTTTTGTACTCTATTACACAACTTTGAGCAATCACATTGGTGAATTTAATGCTGAATAACATTTTATACCAGCCCACCTCTGGTTTCAAGTTTTTTTGCGGATTTTTTCAGAGGTAACCACCAAATAGGTGGTCTAGGTATCTACCTTTTTATAAAATAACGTTTAAAAAGTATATCGTTTATGTGAGGTTCAGTAGAAAAATGACAATAAATAATACCTTCATGATCGTCGTGAGAAGGCGACAATCCGACACGTCATGTGACAGCCCCGGATCGGTAATAAATCCACTCACGAGATCAATACGTACCAATAAATGCCTCAAATCGTCGGCCGACCGGAGATTTGACTCAGATGAAGTAGACTCAGAACGGACGTTGTAATTCAGCAGCATTTTCTTTCCCTACAACTTTTTTGAACCAACTTTTGGCAAGCCCAGGATACATCTTGGTTTCGTTTAAAAGTTTTAAATATTTTTAATTCAATTCAATTAAGTAATTTATTCATTGCTAACATGTAGTGTAGTAGGTACATCTTTAAATAGAAAAACTAAAAAAAAAGAAAAAACTTATTTATTTGCCCTACACATTTAACAAATTAGTAGGTAACAAAAAAAACTTAAAACTAAAAGAAAAATACAGTAGGTATGGGTTCTAGTATGTAGCTTGTCAAGTACATGCACCCTTTTGGGCACTGCAATGTCATAGTAGATAGGTATGTATACAATTTCATTCGTTATCATAATTATTTATTTTATTTAATAAAAAAATTATATCAAACAATAAATTCAAATAGTAATTATACATCGTCAATAATCTTATCTTATACATATATATTTAGAAAATCTTGCATATATATATATTTAGGATCTCGGAAACTGAGCCAACGATTTTCATGAAATTTAGTATACAGGGGTTTTCGGGGGCGATAAATTGATCTAGCTAGGATTCATTTTAAGAAAATTACTTCCTTACGAGTTCAATAATTAAACATAAACTAAATATGTGACTGCTCCTGCCCTGCTCTATTGACGATTGTGAGCGCCTAACTGCAAGCATGTCCAGCAGGTGGCGTTTTTCAGTAAGAATAAACCAGTAAAGATGATAATATGACTCTTATGATTTCCTAAAAATACAAATTAACGAAAACAATTCCGAGCGAAGCTCGGTTACCAACTGCTAGTAATTAATAAATCACACATATCAAAGTTAAATAAAATAATGAATTTTCTTCTGTCGATATCAGTCAGACAGACATTTTTTTTTGTAGTAAATTAGTAAAATTGTGGCATTAGCTTAAGCAAGTTCTACTTCTAAGATGATCTAATATCGTTGGCATTGAATAAATTGTGGATGTCTGTTCGCTTGATCTATGAACACGTTTCAAATGTCACTTGGATTAGGCGCGCGCGCAGGTAGTCTGAATGAATTGTCAATGTCTGACTGCGCTGACAGTTTTGTTAGGGTTGCCTATATTTCAATGTAATTATAAATTATGTAAGGGAATAAAAACCATGCAGAGTTCTGTACAGTACTTATAATCATGATACTCATGTTTGTACATATACCTATTTAAAATAATAATACTTACCTACCTTTTCCGCGTTACTATAATCACCTTAGATTGTACCTGTAAATATATTGCATATGGAACAAGCATTATGCCCATCTGATATTAAATTATAACCATCGCCTATAACTATTCATTGTCTCGTAGGTTATGCACACACGTCAAGAACATGCCCTACGATGCACTGTTTTGCGTCCATCGACTTGAGACATACACATGTTCAGCCTCACGTGCACCTGGCCGGTGTTTTTACTGGCACGTGAGCTTAGGCTATTAGGCTCGGCTAGGCTCACACCCTCAAAACAAAACACAGCGATGCTGCTTCACGGTAGAAAATAGGCATGGCGGTAGAACCTCTCTGGGCGGGCCTCTCACAAAGAGCTCTACTACAACTAAATAGATAGTATTTATGATTGCGAAGTCCAGAGACCAACCAGTGGCTAGCAAATGAGTCTATAGTAGACTTATCACAATGGTCTTTGGCTATCAGGTTTGAATTTAGAAGTTGAAGTCGCATAGGTTTGGCAACCCAATCGCTCTACATGGCCAATCCATGGATACGACTGATAAATTTTACACCATTTCTTTGCTTATCGAGTCTCTGGTTCTTTAAAGAGTGGTGAAAGTATCTCAGAGAAGTTCCACCATTTGATTAACAGGTAATGTCAGAGACATTAACTGGTAATCTCTTAAAAATCGTGGTATCATGCAGTTGCAGAGCTGCAGTCCGACAACCCTAAGACACGGTATAATCCTGTTCTCAGTGCCAGAAGCAACACGGGTAGCGCGTGAGAACAACTCCGTGACGGATCGGCGTGTGTGACAGCCTTAAGTGCCTGTCAAGGTCGGAATTCTAGGGAGGGAAAAACAATGATCCAAACTTTTCAAATCGGTCATGACGAACATAAAAAAAAAGAAAGAAAAATTAACAAAAAAAAATATTATGGAACATTAAAACATTATTAATAAAAGTTATGCGTTGCTTAAAAACATTGATAAGGCTTAGCTCTTTCGAAGGTCATCATTATGTAGATACTCGTAGAGATAGCTATTTTATCTTAGCCGTAACTATTTGGCCTTCCAATTTAAGTTGGAGATCCACAGAAATAGAAGAAAGAAGACTTGCAAAGAAACGTTCGCAAGGTCAAAAATAACTTTCAAGACGTGCGTGGGTTCCATTACAAAGATCTTTATCATTTGTTTTTGTTAGAACATTATTTTTTCTCAGTCGCTTGACCCTCCTCAGTTTCACTCATTCAAGTTTTATTTCCGACATTGCTAAAATCCCCATCACATGCACCTCTAGGCTGCATCTGACGTCGGCTGCCAATCAAAAGGACTTTAGCCTAATCCTGGTTAGGATTAAAAAAAAACTACAGGGCCCTCGGTCCCGCGCAAGCGTTCGCGCCTCACTGCTTTCAATACCATAAACAAACTTACCAAAACTCTTTGGATAAGAATGTTGTTGCATTTTGGAACTTATTTTAAAGGATTAAAGCTAGGAGGAAGTTTTCGGTGGTTACAGTTAGGTAGGTGTATATTTTCGGCATTTGACGCTTGAGGTTTCTTCGTGTAATGTAATTGTTGTATGAAATTATTGTTTGTTTTGTGATGGGTTAGCTTGACTGAACAGGAAGGTGCGAATTTTTAATCTTGCGTTGTGAGAAAATAAGATAGAGGTGTCTTTTCTGTTGCGGATGTTGTTGTCTTTTGAATGGTAGGTAGGTACCTCAAAAATGAACTTATGGCAAACTTGAATGCATAATATATTGCTTAAGATCTCGAACTATATACTTATATTCAACTATTTTATTATCATCTAAGGCCACTAAGTAAAAACAACGCTTTATTCTGAGTCAAGATTCAATCATTGACATTTTACGGGCTTTCCGTTGACAAATGACAGAAAACCTCTCGTACAGGCTCGACTCACGCCCAAGTTTTTTTTCTACATACGATCCTAAATCTAGTACATATGTAATCTCATTATGTTCTGAAAAATATTAAATGTAAATAGGATGTATTGCAGTTTGGTTATCCATTCAACCAAATTATTCTAAAAACACTGTTCGCGTAAAAGCTCAACAAAAAAGTTCCATAGAAAGTGAAAACCGTCAACCCTTCAAAACTGACAACTGTCAAAAAGACCACCTAACCATCTTATAATCTGCACATCAAAATAGGGAGGATTTACCTTCCCTTTCCTTGAAACACCTTTATTATTATCCGGGATAAACTAACAATGAGGCGTTGAAATCCATACCTTAGCTTGCCTTTGCTAAGCTGCCGAAAAAAAAACAATTCTTTTTTTTCCAAAGCTGCCAGACCGAAAAGTAGAAAGGACTCGTCGAAAAACAGATTACGACAAGCCCTTGTTGTGTTTGTAAACATCGCACGGCCTTCTACAATAGGTTGCAGTAATGTGACACCATAACTTGATTGGATCCTTTATAAGCTTTATTGATACTGGCAACACTGATTGGCGGCAAAATAGGCAAATTGTTGACGTTTCGCGGTATTTAATACAGCTGGCGTAGAAAAAAGGTTCATTGAGAAACTATGGGCAGGGCAGCAAGGATGTATAGATGAGTTGATCAGTCATTCTGTCAGAAACTGCTAAAGATAGGAAAACTAAGCAAGAAGAAGAAGGGCGGTGATGGCCTAGTCCGAAACCACGAGAGTTAGGGCGAAAGGAGAGAGAGATTTAAAAAAACACATGCACATGCAGTTATTGTTTTCTTTATATCGAGGGCATGACTGTTTTCAAGACTTTTCCCAAATTCTCGTGGTTTCAGATTTGGTGTTCTATACAGGGTGGTTTCAAAGTAGTCTATCTCAAAGTAGTCTATCTCATGAATTATAAGTAGGTATACCTACATTATTAAGTTTCTGAACCAAGGTCCCTTCTCAAACAATAAAATAGAACCATTGCAAGACTTTCAAAATGTCATGCTTGACTGGTCAACAATGTTTGCGAATTGCATTTAGCTACGTGTGTGGTCAGAACTTTACTTATTAAACTAAATAAATGCATGTAAGTATGTTGAATTTCAAGGCTGTTTTCATTAGGTACTAGATTCCGGGAACCACGAAGGTGCCTAGGTAGGTACTCTGGGGTTTTAATAAATATATTCGGATGGGCATGTATCAAACCTACTGATAAAATTTCAAGTCATTTAAAGTAAAACTTAAGTATTTTGAGAATAAAACACAGGTACTTAAGTCAGCTTCTATTGGATGTTTTGACTTGATACTAAAATGTGCCTTATTTTGGAAAATTGAATACGCTATGAAAATATCTCAGTGACTGACCTCTCAGCTTAGTTGGTAGTAGCTCTGCCTTTTACGTCGTAGTTCGTCGGTTCGATTCCCACCGAGAACAAATTTTAATATTTGTGTGGTGAACCAGATGTTTGTTCTCTGTCTGTATAAGTATTATATTAGCTAAGAATCTGATTCCCATAGTACAAGCTCTGCTTAATTTGGGGCTAGATAGTATTGTGTGGGTTGTCCACAATATTTATTTATTTATCAAAAGACTCGATGCAACGACCTGGGGGCTAATTCTCGGGCCGATCTCGATCATTTTGAAATTTTATTTTATTGCTTCTTGTCGAAGGGGGAATGGATAAGTTCCTTGAGTAATTCATAAACGACCTCTTCGTAAAAGCCTCGACAGCTACGGTATACGGAAAACGTACAAAAATTGCGGGGTTGTGAAAAAAAGCAATAAAATAAAATTTCAAAATGATCGAGATCGGCCCGAGAATTAGCCCCATTTTGAAATTTTATTTTATTGCTTCTTGTCGAAGGGGGAATGGATAAGTTCCTTGAGTAATTCATAAACGACCTCTTCGTAAAAGCCTCGACAGCTACGGTATACGGAAAACGTACAAAAATTGCGGGGTTGTGAAAAAAAGCAATAAAATAAAATGTCAAAATGATCGAGATCGGCCCGAGAATTAGCCCCCTGTCCTTTGACATAGCGACAGGTAAAATAATTAAAATTTAAATTTCAAATTTCTTTCACACGGCTCTGCCACGCCCTCCAATTCATTTTATTGACGATAATTAATGGGAAATTTCGGTTAATTAATACTTAATTACAATTCGTAGCCGGTAGCGTAATGACACGTTGAAGTCTGTCAGTGCCTGTGTGTGTTTTTGATAAATTAGTTATTTAAGCTTTTACCTATTCTAGAACCTTAAACGAGTATGCCGTACTTGGCTGGCTTTTTGAACAGATTTTAAATTAAATAAAATTGACTAAAAAACTATCCATGTATATTCTTGATTGAGGATTTTTCAAAATACAATTATTTTCAATAAATGCCTCTATATAACTACCTCTAATTCCTCTGTGTTGAGTTTCAATTTTTAAGTCTGTTTGCTTTTTCTTCTTTTTAAATAATGTAAAGTATTGTTCCGTTTAGGTATCATAGTCCCAGTTGGTCAAAATTTAATGCCTGAGCGCCTCTATTTAAGTAATTTATTATCTTTGACGCTTGCGAAAACGCGGGAACGAAACATTTGAACACCTGAAATTCTTGTTCGAGTTTTAAAAATATTTTTTTATAGAAGTGGCCATTTTGTGACAAGCCAGTATAGGTAAGCTGTATCAGCAGAATATTGTTGGCAGAATGCAGAATCCTACGTCTGGCCACGGAGGGACTAATGATCGCGAGATAGCCCTCGCCAGCCCTGGGACAGCTCCATAGGGTTGCTACACACGAAAAATAAAATATATAGAATCACGTTCCTTCCTCCTTTACGTATTATAGTAAAAGTAAGTACCTACTCATGTTACTCGTACCTTTATCTGCTGCTAAAAAGCGCTGAGTGGAATTGTTCACCAATATCAATTTATGCTTAAGTTTATGAGATTAGCATCATCCATGTATATTATACTATATAAAGCTCGATTACCACTGACTGACTCATTGACATGATTGTTCTCCTTGATGGTGGAGGGGAAGGTATGTTTTTTTTTACGGAAATGTGTAGAGGGGGTAAAAGTGACTTAGGGAAAATTCCGACTTTTTGAGATTTGCCCCCCCTTAACCCCCCCCCTCAGGGGGGCTCTGCAACCGAGAAGTCCTGCATATATTTTTCATGGGGAGTGTAAAAAGGGTCACGAGTGATTTTGATTGTACAAAAAATTTTGCCCCCCTTGCCCCCCAGGACCCCCCCTTTTTAGAGTGCTACCGGATGCCGTCGAGATAGAGGGCTATCGATTGGGGTTTCGTATAGAGGGTTTCTTCCTGAATTGAAAGAACAAAAAAAACTTCCCCCCTCCTACCCCTTTTTTTTCCCCCCCTTTCGTATCTTCCAAGCGGAGTGACTTGCGAGATTTTTTTTTTTTGGGTCATGTAGGGAAGGTGAGATTGTTTTGAAAGCAAAATAAATTTTTCCCCCTTTTCCCCTCTAGACCCCTTTATTATTTAAAAAACCTAAAAATGGCCTATTTTTGACCTTTTATTTTCTTGTGGAGCATTGCGGCGAGCGAAGCGAGCCGCCATGCGACCACGGGGAACAGCGCGGCGAGCGAAGCGAGCCGTGCTGTGACCCCCCCCCAAGCCCCCCAGAACCCCCTCCTCCTGAACCCGGGGGGAACGTCGCGGCGAGCGAAGCGAGCCGCAACGCGACCACGGGGAACGGCGCGGCGAGCGAAGCGAGCCGTGCTGTGACCCCCTTCCAAGCCCCCCAGAACCCCCTTCTCCTGAACCCGGGGGGAGCGTCGCAGCGAGCGAAGCGAGCTGCCACGCGACCACGGGGAACAGCGCGGCGAGCGAAGCGAGCCGTGCTGTGACCCCCCTAAGCCCCCCAGAACCCCCTCCTCCTGAACCCGGGGGGAGCGTCGCGGTGAGCGAAGCGAGCCGCCACGCGACCACGGGGAACAGCGCGGCGAGCGAAGCGAGCCGTGCTGTGACCCCCCTAAGCCCCCCAGAACCCCCTCCTCCTGAACCCGGGGGGAGCGTCGCGGCGAGCGAAGCGAGCCGCCACGCGACCACGGGGAACAGCGCGGCGAGCGAAGCGAGCCGTGCTGTGACCCCCCTAAGCCCCCCAGAAACCCCTCGCGAGCTGCTTGCAGCTCGCGCTGCACGCGACCAGGTAGTCAACGTTTGGATTCCTTCATGCGGTTTCAACCCGTTAAGGATTTGGCTTTACGTAAAATTTAGGGTTCCGTATAGGGTATTGATTGGGGTTTTACTACATTGAGGAACTTGATTAACTGGTTGACTTTTAGGGTTCCTTAGGGCTTTGATTGGAGTTTCAACTACACTTAGGAGCTTGATAATGTTAACAATTTTAGGGTTCCTTAGGACTTTGATTGGAATTTCAACTAAACTGAGGAACTTGATTAACTGGTCGACTTTTAGGGTTCCTTAGGGCTTTAATTGGATCTTTACTACTTCTTGGGGTTTTAAAAGTGTAAACAAAAGCCTCCACACTGACACGCGAGCTGCTTGCAGCTCGCGCAGCACGAAACCATAAGTCAACGTTTGGGTTCCTACAAGCGGTTTCGACCCGTTGAGGACTTGGCTTTCCGTAAAATTTAGGGTTCCGTATAGGGTTTTGATTGGGGTTTTATTACATTGAGAAATTTGATTTAGCGGTCGACTTTTAGGGTTCCTTAGGACTTTGATTGGAATTTTAACTTCACTTAGGAGCTTGATAATGTTAACAATTTTAGGGTTCCTTAGGACTTTGATTGGGGTTTTACTACATTGAGGAACTTGATAAAATAAACAACTTTTAGGGTTCCTTAGGCCTTTAATTGGAATTTTACTTCACTTAGGACTTTGATTATGTAAACAATGTTAGGGTTCCTTAGGACTTTGATTGGAGTTTCAACTACACTTAGGACCTTGATTATGTAAACAATTTTAGGGTTCCTTAGGACTTTGATTGGAGTTTCAACTACACTTAGGAGCTTGATAATGTTAACATTTTTAGGGTTCCTTAGGACTTTGATTGGGGTTTTACTACATTGAGGAACTTGATAAAATAAACAACTTTTAGGGTTCCTTAGGAATTTGATTGGAGTTTCAACTACACTTAGGACCTTGATTATGTTAACAATTTTAGGGTTCCTTAGGACTTTGATTGGAGTTTTACTAAATTGAGGAACTTGATTAACTGATCGACTTTTAGGGTTCCTTAGGACTTTGATTGGGGTTTTACTACACTGAGGAACTTGATAAAATAAACAACTTTTAGGGT
Organism: Thera britannica; assembly: GCA_939531255.2. Classification (NCBI taxonomy): domain Eukaryota; kingdom Metazoa; phylum Arthropoda; class Insecta; order Lepidoptera; family Geometridae; genus Thera; species Thera britannica. The sequence continues at coordinate 6,185,825 of OW618039.2, read as the reverse complement.
TCCTTAGGCCTTTAATTGGAATTTTACTTCACTTAGGACTTTGATTATGTAAACAATTTTAGGGTTCCTTAGGACTTTGATTGGGGTTTTACTACACTGAGGAATTTGATTAAGTGGTCGACTTTTAGGGTTCCTTAGGACTTTGATTGGAGTTTCAACCACACTTACGAGCTTGATTATGTAAAAAAATTTAGGGTTCCTTAGGACTTTGATTGGGGTTTTACTACACTGAGGAACTTGATAAAATAAACAACTTTTAGGGTTCCTTAGGCCTTTATTTGGAATTTCACTTCACTTAGGACCTTGATTATGTAAACAATTTTAGGGTTCCTTAGGACTTTGATTGGGGTTTCAACTACACTAAGGAGCTTGATAATGTTAACATTTTTAGGGTTCCTTAGGACTTTGATTGGAATTTCAACTACACTGAGGAACTAGATTAACTGATCGACTTTTAGGGTTCCTTAGGACTTTCTTTACTACTTTTTGGGGTTTTTCAAGTGTAAACAAATGTAAAAGTGGGAGTAGCACACCGACACGCGAGCTGCATGCAGCTCGCGCACACGAAAAAACTAGTTATACTATATAAAGCTCGATTACCACTCACTGATTTAGATGATTGTTCTCCTTGATGGTGGAGGGGAAGGTATGTTTTTTTTTACGGAAACGTGTAGAGGGGGTAAAAGTGACCTAGGGAAAATTCCGACTTTTTGAGATTTGCCCCCCCTTAACCCCCCCCTCTGGGGGGCTCTGCAACCGAGAGGTCCTGCATAATTTTTACATGGGGAGTGTAAAAAGGGTCACGAGTGATTTTGATTGCACAAAAAATTTTGCCCCCCTTGCCCCCCAGGACCCCCCCTTTTTAGAGTGCTACCGGATGCCGTCGAGATAGAAGGGTTTCGATTGGGGTTTCGTATAGAGGGTATCTTCCTGAATTGAAGGAACAAAAAAAACTTCCCCCCTCCTACCCTTTTTTTTTCCCCCCTTTCCCCTCTAGACCCCTTTATTATTTAAAAAACCTAAAAATGCCCTATTTTTGAACTTTTATTTTCGAGTGGAGCATTGCGGCGAGCGTAGCGAGCCGCCATGCGACCATGGGGAACAGCGCGGCGAGCGAAGCGAGCCGTGCTGTGACCCCCCCCCCAAGCCCCCCAGAACCCCCTCCTCCTGCACCCGGGGGGAACGTCGCGGCGAGCGAAGCGAGCCGCCACGCGACCACGGGGAACGGCGCGGCGAGCGAAGCGAGCCGTGCTGTGACCCCCTTCCAAGCCCCCCAGAACCCCCTCCTCCTGAACCCGGGGGGAGCGTCGCGGCGAGCGAAGCGAGCCGCCACGCGACCACGGGGAACAGCGCGGCGAGCGAAGCGAGCCGTGCTGTGACTCCCCCTAAGCCCCCCAGAACTCCCTCCTCGAAAACCCGGGGGGAGCGTCGCGGCGAGCGAAGCGAGCCGCCACGCGCCCACGGGGAACAGCACGGCGAGCGAAGCGAGCCGTGCTGTTACCCCCCTAAGCCCCCCAGAACCCGGGGGGAGCGTCGCGGCGAGCGAAGCGAGCCGCCACGCGACCACTGGGAACAGCGCGGCGAGCGAAGCGAGCCGTGCTGTGACCCCCCTTAGCCCTTCAGAACCCCCTCCTGAACCCGGGGGGAGCGTCGCGGCGAGCGAAGCGAGCCGCCACGCGACCACGGGGAACAGCGCGGCGAGCGAAGCGAGCCGTGCTGTGACCTTCCTACGCCCCCCAGAACCCCCCTACCTGAACTAGGGGGGAGCGTTGCGGCGAGCGAAGCGAGCCGCCACGCGACTACGAAGAACAGCGCGGCGAGCGAAGCGAGCCGTGCTGTGACGTCAACGTTAGTCAACGTTTGGGTTCCTTCTAGCGGTTTCGACCCGTTGAGGGTTTTGGCTTGACGTAAAATTTAGGGTTCCGTATAAGGTTTTGATTGGGGTTTTACTACATTGAGGAATTTGATTAAGTGGTCGACTTTTAGGGTTCCTTAGGACTTTGATTGGAGTTTCAACTACACTTAGGAGCTTGATAATGTTAACATTTTTAGGGTTCCTTAGGCTTTTAATTGGAATTTTACTTCACTTAGGAGCTTGATAATGTTAAGGTTTTTAGGGTTCCTTAGGACTTTGATTGGGGTTTTACTACATTGAGGAACTTGATTAAATAAACAACTTTTAGGGTTCCTTAGGACTTTGATTGGGGTTTTACTACATTGAGGAACTTGATAAAATAAACAACTTTTAGGGTTCCTTAGGCCTTTAATTGGAATTTTACTTCACTTAGGACCTTGATTATGTAAAATTTTTAGGGTTCCTTAGGACTTTGATTGGAGTTTCAACTACACTTAGGAGCTTGATAATGTTTACATTTTTAGGGTTCCTTAGGACTTTGATTGGGGTTTTACTACATTGAGGAACTTGATAAAATAAACAACTTTTAGGGTTCCTTAGGCCTTTAATTGGAGTTTCAACTACACTTAGGAGCTTGATAATGTTAACATTTTTAGGGTTCCTTAGGACTTTGATTGGGGTTTTACTACATTGAGGAACTTGATAAAATAAACAACTTTTAGGGTTCCTTAGGCCTTTAATTGGACTTTCAACTACACTTAGGAGCTTGATAATGTTAACATTTTTAGGGTTCCTTAGGACTTTGATCGGACTTTCAACTACACTTAGGAGCTTGATAATGTTAACATTTTTAGGGTTCCTTAGGACTTTGATTGGAGTTTCAACTACACTTAGGAGCTTGAAAATGTAAACATTTTTAGGGTTCCTTAGGACTTTGATTGGGTTTTTACTACATTGAGGAACTTGAAAAAATAAACAACTTTTAGGGTTCCTTAGGCCTTTAATTGGAATTTTACTTCACTTAGGACCTTGAATATGTAAACAATTTTAGGGTTCTTGAGGGTTTTGATTGGGGTTTTACTACATTGAGGAATTTGATAAAATAAACAACTTTTAGGGTTCCTTAGGCCTTTAATTGGAGTTTTAACTACACTTAGGTGCTTGATAATGTTAAAAATTGTAGGGTTCCTTAGGACTTTGATTGGGGTTTTACTACAGTGAGGAACTTGATAAAATAAACAACTTTTAGGGTTCCTTAGGCCTTTAATTGGAATTTTACTTCACTTAGGACCTTGATTATGTAAACAATTTTAGGGTTCCTTAGGACTTTGATTGGAGTTTCAACTACACTTAGGAGCTTGATAACGTTAACATTTTTAGGGTTCCTTAGGACTTTGATTGGGGTTCTACTACATTGAGGAACTTGATAAAATAAACAATTGTAGGGTTCCTTAGGCCTTTAATTGGAGTTTCAACTACACTTAGGAGCTTGATAATGTTTACATTTTTAGGGTTCCTTAGGACTTTGGTTGGGGTTTTACTACATTGAGGAACTTGATAAAATAAACAACTTTTAGGGTTCCTTAGGCCTTTAATTGGAATTTTACTTCACTTAGGACCTTGATTGTGTAAACATTTTTAGGGTTCCTTAGGACTTTGGTTGGGGTTTTACTACATTGAGGAACTTGATAAAATAAACAACTTTTAGGGTTCCTTAGGCCTTTAATTGGAATTTTACTTCACTTAGGACCTTGATTGTGTAAACATTTTTAGGGTTCCTTAGGACTTTGATTGGGGTTTTACTACATTGAGGAACTTGATAAAATAAACATTTTTAGGGTTCCTTAGGGCTTTGATTGGGGTTTCACTACATTGAGGAACTTGATAAAATAAACAACTTTTAGGGTTCCTTAGGACTTTGATTGGGGATTTACGACATTGAGGAATTTGATTAAGTGGTCGACTTTTAGGGTTCCTTAGGACTTTGATTGGAGTTTCAACTACACTTAGGAGCTTGATAATGTTAAAATTTTTAGGGTTCCTTAGGACTTTGATTGGGGTTTTACTACATTGAGGAACTTGATAAAATAAACAATTTTTAGGGTTCCTTAGGGCTTTAATTGGAATTTTACTTCACTTAGGACCTTGATTTTGTTAACAATTTTAGGGTTCCTTAGGATTTTGATTGGGGTTTTACTTCACTGAGGAATTTGATTAACTGATCAACTTTTAGGGTTCCTTAGGACTTTGATTGGGGTTTTACTACATTGAGGAACTTGATAAAATAAACAACTTTTAGGGTTCCTTAGGCCTATAATTGGAATTTTACTTCACTTAGAACCTTGATTATGTAATTAATTTTAGGGTTCTTTAGGACTTTGATTGGGGTTTTACTAGACTGAGGAACTTGATTAACTGATCGACTTTTAGGGTTCCTTAGGACTTTCTTTACTACTTTTTGGGGTTTTACAAGTGTAGTGCAAGTGTAATGTAAAAGTGGGAGTAGCACACCGACACGCGAGCTGCATGCAGCTCGCGCACACGAAAAAACTAGTTATACTATATAAAGCTCGATTACCACTCACTGATTGACATGATTGTTCTCCCTGATGGTGGAGGGGAAGGTATGTTTTTTTTTATGGAAACGTGTAGAGGGGGTAAAAGTGACTTGGGGAAAATTCCGACTTTTTGAGATTTCCCCCCCCTTAACCCCCCCCCTCAGGGGGGCTCTGCAACCGAGAGGTCCTGCATAATTTTTTTATAGGGAGCGTAAAAAGGGTCACGAGTGATTTTGATTGTACAAAAAATTTTGCCCCCCTTGCCCCCCAGGATTCCCCCTTTTTAGAGTGCTACCGGATGCCGTCGAGATAGAGGGGTTTCGATTGGGGTTTCGTATAGAGGGTTTCTTCCTGAATTGAAGGAACAAAAAAAACTTCCCCCCTCCTACCCTTTTTTTTTCCCCCCCTTTCGTATCTTCCAAGCGGAGTGACTTGCGAGAATTTTTTTTTTTGGTTCATGTAGGGAAGGTGAGATTGTTTTGAAAGCAAAATAAATTTTTCCCCCCTTTCCCCTCTAGACCCCTTTATTATTTAAAAAACCTAAAAATGGCCTATTTTTGACCTTTTATTTTCGTGTGGAGCATTGCGGCGAGCGAAGCGAGCCGCCATGCGACCACGGGGAACAGCGCGGCGAGCGAAGCGAGCCGTGCTGTGACCCCCCCCAAGCCCCCCAGAACCCCCTCCTCCTGAACCCGGGGGGAACGTCGCGGCGAGCGAAGCGAGCCGCAACGCGACCACGGGGAACGGCGCGGCGAGCGAAGCGAGCCGTGCTGTTACCCCCCCCAAGCTGAACCCGAGGGAAGAGTCGCAGCGAGCGAAGCGAGCTGCCACGCGATCACGGGGAACAGCGCGGCGAGCGAAGCGAGCCGTGTTGTGACCTCCCTACGCCCCTCAGAACCTCCCTACCTGAATCAGGGGAGAGCGTTGCGGCGAGCGAAGCGAGCCGCCACGCGACTACGAGGAACAGCGCGGCGAGCGAAGCGAGCCGTGCTGTGACCCCCCCCAAGCCCCCCTGAACCCCCTCCTCCTGAACCCGGGGGGAGCGTCGCGGCGAGCGAAGCGAGCCGCCACGCGACCACGGGGAACAGCGCGGCGAGCGAAGCGAGCCGTGCTGTGACCCCCAATCCATGCCCCCCAGAACCCCCTCGTCCTGAACCCGGGGGAAAAGTCGCGGCGAGCGAAGCGAGCCGCCACGCGACCACGGGGAACAGCGCGGCGAGCGAAGCGAGCCGTGCTGTGACCCCCCTAAGCCCCCCAGAAACCCCTCCTCCTGAACGAGCGAGCCGCCACGCGACCACGGGGAACGAAAAAAAGCGCGGCGAGCGAAGCGAGCCGTGCTGTGACGTCAACGTTAGTCAACGTTTGGGTTCTTTCTAGCGGTTTCGACCCGTTGAGGGTTTTGGCTTGACGTAAAATTTAGGGTTCCGTATAAGGTTTTGATTGGGGTTTTACTACATTGAGGAATTTGATTAAGTGGTCGACTTTTAGGGTTCCTTAGGACTTTGATTGGACTTTCAACTACATTTAGAAGCTTGATAATGTTAACATTTTTAGGGTTCCTTATGACTTTGATTGGGGTTTTACTACATTGAGGAACTTGATTAACTGATCAACTTTTAGGGTTCCTTAGGAATTTGATTGGAGTTTCAAATACACTTAGGAGCTTGATAATGTTAAAAATTTTAGGGTTCCTTAGGACTTTGATTGGGGTTTTACTACATTGAGGAACTTGATAAAATAAACAACTTTTAGGGTTCCTTAGGCCTTTAATTGGAATTTTACTTCACTTAGGACCTTGATTAAGTAAACAATTTTAGGGTTCCTTAGGACTTTGATTGGAGTTTCAACTACACTTAGGAGCTTGATAATGTCAACATTTTTAGGGTACTAAAAATGATAAAATAAACAACTTTTAGGGTTCCTTAGGCTTTTAATTGGAATTTTACTTCACTTAGGACCTTGATAATGTTAAAATTTTTAGGGTTCCTTAGGACTTTGATTGGGGTTTTACTACATTGAGGAACTTGATAAAATAAACAACTTTTAGGGTTCCTTAGGACTTTGATTGGGGTTTTACTACATTGAGGAACTTGATAAAATAAACAACTTTTAGGGTTCCTTAGGACTTTGATTGGGGTTTTACTACATTGAGGAACTTGATAAAATAAACAACTTTTAGGGTTCCTTAGGCCTTTAATTGGAGTTTCAACTACACTTAGGAGCTTGATAATATTAACATTTTTAGGGTTCCTTAGGACTTTGATTGGAGTTTCAACTACACTTAGGAGCTTGATAATGTTAACATTTTTAGGGTTCCTTAGGCCTTTAATTGGAGTTTCAACTACACTTAGGAGCTTGATAATGTTTACATTTTTAGGGTTCCTTAGGACTTTGATTGGGGTTTAACTACATTGAGGAACTTGATAAAATAAACAACTTTTAGGGTTCCTTAGGCCTTTAATTGGAGTTTTACTTCACTTTGGACCTTGATTATATAAACAATTTTAGGGTTCCTTAGTACTTTGATTGGAGTTTCAACTACACTTAGTAGCTTGATAATGTTAATATTTTTAGGGTTCCTTAGGACTTTGATTGGGGTTTTACTACATTGAGGAACTTGATAAAATAAACAACTTTTAGGGTTCCTTAGGCCTTTAATTGGAATTTTACTTCACTTAGGATTTTGATTATGCAAACAATTTTAGGGTTCCTTAGGACTTTGATTGGGGTTTTACTACACTGAGGAATTTGATTAAGTGGTCGACTTTTAGGGTTCCTTAGGACTTTGATTGGAGTTTCAACTACACTTAGGAGCTGGATAATGTTAACATTTTTAGGGTTCCTTAGGACTTTGATTGGGGTTTTACTACATTGAGGAACTTGATAAAATAAAAAAATTTTAGGGTTCCTTAGGCCTTTAATTGGAATTTTACTTCACTTAGGAGCTTGATTATGCAATCAATTTTAGGGTTCCTTAGGACTTTGATTGGGGTTTTACTACACTGAGGAATTTGATTAAGTGGTCGACTTTTAGGGTTCCTTAGGACTTTGATTGGAGTTTCAACTACACTTAGGAGCTTGATAATGTTAACATTTTTAGGGTTCCGTATAGGGTTTTGATTGGGGTTTTACTACATTGAGGAATTTGATTAAGTGGTCGACTTTTAGGGTTCCTTAGGCCTTTAATTGGAATTTTACTTTACCTAGGACCTTGATTATGTAAACAATTTTAGGGTTCCTTAGGACTTTGATTGGGGTTTTACTACACTGAGGAACTTGATTAACTTATCGACTTTTAGGGTTCCTTAGGACTTTAATTGGAGTTTCAACTACACTTAGGAGCTTGATAATGTTAACATTTTTAGGGTTCCTTAGGACTTTGATTGGGGTCTTACTACATTGAGGAACTTGATAAAATAAACAACTTTTAGGGTTCCTTAGGCCTTTAATTGGAATTTTACTTCACTTAGGACCTTGATTATGTAAACAATTTTAGGGTTCTTAGGACTTTGATTGGGGTTATACTACATTGAGGAACTTGATAAAATAAACAACTTTTAGGGTTCCTTAGGCCTTTAATTGGAATTTTACTTCACGTAGGACCTTGATTATGTAAACAATTGTAGGGTTCCTTAGGACTTTGATTGGAGTTTCAACTACACTTAGGAGCTTGATAATGTTAACATTTTTAGGGGTCCTTAGGACTTTGATTGGGGTTTTACTACACTGAGGACCTTGATTATGTTAACATTTTTAGGGTTCCTTAGGACTTTGATTGGAGTTTCAAGTACACTTAGGAGCTTGATAATGTTAACATTTTTAGGGTTCCTTAGGACTTTGATTGGGGTTTTACTACATTGAGGAACTTGATAAAATAAACAACTTTTAGGGTTCCTTAGGCCTTTAATTGGAGTTTCAACTTCACTTAGGACCTTGATTATGTAAACAATTTTAGGGTTCCTTAGGACTTTGATTGGGGTTTTACTACATTGAGAAACTTGATAAAATAAACAACTTTTAGGGTTCCTTAGGCCTTTAATTGGACTTTCAACTACACTTAGGACCTTGATTATGTAAACAATTTTAGGGTTCCTTAGGACTTTGATTGGGGTTTTACTACATTGAGGAACTTGATAAAATAAACAACTTTTAGGGTTCCTTAGGCCTTTAATTGGAATTTTACTTCACTTAGGACCTTGATAATGTTAACATTTTTAGGGATCCTTAGGACTTTGATTGGAATTTCAACTACACTGAGGAACTAGATTAACTGATCGACTTTTAGGGTTCCTTAGGACTTTCTTTACTACTTTTTGGGGTTTTACAAGTGTAGTGAAAGTAATGCAAAAGTGGGAGTAGCACACCGACACGCGAGCTGCATGCAGCTCGCGCACACGAAAAAACTAGTTATACTATATAAAGCTCGATTACCACTCACTGACTGATTGACATGATTGTTCTCCTTGATGGTGGAGGGGAAGGTATGTTTTTTTTTACGGAAATGTGTAGAGGGGGTAAAAGTGACCTAGGGAAAATTCCGACTTTTTGAGATTTGCCCCCCCTTAACCCCCCCCCTCTGGGGGGCTCTGCAACCGAGAGGTCCTGCATAATTTTTACATGGGGAGTGTAAAAAGGGTCACGAGTGATTTTGATTGTACAAAAAATTTTGCCCCCCTTGCCCCCCAGGACCCCCCCTTTTTAGAGTGCTACCGGATGCCGTAGAGATAGAGGGCTATCGATTGGGGTTTCGTATAGAGGGTTTCTTTTTGAATTGAGAGAACAAAAAAAACTTCCCCCCTCCTACCCCTTTTTTTTCCCCCCCCTTTCGTATCTTCCAAGCGGAGTGACTTGCGAGACTTTTTTTTTTTGGGTCATGTAGGGAAGGTGAGATTATTTTGAAAGCAAAATAAATTTTTCCCCCCTTTCCCCTCTAAACCCCTTTATTTTTAAAAAAACCTAAAAATGGCCTATTTTTGACCTTTTATTTTCGTGTGGAGCATTGCGGCGAGCGAAGCGAGCCGCCATGCGACCACGGGGAACAGCGCGGCGAGCGAAGCGAGCCGTGCTGTGACCCCCCCCCAAGCCCCCCAGAACCCCCTCCTCCTGAACCCGGGGGAAACGTCGCGGCGAGCGAAGCGAGCCGCAACGCGACCACGGGGAACGGCGCGGCGAGCGAAGCGAGCCGTGCTGTGACCCCCTTCCAAGCCCCCCAGAACCCCCTTCTCTTGAACCCGGGGGGAGCGTCGCGGCGAGCGAAGCGAGCCGCCACGCGACCACGGGGAACAGCACGGCGAGCGAAGCGAGCCGTGCTGTTACCCCCCTAAGCCCCCCAGAACCCCTTCCTCCTGAACCCGGGGGGAGCGTCGCGGCGAGCGAAGCGAGCCGCCACGCGACCACGGGGAACAGCGCGGCGAGCGAAGCGAGCCGTGCTGTTACCCCCCCCAAGCCTCCCAGAACCCCCTCCTCCTGAACCCGGGGGGATCGTCGCGGCGAGCGAAGCGAGCCGCCACGCGACCACGAGCAACAGCGCGGCGAGCGAAGCGAGCCGTGCTGTGACGTCAACGTTAGTCAACGTTTGGGTTCTTTCTAGCGGTTTCGACCCGTTGAGGGTTTTGGCTTGACGTAAAATTTAGGGTTCCGTATAAGGTTTTGATTGGGGTTATACTACATTGAGGAATTTGATTAAGTGGTCGACTTTTAGGGTTCCTTAGGACTTTGATTGGACTTTCAACTACATTTAGGAACTTGATAATGTTAACATTTTTAGGGTTCCTTATGACTTTGATTGGAATTTAAACTTCACTTAGGAGCTTGATTTAATAATCAATTTTTAGGGTTCCTTAGGGCTTTAATTGGAATTTTACTTCTTTTAAGACCTTGATTATGTAAACAATTTTAGGGTTCCTTAGGACTTTGATTGGGGTTTTACTACATTGAAGAACTTGATAAAATAAACAACTTTTAGGGTTCCTTAGGCTTTTAATTGGAGTTTCAACTACACTTAGGACCTTGATTATGTAAACAATTTTAGGGTTCCTTAGGACTTTGATTGGGGTCTTACTACATTGAGGAACTTGATAAAATAAACAACTTTTAGGGGTCCTTAGGCCTTTAATTGGAATTTTACTTCACTTAGGACCTTGATTATGTAAACAATTTTAGGGTTCCTTAGGACTTTGATTGGAGTTTCAACTACACTTAGGAGCTTTATAATGTTAAAAATTTTAGGGTTCCTTAGGACTTTGATTGGGGTTTTACTACATTGAGGAACTTGATTAAATAAACAACTTTTAGGGTTCCTTAGGCCTTTAATTGGAGTTTTAACTACACTTAGGACCTTGATTATGTAAACAGTTTTAGGGTTCCTTAGGACTTTGATTGGAGTTTCAACTACACTTAGGAGCTTGATAATGTTTACATTTTTAGGGTTCCTTAGGACTTTGATTGGGGTTTTACTACACTGAGGAACTTGATTCACTGATCGACTTTTAGGGTTCCTTAGGACTTTGATTGGAGTTTCAACTACACTTAGGAACTCGATAATGTTAAAATTTTTAGGGTTCCTTAGGACTTTGATTGGGGTTTTACTACATTGAGGAACTTGATAAAATAAACAACTTTTAGGGTTCCTTAGGCCTTTAATTGGAATTTTACTTCACTTAGGACCTTGATTATGTAAACAATTTTAGGGTTCCTTAGGACTTTGATTGGGGTTTTACTACATTGAGGAACTTGATAAAATAAACAATTTTAGGGTTCCTTAGGACTTTGATTGGAGTTTCAACTACACTTAGGACCTTGATTATGTAAACAATTTTAGGGTTCCTTAGGACTTTGATTGGGGTTTTACTACATTGAGGAATTTGATAAAATAAACAACTTTTAGGGTTCCTTAGGCCTTTAATTGGAATTTTACTTCACTTAGGACCTTGATTATGTAAACAATTTTAGGGTTCCTTAGGACTTTGATTGGAGTTTCAACCACACTTAGGAGCTTGATTATGTAAACAGTTTTAGGGTTCCTTAGGACTTTGATTGGCGTTTCAACTACACTAAGGAGCTTGATAATGTTAAAAATTTTAGGGTTCCTTAGGACTTTGATTGGGGTTTTACTACATTGAGGAACTTGATAAAATAAACAACTTTTAGGGTTCCTTAGGCCTTTAATTGGAATTTTACTTCACTAAGGACCTTGATTTTAAAAACAATTTTAGGGTTCCTTAGGACTTTGATTGGAGTTTCAACTACACTTAGGAGTTTGATAATGTTAAAAAATTTAGGGTTCCTTAGGACTTTGATTGGGGTTTTACTACATTGAGGAACTTGATTAACTGATCGACTTTTAGGGTTCCTTAGGACTTTCTTTACTACTTTTTGGGGTTTTTAAAGTGTAGTGTCATGCAAAACTGGGAGTAGCACACCGACACGCGAGCTGCATGCAGCTCGCGCACACGAAAAAACTAGTTATACTATATAAAGCTAAATTACCACTGACTCACTCATTGACACAATTGATCTCCATGATGGTGGAGGGGAAGGTATGTTTTTTTTTACGGAAACGTGTAGAGGGGGTAAAAGTGACCTAGGGAAAATTCCGACTTTTTGAGATTTGCCCCCCCTTAACCCCCCCCCTCAGGGGGGCTCTGCTACCGAGAGGTCCTGCATAATTTTTTAATGGGGAAACTAAAGAGGGTCACGAGTGATTTTGATTGTACAAAAAATTTTGCCCCCCTTGCCCCCCAGGACCCCCCCTTTTGAGAGTGCTACCGGATGCCGTCGAGATAGGGGAATTTTGATTGGGGTTTCGTATAGAGGGTTTCTTCCTGAATTGAAAGAACAAAAAAAACTTCCCCCCTCCTACCCCTTTTTTTTCCCCCCCTTTCGTATCTTCCAAGCGGAGTGACTTGCGAGACTTTTTTTTTTTGGGTCATGTAGGGAAGGTGAGATTGTTTTGAAAGCAAAATAAATTTTTCCCCCCTTTCCCCTCTAGACCCCTTTATTATTTAAAAAACCTAAAAATGCCCTATTTTTGACCTTTTATTTTCGTGTGGAGCATTGCGGCGAGCAAAGCGAAATTCCATGCGACCACGGGGAACAGCGCGGCGAGCGAAGCGAGCCGTGCTGTGACCCCCCCCCCAAGCCCCCCAGAACCCCCTCCTCCTGGACCCGGGGGAAGAGTCGCAGCGAGCGAAGCGAGCTGCCACGCGACCACGGGGAACGGCGCGGCGAGCGAAGCGAGCCGTGCTGTGACCCCCTTCCAATTCCCCCAGAACCCCCTTCTCCTAAACCCGGGGGCAGCGTCGCGGCGAGCGAAGCGAGCCGCCACGCGACCACGGGGAACAGCACGGCGAGCGAAGCGAGCCGTGCTGTTACCCCCCTAAGCCCCCCAGAACCCCTTCCTCCTGAACCCGGGGGGAGCGTCGCGGCGAGCGAAGCGAGCCGCCACGCGACCACGGGGAACAGCGCAGCGAGCGAAGCGAGCCGTGCTGTGACGTCAACGTTAGTCAACGTTTGGGTTCTTTCTAGCGGTTCCGACCCGTTGAGGGTTTTGGCTGGACGTAAAATTTAGGGTTCCGTATAAGGTTTTGATTGGGGTTTTACTACATTGAGGAATTTGATTAAGTGGTCGACTTTTAGGGTTCCTTAGGACTTTGATTGGACTTTCAACTACACTTAGGAGCTGGATAATGTTAACATTTTTAGGGTTCCTTAGGACTTTGATTGGGGTTTTACTACATTGAGGAACTTGATAAAATAAAAAAATTTTAGGGTTCCTTAGGCCTTTAATTGGAATTTTACTTCACTTAGGAGCTTGATTATGCAATCAATTTTAGGGTTCCTTAGGACTTTGATTGGGGTTTTACTACACTGAGGAATTTGATTAAGTGGTCGACTTTTAGGGTTCCTTAGGACTTTGATTGGAGTTTCAACTACACTTAGGAGCTTGATAATGTTAACATTTTTAGGGTTCCGTATAGGGTTTTGATTGGGGTTTTACTACATTGAGGAATTTGATTAAGTGGTCGACTTTTAGGGTTCCTTAGGCCTTTAATTGGAATTTTACTTTACCTAGGACCTTGATTATGTAAACAATTTTAGGGTTCCTTAGGACTTTGATTGGGGTTTTACTACACTGAGGAACTTGATTAACTTATCGACTTTTAGGGTTCCTTAGGACTTTAATTGGAGTTTCAACTACACTTAGGAGCTTGATAATGTTAACATTTTTAGGGTTCCTTAGGACTTTGATTGGGGTCTTACTACATTGAGGAACTTGATAAAATAAACAACTTTTAGGGTTCCTTAGGCCTTTAATTGGAATTTTACTTCACTTAGGACCTTGATTATGTAAACAATTTTAGGGTTCTTAGGACTTTGATTGGGGTTATACTACATTGAGGAACTTGATAAAATAAACAACTTTTAGGGTTCCTTAGGCCTTTAATTGGAATTTTACTTCACGTAGGACCTTGATTATGTAAACAATTGTAGGGTTCCTTAGGACTTTGATTGGAGTTTCAACTACACTTAGGAGCTTGATAATGTTAACATTTTTAGGGGTCCTTAGGACTTTGATTGGGGTTTTACTACACTGAGGACCTTGATTATGTTAACATTTTTAGGGTTCCTTAGGACTTTGATTGGAGTTTCAAGTACACTTAGGAGCTTGATAATGTTAACATTTTTAGGGTTCCTTAGGACTTTGATTGGGGTTTTACTACATTGAGGAACTTGATAAAATAAACAACTTTTAGGGTTCCTTAGGCCTTTAATTGGAGTTTCAACTTCACTTAGGACCTTGATTATGTAAACAATTTTAGGGTTCCTTAGGACTTTGATTGGGGTTTTACTACATTGAGAAACTTGATAAAATAAACAACTTTTAGGGTTCCTTAGGCCTTTAATTGGACTTTCAACTACACTTAGGACCTTGATTATGTAAACAATTTTAGGGTTCCTTAGGACTTTGATTGGGGTTTTACTACATTGAGGAACTTGATAAAATAAACAACTTTTAGGGTTCCTTAGGCCTTTAATTGGAATTTTACTTCACTTAGGACCTTGATAATGTTAACATTTTTAGGGATCCTTAGGACTTTGATTGGAATTTCAACTACACTGAGGAACTAGATTAACTGATCGACTTTTAGGGTTCCTTAGGACTTTCTTTACTACTTTTTGGGGTTTTACAAGTGTAGTGAAAGTAATGCAAAAGTGGGAGTAGCACACCGACACGCGAGCTGCATGCAGCTCGCGCACACGAAAAAACTAGTTATACTATATAAAGCTCGATTACCACTCACTGACTGATTGACATGATTGTTCTCCTTGATGGTGGAGGGGAAGGTATGTTTTTTTTTACGGAAATGTGTAGAGGGGGTAAAAGTGACCTAGGGAAAATTCCGACTTTTTGAGATTTGCCCCCCCTTAACCCCCCCCCTCTGGGGGGCTCTGCAACCGAGAGGTCCTGCATAATTTTTACATGGGGAGTGTAAAAAGGGTCACGAGTGATTTTGATTGTACAAAAAATTTTGCCCCCCTTGCCCCCCAGGACCCCCCCTTTTTAGAGTGCTACCGGATGCCGTAGAGATAGAGGGCTATCGATTGGGGTTTCGTATAGAGGGTTTCTTTTTGAATTGAGAGAACAAAAAAAACTTCCCCCCTCCTACCCCTTTTTTTTCCCCCCCCTTTCGTATCTTCCAAGCGGAGTGACTTGCGAGACTTTTTTTTTTTGGGTCATGTAGGGAAGGTGAGATTATTTTGAAAGCAAAATAAATTTTTCCCCCCTTTCCCCTCTAAACCCCTTTATTTTTAAAAAAACCTAAAAATGGCCTATTTTTGACCTTTTATTTTCGTGTGGAGCATTGCGGCGAGCGAAGCGAGCCGCCATGCGACCACGGGGAACAGCGCGGCGAGCGAAGCGAGCCGTGCTGTGACCCCCCCCCAAGCCCCCCAGAACCCCCTCCTCCTGAACCCGGGGGAAACGTCGCGGCGAGCGAAGCGAGCCGCAACGCGACCACGGGGAACGGCGCGGCGAGCGAAGCGAGCCGTGCTGTGACCCCCTTCCAAGCCCCCCAGAACCCCCTTCTCTTGAACCCGGGGGGAGCGTCGCGGCGAGCGAAGCGAGCCGCCACGCGACCACGGGGAACAGCACGGCGAGCGAAGCGAGCCGTGCTGTTACCCCCCTAAGCCCCCCAGAACCCCTTCCTCCTGAACCCGGGGGGAGCGTCGCGGCGAGCGAAGCGAGCCGCCACGCGACCACGGGGAACAGCGCGGCGAGCGAAGCGAGCCGTGCTGTTACCCCCCCCAAGCCTCCCAGAACCCCCTCCTCCTGAACCCGGGGGGATCGTCGCGGCGAGCGAAGCGAGCCGCCACGCGACCACGAGCAACAGCGCGGCGAGCGAAGCGAGCCGTGCTGTGACGTCAACGTTAGTCAACGTTTGGGTTCTTTCTAGCGGTTTCGACCCGTTGAGGGTTTTGGCTTGACGTAAAATTTAGGGTTCCGTATAAGGTTTTGATTGGGGTTATACTACATTGAGGAATTTGATTAAGTGGTCGACTTTTAGGGTTCCTTAGGACTTTGATTGGACTTTCAACTACATTTAGGAACTTGATAATGTTAACATTTTTAGGGTTCCTTATGACTTTGATTGGAATTTAAACTTCACTTAGGAGCTTGATTTAATAATCAATTTTTAGGGTTCCTTAGGGCTTTAATTGGAATTTTACTTCTTTTAAGACCTTGATTATGTAAACAATTTTAGGGTTCCTTAGGACTTTGATTGGGGTTTTACTACATTGAAGAACTTGATAAAATAAACAACTTTTAGGGTTCCTTAGGCTTTTAATTGGAGTTTCAACTACACTTAGGACCTTGATTATGTAAACAATTTTAGGGTTCCTTAGGACTTTGATTGGGGTCTTACTACATTGAGGAACTTGATAAAATAAACAACTTTTAGGGGTCCTTAGGCCTTTAATTGGAATTTTACTTCACTTAGGACCTTGATTATGTAAACAATTTTAGGGTTCCTTAGGACTTTGATTGGAGTTTCAACTACACTTAGGAGCTTTATAATGTTAAAAATTTTAGGGTTCCTTAGGACTTTGATTGGGGTTTTACTACATTGAGGAACTTGATTAAATAAACAACTTTTAGGGTTCCTTAGGCCTTTAATTGGAGTTTTAACTACACTTAGGACCTTGATTATGTAAACAGTTTTAGGGTTCCTTAGGACTTTGATTGGAGTTTCAACTACACTTAGGAGCTTGATAATGTTTACATTTTTAGGGTTCCTTAGGACTTTGATTGGGGTTTTACTACACTGAGGAACTTGATTCACTGATCGACTTTTAGGGTTCCTTAGGACTTTGATTGGAGTTTCAACTACACTTAGGAACTCGATAATGTTAAAATTTTTAGGGTTCCTTAGGACTTTGATTGGGGTTTTACTACATTGAGGAACTTGATAAAATAAACAACTTTTAGGGTTCCTTAGGCCTTTAATTGGAATTTTACTTCACTTAGGACCTTGATTATGTAAACAATTTTAGGGTTCCTTAGGACTTTGATTGGGGTTTTACTACATTGAGGAACTTGATAAAATAAACAATTTTAGGGTTCCTTAGGACTTTGATTGGAGTTTCAACTACACTTAGGACCTTGATTATGTAAACAATTTTAGGGTTCCTTAGGACTTTGATTGGGGTTTTACTACATTGAGGAATTTGATAAAATAAACAACTTTTAGGGTTCCTTAGGCCTTTAATTGGAATTTTACTTCACTTAGGACCTTGATTATGTAAACAATTTTAGGGTTCCTTAGGACTTTGATTGGAGTTTCAACCACACTTAGGAGCTTGATTATGTAAACAGTTTTAGGGTTCCTTAGGACTTTGATTGGCGTTTCAACTACACTAAGGAGCTTGATAATGTTAAAAATTTTAGGGTTCCTTAGGACTTTGATTGGGGTTTTACTACATTGAGGAACTTGATAAAATAAACAACTTTTAGGGTTCCTTAGGCCTTTAATTGGAATTTTACTTCACTAAGGACCTTGATTTTAAAAACAATTTTAGGGTTCCTTAGGACTTTGATTGGAGTTTCAACTACACTTAGGAGTTTGATAATGTTAAAAAATTTAGGGTTCCTTAGGACTTTGATTGGGGTTTTACTACATTGAGGAACTTGATTAACTGATCGACTTTTAGGGTTCCTTAGGACTTTCTTTACTACTTTTTGGGGTTTTTAAAGTGTAGTGTCATGCAAAACTGGGAGTAGCACACCGACACGCGAGCTGCATGCAGCTCGCGCACACGAAAAAACTAGTTATACTATATAAAGCTAAATTACCACTGACTCACTCATTGACACAATTGATCTCCATGATGGTGGAGGGGAAGGTATGTTTTTTTTTACGGAAACGTGTAGAGGGGGTAAAAGTGACCTAGGGAAAATTCCGACTTTTTGAGATTTGCCCCCCCTTAACCCCCCCCCTCAGGGGGGCTCTGCTACCGAGAGGTCCTGCATAATTTTTTAATGGGGAAACTAAAGAGGGTCACGAGTGATTTTGATTGTACAAAAAATTTTGCCCCCCTTGCCCCCCAGGACCCCCCCTTTTGAGAGTGCTACCGGATGCCGTCGAGATAGGGGAATTTTGATTGGGGTTTCGTATAGAGGGTTTCTTCCTGAATTGAAAGAACAAAAAAAACTTCCCCCCTCCTACCCCTTTTTTTTCCCCCCCTTTCGTATCTTCCAAGCGGAGTGACTTGCGAGACTTTTTTTTTTTGGGTCATGTAGGGAAGGTGAGATTGTTTTGAAAGCAAAATAAATTTTTCCCCCCTTTCCCCTCTAGACCCCTTTATTATTTAAAAAACCTAAAAATGCCCTATTTTTGACCTTTTATTTTCGTGTGGAGCATTGCGGCGAGCAAAGCGAAATTCCATGCGACCACGGGGAACAGCGCGGCGAGCGAAGCGAGCCGTGCTGTGACCCCCCCCCCAAGCCCCCCAGAACCCCCTCCTCCTGGACCCGGGGGAAGAGTCGCAGCGAGCGAAGCGAGCTGCCACGCGACCACGGGGAACGGCGCGGCGAGCGAAGCGAGCCGTGCTGTGACCCCCTTCCAATTCCCCCAGAACCCCCTTCTCCTAAACCCGGGGGCAGCGTCGCGGCGAGCGAAGCGAGCCGCCACGCGACCACGGGGAACAGCACGGCGAGCGAAGCGAGCCGTGCTGTTACCCCCCTAAGCCCCCCAGAACCCCTTCCTCCTGAACCCGGGGGGAGCGTCGCGGCGAGCGAAGCGAGCCGCCACGCGACCACGGGGAACAGCGCAGCGAGCGAAGCGAGCCGTGCTGTGACGTCAACGTTAGTCAACGTTTGGGTTCTTTCTAGCGGTTCCGACCCGTTGAGGGTTTTGGCTGGACGTAAAATTTAGGGTTCCGTATAAGGTTTTGATTGGGGTTTTACTACATTGAGGAATTTGATTAAGTGGTCGACTTTTAGGGTTCCTTAGGACTTTGATTGGACTTTCAACTACATTTAGGAGCTTGATAATGTTAACATTTTTAGGGTTCCTTATGACTTTGATTGGAATTTAAACTTCACTTAGGAGCTTGATTTAATAATCAATTTTTAGGGTTCCTTAGGGCTTTAATTGGAATTTTACTTCTTTTAAGACCTTGATTATGTAAACAATTTTAGGGTTCCTTAGGACTTTGATTGGAGTTTCAACTACACTTAGGAGCTTGATAATGTTAACATTTTTAGGGTTCCTTAGGGCTTTGATTGGGGTTTTACTACATTGAGGAACTTGATAAAATAAACAACTTTTAGGGTTCCTTAGGACTTTGATTGGAGTTTCAACTACACTTAGGAGCTTGATAATGTTAACATTTTTAGGGTTCCTTAGGACTTTGATTGGGGTTTTACTTAATTAAGGAACTTGATAAAATAAACAACTTTTAGGGTTCCTTAGGACTTGGATTGGAGTTTCAACCATACTTATGAGCTTGATTATGTAAACAGTTTTAGGGTTCCTTAGGACTTTGATTGGCGTTTTAACTACACTAAGGAGCTTGATAATGTCAACATTTTTAGGGTTCCTTAGGACTTTGATTGGGGTTTTACTACATTGAGGAACTTGATAAATTAAACAACTTTTAGGGTTCCTTAGGCATTTAATTGGAATTTTACTTCACTTAGGACCTTGATTATGCAAACAATTTTAGGGTTCCTTAGGACTTTGATTGGAGTTTCAACTACACTTAGGAGCTTGATTATGTAAACAATTTTAGGGTTCCTTAGGACTTTGATTGGGGTTTTACTACATTGAGGAACTTGATAAAATAAACAACTTTTAGGGTTCCTTAGGCCTTAATTGGAATTTTACTTCACCTAGGACCTTGATTATGTAAGCAATTTTAGGGTTCTTTAGGGTTTTGATTGGGGTTTTACTACATGATTGGGGTTTGATTAAGTGGTCGACTTTTAGGGTTCTTTAGGCTATTAATTGGAGTTTCAACTACACTTAGGAGCTTGATAATGTTAAAATTTTTAGGGTTCCTTAGGACTTTGATTGGAATTTTACTTCACTTAGGACCTTGATTATGTAAACAATTTTAGGGTTCCTTAGGACTTTGATTGGAGTTTCAACTACACTTAGGAGCTTGCTTATGTTAAAATTTTTAGGGTTCCTTAGGACTTTGATTGGGAATTTACTACATTGAGGAACTTGATAAAATAAACAACTTTTAGGGTTCCTTAGGCCTTTAATTGGAGTTTCAACTACACTTAGAAGCTTGATAATGTTATCATTTTTAGGGTTCCTTAGGACTTTGATTGGGGTTTTACTACATTGAGGAACTTGATAAAATAAAAAACTTTTAGGGTTCCTTAGGCCTTTAATTGGAATTGTACTTCACTTAGGACCTTGATTAAAAAGATTTGCCCCCCCTTAACCCCCCCCCTCTGGGGGGCTCTGCAACCGAGAGGTCCTGCATAATTTTTATATGGGGAGTGTAAAAAGGGTCACGAGTGATTTTGATTGTACAAAAAAGTTTGCCCCCCTTGCCCCCCAGGACCCCCCCTTTTGAGAGTGCTACCGGATGCCGTCGAGATAGAGGGCTATCGATTGGGGTTTCGTATAGAGGGTTTCTTCCTGAATTGAAGGAACAAAAAAAACTTCCCCCCTCCTACCCCTTTTTTTTCCCCCCCTTTCGTATCTTCCAAGCGGAGTGAGTTGCGAGATTTTTTTTTTTTGGGTCATGTAGGGAAGGTGAGATTATTTTGAAAGCAATATAAATTTTTCCCCCCTTTCCCCTCTAGACCCCTTTATTATTAAAAAAACCTAAAAATGGCCTATTTTTGACCTTTTATTTTCGTGTGGAGCATTGCGGCGAGCGAAGCGAGCCGCCATGCGACCACGGGGAACAGCGCGGCGAGCGAAGCGAGCCGTGCTGTGACCCCCCCCCAAGCCCCCCAGAACCCCCTCCCCCCGAACCCGGGGGGAACGTCGCGGCGAGCGAAGCGAGCCGCAACGCGACCACGGGGAACGGCGCGGCGAGCGAAGCGAGCCGTGCTGTGACCCCCTTCCAAGCCCCCCAGAACCCCCTTCTCCTGAACCCGGGGGGAGCGTCGCGGCGAGCGAAGCGAGCTGCCACGCGACCACGGGGAACAGCACGGCGAGCGAAGCGAGCCGTGCTGTTACCCCCCTAAGCCCCCCAGATTCCCTTCCTCTTGAACCCGGGGGGAGCGTCGTGGCGAGCGAAGCGAGCCGCCACGTGACCACGGGGAACAGCACGGCGAGCGAAGCGAGCCGTGCTGTTACCCCCCTAAGCCCCCCAGATTCCCTTCCTCCTGAACCCGGGGGGAGCGTCGCGGCGAGCGAAGCGAGCCGCCACGCGACCACGGGGAACAGCACGGCGAGCGAAGCGAGCCGTGCTGTTACCCCCCTAAGCCCCCCAGAACCCCTTCCTCCTGAACCCGGGGGGAGCGTCGCGGCGAGCGAAGCGAGCCACCACGCGACCACGGGGAACAGCGCGGCGAGCGAAGCGAGCCGTGCTGTGACCCCCCTTAGCCCCCCAGAACCCCCTCCGTGCTTGCAGGTCGCGCGACAAGGTCCCTTCTAGCGGTTCTGACCCGTTGAGGATTTGGCTTTACGTAAAATTTAGGGTTCCGTATAGGGTTTTGATTGGGGTTTTACTACATTGAGGAATTTGATTTAGTGGTCGACTTCTAAGGTTCTTTAGGACTTTGATTGGAGTTTCAACTACACTTAGGAGCTTGATAATGTTAACATTTTTAGGGTTCCTTAGGACTTTGATTGGGGTTTCACTACACTGAGGAATTTGATTAAGTGGTCGACTTTTAGGGTTCCTTAGGACTTGGATTGGAGTTTCAACCATACTTATGAGCTTGATTATGTAAACAGTTTTAGGGTTCCTTAGGACTTTGATTGGCGTTTTAACTACACTAAGGAGCTTGATAATGTCAACATTTTTAGGGTTCCTTAGGACTTTGATTGGGGTTTTACTACATTGAGGAACTTGATAAATTAAACAACTTTTAGGGTTCCTTAGGCATTTAATTGGAATTTTACTTCACTTAGGACCTTGATTATGCAAACAATTTTAGGGTTCCTTAGGACTTTGATTGGAGTTTCAACTACACTTAGGAGCTTGATTATGTAAACAATTTTAGGGTTCCTTAGGACTTTGATTGGGGTTTTACTACATTGAGGAACTTGATAAAATAAACAACTTTTAGGGTTCCTTAGGCCTTAATTGGAATTTTACTTCACCTAGGACCTTGATTATGTAAGCAATTTTAGGGTTCTTTAGGGTTTTGATTGGGGTTTTACTACATGATTGGGGTTTGATTAAGTGGTCGACTTTTAGGGTTCTTTAGGCTATTAATTGGAGTTTCAACTACACTTAGGAGCTTGATAATGTTAAAATTTTTAGGGTTCCTTAGGACTTTGATTGGAATTTTACTTCACTTAGGACCTTGATTATGTAAACAATTTTAGGGTTCCTTAGGACTTTGATTGGAGTTTCAACTACACTTAGGAGCTTGCTTATGTTAAAATTTTTAGGGTTCCTTAGGACTTTGATTGGGAATTTACTACATTGAGGAACTTGATAAAATAAACAACTTTTAGGGTTCCTTAGGCCTTTAATTGGAGTTTCAACTACACTTAGAAGCTTGATAATGTTATCATTTTTAGGGTTCCTTAGGACTTTGATTGGGGTTTTACTACATTGAGGAACTTGATAAAATAAAAAACTTTTAGGGTTCCTTAGGCCTTTAATTGGAATTGTACTTCACTTAGGACCTTGATTATGTAAACAATTTTAGGGTTCCTTAGGACTTTGATTGGAGTTTCAACTACACTCAGGAGCTTGCTAATGTTAAAATTTTTAGGGTTCCTTAGGACTTTGATTGGGAATTTACTACATTGAGGAACTTGATAAAATAAACAACTTTTAGGGTTCCTTAGGCCTTTAATTGGAGTTTCAACTACACTTAGGAGCTTGATAATGTTATCATTTTTAGGGTTCCTTAGGACTTTGATTGGGGTTTTACTACATTGAGGAACTTGATAAAATAAAAAACTTTTAGGGTTCCTTAGGCCTTTAATTGGAATTTTACTTCACTTAGGACCTTGATTATGTAAACAATTTTAGGGTTCCTTAGGACTTTGATTGGAGTTTCAACTACACTTAGGAGCTTGATAATGTTAACATTTTTAGGGATCCTTAGGACTTTGATTGGAATTTCAACTACACTTAGGAGCTTGATAATGTTAACATTTTTAGGGTTCCTCAGGACTTTGATTGGGGTTTTACTACATTGAGGAACTTGATAAAATAAACAACTTTTAGGGTTCCTTAGGCCTTTAATTGGAATTTTATTTCACTTAGGACCTTGATTATGTAAACAATTTTAGGGTTCCCTAGGACTTTGATTGGGGTTTTACTACACTGAGGAACTTGATTAACTGATCGACTTTTAGGGTTCCTTAGGACTTTCTTTACTACTTTTTGGGGTTTTAGAAGTGTAATGTAATGCAAAAGTGGGAGTAGCACACCGACACGCGAGCTGCATGCAGCTCGCGCACACGAAAAAACTAGTTTTTATAATATAAATTGTAACTTTTTGGCGATAGTCTTGTACTTTGTGACGATTTGTAGCGATAGTAACCATTTTTAACAAAAATGCTTAAAAACAATGAAACTTTTCCTTTCCGTTTACTTGTTTAAACTTTTTAGACTGCCCAAAGTTTAGTCCAACCGTTACTTTTCCCCAAAACTCAAGTTACAATTAGTTCCGAAACTACAACACATTGCGATCCAAACATATCAAAAACTTATTTGCAAACAAAACTCGACAATTTTCCCCCAACGGACAACCCTGCTCCCTGGCGTCTAGTTCGGTAATGAAGCAATTTAAATGCATGAGGCAGGGCGCGAGAGGGCATGGTGGGGGGATCACCAATCAGGATCAAAGGACCTAACTAAAATGGCGTTACATTTGAATTTCTCTCTTATTTTCTGCTCGTTAAGGGTAAATTTAGAAAGCATACTCTTGTAGTTAGATCATTTTAGGTTGTGATAAAAGGTAGGTATGGATGATAGTGGTTACGCAGGGTAAGTATGGTATATCTCCACAGGTAGAGGATTATAGGTACCTACGAAAGTACGCGAAAATGTTTTTCCAACTTATTCGGTAGTGAAAGGAGGGAAAGTGATATCAGCTCTGCTAAGTAAGGGATTTGTTTTATAGCTTTTCTGAGGACTTTATATGAACTAGTTAGTTAATCTGCGGGGTTGAACCAGGTATAAGATCAGGGGATCAAAGTAGGGATTTAACTACTTGCTTCTAATCAGTGTCTTCGTATTACGTGGTATGTGTCTTGCGCAGATCTAAGCGTTCTGCGGTGGCGATCAGTGAAACGCTGTCATATTAAAATTAAAATTTAAATATTACAGCGTTTCACTCATGAGTTTGAGTACCTAACGTTGTTTTCAAGAATCGTGGAAATAGACCGTATTTTAGAAAAAAAAATGGTTTTGGTAAATTTTTCTTCTTCATGCCCTTTTTTTGCCTCGCGACATAGCCGAAACGATGGGAAAATAAATAAAATAAGGTAATATACGCGATAAATACCCGTGTAATAGTTTCAATGACATAGGTAGGTAAATATATTTTTTTAACTCGTAATACATTAATCACCAAGCTAGACCACATCGTGGGTAAGTACTAAGTAGGTATATTTTGAAGGCTACCATTATTTTCAATACCTAGATCCTATCATCGGGGTCAGGAGCAGTTCTTCCGATCCATTAATATCGAGCGACTAATTTATATCCATTTTGTGCGGAACCCTCGCCTCGATCTGAGTTGCTCGACCGAGCTCCGTCTTATAGGGCTGCCAGTAATTAGAGATATTACTTTTTTATAAGTACAACTAACTGATAAACAGAAATTGGCTAAAGTTGGCGTTACGATTACGTTCTGGACACATCCCGGCAAACAAGTTTGCTTTTCTAATGAAAAAAGTCCCATCTCCGAATTGTACCGAATGTGGTGCATTGGAAGATGTACAACATGTTTTGCTGGAGTGTGTTCGAAATTATAGATTTAGATTAGGTTGTTTTGGAAGAAGATGTATGAATGTTGGTATGATAAATACTAAATAGCATCTTGGCTTGTCCCTTGTCGGATCAAGCCAAGATGTTATATAAATTAGCAGAAATTGGTTTAGCTAGACAATAATATAAGTTTGTATAAATTTAGATTAAGTTAAGTTTTATTTGTTGTTTTATTATAGGGCAGTGTGGTCGCAGAGCGACAAAGCCCTTTAAATAAAAAAATAAAATAAACTAACTGATGGAACAAGCATAATAACAAAGCATTGCTTCGTATGTCACGCACGTAAGGAACGTGCCCTACGATGCACTGCCTAACGTCCATCATTTTGAGGCATATATATATGTTCAGCCTCACGTGTCAGTCATTTCACCGGCACCCACACCCTTCAAACCATAACACAATAATGCTGCTTCACGGCAAAAATAGACTTAGTACTTCCCCGGACGAGCCCTTCAAAGAAGCTCTACTACTACTATATAGGTACTACTATATAGGTACTACTTATAGGCACAACGGAAATAAGGAAAAAAAATAGGCTTATAACATGGCTTATCATTAATTAGTGTAACTTGTATTATAATCTTCTGGTCGTGTCACATATAGTTCTATAAAACGTGTGTTGTGAAAGGATTTTAGTGCGCTTTAAAGAACCTCCCTTCATGGACTTGTATTGGAAACTAATTATATATTTTTGTGTAGTTTTGTATAATATGTAGTTTCGTACTTTACAGCTTTATCGGAAATATCATCGAAGGAAAGGCAGAAGGAAAGAGAGGACGGCATCATTGTAAATCAAGACATCAGACAAATAAAAGCCAAGATCGCCTTCATATCGTATAAAGGAGGCAAGTTCGGCAAGTTTTATCATGCGCACTTGATGTGCGGGCAGGTTTTTCCGCAAGTAGGCCGCTGGTGGGCCCTTTTTGCGTGACCCTTGACACGTGTTGCTCGAACTTTTTTAGGTTCTACAACACGCCGGTTTCCTCACGATGTTTTCCTTCACCGTTTTGAGAGTACTGGCATAGTGCACATAAATTTTTCGACAGAAAAACTCATTGGTACACGAGTGGATTTGAACCCACGACCATCGGATCGGAAGGCGGGGCCACTACCACTAGACCACCAGTGCTCTCCGTATAAAGGAGGTTAACGAGGTTGCCCTCAAAAGAAATACCTGGAGAAAAATACATTACGCCGACAAGAGCATTGCTCTTAAATAAGTAGAAGAGATTATAGGTCAGGTTCATAGATTCATCATGTATTTTTCAGTGTTTAATTTATTAAAACCGTAAAGAAGAACAAATACTTTAATTTTCCGTGCACCCCTATGAAATGACACAGTGAGGCGCGCGTTCCCTGCATTTGACAGCCACTGTTCGTTCTCGTTCTCGCCCGCATTTCACCTGATCGAGCGGCTCTGTTTTTGAACGAACTAATCGATTCCAAATTCAAAAGAGTTGAAAAGTTTTTATTTAGGTTTGTTATACTTTTTTTTCTGAAATTAAATAATGATCCAGCTCGTCTTAGGATACACAGCCTGACCATCAATTTGAAAATTTGAGGCATATGTAGAGGTGTTAATCATTGTGTTTGTTATTTCAATAGATGATGGTATTTTATAAATCAAATAAACATAAATCAAATAAATGATATAAGTAATATGTGTCTTTATTTCTACTACTTGCATACTCATTTTAATTACACAAGCGTTTCTGTATCTAAACATTTTTTTAAACTTACATTTCAGCACTATTATTATTATAATGTATCTACGTACTAGCTACCTGTATGCTAGTTAACCTCCTTGAAGGTTTTTTAAAAAACTACTACCGTAATAAACCAACGTATGGTGAAATAAGCATACTTTTTTTTATTTTTTTTTATTTTTCTTTATTAGAACACATACAAATAAATTTGATAGAGTCTGTTCAGAAAGAGAACCGTCGTGGCCAAATTGAGAACTAACGTTTCGATTTTTATATGGCAGCTCATCCCTTTCTTTCTGTCAGCATTTTGCATCATAAAAACTAAATAAAGGAATAGTACACTAGTTGTGATAGAATCAAAACGCAACCGACGTGTTATTGTATTACCCACTAAACAAAAAAGGTGATTAAGCACAGCAGCGCCCTCCAATCCCACGACGGTTCTCTTTCTGAACAGACTCTACAAACTTTTTTTTTCAAATAGACTTCAAGCTGGTGGTCGTCTGACGGTTCTTACAGCGCTACCGGACAATGATTGATCCATGCGTCTTCAATGTTACTGTTTTTTTTTAAATATAGATAGCTAAGTATTTGTCTGCCATCACACCAGATTGAAAGTGAGGCCTAAGATGGAGCTATAATCCACCAGACATTATTAACAGGTGTAAAAGAGCCTTCTTCTCAATAGAATCATCTTCAATATAAAATCTCTACAGTTCACAGAATGGTATTATTTCATCACAATCTCCCAAAATAAGCTTTTAATTGTATATCGCCACCATTATCTCTATCTCTTCTTCTGGTTGAATCCTCTCAGCGCGCGAAATACTTTGACACTTCTTGACATGACAGTGACAGATGACAACCTGATCACAAAATATAGCCATAACATTACAATGGCAACGTTACACGAGGCATATACGGTATCAGTTTTTTTTAAATCGTAGCTAGACCGTAACGTAGGTCAAAGACTAGGTTTAATCTAAAGCCTGTGCAAATATTTGTTGCATAAATCATGGCCGCCCGCCTCTTTGCTTTCAAGTCACGCCTTTCGCTTGCTCGCGGACTTCCTACTAAATGTATGATAAAATGTTCGAGCTATGTTTATTTACATTGTCTATCGTGATATTTGAACCCTTGGCAAGTTGGCAAGTTTTTATCATCCGCACTTGATGTGCGGGCAGGTTTTTTCCGCAAGTAGGCCGCTAGTGGGCCCTTTTTGCGTGACCCTTGACACGTGTTGCTCGAACTTTTTGAGGTTCTACAACACGCCGGTTTCCTCACGATGTTTTCCTTCACCGTTTTGAGAGTACTGGCTAAATTTATGTGCACTATGCACATAAATTTTTCGACAGAAAAACTCATTGGTACACGAGTGGATTTGAACCCACGACCTTCGGATCGGAAGGCGGGGCCACTACCACTAGACCACCAGTGCTCTATTATTGAACCCTTACACTCCTTACAATCTGACATTATTAACATCGGTTTATAATAAAGATTTAGAAAGTTAACCTAGTTTCAACAATTATTGAATAAAATATTGTCATTTTTGGCAAACATCCAAACCACAAACAGACTGTTCTCTCGAAGAACAATATCTCTAAACTATCAACCATAATACGGATAATACTATGGATAGGTGGATAGGTAGCGAGTCTTAATAGAACTAAGTAATGAATACTCGTAGAAATCTCTGATTGTTGAACGAGTTGGTTGTAGCAAAATCTCGAGCAAAATTATAAAAAAAAGTAAACAGGCCTTTGCATCTATTTTAGATGATTTATATAGCATCAGGGCCAACTGTTTTGGAGTTGAATAAATCACGGGTTTCCTCACAATGTTTTCCTTCACTGTTTGATACTTTGATAGCGTGATGAGCATTGCAAAATGATGATGACTGAAAAACAACAAACTATATTTTTCAAAAATGGAACGGTTACGTATATTTAATATAAATATAAATATTCTGGACAATCCACACAACACTATCTAGCCCCAAATTAAGCAGAGCTTGTACCATGTATTTGTTTTCATTCATTTATTTATTTTGTACTGTGGCCTTTTAAAAAAACCAATTATTCTTTTTTTAGTGTCACAGAGACCAACCCATTTTCAAAATAAGAACGTTCGAACGTAAAACATACTTTTTAATTTCTTTCCAGCCACTGCTGGGCGGCGCACGCATTTACAACCTGTTTTCTTTTTCTGTCACTGCGTATAACGTCTTGTAATAATATTCCGCCCACCGATTCTACCTATTTCGAAGATACGCATCGGTGGTCGCACGCCCCCGCAAGAACAAATGATGCGGACCAGCACGCACGGTCAGTGTATAATTTCAAAATCGTGATAATAGCTCCCAGCGTAAAAAACAACAAATTATGAGCACACCTGGAACACAATAATTTATTAAAATAAATTTATGTGCGTATACCTAAATTACAATCTTGGCTGAATAAAAAGGTATATATAGCTATACTTAAGTAAATAGGACTTTCTTCTTCTTATCGTGTCACTGATTCTTTCGAACCAAGTGTGGTGAAAGGATTTTAAGTGCGCCTCGAAGAGGCTCCTTTCGTGCACTTGACACATATTTTCGAACTTAACTTAAATTAAATAGGACTTTGAGTATTCAAAATGATATAACAGCGTCGTCGGGGGCAACATTTTACACATTACAATATAAGTATCATTGAAACTAGATTGAAGGTTTAATATTATGATAAAGGGTACTATTATACACTTCTTCTTTTCGTGTCGCTTGTTCTTTCGAAAGCGAATATATTTATATCCTTCAATAATTATAGTGCGCGGAAGATAACTCTGTGCGTGACTGATAACGGAAACTGTAAAAAAACTGAGTGAAATAATTTCCCAATCACAAACATTAAGCGCAGTGCAAGTTTGTCATGTCGTTTAGGGAAGTCAAGGAGGTAAATTTAAGAAGAAGATAATTTTGATTTACCCAATCATGTTTGTGACTGGAAGATACAGGGTGTTACCAGACCACTACCGAAAACTTAAGGGGATGAAAGTACCCATCAATATGAACAACTTTTTCTAAGAAACCAACACTGTGAACGCGAAAAAAAAACAGCTGTTTCATACACTTTAGCCAAGTAGGTATTGAACTTATGTATGGAACTGCTGTTTTTTTTTCGCGTTCACAGTGTTGGTTTCTTAGAAAAAGTTGTTCATATTGATGGGTACTTTCACCCCCTAAAGTTTTCGGTAGTGGTCTGGTAACACCCTGTATACTTTTTCCACCATCAGTCCCACGCACATTTTACTTGCGCGCACTCTATCTCTTCAAAAGAATGAAGAGCAAAGATTTAATGAAAGTACAATTCGATTCCCACAATTGCATCAAAATGTTATCAGTTCATAGACTCGTGTTGTTATGAACCGTGGGAAAAATGAATGAAAATCCAAACATTTGTCACTCTTCACCTATAAAACGACATCACACTCTCCAAACAAAATCATTAGCAAAATGAGTTCATTACAAATCAGAAGCTTAAACGCTGTAATTTTATTAATCCTTTACGCCGAGAGTAATTCTTTGAGAGTAAAAGAAGAAGCATTTGTGAAGAATATGGCTAAGTGTAAAGAACTGGCGACCAGTCCATACTTTGATATAGAACATGTTGTAGGCAAGTCCTGGAGGATATACTACACTTGGAACGTGAAGATGGAGAATAAATGCTTGGATATGACGTTCAAGAATGCTACCACATTGGTAAGTAACTGAAGAGTCACTTACCAAAATCGGAAATTTTCGCTAGTATACCAAAATTGGAAAATCGATTTCCGATTGGATCACGGTCTTAGAGAAAACCTAGGATTTGTCAAAAAAGTACACCTGAATTGAGAGCCTCCTCTTTTTTTTGAAGTCGGTAAAAAGTAAGTAGTTAGCTATCTATTTTTATTGAAAACTTTCTACTTTTTAACCGACTTCAAAAAAAAGAGGCAGTTCTCAATTCAGGTTTACTTTTTTATGTTTATTATAGCATAACTTTGTCATATAGGGACCGATTTAAGATTTAGTTTTCTTTTTATTTCTCTTTTTTTTTTTAAATTAAATATTTCCAAATTTGGGTTTTTGTTTTTTAAGTTTGTCCATGAAGTCGGTTCCTCAAGTTGTTTTCAATGTATATAATATTTATTAATTTGATGATTTCAGGTGATAAATCGTTTCTACCACGACATGTATGAGTATTTAGAGCAACAGCCGAACTGGGACGCGGCTACTCTACTTGTCACCATGGGAGCTGCTAAGCATGAGATGCTGCTGTTCGCTGACCAGGGTCCCGCGGGGATGTTCAATGGAGTACCCAATGTCGTGAGGGAAGGAAGTACGATATACATTTAACATACATTAAATCACACCTCCTCATCTCACCTCACCATCCTCCTCACCTCACCTCACTTCACCTCACCTCACCACACCTCACCTCCCCTCCCTTCATCTCACTTGTTTGGCAGAGACCATAGGATTGCACTAGTTTTGACCACAACATTCTTTTTGCTTCATTCCCTTTCTGCTCTTGACCTGACCCTGACCCTTCTATAATACCTTTTTAATACCTTGCCAAATATCGCTGCCATATTTATATTTTTTTATCGCGTTTCACTGATCACCACCACAGAACGCCTAGAAGTGCGCAAAACTTAAAAAATCAGCAAACGCTCAAAATGAATAATTTAACTGAATTTGTTTTGAATAATAAAATTATGAAGTCGAGTTCCGAACGTGTAAAATATCCTAAAATATCCTGTACATTAAAACTAAGGTACAGTGCATGCTTTCGACAACTAACATGACTAGCAATAGTTCGTTTTAATCTTTCTTCCAGACATAACCCCAGTGCGCCAAGGGGTTCCAATCCTCAAGTTCTTCCTGAAACTTCTCCAAAACGGCGCATATCTTCTCATGGCAGACTGCAACATCGGTGTGACGTCACTCAGTGCCCAGGAAAGACCACCGTACCGAGCTGAAGTGGCGTCTGTGGCTGATGGTCTACCACTGGGTACAGGAGATCCTGCGTGCGTCGCTGATAAGAAACAAGATGAACAGATGTTTATTTAAATGTTCTTTTATGTGTTAGCCTATTGTGGGAAGGGGTCATCACTGCTGGTACCAGGCAGTGAGACACATCACTTTAGTCGGGGATAAAAAAATGGCGTTTGAATGCGTGGATTATTGTTTTCCATGTGTTAGAGACAAACAGAGCTCTAGTTAAATTCAATGAATAGTTTTCGCCTTCATATGGACTAAATACTAAATAGGATATAACCTATATGTATAAATACAGCATCAGGGGCCATATTTTCAGTTATATCAGCTTGTATCAGACATCTCATCATCATTCCCCACATCATACTGGGATGAAATTTGTAGGTGCCGGTTTTTAGGAATAAGAATTAGTGTGTTTATAAAATAAATGTCTAAGTACGTTTTTCTTAACTTATTAAATTAAATATCGCACAAATCATTCAGTAGCTATACGAATTGATTTTACAATACGTACTTTGGTGAAAAAATACTCTAGAAAAGCTTTTCAAATTTCAAGGATGTAATAAGAAGATGATGAACTATTAAAGTTGTTGCAGGTTTCAAAAGATGTTTTCTTTACACCCATTGCAGGATGTCGGTGGATGGACATGGTTTAGGATAATTATTCATGTAAATATGTGAAGTCCGGTAGTAGACTTTTTCAGACTGAATCTAATTCAATAGCTTAGCAGAGAAATTTGTGAATTGAGACTCACTCAACGATGTTCCTATTCTGTTTACTGCATTGGTTATTATAAAGTAGGTCCCTCATCTTGAAAGTGTGCTGAACATCACAGCTTTGTTTACCGTTATTGGTAAATTATTTACAGTTTACGTACAACACGACATGCATAATACAAACAAAATATTTCTTATTATTACATACAACAGTCAACCACGAATTTGTATAAATTGTGAGGGAACTGATTATAAATTCAAGAATAATTGTGCAATACGTTACATGTATGTATATCTTAGCATTTCTTAGCTAGAGAATTTAAATTTTAAAGGAACAAAAGCTTTAAAAATAAAAAAGTTTTCTTTTAGAAAAACATCAACCTAGCGTTCAATGTGAAAATTGTGCATGCATCTGAAAATCTGAACGGAAGTCTTTAGCAAAAGAGAAGCCAAAATGTTGTTACATCTTTTCCTAGCGTTGTTCTTTTCAAAAACAGCAGTATCTTACCACAGTAGTACTCCTTATCCACCAGCACATATTTCAATCAATTGGACGAGTTGCGAAGCCTTTGTCAACAATACAGTGTTTGATCCAGCCAGTGTGCTGGATGTCGACTGGAAAATATTCTACTTCTGGAATCCGGAGATCGAGGCCAGCTACAACATTCGCTTCAGTCGGTCTACGGATGTGGTTAGTACCTCCGTAAAACCTCTGTAAGACCTCTGTAAAATGATAAACGAAACCTTCATTTTTTGTTTTGTAGAAGAACCGTAGAAATGTATCTTCATCAGTCTGAAATAGTCATGTGCTGGACGTAAGTCCCTCCCACGTAATAATTAGAGGGAGTTTGCCGTAGGGCAGCCACCGCTTGGCAGGCGGATTGGTATAACCTTAGTGTTGGTTTCTTGAGCGTTCCCGTAGTCGTCTTTCGTTTTATCCAGGGTAGATGTCGGGTTCCCTTATGTGCCGGGACCGTTACCAGCTGCCATATTACAGGTGCCATATTATTTACGAAACCAAAGCTACGATAATTTCTTCCTACAATAGCCATCAGCCGAAAAGCATCGAGGCAACCTTCAAACTCCAGCTAGTTAGCTAGTTCTCCGGTTTGTTTTCAATAAATATGGTAGCAAATTGGTAGCTCTTCGTAAACTCCTGTTTTTCATCAGTTGGTGGACCGCTTCAGAGTAGGCTTGGAAGCAGAGACACCCACAGTGAACTGGTCTGATGCAGAGCTGTTTATGGAGTCGTCAATAGACTTCAGCGCGCTGTTCTTGAAGACTAACGTATCGGGGATATACAGGATAATACCTGGTGCTGCTTTCGATTGTAAGTCTTGTTTTTTTTTCGGAATTGAACTAGAATTTGTCTTGCCACCCTCGGCGATGGACCGAACACCTAGAATTTAGTAAAGTTTGGAAGTCAAAACCTTGGAGTGCGTAGATAATTATATTATTATTATCATTAAAGTAACTTTAGCTGGGTGCTATCGGTGTTTCTTTAACAACGAAACTCTCGTCTGCTTAACGTATTTTGGATCCAGGTCTTCAAGTCACCACTGCTCTCGACAGATGACATTCAACCATCTGAATATAATTTTTAGTCAAACGCACAAAGATCCGTCGTGATTTCGTGTGCCAGTGTTTCGTGTGCCGTGTGCCAGTGTGCAATTTTCACATTTCACATTGCCGTCAAGGGCGTGCCTTAGATGGACATGCTCTATGAAGTAAGATAGTAGTACCCCAACCTTTTTATTTCAGTCACATCACTTCCAATGCTGATATTCGGTCTGAAGGTCGTGAAGCCAGGGTATCTGGGGATAGCGAACTGCAAGTACCGACTCTGCTACGGGTTGGCTCCTGTTGAAAAGATGCCCGGTCCTTATGAGGTAATTGTTTGAGGCTTTGTTGCACCCTGATACAGAGTGATCATCATCACCATCATCAGCCTGAAAAAGTCCACTGCTAGACATGGGCCCCCCCTATCATTTCCAGAGAGAACGATTCTGAGCCCATCCATCCAGCGACTTCCCGCGATCCTAACAATATCGTCAGTCCATCGGGTAGGTGAGCTTCCTAAATTTCGTCTGCTAACAAACATCAAGGCACAAAGTCTTCTCCCTTGCCCCACTTTATGTGGGGTCAACACAATATGTCTTTCTCCACCATTCCCTTCATTCAGCTGTCATCTCTGCATTCAGTCTTATCTCTTTCTCGTATCCATGACATATTTTACACAGTTGAGCCATGTTTTCTTTCGTCTACATCTGCTCACTGGCTCATAAAATAATAATTATTATGTAATGCATGTAAACAATAATAATAATATAACTACTGTATGCATGAAATGTACCATAATTATGTAGTTATGGAATAAATGGGCTTTTTTATTTTATTTATTTATTTACATCTGCTCACATATCCATCCACTCATCACTGTTCTAGTCACATGACATCAAGGCACAAATAACATCTATATTTATCTCACAAATACAAACTTGCCTTCGGGGGAATCGAATTTATCACAGTATTGAAGGCAGGTTAGGTACTATCAACTGAACTGGACCAGGCCATAAAGGTCGTTAATTTGAGAAATAACTTATTACCATGCCAACCAATCACACAGCTAAACTAAAAAGTACAAGTTTCTATCATCAGGCAAGCTAATAATGGCTGGTTGCTCCACAGCTTGAAGAAGCAGCGCTTTCCCTGGGTTTCTATAGCGAGTATAACCGGACTCACGCGATTGAAGAACTTGACCTGAGTACCGACCAGGCGGTCCACGTCCAGGAAGATGACGACGATGAAGACCTCGACGTAGACTTGGATCCTAATAGACTAGACCTTTTTTAGGCCAAGTTCAAAAACTCAAAGTTCTCCAACTAACCAAAAGTTAGCTGGTATTATGTATATTGCTATCAAGCATTAAGCTCGCTAGTGTACAGTAGGCACTTGTTATTTTCTTTATTGCACAAAGAAACTATCTCAACATTCTTTACTACGCTTATGTTTTTACTTCAAAATAACACTTGGGGCAGTAAAGCTTCCATTTAGCTCTTTTTAGTGTAGCCTTTTTCCCTTTTACTAAAGTTATATAAGTACTTGAAAATTTACTGATTTTTAAATTTAATGATAAAACATAGCTATTTGGTCGTGTTGAAAAATATATTTGCATGAACTGACACAACGCATATTGTGAACGCTAGTTCTCAAAACATTCAACCATCAACAATAATATTTCCACCATTATGTTTCCCTGATTCACCTCCAATAAAAGCGAACAAAAGAAAGCAAAACAAACCATTCCCGGAAACATGCGGTTACTATTCATACTGGTCACCATAGCACTGCTAACCGAAGGCAAGAAAAGACGACCCAAAAAAAAGCTTAAACTCGCTGCAGACGACGACTTACCTCACAAAGCTGACGTGTACCCCGAAAAATTTATACCAGTACCTTTCGGTCACATCTTCAAAGAGGGATTCCAACCCAGTTTAAAATTACCTGTGGACTTATTAGAACTGGACAGAACATACTTCACAAAGCCCGATATAGAAGAGTTTGCTAGTACGAATCGCATAGAAACTGATCAGAAGGAAAAACCAAGAGAGATGGTTAGCCCAAAAGATTTCCTCGAAATTGATGAAGAAGATAAACCTGTTGGAGCTAAAATTGTTATGGGTGATGAAAAAGATGTAGAGAAAAAAGATTCAACAATAAATGAAAGAAAAATGTGGCATGATTTGGCATCAAACCATGCTAGAAACGTAGGAGATTCGCGTATAAGTAGACCCTCTCATGGAACTCCAGGAAGGATATCAAAAGACACTAATTCCAATCAAGCTCCACCTTATTCAGATCATAGACACAAAGAGCAGTTCTTCTCAAAGAGTTCTTACGATTTAGAGGTTTCACGAAGAGAGAAAAAACCTTACAACTGGACAACATGTGATGAGTTTGGTCGTAATGCCGACTTCCATCCTAATGACATTATCAATATTGATTGGGTGCCGTTCTACACGTGGTCTCCAGCTGAGATGCACAGGACAGTGTCTTTTATTCACAGATTTTCAACTCCTACTATTAAGGTACGTGGATTTAGAGTTGACAGTCTTTTCTCCAAGTCTTTAAAATCAAACAGAAAAAACTGATTTCTGTGTAGTATTTTAAATGTTTGTGGCTCAAACATGCCCTAACTACTCACGGCTACTGGACCTAAAGCATATTTAGATTTTATTCGAAAAAAATCGGGTCAAGCCACTGGTGGTTGTGTTGCTTGTGTCCAAAAAAAATTATTTTCTTTCATCATTCTACATAGTTGGTGCAGAAATACAAAGAAGAATTGGGCAGGTTTGTAAACAAGACATTGGATTGGAGCAGTCCAAAATTACTCCTCAAGTCCAACATGGAGATGTTACTGATAGCAGTCGATAGAAGAGGGCAGTTCGATGGTATACCTTACCACGATGTGCCTAATGCCATGAAACGTAAGTACCACCCAGGCAAGACTCGTAGAACTAATAGGTTGAAGTGGCAATGGGCGGGTTATAAACCTACAACCGTTGGGAAATAAAGGTTCCCGAATGGCGACCACAATCCAGAAGGTGAAACGTAGGACACCCTACCCACCCGATGGCCTGACAACATCGAAGTTGGTCGGTGGATTGCAAGTGCTCAGAATCATTATTCTTGGAAATGTATAGGAGAGGCCTATATTTATCAGTGGACTTCTCCGAGCCGATGATAAAGACGGTTCAATGCGTGCTAGAATAGAAGCTATTAATGAGTTTTGAAGAATTTTTTTAGACATGGGCCAATTTGTCTGTTTTGTTTTCAGAGAGTAATACAGTTACGCTTCCGTTGGTAAGCATACGTTTGAAGATATTGGATCCATACTTAGCCATGATGTTCTGCGAGTTTGAATACGCCACCATCATGGCTGTTTCTGGAAATGAACCCACTAACATGAAGGATATTAGGTAATTTTTTGCAAATCAAGTTTTTATATATTAGGCATGCTTATAATTTCAGCTTTACTGGGTTAAAAATTGACTATTTCTTAAACGTATAATGATCTCCACAATTCTTCTTCTTTCTTCTTCCTGCTGTTAGCCCGCATATCGTTTTCTTTCCTTCCCCATTCCCTATCATTTGTCATCTCAGTACAATTCGTAGTAAGTACCTGAAGAAGTACACTGCTATAGATAGTTCTTCTTATATCCTGTAATTTTCTGACCCCTAAACTACCACTACCTATGTAAAAAATAATGTCGAGCCTTTGCTCTATGAAACATTATAATCAATTCATCCCCCTCGAACCATACATTTGACCAGGATAAAAAGTAGCTTATATGCTATGCCAGATTATAATCTATCTGAGTGTCAAATTTTATCCAGATCCGTTCTGTCGTTTTAGAATTATTGAGTAACAAACATCCATCCTTACAAAATTTCACATTTATAATATTAGTGCGATGGGATTTGATGGATGGTGACATGGATACCAGTGAGTCTTAATGCTTATGTTTCAGTGATAGACATAATGTTAAACAGGGTGCATCATCGGTGGAAGTGGATGTGCTGCTGGCCTACCATGAGCTTCATATGGTTATGGTTATGGCTGTCAAAATTGTGTCAACAGTGTCAACACATTCAAACCTAAGAAGAAAATGAATGTGTGGGTCAGCCTACCTATACACAATTTGACAGCCATAGCCATAACCATATGGAGCTCGAGGTAGCCCTGCTGAATTATGTAATACAATTGGTTTGGTAGGTAGACGCTCAATCTAATGGGCCATTTGTTTGTTCTCATTTTTTTTTGTTCCCAGAGCTGCAGCAGCCACTTTGAAGTTCCAAGGTAAAGGGTACCCAGTTGCCAGAGATAAGGAGGCAGAGAGAATGGCGCTCATTTTAGAAAGAGACCGCAAGATTCAGAAAGAGAGGGACAGCTTTTTGGATGCTAAGGCCGTCGATGGGTTTTCGAGTGAAATCTAAGTTACCTCTCTTCTTTTAGCTATTTTTTTTGCTGGTTTTCGTGTGTTTATAAAGCAGATCAATAAATCTACATTATCATCATCAGTATGACGAAGTTTGGACAGAGACATTTCCAAGAACGTATCTGAAGATGAACTTCGTTGCGTCTTCCGGTTCGTATAGTCGCCTAGCTAAATAAATAAATGCATAAATATGTCCACCAAATGTATATATTTCAACGTTTTTATTTTAAAAATAAATAAATAAATGCATTATGTCTGCTAGATAAATATTTCTATATCATTACATTTAAGTAGGTAATATTATGGAGGATAGAGAAAACTGCATTTTAAAATGACTCGATCAAGCAAGGTATTTGTTTGAAAATATTCTGTTGATTCAAACGTTGCTACATTTGCGTGTTGACCGTTAAGTGGTCTAAACACAGGAAAAGTAAGATAACAAACAAACATACTCACAGTATGACAAAAGGTGCGTATCGAACCCCTAACAACACATTACTGTAAGGCATTTTAGGAATATAGCAAGTTTCGATGCTGATTCTGTAGTAAAAAGTAGTTAGTCACAGCATGTGAATAGTTTCATAAATTGACAAAATTAAGTTTAACTGGCTTTTGTGTTAGAAGAATAATTATTTTACAAATTTAATTCATGATTATTTAAAAAAATAAAAATTTAATATTTAGGCGTGCTTGTAGTACGGTTAAAAAGCATCAATTGTAGAGTTGTAAATTTCTTATTTTAAAAAAACTATAGCTTCGTGCATAAGAAAATGCAAAGTTCCATAATATTATCGCTATTTTTGATTCTGCTCCCAATAACTCTGTCTGAAATCGGAAAAATTAGTAGAAAAGAAGGACCCAGAGGTATGCCACAGAACAAAACAACATCTTGTGAAGAGTTCGGCAAAAACGCGAGGTGAGTTATACGAGTAAGAAGTTACTTAAATTACATTAAATTTTACAAATATTAATAACTTCGTAACAAACGACAAGCTAAGAAAAAGAGCTAAGTAACGAAGGCCGCTACAGAATGGTGGCTAAGGGATGCTCTACCTAGAGGCGGACACCCGCCCGTTGGTCGAACGACATTGTTGCGAGAGCTAGGAATGAGTCGAGGCCTATGCTCAGCAGTGGGTGCAAACGGGCTAATATGATGATGATGATGTCGTTTGTTAATAATTTTAGTAATTTTAATAATTTTAGGTTTAACCCATATTCTATCGTGGGCGACGAATGGTTCGTGTTCTACTATTGGGCATCGACGAAACCTCCAATGTCTTATAAGTTTAGGATCCCTTCAAAAGTGGTAAGTCCAACATACAGTAGAAGTAAAGCTCTTTGTGAATCCGGTTCGTAATCCAGTTAACCTATCTGTATGACAGAAGTTTTTTTTCTCTCTCTTATATCTCTCAGAAAAACGTCCTCTCATGCAGTACTGAGTTTTGTTTACCTAAATGTGTCATGAACCCTTTTTGACGTGACAACGTCTTATAAAGGCTCGAACACACCTAGCTCGCTGGCGGTAGCGATCAGTGAAACGCTGTCAAATATCGCTGTCAGATTTGAGATTTGACAACGATATTTGACAGCGTTTCACTGTTCGCTACCGCCAGCTAACTAGGTGTGCGCAGGCCATAATTCGATGGAGCCGGCTGCACGCCCGAATAAACATGACTCATGCCGCGTTACCTCGCACTGAGGCGTTCCATTTAAGGCTTGAAGTGCAAGCGAGAGCGCGGTACGAGCGACAAAGAGGCACAATCGGCCTCCGCGTTCGGCAGCGTACGATATCTGTGTATTTTCTTATGACGTTGTCACGTTCAACTATCGTCAGTAAACCGACTTTACAGACAACCGATTTTTTTTACCAGGACAAGTCCTACTTACACTACCTGCTCGACCACCACGTAACAAACTTCAACTGGTCAGCGACCATGGTACTGATGGAAGACCAGCTGGACAAGAGCAACAGTCTCTTGGTCGAGAAAGGGGACCGCGGTCAATACTGGGTCTACATTCTAATGACAGGTCAGAATCGTTTTTATTATACAATTAATTGATAGAACAAGCATTATGCTATGTGGTAACCATCGCCTATAACAAAGCGTTGCCTCGTAGGTCACGCACGTCAGGAACGTGCCCGACGATGCACTTCCCTGCGACTATCATCTTGAGGCATACAGATGTTCAGCCTTACCACACCGGCAACCAAACCCTTCAAACCGAAACACAGCAATGCTGCTTCACGGCAGAAATAGGCATGGTGGTAGTACTTTCCCAGACGAGCCACACATAAAGAGCTCTACTTCTACTAGTAGTAGAATTGTGACTGAAGAATCGGGCCGATGATTCACTTCCCCTTTCCGTTGCTCACATACCGCAGCAGGCGGCTAGCAGTTGGTCATTTACTATAGCAAATCCTATATCCAGCAAAGAAAAAGTCAAAGTTAAAAACATTTATTCACTTGAATCGCAAGAATCACTTTAAAACATCTCAAAGATGAGTCTAGGTGCCAGTTCCATGCAACTATGGAACTGGCTGACTTCAGGCTGTTATGGAATTCCTCTGATGCTCTGAGCTCTATGTGATAATATTAAATATGATGGATTTCAAATCTAGTTTCCACTCGTAGGTAAATACTTTCATTTCCAGTAGAGGCAAAGATGATGTTCCCGAGTTTATGTCTTCTTCTTACAGATATACCACTTGGCCAGCTGGCTCAGCGTCACTCGTTGCGACTGAAGCAAACTGCAGACAATAAATATATCGGGGCCGTGGATTGTAAGGTATTTAAACCATTACCATCTCAGTTTGGTATCACAAACTATGCACGACGCACGGTCTTTATAAAACATCGCAAAACTTGGAATAGGTCTTTAGTTCACGTCACGTCAAAAAAAATGCTGGAAATAGATGTGGGTTTTCAAAACCCTTTTTTGCATGCGCAAACTCTCCCCCTCCACCTTTTTCAAGTGTTTTTTTACGTGACGTGAACTAACCCACCACTGACTTGATTGAAACGAGGCACGTGGAAATAATAATTTTCAAGTCATTCCAAGTGTTGACCCTCGCAAGCCATTCATTTTTTGGAGCCAAGTGGCAACTCCAGCATTGCAAATGCGTTCCATTTTCAAATACTTTACCGTCACAATAAGCTTGATGTAATCTGAGGTTATAGTCCATTAAATATCTAGCTATGCAAACCTCCTTGGTGAAACAATCACTTTCTTATAAAATGATAAAAAACTTTTTACTGAAAATATATAAGAGCCAACTAAAGAGCCACACAGATGTGTGCATGTTAGTCTGCGATTATTTTAGTTAGCAGATACCGGTGCAAATATTTGACCAATTACTTTAATAATTAATTATTTTTCCTAAATAAAAATTACATTGTGTCATACCCATTTAAATGCTTTATTTACCTCTACTTCGTATGAATGATGTAAAGTAGAATGCCTACCTCGGTTTTTAGTAGTATTGCACCCTTGAACTATATTCAAAATATTTCGGGTGCACTCGTCCATTAGCGCCCTTTTCAAGCTGCGCACGCGCCAAATAGGATCTTGTTCGCAATAGCTCACTTGCTGCCCTTGTGTAACATTCTACTTTTTCTAGGCCCAAACAGCTTACATCATGTCAAGAATCAACGAGGTTCCACCCAAAGCGAAGCTTCAAGAAGAAGCGTCAAAACTCGGCTACCGAGGCAGAAAAGGTAAAAGCTACCTGTACCAGGGACACGAGTGGCTGCCCATACCTGAAGCCAATGAAAGAGACTACTGGTTCCTTATGGCTGAGAATAAGCGTAGAGGTTTTAAAAGGGCGTGAATGCTGTAATAAGGACAACCTCGATGGAGGAGAAGGTTTCAAAGAGAATAATGAAAGGCTATAAACGAATAAACTTAATATAAATTAAATACATTTGTAATTTTTTTATTCAACAATCTTATAGAAGAAGCATATGCCCCACCTTATGCTAAGTAGTTGAGTACAGTTTTCACCTATAACAAAGCATTGTCTTGTAGGTCACGCACATAAGGAACGTGCCTTACGATGCACTGTCCCGCGTCCATCAACTTGAGGCATACATGAAGATGTTTAGCCTCGCATGCCTGTCATTACACCGGCACCCACACCCTTCAAACCGAACCACAGCAATGCTGCTTCGCGGCAGAAATAGGCATGATGGTAGTACTTCCCCGGACGAGCCCTTCACAAAGAGCTCTACTACTACTTACGAGTATGTATATGATTGCTACTACAATAGGCATATTAATTTTATTCAAAGACGCCTAGTTTATTCATGAACTTTGTTTTAACTAATTTGCTCAAACAGGTCTCTATTAAGCGCATAAATATTTAATGCTTTTGTTGAATAGGTCCCGCGGGCCATTCTTAAAACGATTACCTGGTGATTAGGGAACTTGAAATAAGTAGGTGAATTAAGTGTATTCAAGGTACATTTTTAAAGTGTGCTATTGAGAGTATTGGTGGTCTGAAGAAAAATATAGCAATTATCTATTAAGTTACATTAAGTTTTCTCAGTTATGTGTAAGTTAACTTAATTTAATTAACTTAGTCGTGGGTTCGATCCTCACCGAGATCAAAAATATTTGTGTGGTGATCGCAGTTGTTAGTTCTCAGTCTGGGTATTATATTGTATTATAAGTATGTATTTACAAAAAAATATATATTTATATTGTCCACAATATTTATTTATTTATTTATATATTTTTCTTGTTAATGTATGTTTAACAAATAACTATTGTAATATCCCAAAGCGGCGTTAGTGTGATTAATGATTATGATCCGATATCGCAGCGGTCAACGCAGCTTCGTACCAAGGGGGTTCAAATCCTATTATAAAAATCTTCAGCTTATCACTAGTGTTGCGTGCTTATTCTAGGGTATATATTTACAAGTTAAAACATTAGGCCTACCACAAGCTCGGTCTGGCTTTGTCTCTCGCTCTGGTTTTGAGTCTGTGTTAGTGCTCATCAGTGAATTATACTGCGTGTCGACGCAAGATTTATTTAGTCAACATTCACCATAGTTTTGAACCTACGTTCTAAACTAGAGCCAGAGACAGAGCTTGTGGTAGCCCTTCTGTCTAGCCCGCGGCCTCTGTCAAAGAATGACCACAAAATGCAAATCACAGTCCATACATTATAGCGTCTTACAGATCTTATAGGTTCGTGATAGTCTCCGTCGTCAACAGACGTAAACCCGCCGGACTCAGACGATTACGCATTAAAAGCAGAGTATTTAGTTTAGTTTATAACGACGTTTATAACCTAGACTGTTTAATGGCTAGGAAGCGGCGTGGTAAAGAACCTGACTGATGACACAGTCCTTGTAGACTCCAGCTAGGTCACTGCATCAACGAAATGACCAGCTGGACGAATAGATAGATAGATGGATAACACTTTATTGTACACCACAAGAATAGGACATTACACATTTATTGAAAATACAAAAACTCAAGCGAAGTACAATGGACGGTCGTATCGCTATGAGTGATCTCTTCTAGACAACCTTTGGAAGGACAGGATTTTATTGAAATTCGAAAAGGCGGTGCCATAAGGGCTACTAAACTAATTCGAATGTGTAATTCTGTTGCAATCAAAAGCTAGATACTAGCAAATAAATGATACTAACAAAGAACAGAGCAAATTCATCTTGTTGCCATCATTTTCCGACCACTTTCTATCTGTTTTACAAAGCGAAGTTCTTATTCGCTATTATCTCATTTAGATTTTTTACGTCGACATTCAGTCTTGTTGTAAGTAATCGTTCCTTGTCAAGGATAAGTTTGTTTCAATTAGTTTTATCAAAATAATGCCAAAATTGACTGATTAAGTGTAAGTAAGGCTGTAAGTTTTGATCGCAACAAAAGATACGCAATCACCTTTTTGGTTGTGGGCTTAAAATATATGCCACTAGGCATAGTATTCTCAGAAAGAGAAGGAAAATATTGTGAGGACACCGGCATGTCTTAGAACTTAAAAAGCTCAAAAACACAACACAAAAAAAGAAGCATGACAAGTGCACGAAAGGAGCCTCTTTGAAGAGCACTTAAAAGCCTTTCAACACACTCTGGTTGAAAATACTATTGACACACAAATGATTCCTTCTTTCTTTTTTGTGCCGACCTAGCTTAGCGGGGGATAGGGACAGGACTATGATGATGACAACTGAACGTAGGCCTTCTCCACGTAGCCTTATGTGGAAAACGACGCAATACTTTATTATGGTACTTTATTACACCAA
The DNA here is from genome assembly GCA_939531255.2 of Thera britannica. NCBI lineage: Eukaryota > Metazoa > Arthropoda > Insecta > Lepidoptera > Geometridae > Thera > Thera britannica. The sequence continues at coordinate 6,141,046 of OW618039.2, read as the reverse complement.
ATTTAACATGAGAGGGTCAAAAGTAACGTAAATTGTTACAAAAGTAACATTCTGGCAACACTACTTCACCAGCTGTTTTCCCATACACTGCTATTGCTATTATTATTACACACGTTGCGTTAACCCGTCCAATGGGAAATAAATTATAAAATTTATGGGAGATTTTTTGTATGGAAACTTCGATGTTCTTCGTAAGGTAGGGATAGTTTTGGTGGTAATGTTTTACCATTATCCTTGGTGCGACTTTGAGTTTAACAAAAACTTTATTGGTATCTGGTTTCTTATGGCCTTGGACGCAAGGCAGTGTATCGTAGGGCACGTTCCTGACGTGGCCTACGAAGCAAGGCTTTGTTATAGGCGATGGTTACCACTTAACATCAGGTGGGCCATATGCTTGTTCCATCAGCTAGTTGTACTATAAAAATACCTATTTAACACTAAAGCTTAGTTAATAGTAAAAAACTCTTATAATCTCGTCTTCCCATCTTGTCAGATGCTCCTCAGCCTCTTTTGCCGTGTGAGCCACATGTTCATTTTTGCAGTCAATCTTTGGTCTATAATTTGTGATCTGTTCATTTCCATATTAGCCTTAGTGCATAGCTTTTTCTTTTGTTATTGCCCTGATTTTGGTCGTGTCGTAATAGTACATTATGATATAAGTGCGGTAAGTTAAAAATTACAGCCGAGGCGATATTGCTAGCACGAGCCGTAGGCGAGGGCTACAAGAAAGCAGAGGCTGTAATTATTAAATCGAACGAATGTAGTTAGAAAAATTTGATAAAATTTCTTAAAAAATAAAATGTTTATTTTTTAAATTTCTCAAAGTTAATTTTATTCATAAAATGTTGACCATTTTTATCTAAAATTTAAAAAAGTTCGTTTTAGACGGAGCATCTTAATAAACCGTGCATTTTACCTTATTAAAAAGAAACTCATGTGTTTTACATTACTATAACGCACAATCACTTTGAGGGATAAAAGAATATTACAAAATAAATGTAATAATTTAAATTTGACATATTTATGTTATAAATTAACTAATTCTTACCTAATGTCACATTACGATATAGAAATTGCTGAAATAAGAGACCCTTTACGAGCAAATGTGTTAGTTTTTTTTATTTTACGCTCAAGTCACAGATTCAATATCGATACTAAAACAGAGGATAGGTAGTACATTATTTTATAACACATTTGCTCGTAAAAGGACTCTAATTTCACCGATTTCAATATCGTAATGTATGTCATTACGCACTAGTGCGGTAATGTAATGTAAAACGCACGGGTTGCTTTTTAATAAGGTATAACGTACGGTTTATCCAGATGCTAAATGTATGAAATGAAACTGAATGAAACTGCATAGAACCGAATGAAACTGAATGAACTTAATGAAACCGAATAAAACTGCATGAAACCGAATGAAACGGAATGAAACCGAATGATACCGAATGAAACCAAATGAAACTGAATGAAACCGAATGAAACCGAATGAAACCGAATGAAACTGAATGAAAATTAATGAAACTGAATATAACCGAATGAAACTGCATGAAACCGAATGAAACTGAATGAAGCTGAATGAAACTGAATAAAACCGAATGAAACCGAATGAAACTGAATGAAACTGAATAAAACCGAATGAAACCGAATGAAACCGAATGACTGAATGAAACCGAATGAAACCGAATGAAACCGAATGAAACCGAATGAAACCGAATGAAACCGAATGAAACCGAATGAAACCGAATGAAACCGAATGAAACCGAATGAAACCGAATGAAACCGAATGAAACCGAATGAAACCGAATGAAACCGAATGATACCGAATGAAAATGAATGAAACTGAAGAAAACCGAATGAAACCGAATGAAACTGCATTAAACCGAATGAAACCGAATGAAACTGAATGAAACCGAATGAAACCGAATGATACCGAATGAAAATGAATGAAACTGCATGAAACCGAATGAAACTGAATGAAGCTGAATGAAACTGAATAAAACTGAATTAAAATGAATGAAACCGAATGAAACGGGATGAATTGGAATGAAATTAAATGAAATGACATTTACAATCTGTTATGTCATTTCATTTCATTTCAAATTCTCTAACTGCTCTATCAAGTGATAAACAATTTATTCGTTTAATTTTTATTTATTTCCTCGCAAATGTGTTATAAAACGTCGTATGACATACGTGCGCATTGATAATTACAGCCTCTGCTTTCTTGTAGCCCTCGCCTACGGCTCGGGCTTCAATAACGCCTCGGCTGTAATTTTCAACCTACCGCACTTATATCATAATGTACTATTACGTGTGTGATGCGCGATAAGGTCAGAGGACGAAACTAATCCATCAATCATCTACGTCACGACGTGATGATGGATGGTGGAGTCCTGGCCTGAGGTGATAGTTTTGCTCCATCAATTTAGAATGTTGGATTTTACTCAACTAATTATGTATTTTTTTGGCCAGAATTAGACCTCAATGGCAATGGTACGTCCAATTACACTGATTAAGGTAATTGGACGTACCTCTGACTAACCCCTTAAAATATTAATAAAGAATCTGATATTGTTGACACATACATTAATAGAGTAATCATAAATTTTTGATTTCAAAAAAAATAGGTCATACACAAAAAAACTATTACACACAAGTTTCTAAATTGCTTAAAATCCAAAAGTGAGTTTTAGGACAATTTGTTTGTATAAAAAGTTAAACACATAAAATAAAAGTAACTGCCTATTGAGAACAAAGATAAATTAGTAGAACACCATGATTTCTCGCAAAATTACTAAAATACGTCTCCCTAACACATCTTTGGACAAGCAAGATACTAAAAAAAGTGTGAATACAAGAAACCCCCGAACCTAATTGAGTACAAGAACTCTCAATAAACGAGATTATAATCTACAAAATCGGAACTTGATAACAAGCTAACACAAACGGCCTATAGCTTAAGGGTCGGCCAGCACACAGCTAATTCATTAGTCGTTCGGCCACGATTACCATAAAAACCTAGTAGAAAATAATCTTGAGACCAAATAAATATGCCACATGGTAATTTAGTGTCGATTCAATGCACCCCGTCGTGTCTAAAAGCACCGCGCGTCGACCCTGGCGCTACAAAGCGCTTTTACCCACTTTTTTTAATCTCTATACACAGAAAAAAACGTACATATATTTTTGACTGTCATCGGGAACTAATTTCGTGGTTTTTTGTGGGTTTTCTGTTAAATTTGTTCTCTGATTCGCCGCTTTGGAGAGCTTGTATAGCTTGGCGTTCGACTTCGTTGTTTTACTACGTGACGAATTTGATGTGGATTTGTAACTTATAAATAAATAAATAAATATTGAAGGCAATCCACACAACACTATTTAGGCCCAAATCAAGCAGAGCTTGTGCTATGGGACCTAGATAGCTGATACTCACCAGTGTATTATACATTATACTGTGTGTGTGACGTTTCAACGTAGGATGTATTTATGCAACACTCACACAGACTTAAAACCAGAGCCAGACAGAGCTTTTGGTAGGCCTACAGCATAAACAAATACGTGCTGTAATATATTTATACTATTACACGGGTATTTACATATCACGTATATTTACTTATTTTATTTATTTTCCCGACGACGCGACGTATAAATATGTTTTATGATCGCGAAAGTTTAAAAAGTACGTGCTGAAAATGCTCTTTTAAGGGCCAAATGGCAAAAACGGAACCCTTATAGATTCGTCATGTCTGCCTGTCTGTCTGTCTGTCTGTCCGTCCGTGCCACAGCCATTTTACTCCGAAACCGTAAGAGCTAGACGGATGAAACTTGGCGAGTAGATGGAATCTGTGAACCGCATTAAGATTTTTATACAAAAATAGAACAAAAACTATAAATTTTGGGGGTAATACTTGAAACTGAAACTCAAAAAAAAATTTTTCATCGAAGCCATACGTGTGGGGTGGGTATCTATGAATAGTTCTTCAAAAATGATGTTGAGGTTTCTTATATCGTTTTTTTCTAAACTGAATAGTTTGCGCGAGAGACACTTCCAAAGTGGAAAAAAGTTGGTCCCCCCCCCTCTAACTTCTAAAATAAAAGAATGATAAAACTAAAAAAAATATATGTTGTACATTATTATGCAAACTTTCAACGATATTTAGTTTGAACGAGATCTAGTCAGTAGTTTTTTTTTATACGTCATAAATCGTAAACCGCAATTTACCTTTCGACGACCTACAAGAATTGAAGAAATATTCGAATACGATTTTAATTGTTTAATGAATAAATAAACTGAAACTGAAACTTTATATTATGTTACTTGATGCTACGGAACCCTTCATGGGCGAGTCCGACTCACACTTGGCTGCTTTTTTTTTAATCGCTTACATTTGTATAACCGACGTCACGGGAAACCATACTAACAAGAGACACACTTCCGCCACGCCCTAGAATTTATTTGGTACCAATTCTGCACCCATATTAAATCCTATTTATCTATTTTATGCTTATAAAACTTGATTATTATCCCCTAATATCTTCAAAACCTTACATTCAAAACTCAGCCCTCTCTTCTTTACTTTAAGGGTGATTATGGATAAGTAGATATGTGCATGGTAACTATCGCCATAGCAAAAGAGGTCGCGTGGCAATTTTTATGGGAAAATTTGGTTATTGCGATACAAAGTTGGTTATACATTGGTTAATGGGGTTTTGATTGGTAGCTAGGGTGTTTGAAATTGCCAGGATGCTGCCTAAATCTAAACTTGGGAGAGGCAAACTTATAGATATGAAAATAATGAAAATCGTATGTCAGCGTTAAATAGAATGTCATGTTAAATAGTATATTTTTTTAACACACTTAAATTCGAATTAATCTCAAATGTATAGTCTACAATTAGTCCTTTTGCGATGTTTAAAATGTCACTTAGTTATTTAGTTATGAATTTTTTTAAAACGCATCTCAAATTTTCGCACGACCCGCTCTTAAAAACAGAATATTGACAGGATTTGATTGTTTCCTGTAGGCTCTGGTTTTGAGTCTGTGTGAGTTCTGACCTGTGTATTATACTGTGTGTGTGTGACGTAGAATTTATTTAGTTAACGCTCACACATACTCAAACCAGAGCCAAAGACAGAGCCAGACAGATCTTGTGGTAGGCCTACTGATATTGGGTTGAATCATCTTTTGAGCCACTCTTTTTGCGTCCCTTTAATCTTGTTTTTGGAGTCAATACACAGTTGTTTTCTGATAACACTATACTTTTCAGCAATTTTAAGTTTAAAAACCATGCTAGGGAATGTTTTTTTCGTATTTCAGAAGAAAATCATTTACTTAAAGGTTTGAAAGAGTATCTTTACGTTCTTAGGTATAAAATTACCTTCTATAAAAGCAATCTCTAGAAAGAATGTACAATTCTGCAGAAATAATAATTATTAGCTTAGAGGGTCGGGTACAGACAGGCACAGAACTCAATTTGTTGAAACTCGCTAAGAATGTGGGATCTGCACTGCTTGCAGTTTTGTACGACCCTGTACCGTCGTGCGGTAAAGTGTTTTTGTTTATTTTTATCAGACAACCGACCTATTCGTAGGAATCCCATTTAGCCATGGTGTCCCAACTCCCAACCAACACATCAGGCCGCAAACGCTCAACATTTTTTTATAAATCGCCTTTCTTCTAAAAATAATTGAATAATTGTGAATGAAATTTCTTCAAATCAAAATATAAATAAATAAGTCTCTTCCATGTTTTTTAATTTGTTAAGGTTTTTTTTACTTTGGTCTTAAATTCAAAAGTTTTCCACCAACCAGTACCAACCCCAGTCAAAGGGTCGGATCCCCACAAGGCGAGTGTCAGAAAAACAGCTCACAGTCCGCAATGAATAGCGAAAATTTAAATTTCACGCAAGTAAACTATACTAGGGACGAGTGGGGTATGGTAGAGATGTAAGCTTCGAGCGATTTACTAAAAACTTCCTCAACATTTTGAGTAACACAATATTTTGAGGAATTTAAACTTGTCTTTTTAATGAATCAAGGGCTTTTCTTCAAATAACTCCAGCATTTTTAGGATGCCGAAGTTTTAAATTTTTAGTAGAGTTCAATGGGAACAATCTGGAAGGTAGGCTTCCAGATTCTTCCCATTGAACTCTACCTTACCTTGCTGTAGGCCTACCACAAGCTCTGGCTGGCTCTGGTTCTGGTTTTGAGTTTGTGTTAGTGCTGTCTAAATAAATCCTTCGTCAAAACGTCACACACACGGTATAATGCACTGGTGAGCACACAGACTCAAAACCAGAGCCAGACAGAGGTCATGGTAGGCCTACTGTTTTATTGGTAACTCTCTAATGTTCCTAGGACGTGTATTATATATCTTAATTGTCATCATGTAGCTATTTACGAACACAATAACAAAGTGTTGTTATCATAAATAGAGACAGTAAGAAAAGTGTTAGTGGACACATTCTTAGTTGTAGATTACTTTAGAAATATAGGTCAATGAAAAATTATTAGCCGGAATTTTGGCTAGATTTAAATATTATTATAGTAGGTTATGAAACATGGTAGCGTAAACAATTTCTAAAAAAAAAACATGTAGCTTTGTGTTACAATAAGTTCGTAACATGGACCACACAACTACAAGTTATACGATGGGCTCGTACAACTTAAGAACGTTCATCCGTAAATTGATGATTTCAGACGGCCAATAAAACAATATGTGTAACTTGCACAGAAGATAATTTGACCTCATATTATTGGGAATGACCAAAACTTAATCATATGGGAAAAACATTTTCAAATGGTTGTATAGTTTTTTCATAAGATTCATCTGTTTTTCCTAAACTTTCGGTTGATGGTCTACGCAGATGCGATTCAATGATAAAACTATAAACGACAAACTTATAAAATTTTCGTATAAAAAAGCTATTAGCATTTTATTAGTTCTTAGTGGCAGAATAAACACGATTCCTGTAAGTTTTCATTCATGAAAAAAATAATCAAAGGAGTAATTTTTAGCCACTTTTGGAGATATTAGACGTGTTAGTTTATGATGAAATCCGAGATATTTTTGTTATTTTTTTTGCCTAGTAAATGAAGAAGTGTTCGTTTTAAAACATGTTTGTTTTTTTTTTCTATAACATGAATATTTATTTTACTATGAATTATTTCGTATTACTATATAATCGGCGCGGAATCAAGTCAACGCTCAGTGCCGGCCGAGGCCTTTCAGAGGTAGGACGTGCGTCGCTCCCGGTCGCTGCAAGCAAGCAGCAAGCCTCAAAAAAATGTATTGTAGCTTCACGAGTTTATAGCGCTACTGGGACGTTTTGATACTTTTTACTGTTTAACAAAACTTTGGTGAGTTTTTTTTTGTATTTTAAAGTAATGGTGTTGCATTAACTTATTAACTTTAATTACCCCCGGTTTCTGGTACGCAAAAAATAGTTAATTATTTTTAATTTGTATTTCTTTTTAATTCAGGTTTCATTCTTTACTTTTATTTCAGATATGGCATAAAAAAGCCGCTTACAGGCTACATCACGTGAAAAAAGTAACGAGTACGTCACCAATTGCGAAAATTTGGTCAAGGCTAACGAAGCTAAAAGGTATGTTACCCAGGGGTTACTTTTTACAACGTAACATGTTATAGTCAATTCCCATTTTTATTAAACGTACACGGAGATAGAAGTAGTAATAATTTGCATTATGAAAATCATTATTTCTAACTTATCATAAAACATAACACGCCGAAAAAAAGGTCGAAATTAGTCCGCACGATAGCAAAGCTAGTGTTCGAAGCACGGAGCCACTTGCACCGAGTTGATGAGCTATCTATGATTGTAAAGTAATCAATTAATTTTGTCCGAAATACGTACATCAGTACCTACCTACTGCATATTTTATTGGGACCTATTGCATGCATTATATTATTTTTTTAATGATTTTATGTAGTTTCTTTTGAGTTCGCATTATGGTTTCGATTTCTGACCTATTCCTTGTTTATCATTGTTTTCTTTCAATTTATTATGGTTACAGGTGCTTCGCCGGATGGACTAATTGAAGATGATGGTATCACCGAAATAAAATGTCCTAGTCCGGCATTCGGATTAGAGGCAGATATCGCTATTAACCAAAAAAATGTTATTCTGGTAAATAGATGTATCCGTGAATCGACGCCATGACTGGTTTTATCAAATACAAGGGCAGCTGCACGTAACGAATAGAAATTACTGTCTATTTGCTGTGTGGACAGGCAAAAATTTTAAATTAAAGACAGAAAAAATAATTAGGGACGATACATTTTGGAGCGAGAACATGGAGCATCGGCTAGTCAGTTTTTATAATAAATTTCTATTACCCGAAGTTGTTGATCCCCGAAAAGCGAAGTCCATGAAACTTAGAGACGATAAATATTAAAATTGTATTTTACACGAAATTATTTTGATTTATTTTAACCTAACATACCTGCCCGTTTTTGCGTAAGTAGGTACTCATTCAACAAAATGTTGTACCTACTTACGAAAAATGAATACATTCCCTACTAAGAGCTGGTAAAGTATCAAGGTGATTCATTCAATGCGGCGCATGATACGCGCTCCAACACAGACGGCTGTGTGCGTGCTAGGTGTAACTGTATAGCTAGGTGAGTATATTTACCCAAACTTGAGTCACGACGCTCGGGATAAACGCTCTAAGCTATTGTTTTGGTTAGTAGTCGTGTTGAATAAGCTTGATTTTTTAACATTTAGATAATGAATACAACTTAAACATAAACTATGTATTTATATTTGACATCTATAATAAAAAAAAAGCCTTTATTATTCCCTAGTTTACATACTTATTTTAAATAACTTATACATAAGTTTTCGACCTTTTTTTGTGTGTTTTCAACCTTTTAAAATCTTTCATTTACACGAAGCGACACAAGACTGGTCCTCTTTATTAGCCATAGCGGAGGCAAGGAATATAATACTCTCTACGAGAGAAGAACCACAGCTCCATACATAAAAAGTGTAGACGAAATGTCGCATAGACGCTAACGCCATCTATTAGGGATCCCACACTAACTGCGAGTGCTGGCGAGTTGGCGGGTAGTTTGACATTAGTACCTACCTTCGCCCTACTGTTATTGCAATACTTTAGATAGGTATAAAATAAAACGAAATCATGATGATAATGCTTCGTTTATTGGTCTAAAATCTAAATACATAAATTAATTGTTGTATAACAAACAGAAGTACAATTACTATATAAATTATTAACACATCCAAATTCAACGTGAGGTATTTGTCAATAACCGCAACAATATAATCGAAAATTCACTTTTTGGTTTTTACTATCAGGATTGAACATTGTAGGCAAGATCTCACATCAACCATAATAAATATTTTTGGACAAGAACAGATTTTTTATTTGTTTTCTCTTCAGCACTGTTCTCACACAAGGTTTCTATAAGTCACTATATTATTTCTCACTTTTTTACTAACTAGTCTCAACCACAGTGTTGCGAGTTGCCTCAAGCAAACAAGGGGAGAAGATAGTAAACATGTATTTGTAGAACCTTTCATCACAAACTAGAAAAACTCGAACAACAAAACAAAAACTTTGTGAGAATTTCAGTTGAAGTTGACATTTTGTTAAAATTAGGGTTGCCATCCAACAAATCTTGATCTCGATTCTTGACATCTCACTTTGTTGAAAATAATCGATTATTTTTAATATTGAGCGTATTAATGTGTAGGTTTTTATTAAAATAATAAATTAACTTTCCATTTAGTAATTTATTAATTAAAATAAGTGGAAACATATAATTAACAAGTAAAATAAACTATAGAAAATAAAGTTAGTATCGATATTAATAATCGTTTTCATCGATTGTTGATATTCATCACTTTTGTATAATGGAAACTTTTCCTTGTTCTGTCTCGTTTCCTCTTGCATATTCAATATCTTCTGCCTCACTCACTATGATTCCATATTTTGTAGTCTTCACAGCTTCAAACAAAGTTATATGACCCTGAGCGGAGGTCTCTGGCTAAAACTAACGCCATCAGAATACCTAGTTTAACCCTTAACCAGGCTGTCAAAAACTACCAAATAGGTAATTACTCAGGGTCACAAAAAAATAAATTGTCACTGTCATTGTCAAATGTCACTTTTATAGCCAAGCTGATAAAAAAAACTTTCTTTATCGAACAAGTTGATCAAATGTAGGTACGGCTTTAGTACTGGTTCCCACATTAATCATTATTACAACGCCCCTTTCGATGACATAAAAGCTAATCTGTCATCGGATTAACATAAATCGATATGTTAACAATTATATCAGAAAAGCACACTTTACATCTAAATACCCTATGTCCCTTATAAAGTAGTGTTTTATGAGATTGGATTAAACATTTGAAGTATCTTTAACCGACTTCAAACAAAATGGGATGAAGGGTTCAATTCGGTTGCATTTTCACTACGTTTTTGAAAATCGGTTAAAAAAACATCAAATTTTCATTTGAAGAAGAATTTTGAATTTTCGTTTGATAGATAGATTACAAAATATAGATTTTTGTGTAAGCGTCTTCCAAAAATCCATATAAAGCAAGTTCTAATTTCAAATCTGTTAACCCTTTATGCACACATCACAAAATTCCCGAACCATAACTAAAATCGCGCTGTCAAAAACGACCCCAAAAAAGCTAAAAACGATGACAACGAAGACATGTTATTCCGAATTATTTATATAACCCGAACCTGCAATTAGCTCATGATTTATGCGCAGGCGCGGATGTCAACCCTTATCATACCTGACCTGACCCTGCTAACCTTAAATTATAAACTTTTTGTTTTAATTCTTGTTATAAAAATAAAAAAATACTTATGATTTTGATATTTAAATAATTTATTCTCTGTCTGGTAGATAAAAAACTTCGCACAATAGTCATAGAAGATGCCATGTATTATAGTAAGTAGTAGGCAACAAATATTGCACATCGGCTAATTTCGGCTTCATAGAGCGTAGTGTGCGTCAGAAAGTGATAGCGCTCTACGAAAGCAGAAAAGCAAATGTGCAAAATTGATTGCATACAACCGTAGAAGACTCTGTGGCGTGTGATATTATGAATTGACCCATAGTTTGTTTATTTGACAGGTACCTCTATATTTACACAAATAAACTAATGTACCACAAGTATTTACAAAATACACAAGAAGCAGTGATGAAAAAAATGACAAACAGTGACAATGTCTTTTAAGCAATGTCGCACACCAAAGTAATGTTTTATAGGAGGACATTTGGAATGAATTTTGGATTCACTGAAAAAAATATGTGTTTCAGTGTAACTAAAACATATTTTTAGGACTTCGGACATAGGCTATATTTGCTATTATTTATTCTGTGGTGTAAGCTAGGTTAAGTTTCGATGCCCTTTTTTGGGGTATAAATATAACCCTTTTAAGTGAAGGTATTTTTTTATACGAATAGAATATTGCAACACGCAAATTATGTGATGGTACCACGAGTGTTAGTGCCTTGCGCATAACTAGATCGCCAACGATGGCGATCGCTGTCAAATATCACACTGTCAAAGTTCGCGGCGGATGTATACAAAACCCTGTGCTAAAACTGGTCGAATTGGCTACTTAAATATATGTAATAAACTTATTCAGTTTCGTATTTCCTGATGCGTACTTATAAACAGTCATGACGAAATGCGGAAAATTGTTCTCCACTTGGGACATTAGACCGTAAAGAAATCAACACTTGTTCCGATTGTCTACGCACTTGTTTCACAAGCCATTGCTTTGATTGTCCAATGCGAATTGTAGCTTTTTGTTGCACCCAAATAACTCGCAAATTAAAAAAAAAATGTTTTGTCACCCATCGTCACCTTGAATAAATAGAATTGTAGAAATGTTGTATTTGGAAACACTAGTTTGTAGTAGGTAACACTGAGTGGTGAAAAAAATGGCGGATCTAATGTAGATAAAATAAAGAAAAAGTTCTTTTAGTTTTACCCCATCTTTTAAATAAACATTTAACCACCACATATGGTTATGCAGTTATGGGATATTTCTCAGCCTGAATTATACACCTTTGCTCTGTTTGACAGAGAACACCTCACGATGGCAATCAATGGATTTCAATCTAAGCGAAAAACTAGTTGGTCGAACAGCTGCGAACTGTTTTAAATTTTTGTTCCAAATAATTGAAAATCGAACGCATACGGAACGGGAATCAGCTATCACCCGAACGAACGGTTCGTCATCGCAGTTCGCAGCTGTTCACCCGTTGGACGATGATTTACGTCTCAAAGAGTACCTATACCTACGCAGTCACATTTGAATCTAGGTGCTATAGCTAGCACTTATGTACTATAGCCTATAGGTACTGTCCGTCTATCAGGCACGTAGCTAAGCCACCGCGTAATCTGCAGCGCGCACTATAATTTGTGATATTGAACCGCTCGGCGGTAGCTTGATTAAAAATTGGATAAAATTGGTCACGGATACAAAATGAATGCATTTACCCGAGTGCTGTGGGAATGGATACGTAGAGCTACTTTGTCTGGAAAATTATTGGACCTATAAGTCTGGCAAAAGCGGCTCCCAAGCCAAAGGATGCTCAAAAACCTAGAGGCAGACCGTCCGCCCGTTGGTCGAACGACATTGTTTTGAGTGTTCGGAATGAGTGGATGAGACTCGCAAAGGACCGGAAAGAGTGGCGCAAAGGAGGGCCTATACTTAGCAGTGGGTACATACGGGCTGAAGTGATGGTGATTATTGCTGAATATTTATTGCTGATTATTGCTGAATATTTTCTCAAAACATTTCCTACATAAAAGCCTTAGTACAGAATCGGCGAATGATGCTATAAATCCTACCACGAGTATGAGTGAGAGGTAACACAAGTTCACAATAGTGTTTGAGTGAGAGGTAATAAGCGCCGCAATTTCAGATTTGTTTCTTTATTCGTACCGGTTATAGCCCACACAGAAAAAAGAAAAAATCACGAGACGACATAATATGAATACAAGCAAGAATTGTGTGTGTGTCGCATGTAAATTCCTTGAATAACAGAGAGTATCAACGTCATTTGTGTTTAATATTTCCTTTTTTCTCTTTGTTTTTAGTATTGAAAAAAAAAGATTTAAACGCAGGCACGCAGGTCAAAAAAAAACAAAAAGCCATAGCTCACAAGCGCATTCTACCGCAGCCGGTGACCAATGTGTCGTATAATTTCGCGTTAAGTCAACACATGTGCGTCAATTATGTACACGCAAGTGTACTTGTCGCAATTTGTCACACTTGCGAACAAAAAAATATGGATAATTTATATAGATGGTTGGAAAAAATGCGGTAAAAAACTTGTTACATGTCTGAGGTTGAAAAAATTGAATAATTGATGGTTGTAGAATATGAACTTAATTATTAGGTAATTCGTATAGACATTGTCATTGTTGATTAGTTTTTCTAGCAATAACGAAGCAACGACAAAGCAATAAAATAATCACTTTGAACGAAAATGTTTTCGATGGGTTTGAAGAAGAACCACCATTTTTTTCAAAGCCAATGACGGCTGACTTGTCTATTGCCAACTTGACAAAAAAAAATCATTTATCGTACTTGTCACTTGACATTCGCAAAATTACCCGAATGGACAGATACCATTAATTAACAAGCAGAAGAAGACTAGAAAATAAACCTTATGTTTCTATTGGTTTTCGCTTGGTTTGCGTTGATGATAGAAATAGTAAGTAAATATTGTGGACAACATTAATTAGCCCCAAATTAAGCAGAGCTTGTACTATGAGAACCAGATAGCATTTTTTTTTATGACTGGTGTCTCAGCTCAGTTGGTAGTAGCTCTGCCTTCTGCGACGTATGTCGTGGGTTCGATCACCACCGAGAACAAAATATTTGTGTGGTGAGCATAGATGATTGTTCTCTGTCTGGGTGTTATATTGTACTCTTAGTAGGTATGTATTTACAAAAAAAAATGTACTATATAAGTATTATATCAGCTATCTGGTTCCCATAGTACAAGCTCTGCTTAGTTTGAGGCTAGTTATTAGTGTTGAGTGGATTGTATAAAATATTTATTTGTGACCGTTTATTGACGTTTGTTTCAATGAACTAGTAAATCTTCTCATCCACAGCAAGTCGAGCAACTACTTTTGCAACACTTGGGAGATTTGCAAGGTGCAAATCTTTGATTTATTAGTGTATTGTAATTTTCTCTAGAAATAAATGTAATAAGCGATGTAACAATTATTATTGTTGCATCCCTTCGTTGTTAATGCCATTTTTATATGTTTATAGGAATGACATTCCGGGGTAATTGGAATTACCTATTATTATTATCATTTTCTATAAAAACTGAAACTATTTAAAATTAATCACTAATAAATAACCCCACGACATTATCCACATTGAAATGTAATTGCGAAGATTATCTTAAATTAAAACAAAAGCGAAATAACGCAACCTTTTTTTCCAATAAACTATTATTTATAAAAAAATACCAGACTGATAGTCGGATGCGCGCGCGCCGCCCACCGAGCTTCGAGCTTCCTGCAAACAACTTCCGGTGGATAGTAATCGCGTAAATTGACCATTATTGACCATATTATGTTATTACAACCTGCGTGGTCAGGCCTCATTGGGTTTTTGTATCGATTCGATTTATTGGTATTAAAATAATGGTTGAAAAGCGGTTTGGGATAGAATATTTTTTGTGGCAGATAATTTAGAAGCTAGATGTTTTCTGATAGTGCGATCATAAATACTGTAAAGTCTTTCTTAAGTCTATTCATCTAGGCTGTCTGGACGAGATCGCTCTTAGTGATAAGGCTGCCTATTGTACTTATATTTGTAATGTTTCTGTTATATTAGGTTTCTTTTGTTTATGTGCCCATTGCCACTTCAACTTACTATTTCTACGAGTTAGGTCGTTGTCCTTAGTTCTTCTACAGACTGTTATCCTCATGTTTTTATTTTACGCAATCTTAAGTTTTAAGTCTCTTGTCTTTCCTTCTTCCTTCTTGTCTCTATTATCCTTAAAACCCTAGACAAAAAAAAATCAGCGTCGTCTATCTGTATTGAAAAACATTTTTAATAAAACCTCTCCATTCTGTTACAAATAAGGGCCTACATGAGGTGAAACCGAAAATGTAAAGTAGCATTTTTTTTCGTTGTATGGACGAATCCATTTAATTTTTTTGTAAAATATAACAATTAAATGGTGTAAAAAAATTATGTTCCGGCTAGAAATTCTCTTAAACTCACTGGGTTCGATAAAATTGAACGCAAAGTTTGCCAAAAACTCTCAATTTTTTTTGGATTTGAAATGGTTTTTTTCCGTTGCTGTTAGAGCCATTGCAATGAAAGTTTTGTTCCCGTATACCTAAATAAATACGTAAAAACCCTATGTTATTGCACTTTTCTTAGTTGCCGTAGTTTTTATAAAAAAATAAAATTTTCAAAAATATATATAGGTAGGATTTCCTAGATACTTCTCAGTACAGCCCGCGCGGCCAACGAGGAGAGGTCCATGTCAAATTTCGCGACATGACATTTCATCTCTGACTACGTAAAATATACCCTAGATTAAATCATAGCTACTACTGGTACTATAAATTTGCCACAGTGTAACATAAAACAAATTGTCACAGTATAACGAAATGACATAATACCATCTTCATCATACATTATGATCGATAACCTGTATTCACATCATCATCAGCCTGTAGAAGTATATATTTTATGTAGCATATAACTTATCTAGTACATTCTAGGGCACGTTCCTATCGTGCGTGACCAGCGAAGCGCAATGCTTTTGTTAAATACCTCCATTTTTGTAGTTGCATAAGTAGCTATCTTCCTATCTACCCAGTGCTTTCCGTCATCATCATCAGTAAGTAGAAGTCCACTGCTAGATATAGACCTCCTTTATACATTTCCATGAAAAAACAATTTGCCGATTTCCCACGATCTTTAGAATGTCATCGGTCCATTAGGTGGAGGGGCGCTCTGGTTGCTTAGCACCGGTTATATTGTCGTAGCGACCCGCTTTTTGATTCTAAAGGCGTGTGTTCAAACCCCGTCATGCATAAATTAGTTTATCTGCCAAAAAACCTATGTGCACTATGTCAGTACACTCTAACGGTGAAGGAAAACAATAAATGAAACCAACGTGAAGTAGCAAAACTTTTGAGGCACATTCATAATCCACCACACCAGCTTTAATTTTCTATTGACATGACAAGAAGAAGACTCAAAAACTAGTAGCCGATTTTAGGCCTTTATAAAAATAGTGTCGATTTTGCAAAGAGTTTGGGAGCCCATTACAATGAAAAGGAAGTATATATATATATATATTATGGACAATCTACAATACACTATCTAGCCCTAAACTAAGCAGAGTTAGTATTATGGGAACCAGATAGCTGATGTAATACTTAAATACATTTTGTTTGTAAATACATTCTTGGAAAACAATATAACATCCAGATGGAGAACAAATATCTATGATCACCACACAAATATTTGTTCTCGGTGGGGATCGAACCCACGACCTATGGCGCAGAAGGCAGAGCTACTAATAAATGAGCTGAGAGCCCAGTCATAACAATAGTATCATGGGTTTTGAGTATTTTTGATTGCCGTCTTTTAAATCTGGAGGTGTCTGTAATGTCCCGAATTCTGGAACTTTCTGTCAAAGGCTTCATGCACGGTGCGCTCAAATACCCAAATACCAAAATACATGTGCCTATTTCTATACACGCAGCAAGGAGTTTCCCAAGATTTTGCGTTTGACAGAACTTTGAAGAGTCAGTTGGGGTTGTCGAAACTCTTTGGTATACCTAATATTTTTAAATGCCGATTAAATACAATATTATAAGTCGAATAGACAGTGTTATTTCACAATGCTTCACTGATCTCCACCGCAATGAGCACCGAAGGCCTAAATGAGTGCAAAGCTTAAAGCCACCCATAAATAATTTCCATTTCAATTCATTTATGAATTGAAATGAAAATTATCTATGCATGTAATGTATTGTATTATGTATATCAGTTATCTAGCACCCATAACACAAGCTTTGCTTAGCTTGGGGCTAGATAATGTTGTGTGAATTGTCCAGCATTATTATTATTATTATTATTATTTATTTCCATAGGCATGAATTCTATGCACTAAGTTATACTTACTAGATTTACATACAGATCTGGAAGTATAACCTTTTAGATAAAAGAAAAATTTACTAAATTGGATCATAAAATTAAATGACGAAGGTATGCAGTAACAAACAATAAAACAAAACGGCTTAGCCGATTTTGATGAAATATTACTTTTCAGAAAAAAAAAGATTAAAAGGGAGAAGACGAAAGAGAAGAAAAAAGATAAGAATATTATTGTACAAAAAAAATTGCCCCCCTTGCCCCCCAGGACCCCCCCTTTTGTGAGTGCTACCGGATGCCGTCGAGATAGGGGGTTTTCGATTGGGGTTTCGTATAGAGGGTTTCTTCCTGAATTGAAAAAACAAAAAAAACACCCCCCTCTTGCCCCTTTTTTCACCCCCCCCTTTCGTATCTTCCAAGCTAGAGTGACTTGCAAGACTTTTTTTTTTGGGTCATGTAGGGAAGGTGAGATTATTTTGAAAGCAAAATAAATTTTGCCCCCCTCCCCCCTCTAGACCCCTTTATTATTTTTGACCCTTTTTTTCGAGTGGAGCATTGCGACGAGCGAAGCGAGCCGCCATGCAACCATGGGGAACAGTGCGGCGAGCAAAGCGAGCCGTGCTGTGACCCCCCCCTCCCCCTAAGCCCCCCAGAACCCCCTCCTCCTGAACCCGGGGGGAGCGTCGCGGCGAGCGAAGCGAGCCGTGCTGTGACCCCCCCCTCAAGCCCCCAGAACCCCCTCCTCCTGAACCCGGGGGGAGCGTCGCGGCGAGCGAAGCGAGCCGTGCTGTGACCCCCCCCTCAAGCCCCCAGAACCCCCTCCTCCTGAACCCGGGGGGAACGTTGCGGCGAGCGAAGCGAGCCGCCACGCGACCACGCCCACCCAACTGAAATTTACGGAAATTTAGAACCCCCTCCTACTGAAATTTAGGGTGTCTTAGGGGTGTGAAAAATGTTCACTAGACTGACAGTTCAAAATTCAAAATGGCGGCTGTGCCACTTCCGGTTTTGCAAACATCGTCCGATTAAGGTCGTTCAAACGGTTCATTCGACTGAGGACTATGATTGGAGATTGAATTTTAGGTTTTTTAAGGTGTTTGATTGGATCTTCACTTGGTTTAGGGTTCCGCCCCTGTGGGAACGCATTGAGGACGCGAGCTGCTTGCAGCTCGCGATGCACGCGACCCGGTAGTCAACGTTTGGGTTCCTTCCAGCGGTTTCGACCCGTTAAGGGTTTTGGCTTGACGTACAATTTAGGGTTCCGTATAAGGTTTTGATTGGGGTTTTACTACATTGAGCAATTTGATTAAGTGTTCGACTTTTAGGGTTCCTTAGGACTTTGATTGGAGTTTCAACTACACTTAGGAGCTTGATAATGTTAACATTTTTAGGGTTCCTTAGGACTTTGATTGGGGTTTTACTACATTGAGGAACTTGATAAAATAAACAACTTTTAGGGTTCCTTAGGCCTTTAATTGGAATTTTACTTCACTTAGGACCTTGATTATGTAAACAATTTTAGGGTTCTTTAGGACTTTGATTGGGGTTTTACTACACTGAGGAACTTGATTCACTGATCGACTTGTAGGGTTACTTAGGACTTTCTTTACTACTTTTTGGGGTTTTACAAGTGCAAGTGTAATGTAAAACTGGGAGTAGCACACCGACACGCGAGCTGCTTGCAGCTCGCGCACACGAAAAAACTAGTTAAGGGGCTGACGTATGGAAAATTTTCATACAAACGGAATACCAAAATGATTTCTAATTTAGACAGATTTACACTATATTATTGTAATAATTGTATTTGCATAGTATTTATCTAGGTTCCTCAACAGTTTTTATTTCAAATTACTTACCTAAAATGAAATAAACACCAATCGCATTTTGCACATTTTTATGCTAAACTTATCAAGTTTTCTACCTATTGGTTTCGTACTAAAAACAACAATATCTTACGTGTTTTTTGTTAAGGAACCTAGTTTATATTGTCTAGTTACAGAATAACAATACTATGTGAAGAATACAAAAAGTTTTCAGTCATCATTTTTGGTATTACGGAACACGATCAAATTCATGGCATTTTCGAACGGCTACTATTGCTATCGCGCACGCACGGTGCGGGTGGCGGGGTGCAGGGAGAGGAAACGCTTGAAGCACACGGGACACTTCGGTTGTGTGTGTGAATCGCTCGGACTTCGGACTAGTTAAATACCTACACTGGCATAAAACATAATGCTTAGATATTTGATAATTGTTAGTTTAGGAAGGGTACTAAGTGAAGATGGGAAATACTAAGTACCTAGGTAGGTTGTAGGTTGGGTAAACGAAATCAAGGTGCAGCACTAGGTCAAAAAGTCTGCCGAAATTTCGAAAAAAGCCAACATTTCGACTAAAACAAATTCTGAACCATTAATTTCTATACAGGGTGGAATTTTGTAATGCCACCTGGAGGGAAAGTACTCTTAATACTGCAGATAGAAAATTTTACTCAAAGGAAACATTCCTTTATTTTTGGATAAAAAGCAATTTCTAAAATTAAAAATAAAATAATTTTTAAATTAATTTTTTTTTTTGAAAGGAATAAATTTATTCTTGTAAAGAAATGAATTCGTTAAAAGAATAAATTTGTGTATCCAAGAGAATGGAGCCCATTTCAAGCAACTAATTTCAAGTAACTAGTTAGTTATCCATTTTTTGTAAATAATTAAATTAATTTAAGATTTCCTGGTTTTTCTTTCATTTAATTTATCATGTTTGTTAGAGAGATTTCATCCTTATAATTGACTAACGATCGATGCAATAAAAGTACAAGGTATAATTTTTCTGATTTTAGCCGGTTCAATTCCCGGGTGTGAGAGAATTTTCGAAAAACTTTGAATGCAGTTTGCTTTCTATTCAAAAATAAAGGAATGTTTCCTGTGAGTAAAATTTTCTATCTGGAGTATTAAGAGTACTTTCCCTCCAGGTAGCATTACAAAATTCCACCCTGTATATGAAGTATTGATAAAAGGTCTAAGAAAAATTACAACAAATTATTTTTTTTCTTTATTTATTTGTAGTTCAAAAAACTGCTACCACTCAACGTCCGGTGGAAATATTGATAAAAGGACTGAGAAATACTTGAACAAAATAGTTTTTTTTTTATATAACTGGAGCTCAATAAACAGAGTACCGCTCAACGTCTGGTGGAAATATTGATAAAAAGACTTGGAAAAATTTCAGCAAAATATTTTTTTTCTTTATTTATCTGGATCTCAAAAAACCGACTACCGCTCAACGTCAGGTTATAATATTGAAAAAAGCAGCCAAGTGCGAGTCGGACTCGCCCATGAAGGGTTCCGTAGCACGACGAACTACAAGAACCTTTATATTATGTTACTTGCTGTATCAAAGGTTCTTGTAGTTCGTCGAAAGGTAAATTGCGGTTTACGGTTTATGACGTGTAAAAAAAAAACTACTGACTAGATCTCGTTCAAACTAAATATCGCTGGAAGTTTGCATAGTAATGTACAACATATATTTTTTTTAGTATTATCATTCCCTTACTTTAGAAGTTAGAGGGGGGGGGACCAACTTTTTTCCACTTTGGAAGCGTCTCTCGCGCAAACTACTCAGTTTAGAAAAAAACTATATTAGAAACCTCAACATCATTTTTGAAGACCTATTCATAGATACCCCACACGTATGGGTTGGATGAAAAAAAAATTTTTGAGTTTCAGTTTCAAGTATGGGGACCCCCGAAATTTATAGTTTTTTTTTATTTTTATGTAAAAATCTTAATGCGGTTCACAGAATACATCTACTCGCCAAGTTCCATCAGTCTAGCTCTTACGGTTTCGGAGAAAAATGGCTGTGACATACGGACGGACAGACAGACAGACAGACAGACAGACAGACAGACAGACATGACGAATCTATAAGGGTTCCGTTTTTGCCATTTGGCTACGGAACCCTAAAAAGGACTAAGAAAAATGGCTACAAAATATTTTTATTCTTTATTTATCTGGGGCTTAAAAAAACTGATACCACTCAACGTCAGGTAGAAATATTGATAAAAAGACTTGTAAAAATTTGAACAACATATTTCTGTTTTATTTTTCTGGAGCTCAAGAAATAAACTACAGCTCAACGTCAGGTGGAAATATTGATAAAACGACTAAGAAATTAAAAAAAAAACTTTATTTATTTGGAGCTCAAAAAACTGCTACCACTCAACGTCCGGTGGAAATATTGATAAAAAGACTGAGAAATACTTTAACAAAATAGTTTTTCTTTATATAACTGGAGCTCAATAAACAGAGTACTGCTCAACGTCTGGTGGAAATATTGATAAAAAGACTTGGAAAAATTTCTGTAACGTTCACTAGAAGTTGCTTCATGCAATCAAAATTGAGTTCTATATAGTAATTGTGATAAGACATAAATAATTTTTTTTTCAGTTTGTTTATAATCATTATATAAGTATCCACCTATAGTAGGTTAGCTTGGTACACTTTTTTCGCGAGCTTTGTGCGAAAGCCGAGGTCCATGTAATTGTAGGTCGATGTTCGCAATCGTTGGTTTTGCGAATGTAAATAAGCAGAATAAAAGCAACCTAATTGCTCAACGAATAAAGTATATTTTTAAATGCAGTCACATTATTAGACTTTCTGTACTTTGGTAAGTGAGCCGCTTTGCGTGTTTTTTATTGCTGTGTGTGTGTGATCGATGAGGTCTGGCGAACCACACCCCACCTGATGTTGAGCGGACCTCCACCCATGATCTTCAACTGTAACGTCATGACTGGTTTTGAACCCACGCCCCCCAACCGCTAGGCCGATGAGGTCTGGTGAACCACACCCCACCTGACGTAGAGCGGACCCCACCCATCATCTATTACTGTAACGTTATCACTGATTTTGAACCCGCACCCTCCAACCACTAGGCCAATGAGGTCAAGCAAACCACACCACACCTGATGTTGAGCGGACTCCCACCCATCATCCTCTACTGGAACGTCATCAACCACAACTCCATCGCTCCGCGCCGGGGTCAATGGCTCTCTCAACTCAACTCGGAGTCAATGGTTCTCTTTACTCTTCTTCAATTTGGTCCAGAACCCGCACAAACCCTACCTGATGAATAAACTCACTCGTATCATGTTAGAGAATTTCCTGGTGTCTTTTCTAAGTGCGTAAATAGCTACTCTGAAGGTTCTTTATCGGTTCAGGAATGTTGTTTTTTTTTTCACTTTATTCTTGCATTCAGAGCATGACCAATCCTTGCTTATTGAATACTAGAAAAGCGAAACAAGCAAGCAATAAGCTTAGAGGGTTAGTCAGGTAATGCAGCCACAAAAAATAAAAACATAAAATTGTAGGGTGCAAAAAGTCAACTCTCTTTGACCAGATTTGAACTCCCGCCCACCTCGTCCTCTCAGTGTGAATCACGCCCTAGCCACTAGCCTATCTGACGCTTAGTAACGTTGACGAAATTAGGCAATGCATAAAAATCGTTAGCAGTGGCTGACGCACACGCACAAGCGCGGCACTATGGTTGGATTCACGTATAGAAGTAGCGCGTCACACGAGCGCCTGTGTGTGTATACTACTATTATATATTCCGTGGCGCCCGCATCAAATGAATAGAGATAGCTATATTCGGAGCAGTTTTTGCTCACGCCTCGAATTGAAGTTGCGAGCTGTGTACGTCGGCCCGTTAATATTTAGGCATCCGATTTAGGCGTCGCCTAGGTTTAGTGAAAACGGGTGTTAGTAACGTTGACGAAATTAGGCAATGCATAAAAATCGTTATCAGTGGCTGACGCACACGCACAAGCGCGGCACTATGGTTGGATTCACGTATAGAAGTAGCGCGTCACACGAGCGCCTGTGTGTGTATACTACTATTATATATTCCGTGGCGCCCGCATCAAATGAATAGAGATAGCTATATTCGGAGCAATTTTTGCCCGCGCCTCGAATTGAAGTTGCGAGCTGCGTCCGTCACCCTCTTAATATCTAAACTTAAACATTACGGTATTCTAAATCGCTCCATTGACTTATTACAATCGTACTTGACTGATAGAATCCTTAAAGTTGATGTGGGCGGTGAGAGATCTTTTGGGTCAGTTATTGACATAGGGGTGCCACAAGGTTCGATATTAGGTCCTTTCTTGTTTCTAGTGTACGTAAATGACCTTCCTTTTTTGGTTAAAAAACTATGTGAAACAGTACTATTTGCTGACGATACCTCATTAATTTTTAAAGTCGATAGATAGAAGGCTAATTACGATGACGTTAACGCATCTCTGTCGTAAATACTTAACTGGTTTAATAATCTTTTACTTAATGTTAAGAAAACTCATAAGTTTTATGAAAAAATATTTTTTGAGTGTCAGTTCTAAGTATAAAAATCATAATGCGGTTTACAGAATACATCTATTTACCAAGTTTCATCAGTACATATAGCTTTTACAGTTTTGTAAGTACCATACTTCAAGCAAATAAATTATTTCTTTTCATTTCATTTCATTTTTTTGAAAAAAAGTGACTGTGACATACGGATGGACAGACAGACAGACATGACGAATTTATAAGGGTTCCGTTTTTTACCTTTAAAAAATACAAGTGTTCATTCACCGACTACCGACATTTATGAACTTGCAACTCACTCTGGTTTTGCATAATATGAGGAAAATCTCTCTTGGTGGAAGGTTTCTTTTATTAAATCTGGGGCTATTTGCTTGTTATACTATATAAATTAGACTACTACTACTACACTACTATACAAGGTGTATCTAAATATGTGTACTATGCGAAGGTGGGGGGTTTCAGACCACAATGGTGATCAGTTGTGGGGGGGAGATAATTAAAAATTCCTATTTTCAGTTTCCCATACAAAAATATTTAATTTCATAATGCCTAAATAAATTGACAACCCTATCCTTGTAACCCCTTGACCCCTTGACCTACTACCTCTGTAGGTCTACTTCTACTACCTACTACCTCTGTAGCTGAGTTTAGGGTTGTCACTTTGTATAAAGTCAGCTGTTCATGTTGAAACTTCGTTGCAGTTTTTTTCAGAGATACCAATCGAAGTTCGTAAAGTCGTTGAACAAAAGTTGTTCCCCGGGGGGTGGAAATTCACCCCCCTTCAGGATAGTACACATATTTTGATACACGTTGTATAAGTTAGATTTAAAATGTAGCGTTCGTGGTAGTTTAAAAAATACCGCACAGCTTGCCATTGTTATCACCAATCCTGGATGAAAAATATGCAATGGAAACTCTGCGACGGGAATCAGCTAACATAACAATTGGGTTATATTTATTTACTGAATATCTGTCTGTGTTTTTGTCTAACGAAGCGTATTCTAGTCAACACATTGTAATGTCGTGACAAATGTCAGACCCAAGCACAGAATAAGTAATAGTTGGTATCAAATACATGAATTCACAGCTCAGGTCAGGCAACGCCATCTTTATTTTAAATTTTTCCAACTTTCCGGTCGTGTTTTGTTTTTAGACCAGCGTATAGCGGAGGCTTAAAATGGAAAGTGCCCTCAATATCGCAACATTTTCGCGAATTTAAAGAACCGCAGGGTGCTACAATGTCTACAGGGGTAGGTACATTGTGTTTAAGGGTTGGAACATTGTCTCTAAGGGTTGAATAGGCCTCCCGCTGTGTGCCTGTTACGTGCACATGGCATGCCGAAAACGACGGGTTTTGGAACTGCTTAGGTTATTTGTTTCTACCTTAAATAAGAACAGGTCGGTAGGTACATGCATACATCTTTGTTTACAGTACACAGTATTTAGTCAGGAGCAGCTTTACACGTACAAAAAAACTTCTTACTGGCATTTATGCAAACGCGGGTTCGCACTAACACTCTCTCAGGTGAGTCTGGGTGTCAGTTCCACGCGATTAAGCCAAGAAGAACATGCATAAACTACGACTTGGTTCGTTTGGTCGACCGTGTTTTTGTATAATCCTTTGACGAAACAAAACGCAAATAGTGCTATCTAAAGCAGCTAATTTTCCTCAAAATTACTAAGATTTTTTCATTTCCGCATTTGAGAGCATAGCGGCTAATTATACATATACCCATAAGTACAACTTACGACTGAGTTTTTGTGGTTATGTTGGTGGAATTGTATCATTTTCACATAAAGTATATGAAACTACACGATATTTGCTTGACAAAACCACAACCGTTTTTTTCAAAGTCCACAACACCACACCTCATACACAACATGTTGAACTACAAGAACAATTTCGTTCGTCGGCTTTCAACGCACACGACCGCAATCTTGCGGTGGGCAAGTAATGCCTTCAATTCTGACATAAGTACATGTACATTACCACGTATGTTACCAATTGCTACGTAGGTATATGTAGGTTTCACACAGATCTACCACAAGCTCTGTCTGGCTTTGGTTTTGAGTCTGTGTGCTCACCAGTGTACTGTTGAGCACACAGACACTGATACTGTATGTGTGACGTTTCGACGTAGACTTATTTTTAGTTAGCACTTACGCAGACTCAAAACCAGAGCCAGAGACAGAGCCAGACAGAGCTTGTGGTAGGCCTACTTTTGTCAGTAACTCTGCCTCATGTGACGTTGGTCGTGGTTGATG
Source organism: Thera britannica (assembly GCA_939531255.2). Lineage (NCBI taxonomy): Eukaryota > Metazoa > Arthropoda > Insecta > Lepidoptera > Geometridae > Thera > Thera britannica. The sequence continues at coordinate 6,115,253 of OW618039.2, read as the reverse complement.
ATGCCTTCCCGTGACAAACATGTGTATACTTATACAATACAACTTATACAAACATTTGTATACTTATACAAAAGTTTGTCCTAACTATTTATAAACTGACTATTTATTTGCTCCTTTAGGGTTTGTGACTTTGGGTCCGTGGGGAACCGAGGCCTTGCGGGTCTTCAAAATTTTGTCTAGGCGACTGATCGGAGCGACGCGTGCGTGACCCAAGGGCTGCGTCCATCAACTTGAGGCTTAAAGGTGTTCAGCCTCACGTGTCAGTAATTTCACCGATACAATCATCCTTCAAACTGAAACACAAAGGTAAACAAACATTCAAGTGACTAAGGGGTTTCGGAGCGCAATTAAAAAAAAAAAAATAGGTATCTTGTGCAGACAGGACCAATCAATTTGTAAAATAGGTATTTAATTTCAACTAGAGTAAGGTCGTATCAATGGTAAATTTGATAGCTAATGTTAAGTAGAATAAGTTTTCTTGCCATGCAAGAAGAAAATTGTCTCTCGAATCAATAAATGACTTTAAAAAAAAAAAAAAAAAAACTGAAACACAGCAATGCTGCTTCACAGAATGCAGAAATAGGCATGGTGGTATCTACGTGAGTAAAATGAGTTTTCTGTTTTTGTACTGAATATCACGATTTATTCTGATTAAAAAATCTGTGTGACAGTTTTGAGGTCGGTAACTACAATATTTATAAAGTTGAATGTTTCGACAAACCGCCGCAGGGGGAGGGGGTGTGCGCGCTCAACCCTGAAATGAGTTCTGAAGGGGCGCGGTGGATGTGCTAGCGGGGATGTATAGTCAGGTTATAATTATAAACTGGACTCCAAAAAACATAATTACGATTTTTGAGCTAAATGGAGGCTGAAAAGGAAACTTTAATATTATTCAGTTGTTCAGGAACGTATTGCGCAAATCTAAGTGTTCTGGGATGGCGATTAGTGAAACGGTGTAAAATATGAAAGCGTTTCACTGATCGCCAGATGTGCGCCTGCCTGGATGTGCGCAGGCCTGAAAGCAGTTTAACTTTGTGTTAAAGGACCACAAATCATACAAAAAGTACTAATACCACGTAAATAAGACTTTCACAGTCCTGAATTAAGGACACATGTTGTATCGAATACTTAATCATAATATAAAAAAAGCAGCCAAGTGCGAGTCGGACTCGCCCATGAAGGGTTCCGTAGCATCAATTAACATAATATAAAGGTTTTTGTAGTTCGTCGACAGGTAAATTGCGGTTTACGATTTATGACGTATAAAAAAAAAACTACTTACTAGATCTCGTTCAAACCAAATATCGTTGGAAGTTTGCATAGTAATGTACAACATATATATTTTTTGGATTTATCATTCTCTTATTTTAGAAGTTAGAGGGGGGGGGACCAACTTTTTTCCACTTTGGATGTGTCTCTCGCGCAAACTATTCAGTTTAGAAAAAAACGACATTAGAAGCCTCAACATCATTTTTGAAGACCTATCCTTAGATACCCCACACGTATGGGTTCGATGAAAAAATTGTTTTTTAGTTTCAGTTTCAAGTATGGGGACCCCCAAAATTTATAGTTTTTTTTCTATTTTTGTGTAAAAATCTTAATGCGGTTTACAGAATACATCTACTCGCCAAGTTTCATCAGTCTAGCTCTTATGGTTTCGGAGAAAATGGCTGTGACACGGTCGGACATACAGACAGACAGACAGACAGACATGACGAATCTATAAGGGTTCCGTTTTTGCCATTTGGCTGCGGAACCCTAAAAATCACTGAACTTTTTAGTCTGATCTGTAAAAAATAAAAAAAATACCGTCACTAAAGTTGATCACTAGCTAAATCGCTTCTACCTTACCCCACCTCACACAATCCTCATGAACCAGCCCGGGGGACGTAAACAGCCCTGTTTAAATTAGGATAGGCTCTGACGTGTCTTTGGAGGGATCCCGCAGTAATACCTATCTCTCAGGCCGTAGGTATAGCTCTGATAACGAGGTTGTGGGGACACGCGTCGTAGACGTAGATTGAGATTAGGATAGCTTTGGAGCAGCTTTTGGTGCTGGAATAGTATACGCAGACAGAAAACACGCAAGTTCTGGAATTACGATGGTGGTATTTACAAGCTAAAAAAACCCTTCTTTGTATTATGCATTGCATACGTCTGGCTAAGTGAAGTGGCACCACACTGGAACTTCACTGTTATTATTTTAGACTATTTTTGATTTGTAAAAAAAAAACGGTAGGAACCGAGCCGTAGTTTGTTGCCTGTTCTTCTAGGCTTGGTCACGTGGAACTGGCACCTAGATCACCTAGCTTTAAGACGTTTCAAAGTGATTCTTGCAATTGTATTGAATAAAATTTTATTGAGTTCGAGTTTGAGTGACACACAAGACGAGCACTTTAACGTACAATTTTGATCTGTTCTAAGTTTTGCTTTGTACTGTGGCTCACTGCAGATGAAATGAAAGGTTCCGCTTGAAGTAGATATAGGTGGAAGGTGGATGGGCCTTAAATGGTACCTTGGCTGTTTTAAAAGCTAATCGAAGCGCGTGCTTTCTTATCCTAGTCACTAACTACAAGAAAATTACACCATAAAGGAAGTCTCACACGATCGTTCTTAAAAGCCGCAGTGTTGTACAAAAAACAACTACCGCCTATAAAACCACGATATTTTTATCGGTTTTTATCGATTGACGATTATTTTAATCGGCTGCGCTTGGGTCGGGTGTCCGTCTGTCGGTAATAGTCGTAATCGGCCGCTAATCGGTGCACAATTTACGAAATTGTCGATCCATGTCGGCGACCGATGATCGGTCGATACGTAGTGTTGTACCGTCTTGTATCGATAATGTGCTGGTGAATGATTGACCAGTGATCGATTATTCATCAGTCACGTAAAAAGGCGTGTCTGAAAAACGTTAAAAAAGTTGGTAGTGTGATTGACACAAGCGTTTTCGGACGATATCCAAATTACTCGTAGACTATACAAATTATTACTACCCAAATTGTGTGTGGGGAAGTAGATTAAGGTTTCGGGCTATAATGAGAAAGGAACAGAAATAAAGTGTCTTGATAGTTTCATGTTTTTTTTTCATATTTTTGTACGACGTAATTGTTTATAATATCGATGATATTTCCAGCAATACCTGTAACAAAATTATCACAAAAAAGATGTAAAATTGGCAGCGAACCGCCGTCTAACCCCTGTATTGACAGTAATCGATCGTGTGCCGCGTAATTGCGGATCGAACCCGCGACCCATTATGTCATTATAGCCGACAGACCGAAACAATAGAAAAAATCGATAAACTAAACTCTTCTCTAAAACCATCCGCACAAAAACTTTGATCGATACTACGAAATAATTAGTTACGTCACTTCGTTTCTGTGAACAAAAAACTACGAAGCATTCTACTTTCAAACGTAGCTGTATTCTAAATATGGTTGGTTTTGGTATGTTACAGAGACTGGGAATAGTAAACGTTCCAATTTCGAAATTGGCAGTGATCGTCAGCCGGGCGCCTGCGCAGCTGTAATCGTCAGCTGATGACAGCAGCGCCAGTTTTTGGAGGGAATTGAAATAAAACAATTTGTCAAACGTGAGGTGGGAAATTGTAAGTGAGAGTGTAGATTTTTTCTTCCATTTAGAATGATGACGTATTCAGTCTGATTTTGCAGGGTTTCGCAAACTTTGGATGGCTAGTTAATTTAGGTGGCTACATCTCATTACTTGAAACTTTTATTTGATAAAAATAACTGCTTGTATTATTAAAAATAGCAATGCATATGTATATTATGTAAACCCTGGTATAGTAATATACTTATACAGGCCAGGATATCAAATAACTGACGATGACCAATAAAATACCAGCACAAAAGAAAGACTTAAAAATCAACAATTCAAAAAGAAATGTCATAACATCACCACACGTTTTACGGGGTATGAATTTTCTCGGGATGACTGATGTGGTAACCAACCACAGACGGTATATATGGTACGATATTTATATTCTGTGGTGGTATTTATATTCTGTGCCTCTTTGAGAAGCCGACGCAAATATTATGGGAAAAAAAGCCATGAATTGACAATGGACGTGCTTACCACAAGTAATTTACGCTGAAGATATTAATGTCGCTTTGAGGGATTTGTCCGGGATGAGTAATGACTGAGAAAACTGTTTATTTTGGTACCTAGCGTGGAAATGCCGGCTACACATCAAGTTTGACACCCTGTGTAGTCACAATCTACACACAATACTTAAGGCCTGCGCACACCTAGTTTTCTGGCGTCGGTGATCAGTGAAACGCTGTCAAATATCGCTGTCAAATTTGACAGCGTTTCACTGATCGCCGACGCCAGCGAACTAGGTGTGCGCAGGCCTTTACAGAAACTCATCTGAAGGGTGTTAAGGGTGACTGTAGGTATGTAAGTAGATTCCAAATTTTTGTTAGGTTTCAGTTTTCTTTACTTTTATACATAAGTTTGACTAGTAAGTAAAGACAGCAACAAGAGTTTATAATTACGAGTATGATGAATGAAACTGAAGACAATATGACGAAAAAATCTCTTGAAATACCTGGAACCTCATGATCAAAACTTTTTTCATTTGTAGATTTGCCCCGATAAGTTTTTAAGAAATAATCTTATATATATCTATTATATATCGGGAAGAAATAGTGTAGTAAAAAACTTAAAGTTATTCAACTTTTGCTGCTGACTGTTCAAATAAGACTTCATTGTATTTTATTTTTGATAAGTTTGATATTGAAAATTATTGTTGCCGTAGCACTTACAAACCTACACAAAAGATTTCAACGCATTGTGCTACGAGCTACGCCATTTTTTTTTTAATTTTAATTTCCAAGCGTTGCTTTGGTAGAAAAGGTTACGTGGTACTAAAATTGCCAACTGCTTTTAGTTAGCTACTTATGAAGTGGTCTTGAGTTAAGCTGTAGTCGTGATTTTTTTTTTCAAAAATTGAAAAATGTTATATACTTTTTACTGTATTTGTTTTTGGGAAGGTCGCTTACGTAACCCCTCAATACCAGTTGAACGAACTGTAAGCCTACCACAAACTCTGTATGGCTCTACCTCTGGCTTTGAGTCTGTGTGAGTGTTGTCTAAATAAATCCTACGTCGAAACGTCACATACACAGTATACACTGGTGAGCCCACAGACTCAAAACCAGATCCAAAGACAGAGCCAGACAGAGCTTGTGGTAGGCCTACTGCTAGTCTCATGATTTGTTTACAAAATGTTTTCACTCCAACTATTTCTAACACATAAGAATAGTATAAACAAGTGTTGAAATGAAGGATAGAAAATAAAACAAAAAAAGACATTCAATTCCAAAATAAATAAAGAAAAATAAACCAAACCTTTTTCCTTTGACTGTGCTTTATTTGCCTTAAACAATAGAATTTTTTGATTACTTCGAGAGCGGTCCGATTCGCCGGAAGAAAAATAATAAAATTAAATCTATCCGGCTACTGGTGGGACCCCGGTGCGAGTACCTAACGGTCCGAATTGACGGAAGCCTCACCCAACGAAATCTATTTGAGTGTTGACACTGCCATTCACTTTATTACAGACTAGCAGCCCGTCCCGACTTCGCACGGGGTAGACAATATTGTTGTACATTATTTTGTTCTATCGCTAATAGTTTCGGCAGCGCATTCGACGAAAGACATTTTAGGACTCATTTTTCTACACCTTCGGTTACATTGTTCAAATTTTACCAAGGATCCCTAATTTTTTTCAAAATGAAATGTAGCCTATGTCAAATTGGAAGAATGTAGCATTCTATTGGTGAAATAATTTTTTAAATCGGCCCATTACTTTTTGAGCCTATTCATTACAAACATACAAACATAGGTACAAATCTTTCCTCTTTATAATATTAGTGTAGAAAAAGTGGATGCAAAGTCACCAGCGTACCGCTAGTATAACATTCTTGGCAGGAAGCTACGCCTCCAGTAATTATATAGCAGGAGTCCACCGCCCACTGCTGCTGATGACTTCTGTGATATGCCATGAAAAATAGCCCTGGCTCTCTGGCTATAGGGATGTGGGTAAGTATGGGTTATAAGGGCGTTAACATTAAAGTTCGAGTTTTTATTTTAGAGAAATAAGTCGATAGATTGTAATGACTGATAATGAAACAGAAACAGCCGAACATCCCCAGTCACAGAAGATATTCCTTTATCAGTAATAATAAATTTATTAGCAGTAAAAAGTACAATAAACAGTTATTGGTAAAGAGTATTTAAACAAGTCAGATGTTTGCATAATTAACTTATGTAAATATGTACTTTACAAATGTAATAAAATGAATGTAAAACTAATTATTGTCATATTTTATGACATCTTCTATGTTATAAAACTCCTCCTCAAGCCACGATTTGAGTTTAAGTTTAAAACATGCAAGGCAGGCTTACCACGAGCTCTGTCTGGCTCTATCTCTGGCTCTGGTTTTGAGCCTGTGTGAGTGCTCACCAGTGTATTATATTGCGTGTGTGACGTTTCAACGTAAGATTTATTTACACAGGACTCACACAGACTCAAATCCAGAGCCAGAGACAAAGCCAGACAGAGCTTGTGGTAGGCCTACTGTCTACGCTTGAGGTTCATCTCTAAAAATTCTGACTATCCTGAAGAATAAATAGGACATTTTCCACCACCCTTTTCTGTTCAAAGTCTCTGTGCAACCGCTGGTCAAAGAGATCAGGTTATTCCATAGACAAAGTAATTTCTATAATCCCAAGTAGCTAAAGCCTTCGTTGGAATTTATCAGCAAGATTGTACTTTGATAACCTCAGCCAGATAAAAGCACTTCTAGTCTCTGGTCTTTAGTATTCGGTAACCGTGATTGAGTTTTTAGCACATTTAATTGGTGTAATACGTATATTTGTTTGGACATACGAAAAGCGTTCTTATTCAGCGTGGAGAACTTCGTGTTTCCATATAAAAATACATGTTACACTAACGCCAAACACGCGGGTAATGTGCGAAAAAAACAACTCTGACAAGGTGACCCTCAGCAGGGCTACCACAAGCTCCATATGGTTATGGCTATGGCTGTCAAATTGTGTATAGATAGGCTGACCCACACATTCATTTTCTTCTTGGGTTTTTAATGTGTTGACACAATTTTGACAGCCATAACCATAACCATATGAAGCTCATGATAAGCCAGCAGACCTCCTTGTGTCCATAATATGAAAAGTAAAAAAGTTATTAAAGATCTATGACATCACAGTCCTGTAGAAAAAATGGGAGTTACCCGAAAATACCTACGTGTTATAGGTACAAACTTCAAACACGCGTGTAAAATACGTGTTACACCAACGCTAAGCACGCGGGTAATGTGTCAAAAAACTCTGACAACGTGACCCTTAGAACTTCTTGTGTCCATATAAAAATACGTGTTACACAAACTTCAAACACGCGTGTAAAATACGTGTTACACCAACACATAACACGCAAGTAATGGGCCAAAAACAACTCTAACAACGTGACCCTGAGAACTTCTAGTGTCCATATAAAAATACGTATTACACCAACTTTAAACACACGTGTAACGTCCAAAATAACCTCTGATCATATTTAACGATCGTAACATAACTACCACCGTTCTCATTAAAACCGCAGCCTCAGTGACCAGACTACGATGGGAGCAAGAAGCTGCGTCTGCGCACCCCTATAATTACTGCTGCTTGCGCGCGCAACGCCCCTCACGATCGCACCCACGATAGGTTTTTTCAAGACTACATACTGTACTGTACAGCTATGTGAAGTAAACTTGCTGTGTTATTGTGATATAGTCAGAACTTGGCTGGTCTCTCAGCTCAGTTGGTAGTAGCTCTGCCTTCTGAGCCGTAGGTCGTGGGTTCGATCTCACCGAGAAAAAATATTTGTGTGGTGAACACAGATGTTTGTTCTCTGTCTGGGTGTTATATTGTATTCTAAGTATGTATTTACTAAAAAAAAATATATCTATATAAGTATTATCAGCTGTCAGGTTCCCATAGTACAAGCTCAGCTTAGTTTGGGGCTATAATATTTAAAAAAAAATATTTACTGTTTCAAAGATTTGAATGAACCGATTACTGATAATGTACAGTTTTTTTCAACTTGAACAAACATAGTTTTGCGTCAATAGAGATTAAAGGCCTGCGCACACCTAGTTCGCTGGCAGTAGCGATCAGTGAAACGCTGTCAAATATCGCTGTCAAATCTCAAATCTGATAGCGTTATTTGACTGCGTTTCACTGATCGCGTTCGCCAGCGAACTAGGTGTGCGCAGGCCATAATGTGAAATCAATCTATAGCTATTTCAAAGTAAAATGAGATGTTTCATGAAGCTATAGAGCCCGCGCTATGTCTATGTACACCAATCTTAAATACAGCTTAGCAATGTAGTATTCGGTTTAAATTGTTATTTTTCTTTTATTTTACTTCGTTTACTTGTATAAAGATTTTCTTGACCAACGACAGCAGCAAAACGTACCAAAAACATGGCGGACCAACATGACATGGACATGACGTGAAGTAGTAGAAATGTCATTTTGACAACTAACGCTGCCAATTAGCACACTGACACCTATTTGTGGCAGTCACTGCGGTAAAATTGTCAAATAGCTGTCAAATGGCATGACACTGACACTTACCTATTTGTGTCAGACACAGCAGTAAAACCAAGGATGTTATATTTACTAGGGATGGATAAATAAATTTCAAAGCGTGTCCGTTTTTTGTTAGTGTTCAGTTGTAGATATGTGTTAGTGTGCGTGACTAGAGAAGTAACGACATTAACTAACCTATCGATGAATTACGACGATTTGACGACCTCTGTGGTGCAGTGGGCGAATGTCCACCTACGACGCAAGAGGTTGCGGGTTCGATTCCCGCCTTAGAACAAATATTTGTACGATCTGCAGGTATTTATTCCGGGTGTTCTGGTCTTTTCTATATAAAAATAAAAAATACCTATACATGTAATGTATTGTATTATGTAGGTATATCAGTTATCTAGCACCCATAACACAAGTTTTGCTTATTCTAGGGCTAGATAATGTTGTGTGACTTGTCCAGCATTATTTATTGAATACCGAAATCAATGAAAAAGGCGTCATAATTGGATATAAACTCTTTGATTTGTTCAACTAAATTACAATAATATAATTCAATACACAATGAGGGATTTTCACGGTATGAAAATTTATGAAACGGTTTAAACTTTTAAAATTCTCACTGCTCGCTTGGGTGTTGTAGAAAGGTCTTGTGTTTCCACACCACTTTCTTGCATCTTTTTCCGTCCTGGGGCATTTTGGGAAACTAAAAAAAATTATAAATGAGATAAATAAACGAGGCCGTTAATTACTATTTCAGCCGAGCATTGTATACTTAGTACTATTCTCTAATTTGCGAGGAAACAAAAAACAAATTAATTCTAGAATCAGAAGTTTACTTCTTCAGCTATGTCTCTCAATCGAGTTTTAAATCTTATTCAGCACCCAACGACTAAGTACCTACTTAGTATTTATTAAACAAAATAAAATTGTGATAAACCTAAGAGAACATAACATCCACAGCGCAGAGTAGATAGGTAGGTATCAGATTTTCATTCCCGCCAATTTGACTGTGCGCGGTTTTTTTTAGCATTTAAAAAAAAATATTGTGTACAAAAAAAAACGAAACGAAAGATGTTTCACATTATTATGATTCCACAACATTACAACAGTCACTTCATAATCCTAATATCAAGATATCAAGCTAACTTACCTTAAAACCTCGGCCTGCCTCCATGTTTTCTATACCCATGCAGAGTCCATGTGATACCTAATTACACCTAAAAACGATGCATGCAGAAACTAAACCATGTGTAAAGCAATAAATGTATTGAGTATTGAGTACTTAGTAGTCATGATCCCCCAGTAGGATTACACTAGGATACCCGTATCGTGGGTATCAGGAACTACGAGTGACCCGCTACAAATATTTGCAGATCTTACAAACATTTATCCCGCAGTAAACTCATTCAAAGCATTGAGTTATATGCATAAAAAACGGAAACTAAAATATTATCGATATAGCCAAATTGGCTGGTGTAGTACATCACTAGCACAGATGCCTAAATCAATACATTTTATTTTACAATAATTAATGGTTTTACACTTAGTTTTCATCAATAACACTTATGAATCTAGGACTAACATGAAATAAAATTTAATTATTACTGTTTTTCTGGTAAAAAATCTCGCTCTTTTAGCATGTAAAAAGATGAAATATATTGACTAAGACTTACGTATTAAATGACTATTCCGGGTCTTTTACACCTCCTTTTGTTGTTCTGGAAGAACAATACACAGCAGAACAACACATTTTTTCACTAGGTGAATTGATTTTGTAGAAACGCTTTATTTTTAACACAATTTATTGAGTTTTCTCAGCACAACAAGACAATGTTTTGTCGAACATGTCGGAAATCAACAGACACGATTTACACAGGAGTAAGGTGTTGCCAAACTTACATCTACTTTCTCTTCTACTCGTAGCTACGTTCCGTGGGATAGACAAAGATAAGATCACTGGTGTAATACACAGCTAAGTAAGAGCGGCAACGCCTTATCGCGGATTCCATTGATTATTCTTCCAAGAGTAAAACTGTCATGGCGGCGTCTTGGTATTCACTTGTAGTTTAAAAACAAAAGCTACCAACCTTTAAAGACACGACCTAAACTTCCCCACGTAATTAAAAAATACAAAAGTTTCATGAATGAATATTTTCCCGTGCGTCTCATGTTTATTAAAAGATGCAGGTTCGGTTCCCTGCCATGATTTATGAACGCTGGGTGCTTTCTGGCCGCCTCCATTCATTTGTTTTTGAAACTTTTTGTTAACTTTTGCTCTCTTTTTAGATAGAGTTGATTAGTTTTAGTCTCGATTAAAGGTTTTGTTTTGTTTGTGATTAGGATGTTCATTGTTTGGAAATCGTCAGGCTGAAGAAGTCTGCTAGACATAGGCTTTCCCTATTTTATTTGAAGAACATTTCTAAGCCCTTTCCATCTCTCTCTTTACAATGTCGTCGCCGCTCGGCCCAGTAATAGGAGAAGGTATTCAATACTCAATACATTTATTGCTTTACACATGGTTTAATTTGTACATACATAGTTTTTAGGTATCACATGGACCCTGCATAGGGTATAGCAAACATGGTGGATTCGTTGGTACGGCTTATAAAAAAGTAACGTAGTGTAAAAGTAAATAGGGCATGTCCGAGGACACGAGCGTGTATGTACGTGTTCCGTGAAAAGCGTTGCGATTGTTAAAGGCAAAGGTAACCGCATAACATCAGGTGAACCTGCTGTTTGTTTTTATGAAACAAGGTTTAAAGCGTCAACACCTTAGATACTGGAATTTTTGCTTGTTTTATTGTTTTTTTTATATATTATTTTATGCCATTGTTGGCAGACGAGCAGAAGGGCCCCCTGATGGAAAGCAGTCACCGTCTTCCATGAGACCTGCAACACCAGAGGTGTTGCTGAGAGAGAGAGAGAGAGAGAGAGAGAGAGAGGTGGCACATAAGTAAAATCAATTTCACAAAAACCACTAGGTACTCTATCACTAATAAATTAAAACAGAAGTCTTTGTGTCCCACTACAAACCTACATTCTGATAAAAAATTCTACAAAAACGCTCTATAGAAACAGTAGATTAAACTTTGATTAATTTTATTTATCACAATAATGTATTAAAACCTCGAAAGTCCATGACCAAGCATCATTTGATGGGCGGGTCTCTGGCCAGAAAAAACATAAAAAGAATTTATTTAAAAAAAGAAAACGAATACTGCATGTAGGTTGTAGCAAGTAGGTAGCTATGTATTGATTCGTAGAAAGTTGAGCGTATAATTAAAAATGTAGCAATTGGCTATGGTTCAGTTGTAAATAGAATAGTAGACATTATTTATTGCAAATCTAGTAGGTATCTAAGAAAATAAATTACTTGTTTTGTAAGTGGTTTCATTCGCTGTTTTTACAGTACTTTTATCATACTACTACTCATCTTTTAGTAGCTTACTTAAAACATTGTTTCATATTACTCTTCAAAATAATGCCTGTGATGTTAGGGTACGGTCACAGAGCCTCAGGCTACGCGGACTGGTTGTTATTGAGTAGCTGAGTCCGCCTGCGCTTCGGGCGGATATCTTTCCTCTCTGAACTATCACGTTCTTTTTTTGAATTCATTTAAGACATGTTAGTAAAAAATATAAATTTCAGCCAGTGTCTACGCGCTAGTCATTTGACCATCTTATTTTCATTAATTGCCTTTTTTATCTTATTTCTATGTCATTAAAGTAACTTGTTCTTTCATAATTTATGATTATATAATTCATGATACCAAAGTACCCTTCACATCTGAATAGCAATGCGAAAAACATACTGCTCACAGGCAAAATAGGATAAGATAGGAAAATTGGTATCGGTTGGTAACTCTTACACAAAAAGCGTTATATTTCATAATTATCGTAAACAGCTCGTTCTGACCCACTGCTGGGCTTACATACACCTCCCACAGGCGCCATCAGATTGCCAATTCAGAGCCTTGTAATACCACAAATTTCCTGTAGCAATCATACTTTTCAACTTCATAAAATTTTCTGTATTTTCATAAAAAAAAACACATAATTTAAATTCAAAATTTCAACTGGACTCTGAAGGCGTTGCATGCCCAGCTAAGCACCATGCCTGCGAGGGTAGGGCGCGGCTTTCGCTCCCGCTAGTAGTTATCTGGGAGCCAGCCGCCCCCGCTCGCGGCTAGCACACACCTTTACATCTGGACAGGTTGAGACGCTCTGCGATTTTTAGCTCTGTAGGAAAAAGCACTGATAACAAAAATTACTTCTTCCGATTAATAGATGGCACCTGTGCATTTTGGATCATTTTTGCCAGTGTCAAGTCAGGATATAATTATTACATAACCGTTTTTTTTCAAAACCATCGGAAACGATTCGATCAAATGCGGGATTATCACATAGTACACTTTCATTCCAATTGCTCATACTTTGTGCTAAAAGGTCCAAAGATTGTTGGTTAAAGTACCACTGAAATAACACAGCAGAACTCAAAATAACACAAGAAAAACAATTGAAATGAAAAAGTTGTGTGACTTCCTAATGGCCCGAACACACCTAGTTCGCTGGCGGTAGCGATCAGTGAAACGCTGTCAAATATCGCTGTCAGATTTGAGATTAGACAGCGAATTTTTGACAGCGTTTCACTGTTCGCTACCGCCAGCGAACTAGGTGTGTTCGAGCCTTAAAATGACAAAAAACGAATCCGAAACTTACTTTTACGAGTACAGTGGAACTTAACTAGTGTCAAAAATGGTCACCATCACCGTCATAATTATTCGGCCATAGATAATAATAATAGCTAATAATATAAATTATCTGTGGCCAATGTAGCATGTGAGTTTGGGTTTGACAAACTGAGGCTATGAAGTCAATGCACAATGTGTGAAAAGTTCCATTTTTAAAATTCGAACACTGGACTGTTTCAAAAACTTAAGTTCCAGAAATGTTCTACGGGACTATGGGTTATACAGGGTTATTCATTATTAGCTGCAAATACTCAGGAATTAGGTTCAACAAATAAAATAAAAAATATTTATGAAATGATTTTTTTTTAAGTTTTGTTATGAAAATCCCGAGAAAATCGATAAAGGAATCATTGGCGCCTGACCTATTTTGACCTTTGATCCGCGCCCGCACGCTGTGAGTGACACTCTGCGTTCAGTCACCGCCTGGGTGGGTCATCGTCCTGTTCTCCGTGGCAATCATTGCAATAGCCGTAAAGAAATTAATAAAAATAAAATAATTTCATAAATATTTTTTATTCTATTTGTTGAACCTAATTCCTGAGTATTTGCAGTTAATAATGAATAACCCTGTATAATTTCCACCTAACGGATAAAGAAATATCTAACGCATAATACTACACCTCCCAAACTAGCAAAAATTAATTAGGTACAAACAAAAACACAGAGAGAAAACTATAGAAATAGAAATTCCTATAAAATATAAGGTCATCCTATAAAAATAATCATTACTACTGCTTGTATCATTTACATATCTTGTTAACGATTCGTCTGTCCGCGTACCTTAATGACATACGGACAAATATATTCACCGAGAATGTCCACGTCTTGACCATTGTTTTTTGAAAAACACCACCGTATGAAGACCCTTTATCGAGTTAATGTTCGTTGTAATGAAGGGTCTTGTAATGATGGTTGTTTTTGTACTTTTTTTAGCATAAATCGCGGTCGGTTCTCGTTTTATTTTGTTATAATTTTGCGAAGACGCCGCGGGCGTAGCGGCAATATGAATATTAAGAGTTTTTTAAGTTCCCACGTGCGTCTGTTTCCATTATACGGGACCGATGATCTATCTTTTCTACTATTTTACGTAGGTATTTCCACAAAACTGTGCTACTACTCCACTTACCTACTTATGTATATATATAAAAAAAAAAGACGGGTTGCACTCCGGGAGTGCCGGCAGAAGTGAAAACTTGATTATTAACGTTGAGCATGTTTGATATTTTGGAATGGTTAGGGGGGGCTTGTTTGTTATTTGGCACGCTGTAACATACACGAACATTCGCGCAAGCGCCCTGCGCTGCCCCTACTCTCCATCCGTCTTACGCTTTTTCGATCAGGTCACGTGTCCTGACGCGCTGACGCGAGTTTAAGATTTTATACCCATTACAGAAAAAGTGCTCAACGCCGCTAAAGAAGTTTTCACTTCAAAAATTTATGTGCACTATGCCAGTAAAACATCGTGAGTAAACATCGGCGTGTTGTAGAAGCCACAAAAGTTCGAGCAAAAAGGGCCCACTAGAGGCCTTGCGGAAACCAGCCCGCACATCAAGTGTGGATGGTGAATTTGCCGAAGCTCGTCGTTGGCATCAGTGCCTTGCCTACCTTATTCATAATACCTAAATAAATACAGTAGATCTATAAAATCATGTACCAATGACCACTACTACCTGCCGCGGGCGGCCGCTAGTTCATAAAATCTATAATAGGTATGTACCTATACCTACTACAGTCACGAAAAACGCCTTGGTATGCTTGCTACTAACTATTATCTATTCTGTGACGTTACCGTGTCATAGTAACTACTAGCGTATCTGTAGCGTCTTACGCTTTTTCGATCAGGTCACGTGATCCTGACGCGAGTTTAATATTTTATACCCATTACAGAAAGTGCTCAACGCCGCTAAAGAAGTTTTCACTTCAAAAAATCTTTTAACAATTAAACTTGAAGCTTTGAAAAGTTGCTAATGTCTTTAGTCTAAATTATTAACGTAAGCATGAAAATCAAAAATTTCAATAGGTATCTTAAAATAATCACAAGAAATTTTTAACCATTTTATAAAAAGGCTGTTTATTTTACCCTTTGAATACCCGGATTCACTCTTGAAGCCATCGGGTTTTAATAGGTACGTATTTTTTTTTTAATTCAATAGTCTAATTTCTATAATGTAACATAATAATTACAATAAATAATGAGTATGAGCATATAAAATTCATACATATAGGCCTTTTTTGGCGTCGCATTACGTTCAGTTTTAGTACGATTCGAAGTTATCGTGTGACAATGAACACGTGCACTAACGGTCTCGCTGGCCCATCTGACTGACGGATGACTAAAATTTATGACCCTCAGTCAGTGAACCAATTAACTGTATTCACTTAATTGGAATAAATAGGTATTATAATAGCTATTTCATATTTTAGATGAATTTCTTCGAAAACTGATCAATAAAATTATAAAAAGTTTGAATTTTGTTTGATATAAATAAATATAGTAATCATGAAATTAGTAATGGTTGTGGTCTCATCACTTGTACCTGTACCTTCCTATACCGATGAATCTTAAAAAGAATAAATTAATAAATATGTGTGGACAATTCACACAAAACTATCTAGCCCCAAATCTGGTAGAGCTTGTACTACGAGATCCAGATAGCTGATATAATATTTATAGTTTTTCTTTGTAAATACATAAAATACAATATAACACCCAGACAGAGAACAAACATCTGTGTTCGCCACACAATATTTTGTTCTTGGTGGGGATCGTAACAACGACCTACGGATACCAACTGAGCCGAGAGGCCAGTCGAATGTAGGTATAGTATAGGTAGACTTATCGCAATGTATTTCATATTTCTAATATAGGAACATGTTCTCGGTTTAGCAAATATTTTCAGTTCTAGACACCAATCGCGCATGATTTAAGGAATACCAAAGCCAAACGCTAGACTACTACTGAAATAACACATTTCAGACATTTAGTGAAAACATTTTGCCTAAAGTATAATAAATAAATACATATTTCATCAAACAATCCAACCATTTAAATAGGTTTTTTAATTTTGGCGTCGCGTAAAAATAATTCTTAAAAATGTTTAATAAAAAAAAATCATAAAGTTTTAAAAATAGAATCCCAGATTATAAAAGAAAAGATTTGAACGCACCATAAAATTTAGCGGATAAAAATATAATTCCGGTACATTCGGACTTTTTGCAGTGTCTAGACAATGACAGATTAAGCTGGATGCAAATTCCCAGGACCGTGGGCGTGGTAGAATGCGAAGCTCGACCCTTGCTTCGTAAAAAGTTTTTTTTTCAATGACTCAAATGATCCCGGTGTTATTTAGGTAGGTAGAATACCTACATTTTAAGGATTTAAAATAAATCTTTATGCATGGAATTCTACTTATTTCTGTATGTATTAATTAAATAATTAACATAAAAACATGGCATCATTTACCACAACAGTCCTTTTAATCTAAAATATTAATAATAATACTCCTGAAACTTCGATGACATATTAAGTTAAAGGTACTACTAGTATAGTACTATCTTATCTGTGGTTACCTATACCAACCTATTTGAACCCCTATTCATATAAATGGGGAAAAGCTAAAACATCGAGGTATATACTTCAATTCTATAAAAATAAGAAAATACTCTTTTCTAGAAAAACAAAGAAATCAGATATTTTTGACTATACATTCGCATGTAAATACGAATGTATAGTCAAAAATATACTTACTTATGGTACCACAATACAATTTCATTTTGTAGTTCGTATTTTAGTTCGTACCTATTGTTATTTTCTCATCTCTTCTGTTTAAAAATAAACAAAGATACATTAATATTAACCCTACATCGCCGACGTCGACGTACCGGTACGTACGAAATCGGTGGCGGGCGAACTCATTAAAGTTTTTCCATAGAAATATATTAATCACGTCTCGCCACGCCCTCTGGCAGCTAAACACCAAATAATTTCTGCTACAGCATTTTTCGGACGAGAAAAAAATAATAATTAATTTTGTACTGTGGCATTTTTTGGTTTTTATCCCGACAGGTGGAATAGCATTAGGTAGGTATTTTATGAATACGAGCATCACTTAGATTGTATAAGGATCTTTATTTGAATTTAATTTAGATACTAAGTACCTAAGCAGGTACTTATTCATATTGCAATATTTTTCAAAGACAATAAAATTAAGGTAGACGCTTTGTTTTAACAAGAAATTTTACTTTTTAACTTTTTACATACATAAAAACTGACAACATTCATTTGCTATTGCTATATATACCTACTTATTAAAATTTCTCTAGTTAGGTTCTCTTTCTTCTTTGCTACCAGTTACAATTCTTTTTTTACCAAAACGTAAGAGGTAAAATAACATATTCATAATATTTAATATTGATATTGCGTACAAATCACACATCAATATCTAGCTTCAAATTAAGCAGATAGCTGATATAACAATAACACATAAATATTATTTTTTTTGTAAATGTATTCTTAGAATACATTATGTACATATTATGCTGATTGTATTTTTGATTACCACAGATTAAAATAACAACGTGGTCTTAATGACCCCCGTACGAGGGCTTGGCACGAAATGTCAGCGATGAACCCTCCATAGTTCGGCACTAACCGAATTCCTAACTGTTGTATGTATTTTTAAATTATTATTAACTTTTGACAAAACTTTACTATAGCTCGTAAGTTTACCAGCACAAATGTAAGAAAAAATTGTCTGATGATTTTATTGCCATAGCGAATCTGGGCCCTAAAATCCATACATACTATGTAATAGGCCTTACGTAGGGTTCATATTTGAGGTTTTGTTTACTTTTTTTAATAAGTTTTTTTTAATCACTGAACCCTAACCAGAGTGTAGAATGTAGCGCGACATCTATCGAGCAGTTTGGAACTAGTTTATGTTCCTTATTCTTGAAACAAGAAGCCCTCAATGACTGAAGATGTTTCTTTATGTATAACTAGCAGCCCGTCCCGGCTATTTTGTTCTATCTCTAATAGTTTCGGCAGCGCATTCGACGAAAGACATTTTAAGACTCATTTTTCTACACCTTCGGTTACATTGTTCAAATTTTACCGAAGATCCCTAATTTTTTTCAAAATTAAATGTAGCCTATGTTAAATTGGAAGAATGTAGCATTCTATTGGTGAAAGAATTTTTTAAATCGGCCTAGTACTTTTTGAGCCTATTCATTACAAACATACAAAAATAGGTACAAATCTTTCCTCTTTATAATATTAGTATAGATATAGATATAGATAGATGTGCAATTTGAAATAAGTCATTATTATTATTGGCCCCCTATGTTTGAATAAATCACATGTCCTAGTGCGAACAGTGCGTGATCGGCGCTCACACGTGTTCAATTTGACATTTTCGTGCGCGCGGCCCATTGGTCACCTGTGTGATCTCGCCGACCCTGCGTGACCACGATCCGTGAGATTTCGGGGTTTCGATACTCAACATCATTGACATCAAACTGTTATTCTGTTGGTCGAAGGTCTCAAGACGCGGAACTATATAAGCCTGGTCTTCGGTGTATCTCATATGCCTATATCCAGGCTGCGTTGTTCTGGTAGACATAGGTGTGTCCAAAACACGCCACTAAGCCTAAGTTATCTCCTAAGCCTATGTTAGTCTGCCAGACGTAACATTTCTCTCAAGAGGCACCACTGATCTCAGTTAGAGCCATTTCATCATCGTAAATAAAGTGACCTTATAGTATATAGGTACCCTAATTACTAATAGTTATAGTGGCCAAATGTTTTCAGACCCAAAATTCCGCAATTGTTTTATGTCACCAAGGAGGAGAAATATCGTTGACAAACGACCAACACAAACAAGTGTAAATAGCCTGCCAGTTATCAGATTACACAAACTACCCACATTGCGTGTTCAATATTTTAAGTTGTAGCACGAAAGTATTTTCTAGTAGGCCTACCACAAGCTCTGTCTGGCTCTGTCTCTGGCTCTGGTTTTGAGTCTCTGTTTGTGCTGACTAAATAAATCTTACGTCGAAACGTCACACACACACAGTCAACGTCATACACTGGTGATGGTGAGCACTCACACAGACTCAAAACTAGAGTCAGAGACAGAGCCAGACGGAGCTTGTGGTAGGCGATCAGTGAAACGTCAAATATCGCCTGCCATAATCATAGGCAGCAGCTGAACCGGGAATTATTTGGTAATGAGTTAAACGCACATACATGCACTACATGCACTGACATCGACTGTCGTAGTGTAGCATCTTCTTCAATATTATGTCGACTTACGGCGTTCACAGTAACTTATTAAAACCTTAAAAGTAATAGTTTCTAGAACATAAATATTATTAAAATATTAAAAACTGTTATTTTTCCATAATAAAAATAAATATTTGCTAGCGCTTCACTGATCGCCAACGCTGAACGCTTAAATTAATTACAAATTTAAATTAATCAATTTTAAATATTTCTAAAAGTTTATCCTGTGAATCACATAACTTGTATTGTTTTGGTTAATGAATGGACTCAATCAAATTGAACAGTGGCATTCATTTATAACTCGGTCGCGTCCCCCACATTTCAACAACAGTACGCTAATTAATGGGAACTTTCGAGTTTATTTGATGTTTTTGGGGATAATTTGTTACCTTTTATTACTTGTTACGTCGTAAAACTATCGTGTTCGCTATTTGCAGTTTATTCGTGTTTATGTGAACAACAAATAGTTAAAAATATAGAAAAATAAGCTAGAAATGGTTAAAAATGGTTCGAATGGAATGTTAGTAATAGTTTTAATCTAGTACTTTTTAAACTTTTGCGATCATCACATACTGCTGGCCTACCATGAGCTTCATATGGTTATGGTTATGGTTATGGCTGTCAAAATTGTGTCAACAGTGTCAACACATTCAAACCCAAGAAGAAAATGAATGTGTGGGTCAGCCTATCTATATACAATTTGACAGCCATAGCCATAACCATATGGAGCTCGTGGTAGCCCTGCAGCAGGGCTACCACGAGCTTCATATGGTCTGGATCAGAATACTGGTCTATCACGGGTTTTAATATAGCTTATTGATCGTGCGGGCTACCTGTAATGGTCGTCGGTCTTTTCAACGAACGCAACGTAAAGAATTCTCATTTATTTTTCAATCAAAATGTGAATTTGTCGAAGCATATTCCATACATACCAATTGTTATATAAAAAATAATATAATTTCAGAATCCATGTGATTCACGCATAATAGCCGCTATATCCAGGTGCAATGATTACGTACGTAAATCTAAGTAACGATGACATTCATGTGTGGGTAATTACAGTGTAATCATATAAATACGTACACAATGACAATCATGTGGCAAGATTTGCATATAATTTGCAGTGCATAATCATGGAAATCTACTAGATATAATCATCATTTGCCTACATGCCTGAAAATGTTCTTGCTTTTTGATCCGCATCACTTTAAATCAGGTCCAATGGTGACCCTAAAACAACTAAGTACTCGCAGAACTCACTCGCACATTTTGACCTTTTAAAGGAAAAAAAAATCGGTTGTCTGTAAAGTTGCTTAAGTTGAACGTGACAGCGTCATAAGAAAATACACAGATGTCAGACGCTACCAAATGC
The DNA here is from genome assembly GCA_939531255.2 of Thera britannica. Lineage (NCBI taxonomy): Eukaryota > Metazoa > Arthropoda > Insecta > Lepidoptera > Geometridae > Thera > Thera britannica. Next base: position 6,094,217 of record OW618039.2, on the reverse strand, counting down.
GGAGGCCGATTGTGCCTCTTTGTCGTTCGTTCGTGCTCTCGTTTGAATCACACAGGCGACTCTCCATACAAACGTAGTCCCCTATTTCCTCCCTGGATAATGCCTCTAGAGTAACCATTTTGTCTCATATGTCTTATTGATAAAGAAAATATCATCTCCAATTCATATTTCATATAAATCATATGAGGGTCATATTTTCTTTATCAATAAGTTTCTGAAAAAAAGGAAAACATACGAGCACGTATATAGCAGATCTGGATTTTATGAGACAAAATGGTTACTCTAGTCTAGATCTAGAGGCATTATTCAGGGAGGAAATAGGGGACTACGTTTGTATGGAGAGTCGCCTGTGTTGTACCCTCTTAAACGGAACGCCTCAGAGCGAGGCAACGCCGCTTGAGTCATGTTTTTTCGTGCGTGCAGCCGGCTCCATCGAATTATAAGACGTTGTCACGTCAAAAACCACTAAAATAAATAAATGGAAGAAACGGGTATTTATCGTGATTTACATTTATTATTTCCCGACGTTTTGACCGAGTAATAATACCCGTTTCTTCCACGCATAACGACTGCGTTCATTTAAAAAGTACCCCTGAAATAATATTTATGAAAAATCTCGAGCAACTATTTTGTGTGCAATGATTGCACGCAGTTAGGCAAAACATAATTTTGATCGTAACAAGTTTTCTTGATAAAAAGCTAGCTTTTAAGTAAGAAAGCTTGTTACAATCTCCTTGAAAAACTTTTTAGTAGGAAAGTTTGTAACAATTACTATATGTATATTTTTTTTAAACTTGAAAAATCGTTGATCGCAATTTTACAAGAATAATTTCAGTGATTTTGTATCTTTCAAAAGGTCACAGTGTGCGAGTGCTAAGGTCATTAATAGCGGTCTGCTCCTTAATTAAAAGGTGATTTTTTAGTTGAATCACAAGCATCACTTGTGATTCTTAAACTTAGGTGAATCTAGGTACCAGTTCCTCGCAACGCCTAAAAGGAGAAGCAAAAAACTTACGGTTTGGTTGCTATCCTTCGGCATAAGATAGCAAAGTTGAAAATTAATCACCATCCAATAATCAGCTGTCTCACAGTGTAATTACAGCCCTACACTCCGTTCTAATGACAGTAGGCAGCGGTCAAATCCGATCAATCACCATTGGTCACGGTGCCGATCGATCTACTAGGGACCTATTTCCGATATATTCTCAGTCAAAAAAATGTATGCTTGAGTGAGTTATTTGTTTCAAAGCATTTTTTGACGTGACAACGTCTTATAATTCGATGGAGCCGGCTGCATGCACGAAAAACATGAAGTCATACGGCGTTACCTCGCTCTGAGGCGTTCCATTTAAGGCTTGAAGTGCAAGCGAGAGCGCGGAACGAGCGACAAAGAGGCACAATCGGCCTCCGCATTCGGCAGCGTTTGACATCTGTCTCTCTCCTACTTGAGTGAGCGATGCGTCCGCGTGGACAGCTGTATGACGTTGTCACGTTCAACTATCGTCAGTAAACCGACTCTACAGACAACCGATTTTTTTACATTATATAGGCCATCCTTTGGCTACAATCTCACCTGATGGTAAGCGATGATGCCGACGATGAAGCAGGATGGTCTAGAAGACACCTATTCACTCTTGCCCTGAAGACGCCCAGATTGTAGTTGTCAGGAAAAACTGCCAACGGCAATGAGTCCCATTCCTTGGAGGTTCGCATAATGAAGCTGTAATAATTCTTACCAATTAAAAAAACAAAAAAAAAAAAACAAACAAAAAGAAGGTGGAGCCAAAACGCTTATTGCGAATGGGTGGTATGCTAACCAGGTATGGATAGTACTGGGCCGTGCGTCTGCTAGTCCTATAGGGTGTTATTAATAATCCTGGCGTAGCGTTGGACTAGTTAATCCGTGTTTTGTCACATTTGCTCGAGTTGACAATGGCATGTCAATGCAAGAGACAAAACACGGATTAACTAGTCCAACGCTACGCCAGGATTATTAATAAGGCCCTAAGTGTGTATTTTTTTGTAATGGATATTGTGGACATATTGTGTAAATTATCCAAAATATTTATTTATTTTTTAAGTATTGTGGTACCTAAATGAGAATGCACTGAACTTAGCAAAGTTAAATATGCGACAAATATTTGTGCAGTACTCCGATTAGGTCCTCTACTGAAGTTGCTTCAAGCTATGCTGCGGTTACCGCCCTCACCTCAGTATTTAGGGCTGCTCACAGGAGTATGAGGGTATGTATCATGAACTAAGACGTTGAAAATCGTGAAAAAACTTCTCACTTGCATACTTAAACCTGGTCAAAGAAATAAACACTGAATTTATAATTAATCAAAAAATTTACGCTTAAAACTTATAGAAAAAGTTGGCCTTAGGCACAAAACAGATAGGTACAGAACGCAATCTTCATACAAAGTGCGTCCTATCTGTTTTGTGGCTTATGGTGCTTGGTTAAACTGTATTACGAAACGTGAGGATCCAAAAAAATTGCTAATCTTTTAAGATGTTCGCAATTTTCGATAAATAAGTTCAGTGATTTATATATTTCAAAGAATCAAAATTTGTGAGCGAGAAGTACTTCGTTGGTTGTCTTCGCCTTAAATCCAAAAAACTAAGCCTTTGGGAATCAAAGTTGACTTCAAATGTAGAGCACTGGTGGCCTAGTGATAGCGCCCGCCTTTCGATCCTAGCGTTGTGGGTTCAAATCCAGTCGTAGGTATACCATGAGTATATCTGTTCAAAAAATTATGTGCATTATGCCAGTACTCTCAATGAAAGAAAACATAATGAGGAAACCGACATGTGGTAGAACGTATAAAGTTCAACAACATGTGTGAAGTCATCATCATCATCATCATTATCAGCCTGAAGAAGTCCACTGCTGGACATAGGCCTCCCCTACACATTTACAGGAGGAACGAATCTGAGCCCTTTCCATCCACCGACTTCCTGCGATCTCAACAATGTCGTCAGTCCATCTGGTGTCAAGTACACGAAAGGAACCTCTTTAAGGCCCAATTAAAATCCTTTCACCTCCGAAGAACCAGTGGCACGATAAACAGAGTGTCGTCTAGTTTTTTCTGTTTTCGTTTGTTCCTATTTATTTAATGTTCTTCAGAAGCAGCCCTACCACCTACCCTTATACCTATAAAGGAGAATTGGCGCACACGTGGCGGTTCACACCACACGGCCGATTATAATTGGAATTCTGTTTGTACGTGATCGGCGCCACTCACGGAATACAGCATTGGTGAACTTTATCATTTGCTTTTCGAAAACGGATAATACAGTGAACTTTGAATACACTGAGACCTACATTTACTACCTTTGAATACACTAGCAGGAATTGGTAGCCCATTTTTTGATAGTAAACGGTGTATGTATGTACTTGTACACAGCTCTTGTATAGAGTCATGTTGGCAAGAGGCGCTTTACGTGTTTCAAGCCTTGCGCTTATTTAAGCGTCCATAAAGCGCTGTCAAATATGACAGCGTAAAACGCTTAGATGTGCACAAGGCTTCAACGGACTATGCAAAGGTGCTATTCAGTTCTACCGCACCGCTACTATACAGGGTTATTCATTATTAGCTGCAAATACTCAGGAATTAGGTTCAACAAATAAAATAAAAACAATTTATGAAATGATTTTTTTTAATTTTGATTTAAGTTTTTGTATCAAAATTTTATTTTTATTAATTTCTTTACGGCTATTGCATAATGATTGCCATGGAGAACAGGACGATGACCCACCCAGGCGGTGACTGAACGCAGAGTGTCGCTCACGGCGCGCGGGCGCGGATCAAAGGTCAAAATAGGTCAGGCGCCAATGATTCCTTTATCGATTTTCTCGGGATTTTCATAACAAAACTTTAAAAAAATCATTTCATAAATATTTTTTATTTTATTTGTTGAACCTAATTCCTGAGTATTTGCAGCTAATAATGAATAACCCTGTATAGCATTTATGCTGAGGGGCAGCCAATTTTAAAATAATTGTTTCTTTTTATTGTTAACACTTGTTTAATGCTATTGCTATGACATTAAATAAAAAAAATTGATTTGATTTGATTTATTCAGTTGTATTACAAGGATCGCTTTGAAACTTCTAGGTGAGTCTAGGGGCCAGTTCCACGTGACCAAGTCTAGAAGTACTATCACCTCCCACTAGGCCCTCAGTACGACTAACTCAGCGGCTTTTGTACCTTTTGTAAACTATGGAAATAAATCTCCCTCTGTTTACCCAGACATGGGATGCACTAGTAATGGAAAAAATATCAATTTTGACATTGGATTTAGTAAGAAACGAAATAGTATTTTTCGAATAGATTTATTCTTACAGACAATTCCATTATATATTTATGTACTAAATACAGGGTTATTCATTATTAACTGCAAATACTCAGGAATTAGGTTCAACAAATAGAATAAAAAATATTTATGAAATTATTTTTTTTAAATTTGATCAAAAATTTTTTCAAGTTTTTGTATCAAAATTTTATTTTTATTAATTTCTTTACGGCTATTGCATAATGATTGCCATGGAGAACAGGACGATGACCCACCCAGGCGGTGACTGAACGCAGAGTGTCGCTCACGGCGCGCGGGCGCGGATCAAAGGTCAAAATAGGTCAGGTGCCAATGATTCCTTTATCGATTTTCTCGGGATTTTCATAACAAAACTTAAAAAAAATCATTTCATAAATATTTTTTATTTTATTTGTTGAACCTAATTCCTGAGTATTTGCAGCTAATAATGAATAACCCTGTATAGACAGAAAATTGTATGTACCAAATATTAACACTTAAAATTAGAGCACATACATAAACCTCGCATCATTTTCAATAAGAAATAAAATAAATAGCGAAATGAATGGTCTTTTTCAAACTTTTTTACAAAAACAACAAAAGTTTTGTTTCTTGATAACAAAATCAGACCAAAGTTGTTTTAACTTTACAAAATGCCTTATCAGAAGTGTCGTGTCTCAAAACAAAGTAAAAATGGTTCTACAGATTGAAAACACAGTTTTAGTGTAATTAGAAAAACTATTTACTTTAATGGATTTCACGACTTTACAAAGTAGGTACAAATTAAAACAAATACACATAAAAAATATTTAGAACATCGGATGGCAATCTTTATTCAAAAAACTTTTACAAGAAGTTTTAGTTTTGTCGATAATAATTATTACCCTTTTCCCGAATAATGTGGAAACAAGAAATTGATAGATCTGTACTACACATTACATTATGTACAATATATTATGCTTATTTAAGTACTTACATATACATACAGCTATGATTTATTTTGAATTTGAACTTTTTCTACGATGCTTTTTACATAATAATATTAGTGGCAATTATTTTGAGATTTTGATTTTTACATGATTTTGAGTGAGAGATGGCAACATTTTAGTTGTGTAAAGTTAGTTCACTAATCAAATAACATAATTGATACTGGTACTGAGTATTATAATCGTTCGAATTGTTTTATTGTAACGTCTTGAGGCCTGCGCACACCTAGTTCGCTGGCGGTAGCGATCAGTGAACCGCTGTCAAATATCGCTGTCAGATTTGAGATTTGACAGCGATATTTGACAGCGTTTCACTGATCGCTACCGCCAGCGAACTAGGTGTGCGCAGGCCTTTACAAAGTTCTACGATAGGTCTAAAAATATGATGTTTTTTTTCTAAATTTGAAAGTTCAAATTCAAAGTATGTTTCTTTTAGATTAACAACAATGAAAATATTTACATTAATAACTATTATTTACATTAGTTTTCCCTAAATTATCCATCGAATCTTACAGATTGCATAACTACGGTAGAATTAATCAATAACATTTAATAAATATACAAAAATGCGTTGAATTGCAGCTATCTTAAAATAGGAACCAAATATCTTAAAATTTAAATTAAAATCCACTGTTAAATAAATTATTTAAATTAGATAATATAGTTCTATTTATGTACACTTTTATCTATTTATTCACAGAATTCACATGTACAGTCTATTTCTAGTAATATATTATTTTATTAACAAAAACTGAAAACTTGGAACTACAGAATTCTTAATAAAGAACAGAGACAATTTTTAATACAAGATACAAAACATGTACTTACGAAAAACATTATAACTTCAAGTGTAAGCCCATTTCATCAATCAAGTCATGACAATGGTCAACTTAAAGTACATGTTCTATAACTTGCTTCAACTTGACATAAAGTAGAATTTTTGCATGCTTACAAAGCAAAGTGATGATCAGAAAAGAAAGGAAAAGTGTTGAAGAAAACTTGAGAACTGATAAGGACATAAAACTACAAGGGTAACCATAACCATAGTTATAGAAACCCGTTAATCACTGGTAAAACCCGGGCACAAAGAGCGTTCTCCGAACAGTTTCACTTCACTTATCCTAACGTGTAAAACACTTGAGTCCACTATAAGCCCGTTGAGCCGCATTAGTCGTGGTAATCCCGCGGCTCCGGCTTCAGCTACCAAACCAGACCCTCAGGGTGCAAAGGGGGCGGACCATCCCCAAAGGTGAACTCTGGGGATGACGGCCGGGGAAGTACCAGGTGGTCCGGTGGGGGGAACTGGTCGGGGAAGTCCCCACCGGGTAGCGCCTCCATACCGCCTGCGAAACGACCTGCGCCCGTTAGTAACGTCCAGTTGTGCTCTTTGGACATAAATTCTAGGGAGTAACAGAAAATACAGGGTATTTTAGTTACTCCTAGCAATATTAGTATACAGGGAAATCATAATATATGTAAATTATTTCAAAACTACTGTAAAAATGTGTAAATGTTGTGTCTGTGTCCATGTGTAAATTTTTAAGCTTGCGCACATCCTAAGCGGTCAGTGAAACGCTGTCAAATATGACAGCGACATTTGACAGCGCTTCACTGAACGTCACCGCAGAACGCTTAGATGTGGTCAAGGCTTTAAGCGCAGCGCCCACATTATTAGATATGGCATAACAATCCTATAAAAAACAGTGCAGTTTTTTTCTTACACGTAGAATATCCAGTATTGCAACAGTGCGTCAAGAAAATTACCAAAATATAGGCAAAAAATCTTTGACACCCAACTGACAAGTGAGTTAAGAGTTTTGTACAAGCAATTTCATATATTATTATTTTGACAATGCAACATTGCTAAATTCTGTAAGAAAAAATGCAATCAAAAGAAATCGTGCATGTCAATTATGTGTTAGTTCTATTGTATACGAGTACAAGGTTTAAATGTGGTCAAGTGCATTTCATGCAAATTAGCTATGCAACATATCTATGGCCAAACTGAACTAAATACCAGTTTTGCACTGAGTGGGGTGACCTACACGGTTCAATACATACTGAGCTGAGGCCTAATTGCGACCTATCTGTTTTTTGTCATATCTAATCGTTCTGTGGTGGCGATCAGTGAAATGTTGTCAAATATGACAGCGTTTCACTGATCGCCACTGCAGAACGCCTAGATGTGCGCAAGGATTCACAGTAAATTGTAAAATATAAACAGCATTTTCATTTGAGCGCTTCTTCAGAAGGGCTTTTCTTTGTCTCTAAAACCTGAGCTGACTGTGAATTTGGTTGAGGTTTATTTGGCAGTATCCGTCATCAGAGCAATCATCATCCAGGACTTTCAGTGTGTTCATGAAATTATTATTATTCAGCCGTTTTTGTCCCACTGCAGGGAGGCATCCCTTCCCTCTTTCCACTTTTCGCGACCGGACGCAGTGTGACATTATGTCTAAAGCTTTGGTCTCGCAATCGTAACGCACAACGCTGCGGTATACCAAAGCTTAAGCTGTAATAGGTCCAAGTGTTGTGGTAAACGCTACTCTACCTACAGTGTTTATAAAAGATTTGTAATTAACATAGGTGTAGTTGTAAATGATATTCAAAAAATACCAACCTGGCTGATTAAACGGCATAGCCGGTGGCGGATGGAAGAACGGCGCATCATGGTGGAACGGCGGGCCATATCCAAACTCGAACTTGCCATCCGCAGTCGCGAAGTACGGAAACCCCGGCGGCCCTTCCTCCAGACCCCCCGGAGACAGGTTCATGGGGAACCCTCGCATCTTGCGTGAAGAGCCGAAGAAAGGGCCACGGCCCATTGATGTCAGCTGTTTGAGGCGACGCTCTTTCGATCGCTTGTTTTGGAACCAAACCTGTGGAAGAAAAAGTACTGTATAGTCCTAGGATAATAAACTCTACGATAAACTAGGGCAGGATAAATCACTTTAAACTCCTTGCTGCGTGGTTTCTTACCTCTTTGGGCAGAATCATCATCATCATTATCAGCCTGAAGAAGTCCATTGCTGGACATAGGCCTACCCTGCACATTTCCAGGAAGAACGATTCTGAGCCCTTTCCATCCATCGACTTCCCACGATCTTAACAATGTCGCCAGTCCATCTGGTGGGTGGGTGGGCCCTACGTTTCGTCTTCCGGTTCGTGGTCGCCATTCCAGAACCTTTAAAACTCCTTTACTTTTTTGGGCAGGATACAGTGGGATTATTACTTTTTACTTAGATTCCACCCAGGGCTCGTTCGTGTAGTACCCAGATGAAATTAGCCTATATTTAATTCCAGATCATGCACAAACTAATTTGTTCCCAGTTTCATCCTAATTGGGTTAAGTTCGGGGAAGTTCTACCACCGTCTACTGTTTCTGTCACCCATCAGTGATGCTCGCAATACTATGCTCCAATTTGAAGGGTTCCATGAGACCTGATATGCCAGAGTTATAGAAGCAAAGCAGAGTCACATAGGACACGTCCCCAGTGGAGGAGCTCTGGGTGTCTTTTAAAATAGAAAGAAGTCGCAAATGCACTTTATTAGACCAAACGAAAAAAAATACACGATAGGTCCTCCAACTCCATTTGTGTGCTTGGTTTGGGGCCTAGAAACGGTATTCAAATTCAAATATGTATTTATTCAGTTGTATCACAAGGAACACTTTGAAACGTCTTAAAACTAGGTGAGTCTAGGCGCTAGTTCCACGCGACCAAGCCTAGAAGAACAGGCAACAAACTACGGCTTGGTTCCAACCTTTTTTGTGTATGATCCTTTTACAAATCAAAAATAATAAGCAGTGAAGTTCCAGTGTGGTGCCACTTCGCTTAGTGAGCCGTAGGCAATAATACAATAGCAAAAGTTTCAAAGATACTCGTAGCACACGCTACGTAGATATTTATCGTAGAGTAACGGCACGTCATAATCATAAAGGAGAAGAATTCCAAGTGATTATGACAGCCAAGTGGTTGACGTCATCTCGTTTGAAGTTCTAAAACGCTTTCAAGAATGTATATGTACGTATAGCATAACCTAACCTAATGCAAATTTGATGGAGAGGCAAAAACCGAAAAAACATCGATTTGCAATTCCCGTGTATCGAATAAATTCGATTCGCGATGTTATTATAATTGAAAAACAATTAACCGTTTTGTTTTTCAGACTTTTCGCGGGTTTTAGTAATTTGCGCGTGGTAGTGATCGAATCGAGTTCGTGACTGAAAGATATTTGGGCGGTCATGGTTATGATGTGTGAAATGGATAAAACACGCATAGATATTCAACTCTTATGAATCCCACCCACCTCTTCACTTGCTTTAAGCCTTGTATACATCTAAGCGATGTGCGGTGGGTATCAATGGGGACGCTTAGATGCGCCCAAGGCTTTACCAAGATTTGTGTAGTTTAACGCACAGTTTGGATTACAGCACTAAGTGATGAGACTCAACCGACTGTTCTTACGATACTCGTATCGGTACCTACATGATAATGTAAAATATTGCTTGTAGCTGTATTGTATAAATTATACCTGAGTTATGAGGGAGAAAAAACTTAGACAGGAATATTTTTTGCTACATTTTGCATTTATGCTTTGTTCCTATTAGTCATAGCGTTATATAGCCTATAGCCTTCCTCAATAAATGGACTATCCAACACAAACATATTTTTTCAATTCGGACCATCAGTTCTTGAGATTAGCGCGTTCAACCAAATAATCAAACTTTTCAGCTTTATAATGTTAGTATAGAATGTAGGTATGTATAATATTTTATTGTTTCTTTAAATAGTCTATTCTACACACGGGATATAGTAGCTTTTTAATGGTAAAATAATATTTGAATTCTGTAGTTTTTAAGTTTATTCGTAACATACAAACTATTCCTCTTTATAAAATTTGTGTAGACGTGCCGATGGACTGCTCCAGCTTATAATCATCTGACTTGAGTTTCACTTCTACACGAGTAAGAAGATATTTCTAGGTTAGTCTATGGCTCTATGGTATGTTTCAGTGTCGCGTGCCGTCAGTGTGTCCAATCTGTAACTTGTATAACGGCCAGCACATCGCATTTATACGTCTCGTGTGTATCGCCATCATATTAGCTATGCATGTTCGGACTGTCATTTTGACATTGACACGGTTTTGAATTGCGAAGGTCGCTGAATAACCATTCGTTCCTTTTTAATCTGTTGTTTGCCTGTTTTGTCTAGCTTACCCTTGGAAACATTTTGCACAGAGTTTTTTTTATTATAACGCGTGGTAAAAATATGAAAATTCATCTGCTTTCAACATCACCTTTCCCAAACGATAGGTATATTGAAGGTTTTTTAGTACAGGGCTTCTTTTATCATTAATCTTGATGTCAGTCATGGTTAGACTAGAATTATCATTACTACCTTCTTCTAGAACAGTCTTGGAATCGGTAAATTAAAGATGTCAGCTAGTAATTATCTCTTCAAGGACTGATCCTTCGTTTCAATCATCAATCTTGACTTCGGCTTCGTCCGTCACGGTTAGTCCAGAGTCATCAAGTCATTAGTTACATTTTACAAGTGATTAAAAATCATTTGCAGGGTAGTAATTATGTTTTTGCATACCTGACTTTAGAATTCGCTCGTGTGAAACGGTTTGCTACGTGCCGAGTTTCTATTCTTAAAGCCTGCGCACATCTAAGCGATCTCCGATGGCGATCAGTGAGCGCTGTCAAATATGACAGCGATATTTGACAGTGTTTCACTGATTGCTCACGCTATCGCCTAGATGTGCCCAGGTCTTAAAAGTTACCGATTGCCGTTCGTTGGATAATCTATCATCTCATTGGCTAATTTAAACTGTCACTGTTGCTATACCCAATTAGATGACAGAGTACTGATGGATGAAGACCTACAGTGTCACTTGCCGTAGTCCTGTGAAATATCGAACCAATAAAAGTCAAAGTATGTTTCTGTTGTATCACAAGGATCACTTTGACACGTCTTAAAGTTTGGTGAGTATTTTTTTTTTATACTGTTAGCTGATGGAACAAGCATATGACCCACCTGATGTTAAGCGGTAACCATCGCCTATAACAAAGCATTGCCTTGTAGGTCACGCACGTCTAGAACGTGCCCAACACTGCCCTGCGTCATCAACTTGAAGCTTACAGATGTTTCGCCTCACGTGCCAGTAATTACACCGGCACCCACACCCTTCAAACCGAAACACAGCAATGCTGCTTCACGGCAGAAATAGGCATGGTGGTAGTACTTCCCCGGACGAGTCCTTCACAAGGAGCTCTACTATTACTAATGTAGTAGTAGAGCTCTCTATAGAGAGTCTAGATGTCAGTCTAATAAAATACGTCGTTTGAACACTTTTGATCGAAATAACATTTAGTTTCGGGCGCCTTAGTTTAGTTTTTATACAACTATCTCTACTAGGTAACACACGTCAGAAACGTGCCCTACGATGCACTGATCTGTGTCCATCAACTTAAGGCATACAGAAACAGCCGACTTTGGCCACCATTCGGTCAAATATTCTTATTATATAGTCCTAATAAAATCACTATAGTGGCCTTTGCTGTTTTGAATTCTGTTCCAGAAGGTTCTTTCTCACCAATAAAGAAGCCTCAAATTATTCCAAGTACCAACATAAGTACTGACTTCAAAATACACTTTGATCTCTCCGCGTGTGCCTACGCATATCATTTGCACATGTCAGAGTCAGCTTAAGACCCATATGTCTGTATGATTCTTCCTTTTGTAGTTCTCTGTCGCTCATTTATAGCACCTGTCATTTTGACACTGACACATACAGACTCAAAACAATGTTTATTATTATTATTCCTTTTCGCTCCTTTCGAAGCAGGCTATAGTATCAAGACCATATCGCCTAGTCTTACGTATAATGTTGGAATTTTTTAAATTTACATCTTTCGTCAGGCCGCCATCTTCTCAAAACAATGTTGAAAACTGAGCCTAGTAAGTATTCTGAAAAAGTTGCCACTCTTAACAAACCAACTAAATTGAGACTTTAAGCATCAGTCAGACATATCAGATTTTTATTTAAAACCATGCACAACACAAACTTACCTACCTACTTATCGAACATAATTTTTTAAATCTGACAAAGCGAAGTACCTATATTTATTACACTTTTCAATGAAAAAGGATAGTTTTTTAGCAGACTTAGTCAAGTTGGAGTCTATTTAACTATATTTGTGTTAACTTTTGCGTAAAAATATTATGATGCTAGCGCACCATTAACGTCAATGTATTGCCAATGTTTTTTTTTTGTTTTTAATTATTGCCAATGTTCCACAAAGGGTGTAAGAATGCGAGCACATGGCGCTGAAGCCTCACAACCTGTTTCGATTGCGTAAACCAGAACATCGTGTTGTGCCGACCCCGCAAAACGTGGAGGAAGGAAGATGATGATGGCGGGTCCTTATATTATTGCAGATTTCTATGTAATTTTTATTATATCAAAATCAAATGTGTATTTATTCAATAGTGTCACCAGGATCTCTTTGAAACGTCTTAAAGCTAGATGAGTCTATGTTACAGTTCCACGCGACCAAGCCTAGAATGCAAAAAATTACGGCTTGGTTCCTACTATTTTTTTGTATGATCCTTTTAAAAAACAAATATATAATAGGACTAGCTGATGAAACAAGCATATGGCTCTCCTGATGTTAAGTGGTAACCATCACCTACAAAAAACCATTGTCTCATAAATCACGCACGTCAGAAACGTGCCTTATGATGCACTGCCCTGCGTTCATCAACTGTTCAGCCTCACGTGCTAGTAATTTCACCAGCACCCCACACCCATCAAACCGAAATACAGCAATGCTGCTTCACGGCAGAAATAGGCATGGTGGTAGTACTTCCCCGGACGAGCCGACTTGTCTATTGACTGACTTGACTTGTCTAAATTAAGAAGAAGAGATGACTTATCGGTCAGCTAAAGTAAATGACAACTGAATACTCAAAAGGTCAAAACAAAATAAGGTGTTACCTAAAATGACAGCTAATAATTATTATCTAGATATAAAAACAAAATGGTCTTTGAATAAAAATTCAATTAAATGAACAACTTAATTAATTAACACCAATAAAGATGTAACTAATAAAATTGAGATTTTATTGGATACAGAAGAAACTTTGATAATAGTCAATAAAAGTTTTACGTTTTAGTCTAGAATATTAGATTTCCACAGACTTAAAAAAAATAAGAGATCATCAGATCATCATTCGGAGGTTGTTTTTCATTATGTTTATTACCTCAGAATCTCGTCTTAAATTTATTCATTTTTATTTGTCAGGATTTAGTATGGTCCTATTTTTTTTTTATGCAGGCAGACGAGCAGACGGGCCACCTGATGGAAAGTAGTCACCGTCGCCCATAGACACCTGCAACACCAGAGGTGTTGCTAATGCGCTGCCGGCCTTTTTAAGAAATGATAGACCCGCCTTTTGAAGGACCCCATGTCGAAGCTCCGAGGGAAAACCGCAGAAGGCAGCTCATTCCACAACTTACTCGTGCGCGGCAAAAAGGAAATAAAAAAATTATGAAAAATAGTTGATAGTTGCCTATGAAAAAATCATGAAAAATAGTTGAGTAGTTTGGTTTTCAAATAAATAAACCAGCAAAAATCTGCAAATGGGATCGTTTTCTATAGAAAGAAAATGTAAAATGGATGGGTCTTAGTGTGTATTTTGGAAACAAACACAAAAACACGACCACACGAACTCAGAGTCACGCCAGTATAACCAAGTCACAAAGTTATAAAGTTTGTAAACTTAATGACTTGTATTACATTAATATAATTTGCTTTCTTTCAAGAACTAGGAAGAAATATAAATCACGCTGGCTTTCATACGCGCTTTCACTCGGAAGCAATGATTCACTTTATTACAATATCATAAAATTGATTAATACGCAGTAAACGTACGGTACAAACACTATTCTGAACACATCATAAAACACTAAAGTAAAATCATCATAAAAGCCTTAAATTCGTTTCCTAGTTGGCTATCTGTACTACAAGCTCTGTCTAGCTCTGCCTCTGGCTCTTGTTTTGAGTCTGTGTGAGTGCTCACCAGTGTATTATACTGTGTGCAGTGCGTGACGTTTCGACGTAGGATTTATTTAGTCAACACTCACATGCACAGACTCAAAACCTGAGCCAGAGACAGAACCAGACAGAGCTTGTGGTAGGCTTACTGGTGAGCCGTTAGCTGCCGCCAGGCTTGTCCAGGAAATATTATCTGTCGATCGTGTAAACAGAGTTTTACGTCGTTTAAGATGATTAAATAGATATATAGGATCAAAGGTCACTATTAATAAGCTCTAACTTATTGGACGATGCATCTGCAATCGGCTGTGCTAAGCAAAAGCTCAAAAATCAGTCATTCAATAGTTTATGAATATAAAATCTGTTGATGGGTTTTTTAGGGATATCCATGTACTTTTAAGTATTTGGCTGTAGTATAAATGCTGCGAGGCTGCGACGCTATGATTAAGTTTTTTTATTATTTTGTCTGTAAAATGACAATGAGTCTGCAAGCAGAAAAACAAGTTAGTCATAAGTAGAATAATCATGAATAATAGAATAGAATAGAATAGAATAGTATTTATTTCAGATATTGATACATCCATAATTTTGTTAGTAACAATGTAGCTTACAGAATAGTGTTAGAAATTTTACGAAAACTATTTATTGCAGAGTGTGCAGCTGCATCCAAAAATGGTTCAGGGGACAGTCCCACCTTTCGGAATGTACATTTACGATGCTGTTCGGGCTGCCACGGATTCGGTTTCTTAATGATGCGCAACGCTTGCGCAGTATGGCGTGAAAACCGTCGACACCATTAAAAGCAAACATGCCTGAAGCACTACAAAAACGTGGCAGCCCCAACAGCACCCTGAACGCATTATTGTATTGTACCCGTAAGGCGTTGAGTGCTTTCTGCGTAAATCTTGTCCAGAGGCTGCAGGTGTAAAAAGATTGGCAGTACGCTCTAAAGAGCGTCACCTTATAATAACTCGACTTATTATTATTCATAAAAAAAAGCACGGTGTTATTTTTGAAAATGGAATTAAAATTGGTGATCTCTTCGGTAGAATGCATGAAATGCGTTTTATCTACAGAAGAATTAAAAGAATAAACATTGGCGCCAAATCAGTTTTCCATTGAAAATTTACTAAAATCTATTTTTAAGGCTCGACTCAGACTTAAGCACGGTTGTTTTTTTTCACATGGGTTTTTTTATAACAATAAACGATAGTTTTACTAACCTGCTCAACCAATCAATCCGATATTAAATTTCTGAATTTTCTGATCATAAAAACAATATCATCGTAGGCAGACTATAAATCACAATGACATAATTTAGGCCATGACAAGGCAGAGTCTTATATTGTCATTCTACCCACACTGTCATCAAACTCTCCAATGTGATTATGACATAGACTAGATGAGCAGACTGTCATGACATGACATTCAAACACCAATAAATAATATTTCGACATTTAACCAGTAGTCGGAGCCTTGGGACAATCACCGAAATTGGTAGCGACAGCACGCAAACTATATTAATTGCAAACAAGTTCATTTTATAAGTTTCATAAAACTCCCGCGTATATAAAAATATATTCAGAACAATAATTTCTGACATACGATGGCTAATACACACTATCAGGGCAACTGAGCGGCTATTAAAAATAATGCACAGAGCATTATTTTCAGAGCTATACGAGGCCACAGACTAAAAACACACTGCGGCCTCAAACATAAGATACCTTTTCCGTAAGATTTTTTGTTTTTTTAAGAATCATTCAATTTCGTATCATAATTGATGGATGTCAACCGTAATCGTATTTTTGTTTTGATTTTTGGTAAGTATTTTTCATTGCGTTGTCCAGGCAAAATATGCCGTAACTATTGGTCAGTTTATTATGTAACTTGAAGAAGTCAATAAACGTATTTTTTTTAAAGTACCCAACAAGAACAAAAAGGTGTTCAATTAAAATATTCAAATGTGAATTGACTCTATAATTAGATTTTATTGACTTTCAGTTTGGTCACCTTATGTGGCCCACCCAATGAGAGAGCGATTTAAATATTGTACAAAGTGTAGCTTAGTACCCAAATTGTGTAAAAATAAATACTTATTTTGGTGAGATGTTATTATTAGCTATCGTTTTGACAGCGTAAGTGTTGTTACGTATGACATAAGTTAAACATAATGATTTTTTTTTGGGCTCAAAAGACGTAGGCACTTTACATTTTTGCTTCATAATATTTGGAAAAACATGTTTAAAAACTATTAATTGTAACTGATTTTTAATTTTTAGTCGTTAGTGATGTAATTAATATTAGTTTCTAACTACGCTCTATCCGAAGCAGTAGTAATAAACAAGTTAGACAATAATATTAATAAAAAGATATTATGTGAACATTTTATCAGTTATTTTGTAAGAAATTAAGTAATTTGCGTTTTAGGCTGGCGCTGTGTGAAATATTCACTACTATTTTTATTTATTTACCTATGAAATGTACTACAAATGCTGATGTTTTTCTTTTGATTTATTGATCTGATTTGTTTTGCATTGCGACGTGACGGTCAGCGAATTGTATAGCTGGCAAACACTGATGGAGAAGAGCCGAAGACCGGACTTAGTTGCGCGTCTTGGTAGAGACTAAAGCAGGGCGCAAACGTGAACACTTTTGAGTCTTGTGTCAGATGCAAACTACCGATGAATATTTGATTTTTTGACGGTATGAAATCATCCACTCCCTACGCATACCTACGTAAAACTGTGTCCAATCACCACTAACAGGACACAGGGACGCAGCTACTACGGTTCCCTTCTTCTTTTTCTTCTCATCGTGTCACTGATTCTTTCAAACCAAGTGTGGTGAAAGGATTTTAGTGCGCCTCAAAGAGGCTCCTTTCGTGTACTTGACATATTTTTGAACTTTTTAGGTTACGATATGCCGGTTTCCTCACGATGTTTTTCTTCACCGTTTGAGAGAGCACTGGCATAGTGTACATACATTTTTGGGCAGAAAAACTCATTGGTACGCGACTGATACGGTTCCCTCTGATGGTGTGTTGTGTCGGCAACAAAAAGTGTTAACGTTTGCGCAGCGCCTTACGTCAAGCAGTGCACTGATAATGGTTTGCTGCTGATGATACGTATGCCTATATAGGTATAATTTAAATAATTAATAATCATTATTTCGAGTAGCAAAAACAAGAAGATTTTTCTGACGCTACCACGGTTAGTCTAAACGTTCCAAATTGATGTGTTCCGTTACATCGAAGCTCAGTTATTATTTTTATTACTTAATCGTTGTAGGTAATAGATCAGCCGACAAAAAATACCGCCGTCTGACCCAATACGGGTTCAACTTCGATTACTCATATAATTATTATAAGCTTTTACGTTTACGAATTTCTGATCACGTCGAATGTAAGATAAGTAGTAGCTCTGAGAAAAATAAGATCAAAATAAGTATTGTTTTTTTTGACCGACCACGCTTCGAATTTCACTGAAATATTGCGTCAATTTTCTTATGACATCAGAGAATATGATTTGATCAAGTAGTATCATTTGAACCGTATTGATCAAATCCCAGAAAAGGACAAGGTATATAAAGCAAATACATTTCATTAAAAAAAGTCTTGTTTTTTTAATATTTTTTTTTACATAATCAAGACTTGCGTTTGACCGCAATGTCACTTGTTAATTTGTTAATTTAATGCTAATTTGATGCAATCTGTTTTCACTATGCCAAAATAAAGTCTAGTCTTCAAGCTCAGCTCAAAGCCCATCGCTGATAAAGGAGAAGCTACAGAACGCGTCCTACCGCGTGACGGTACACAAACAGGTCTCCACAGGGCGCCCGCGGTACAAGCCTCATGGTGTTAAACGCCATATTTCAACTTATTCACGACGAGGGGGCATTCTCTTATGCCCGACGCCTTGCCAACTCGTAAAATCTTAGTATTTAAGACCTTAGGGCTTGCGTTCAAAAGCCGGATAGATTGACTACACAATAAAATAGCTAGTATTCATAAATTCTTGTGTTGGTATCACGATATGGCTGCTGGCTGATGGTCTACCAATCTTCACAAAAACCACGTCATTAAGTAAAGGTTAAGCATAATATCTTTCTGCCTTAAATGTTTTAACAGGCAATTAATATAATAAGTTTGATACTATCTAATCAATGCTAACAAGGCATAGCGATTTAATATCTTGCTGCCGTAATTTTTCGACAACTTTTTATCTATTGTGGTACAGTTTTACAAAGCGAAGTTTCTATTTGCTATCTCATGTTTATTACGTCAGTCTTGTGGCAATCGTTCCATGTCAAAGATAAATTTTGTTCAATTCGTTTTTTATTGCAATCAACGCTCAAAATAATGTCAAAAATGACAGATGTAACTAAGTTTTGATGGTTTTGATTTCAACAAAAGATACGCAATCACTACTGGTACTGGTGTCACGGATTGCTAATATCAACAATTGAAATATGTGACAGTTGTTTTTTTTAATGCTTGAATTTTATGAGAATAAAAACTGTCAATTAGCAATTCCTGAAATCAACAAAGTTTATATTCCAATTACTAAAATACGTCTAAAATATTCAACGGTTTGGTAAAAAAGAGTCTGTATCTCTAGATTTGGCCCGTATTCAGAAACAATGGTGAGTTTAAGTCGCCTCGAGCATAGATTTTTTGACAGTTCTCCATAGAAAAGTGCATTTATCTGAATACATTGCAACAGAAACCCTCTGAATACACAGAGAAGAAATGTTTCTGAATACAGGCCATAGATATCTAAAAAATGAAGTACCTACCTACTCAAGATCCTCAAGTCAGAAGGTTGATAAAGGAATGGTCTTAAAAAGAACCGTCCGGCTAAAATCGTCGTGAGACGGTAAGTCACTATTCAACCAACAAGGAATTTCTTAAACCACGCAAAATCACAAAGCACTAAATGGTGAGATTATAGGAGCTTCAAAACGTGTAAAATACAAAGGTTATTGTGACAAGAGTTTAATAAAAAATCGATATTTGTACAGCGTTGTCTTGAAGAGTATTTAGCAATGATGGAATTCTTCTTCTTATCGTGTCACTCGTTCTTTTGAACAGAGGTGGTGAAAGGATTTTAGGTGCGCCTCAAAGAGGCTCCCTTCGTGCACTTGACACATATATTTGAACTTAGGTTCGACGACATGCCGGTTTCCTCACGGTTTGAAAGATGGAATTGGAAAGGAAAAATCAAGTAAACTATACTTCGATGTAATAATATTCTACACATGAAAAAGTTATTTTAAAACTATATAAACACATAATAAATTAAAATTTTCTTCTCATCGTGGCAATGGCTCTTTCAAACCAGTGTGGTGGAAGCACCATTAAATCCCCTTTAGTGCTTGTACGTAACCAAGTTTCGTATCCAGAAAGTAATAACCGGGTTACGGACTAAGAAAAAGTTCTGTCATTCAGTTCATAATATCCACTCCACATGAAGACTCAGTTGAATGTCAAACTATTGTCCCAGTAATATTCGGTTTATCTTCTCAACATTATTTTAATAATATTTCAAGTAATAACTTAAGTGTAAACGTTACGTTATGAAACTTGGCGTCTTAGCTTCGTTCATTGTTTCATAAAATTTACCTCGAGGTTGAATTTACGACTCTAGTACCGTACCTTTTAAGTGTAAAATAGCGTGTACAAGCTGTTTAACTTAAAGGATGAGAGGTAAACTAGACAAGAGCTTATAGTTTTGTAGCAAGTAATCAAGAGAAAGTTTACGATTTAGTAAACTGTAGAATATATTTTGTACTGTTGTTTGAACATCACTGTTATTTTTACTATGCAAAAGGCTTATACAAAAAAGTGGTAGGAACCAAGCCGTAGTTTGCTGCCTGTTCTTCAAGGCTTGGTTGCATAGAGCTGTCACTTAGTTTCACCTAAGCTTTAAGACGCTTTATGTTTATGCAAATGTTTAGTAGCACTCCTTAATTGAAGTTCTGTATTTTTATTTCCCCGTTGATTTCACTGGACTGTACTAATCGATCTACTTAGATATAAATTATAACAATATAAATTATATGAACATCAAACATTACAAAATAACACATTTTTAGACCCAATTTAGTAACCGCCCTTTTGAAAAAAATACATTGAGTCCCAATTTGGTACAACTTTGGATGTTTTCCTTTATTTACTTGGACAGACCAAAACAAAAGCCAAAACCAACCAAGTGTATTCCCAAACTTAAGGCCGAGCCTCGTGATTGTGTACCATAACTTGCGACTCTTGCGAGCCGAGCGGCGTTCTTTTAAAGGGATGATTAATAAGAGTTTGTTCGACATTGTTCGGGTATCGACATAAGTAATGGGCTTACCTGTATTATAAAGGAGATTTACAACACTTATATCATCGTGCTAGCGCCGAGTAGTGTAGTAGCATTGATTTGTTTGTAACTGTAGTAATGAACTGTGCCTCAAGTCTAAGATTTGTTTTACGTTTTTTCGAGTCTGGTGTAGCACCAAGAGTGGAGACGCTTTATGCCTATTTCTGTTATACTTATTTAATTTCGGTATTGTTTATTGCCAAAATTGCGCTATGTAGTTGAAGATATACTTTTTTTTAAGCAGAAATGTTCCGATTTCTACCACCAAATGTATTAGAGCGATCTAGACTTGCCTTGTCTTTGTCTAGAAGTACAAGAAACAACTAAAGTGAACTACTAATTTCGTTTCGGGGTTCTGTTGAGAGGAACCAGCGGGGTATGCCCCCCACTGAGCCACACACAATGGTCTCAGTAACAGTTGTGCCGACCACCGACTGTATTTTTTGTACCTCACGATAAACATTATCGGACACGCCAGTTGGTGAATGCGAATTTTGAACCAATTTTCGACCGCTTGAAAAGATGATGATTTGATGTAGGTAATTGATTATGGGCTGGGTGAAACAGTTGTAATTTTATATCGTACGGTTGTACTAGGATGCAAACAAGTATTCATGTAACCTACGTATTTCAAACACTAAATTAAAAAAAGAAAACGTTAATTTGAAAAAGGAACACGTGACAATATTTAAAAAGACATCAGCGCTGACAGTTTGAAAAAGGAATAACAGCGTTGCTGAAGAAGGGGCCACACCACGCGTCTCACGCACCATCTACAATCAATTGGCGTAGCAGCGCCGGTAAAGGCAAATTGTTTGAATAAGTAATAAATATGAAAAACGAAAGCGGTGGTCGAGAAACTTGTGGATATGAGTGGTTCCCGACACTCGATTCCAATTTCAATCTCGATTTGAATAGAAATTTGACTGAAAGTATGGGGTTGATGACAAAATCCTGCCAAAATTTGACATGTTTTTTTAATCTTATCTTATATTTGATTCTTTAAGAAAAACCGCCAGAAAAATAACTACTTGAGTCTCACCTCTGTTTGAATTTTGTGTTTGTTTCGGAATTCGCAGTTTGCGGGAAGAAGATAATTAAAGGCCCTTTAATTATTATAAAAAAGATTATAAAATAATACTAAAGTTAAACTATCGTGTTGCAAAAAAACAGTGATAATAATTTATTATTGTTAAGTAATTAAATTTGACGCAGTGCGCTTTCACGCTTTATAAAAGCGTAAAATGTATTATTGAGATTCAATATTTTATTGTAACCAAATCGTGATTCAGACCGATTAGTGTCATTGTCATACAATCTCATTGATATAAAGTTTATCTGCAAGTATAAATCGTAACATAATGAGTGTTTGAACAAAGGCTTACGACAAGGTCGTTTTGACCCACTTTGAGGTTTAAACAGTGCAAAGTAAATTAATAATTTTTTTTTTTTTTTTTTTTTTAATTAACCTATTTTGTCCCACTGCTGGGCAAAGGTCTCCCCCAAAGACTTCCACTTATCTCTCTCTCGAGCCTCCTCCCACCATCTCCTCTCAAAGGTGTCGATATCGTCCCGCCAACGTTTTCTTGGGCGGCCCCGTGACCGCCGCCCGTCAGGGACCCAAGGTGTACTGGTGGTCGCCCACCTATCAGGAGGCATCCGGCTGACATGCCCTGCCCAATCCCACTTCAGCCGGGCAGCCTTAACCCCAACATCGGAAATGCCCGTTAGTGAACGCAGCATGGTGTTCCGTACTCGGTCAACGCGCTTAAACCCGAGTATGCTGCGTTCCATGGCTCTCTGGCAAATCTTGAGCTTGGACTTCTGCAACTCGGTCAGTGACCATGTCTGCGCACCGTAGGTTAGGACGGGCAGAATACACATGTCGATGAGTTTGCGCTTTAGTGTTAGAGGAAGGTCTCCCTTCATGTGCGCTTTCATGGACCAGTAGCTCTTCCAGGCGTTTTCGATGCGGCGACCGATTTCCTTATCTTGCCTGTTTTCGAAGCTTGCTAACTGGCCCAAGTAAATGTACTCATCGACATACTGTATTTCCTGCCCATCTACCTCGACCCTACGCCTCGTGCTGTTAGTCATTATCTGTGTTTTCGACCGGTTCATTTGAATTTAATAATATAAGTATTAAAAAGCTTGAGAACCGACTTCATATCCAAACTGCAGAACTGATTTTGATAAAACTTTTATGGAAACAATCTGGAAGTACCTTTCAGATTAAGGAATATTTTTTCAAATCGGCTCAGTAATGACGAAATAAAGCGACAACAAAAATAAAAAAAGGAAAAAATACAACTGAATTGAGAACCTTCTTCTTTTTTATTTGAAGTTGGTTAAAAAGTGTATTACCCCAATAAAAGTAAAAACCGATACGAAACTATTCTACAAATCGGGCTTTTATTTTCAACTTGCATTTCTAAATTTACTCTTCTGCCAGTGATTCCAATTTATGACTTGTCTTGTTTTCAGATAATTAGATTCTGAGTCCACACATCACGCTATATTTAGAGCGATTCTGCTGCGAACTTGGCATTTTACTTACTTAAAACATTCAGTTCGGTAAAAGAATTTAAGTACAGATAAAGGCTAGCAAATAATAATTTATGCGAAAGTAAAACGAACATAATAAAACCCATAATCCACGACCCATTTCTCCAAATAACAAGATTCTATTTTTAAATCTCGATAACTCTACATAATGGCATTCCACGCTCCGCCAATCACAGAACAGGATTTGAAAATCGAACTGTTATCAGTCCTTACACTGATAGCGCACGCTTTTACTATTGGTCATGCCGTTCAAAATGGCGGGTTATCTTTATTCAGTTTTTAGTGCTTTGAGCATTATGTTTTAATAGTCTGAGATACGTTATCGTAGTTATGCAATCCGTAGAAAGTATAATTTAACTCACTAGAACTTACTAGAACTCACTAGAAGAAGCAACTAAGAGGTTTAACTCAATGTTTTTTAGACTCTAGAATGCGTTTCATTTTTGCATCACATGGTTTCTGTTTTTGTATTTTTGTATAAAAAAAAATATCTACTGCATCTAACCTGTCTTTTCAAAGATCACCATAATCAATCTGTTGTGTCTAGAATTGCGAAATCTTGCGGTCCAAGGGCAAAGACAAGAAAAAGTCTAGAAGAGTCCTTCAACTATTGCGGAATGGCTAATAGGAAGTAAAACCGTCATGCGGAATCGCCAACCTTGAGACTGATGAACCGTGTCGATGACAAAAAGAAATCTTATGTTAGTGTAGATAGAAGATACTGATTTGTAGGTATATTAAGGACTACTTTTCGTAAAAAAGGTAAAATCATTTAATTTACTTCAAAAATATGTTATTACTAGCGGCCACGCTTCGCTGTGGCTCATTCGCGGTCGCGGATATTATATGACTGATGCAAAAAATAGATAAAAACAATCCTAGATGCCGATTGTATGTCATGCAAAAATTTCAGCTTGATTGGTGCAGATCTTCTTGAGTTTTTGAAGCGTATATACACAAACCAACATAACATTTTTAAATAGGTTTTTAGAAGAAAAAAATCAAAACACAGGTGCATATAACAAAAATATTCTGCTTATGTTTTTATTGTTATTTGCATTGTAAAAATAACAAAACAGAATAGTGACCTTTTCGGCGAAGAATCTAAAAAAACACTTAAATTATTTTCATAGATCACGCCATATTCAAACTTCACCTACGTCTTATTTTTTACGAGCTATTCTTTTAGTTTAGGGCTAGCGCAAGCAATTATAAGTTGTAGTCAAAGTTGTAGACGCCCGCAGTAGAGTATTGTTTAGTCTATGTATAATTTTAATCTAAATACAGCGTACATTTCCATCAACATCTGACCATCTCTGAGAATTGTGGGGATTCCCCTAGCTAGACCATTGAAATATAAAATACTAGCGGACGGCCGCGACTTCGCTCGACTCGTTCCCGTTACTTACATCCGTTCTCCGTTACAATATCTTCATAAATTGTAGCCTATGTGTTATTCTTATGTAAAAGCTATATTATTGCAAAGTCTCATTAAAATCCATTCAGTAGTTTTTACGTGAAAGAGTAACAATCATCCATCCATACTTTCAAACCTTCGCGTTTATAATAGCAGTAGGATTATTAGGTACTTTAAAAATGCGCGTATAACGTAAGTGTCTACACGTTTTAAAGAGAAAAATCAAAATATAAAAAAACAGGTCTTTGAGATTTAGCCTTGTAGGTTCAGAGATTTCGTGGTTTCGGTTAGGTAAGATAAAAAATACTTTGACTCTAAAATCCCCTACTTTGCCGGTGTGCGCTAGCCCTTAAGTTCATATAAATATAGTTGTAGATAATCCATCATTTCATCCCACAAGTGTATTGATAAATTGCCATCTTGGTAGCTGGTAGTAGGTACAATTGATTACCTAGTCTGACTGGTAAGCGAGTTTGGTGGTTGGTACAATTGAATACCTCAAAAAAAGATTTGCTACTGATTGTTTATAAATAAATTGTGGACAATTCACACAACACTACCCAGCCCCAAACTAAGCAGAGCTTGTAATATGGGAACCAGATAGCTGATATAATGCATGAATACATTTTTTTTTTTGTAAATACATACTTAGAATACAATATAACACCCAGACAGAGAACAAACATTTATGTTCACCACACAAATATTTGTTCTCAGTGGGGATCGAACCCACGACCTACGGCGCAGAAGGCAGAGCTACTACCAACTGAGCTAGAGGCCAGTCGTTTATTTTGTCTGTATGGAAAAAAACAGAAGTTATATTTTTTTCTATAGCTCCGTAATTTTAGGCTAAAGTCAGTAGGTATAATTATATAAATACATAAATTCAAGTTTCTTAAAAATAATATTAATATGAAAAAACTTGTTTTCAATCAGATAGGTACTGAAGCAGAGCCTGAGTACCTATCTGATTTAATAAATAAATAAATATTTAAGAAAATCCACTCAACACTATCTAGCCCCAAACTAGGCAGAGCTTGTACTATCGATGTGATAACTTAGAATACAATTTAGCACCCAGACAGAAAACAAACATATGCGTTCACCACGCAAATATTTGCTATAGGATGAGGATCGAGCCCACGACCAGAGCTACTAGCAACTGAGCTGAGAGGCCAGTCAACACCTTAATAAAAACATTCTCCCTAATGAATCTAAGACATCCGCAATAAATTCGAGAACAAAAATAAAACAGGTAATTCTTATACGACATAAAAATTGAGTGATGGTCAGCCTAGGGCGATCGAGCATTAAGCCCTATACGCAATATTAACGCGCCACATTCTCACCCGCGGCAATAAAATAAATGATGTCATTTTTTGTACGACAGGGTGCCTTTGGTCCTATTGTGACGCCGACGCGGCAACTTAAGCGAGGCAAAAAAAAACTTTACCTACTCCTCTTTACTTTCTTCAAGCCGCACAGTGTCCCCACGGGACGTCTTTCTAGACAAAAGGTTTTTGGCGCCGCTCTCAAAGTTTTTTTACTATTACATTCGTATAAAATACTTTTTGTCATAATCAATAATTTATTGTTTTCGTCATAGCTCTTTGTGGCACCGCGCAGGTGCTTCTGTTGTGAAATCATAAATCATATTTCTGCAGTGTTATGTGAATGAGAAAATTTGATACTTTGTTTCACGCCGAAATGTAAAAAAGTGGTTGCGGATTAAGTTGTATTTTTATATTTTAGTTGTATTTTATCTGTAAACCGCAAAGTGAGACGGAATAAAGACACTCATGACGATTATAAAGGCTCTTACAGACGAATTACATACTTACAAAAACGTTTTATGTAAAATATCTTTTTAAAAACATTTTTTTTTATTATTCTCTATAATTTTTTTTTGTTTCATTAAAACTACCTTCAGAAATAATGTTTTGACTTGAATAAAATGTCAATTTTATTTATATTTATGTTGTAAAATGTATTAGCATGTTGGCAAGTTTGTCAAGTTTAAGTTAAAAAACGTTGTAAAATCCCAGCTGTTTCCCGATGTAATCGACCATAACGCCGGCCACCGCAAGATGGAGACAAGACTTTCAAGAAGTTTTATCTCACGTTTTATGCACAATAAGAACTGTAAACGTCATCTTGCGGAATGCCTTTAAATTGCATTCAATTTCAAGGCATTCCGAAAGATGACGTTCGAAAGACGACAAGATGAACCCATGAAAATTAAATGGTACAAAGTTTAAAGTATTACCTCAAGTTTGACTTTGTAAAAAAAAAATATTTATTTATTGAGCACAACATCTCACCATTTTTTTTATCGTCATGTGTGATAAATTTTCCACTGTGCTAAGAAGTCATGCTTTATCAAAGTTACGTACCTAGGAAGTTATGTAAGTATCAAAAGTTTCTAAAGAGCCAACGTATTTTTTAGAAGAAGTAGTTTTTAGAAAAGTAAAGATTTTTACGTTCAACTTCAGTGTTTTCTGTGTACTGAATAAATACGATCAACTTTGAAGTCAACTTCAAATCTTTTAATTTAGCCGCTAACCGTACGATGACGGTATCGTGTCGGCCAATAAACAGTCCTCAACGCAAATCCGATACAAGCAGACCTTTACGAGAAGCGTCGCTGTAAAATTCCTATTTTATTGTAACCATATGTTTATCCCACGTTGTTTCCATTGACGATTAAAATTAACAATTTATTGCGACTCTGACCCCCATTTTACGTTCCGATTCAACATACCGTCTTGTCAAATCGAGTTTCTTTTTTTAAATTCAAATTTGGCGTTTCATTGATTGATGCCCGTTTACATCTTCTTCTTATCGTGTTACTGATTCTTTCGAACCAAGTGTGGTGAAAGGATTTTAAGGTGCAATTGACACATATTTTCATATTACGCATATTATAATAATAGCATTCATTAAAGCAATACGTATGTGCCTGCCGAATAAGCTCAAACCTCATTAGTTAGTATCAACTGTCACTTTTATTTCAGCCAATGGGATGCGAGATTAACCGACGGACAACGACCCGTCATCACAGACACTATAAGCACGAAAAGCTAAGGTAAGAAGCTGCCTACACCGAGAGCTTACCGAGTTTTTTTTCATCAAATTCATTCACTGTTATCGAACAAAACGATCTTTAGTCGATTTTAGTTACTACTTTAGACGTTTTTTATGCTTTGAAGCAATAACCACTAGACCGATTCTGCTACAGACAAGACGATTTGGTTCTATTAGAGACTAATTTAGTACGGTACAGTTAATTCAATCCTTCACTTTTAACCCTCCAAGAACCTACAGCAACATCAATAACGAAAGGGCAAAGAATGACCACTCAATGGAACTGACCACAGACAACTAATGAGCATAGACAACGCATTAGGGCACGTTCACACTGACAGCCGCATTAATCTAGGCTCGGCGCGTTGATCGGTAGTGACATAATCATGGCACAGCTCTGGGCTATACAGCTGGTACACTTTGCAATAAATTATGAATTTGACACTTCATCACTTTTAAAATTGTAACAACCGCTAGGGGCTATTCGCTTGCATTTTTTAACTCAATTGAAGGTATAAAATCCCTTGAATGTATTTTTAAATATAAGATTTATCTCTAAAAAAAAGTAATAGTTTAACTAAGTACTTAAAAAAATGTGAGCGAGAAGTACCCATAGTTCTTGGCGTATAACAATAATATAGCACCCAGTTGAATTCTATAGTTATTTGATGGGCTTCTAAAGTCATTGAACTAGGGAGTTTTGACTGGCCTCTCAGCTCAGTTGGTAGTAACTCTGCCTTCTGCGCCGTAGTCGTGTTTATCTATGTGAGTATGTATTTACAAAAAAATGGTATTATAACAGTAGGTATTTGGTTCCCATAGTACAAGTTCTACTCAATTTGGGACTAGATAGTGTTGCGTGGATTTTCCACAACATTGATTACTAGCGGCCTGTCCCGGCTTCGCACGGGTGAGCATTTATTTTTTAAGCCCATAAATACAGTCTATGTTACTCGAGGTGAATGTAGCTTTCCGATGGTGAAATAAAATTTGAAATCGGCACAGTAGTTTTTGAGTTTATTCATTACAAACGTACAAAAATACAAATCTTTCCTCTCTATAATAATTATACATTATTTAACCAGCTGACTGGAAGTACCTGTGGCTCACTCGTGACAGTACGCGTACAATGTTTTTATACCGCTATCAATCAACCGTTGACGTTAGCTTCCGCAGAGGACTTGCCATCGAGACCTTACGATTTTTTAAGGCAGTTTCTTCGCTAATGATTTTTATACCACTGCTATCTCACGCGACTTCGTGAAAAATTCGTGGTTATTTTTGACTTCTTTTTAACCGACTTCCAATCAAAAAGGAGGAGGTTCTCAATTCGGTTGTATGTTTTTTTTTTTTTTTTTTTTAATGTTTGTTACCGCATAACTTCGTCATTTGTGAGCCGATTTGAAAAAATATTTTTTTATCTGAAAGGTACTGCTTCCAGATTGGTCCCATTTTAATTTTATTAAAATCGGTGTTGCCATTTTTTTTAAATAATTTTTTTAATGTTTGTAACTGCATGCCTTCGTCATTTATGAACCGATTTAGAAAATTATTTTTTTATTTGGAAGGTTATTTTTACGTCCAGACTGTCCCAAACAAATTTCATTAAAATCGGTTTAGCCGTTTGGCAATGAAGTCGGTTTCTCAAGTTTTTTAAACCTATAATTATAAGACCTAACATTAACATCACCTTGACATTATCGTTCTGTCGTTTTATATATTCTACCATGCTTCATCAACGCTGTTATGCTATCTACCTACCTACTACTGTCTAAATACCTTGGCCTACCTCCATGTTGCTATACCCTGCTTAAGCTCTAAGGCGCTAATTGGCGCAAAGGTTGCAAGCTCATCGCCGCTACTACCAAGCTCTAGCATTGCGCACATAGTATTATCGAAAACTGACTTAAACTTCTATAATCGTTATTTATAAAATAAATCCGCTATGTTTGTCTCGTAACTAAAACAAGTTATAGTACTCAGCAAAGGCTTTAAAGATGCCGACGCCTATTAAGACAAGAAATATACAGCTGCAGCTGTCAGATTAAGATGGTCGTTTCTGTCAACGACATCCATGCCACAGTAACTAAGCCTAGAGGCACGGGTTTCATTCCTGTGGTAAATATAATAAATAAATAAACATTTTGGACAATCCACACAACACTATCTAGCCCCAAATTAAGACCGTGCGAGACACCCAGGGATCTACAATGTGTGGATGAGCTCGGTCTCGGTGACGAGAAGAGCGGTGATAAAATCTCGAGGCGGGGATAATGTGAAACAGCTCATCGGAACACTCGCCGTTATAGAGGCGGTAGAACACGCACAGAGAACCAAGACCAGATAGCTGATATACTACTTATATATTTTTTTTTGTAAATACATACTTAGAATACAATATAACACCCAGACAGAGAACAAACATCCGTGTTCACCACACAAGTATTTGTTCCCGGTGGGGATCGAACCCACGACCTAAGGCTCAGAAGGCAGAGCTACTATACCAACTGAGCTGAGAGGCCAGTCAGATGTTGTGATGGAACAATTTAAAGTCAACATTCCTAAATATAAATATCTTCAATACTCAATATATTTATTGCATATACATGCTTAAGTTTAACATACATTAGTTCTTAGGTGTAAGTCAGTATCACATGGATGATAGGGTAAAGCAACATGGAGGTAGACCGAAGTTTTTAGACGCAGTAGTAGTTAGGTATATAGATAGCATAATAAGATTAAAAAGGTTAGTAGAATAGAATGAACGATAGAACGATCTGTCAAAGTGATGTTAATGTTAGGTCGAGACCGCTTATAGAAGTTTTCACTTCAAAAACATAGTAATTAACAAGTAAATATAATGTAAAGGGTATCTTAACGGGTAGTTATCATGATGGATGAGAGTTATAAATGCTAATTCGGAAACGTGTACTGAATAATATTATGTAAAGTTGGTCATTTGTTAAATGTAAAGCTCGCTGTCCACTGAAGTGTGACATTTGCATCTAGCAAATATAATACGGAAACCAAATGTATTTCTGTGATTTATCAATAAAATGTGTATAATTAACAGATAAGTATTTGTTTCGTATCTACTATCAGAATGTTCTCGGTAGATGAAAGTATTGACAAAAAAGTATTAGGTAAGGTATTTTATCAGTCATTTGCTAAATTCACAAGCTCTGGTTAGTTTGAAGCCTTATAGACGATTACTTGAAAATAACTAGGTAAGTATAATATACCTACGTTAAAATTGAATTTTTAACAAGCTATGATTATATTATTATTATCTGTGCTCAAAGTATGTCGTCTGTCATTTGTCTTGTCAGGCAATGTCAAAGTATTTGGCGCGCTGTCACCGATTCCAGAGGAAAGCAATATATTATGACGGTTACAATGAGAGCCAGTGTGTAAAATTGTGATGAAATAATACGATTTTGTCGACAGTAGTGTTTAATTTAAAGATAATTCTATTTGAAAAAGGCCTATTTACACATTCGGGTTAAATAAAAAAAAACACTAGTCAATTTAATAAAATCACGTTAAATATTTTTTATAGATGTTTACAAAATAAAATAAGTACATAATTTTTATTTTTATTTAGTATAATGTTGACTTATTTGTTATAATTTTGACAAGTTTAAGTTGCAAATTTTTAGTCTATGAACTTATTTGCGCTTATTGCAAAACTATAGTGGACAGAGTGCTTTAGTTAGTAATTTGTAAAATGTAACTACACTGACACTAGGTAAATAATGAATCTCCAATTTAAAAGGGAATTTATTAACCCTTCGGCGGTTTCGTGTGTGGCCGCTGTTATAATACGAAGTGTCATCGAGTGAGATTCAGCGAGAAATGAAAAATGAGCTGTGGAGTTTGTTGATTGATCGATGATTAATTATTTTAACTAATATATTTTGGCTTGTTTTGAAGTATGCTAATTATTTTGTACAATATATGATGCGTGTCACAGATGTTGTTGCATTATATGTAGAGGTACTTTCGGCGCCACTGAAAACCAGCGCCATAATAAGTCCTTGCCTTTTTATGATAAATACTGAGTGGAAGGCTTTTTTTGTCACTTATGCTTGTTGTTATATTTTTTGTGTCTATCATATTTTAGGACGTAAAATAAATATTTTCTATTCTTATATTTCAAACACTTCATAAAACATGTGTTTCTCTTTTCAGATGAATAATAAGTGCTGAAATCTAACGAATTACTTCAATTTTAATACATACCCAACTAAGAGCTATTGAGATTAAAGAACGATACACAACACTGTCTCACTATTAGCTGGAGAGAAAAAGAACCAGCACGTCATGTCAACAAAACCCGATGAAAAACTTGCACTGTATTTTCTTGCAATATTTTTTAACTTTCTTGTTATGTTTAGAATAGCAATTATAATTAATGATGAAAGAACACTGGATGAAAGCTAAGTGACAACCCTGTTAGATACCAACTCGAGCTGTCAAAATAAAATATGAGCCAATAAGGACGCGTCGTGCGGCGACAGGGCCGTCACGCCGGAGAAATTACAATATATGAACTTATTAAAATATCTACACTTTTTTTTCTCGTTTCGCGGTCGGGTGACACTGACATCGCGTTAAGGTAGACTGATACCGGGATTTGACTTTCGTTTTGGTTTTTTGATTGTTTCTTCCTGTATTTTTATGAGTTATTTTTGTTGTCCAAATCATGACGCTTGCTTGTTTTTAGCTCTAGACACCTGCGAGTTGAAAGTTTGGTTGACAAGTTTATAGGCTTGATATCCGACTTCAAATAGGAGATAGGAGGTTCTCAATTCGGTTATTTTTTATGTTTGTATCGCAAAACCTCTTATTTTATAAATTGATTTAAAAAAAAAATTGAAAAGTAATACTTCCATATTAGTCCTATAGAAATTTTATCAAAATCGGTTACATGAAGCTTGAAGTCGGCAGTGAAGTTTAATTAGATTTCATTTTATTCCAAAAAAATCTGTTTGTAAATTAATATATAAACCTACCGTTGCCCTAATGATGCCCAACGCAAAACTAATGGGTACCACGTTAATTTCATCGCATTCAAAGACTAATTCTACCGTTTGTACAAATGTTCTGCCTAATTTACCAAACTAGACTTGATCTTAGTCTGAAAAACCATCGATAATCGATTCAAACGTTTGCCGCTGCGGCTTTTACAAAAGCCAAATATTTCACACGACCCGGTGCTAACTAGTTAAATCCGGATTTAGCAAAAAGTAATTTTACAGCTATGCGTCGAACATGTGGTACAAACATTTGACACGCGCGATCTAGCGGCATTTGACAGATGACAGAAAAAAAGGATATTTATGAACCCACTTAACATACATGACGTTGAGGACATATTGGTACACAAATTGTGTGAAATGTAAATATTTGTCTTGTTAGGGTTGAACCTTTTGAAAAAAATAAAGAAAAACTTCTAGTTTATTGATTTAGGGCACAAAGTAATAACCAATAAGTTGTTTTGCGTCAAATCATTTTTAAATAAGGAATAGTGTTTAGCTATAGCTTACCTACCTATTTGAAATTACTCTTTATACCCAAAATGTATTGAACTTTTTTTGATGATTATGAAAGAAAATCTATACAACGTGTATCAAAATATGTGTACTATCCTGAAGGGGGGTGAATTTCCACCCCCCGGGGAACAACTTTTGTTCAACGACTTTACGAACTTCTATTGGTATCTCTGAAAAAAACTGCAACGAAGTTTCAACATGAACAGCTGACTATATACAAAGTGACAACCCTAAACTCAGCTACAGAGGTAGTAGGTAGTAGTAGTAGACCTACAGGGGTAGTAGGTCAAGGGGTCAAGGGGTTACAAGGATAGGGTTGTCAATTTATTTAGGCATTATGAAATTAAATATTTTTGTATGGGAAACTGAAAATAGGAATTTTTAATTATCTCCCCCCCACAACTGATCACCAGTGTGGTCTGAAACCCCCCACCTTCGCATAGTACACATATGTATTTAGATACACCTTGTATAGGTATGATTTCTAAGTTTAACACCTTTTTACAGTTAAAAGTTCGGCAATTATTTATTGTGCGGTAGTATAAAAATATCAGTAGGTAGGTCTCAACAAAGAAGACGCAAAACCTAACGAACGAAAACCAAAATTTACGGTACACTCCAACAGCCAGCCAAGATTTTTTTGTTGGAAAACATCAACAAAAACTGAAACAAAGAGGAAGGCGCAAAAAGCGTGACGGACAGCCGGACGGATATTTCAAACCATATTCAAAGACATCTGTTGCTTACGGCATTACCTACTTTTTACTAATCTGCACCAAATCGCGTGACGTAGGTACTCAAGATGTTGTACGGTTGTAGACAATAAATATTGCAAATCGGCTTTTCTGCTTTCGTAGAGCGCTATCTCTTTCTGACGCACACTACGCTCTATGAAGCCGAAATTAGCCGATGTGCAATACTTGTTGCCTCAAGGCCTGCGCACACCTAGGTCGCTGGTGATAGCGATCGCTGAAACTGACAGTGAAACGCTGTCAAATTTGAAACGCTTTTCACTGATCGCAGACGCCAGCGACCTAGGTGTGCGCAGGCCTTTACTACACTGCATAGATGCAGAGCGTAATTTGAAGCGATTAGAAACAAAAGAAGGTTTGCTATGGTCGCGTATTTTTTTTATTCTGTTGCTGCCATCGAGATATAAGTACTACGTACTAGAGACGCTACGTCAAATAACTGAATTGTCCTATTCTTCGTAATTTGTTCTTGGCAAAAAGGTCTTAAGCGCCATGTAAATCACGGCACTTACGCGTTTTCGAGAGAGTGCGACTGAGGCGACTGAGTGATTTGCGGTGCGATCGCCGCAGTTGAACGGGACAAAGTAGGAATTTACGGTGTCTTCTCTAGTACGTAGTACTTATATCTCGATGGTTGCTGCTATCTTTTTCTGATCAATGTTTGTTCTAGAAAATAAAGTGAATTTCACGGTGTTTTGTATTGTAAATGAATAAAAGTAAACGAAAAAAACTACTTAATACCTTCAGGGTGATCAGATTTCGTAACTGCATTACTTGTAAATGCGGAATGAAATTTTAAGCGTTTAAAAACAAAAGACGGTTTGCTATTTGCGTATTTTCTCTAACAGACTTCAAATAAAAAAGGAAGAGGTTCTCAATTCGGTTTTATTTCTTTTATGTTTGTTGTAGCAACTTTGTTCTTTTTGAGCCGATTTGAAAAAATCTCTTAAATCGCACCTGTAGGCCCCTACCATGAGCTCTTTCTCTGGTTCTGGTTTTGAGTCTGTGTGCGTGTTGACGTATAAATCCTACGTCAAAACGTCACACACACAGTATAATGCACTGGTGAACACTCACACAGACTCAAAACCAGAACAAGAGACAAAGGCAGACAGAGCTAATGGTATGCCTATACCTATATAAGGAAGTATAATAACCTTCCAGATAAATTCGTTCAGCAGTTTGGCCATGTATTCGGTTTCTCAAGTTTTTTAAATATGGAGCTCTTTTTGAGTAAATGATTTTCACATGACATTTATTTCTCTCGCTTCTTCTTTTAACAAAAAGTAAGTTCGTTCTAGCTTGTTACCAGATCTAGCCCAAAACCGAGTTTTAAGCCGCCTCACCTCCATACTGGCTTCCCGACCGCTATAGCTGGGACCGCCAGCTTATCGACTTATTACCCCAGCTTAGTCCTACTGTGGTGGTGTCTAGTCTTACCTAAGAGTAGAAGTAAGTTGCAACTAACCTGTATCACCCTCATCGGCAGGCCGGTCTCATTCACCAGCTCCTCCTTAACACTCCGCGTCGGTTTTGGCGTCTGGATGAAAGCCGACTTCAGTATCTCCACTTGGTTCGCCTTTATCGTCGTCTTGGGCCCCCGTTTCTAGCCCATACAATGACTTTTAGAACCCGACAACAGTCTTTGCGGCGAAAATTCGGTCTCGCTCTATCTTGTGCTTTCGCGGTATGAAAGAGAGAGTCGGGTATAAAAGTGGGGTACTGACCTGTATAACCCTCATGGGTAGTCCCGTTTCTTTCGCCAGCTGCTCTCGTATGTGTCTTGTTGGTTTGGGTGTTTGGGAGAACGCTGACTTGAGGATTTCTAGCTGCTTGGCTTTGATGGTTGTTCTTGGGCCCCGTCGTTTGGAGCCGCCGTTGCCGTCGTCTGGAGACTTGTTCTCTGCTTGCGAGTCTCGGGTTTCTGGGTCTCCGTCGAGCGACCCCTGTGAAGCATAGTAAAACTGAATGCGACTATGTGGTCCGGTTGCGGAAGTCGAAAGATCAGATGGTAAAGTTATCTCTAAGATCTTATAATACTGTCTGTACAATTGAAAAGTTAAATGTTTGGGAATCACTTCTCCATTATCATCACGCACTGCTTTTCCCAGATTTTTTCTCTCTCATTTCTCGTATCTTGAAATTCATCATTGTTGGTTCTACAAAACTTTTAAGTTTGGTTTAATTAAATATAAAATACTTAATAAACATAACATAGCATCCACCCACTGCATTCATTTTTTCCATTTTGATTTTTACTTATTATAGAATGACGGTATTGGTGTAGAACCGACCACCGTTGAAAAATAAGGTTTCTCGAATGGTGACCATGCACCACAAGACGAAACGTAGGATGCCCAGATGCCCACCCACCCAATGGAATGACGTTATAAATGTCGTTACGTTGCGGAAAGTCGGTGGATGGAAAGAGCTCGGTCTCGTACCAGACGGTACTGAGTTGGATCAAGTGAGCTATCTCTTGATCGTCTGATACCTCAACTGTTTTTTGTGTTTTCTACATTATGTAAATATTTGTTTCACTGTAAGTTTCTTTGTGTAAATAAATGTCTGATATACGGTTAAAAAAAATATTTATCTTCTCTCGATGAATTAATGTGTAGACTAACCTGGTCTTCAGAGTCTTCATGAGGCTTGGTGTCTCCGTTAATTGTGAGTTCAGAGTGCAATGCGGGGTGTGGCGCATGCGCGGGACTACTGGAGTTGTTCGCTGCTCTCGACTCGTCTTCCTCCTCTTCGTCTGACCCTGAGCCTAGGAGGGAGTCCGCTGTGGGAGAGAGATTAGGGGTAAAATATCAAGTGAGAGGACTGAGAGTAGGGAGATACACAAGGATGCGTATAAGACTATAAACTGCTAGCTCTTATGTCCTTACAGTAAGCGTCATTTTTCTTTGTTTTTAGGTTACTTGAGCTGCATCCTACTGTACAAAAGAGAGATTTTTTTAATCGGAAGTGGTCCTTAAAAATATATTTGTAAAGGTATTTTTATCGTGGGAAAGACAAAATTAAAAAGTATAATTTTTTGATGCCGAAAATATATTTGGTATTTACAGTTTAAATAACTAAAATAATATATAAATTTGCGTGTGGATAGATTTGAAGGTTACAAGAAATTTTACTAAAATTACAGTTGACATTATAAGAACGTTATAGCAAAAAGAAGCACGATTTTTAAATAGGTACCAAAAACCTTTAAATGTTTGTAAAAGAAAATAGAACATCATGTAAAACGAGCTTTCAAAACAGAAGACCAATAATTGTCGTTAAAAAAACTATTAAAAAGTAATTCACCGCCAAAATAGAGAGAAATTGACTTATCAAAAAGCAATCGTGTCACCCTTTGCCCGCTTTAACCAAATAAAAATGTAATTTCGGCTCTCTCCCTCTGACGAGAGGAAAAATTAGCCACAAAAACAATTACTTATACCAGGGGATGGCAAGCCCTGGAGTATGTAACACAAGTTCTCGAAAGAAACTAGAACTTATTTTTTTTACAAAATGAACTTGTTGACTTTGGACTTGGAGTTTTTGGCTAGCGGATTATAACGTAAGTAGTCTATCGATACTTCTATACTAATATTATAAAGAGAAAAGATTTGAATTTTTGTGTGTATGTCTTTAGTGAATAAACTTCTACTGTGTCGATTTCAAAACTTCTTTCACCTTTGGAAAGCTACATTCAACCTGAATAACATCGGATATAAGTCTATTAAAAGTCTAGTAGTCTTTAATAAAAAAATCGGTTGTCTGTAAAGTTGGTTTACTGACGATAGTTGAACGTGATAACGTCATAAGAAAATACTCGCGGACTCGCGGACTCTCGGACTCGGACTCGGACTCGGACTCGGACTCGGACTCGGACTCGGACTCGGACTCGGACTCGGACTCGGACTCGGACTCGGACTCGGACTCGGACTCGGACTCGGACTCGGACTCGGACTCGGACTCGGACTCGGACTCGGACTCGGACTCGGACTCGGACTCGGACTCGGACTCGGACTCGGACTCGGACTCGGACTCGGACTCGGACTCGGACTCGGACTCGGACTCGGACTCGGACTCGGACTCGGACTCGGACTCGGACTCGGACTCGGACTCGGACTCGGACTCGGACTCGGACTCGGACTCGGACTCGGACTCGGACTCGGACTCGGACTCGGACTCGGACTCGGACTCGGACTCGGACTCGAACTCTCGGACCCGGACCCGGAACCCGACCGAACCCTTACCCTTACCCTCATTTACCCTCACCCTCATTTACCCTTACCCTCATTTACCCTTACCCATAACCCGACCCGGGCTCGGGCTCAGGTAAATGGAACGACGAAACAACGAAACGACGTAACGACGCATGAGTCATGTTTTTTCGTGCGTGCAGCCGGCTCCATCGATTTATAAGACGTTATCACGTCAAAAAAAATATCCTAATCGTAAAAGTTATTCTTCGGTTTAATCTTTAGACGGATTCGTTGTTTTATCTACCTTTTTGTGATTTTCGTTTTGTCATTTATATAAGAGCACTCATAAACTTGGTTGATGATTTTAGAAAATACGAAATCACCAAATAAAATCATTCCAGTGACTTTATGTGAAAATTTCCTAGCACAGTGGCAATAAACGCCACTCACTCGAACAAGACTATAAAATTGTTATTCTTCATTAGTTTTCGTAATAAAAAAAGCATTTCTCTAATAACTTTAAGTGGCAAACTTTGTGACGCTACATAATAGTATCGAAAAATTATGGTAGGGGCATAAAAACCGTTTATGCTGTGCAAATACTGGGGGTTGAAGTAGAGGGGAATACTGCCGGAAGAAGCAAGTGTCTGTGTACTTGTGTAGTACCGCTCAAGTACCATCGTCTTTCATAAGCATTAAGAATATTTAACACCAATTTTATAGGCTTTTGGAAAATGAAATAGGCCACTACTGCAATCAGACACTAACAAATAAATAACAAGAATAAAGAACAATTATTTTTCGACCACTCTCTATCTGTTGCCATATAGTTTTACAAAGCAAAATTCCTATTTGCCATTTCATGTTTATTACGTCAGCATTTAGTCTGGTTGCAATCGTTCCTTGTCAAAGATAAGTTTGGTTACAATTCGTTTTTTATAGCATTCGAAGCTTAAAATAATGTCAAAACTGACAGATACTACTTAGGTTTCAATAAGGTTTCAATAGAAGATACACAATCACCCTAACTTATGAGTTATGACTTATTTTTAATACCGAAGATTATAATGGACATCTAAAAAGAGTAGTCAGAGGCACATCCAAAGTATTCCTACTTTTATTTTTGTCCACATTTTGCAAAGCTTAAGTCACATTGGGAGTTCTTGATCGAAAGTTCATTACCACTAAAACTTCGTCCTCAAAAAAATTGCTAACTCAATAAATACTTTTTACGCGAGGTAGAAAACTTTTTGTGGTTATCTGTCAGTTTTTTTGAGTTGTATTAAAAAGTTTTAATCCATTGGTATAATGTTTTAGGTACATGTAAGACAACGCCGAGTGTTTTGCCCGGGGCTACTTTGTGTTTGGGGTTAGGGCGCAATTCAACATCTGTCATGGGAGGAGATGAGCTGTCTCTG
This sequence comes from Thera britannica, assembly GCA_939531255.2. NCBI lineage: Eukaryota > Metazoa > Arthropoda > Insecta > Lepidoptera > Geometridae > Thera > Thera britannica. Next base: position 6,054,501 of record OW618039.2, on the reverse strand, counting down.
TCTCTACAGATGTATAATACTGCATCAACTGGAATTGGGGTTGTCTGGGTATATTTTTAAAATACAATATAAGGAAAACAGAAAATACTTCGCAGTTTTTGTGAATTTTGTAATTTTTTAAGTATTTTAGCTATTCAAGAAATCCTTCTTGAAGACAACCCTAAACCGACGCATGTATGAAGAATGTTATGAAGGTAAATAAAGCGAAAGAGGTATGTCAGGATCTTAGCAAGTGGAAGTCTGTAATCTCTCCATGGAAAAGAGGTGTGATTTTATTATGATATTGATATTGATATTGATAATTATGTATACATTTTCATTATTTTTTCTTCAGGATTTGGTTGACTTAGTTAAATTAGTATTACTGTATTACTTTATTATAATGAAAAAAGATTTAATTACATATCTGCTTGTTTTTATAACGGCAAATATAGATTGTAATATTTTTTTCATTAACAAAATTACCTGCTAACAAAAGTTTGTTCCAAAAGAGACCGCTATATAACAAAAGTAACTTAGTTAATTAGAACTAAGCAACTGCAATGAGGTTGCATTAATCGAGGCTTGACTTATATTAATCTTTGTAACTTTTTCCGGCAGCCCTGACTTGCACTTCCTTCTAAAAGAGTGCAAGTCACTTTGAGGGAAACCACAAAGAAATGGGAAGCAAAAAGTCTAACATAATGGTTTTCTTTCGAAAAGGTATAATAAAATTTTCATGTGGTGTGGAAAGACAAAATTCTTATTTTTTTTATGACATTTATGGAAAAACTAACGGCCCACCTGATGGTAGGTGGTCACCGTCGCCCATAACACACCAAAACACTAAGGGTGTTATTAATAATCCTGGCGCAACGCTGGAGTAGTTAAATCGTGTTTTGTCACATTTGCTCGAGTTGTCCAACGCTACGCCAGGATTATTAATAAGACCCTAAGGGCCTTATTAATAACCCTGGCGTAGCGTTGGCCTAGTTAATCCGTGTTTTGTCTCTTGCATTGACATGCAATTGTCAACTCGAGCAAATGTGACAAAACACGGATTAACTAGTCCAACGCTACACCAGGATTATTAATAAGACCCTAAGGTGTTATCGTTGCGTTGCCTATAATAATGGTAATTTTGGATAAAAGTTAATTTTCCTCCCGCACAACGCATACCTACACCTGCCAAAATAACGTGCATCAAACTAACTTTCTCTAAGACTGCATATGCTATCAGTCATCTCCAGTCATAGATATCCTAATACCTTGGGTCACGTGAATATGTTACATATATCCAAGCAAATGTATGCCTAGTATTAGATTTAGCTTTTTTCATGTTCTTTTCCTTTAACTTTTAAGTTTCTTATTACCTACTAATTTGTATAATGTGCATGTGTATGGATCAAATAAACAAGTTTTCTTTCTTTCTTTCTTATTGTATCATATTCTTAAAACGTGACACGATAAGAAGAAAAATCGTATCAAACTAAATTTTCGTTCCGAATTTATAGCAAAAGTAAACAAAGTTCTCTTGTCGGTTATGATCGCACGATCAAGTTGTGTAAGTAGGACAAGCACTTAGAAGTAAAACGTCCAAGCGTCGAGGGCTCTCCGCGCCCCCAGACAAACACTAGGGGCTTTTTGTTCCTTGTTTTACTATAAAAATATTTTGCGTTGTTTTTAAGATATTCTGGGTGCTTGACAAAAACAATGCGAAATTCTTTGAACTAAGGGCTGGTGTTCAGCTAACGGTCTTTGAAGTACAACGGACACCACTAAGTGCAACAACATGTTTTCATTTACGGGACATAAAAAGGTTCGTGGTTGTCGGTTTTGGGAATATGACATCCCTATTAAGACCGGGCAAAGAGACATCACTAGTCGGGAGAAAAAATATGGCGTCGTAATGCGTCGACGATTTTTTCCGTGTTTTTATAGATAGGTAAAAAGAGTTCTAATTGTATTCAATGGATAGTTTTTCATTGCTGGATGCTGGTAGCCCCTGGATAATTTCAAGTAAAATTCATAGGAAGACTAGATTTGGTAGACAAAAACGACAATCGAAAACGAAATCGAGATTGACAAAAACTTCTCGTCTGGAAGTGACATTATTTCAAAGCTATGACGGCCTGTCAATTGAAACGTGCGTGTGAAACTGTCGATTTTTAGGGTTCCGTAGCCAAATGGCAAAAACGGAACCCTTATAGATTCGTTATGTCTCTCTGTCTGTCTGTCTGTCTGTCTGTCTGTCTGTCTGTCCAGCCGTGTCACAGCCATTTTTCTCCGAAACCATAAGAGCTAGACTGATGAAACTTGGTGAGTAGATGTATTCTGTAAACCGCATTAAGGTTTTTACACAAAAATAGAAAAAAAACTATAAATTTTGGGGGTCCCCATACTTGAAACTGAAACTCTAAATTGTTTTTTTCATCGAACCCATACGTGTGGGGTATCTATAGATAGGTCTTCAAAAATGATGTTGAGGTTTCTTATATCGTTTTTTTCTAAACTGAATAGTTTGCGCGAGAGACTTCCGAAGTGGAAAAAAGTTGGTCCCCCCCCCCTCTAACTTCTAAAATAAGAGAATGATAAATCCAAAAAAAATATATGTTGTACATTACTATGCAAACTTCCAACGATATTTGGTTTGAACGAGATCTAGTCAGTGGTTTTTTTTTATACGTCATAAATCGTAAACCGCAATTTACTTTTCGACGAACTACAAAAACCTTTATATTATGTTAATTGATGCTACGGAACCCTTCATGGGCGAGTCCGACTCGCACTTGGCTGCTTTTTGTTTCTTATACCACTGGGGGCATGAACATTTTCAAAGATTTTTTTTTTGAAATGTTTCAAATAAAGAATTAACATAACCTTTGAGCGGATTTTTCTTGTACAATTAGGGAGCATGAAAATTTTCAAAGATTTTAATCGAAATTTTTGAAATACAGAAAAAAAAACTGTGCTAGTATAATCAAAGTATCTAGATAGACCGATTTATAATAACCAACTATTTTTTCAATTATAATTTAATATACTTCTCCTGCTCTTCTCCACACCTTGTAAATGTAAATTGTAAATATACGCCCCAGTTCTCAAATCAATTTTAAACTTAAGCCGCCCCTCGAATAAAACGGCTTCCATTGTCCCGTTGTGTGTCCCTAATCGAATTTTGGCGGGAAAACAGCTTTTTATTGTTGAATTCCGAACTAGTACCTACAACTCGACTACTTTGATGTACGAAAATGCAAATTTATTGAATGGCTTCGATTTTATGTAGATAGGTATGTAAAGTTATCATAATGTTATTGACAATAAAACCAATACCTACAAGTTAAAATTCTTCAAAAAGTTGATAATTTTATTCGAGATATCATTAATATAATTGTTTATGTAAATATTTTGCTATTAACAGTAATAAAAGCAATATATAAACAACTAAACCCATTGTTTTGTCAGAGCTTCTACTCAAAGCATAATGCTCATGAACAATTAAGACCCATTAACAATTCAATCTACTTGGATCATGAATAAAATTCTAACACCAAATTTGTGCGCTATCTCAGAATCTATAACAACCTATTAACGCCACCAAACTCGTAAAAATCACAGATTATTTCGTATTACTGGTTTATTATAGCGTGTTTATGGACTCGACCGTTAATTCGAGACCACCATCTCAAACGTAAAATAAGAAACCACAAGATAAGGATCTAAGAACATAAAAGATATGGGAACTCTTTGTGGTGCCGGTAGCCGCGTGCACTTACGCCCATATACAGCAGAGTCGTACAACGAGCGGGTCACGCACACTGACGAGTGCGCGGCACACATGGAAGGGTGTAGCACGCACACGTGGCCCGGCGACTTGTGATTGGCGGATAGCAAGGCGACGACCACGCCCTCTTTTATCGACGTTGCGCAAAGAGCGTGCGTGCGAAACAAGGTTGTATATGTAAAAATGAGTGTATAGGTTGTATTGGGACGAGAGCGGTTTTTAAAATGTCATTTCCAGCGGGCCTTCTGATGTCGGCGGGAATATCGAATTGTTTTCGAACAATAGTTTGATTGTGAGGGCTGATGGAGTTTTATAGAATCTTTGCGCACTGTTTGGAGTGTGCCTTCTGAATGGACCTCTTGTTTGATAAGATTGACCAACTCATTGATGCTTATGTAGAAAGTTTCTTGAACAAGAGAACACGACCTTTTCTGCGCTGCGGGCACAACCGCATAAAAATCTATTTCAAGGACGCTACTTTTTTATGTTTTAACAAGATTTGTATGGGCGACTCTAGATTTTTTTAAATTTTATTAAAATATTTAGAAAGCCTAGAGTGGGATCATCAATTATTGATGATCCCACTCTATCTCCATCAATTATTGATGTAAGATGTTGTCTACGACTTGTTATTTTATTTCTTGTGTGTGGATGATGGCTCAAGAATACATTAAAATAACTATTTTGTACTTCATACAAAATGTTATTTATTTTAAAGTAAAAATCTATAAGGAAAAACATAACCACAGAATAATGTACTGTCAGTAGGTGCGTGTGTGTTACAGCAAAAATATTGCCATTCAGCGTAGGTATAATGTAGATAAAATAATTGTTATTGTCATCTTTTAAGTTAGTTTGTTTGATGTGTTTATGAATAAGGAGGTATTACATAGGTACCTACCACTATATACAAACATGATATCAAAAATCTTTAACCTCTTTATACCATGAAATAATTCAACTCCAAACCTAGAAAACCCATTAGTCATTGCCTGCGAACGAAACAGCGTTGAAAGGCCAACTCATGCCATGGTGCATTTAATTGTATATCTGGTTACCCTCTTATACCTGGGGAGTCACGGTCACGATTCAGAAGTCGAGCGTACTTCTTTTGTGCTTATGCTATGTAAAAAATATGTAGTAAATAGTGTAGCGTAGAGCAGTAGGAAGAAAGATGGCCTCACGGCTTAGTAGCTGTGGTTTCTGTGTAGGTTGGATTCCTATCAAGGAAAGCGATATGTGTGATGAAGCTAAAATAAACGTTTTTGTAAGGCTCTAGAATACCTATCTTAATCTTAATCTAAAAACTGTACAACTTTTAAAGTTTTTATAGAAACTTCTGCTACCTTTTTTTTAATATAGATAGCTAAACATTTGGCTGCCATCACAACCTGGTGGAAAGTGAGGATGTAGCCTAAGTTGTAGCATGCTTAGCTAATAGTCCAACTCCTAACTCTTGTCTTAAAAAATCCAAAATTAAAACACCTTACCTATATGAACAGAAATGTTAAACAGACACTACTTTCCTAAAACCTTTTAATACAAAGCCTTTTTCCGGGACCCCCTTCCTGGAAATAGGCTTTGTTTGAAAAGTTTTTAAAAGGGGGGGGCATAAAATCAGAAGATGAGAGACCCAAATAGAGGTGAACTCAGGTAACTCTAGTCTAAGGCAGTTTTAAAAAATCATTCGAGGTAAATAGTTTTTTTTAAACTCCCTAACTATACAAACTTTATAAAAATAAAATCAATCTATTGAATAACTCTCAAAAATACTCTAGTAGTCAAACACCAGCAATTAAGAACGATACTTAAAATAAATTACAAAAAAAACTATAAGTTACAGGTCAACAGTAACGACCCACCAAACATAATGCCGGCCATAAGTCCTGACCATAAAGTCTACGTACAAACAGAAGAAATGCAATTAATAACGGCTGCAGCATTCGAAAAAGCAATATGTCAGCGTCTACGGTCGCCATTAGCGCCGCCATATTTGATCTAACACAATAGGATGCGCGTACGCAAGCAGGGCGCGACGCTCTAGCTAATTAGGCCCGATGTTCACTAAAGCACTACTGAAAAGAACAAAAATAGATCGATAGAAAAAACTCTATTGCACTAAAACAAAAATTGCATCATAAATAGGTTGGCAAACATAATGCTAGAGAGCATTCTCTTCCAGGTAACCTTTGTGTAATTTGGGCATTCTTAACAGGTAGTGGACAAAAAAGCACAAAAAAATGGCCCTCAATAACAAACAAAACAACAGACAACCAAACACATTAAACTTACACCTACCCTCAATTAATTTAGATTTAGAAATCACTTTGCGCACATATGACAACGATATTTTACAGCGTTTCGCCATCTGCTAATGCATACGTTTATATTTTTTCGAGCGTGCTTCAGTGGGCAGTAGGCTTTAGCTATCCATCTGATAGCTGTGAAAAATTGGTGGTAAATTATTTTTTATTCGAAGTGAATTCTTTGACCCCGTAACGAGCGTGATTTGTATTGTAGAGCGTGATTTGTATTGTAGAAAATATTATTGAATTCTACAGTTTGTTTATTGTCGCCTTTACTAACGACCGCCCACAGTTTTAATGCTGTTTGAAATCGAATTGAAAAACATGATAATGCGGAACATTGATTTCGCGAGGTCAGGCGCCTTCTGTGAATTTGTAGTATTTGGTTATGGGCCCAGGTATGGTTTTTTTCATTTGTTTATACAAAACCTGCGACCTAAACATCTGTTTAACTTAGTAAAAACCATTTGTAGGCCTAACATAAGCTCTGTCTGGCTCTGTCTCTGACTCTAGTTTAGAATCAAGAATAAAGTGTTTGTGACGTTCCGACGTAGGATTTATTTAGACAGCACTCACACAAACCCAAAACCAGTGCCAGCGACAGAGCTAGACAGACTTGTGGTAGGTCTACTGTTTTATTACATGTACACTTTCAAAATATTTTTCAGTTTTTATCAGTTTTAATCTTGTCCTTTAGTAACAAGCACTAAAGAACAAGATTTAAACTAAGATTAAATAGGAAAATGCCACCCACGGGCACCACAGGCAAGTTCTTATTGATATAATGAAGTGTGCACAGTGTAAAATATATCTTAAGAAACAATACGACATTACATTTTATGGTGCATATTACCATCAAGCTGTACTCATATTCCCACTTTACAACTTAGAGTTTCAATAACTTTTAATCTCAGCCCTGCTTATTACTTTCCGGCTAGAAAGTAATCTTTTTCATACATTTGCCACTTTGTAGAAATGTGTGAAAAGTGCCGATGTTACTAAGAGATGGTACAGTCAATATCAAAAATATATTGGCAACGTCTATTATAAGATCTCTATATTTATATATTTTTTTGGATTGGTGAAAGAAATGGCTCTTTCAGTTTATAAAAAGTTGTGGTTCAAAGCGGATCTTCAAATAAAGTTCAAAATTTGAATCTAAAATGAAACCTCACTGTTTATGAAATATCCAAACTTTATAGAACAAATGCCAATCTCAATCAATGCCATCAATTTGAGGCTGACTGTACACTCAAATAAATGAATATTTTCGACATTCCTTTCAACACGATATCATAGCTCGAAGAACCTACAACCGTTGGGGAATAAAGGTTCTCGAATGGCGACTACGAACCGGAAGACGAAACATAGGGTGCCCAGTGCCCACACTGCCCACCCACCAGATGGACTGACGACAATGTTAAAATCGCGGGTAAAACTCATTGAACCCATGACCTTAGGATTGGAAGGCGGGGTCGCTACCACTAGACCACCAGTGCTCCTTTAAGTTCGCTTATTCCTTGCAGATAACTGGCGTCAGATAACCAGTGATCTGTTTTTTTCTTCAGAAATAACTGCTAATTATTTTTATTTTTTTTGCAGGTAACCGACAACTGAAATAGCTATCTGTATTTTCTCCTGACTGTACGAGAGAGTGTCATAAACCATGCTTATGACCATGCAAGTGGCGTCTCATAGTGCTAAACGTGTTTTAGCACTCGTTTAACAAAGCTGAAATATGACCAAGAGGTTATGGGCCCAGTAATTCCCTTTTTTGCCAGGAACATAATCTTACTGTTTCCGTGTTTTCGAGTTTTAACAGTTTGTGATAGTCTAGACTTGGGTTATCAACACTGGGGTGTCAAAATCTATAAAGCTCTCTCTAAAATCGATATCTCTATACATAAATAAATGTTATGGACAATCCACACAACACTTTCTAGCTCTAAACTAAGCAGAGCTTGCACGATGAGATAAAAATCGTTGCCTCAATCTGCAAGGAATAAGTGAAATATTTACGCACTCTATGTGTACCCGATATTTAGAAAAAAAAGCTGTTTGAACAAAAGACAACAGATATTATTAAACGTACTAACGACATAAAGACTAGTGGACATGGCGTTTCTCGATCAGACTTCGGAACCAACCTAAGCGAGTCTTCGACAAATCATGCTTACAAGTACATATCAATAAATTGTGTGGTTTTGAAAACAACTTCATTCTTGGCGAAAAGAGTAAGAAGAGTCGTTTTCTGTCATTTTGGGAAGTCGTATAACTTTATCATTTTGTTTTTCTGGTTTTATTTTGAGTTCTGTTGTGTAATTACGACGGTATTTTAACCAAGATTACTTGAGGTCTTAGCACAAAATGTGAGCAGTTGGAATGATGTAATATGCTGATTTGAACGAAAAATTTTCCGATGGTTTTCAAGAAATTCGCCTATATTTTCTTCCAAAAGCCAATGACAGCCGACTTGTCTATTGACTCACTTGACTAAAAACTATTTTTAACCGACTTCCAATCAAAAAGGAGGAGGTTCTCAATTCGGTTGTATTTTTTTTTTTTTGTTTAATGTTTGTTACCGCATTACTTCGTCATTTGTGAGCCGATTTGAAAAAATATTTTTTTATCTTAAAGGTACTGCTTCCAGATTGGTCCCATTTTAATTTAATTAAAATCGGTGTTGCCATTTTTTTTTTTAAATTTTTAATGTTTGTAACTGCATGCCTCCGTCATTTATGAACCGATTTACAAAATTATTTTTTTATTTGGAAGGTTATTCTTATGTCCAGATTGTCCCAAACAAATTTCATTAAAATCGGTTTATCCGTTTGGCAATGAAGTCGGTTTCTCAAGTTTTTTAAACTTATAATTATTGTTTTAGTTTACTTGACATTGGCAAAATTTACCGCATGGACACATGCCATTAATTAAGAAGAAGAAGCCTTTCAATTGTTTGCATCTGCAGTATATCCAGATTCCCACCGCACTTTGCGGTACATAGCTGCATTTCATGGAAACCTAACGAAAATTAATCCAATTTTCCCAGTTGCGAAACGAAAGTCCTAGATATCGGTTCCACTTCGGTTCGCGTAGAACCGAAAGCTCATTTCTGTGAGGTGAACGTGACCGCAGATCGTGACCCTGCGAGATTGCGCCCAGCCTGCGTGCGGTGGCTTTATTTATTTCTACATCTGGACGGGTAATCGGCGTATGCGCATCGCGTTTTACAAAACAATGGTGGAATCGACCTTCGGTTTTATTAACATGTTTTTTTGTACTTGACTTTTGACAGTAATATTTTCTTTTTGACATAAGTAATCAAAAATATATATTTTGTAACGAAATACATAAAAAGTTTGAATATCAATAAATAAATAAATAAAATGAATAAATATTATAGACAATCCACACAATAGCTGATGATGATTATTAGCTGTATTTTAATAACCGTTGGTCTATACGCATTTATCGTTCATACGATATCCATATCGACCAACTTAACTGACCTAAGAATTACTCTACTACCTAGAGTCCTAGACTGAGTACCAAACTAATAGGTACAAACCCTCCAAACAGTTCCAATAAACTTTACTTTTAGTACATGGGTATTTAATGCAGCGCGTAAAGTAAACTTAAAATAAATCAAGTGAGGAAAGAAGTAAAAAGAATGATCCTTCCAAACATCAATTTTATAAACCATACTTGACAAATTGTCATATAACGACGCACGTGACACTAATGACGTTTGAGCATACGAAATCGCACAATGAGACGATGTAAGAAAGATCGGCGCGCGCGCATACCTTGGCATAATGTTGGCACACGGCATGCGCTGTGACCAATCGCTTGACGGCCGCCTTTACAACTTTATCGCATAAAACATCTGATTCTGTATTGTTTATTGCCTTATTTTTGCATTTTTCAGATAGAATACGAATAAATCTTGTTTTTTACACCACTAGCTTACAGAACAAGTGTGATGTTAATTGGTAAACATCGTCAATAGACATGGTGGTAGTACCTACTTTCCCAGACGAGCGCTTCACAAAGAGCTCTACTACTACTAAAAAGTTAGCTACCAGCAAACTGAAACCAGTACCACCAGTCGAATTCTACAGAAAATTCGACACGATAAGAAGAAGAAGTACAATTTTTGATTTAGTTTATGTAGATTGAATCAACGTACTAGATTTAGTACCGTACTACGCCGTTATAAATTCTTACTGATAGGAAGGGGAGTAGGTATCAAGCTACCAAACAAAACTCTTCACCAGTAAAAAAGCTAGAGATGATTACCTAAGTAAGCAGGTTCAATAAACGCATAAGAAGCACATAAAGCATCTACTGAACAGTAGACTCACGACACAAAACCATTCACTGTTTGAATGCGCTATAATTAAAAGGGCTGAGCCAAACACGATCAATCTCAACTTCATCTCCCCACATAAAGTCAAAATAATAGATGGCCTCTCTAATGTCGCTTTTTTCTCAACAACCGGCCGACGTACAAGACGGAATTGACAGGTCATCAACGAAGGCGCAGGCGCAGTGACGAGGCTCTTTCACTTGGCCGATAACAAAAGAAGTGAAGTAGGCACAGCGTCGGACAAACATGTACCTTAATCAGTAGCTATAAAAGGCGATATCGCCGTGGATTGAACACGCTTATAAGACCTTTGTTATCAAGAAGCGCCTCCCGTTCGGTTCTTTTTTCAAAAGATAATCTTCAGCGGCCGAGGCGTGAAGGCCGAGCGCCACACAACATGGCGTCGACAGGTTTCTTCCCGCTTTTTTACTTCTTTGTTCCTTCTCATCATTGTCTATGGATGTTTCTTCCCGCCGTTCGATTTTTAAACTTTTTGTTTTAATTTCGCATTAATAACTCCGCGGCATTTGTGTTGTTTTTATATTAACATACAAACAAAAAGTATTGACAGCGAGGAGGTTGTCTATCGACATCTAGAGCAAGGTTCAAATAATGGAGAGGTTTTGGTAACTATTAATCTGTTCCTGGAACGTTGTTTCAAGCATAAAATGAACTCCATCAAGGCATAGCAAAAGATTTAGCATTCACAGCCATAACTTTGACGTTTCACAGAAGCGAATGATTTAGTGGCCGTAAAATTTTGAAAACAATAAAATGGAACAGGTCTGCCGGTAGCCTGAGAACGTCTGTACCATTTTTAAATTACCTTTTTGATATTCTCTCCACTTTTCCGAATAAAATTTCAACCTAAACTGATGTTCTGTTTACTCGAATAGCGCATCTCAAATCTGTTGACCTCAATGAAGACTTTCTTTGCGGAAACTATACGCTCTGCTGACATTCGTCAGTTGACCAGAACTATAAAAACACGAAATAGCCATAAAGAACTAGCATTTCGATGGTCCATTTGAAATAGCCTTACTTCACCGTTGACTTACATTACCTACCGGCTACTGAAAAACAAAGCCAGTTTTAGACTTTTGACCTTTTTGTCGCGAGTTTGAGTTCATATTGCATCGTTTTCTGTTTACATAAGACTTTTACAATCCTTTGATGCCAATTAAAAGTAACGACGGCGGGTTACGCAATTATGAATTCTGTTTCTGAGATGTAGAGTCGGCTGTTGTTTGGGAGGGAGTGAGGAAGCAGAGTGAAATGAGGCGTCTCGGGTTCGATTCCCGATTCAGGCTATTAAAGTGTTAAGGTTAACTTGAGTAACGCTATGGTTGGGCGGTGAGCATATGTTTGTATGAATGGCCTGTTTTGACTGAACAGCGTTGGATTGAGTGTCGGGTGTCATTCACGATTGTATGAATTCCAGGAATTTAGAATTTAATCGGCTACTTGTGAGTTCACTGACTGCGGTGTGACTTATTCATTTTCTATTGCAGTATCACCAACTTTATCAGTTTGACCAAAGATGATGTCATTTCATTTCGCTTCGCTAATGATGTCATTTAATTTCGCTTTGCTGACAGTTCATTTATTTCCCAATTTTCCGATAGATGGCGTCCGCCCTCTTGCGTGAACAGATAAGTTAGTGGGTAAATAGTCTCCAAAAAATATTATGTTGACAGTTTTCTTTAAACTGTTTAAAACACGTTTTTTCTGGCAAGAAAAAATATGATAAGTAGGTACATTTATTCTCAAGCTCGTTAAAACGTAAACAAGTTCTAAATATCCCACTTAAACGAAACAAACAATAATGTTCGAACCATAGACATTTTTTTATCGATAAATAACTTTTTTGTTTGTGGCCAAGGTTTTTAACGCGAGTGACATAGGGGGTCCAATTAAAGGATCTCTCCTGGGGTCTTTCGGCCAGTATCGGTATTAATGAACTGTTTTTTTTTTATTTAAGTACCGCGTTTCTTGTGATGTTGAGGTAAAAGTTTTGGAAATTATGAACTTTTGACCAGCTCGATTTATTATAATTTTAAGCATAATCGTTTTTACAACTTTAAATAAGTAAGTTAGACTTAATTAAAACCTTAACACCGTAGGGATAGTTACCTACGTGAATTCTTTAACATTAGTAATTTCGTGGGTATATTTTTACCTCTTAAGTTCTCATTCTCACTGCATAATTCATAATTATTTTAATTACACCTTGCTAATATTCCACTGTTCACAGTTACTTTTTTTTCTACTTACCATTTCAAAATCCAAAATTAGGTACCTAAGTATATAGTTTTTTTAAACACGACGAGTTGACGACACGATGCATTTAGAGTAAAAAAAGTTTTAAAAAAGTGCAAAAACTTCGGTAACTCCCATTTGCTCTATGGGATTGTGACGTCAAAACTTTTTTCACCTTTTAGTCTATGGTAGAACAAAAATACATTTTATTTCAAGACCAAGTAGCTTTTTGCGATGCAAGATTTTACACACGACGAACGCAAATCAGTAAAATATATAGGCATAGAGACTAGAGGGTGAGGGTATTGCGACTTGCCGAGGGTAGATAAGGAAATAATATTTCGTCTCCCCCTCAGCGTCTGACGTCTTATTCTTAAAGGCCTGCGCACACCTAGGTCGCTGGCGATGGCGATCAGTGAAACGCTGTCAAATATCACTGTCAAATTTGACAGCGTTTCACTGATCGCCATCGCCAGCGACCTAGGTGTGCGCAGGCCTTAAGACGAGGCAGACGCCACCAGTCTTTATATTACACAAGTCACAATAGATCTATGTATGTGACTTTGAATTTGGCTTTCGCGTCGTTCTATCTCGCTCTTGCTACTCGTAGTTGTATATGTGCAAACGGGACGCACATTCGGTGAGCTTCGATGCTCTATCCATTTTATCATGCTTGGAGCATAGATTCGTAATGCTGGAAGCCAAAAAAATATACAAACAATTAATTTAGCTTAATAGAATGACATGTCAACCACTTCAAAGATTTGATTTTCAATAGTTCCTAAAAACACTACACATCAGTACACTGAGTGTCAGAATTGTGGGACTAATACCTACCCTACTAAACACTATATCTTAGTAGAAGAAAAGGTACCTCCTTTACATTATATTAAGTAAATACTAAGTTAAGTTACATAATAATATAGCAAGTAAATAGTAAGTTAGGTAATGTATTTATTCTGTCAAAACAGTGTTTCGCCAACACAAGACAGTTCTGGACTTGAGCTTAGCTGAAATTAAGTTTTAATTAATAATTATGGCAGAAATTAGCAGAAATTAGATACAAGGCAACAAATTCAAATTGATATTTCAATCAATTTCGAATTTAGAATGAAAAGGAACGTTACGCAATTTGAATTTCGAACCCCAATTTAAATAACGAAGGTCGATTTCGAATTTCAAAGGTTGTGTTACTGGGACAAAACAATGTTTGCCAAAACCGTTTCGTAGATATAGCCCATGCGAATAAAGAAACAAATCAGTAACACTCATTACCTCTCACTCATGCACTGTTGTTGACATTATCTTTCACTCGTGAGAAGTATACCTATACTTCTTTACAGATTTCCAAATCATATTTTTGAGCTACCAAAAAGGATTTAGTCTGTGACCTTATTAGATGATTTTGAGTAGAAGTTCGTTTATAAAAAAGCTGCAGTAAAGTTTATTGAACCTCAAGGGCTTGAACCAGTGCAAGCCTTACACACTATTAGGTATTCTACGTCCCAACACTGGCCACCTGTCAATTTCACGCCATTTAACAACGCACAATACTTGCGCATTTGTGCAGAATGAAAATAATTTAAATAAAGAACGCTTTATTGATAATAAAACCTCCTTGTGTATGAAAGTGAATTTAAAGAGTGATCTTTCCAGACAACAGTAGTAAATATTGCTTACCTCTGAAATTCATATCTTTTGCAAACATTTTTTTTAAATTAGCTTCATTTATCTATAGGTTATCTACTCCACGTTTTCAACGGTAATTTTAAATTTTTACCGACACTAAAAAAGTATGCCGACAGGAAACATTACTTCTCGAGGCTAGACAACAATTATCCCATACGACCACCGCATTTTGACAACTAATAATTACTAAATAAGCCCCAAATCGGGCAAATTACGCTAAACGCCGAACTTAACCCTCGACCGTCACAATTACGGTTAATAAATAATAATTTTAATAATAAACGTGGTAAAAAAACCGCCAGTTATTCTTGGTCTCCCAACAGCTAACAACCGACCCAAATAGGGGTCTAGATAGAATGGGTTTGTAAGTTTCGATGTTAGGAAAGTGTGCACGTCCTATAATAGAGGCGAACAGAGAGACTAGTGATTACAACGATTATGTCGATAAGTTGTACCGACACTGCTATTTGGTTAGTCGGTCGATTATCGATAATTTGCCTTCGGGGTACGCTGACGATCGACCGATTAGTTTTTTGCCGTCGATCAACTCAATATGATCGTTTACCGTTCACTCGGTCTAGCCTTTTGGTAGACGATCTAATCGCCGAATAGTTTTTCTATAATCAAATTCGGCTAAATGGGAATCTGTGCGATTATGATTCGCATTTAATTGTTCCTACTGAACAATTATAGTAGAAACAGAAAAACCTAAAAAAAAGAGCTTTTTGTGTGTGGGGAAGTAATATGTAACCACCATGCTGTGTCGGTGAAATTCCTGGCATAAGAGGCTGAAGGTATGCCTCTAGTTTATGAACGCAGGGCAGTGCATCGTAGAGCACGTTTCTGACATGCGTGACCTACGAGGCAATGCTTTGTTATAGGCGATAGTTACCACTTAAAATTAGGTGGGCAATATGCTTATTCCATCAGTTGTATAAATTTATGAAAATAGCAAAAAATACAGCTCGTTGTGACAAATAATTACATAGACGGACAGTACAGGCTTAGTAGACAATAAGGTAAAAAACTTATAGTTGTATAACCTTAGAAACTAAATAGGTTTATTAAGTAAAAGTATTTATGTAAATATAAGATGCAAAAACTTTATTATTGTGAGCAGTAGGTACATAAATGCCTCGTCTACAAATAGAGAGTGAAGTTTTGAACTAAAATTCGGCTCAATGCTTGGGGAAGCTGAAAGTTGTTGCAAACTTCTCATCTAGTGTCAAAGTCTAGTCTAGTGATTTCAGTAAGGGAAGACACAAAACAAACATAAAATAGATGAACTGAACTGTTAACACACAACTGAACCCGCGACCTTCCCCTTGGCATGGGGCTGTGCTGACCGCTGCGCCATCGGATCCCAATCACACTTGACGAATAACTTTTAGGGACATTTTTTTTGGGACATTAAAAAAGCTTTGTGATTTCTAACTGGCCTTTGCATCTATTGTATAGATTATCTATATAGCGTCAGGGGCAAGGCTTTTACTCATGCTTCTACTTGCGGGACGCTATAGTGCCTCTGGGACAGGACTTTAGATGAAATAGGCTTGCCCAGCACCTATACCATCCTGACAGCTTAGTCGGCCTAACCCACAGGAAAGACATAGTCAATACGTGCGGAGCTACCTCAGTCGCGGGTTTCCTCACGATGTTTTCCTTCACCGTTGACAGCACTAGCAACAACGGTACAAGTTTAGTAAACACTATAAAATCACAATAAAATCTAGAATTTCATTTTTATTTTCGGCAATATGAAACGAGACCGAAATTCGGCCACAACGCGGCCCTGGCACTAACAACAACGCATCCACATTTTTACTACCAATAATTCTATTCCACGAGTCTGTATAAAATAGAAACTCTTGCGAGCTTTCAAAAAGGCTACATTAAAACATCATAAAATCAAAACATAAAGTTTACAGCGGCCGGTTTACGAGCATGCTACCTATCGATCGTTTTAACGATAAATAAAAATTAATGGGAGAAGTGCATCAGTGGCTGTATAGGTGAGATAATAACTAGTCAGTACGAGGAATCGAGAAGAAATCCTGGCTATTACTATAGAATGATTCGATACCTTTCGATGCCTTTCGATTCGCTCAAGTGTCACTGATGAGAACTTCATACTTTCACGCGCAGAGTTCGATTTTCAAAAGTTTGTAAAAGGAACATAATCCTGAAGATCGGGCGCTTTCGGATTTCTGTATTTTTCTATGTCACTGAGGAAGAATTAAGTTGATGGTATTCTCTAGAAAACTGTCAAGCTGAAGCTATAAATATTAGCATCTTATAAGATAAGTTTTTTAAATAATCTAGTTCTAGTTATGAGGCATCATCTTCATCAGCCTGAAGAAGTCTACTGCTGGAAATAGGCCTCCCCATTACCATATACACATTTCCAGAAAGAACGATTCTGAGCCCTTTCTAGCCATTAACTTCCCGAGATCTTAACAATGTCATCGGTCCATCAAGTGGCGCCCTACGTTTCGTCCTCCACAGCTACGGTTCCTGGTCGCCATTAGTAGTAGTAGTAGTAGTTAGTAAGGGATCAGTAACTTAAAATAATTGTTTGCAAAGTGTTTCAAATTTATCTAAAACTTACTAAATATATTTTTTTTCCTCTAATATTATGATAGTCATAATTACTTTTCTTAAAATAATTTGAAGCCTACGGCACGGACGTTCCAAAAAAGCTATTTAAATTTTATGGAAATCATTTTATCTAGGTAATAACGAAAAAAAACATTGTTGGTACTCGATCGAATGCAGGATCAGGCAAGAGTAATGGCCACGTCACCCCACCGCACAGGGAGGAAGGGGAAGTGGAATGGGAATCTATCGGATCCTCCATTCCACTGTTCGTGACTCTACACACCTATAGATATAGCAAGTCTCTATCGCGTGGAAACAAGAGTCAAATTGCAGTGACAACTTGTTGGTTTGAGTCTTGTGTACTTTTGCGAGTTGACGTTCGTGTTGTTTGAATTTTGTGAAATACCTACTCGGGTTTCTTTGTAGAAGTTGTTTTTTTTTCCAGACATTTCAAAGATAATAAGCAAGCTAACTTACTTTAAAAACATGCAACTTCTCTGCAATTCCACGTTAGAATAAAAAATAAGCTTTACAACAATAGTTTTCATTGTAAAAATCAAAATGAAAAACAAATGTTAAAAAACCAATACCTAGGCAACTTTTTTATAAATTTTACTAAAAAAAAAACCATTTGAATATTCGCAAAACCCCTTCAAAATAAAATTAAATAAACTTTGTTCTTGCAAAAAGTACCAGGCTCCCATAACGCGAGGGCGATAGAGCGTGCCCATTTCAAACAACAACAGATCGCTTCTATATTTATCCGGCTTCGGCTGCAGAGCAAACAGCCCGAAGCGGGAGGGGTGCTACCCTAGAGAAAAGCTACGTAAGCAGTTATGGTATCAATGTTGCGTTAATGCTGATTTGATTTTTTTGATAAATTAGAAGGCAGACTTGATGGGGATATTAATGTGATTTATGAAATACCACATAACAAAAATACCCTGAATGTTATTTATTTAATACGAACTTATTACCTAGGTAATTGTATTCAATTCAAAACATCTTTTGACTTTCAAAATATTCTTATGCACATTTTATTTAGATTTTATATCCAATATTATTATGAGAATGTGAGAATGAAAATGAGAATTTGATGTTTTAAGGTAGTTATGGTCAGATCTAGGCGATATGCTGCGATATTTAGGATATTTATCGCTGTCAAATATCGCACCTCCAGATCAGACTAGATGTGACTGTACCTTTACACACTCGTCGAATGTCTATATATTAATATACCCACTGAAACATGACGCTGGCAGCGAAGAAAAACCACGAGTTCGATTTTTAAAAAAACTGGCAGCACTGGCAGCATAAAATAAGAAAAAAGCTCCATTCATCGTTTTGCAGTCAACCCCGCGCGTGTTCTTGATTGATAAGCGTTATCGCGCTGTGCACGCCTGGGGTCTAACCGACCCTGCACAAGACGGAAATAGAATTGGGGATTTTATCAGTGACGTAATACTGAAAATATGAGGGGGAATTCTGCTGTGTATTCGCAAGCTTTTCACTCATTTCGCAAGCTTTTCAAACTCATAATAAATGATAGTATAAGTTTTACTTAGCTTTAAATATTCGAGTTCCCAAAGTGTAAACTGAATTGGAGATTTTCTGTTAATCTGTTCATTTTAAATCCACTAAAATTTTTATAATTTTTGAAATCGGATTAAAGTAAAAATGTATTAGAGAAAAACCTTCATAGTCTTAAAAAACTTTGCGTTCAATTCAAAAAGTTGTTTTAAACTGCCTACGTAAAACTTTTATGTATACCATAATGCTAGAAATTCGAAAAAAGCTGTTGTTAATATCACAATAGAAATTTTTTTCTTTCTTTTGCAATTTCGCATTAACCGTATCAATGACCGAGTAAGCGCCTTAACCCTCGCTCGTCGGGAGGGGCCTATGCGACCTAATCTCTATGGGGGCTCAGCTAGTGGAAACAATTCCTGTATCGTTTCTCTGGTTGAGTGGTTAGCATTGAGGATTTGCAGATGTAATCTGGTTTTCTCGATATTTTGAAAATTTTAACAGCTTATATTTTTACACTGTTCTTTTTTAAATTTTTAATATTAAACCATCGCGAATATTGTTCACAATTTTAAAAATGATTGTTTCTATACCTTCGAGTCTACTTAAATAAAAAAAACCAAATGCAATCGAAAGTGACAATAAAGCCATAAAAATTGAATCACTTTCGTTGGGCCGTTTGACGAATGACCCCATTCAAATGTTAAGCATCTTTTATGTTTTACAATCTCCTCTTAATATGATTTATTATAGAATTCGAGAAAGCGTTTTGGGACGTCAAGATTTTAAACCAGCAACGTCTGTGATCTTAAAAACAACATAAAAAATTTAACCAATGACAAAGATTTTTATGAACAACGGGATATTTACCATGATTTAATTTTGTGAGTTTTGTCTCTCAATATTTCGGCACCAATCACGGGTTGAAGTCAAAACTCATAAAATGAAATCATGGTAAATATCCCGTTACTCATAAAAATAGTGTTAAAAACCATGATAGTTTCAAAAGTTATATGTACTTACTAAAATGCCCTTTATAATAGAAATTTTTATTTGTCAAATCCTAAATAATAACCGATTTATTTATACATTTAAATTATTTACTGTACTCTCGGGAGCCGGTTTATTTACAGTATTATTCCACTCTAACAATGTCTAAACACAATTATACTGTGCAAACAGACGTTGCCGCGGGCGAGCACATGTTGTGGGCTCACGCAAGCTGACTCTAGTTGTGATGCTATGGGGAAAAGAACGGGTGAACACCGTTGGGATATCCTTGTTACACACTTGAAAAAATTGAACCTAAAATTCCCAAGGCTTGGCGATGCGTAAGATGACGAGATGACGAAGAACCTTCCTGTTGGCCTAGCCAAATGGTCGAATGTTTTTGTTTTTCATAGCACGTAAAAAAGGAACTTGTACGACATGACAGCTTTATCAGAAATATAATCGAAGGAAAAGTAGAAGGAAAGAGAGGAAGGGGAAGACCAAGGAAAAGCAACATGAGCCAAATAAAAGCGAAGATCGCCGTCATTTCGTAAGAGGTCAAGGAAATACCTGGAGAAAAATGCATATATTACGGTGGCAAGAGCATTGCTCTTAAATAATAAGAAGAAAGAAATTTTACAACAGAAGGGAGGTGCACTGAGGTTTGAAATTTGATAAATTGAATTTGATTGAAATTGCTTGAAATGTTTGTATGCAAAAAGCTTCAGATAAACGAAGTCGGTCGGGATTCTACTAGTAAGATCATAAAGTAAAAAAACTATGAAGTTATGCATGGTGCAGAATATAATTTAAATTTAAACAAAATGAACATTACGAAAAGCAGCAAATGCATATGGTAGGTACCATGGTAAACAAAACGAAAAGAGGTAAGTCTCGTATTAACCTCTTTCGAATCCAAAGCTTCAGTAGCAAACGGATTAAACAAATTCGACACATTAAATTAATCAACTTTTCAAAACCAGAAATACCGGCTGACAGAGACGTGACCTCGATCCACCCGAAACTAGAAACAAACCTTCTATTAAGGGTCTACAAATCAAAATATTGAAACAAAAAGGGTGTTTAGCTTGCGCACGATTCCGTCAGTTTTTCTATAGCTGTCAACAAAGGTCTATAAAAACAAGTAGTCTATGCCGCATAGAGTAGCGTAGTACGTGCTATGTATTCTGTGTAGTCGTAGCTAATGTGTAATGCGGTTGGCTTTTTGTCCGTCGCCTTTGGTTTTTTGACGATTTTTTCTCCGACACGGTTCGTATTGATCGAAAAATCCGATTTCAAAATGGGTGCTTCGAGAGTTTTATTGTTGACGATAAAAAATGTTTAAAGTCGAGAATGCAATCTCACATGTCACGTTCGATTTTGAAGGAGAGTTTTAGAAAATGTAATTATTCTGTGTCGATTGGACCTTCGTAATGGACAATAAAACAGCTCATTTATTTTTTATGTTAACACTATACAGCGTGCGACAGATCGGTTATGTTTGTTACGTCGATATTTGATTAGATAGCCCAATACTTTATTTGGGTCGTTGTTAATAGCAATCTGGTTGTTGCTTGCAATGTTTTGTTTCGATGACATTGACCTGTTGTAGCGTATGTAAATGCAGTTCAATTTAAAACCTTTCATCACGGTACAAATTACATTTCTGACAGTTCTAAACTAATTTACCAACTTCCACTGAACATTGTTTTCGCAGGAAAAAACAAATACTTAGATAT
This sequence comes from Thera britannica, assembly GCA_939531255.2. Classification (NCBI taxonomy): domain Eukaryota; kingdom Metazoa; phylum Arthropoda; class Insecta; order Lepidoptera; family Geometridae; genus Thera; species Thera britannica. Next base: position 6,033,261 of record OW618039.2, on the reverse strand, counting down.
CTGCGGTCAAAACGACCCAAAATTCTTTCCAAAGTCCCAAAAATATACACTAGTAAAGGGTTAATTTTTAAGATCCTGATTTATAGTTACGTTCTTAGTAAATCACGTACTATTTGGCACTAATCAATTATTAAGGTTTTAACTTAAGAATTTTAAGACAGCTAAACCTAAGCCGGCGGCGTTCTATATTGCTATTTTATGAGTGTGCAAATTACCTTCAAAACTGTTAACCCACTTTGCCATCAGAGAGAATCAGAATTGATCAGAACAATTAACCAGTCAGTAGATCAGACTTACAGCTGCCTGATCCAAACCCAAGACGGATATATGTCATGCAAACATTAACCCCTAATACAACTTATAAGTTTGAAGCAATTTCAAACTGTTCAGAGATGATTTTCAAGATTTACCTTGCCACTGTTGGTAAGGCGTGGCCGTGGTAATTTAACTGTCAGACAACGAATGTTACGCGTATTGTACAAAGGTGAAAAATTACGGACTTTTCACGTTTCTGTGAGATAGTCTACCGAAAGAGAGATCACCAAATCAAACTAAATCTACGTTGCTGCACTATTTAGTACTCTCGGTGTCACTGAATACCAGCGCTATAATAACCCTTGCGCTCTAATGGCAAATGCTGAGTGGAAGCCTTTTTTTCATCACTCATTTGCTTGCCATATTAATATTGCAAGCAAATGAGTGACGTTAATATTATAAAAATGTTGTGGTGCATGTCATGCTTATTCAGTAGCGGCACAGGTTACAAACCTGATGTTAATACAGTGATTACTAGAGGGTGCAACCTTAATAAATGAAATACAGAACCACGATTGATGAAACTTTTCTCTATAGATTTTTTTACATATCCTCTTCGATAAATATTTTCTATTTCTATATCAAAACTCACGGTTATGCGTCGGCGCTTTCCCAGCGAGATAATCCTCCTTGCATATAAACTTGTTATCATCCAGCACGTACAGTTCTTCTCCTGTTGACAGCTGCTTGCGACACACCAAGCAAGTGAAGCAATTGAGATGGAACACCTTCTCTCTTGCTTTGCGGACCAGGTCGGAAGGGGATATTCCGTGACCGCAGCCGCTGCATTTTGTGCCGTATCGTCTGGGGAATAAAGTTGATGTTATTAAACAGGAAATAGTCTGATCTATAGTCAAAGATGTCTATGGTAAACCAGCTCAACTGGAAGGTTATCGAAATCGCCCTTGAATGTCATTTTTATTTTATATCCGATCTTAAAGAAGGTTGTTATAAGTTTAAGGCTAAGTGTGATTGACTGTTTGTTTGCTGTCTGATGCCTCGTAGCTCCAAAACTAAGGCTTATACATATATTTGATTTTGTGGTTTTAGCCGTGTGTGGTAGAAATACATGGAGCCAATGTTCTAAGGATATTCATCCCCTCAGTAGAGGTTTTCTTTTTAAATCTTTTGTTACTGTTATTCTTCGTAAAACATTCAATTCAACTTGACAGCACTTAGGTATAAGCTTATTTCGATTTAGACCACGAAGGCTTTTTTTTGGTCAACGCAATATATTTAAAAATTGTTAATCTCCAAAAACTATGTCAATCGTAAAAAACATCTGTGATCTTTAAACTTTTAACCTAAAATATCCGTGATTACCAAATTGATAAAATTTAGTGCAATAAAATATATTGAAATATAGTCATCATAAATTCATAATCCAAATAACTAATCAACGTAATAGATCATAGTCAAAATGTCAAAATTGTAAGAAAATTAGTTGTAGCAATAGAGTTATAATCGACAAGCTATCGGACACCTAAGAGTGTTTCACTAAAATCAATGTTTTTGCATAAAAATGTGAATTATTTCTTTTTCGATAACTTACACAGTGACTAAAAGATTTCTCTTGTAAAAGCTATAAAACTAAAGGCTCGAACACACCTAGTTCGCTGGCGGTATATAGCGATCAGTGAAACGATGTCAAATATAGCTGTCAGATTTGAGATTTGACAGCGTTTCACTGATCGCTACCGCCAGCGAACTAGGTGTGCGCAGGCCTTAAAATGTTGTAAAGCATGAAAGATCTCATTCCGTTAGAACAAAAGCTCAAATAATCATAGCACTTCTTAATTTGAAATTCCTAAAATAAAACTGTTTTATTCAATCGTGGGTCAAATTATATGATCACGAATTTAATTGTCAGGTAAATTAATGCTGGACTAGGCATGTCGAACCTTCCTCCTTGGTCCTTGAGGCTGACCAAGGAGGTTAAAAACTGCAGCCACAATGTTATACTTATTATTAAAAAAAAGTAGGTACACACGCACGGTTACGTTTGACAGCCGGTCTCATAAAAATGATATGAAGTCGGACTGATTGTGCTTGAAGTTTGTTTAAATCATTATGAATATACCTACTAGCAGCCGCCCGAGTTTTCTCTAGCCCCGTTATTTTTTAGGGATAAAAAGTATCCTATATCAGTCTCCTGGTTCTAAGGTCTCACCAATTTCTAGCCAAATCTCCCGTCAAGCCACGCGTGATGGCGTGACCATGGGAAAATAGGGATTCATTTTTAAGGTATTAGAAAAATTCCGTACACCTAGCTTGTTTCGTCTCTGTGTTAACAAAATTCTGATGATTATTTGTGACCATAAAATGCTAATGAGTTTTGATTAATGACCTCAATGGCAACGAACGAACTCGTCGTGCCGATTTACAATAATTTACATGAGAACAGGTTATCGTTCAAGATGGGAGTGAGACGTGCATCTATTTTGGAATGTAAAAGTACGCGCATTTGACGCGACGCGACGATATGGGTTTTCTAAATTTAAAATGATGTTTTTTTTCATGTTTGTTTCATTAGATCACTTTTTTATTTAAAACTAGCGGCCGACCGCCGCTTCGCTCGCTTTTTTCCCGTTACGTTTTCGGAATAAAATGTGTCCAATTTTCAGCCAAATCGCCGTTCACGGCGAGTGATGGCGTGACCAATACATAGGATATAGGAAATAGGGATTCATTTATTTAAATAAATATATGATCCCAAGTAAAGCTAGTTTAGCGCAAAATAAGACTGTAACAAAATATAATCTCAATAAAATTAAATAATATAAGGGCTATAAGGGGTTATTTTAACCCTATACTTGCTCGATAAGAGGTATTTTTTTTAAAGTAGCACCACATTCTACTTACTTGTAGCCTATGTTTATTTCTTTATTCTGGTGTTATGTACCTATACCTACCTACGTGCCTATTCTGTTACGTGATTTAATTTTGATAAAGCACCTTGAGTATGTATTACGGTCAGAATAAAACTACCTAGATATTTTACGACTTCTAAGTAAGTAAGATTGACGAGATTGTAATAAAAATACGGTGTATTCGTAATAAAAAAGCTTTACCAAAATAAGCCACACGGCTAGCAAAACCAAGTTTATTATTGTTTTAAAGTCACACTGAATTATTACACGGATTTGCATAAACGATGGAGGCCGTATGAATAAAACATAGACCTCGAGCTGGCGAACTGCCAACTTGGTCTGACTTAACAATATTATAGAAAAAAAACTTTCGCGGACTTCCGGTGGAGAAAAAGGACATAGATTTGTAACCATGCGTCAACTTTTTTTTGTGAGAAGAAAGCGATAAAAGTTACCTCGCAGAACGGGGGTGCAATTCCAGCAACACAAATCACTCAAGCGATCGCTGAATCCGCGTTCCATTTTCAAATTTTTCAAACAAAATTGACAACTCACATCGATTTCAGCGATTGCTTGAGTGATTTGCGTTGCTAGAATTGTAACCCAGGGCAGTTTGCGTCCATCGTTCAGTGAGGTGATTGCGTATCTTTTGTTGCAATCAAAACCTAGATATATGATAGGATGGCGAATAGGAGCTTCGATTTGTTAAACTAGTACGGCAACATGTAGATAGTGTTTGAAAAATGATGGCAACAAGAAATGTGATTGCTGTTTCTTATTAATTTTTTTTTTTGCTAGTATCAAACTGTTAATTGCAACAAAATTACACAATCGCCCAGCTGATATGAAGGTGTTAAGATACATTTATATATAATTGCCTCAGCACCCATACCCTCAAATCAGAACACAGAGATGTGAGCAAAATTGATTTGCTACGCAGCAAAAGTAGGTGGAATGAAATAAGTAGAATGCCTGATGGTGGAAGGGAAATTTGAGGGTAAAAGAGCACCGATGAGATGGTCGGACCAAATCAAATCAACCATAGATGTCTCTCTCAACGAAACGAATGCGCCAGAAGAGCAGCGGTGCAAGAAATGTGGCGGTAAATGGTCAAGCGAGCTACTGTCTCATCTTGACGACCACAATCACTCTGTCAAGAGTGATACGACTAAAACGAAGAAATATAACTTTTTCAAAGCATAAACACAGTTCATGTCATGACTTCACATCGAAACTTCGCTAGTTCATGATATTTATCACAAAATGCCCAAGAAACTGTATGCTATAAAACATTTATAGCTTGTTTTTAAAACTTTACAAAAAACTGGATAATTTAGTACGAATAAGCAATATAACGAAATAGCTGTGGGGTGTCAAACAAAGGAAATGACATCACTTATGTTTAGGAAGTCGAAATGTCACTGAATGAAGTCATCAAATTCAAAAATAGAATTGAATTGACACAATAAATGCCGGGTTTTTCGAAGGGTTTTCGGGGTTCTGTAGTTACTATGTTATCTTCCACTCATATTGTATGACTTACGAGTGACTGAGGGAGTAGGTATACCAGTAAACAATGTTTGTTCCTATTCATCTCTGTAACATCTATATGGATTTGGATACAATTTGGAACAGGCTTTTTGGAGAGTTAATGTGCGAGTGCAGAGTGTGAAGTTGCTAGCTATGCCTAATGAAGAGCATACAAACACATATGGAATCCTTGAGAAATCGGGATGTCTGAAAGGAAACTTCAGTTTCTGATCAACACAAAGAATCGATTCGAATCGACATTCGACAAAGCATTTTTTTTTATTATTTTTGAATTCCAAAAGCCCAAATACCTAATGCATTCTACCACAGGAAGTAGTAAAGTGATCCTTTTCCGCCTCACCTTACCTGCAGTAAGTGTAAGGTTAGCGCCATATGATTTAGCAATTATTGGTGCGTGTGGTCGCGCTTTGTAGATATTTCTATCGTATCATTAGATGAAGTGTATAATTTTTGACCCTAGGAAGTTTTGACTAGTATGGCGCTGTAATTTTTTAGATGCATAAACGTTTGCACAGCTGCTAATATTTTTTGAATCAATAGTTGATTGGAGCCACTGCCGAAACTGAACAAAAAAGTTTGACAAACCTTCCTACTTATAGAAGTCGTTTTGGCTGAAAAGCTGGTTTCTCGTCTGGGAGCTTTTAGAACCATCAAGACAATTCGGGACCACTGCAGAAACAAAGCCACAGCCACATTCCTCGCTTGGGAGCTACTAGAATCCTATTGTCTATTGCTAGCATTCTAGAGACTCACCTAAAAAAGTCATTTCGGCAGAACAACTTGTTGTCTCTGCTATGGCACTTGTCAGAGACACCTCTGGAACCTTCTTGAGTGTTCCTATCATAAACTCACCTAAAGAAGTCGTTTCGGCAGAACAGCTTGTTGTCTCTGCTATAGCACTTGTCAGCGAGGCAGTCGGCACAGCGCACGCACGCCTCGTGCCACGCTCGCTCCAGCACATGCAAGAGGAACTTGTCGAGGATCGGCTTCTCGCAGCCTCTGCTGTAAAACTTGTCAGAGACACCTCTGGAAGCTTCTAGAATGTTCCTATCATAAACTCACCTAAAGAACTCGTTTCGGCAGAACAGCTTGTTGTCTTTCTGCAGAACTCGTCAGAGACACCTCTGGAGCCTTCTATAGAGTGTTTCTATCATAAACTCACCTAAAGAAGTCGTTTCGGCAGAACAGCTTGTTGTCTCTGCTATAGCACTTGTCAGCGAGCGGCGCGCGGCAGTCGGCACAGCGCACGCACGCCGCGTGCCACGCTCGCTCCAGCACATGCAAGAGGAACTTGTCGAGGATCGGCTTCTCGCAGCCGGCGCAAGCCATCGCGCCGCCTGCCTCGCCTCGTCCTGCAAACATGAAACCATTAACTCTCTTACTAATTTTAGTGTGAACAGGCTCTTTTGCCTCTATGATCCTTTCACCGTTGTTTTGAAATAACTAGTATCAATAACAAGCATTTATCTGGGTGTTTTTTAATGCAGACCCGTGTGTTGCGACGCCAACTCTCCCCTTGAGACAGATAGAGATAAAGATATACCTAATGCGTAGACCCACGTGATGAGTGATCACTTCCATACAAAATTATAGGACCGTTTACTTTAGTGTGCACGAGAGGAGCCTGTCTGAGGTCAAGGAAGGGCGCAGGCCTTAAAGCGATCGCTGAATTCGATGTGAGTTGTCAATTTCTGTTTGAACAATTTGAAAATGGAACGCGGATTCAGCAATCACTCAATCGAACCGTGTTGCCGGAATAGCGTTTGTTGTGACGCCGACTGTCTCTCTCTCATTTAGTAAGAGGCAAACAGAGACAGAGATACATTGCGTAGACTAACACAGCATGCACTGTGTGATCACTTCCATACAAAATGTATAAGACCGATAGGCTTCTGACGCGCCGCAACACACGGCTCGTCAACAGTCAAACTCTACCTTTTCAGCAGAGTTTGTTGAAGCTCATCGAGCATAGCCAATTCCTGATTGTTTATGCTCGGTGAACAACACTAAACTTGGCGGTAAGACTGCAGAATATTTTATAACGCAATGCTAGTTCAATAATATGTTTGTGATTGGTTGGAGGAATTATTTCCAGTCCATTTTATTCAAGGATTCCGCCATTTGTCACGCGCAGGCTGATCTTACGTGGACTCTAGATCTATATTGAGCATGGTCTGTTAGTAGACTATGAAACAAATACAGTCAGTACCATAAGTTAAAAGGATTTTTTTTGCAAATCTTCAAATATCATCTGTCCTGTGTCTTACTGTACGTTGCCAACTTTTAATCTAGCACTTCGGTATATACTAAAGTTTAAGTACCTACCTGTTTTAACGAAGAAGGTTTACAAAGAAACATCATCTGACGGGTTGATTAAATGCCTTCATTTTATGACGATACCTTGAAATCGAATTACTTGTGCACCTAAGTGTCTATTAAAAATGTGCAGGCAATGCCAATCTACTGCAAAATACTAAATGCTTATAACTTAACTGCAAGCAGCACCTATTCTGTTTTCAAAAGGTCTTTTCAGCCGCGCATTTCCTATAGTTAGTACCAACATGAAAACGCTGAATAGTATGTATCGTAAAGTTGGTAGCGCTGCGAACAGCACTGTATAATGAGATTTGGTTTTACGATCGATAAAGGCTATGTTGAATAAAGTTTTATTAGCATACATACGCGTCTATGTAGTTACCGACTGCCGAGTTACTCTACCAAGTGCCTGCTAGCATGCTACTGGGAAGAGAATTGTGCGATGGAACTCAGAATGGCCTTCAAGTTTATTAAATTCGTATTAATAAATAAATTACTCATTTTTGAAGATCTAAATCGTAAGCCACGTATTCATCATAAACATTTGTTTATAAACATGTTGCCGTGTTGCTGTCAACATGTGCGGATTGTTGCGAGCAGCACTCGCCTTTTTGCCGCTTAGTGTTTCCACTTTTAGGGATTTCGCCCTGTTTTAGGGCGAAACAACTCCTTTCAAGTAGCTTAGGGCTGTTTTTATTGCAGCAGGGATTCAGGGAATTTTAGGGCAAAAATATACTTGATGTTTTTATTTACTCCATGCTCTACGACTCTACGTATTAGGGGATTCCCCATATTAGTTTCGAATTATAATCCGACGAATGTTACCCGTCGGATAGTATTAGTAACCTATGTTGTAAAGGACATCATCTGATTAGTAACAAGATCTACTTGGTTAGCCAAAAATCTGTTTGTTTAGCTATAGCTACAAATGTTGACGGGCGTGGACGTGTTTGTAGATAGTGTTAAAATGATAAAATTATAGAGTTTATAGAATTATGTAGAATATATTAAGTGGTTGTAGGTTGTGTTTTAGTTGAATATTGTTGCTAACTACTGTGATGTTGAGCAAGAGTCTTGGTTCAAATGTTTACAATGAATACGTAGCTGAATATAAACATAAGCCAGTGGTCAACTCCGCGGTGACGGAGTTAGCCCACACTAAGGCTACGAACTACCCTCCGAAGCGCTACTGGAGCGCTCCGATGCAAATGACATCCTACTGGTGGTGGCTGCTTTCATAAGTAAATATGTATAAAATCCTAAATGGGACGGTTTAGTTCAGAACCAGTCTAGCTGTTCTTTGTCATTTTATTTTATGAAATATCTTAGCATAGTTAAAATTATAATAGTGCCGATCTCATTTATTTCGTCGAGGGCACCACTTTTATATACTTCACGAAACAAAAGATAGACAGACAGACAGCGCAACAAAACGAAATGTCGTCGTCAGTTTTGTGGGAATGCATGCACCTATTACGAGTATGTCATTTTAAAACAAAAGACCTCAACGCGCTTTTACAGACATTTTTTTTATGTAAGTAAAATACCATTATCTGTGGAACATGACATAAAACGTTGTTTTATTGCCAAATCTTTTTGCCTGAGAATTCATTCCTTGATCTTTCCTAAACAGTCAAAACTCTCACCTTTGGCTTAAAATATCTAAGCCTTTTTTTAAGCATCCGTTTTTTTATCGCGTCTTGAACATGTGACATTTATTGGTATAATTTATGAAGGTCGCGACGCCGGTTTTAAATATTCAAAATCAGAATGTCCGATTTGTCGCGCGCCATTTCTGTCGGTTCGTTCAAAAATCGTTCAGTAAAGGCAATTCACTGCGGTTATGGCCACGCAGCGGTGCGTGTGATTTTCGGTTTAAAATTTTACCGCTGTCACGCTGTTTAGCCTGTGGATTTTGACAATAATAATAAGATGACAATATTATCTGAGAACATTAAGCTTCGGAGAAATCCAAAAGGCGGCCTATTAAATCCGTGTGGTTGCAACAGTTACCGAACGGAACTTTCGTTTTTTTTTAACTTAAAACAGTTGTTTTTTTTATGTTATGTCTGCTATTCAAAAATTACCAAATAATTTATCAATGTAATCGCTTGACGAGCTCACTTAAAAAATACAGCGCTTAAATAAGTTGTTCGAAGTAAATTTTCAATCTAATTGTAAATTAAAGCATTGTGTGCAAACGAATGACATTCATCCAAGTTCATTGTTGAAAGTCACCCCAGTTACTTAAAAGCCTGTGTTTTTGGAATCATTCTTGCATTTAGGTTACCTAAATGACAATTTGACCATTTTTCTTTTAGTCATTTATTGGACAGTGAAACCGATAATTTAAACACTGACCACTTAATGACTGTTGAATCAATTTAAAGCACGAGAGCACTGGTGGTCTAGTGGTAGAGTGGCCTCACCTTCCGATCCTAAGGTCGTGGGTTTAGATCCAGTCGTGTACCAATGAGTGAGATTTTTCTGTCCAACAATGTATGTGCACTATGCAAGTACTCTCAAACGGTGAAGGAAAACATCGTGAGAAAACTGGCATGTCATCAAACTAAAAGTTTGACATTGTGTGCACGAAAGGAGCTTTCTTGGGGTGCATTTAAAATTCTATCACCACACTCAAGAGACAAGACAAGATAAATTTATAAACAAAGCTTTAAATTATTCTTTGTCACTTAAACATAGAGGAAATAATACCAAAATAACTTCGTACAAGTACCTGCCTACTTAAATACACAAATATTATTTTATGCGTTTGAAAAAACTTACCTAAATTTTTTAATTCCACTCCCGGCTCGAAATAATATTGTAATCCGGCTCGAAATATTCCAAACTGGCCTAATCTCATCTTTATCAAATACAAATCTGTTGCTAAGTAGGTATTAGTATTAGTTAATACCGTTTTTGGGTATACTGTAGAATTAGGTACGAATTAATAAGTTACCAAGAAGTAAGATTATTTAAATACCTACTGGTGGAACTTCCGCACAACACCAAAGAATTTGCGTTATAAGAACCAGTAGGCCTACCAAAAGTTCTGTCTGGCTCTGGTTCTGGTTTTGACTCTGTGTGAGTGCTGTCTTAATAAAGTCTACGTCTACGTCGAAACGTCACACACACAGTAAAATACACTGGTGAGCACTCACACAGACTCAAAACCAGAGCCAGAGACACAGTCAGACAGAGCTTTATAGATGGATGTTGTACTTTACACTTTTTTATAGTTTTTTATACAGCTAGCTGATGGAACATGCATATGGCCCACCTGATGTTAAGGCTGTTATGGCTCGACAAACTTCACCAAAAGTCGTGAAATTTTTGGAAATTTTCGTTGGAAATTTTGACGCGAGCCCCCGCGTCAAAATTAGATAGCATTTCTATTCTGTAAAGTTCAGCAGCTTTACTCTTTTACTACATATTCTAAGCAGGTGTATAACCAAAGAGGTTTATAATGAAACTTTTACCGCAAATTGTTCTTTTAATGAATGTTGGCCATACATTTGCGATCCAATTACACTTAAAACCACGGAACCAATGTTTTACATTGTTTTTTGTTTTTTTTTTCTGACTACCATTGTTTTTTTTTTCTTTTTGTATTTTTTTTTTAACAGGGACCCTGCTAGTTAATAAAAAAAGCAGTCAAGTGCGAGTCGGACTCGCCCATGAAGGGTTCCGTAGCAGTAAGTAATATAACACAGAGTTCTAGAAGTTCTAGTAGTTCGTCGAAAGGTAAATTGCAGTTTACGATTTATGACGTATAAAAAAAAAACTACTGACTAGATCTCGTTCAAACCAAATATCGTTGGAAGTTTCCATAGTACAACATATATTTTTTTAGCTTTATCAGTCACTTATTTTAAAAGTTAGAGGGGGGGGGGGACCAACTTTTTTCCACTCTGGAAGTGTCTCTCGCGCAAACTATTCAGTTTAGAAAAAAACAATATTAAAACCTCAGCATCATTTTTGAAGACCTATTCATAGATTAGATACCCCACACGTATGGGTTCGATGAAAAAAAAATTTTTGAGTTTCAGTTTCAAGTATGGGGACCCCCAAAATTTATAGTTTTTTTTCTATTTTTTTGTAAAAATCTTAATGCGGTTCACAGAATACATCTACTCGCCAAGTTTCATCAGTCTAGCTCTTACGGTTTCGGAGAAAAATGGCTGTGACATACGGACGGACAGACAGACAGACAGACATGACGAATCTTTAAGGGTTCCGTTTTTGCCATTTGGCTATGGAACCCTAAAAACGGTGATCTCTGGGAAAGCCAACAGAAGTGAAAACATGAACAATTCGACTGGCCCCTCAGCTCAGATGGTAGTAGCTCTGCCTTCTGCGCCGTAGGTCGTGGGTTCGATCCCCACCGAGAACAAATATTTGTGTGCTGAACACAGATGCTTGTTCTCTGTCTGTGTGTTATATTGTATTTTAGGTATGGATTTACAAAAAAAATGTATTGATGAGTACAAGCTCTGCTTAATTTGGGGCTAGATTGTGCTGTGTGCCACAATATTTGTTGTTATTAATTACCAAAAAAAAGTACAACTCGCCCTTGGCAGGTTTTTCCTCTTGGAAAAATACCAAACCTTACAAGTTCTCTGTCTAAGTAGGTAAGTAACAATGGTCAAAGCATTTGAAAAAGTTTAAAATTTTTGAGATTCAATGGTCTTTGATCCATAGAATTCCACAAAGCAATGAAATGAAGAATTAAATCAACAAAAGAAATAAAAAAATTAAGTTTTTACGGTTTCTTTTGTAATTCATTGTTTTGTTGCAACCTGGATTAAATTTTTTAATGAAAGGAGTTAAAATAATAATGGCACGTGCCAAAAAATACGCGTTTTAAAAAGAAAAGTTTAAAAAACAATCATTTATCCTGTTTATATAATGGAGAACACGTTTTTTAACAGTTTAATACTTGACAGCCCGTTATTTTGATCCTCTTGACTTAAACCAACCAGTGTGAGCCAACCTAACATAATTTTTAAGTGTGTACCTACTAACAACTATGGATCAAGTTATCTGAAATAAAATAATATTTAATTTTAATTTAATTTAATTTAAAGTTGTTTTCCTATGCTACTAAAGGCGGTACTTAGTCGCAAAACAAATCTATCCTCAATGATAACAGAATCTAGAATCTAGATTACAAAATATGACGAAGCCTTTAAAGGTCGTTATTTTGATCCTCTTGACTTAAAGTCAGTTTTATTTCCAAAAGCTACTAAAGGAGGTACTTAGTCGCAGAGCAAATATTTCGATCCTCAATGATAACAGAATCTAGAGAATCTAGGCTACAAGATACGACAAATCCTTTTATCTTATGGTATGGTCACATCAAGGCGATAATGTTGGCGATAAGCTGCAATGTTTGATAGTGTTGCTGCCGAATATCACAGCTTTTCGCCTTGATGTTGCCATATTTTTAGGCAGCTTATAACCATAATAATTCTCCCTCGACTTTCTCGACTGGCCGCTTAGCTCATTTGGCAGTAGCTCTGCCTTCTGCGCCGTAGCTCTTGGGTTCAATCCCCACCGAGAACAAATATTTGTTTGGTGAACGCAGATATTTTTTTTCTGTCTGGGTCTTATATTGTATTCTAAGTATACATTTATGAAAAAAAAATAATGTAATATGTAAAAAATATATGTATCAGCTATCTGGTTCTCATAGTACAAGCTCTGCTTAGTTTGGGGCCACATAGTGTTATGTGGATTGTCCATAATATTTATTTATAATTGTATTCTGTGACCTAAAAACTCTGTCAGTTGACTCATGTAAACATGGGGCGGATAAACGTGAAAACGCAAGCGACGGGTTCCGTCAGTAAATGCTGTGGATTTAAGGTTTAAACGTTTCAGACCTTATCTAATAAGTAATTGTTACCTATTAAAAAAAACACTAATACTTATAAATAAATAAATATTGTACACAATCCACACAACACTATCTAGCCCCAAACTAAGAAGAGCTTGTACTAGGAACCAGATAGCTGATATACTTAATGCATTATAATAATTTTTTTTGTCTATAAATGCTTAAAATACAATATAACAACCAGACAGAGAACAAACATCTGTGTTCATCACACAAATATTTGTTGTCGGTGGGGATCGAACCCACGACCTACGGCGCAGAAGGCAGAGTTACTACCAACTGAGCTGAGAGGCCAATCCTATACTTGTTATTAATATAAATACCTAAGTTTTTCCTTTTATGTTAGCACGCCAACGTAATTCTCATTTTCATTTTAGTAGTAGTAGAGCTCTTTGTGTGTGGCTCGTCCGGGCAAGTACTACCACCATGCCTATTTCTGCCCTGAAGCAGCATTGCTGTTTCGGTCTAAAGGGTGTGGGTGAAATTACTGACACGTGAGGATGAATATCTGTATGCCTCCAGTTGATAAACGCAGGGCAGTGCATCGTAGGGCACGTTCCTGACGCGAGTGACCTACGAGCCAATGCTTTGTTATTGGCGATGGTTGCCACTTAACATCACCTGATGCTTATTGTGTAATAAATAGCCAGCCTAATTCACATGAAAGGCATGATAAAAAAATTTTAAGCTGTCTAAGCCGCGGGTTTTCTCGTGATGTTTTTCTTCGCCGTTTGAAAGTGCCGTACCTAGGTACGCACATCATTTTTTTTTAATTGAAAAAACATATATTATTTATACTACTGAATACTTATATTATTTATGCCTGCGACCGTAAGATTGGAAGGCCGGCGATAGTGCTTTCAGTTTAGTGCTGCGTCCTCACTGTTGGTAAATTCGGGATTCGGCAAGAATATTATTTTTGCCGAATCCACTATACATTGACAGATGACGTATGATTATGTAATTAGATGGCAGTTGACGTTAAAATGATTAAGAACAGGTTTCTGGGCAGGTTACCAATTTGATGGGTATGTATTTTTAATATTGATGCGCTAGGCCTATTCTCAAGTTAGGCCTAAGATAAATGTTCGCAAATTGTTGAATATTTGATTAGATAAGAAAATTTGCCTATCTATAAATAATGTATTCAATAGCTGTTTAATTTGACACACAGAACAACAACATTAGAAAAAAAATGTGTTTACATTGTTATCAATCTTATGTGCGGCATTAATTTGATAATCACCTTTAGCTAATTTTACATAGTAGTGTTTATAGTATTTGTATATTATATTGGTAAAATATATTCATGAAAATCACGTAAGTACCTACCTACTGACATGATAAAGCCTATTAGGTACAGCATTTGAATTGGCAGCAAAAATTGATCAGCAGATGGTTAGGTCAAAGCATAAATTAATGTATATTGTTAGTAAGAACATTACAAAAACATAAATAACCTCCATACGTCGGCATCGTAACTCAATCACATTCACAAGTCAACCCAGAAAATTGTGTTTTACAATTAGGCACAGGACACTAACTTTTACCAATGTGGTGTTGGTGGAAGGGGGCATGGGCCCCCCGACCGGTAGCAAGGAAACCCGCCACTTCGGCACCTACACGTCACTTCACTTGACACACGCGGCAATACGCGCGGCGTCACCGACAACGCTCCACAACGCGCGACAGCTAAACGCGTACTGACGAAAACCTGGCAGCTTTCGAACGCCGCCGCAAACTCAAATGTGATGCCAAGATGGGCGTTCAACAAGAGAGAGTGAGAAAACAAGGGTAGCGCTTAGAATCGGGCGTGGTCGCAACGCGCAGCCACTAGCGTCGAGGGGGTGGCGCCACCAATTTTTCTATGTTTTTTTTCGTGCGTGTTTCTGTGCGGTAGTGGGATTTCATTTTGTGGGACACGTGCGGCGTTCGCAGTAAATTTAAATTGGCTTGCCGGTAGATCGAGTGGTAGCTGAACATAATTATAGAGCCTGGATTTTTCGGTTGCCTCTCTAGGCTGGTCTTATTTTATGGTTTCGGCCGGTGTTGTGTTCGAAAGAATGTTTTGACTGGGGGCGTGTGCGAGTTATGTTTATGTACGGTTGCCCGCCTTCTAGACGTTCGAGCAGCTCAGCATTTTCTTTATTTTTATATCTGCCATTTGCTCTGCTATACGATAGGTAGGTAGATAATGTGGTGGGACCACAATCACTGAGAGCCCGAATGAAAGCAAATTGTATTTACAAGCAATATTGTGTTTTTGATTAGTTATTTTACGTCACTATAGGCAGTAGGTGAGCGAAACACGCTTACGCGTTACGCATTTAGTCTAAGGCTATGTCTTCACTGGTGCATTTTTTCGGCAAAGAATATGATTTGCCGAATTTGCAATGTTGCTTTTTGGTGTGACTTATACTATGAAAGGTATACCAAAAAAAATTAAAATATATGCATGGTGTGAACTGTGAAGGTATCTTTCATGCCAGCTACTATATTAATTTATTTTGTAATAATTATGTAGGTAATTGCAATATTGAGAAGACTAAATTAAAACTAATAAATATTAAAAATATAATATGTGAAAATGGATTAATAACACTCTTTGTTCCGAAACGCCTTTTATTAGTCCAACATTTCCTATTTTGAACCGACTTCCAAAAAGGAGGAGGTTCTATGTTCGGCTGTATGTATGTTTTTTAGAGGAAAGAGTTTGCAGTTAAGAGCCTGAAAACCGTCAATCAACATCTCGCTCAAACATTTCAATCTGATGTTAGAGAATCACTGATCGTATTTATGAAAAATCCAATCAACAAATAGGTGTGCAATTTGCAAAAGTGTAGCAAAACATCATTTTGATCCAAAACATGTTGAATGATAAACTCGACCGGTCAAATATATATTTCTATTACTAATCTTACTCTATTACTAACTACTATAGCCCGTAGTGTCATAATGTTGGCCAAAGGTCCCCATTTTCGCCATCAGTGACTAATAGTATAGGATCCCTAGAAGAAGGACCTTCACCGAGCTGGTTATTTAATGAAACGTTTTTTATATTTAATTAAACATGCCAATAAATATATTCTATATGGGTTGCCTATCAAATTTCAGTCCAGGATATGATTAATTAATAATTAAAAAAAAAAATGTTTTTTTAACTTTCCACCGGTTTGTTTATTAGACAAATTCTATACCAATCGAAAGTATAGACCCCATAGAATATGCAAACGTTAGGTTGCCTATTTTTTTCCGGTCACAACTCTCAGGTAGCCAGGTATAAACAGGTAAATCGATACTAGCATTTTGCACCGGTATGTTTATTGAATAAAAATACTGGGGTCTATACTTTCGATTGGTATAGAATTTGTTTAATAAACAAACCAGTGGAAAGTTTTTTTTTTTTTTTTAATTAATAATTAATCATAATTATCCTGGACTGAAATTTGATAGGCAACCCATATAGAATATATTTATTGGCATGTTTAATTATATATAAAATACGTTTCATTAAATAACCAGCTCGGTGAAGGTCCTTCTTCTAGGGATCTTAGACTATAACATCTTGAAAGAAAGAAAAAACATTTTATTCAACCACCACAATACCTATACATACCTATATACCTTAAAAAAAACAGAAAACTTAACATAAATTGTAATAAAAATCAATAAAAAATATATTCGCACCCTAAAAGTGATCAGAAGGTAAAACTCTGTCCCCAGGCACTATAGCGTCCTGTAAGTAAGGAGCATGACATTGAGTAAACACCAGTTGCCCCTGACGCTATAAAGGCCTGCGCACATGCACCTAGGTAGCTGGCGTCGGCGATCAGTGAAACGCTGTCAAATTTGACAGCGTTTCACTGATCGCCGACGCTAGCGACTTAGGTGTGCGCAGGTCTTAAATTGTAGATGCAAAGGCCAGTTTACTTTATTATTTTATTTTGTGCTATGTGGAGCATTAAGCTGTTGCATTAAGTTTTCTGTCTTTCTTCTCAAAGAGAGAAATCAGACATAATTGAGAAAAAACAATAATCAAAAATACACTTCAAATTTATTGTAATCTGGTGTAAAGAAGGGATAAATATACCTACAATTTACTTACGCTATGAAAAATATTCCAAAGAAAGCTGTTTTCCCAAAAATTGTATTCTAACTCACGACACATCTCATCGTTTGGGTTTCATACAATACACGTAAACCATTATTAAAAAGTACTATTTTGCCATTTTCTAAACATAAAACGATTAAGACAAAGGAAGCTTGTAGAAAATAAAGGTGGCCTACAACGGTGGGTTATACCGTGCTGAGATGATGATGATTGAAAGGCTTAGTTGCAGCTACCTCATATTTTTTACATCCTTTATTTTGCAGGCACACGAGTTAGGGTATAAGTATAGGCACCTATAACATGGTAAGAAGGAAGCCGGTTTTGACTAAAGCCTTCTCCGGCGGCGATCAGAGAAACGCTGTCAAATATCGCTATCATATTTGACAGCCGTTTTACTAATCGCCACCGGAGAACACTTGTACACAAGGCTTAAGGGCAGTCAGAAAAATTTGGGTTACAGTCGGATGCTAGTAGTACCTAGTATAAAGAGCTCTTTGTGTGTGGCTCGTCCGGGAAAGTTCTACCCCATACCTATTTCTGCCGTGAAGCAGCATTGCTGTGTTTCGGTTTGAAGGGTGTGGGTGCCAGTGAAATTACTGGCACGTGAGGCTGAACATCTGTATGCCTCAAGTTGATGGACGAAAGGCAGTGCATCGTAAGGCACGTTCTTGACGTGCGTGATCTACGACGCAATGCTTTGTTATCGGACGGAATATCGCAATGGACACAAACTAAAAAATATTAGATCAGTTATTTATTTGCTCAGGTATTTCTTGAGTAAAGAGCTCTAGAAACTTCGAAATGTATATTTTTTCACCTCTGCAGGAGCATGACCTAACAAATTTTTGACATAAAATGGCTATATAATAACATATAATAATCATTGAAGAAAAGGTTGAAGGAAAACGGGGAAGAGGAACGCCAAGAATAAGTTACATGAGCATGAGCCAGATAAAAGAAAAGTAAGTAAATAAGGTGTGATAAGAGAGGAATGCGTTGTGAAAGAAGACGTGGTGATGAGAGTAGAGAAAGGTATGCTAAGATGGTTTGGACATGTAGAGAGAATGGATGAAAGGAGATTAACAAAACAATTGCATGAGGCGAGTGTGAATGGAACTGCTGGAAGGGGAAGACCTAGGCGCATGTATCTCGATCAGATCGCAGACGTTTTAGAGAAAGGCCAGGTTAGGAGTAGGTACCCTAAACCGACGAGCATGTATGAAGAATGTTATGAAAGTGAATGAAGCGAAAGAAGTGTGTCAGGATCGTAGCAAGTGGAAATCCGTGATCTCTGCCTACCCCCATGGGAATAAGGCGTGATTTTATGTATGTACCTATGTATGTAAGTAAATAAGGAAGCCGCATTTGAAAGACTTAGATGAAAAAAAACTGCATCAAAACCCCGACAAGAGCTAAGCTCTTAAATTTAAGGAGAAGAAGAAGCTAATAACACCTTTCATAGTTGACTGGCCTCTAGCTCAGTTGGTAGTAGCTCTGCCTTCTGCGCCGTAGGTCGTGGGTTCGATCCCCACCGAGAACAAATATTTGTGTGGTGAACACAAATGTTTGTTCTCTGTCTGGGTGTTATATTGTATTCTAAGTATGTATATACAAAAAAAAAATGTATTCAAGTATTATATCAGCTATCCAGTTCCCATATTACAAGCTCTGCTTAGTTTGGGGCTGGCTCGTGTTGTGTGAATTGTCCACAATATTTATTTATTTATTATTTATTATAGTAAATAACTCCAGCTTGATGTAAAATTTGACGTAGTACGACATCTAGCGACGTTTTAAAGAAACTATAATATTGTGAAAATGAACCTCCATTTTAGAGTAGAGGTGTACTAACTAGTTTATACGTAAACCGATAGATGGCGTGCTTCTAATTTTAACAAAATCCACTTTTACTCTAAATTAATGTAATAGAAATTATAAGAAATCCATACTGATAAGATATTTGCGTATTTATACTCTAAGTTTGCGCAGCCAAACTACTTAGAAAGAAAGAACAAACTATT
The DNA here is from genome assembly GCA_939531255.2 of Thera britannica. Lineage (NCBI taxonomy): Eukaryota > Metazoa > Arthropoda > Insecta > Lepidoptera > Geometridae > Thera > Thera britannica. The sequence continues at coordinate 6,014,175 of OW618039.2, read as the reverse complement.
TTTTTATAGCATTTTCACGGAAAGAAGGAATACTTATTAGAGTATTAGAGAATGACATCGAAACGTAAAAAAAGGTATTTTTATTGATTTTTATAGTGTTTACTACACTTAGGGGCGGGTTCAAATCCCGCTCGGCTCTTAACTTTTGGGACAGTATCTTTGTAAAACGATTAAAAAAAAATTGTTTTTATAAGACAGTGTTTTATTTTTTCTTCCACACACACTCAAATACAAATCAGTGAATATACATATACCTAGTTTTACATACTAAAAAATCTTCATAAAATATTCATTTGTCTATTAGTAAATATGCTCACAACCTTAGCTAAACACCATTTCAGTCTTAGTTATAGATAGATAGAGTATAGATTACACTTACAAAATAGAACTCTTTCTTACCAAAGCTTATTATTCTTCCTAGTACTAGAGTCTGTTCAGAAAGAGAGCCGTCGTGGGATTTGAGGGTGCTGCTGTGCTTAATCACCTTTTTTGTTTAGTGGGCAATACAATAGCGCGTCTGTTGCGTTTTGATCCTATCACAACTAGTGTACTATTCATTTATTTAATTTTCATGATGCAAAATGCAGACAGAAAGAAAGGGATGAGCTGCCATATAAAAATCGAAACGGTAGTTCTCAATTTGGCCACGACGGCTCTCTTTCTGAACAGACACTATTTTTCTTACTGCGACTTACAAAACACACCAAAGCACACAACTACTGGCAGGTACCGATAGAAATAAATAGGTACAGTCGGCTACAATTAATAAATCTTCTTCTTCTTATCTTGTCACTGATTCTTTTAAACCAGTGATTAGGATGCGATGGCGCAGCGGTCAGCGCAGCCCTGTGCCAAGAGGAAGGTCGCGGGTTCAAATCCCGCTCGGATCTTTTGGGACATTATAAAAATATTTGTGATTGAAGTGTAGTTAACACTATAAAACCAATATAAATATTATATACACACATCAACATTGTCTGGGGATATTCCATTTCCTATAGATTTTCGTCTTTTTCGAGATTTCGTTCCTACTTTAATTTTTATTATAAAATAATAACAAACATTTGTATTTTATCATTATTAATAAACAACACAAAATAAATATTCTTGCCATATCTTGTTTCTAAAGAGATTATTTTCAGTTTTTGTAAAAATCAACAAAATGTTGAATATTCCTAGACAATGTTGATAAGTGTATATTCACTATTATATATTATATATTTCTACTTCTTAGTCCTATGCCCATGCATGTTTGCTCCCCGCTCGTTGCGCACGCGCAATCTCCACTCGAATCTTGCGCTCATTGGCGATAGCTTCTCGCATCTCTGTCTCCCTCTCCTGCGTCGCTTCGATTTGCTGTTGTTGTAACTTGAGACTGTTGAGCTGCGATTGCAGAGCGGTCACTGTGGAGTACTGCGTGTTTTTCAGCTGTGGATCAAAAATATTGATGAGTTGCCAGTACTCTCATCTGGAGAAGGAAAACATAGTAAGAAAACCGGCATGTCGTACAATAAAAAAAAATGAAAGAATGTGGCGAGTGCAGGAAAGAAGCCTCTCTGAGGCGCACTTGAAATACTGTCACCAAACTGGTTTGAAAGAATCAATGAAACGATTTGAAGAAGAAGAAGGATGACATTTGATCTCCATTGTAATGGGTTTCCAACTTCCTTCGTTTACTGATGACACAATTTTAAGTGCGCCTCAAAGAGGCTCTTTTGTTGGCTCGTTCCTTCACTGTTTGAACACGGCCAGACCACGACCAGAGCAATACCACTGTCTCTCTCTCTCATAGATAATTAGTAAGTAGGTGTTTACTGAAAGCGATGGGAAGATGAGCTCCCTAAAGAGTGGCGCATATCATGTCTGGAACGCACCAAGTGGCAAATCCTGGAGGAGGCCTTTGTCCAAGGACAACCCGACATATTTACTGCCACGCCGGTGTCATAATAGATCAAACTTTTGCTTAGTTATATTTAACAAGTAATATCGTATAAGTTAAGAGCAACACTGGTCAGTGCAATAAAGCTTTATATTATTATTTATTTATTAGGTGTTATCTTACTTGTGTCTCTCTCTCCTTGCTGCGAACCTCCTGATGGAAGCTGTCCATCTGATCCAGGATCTGTTCTCTCTCGACCACGTTCTCTTTCTGGCGTTGCCGGCTCGCCTCTATCTTCTCTTCAACTTGCCGCTTCAAGCAGTCCATTACTTCTGCCATAAGGATGGCACGGGCTTCACGCTCTTTCGCCCAGAGCTGAGAACACACAAGTTAATTTATCTCTTTTCTTCTTGAAAAGTATTACAAAAATATACTTGAGGTTCAACAGCTCAGACTCAAGCAAAAACAAATAAATATTGAGGGCAATCTACACATCACTCTCTAGCGCCAAATAAAGCAGAGCTTGTACTATGGGAACCAGATCGCCGATATTATACTCATATGAATTTTTTTTATAGTGTCCCAAAAGTTAAGAGCCGAGTGGGATTTTAACCCGCGATCAGCAGACTCGACTAGGGATGACCTATTACCAAAACCGGTTAACAGTATTAAAAAAAAAAGAATTTAAGTATTATATGTATAAACAGGGTTATTCATTATTAGCTGCAAATACTCAGGAATTAGGTTCAAGAAATAAAATAAAAAATATTTATGAAATGATTTTTTTTAAGTTTTGTTATGAAAATCCCGAGAAAATCGATAAAGGAATCATTGGCGCCTGACCTATTTTGTCCTTTGATCCGCGCCCGCGCGCCGTGAGTGACACTCTGCGTTCTGTCACCGCCTGGGTGGGTCATCGACTTGTTCTCCATGGCAATCATTATGCAATAGCCGTAAATAAATTAATAAAAATAAAATTTTGATACAAAAACTTGAAAATTTTTTTGATCAAATTTAACCTGTTGTATGCGCAGCCTGACGGCGAATTTTTTTCGTTGTATGCGGCAAGATGGCGAAACTTTTGTAGATAAATTTTAGTACTCAGATTTTAGTGAATATTTTTAATAAAATGTTTGGTAGCCACATGGGAAATGTTATTATTTGGTGGTTGGATAACTAATCTATCTATTCACAATCCATTTTATTGTTAAATCATTCATAAAATGTTGTTTATTGACGGGTAAATGTTACAAAAGACGCTGCCTATACCAGTCATGGGAAAAATAAATATTGTCAATATATTCTGAGAAACATGCTTTTATTTTTCTACCTCCTATAAATACAATATTCAAGCTATCGAAATAAATATAAACCTTTATAGTTCTAGTAAAACATCACTCTGATAAACTATTATGAAAATCACGTAGTGAGCACAAACATTCGCCGTGTGGTCATACTTCAACCCAACTTTTATTTCACTTTCCACAAATAAAGAAACAGTATTTTCTTGTAAACATGCGTGTTTTTAGTTGTAAATATATTATTTTCGGCTTGAAAACTGTTATCTACACATAATTAGTAAAATTATCTCGCAATTTCAGTCAAAAACCAAAACAACAAGTGATTTGGCGAGTTTTCACTAAGCGAGTTTTCATTTACAAAAATCGGAATGACTGAGCGATCATACTCTATGGAACGAACTGTGTGATAAAGTATAAAAAACAGGCTTCCGATTGGTCGACACGCAGTTATTTTACCAATAGTGAACAATTTACAAAATGTAAAAGTAAACAGACTAATGTTTGTCAAACATTTTGTTCGCTCAGACTTGTATGTGTGAGTGAGAGTCTTCGCGCATGCGCGCAGCTCGGTTTTCGGACAGCGCGATTGGTCGGTTGCGGGAGCTCTGATCAGGCCACCAATAGCGTTGCTTCAAATGCGCAAGGACGGATCAGCTCTCGTACATGTGAAAGACGCCATCTTGGTTTATGTATGTGTGTGTGCAATTGTGCAAAAAAACAAAGGGTATAGATAACAAAAGAATACTGAATTCCTATTGGTTTCAATCAACGACTGAGTGTCTCTATGGTTCATTCAATTCGTTCGGAACAGGGAAATAAAGAAATATAGACTTTATTTCAATAGTTTAATGTTCAAATCAAGTTGAAATGTTGCACAATGTCAGTGGACTGATCAGGGCTTGCGCATTCGAGCCCGTCAAACTGGGTGGACTGCGCAGAGCTTGCGCATACGACAGGTTAAAAAAAATAATTTCATAAATATTTTTTATTCTATTTGTTGAACCTAATTCCTGAGTATTTGCAGCTAATAATGAATAACCCTGTATATTGGGGCTAGATAGTGTTGTGTGGATTGTCTGTATTATTATTTTATTTATTTATACCCTAACATTTTACCTACCTTGTCTTGTTTATCATTGATTTGCCTCGCCTCTCCGTCATACATAGACTCGATGTTTCTCTGTCTCAGTCGCTCCCTCTCTCTGTGCTCTTCGAACTCTTGTAACGCCGCGTCTAGCACGCGTTTGTAGGTGCTTTGTTTGTTTTGTTCCTTTTCCACATCCTACAAACAGTTACAATATGAGCACTCTTTACATAATCTGTAAAATACTTATCTAATGAAACAGTTAAATGCTAAAAAATAAAACAATAACAAATGCTAGGATATAATTGTATAGGTGAAGGAAAATAATGAATTAATAAATAATTTTATTTTTTATTAACCTATTTTGTCCCACTGCTGGGCAAAGGTCTCCCCATCTTTTTTTACTTTATGTGCAGAGTGCGCCTTAGTTAAGTCTGTGCATGACAGATGCCAGAAAACATGAAAAAAATGGACTGGAAATATATTTTCAGATCACAAACATGCATAGGGAAATCAAACTTATTCATGTTTGAGATTGGGAGATATATTGTTTTTTTTTTTGTGAAAATGTTACTTTTTGATCTCTCTCATGTTATATTTGACTATCTGCCACTGGCAACACTGCTTTTAAGAGTTTTACTATATGAGCATTATTATGTACTGAATATTTGGAGGTTTTACCTTAAAAACGCTTCTTCTAATCTTATCCAACATCTTCAAGTCCAGTTCAATCTCTTTCATAACAGATATCACTTTCCGTTTCAACTTGTACTTATGAAGACCCATGTTGATGATATTCGCGTCCCTTTCCGACACCAGTCTTGCGTGTTCTCTTTCCCGCTCACACGATATGAGTTGGAGCTCTTCTAGAATATACTTTTCTCTGTCTTCTTGCTTGCGCAGTTTTTTGACAACTGTCTCTTTCTCGCTTAGCTCGGCGATTTGACCTTCTAAGCTTTCGCGGAGCTCCTAGAAATATAACAATTTAATTTAGCTATTGAAATAATTTACCTTTTTACGTTTTGAGTTTTTTTTTAAGTCCTATTGTGGGGTCCATTGATTATTGTAAAACTGATTTGTCGAATAAATAATTATGTATTTTGTATTTAAAAAACTAGGTGAGTCTAGGTTCCACGCAACCAAGCCTAGAAGACTACCCTTAACACCATTGAACCTAAGTAGCTTTTCTGAGCTCCTAGCTCAGCTGGTAGTAGCTCTGCTTTCTGCGCTGGAGGGCGTGGGTTCGATGGGGATCTAACCCTATCTATCCCCAAACTAAGCAGAGCTTGTACTATGGGAACCGAATACCGGTTACATACAATTTGTTTTTTAAACAAACATCTGTGGGGATTGAGAACAAATACTATCATTTATATTATTTATATTATTTTGATTGGTAGTAGCTCTGCCTTCTGCGCCGTAGGTCGTGGGTTCGATCCCCACCGAGAACAAATATTTGTGTGGTTAACATAAATGTTTGTTCTCTGTCTGGGTGCTATATTGTATTCTAAGTATGTATTTACAAAAAAAAAATGTATTCAAGTATTATATCAGCTATCCGGTACCCATATTACAAGCTCTGCTTAGTTTGGGGCTGGGTAGTGTTGTGTGAATTGTCCACAATATTTATTATTATTATTTATTATTATTAAATACTAGTGTACATTTTTGGAGTTTACTCCTAAAGAATAGGTTTTTCGATATAAGGCGCCCGGTATGAGAAAAATGTGGAGAGTAAAATCTACTGAACGAATGACCTCGTTACGTTTTTGGTGCGCAACCTATCTTGTGCAACTTTCTAATTTGGTGTGAGCAGTGCAGCTAGATCGTGGGTAGTGTTACCCACCCTTACTTTGCCTTTAGGGAGTAAACTCCAGTCGTGCGTCGGAGCTGACACACACAATTTTTTTTATTTTCATTATTTTATGAGTAAACTAAACCGCTATTTCCGTGAATATTACCTTCATTTGCAACTCCTTGTCTCGAAGCCTCTCCTCTTCGATCGCTATCTGCTTCCGTAATGCCTCGTCCCTTTCTTGCAGCGTCTTACGCGTATCTTCTTCCTCTTTCTTCTTCTGCACTTCTTTTTCAACTATCTGTTCCATCCTTAAACACACATACACCATATTTTGGGATTAACCATCAGCTATAATAACGCGCTGCCTTGTAGGTCACGCACGTTAGTAACGTGCCCTAAGATACACTGCCCTGCGTCCATCAACTTGAGGTACAAAGATGTTTAGCCTCACGAAACCGAAACACAGAGATGCTTGCTTCACGGCAGAAATAGGCATGGTGGAAGTACTTCCCCGGACAAGCCACACACAAAGAGCTCTACTACTATTAAACATCAGGCCTAACACTATTAGAGTGACCAAAAAAGAGCCGGAAAGAGCCTGTAGATGGAGCCACGGTCGCGATAGTGCCGAACAGTCCTAAGAGTTATTCGTCGAGTGTGATTAGGATCCGATGGTGCAGCGGTCAGCACAGCCCCGTACCAAGGGGAAGGTCGCGGGTTCAAATCCCGCTTGGCTCTTAACTTGTGGGACATCATTAAAATCTTATAGATATTAATTATGCTATGTGGTCTTACCAGGCTGACTTCAATTTCCCACTAGCGATGTAAGAGTCCATAGCTCGAAGCTCTGGCTGCCGCAGTCTCCACGCATGATGGAGCCTTAACTCTGCCTCATGTCTCCGTAGCTGTTCCTCTTTCTGCATGATGCCTTGGTTTATTTCCTTGAGGGTTGACGTTGGCACTTTGTTTAGGTATGAACTGAAATTAAAGTGAAAACTTCTGTAGGCGGATTTGAGCATTTTTTAAGGTGGGAAATAACATATGAAATCGCAACACTGATAGGTGACATGTTACGTAACCGACACCTCTTCGGCAAAGATCGATAAACTTCGCCACAAGTCGGGGGAATTCCCGGAGTGTTTTTCTTTTAAGATAATTTATTGTTCTTGTGTTTCATGGTTGTATGTCATATTAATTTAAAAAAAAAATTGCTGCACCTGGGACTTCACTCGGGATTATGAAGTTTAATTTTAAGTTTTGGTATTTATTTTGGGAATAAGAAGCCTATGGGGTAATCCATATTACCTGTTATGTAGTTTAATGTCAAAACCAAAACTTAGGGAAAAAGAAGTTGATGAGGTAATCAATATTTCCTATATCCTGTCAACCAGTTTTGGGAATAGGACATCCCTAATCGAACCAAACAGCGTTACACATCTCTAGTGGTGGAAAAAAAGAAGAGGAAGAAGAAATATGGCGTTGTTACGTGTAGTTGTATTGTCTGCGGGGTAATAAAGTTAAACAGAATTGTAGCTATAATCAATGAAGAGTTTTCGTCTTAATAATCCCTACCATATTTAATCCAAATCCGAACAGCCATTTTGTAGATTTGTTATACACACTGACTCCTACAAAAGCCAGCGTACAAGGTTCCGAAATGGTCTATATCTATAACTTACCCATTTTTGTATAGCTTAGGCTGAGCAGCCAAAGCCTTTATCTCCTGTTGGTATTGCATGTTCTCTTGGAACAGCATCATTTCCAACTTCTTGCGTCTTTCTTCTAGTTGACTGAAATGAGAAAATTATTTATTGATTCAGAGAAAATATGTGGTCAAAAATGTCAGTAGAAAACGGTTTTGTAACTTCTAAATATACAGGCTCATTATTCATAATGAACATAAAGCAGTTACCTAGCCGCTATTTACATTTTGTTAGCATGAAAGTTTCACATACATTTGCGGCAGTGTGTGCTAATGCTAATGTATGTAAAATCTAATTTTTAAACTGATCGCCATTGCAGATCGCCTAGATGTGTGAGGGATTGATGCTGGATTAATCATCTACAACAGATGCACCAACCTGTTTTTTATCTACCTAGAGCTCTTACTTATAAAAATATGTCAAAAGATAAGTTGTGCTTAAACTATTGCCATCTCTTACCACTGGGTAATGACAAAGTGCCGGGCTAACTTTAAACAATGACTAAATTAAAATTGCGTTTATTAATATGGCTGTAGAACTTACGCAGCCCTTATCTTCCTTTGCCCGAGCGATTCCGCCTCCTTGTTAGCTTTCTCATAATACCCCTCTGTGGTCCACTGTTCATGATGCCTGGACTTGTTGGTATTAGCTTCCCAGTAGCTGGCTACCTTCCTCAGTTCTTCGGCTCGTCGGAGCTCATTGTCTCGGCGTTGGGCAGCTAGGGCTTGAAGCTGCCATTGTGGACGGGGACGAGACATGATCTGGAGGTCAAGGGTCAAGTTTTATATGGGAGTACAAAAATATGGGTAGGTACAGGTACATAGGAAATATAGGCGTAGGGTATCAAATTAATATGGCTAATGCAATTTCAACAATATTAGAGAGTGAATGAAGCGAAAGAGATCGGTCAAGATTGTAGCAAGTGGAAATCCGTGATCTGTGCCTACCCACATGGAAAAAAGGAGTTGATCTTGTATGTATGTAGGTAACTACACAAATTAATATGGCGAATGCAATTTCAACAATATTAGCTCTTTTGTAATCCTAGGCATTATTGAAGGAATAGGTATTTATAAATAACTCTGAACTTTTTAACTTGCCAAAGAATTGTAGGTCAAGAAGTTATTGAACTATCATCTGAACTTGAATGCACTAAAATAGCATCGCAACAACTGCACCAGGTTACACGATCACCTTCAAGTAAGTAACTAAGGACGAGGAACCTAATGATTCATTGAGAGATCGATACGAACCTCGACAGCAAAACTCCTTGGATGACTGCCCACAACAAAGATCTCCTTCGCACTGACTCAATTACATGATTGCAGTGCCATGTGTGGGCGAAACGACGCCTAAATGGAGCATGTGAGGTCAGACACTTGATTAAATTAAATTACTTCCTCTGTGAAATAAATTATCATTGAACAAGATCACGCAATTTACAAAACGGTCGCACGCAGGTTTTGAAAACCAAAACAAACAAGGAAAAGTCAAAGTGACAGTTTCCGTTGCTAGGCAACCATAGCAGTAGTTTTTTTTATTTGCCGTCTTGAAGTAGGCAAAATTCATGTCAACATACCTTCTCTTCTTTCTGCATAATTTTCTTTAGAAGTAAGAAGTTTTCTAGTCTTTCTAGTAAGTTATAGAATAATCAAATTGTTACAAGTGAGAGCAATAATAGTGGCGGCGCGGCGCGGCGTACACATACAGTGACACCTATCCATTCAGCGTGAAGTAATAACGAATTCAGACAAGCGACATCTATGGTACAAACACTTAAAACTTTTTTGTACGCAATCTCCGTCTGCTCCGACTTTGAATTCGTTTTTATTTCACGCTAAATGAGATAGATGTCACTGAAATAAATCGGCAAACATGTTTACTGTTATTTTTGCAAATAACAAGACTGTACGTACACGTACAGGATAAGGGTAAAAAAGCTATATTATAAGTAAACTCTTTAATATTCTTCTTCGTCATAAAACCGAATAATACACTTTATACCGTTACGAGTCAATCGCTTTTTCAAGTTAAAGCTTTTATTTTCATTAACGACGTTTCCTGAATACCTACTTAAGTAGATGAACACCGTGAAACAACTTCTCTCTTGCAAACTTTGACCTTTTGAAAGATGTAAAATTTTTGTATACAGGGTGTCCCATAAGTCAACGTCCAGCCAAAAACGGGCGATGCGCAGCAAGTCATGACAGTTATCAAAAAAATATAAAAAAAAAATTGTCATGCAACTTTCGAGTTATGAGTATTTAAAAAAAACTGGTAAAACTGACACCCTGTGATGATCTTTTAAGTCCTGTGACTACAAATATCAACTATTCATGAAACTTTTTTCTGCAACTTAAGCGTGAATAACCCTTCTGTAAATTACAATTCAAAATCAAGCCATAACTGCCTCAGTTTTCAATGAAATCGTGGAGTTTTGGCCAACATTTCATTTCAGATAATTACATCACCCAACTTTAACCGACTGTACTGCAAAAAAAATGCACAACACTATCATGGCAAGTAACTTTAAAAAATGGCGCATTTATCCAGGATTCAAAAAATTTCATGAAAAGTTAATATTTGTAGTCACAGGACTTAAAAGATCATCACAGGGTGTTAGTTTTTCTTGTTTTTTAGGGTTCCGTAGCCAAATGGCAAAAACGGAACCCTTATAGATTCGTCATGTCTGTCTGTCTGCCTGTCTGTCTGTCCGTCCGTATGTCACAGCCATTTTTCTCCGAAACCGTAATAGCTAGACTGATGAAACTTGGCAAGTAGATGTATTCTGTGAACCGCATTAAGATATTTACACAAAAATAGAAAAAAAACTAAAAATTTTGGGGGTCCCCATACTTGAAACTGAAACTCAAAAATTTTTTTTTCATCAAACCCATGCGTGTGGGGTATCTATGAATAGGTCTTTAAAAATTATGTTGAGGTTTCTAATATTGTTTTTGACGTGATAACGTCTTATAAATCGATGGAGCCGGCTGCACGCACGAAAAAACATGACTCATGCGTCGTTACGTCGTTTCGTCGTTCCATTTACCTGAGCCCGAGCCCGGGTCGGGTAATGGGTAAGGGTAAATGAGGGTAAGGGTAAATGAGGGTAAGGGTAAGGGTTAGGTCGGGTTCCGGGTCCGGGTCCGAGAGTTCGAGTCCGAGTCCGAGTCCGAGTCCGCGAGTCCGCGAGTCCGCGAGTCCTCGAGTCCGCGAGTACGAACCGGGTCCGGGTCCGGGTCCGGGTCCGGGTGAAAACGTCTTATAAATTGATGGAGCCGGCTGCACGCACGAAAAAACATGACTCATGCGTTGTAACCGTCGTTCCGTCGAGCCCGAGCTCCGGGTCCGGGTCCGGGTAAGGGTCCGAGTCCGAGTCCGAGTCCGAGTCCGAGTCCGAGTCCTACTGTTTTATTATGACGTTGTCACGTTCAACTATCGTCAGTAAACCGGCTTTACAGACAACCAATTTTTTTTCTAAACTGAATAGTTTGCGCGAGAGACACTTCCAAAGTGGAAAAAAGTTGGTCCCCCCCCCCCTCTAACTTCTAAAATAAGTGACTGATAAAGCTAAAAAAAATATATGTTGTACATTACTATAGAAACTTCCAACGATATTTGGTTTGAACGAGATCTAGTCAGTAGTTTTTTTTTTATACGTCATAAATCGTAAACCGCAATTTACCTTTCGACGAACTACTAGAACTTCTAGAACTCTATGTTATATTACTTACTGCTACGGAACCCTTCATGGGCGAGTCCGACTCGCACTTGGCCGCTTTTTATAACGCTTTTATTAGCTTCACCTGTATGTATGTATGTATGTATGTATGTATGTATGTATGTATGTATGTATGTATGTATGTATGTATGTATGTATGTATGTAACCGACCCCTTTGAGCTCGATTTTGTCCTACTTTGAACGATCAGATTTGATTCAAACTTTGCACACCTGTCAAAGGTCGATGACAATGCAATAATATGAAAAAAAAAATAAAAAAAAATGAAAAGAAATAATTTTTTTTTTAAAAAAACCTACTTTGAACTATCAGATTTGATTCAAACTTTGCACACCTGTCAAAGGTCGATGACAATGCAATAATATGAAAAAAAAAATAAAAAAAATGAAAAGAAATAAAAATAAATTAAAAAAAACCTACTTTGAACGATCAGATTTGATTCAAACTTTGCACATCTGTCAAAGGTCGAAAAAATACATGAAAAAAAAAAAAAAACTAAAAAGTATAAAATAAATTATAGTTTAAAAAACTAAAAAAAAACGCTTTTATAACTAATTGAACTAAAAAGTTAAAAATAAAACTGTAATAATCAACTGAAAATTTATATTATTGTACAAAAAGCGTGGGGGGCTTGATTTTGATTGTTGTAAATATTTTATCAATAGTTTATTATATCTGAAGTTATTATAAAAAGCACCCCACGCTTTTGTACAATAATATAAATTTTCAATTGATTATTACAGTTTTATTTTTAACTTTTTAGTTCAATTAGTTATAAAAGCGTTTTTTTTTAGTTTTTTAAACTATAATTTATTTAAAATACTCATAGCTCGAAAATTACATGTTTTTTTTTAAATATTTTTTAGATAGCGGCCTATCGTCCGTTTTCGGCTGGACGTTGACTTATGGGACACCCTGTATAATTAAACTTATAAGTACGAAAACGTGTTAGAACACAGTCGTAGTGCAGTAGTAGTGCACAGTCACAATATAGTTGCTTGCGATTTTCGATCAATAAGTTCAGTGTTTTTCTATAATTATTTCAAAAGATCAAAGTGTGTACCTAACACACTCTGATAGTTGACTAGAAGTTGTTTTACGGAGCTCAGCGTCTTAATAAGTCTTAGTAGACATGCAATTATAGTAGTTTAGGCAACAAATATTGCACATCTAATCAATATTGCTCATCTGGCTAATTTCGGCTTCATAGAGCGTAGTGTGCATCAGAGAGTGTTAGCGCTTTTTGAAAGCAGAATAGCCGGTGTACAATATTTATTGCCTACAACCGTACATATTTAAACTAAGTTAGTAGTTTACAACTCTGATTTCATCGAATCCATCCTAAAATCTAGTTACTTATTCTGTGGCTCAGTTTAGGTTTTCTGATATTATTACACGTGCCTATCTTAGATACCGCACTCTAGCCTCTAGCTTCCTACGGAAGCAAAGCTAAAAGCTCTTATTTTCATTGAAGTGAAGCATCTGAACTAGCGGCCTTCAAGGTGATAGCGGATCGCATTCCGGTGCGAGGGAGATAATTGTTTTCTGTCCTTGTCTACCTACAATGGCGGTTGCACTGGATGTTGCCATCATACTGAAAATCTACTGAAATAGGAAAATTTACACGATTTTATGTCATTCAGTTAACATGCTATTCTTAAAAATTAAAAATAAAGGGTGGAATTAATTGATATATTTTTCTGTAAATATAAATCTAAGTACCTACTTATGTACTTATGTCAGGCTTAGAGAAGGTAGAGATAGGACCTAAGTACCTACTTAGCTGAAAAAACGTCTGAGTAAAAAAAAGGTAGTTGGTAAGTTTATAAGTTTACCTTACTTCAATTTATTGTTGTATCTAACCTTAGATGAATGCAGATAACCAGTTTGGATATATGTACTAATTTAAGTACTTGAATAACATTAAATATGCCTAATTAATTTCATCAATAATTATAAATATTACCCAGGTAGGCTAGGTATAGTGGGAACATATTGAGCACCTTCTTATTTACATCAGTAGGTAGGTGTAGGTACACGTAGTACGTACCTACGTTATACCTACCTACTTTACAAAAAATGTAGGGTTTACACAAAGCTTTAGCGGCAACTTCCCAAGCCGAAGGCTTCTACGGCAAACCGTAAAAACAACATGGCAGCATTGAATACCGGCAGTCAGTCGTGTCAAGGCAGCGTCCGCGCACGCCATTCTACCAAATTTACTCTTACTTAAAAATATGCCGATTCCAACACAAAACCAAACTTTACCTAATAATCTTAGTACAAAAGTGATGTGAAGAAGTGTTAGTGTCCTTAATACTGTGAATAGTGTTGTAGTATAAAATACTACACTAAAATACGTATTTTCATGTAGAGTGATTTAAGTTTTTTGTTTGTATGTCCGTGTGTTAGTAATAACCGTGCTTCGAACCAAGAAATGGGCTTATAATTGGTTTAAATCAATGGTTGCAATGGTAAGTTACACATATCCGTGGTTTTAAAACATCAAAATCTCATTTTGTTTGGTTGTGTGCGTGAGAAACGCATTGATGTAGTAGAGTTGTACTTGTTTAAGAAATGCTTTCGAATTGATAACTCTATAAACTTGTCTCGTAACCTTTGGAGAGTGCAGTTTTTACTTCTAAATGTGATAATATGTACTTACTACTTTATAGATCTCTAAAAGTTTCTGTAGAGCCAGTACTTTTTGATTCCTACTGCTAAAAACTACAAATTATACTTTATGTTACTGTACAAAAGGCTTAGCTACATACAGTAGAAAAAAAGGAACCTACTTTGCTCAGTACCTATGGTTTAAAACGGGCGCTAAGTAAAAAGCCACCAATATTTTTTTCCATACATTCTATGTTAATACAAAAATACAAGACTCAAGTACAAAACGAGGAATTTGCCATTAATTTTTTATACTAGCCAACCTCAGTGGTTGCATAGAAAAAGATTGACGTAGCTTTTGCCATCAGTTATATAATTTAAAAAGTAGATATTTATAATAATGTACACCTGTATAGCCTGTTAGATGTAAACTTTTTATCCACTTATATAAAAATAAACGATTTAGTTAGTACCTCCGTTTCTACTACTACGTAAAATTCACTTTTAAAAAGTCCCATACAAAAGACTTCAACGCGCGCGCTCCATTTGTTACGTAGGTATTTCTGACGTAACATAGCCTAGAGTCCGCGCAATATAACTCTGTGCGTGAAACATGAAAAAATGGACTGATAATATATCTTCGATCAAAAACATGAATACGTTTGATGAAAGTATTTGTGATTGGGATATTATTTCCAGTTTGTTTTTTATAATTTCCGCTATCTGTCACGCGCGAACTTATCTGGCGAGGACTCTAGTATACAATTTATAGTCATACTAATTTATAGGTATCTCCTACTACCTACTCTGGATTTATTTATTCATATATTTAATGCTATTTCAGTCAGCTTAGACGAGAGACTTAGATTTAGACATTATTAAGATCGCGGGAAGTCGGTGCATGGGGAATGGAGATGCATGGCACAGAATAGTTATTCCTGGAAATATATAGGGGAGGCCAGCCTATCAGCATTGGACTTCTCAGGCTGATGATGATGATGAGCAGTCAGTTTTATCGTTTACGTCATAACCCGGTTATGGACTACGAGTAATAGCCATACTTATAAACGTTATTTAAATTTAATCATTGCTTACAGCTAGCCCCTGTCACTGTTTGTCATTAACCCAACGGCATTGTTTATCTTTTGACATATTTTTATTAGTAGGGCCATAAGAACTGAATGACTAGAACTTTTTATTAGCTCTCTCTCTCTCAAAAATGCGCTAGGCCGTGTCTTTCCTACAGCAGCAAGGAGTTCTAAGGCCGTATGCAGAAAATCTGAGTCAAGCCTCAAGCATAGATATTTTGACAGCATTGAAATGTGTCAAAAGTTCTATAATGCTTGAAGCTCGACTCAGACTCAAGCAATGTTTGACCCAACTAGGGCCCTAAAAAGTCTATGCTTTCGTGGTTTTCTTTCATCCAATTTTCAATTTTTTTTAATGTCGGTATCCAAATGACTACCAGAGGTGGCCATTACCTAAGGCGAGAATGAATCTTTAAGTGAGGTCTGACCCTAATTATCAATTAATTACAACATAAAAAAGATCAAACAAAATCCATGACTTGTCGAAGGTCATTCAAATTATTTAAATTGGTTATCAGCAAAAAGTAGATTTCACAATAAGTTTTCAATTTTATTCCGACGAGTAATACCCACAAAACTTAATAGGACAACTTTTTGTATCGCTGATTGGCCGAAAATGTTGCCATAATAATATACCTACTCAAATAGGTAGAGTACTAAACTCTATACTTAGGGTAGAATCGACCAAACTAGTGTAATCTTATAATTCTAATTCAGACTTAAGTTAGATTAGAAAATATTTATAATCTAACTTTACTTTGAGATGGTCAAATCACCCTTAGTCTAAGTTTGTCAAATTTTTAACTCGTATTTTGACGTTAGTTTAGTTTAGCATTTAGTTTAGTATAACAGTAGCCTTATAAGTAATACGTAAAATATCTTGCGAACTTCACGAATTCACGAATTAGAGTGAATGAAACGTTGGTTGGATTCATCTTACAACAGTTCATTTATATGCTAACAGAGAACAGTATTCCGAGAAGAAAACAATATTTAAGGTACTTGCATCTATAGCAGTAGCCATAAAATTAATACGTGGAAATTCTTGCGAACACAAAATATTATGACAGTGAATGAAACGTTGGTTGGATTCATCTTTCAACAGTTCATTTATATATTATGCTAACAGAGAACAGTATTCCGAGAAGAAAACAATATTTAAGGTACTTGCATCTATAGCAGTAGCCATAAAAGTAATACGTAGAAAATCTTGCGAACTTAAAATATTATGAGAGTGAATGAAACGTTGGTTGGATTCATCTTACAACAGTTAATTTATATGCTAACAGAAAACAGTGTTCCAAGAAGAAAACAATATTTAAGGTACTTGCATCTATAGCAGTAGCCATAAAAGTAATACGTAGAAAATCTTGCGAACTTAAAATATTATGAGAGTGAATGAAACGTTGGTTGGATTCATCTTACAACAGTTCATTTATATGCTAACAGAGAACAGTATTCCGAGAAGAAAACAATATTTAAGGTACTTGCATCTATAGCAGTAGCCATAAAAGTAATACGTAGAAAATCTTGCGAACTTAAAATATTATGAGAGTGAATGAAACGTTGGTTGGGTTCATCTTACAACAGTTCATTTATATGCTAACAGTGTTCCAAGAAGAAAACAATATTTAAGGTATCTCATCTGGTCCAGTAGCCGTATTGGGCCATCAAATCAAACGCGAGCCTCGGGCGGTCAGATGCAAGCGCACGCGACCATCTTGTGGAAATGTTTATTGTTGCTGGAATTACCTACATCATAACAGCACGAGATTTAACTAAGTACCACACGTGACTTGTCTTGCTTGGGGCTGATGTCTCTGAACCATCATCATCATTTGGTTAAAGAAGGAAACTGCTAAACATAAGAATACCCCAAATATTTACAGGAATAACGATTTGGAGTTTTTCCGACTTCCCGCGATTTTCCCAAAACCGTCGCGTCAGTCGTGCGAGTGGAAAGCTATTCTGAGCTTTGGCTGGAACAATATAACCCCCAGGTTCATATTACAGGTTTACTAGGTTTAGATCTCAAACATAATTTAAATTAAAAATGTTTTATAACAATGCTTTTTTATACGCACTACGCAATGCTATCACAATTTTTAACCCTCTTTTGGACCTCGGTATACCAACAGTATTCTGGCTATTTTATTATTATTAGCAAATCTTGTTCAAAGTAACGACTATTTTTTTTCATGCAGATCGGATTAGGCAATCTTCAAGCGTTTATAAATGCTTTGTCAGTCATGCTTGCAACATAGACTCTTTCATCCAAGTTCTTTAATATAATCGCTTCACTCGCTCAAAAATATAGAAAATTTCAAAATAAGTAAGTAAATTACGACTTTCTCAAATACACTTCACATTAAAACAAAGCCTCGAGTACCAATTACATTTAATTTTTGTACATTTTTCATAATTTTAGAAGCATCTGGGCATTGGGCGTTCCAATTTTTTGTATAACTAAGAAATTTGGAGTAAATTACTGAGTACGCGTGCCTTTAAGCTATGCATCTTCAACGGTAGCCAGGTGGATAAAGAATTTAAATCCTAACCTTCATTGTAGCTTCGTGGCTACGTCATTATTCACCATTATACGCACGATTTGCGTGACCTAAGCAATCAGTTTTGTAATTTTAGACTTTTATCTGGTCGGATGAGTTTAGTCTTTATAAACGAGGAGGTTTGGTGCAGTTTGCAGTGCTGCGGTTGTCTTAAGATTTACAGGTAATTTTACCTTGTTTAGTGGTTGTGGTTGGTACCAGTACTTATAATCGAGGGTGGTAGTGACTATGATGCAGGCAAAAAGACAGAAGCTCCTCTTAATTTTTGGTTATTTTTTATCTTAGTAGCTTTGTGATGCGTGTCTCTGTGTGTGTATGTGTAGACCTCACGAGTACACTGCAACTGTCAAAAGTTTCGTTTTAATAATCGTTTGTTTTCACTTCTGTCGGCATTCCCGATCACCATTTTTTATACAATTTTCTGATGGAATTCTTGATAGGCCCACCTGATGCTAAGTGGTAACCATCGCCTATAACAAAGCAATGTTTTGATGTATGTTTGTTCCCATTCCACTCAACTCCGAAACGGCTGAATAGATTTGGATGAAATTTTGCATGAATGTGGGTTAGGTATACCTTTTTTACCCAAAACGACTTAACTGTCAGTACAACCGTGGGACGCAGCTAGTCTTAAAACGAATACTACATGAAAAAAATGCGAGTAAACCAGCGACGCACAGCTTGTCTCAAATAAACAGTCAAAAGGAAAACTATTTCAATTTATCTACGTATGAAATATTATCTACTGAGTAAATAATAGTCTAAGGAGAAATATTTCAATTTACTACCGTTATAAATATCGATTGATATATCGACGGTGTAGTATCAATATATAATATCTACAAAAACATGATTTTACAGGAGGCAAAAAAAACTTTTAATTTCTATAGTTTTTAACATTTTAATCAAAAAGTTACTTTTATTTAAAAAATAGTAGGAACCGCTTCTGATAGTGATAATGATTCAAATCTAGTATTTCAGGTTAGGGATATAAATGTAGAT
Source organism: Thera britannica (assembly GCA_939531255.2). NCBI lineage: Eukaryota > Metazoa > Arthropoda > Insecta > Lepidoptera > Geometridae > Thera > Thera britannica. Next base: position 5,995,396 of record OW618039.2, on the reverse strand, counting down.
AGAAGTTATTGTTTCAAATTTAACTAAGAACCTGATATTTATCTCGTAGATGCAATGTATTGCATTATAAAACAAATGCAATAAAACAGTTTGGATTACTTGAAAGGCATACTTTAATATTGTTTTATTAAAAAGTTTGACAAAACACAATAATAAAATTAAGACAGTTTAATTTTAGTTGAGTATCAACATTTTGGTACAGAAAAAACTATTTTAATAACTAACAAACATCGTTATCACAGTATTTAGTCAAGTTAAGACAATTCGTAACTAATATCGTAATCACAGTATTTAACAAATCATTAATAAACCATTTGTACGGCAATAGAACTAAATCTTTCTCTCCTTTATTATAAACCTAACGAACTAATATTTAAAACAGGAACTTAGTAGTAAATTCTACTTTTGATCAAAGGACAAAGTTCAGAAAAATCAATAGCAAATCAACTTATTGATCATAAAGTAACACACTTGCATTACATTTCATTAGCAAAAAAAAGTGCATCGTAAAACGCGTGACAATCTCTGGGAAAAACTTGTTTCATCTGCTGTAGATGGTTAAACTTTGCAGCTGAAATTGGGATCCTGTTGGAATGCAGTTGGTGATAATTGATATCGATTGATAGATAATAGATCTATCTGAAATAAATGATATTCTCAGAGCTATAAATCTTAGGTCTCTGAGGTAGCGGCATCCATTCTGCATCAAAGTTTAGTTTTACTTCGATGGTCATTGTGTTGTAATGGATGACTCTAATGTCCACAAACTTGGGGATCACCAGCCTTGCGTCCAGGTCTAATGCTTTTGTACATACAATTTTCTTGACTGGCATAATCTTTATCGTAGATTGATTCATAAGGATTTGAGCTTCGTGCCTCTCTTGTAATAGTGACGTAGTCACTTGGCAGGTGTATTTCCCTATTCTTCAGTTTCCGCTCAATGACACTGTGAACTGAATCACATTCCATTTGAGTATGACCAGGTTCTAAAAAATTTAGAGTGATCAAGACATTATTCTTCTTGCTTAAATTCAACAAAGCGTTCGCCATAATAACGTTGCGGTTTTGGTAAGTACAACCATCTGGGAAAATTACTATAGGCAATTTTTTCGGAATGCAATTTTTCTCCAAGTGATCGACCAGGAATGACGCAAAAGTACTTGAGGTTAGGTCCGCAGAAGTCTCATCAAACCAATAGCAAGCGCAATGTTTATTTATCAAATTGTACACTGTAAAATTGTGGCACACTGCAACTAGCTAGTCTATTCAGCGAGGAACAGCGCCGCAGTCAACACTTTTTTAAGCGTAGATGTTCGGTATTGCAAGCAAAAATCACGCACGATGACTTATTTGGTATTTCAACAAGCAAATATCTCATAAATAAGTACAATTCAAGACCTTACGTCTTTGCAAATAGGAGCTCTTTTATTTTTACATACGAATATGCAATAAAGTGAAAATCGTTAAAATGTTACTTATTAGATATTGATACTTCACCGTCGATATGGTTATCGATTTGTATTCAAGGAATTCGAAATAGGATCACGACTGTTTTTCCTAGGCACGGTAGACACTTACTTTTACCTTGGAATCGGAGATTCTTATTATTGGTTCGAGAGATAGGTAGAGGGGGCATTTTATTTTTACATTTCATGCAGAAATGCAATGCACATTTGCATTTTGGAGTAATCAGTACCTAATCATGCCTATATTATAAAGATGAAGGATTTGTCTGTTTGTGTGTTTGTAACGAATAAACTTAAATACTACTGGACTGATTTAAAAAAATCTTTTGCACATCAGCTACATCTTCCCGCGCGCACAAAATTTGCATGAAATAAGTTTTAAAAACTTGAGAAGCCGACTTCATGGCCAAACTGCTGAACCGATTTTGATAACATTTTTCATGATCAATGTTTCTTTTATAATGATCCTTTTACAAATCAAAAGGGATCTAAAATAAATTTAGAATTGAGAATCTCCTCAATCTTTTTTATTTGAAGTCGGTTAAAATCCGAGTGTCTCTCAGCTGCGCTGCTTGTAATCTTTTTATTGATGGAAAATGATTTACCGCGCATGCTTCCTACTCGGAGAGAGAGAGTAAGAGGGATGCAATATTTTTTATAAAAAAAATCCTGAACTATGTAATTGTAAAATAAAGTATGAAAGGTATTTATAGCTTTTACTACTTCAGATATATCTAAACTGACTAGTTTTATCTCATAACCTAATTTATATCGATATTAGTACTAAACCTATGACGGTATCTTACCTGACACTTGAAGAGCTTTTGCCATGCAGTTCATTCAAGCCATACTGAATCTTATACTCTCGGTTTAAAGCTCATTTTGATCTAAATCATTTCTTTGTGCTTCCTATCAAGTTTGACGACCCCCAGCCGAAGACTTGAGTACTTTGAATCCAGCACCTATCCTCAATCCCATTTCCAGTATTATAAATCTTAAGTTACTAATTATAAGGTTGAGTTTTAATTGGTATTTTTATTGAGTTTCTGCAAAAGTTTAAAGTACGCAATAATATCTGAAGATAATTTTTCGAGATCATGTACGAGAATTGAGAGGGTTCTCAAGGTAATTAAGATTGCTGGAATTGAAAGTATTTTGGAACTTTTTAGCTCGAATGATTTCGATACAGTTGTGTTGGATATTGTATATCTCATCGGGACATGAAAAATTGCGGACCATAGATTCTATGGTTTTTTTAATAATATTTCGTTATATTAAGTACTTCGCACGGCAGGATATTTATTTTGTAAACACATAAATAACTTCTACTGTTACTCTACTCAGGGTGAATGTAGCTTTTAAATGGTAAAAGAATTGATGAAATCGGCACATTAGTTTTCGGGTTTATTCATTACAAACAGACACACAAAAATACAAAAATACAAATCTTTCCTCTCTAGAATTTTAGTATAGATATATGTATATTATAGATAGTACAAGCTCTGCTTAGTTTGGAGCTAGTTAGATAGTAGATTGTGTACAGTATACATATTTATACTATACTTTGACTTTGTTAAAGATAAAGACCTTATTAATGAATAAGTATTCCAAAAAGCAAAAATAAATAAAATTCACAAATCCAACATGTATTTAATTCCGTTCCTTATGTACCGGTCTTCTTTGAAACCAACAAAATGTAATATTTATATGTTTATAAATATTATCTAATGTAGTTTTTATCGTCCACAGATTATATAACAGCCATGTCGCAAAGGGACTTCTCGGAGGTAAGTGGATATTAATTTTAAGGCTACGAGCATAGTGTATGAGTGGAGGCGAGCGCGGGTGTGGAAGCGTTTATATGTATACAGTGAGTGTTCCCACAGACGGACCTCAAAACGCCGCCACTGGCGGTTTATGTGAGGGTGTGTGTGTGTGTGTGGATGTTTGTGGGGGTATGTGTGTGGGTGTGTGTTTGTATGAGGGGGTTATGTGTGGCGGCGTTTTGTGGTTGTGGCTGGAGGCCGTGTGCTTAGTAGTTCGCGAGTGTAACTATCCTTTTAAGGGTTGAATTTTGGAAATATCTTCTTCATGTATCATATTAAGACACGATATTTCTTGAAACGGTTCGTTAGTTGGTAAACTACGACTGTAGATAGCTATTAGGCTTAATATAGGTTCAGTAATATCTTTCACAGCTCAGTTGGTAGCAGCTCTGCCTTCGGCGCTGAAGAGCGTGAGTTCGATTCCCTTTGAGAACAAATATTTGTGTGGAGAATAAGTATGTTTGTTCTCTGTCTGGGTGTTATATTGTATTCTAAGTATGTATTTACAAAAAATACATGAGTATTATATCAGCTATCTGGTTCATAGTACAAGCTCTACTTAGTAAGGTAGTGTTCACAACATTTATTTTAAATTTTTATATTAATTTACCCTATGCTAAGCGCACATAAAATATTAAATTGCTAAAAACTCACCAGTAGCGAAATATCATAAAATTAACTTAATGAGCACTTTGCCTCCATATTACCTAGGTACTTAAATTAAAACTAGTTATTCATTTTTTAATTAATTGCCAGAATGTACGAGGTTGGTTTAATTACAGAAGCGTATGTATGACCAGAACTTTTATGTAAGTAAAGCCTTGCTCACATCTAAGCGTTCTGCGGGGACGATCAGTGAAACGCTGTCAAATATATATTATTTAATAGCATTTAACGTTTGACGGTAACGTTTGAGAAATAGTACATACATAATATATTTCTAACCTTGAAAGAGCTAAATCCTAGGACTTTATTGTGACTGTAGTGCCAAACTGACAGGCGTAGTCATAAAATGAACTAAGATAAGTGAAGTGAGACTTAAGCCCATATTCAGAAACAGTGCTTGAGTCTGAGTCGTGCCTCAAGCATAGATTTTTTTACAGTTCCACATTGAAAAATTACAAAAATCTATGCTTGAGGCTCGACTCAGACTCAAGCACGGTTTCTGAATACGAGCTTAGGAGCAGTATGTAGCCGCGTTCCATTTTTAGGGTTCCGTAGCCAAATGGCAAAAACGGAACCCTTATAGATTCGTCATGTCTGTCTGTCTGTCTGTCTGTCTGTCTGTCTGTCTGTCTGTCTGTCTGTCCGACCGTGTCACAGCCATTTTTCTCCGAAACCATAAGAGCTACACTGATGAAACTTGGCGAGTAGATGTATTCTGTAAACCGCATTAAGATTTTTACACAAAAATAGAAAAAAAACTATAAATTTTGGGGGTCCCCATACTTCAAACTGAAACTCAAAAAAATTTTTTTCATCGAACCCATACGTGTTGGGTATCTATGAATAGGTCTTTAAAAATGATGTTGAGGTTTCTAATATAGTTTTTTTCTAAACTGAATAGTTTGCGCGAGAGACACTTCCAAAGTTGAAAAAAGTTGGTCCCCCCCCCTCTAACTTCTAAAATAAGGGAATGATAAAACTAAAAAAAATATATGTTGTACATTACTATGCAAACTTTCAACGATATTTGGTTTGAACGAGATCTAGCCAGTAGTTTTTTTTTTATACGTCATAAATCGTAAACCGCAATTTACCTTTCGACGAACTACAAGAACCTTTATATTATGTTACTTGATACTACGGAACCCTTCATGGGCGAGTCCGACTCGCACTTGGCTGCTTTTTAAATATTACAAACAAAAATTGACAACGCACTTCGAATTGAGCGATGCGTGTTGCTAGTATTTCACCCCAGTGTTTGAGCCTGAGTCAAGCCACAAGCAAAGATTTTAGACATTTTACAATGGAGAACTGTCAAAAAAACTATTGAGAGTGCTTGAGGCTAGACTCAGACTCAAGCATTGTTTTTCTACACGGGCCTAAGTTACGTTAAAAGACGCAAACATAGTTTACTGAAACACTCGACACTAACTCAAAACCTTGACTACCAACAGAACTTTGCATTGCATACGTCTGACTAAGTGAAGTGGCACCACACTGGAACTTCACTGCTATTATTTCAGACTATTTTTGATTTGTAAAAGGATCATATAAAAAAACTGTAGGAACCGAGACGTAGTTTGTTGCCTGTTCTTCTACGCTTGGTCGCGTGGAACTGGCACCTAGCAGCACCAAACTAAACAGAGCTTGTAATATGGAAAACAGATAGCTGATATAATACTTGAATACATTTTTTTTTTGTAAATATATACTTAGAATACAATATAACACCCAGACAGAGAACAAACATTTGTGTTCCCCACACAAATATTTGTTCTCGGTGGGGATCGAACCCACGACCTACGGCGCAGAAGGCAGAGCTACTACCAACTGAGCTAGAGGCCAGTCAAAAAATTATTGACTTTGACTTTGACTAAGAAGATGACTACCATGCCTACGGATTACAGTCGTGAGGTTAAAAAATTCTACCTGCGATATTCCATTAAATGTGAGAGCATCGGGAGGAGTACCAATCTGTTGTCGGGTCCCATTGCATAGATGTGTGAACTTGTATCTGTGCGTGACTTGCTCGGTGGCAGCTGATGGCACAAATAACAGGCTACAGCGATTCCAAGCTCTAGACAAGATTTTAAACAACAAAAAAATGGGCTGTGGCTGTGTTGTGGACACGGCCGTTTGTTATACAATAGTATACAGAAGTAACCTAAAAACAAAGAAAAATTACGCTTACTGCAGGTCGTAAGATCTAGCGTGTATAGTCTGATTCGTATCCTTGTGTACGTGAATATGTCTCGTAACTTCGGGGCTTCCTCCGTTGCCACGCGTTAGGTGTTACAGGGGCTCAATTCCAGACCAGTGACTTTTTTGTCACGGTAGATATATATCACAGGAACTGTCAAATTCACTAAAGAAACTGACAGTTCTTGTGATATATATCTACCGTGACAAGAAAGTCACTGGTCTAGAATTGAGCCCCAGTTCTTAGTTAGCGTAATAAATTCTTTGATTCTTTAGCTATCCAGTGTTGTAATTGAAATATGGATAGGGATAATTAATATGTTGCTGCAACACTACAATGTATCCACCGATTTTGTTATCATTCTTTTTTTTTACCTTTAGCCCTATGGAAGCAATATTAAAGACGTATTACGTCGTTATTGTTTGACTCCAAATAACACTTTGAATTTTTTTCACTACACCACCTCGATAGAACTGACATGGCAAGAAGCAGAAGTGTGGCACATCACGCACACAAAAAAGGGGTTCTCGATTAAGCTGTATTTTTTTATGATTTATGAATGCTATGCTATCGCATAACTTTGCCATTTGTACACCAATTTCAAAAATTATTTATTTTATCTGAAAAGTAATGCTTTTAGATTGGTTATCTTGAACCCGTTTAGTTAAAAAGCAACCTCTTCTGCCTTAGCCCACACCAATGACGAGTCGAGTTACACATAAGGCCCGATACAAATTAATGTAATTCAAATGCTGTTATGTTCTGATGTGACGGATAGTGTAGGCGTGCCCTTAGTGTATTAATAACCACGTATTAACATAAAGCTGACTTTTAATCGGTTTATAACTTGCTGATGGAGCTTTTGCTACATTATAAAGTATTTTAAGCTTATTCTTGAAGCTTATAATAAAATTGTTGACTCTGATCATAGTTTGTTTATCAGAAGAGTGGCCTGTAGGCCTGCCACAAACTCTGTCTGGCTCTGTCACTGGCTAAGGTTGAGGCTGCGTGAGTGTTGAATAAATAAATCCTACGTCGAAACGTCACACGCGCAGTATACACTGGTGATCACTCACACAGACTCAAAACCAGAGCCAGAAACAGCCAGACAGAGCTTGTGGTACGCCTACTGTGCCTTACTATGGCCTAAGTCAGGCTGTGGATGGTGATGATGAAATAAAGCGCTTATACATTTTCGATATGAACTACAGTTTGATTCAAAATTCTATTTATTAATGTGATAATTATAAATTAAAAAAACTTGAGAAACTGACTTCATTGCCAAACGGCTAAAACGGCTAAATCTGGACGTAAAAATAACCTTCCAAATAAAAAAATAATTTTCTAAATCAGTTCATAAATGACGGAGACAGTTACAAACATGAAAAAAATTATTTAAAAAAAAATGGCAACACCGATTTTAATAAAATTAAAATGGGACCAATCTGGAAGCAGTACCTTTCAGATAAAAAAATGTTTTTCAAATCGGCTCACAAATGACGAAGTTATGCGGTAACAAACATTCAAAAAAATAAAATAATAAAAAATACAACCGAATTGAGAACCTCCTCTTTTTTGATTGGAAGTCGGTTAAAAATGAATCGCAACTAAAAAACAGGTCGTTTTCACTTAAAAAGCATTTTTTATGCCATTACAGTAAAAAATATTAAATGAAGGGTTACATGCAGTCCGCATATCGTCATCACATGCGAGTGCTCGTCTCATGAGAAAAAATATTTATCCAATTTGTCTGTAATCGAAAAACTTTTATGAATAAAATTTATTGCAAGTGAAAACCATGAAGCAGGTTGAATAGTTTTATAAATGGTGCCTACTGGCTACAGCTGACTATTTCATCTGGTTTATATCAACCTGACTATTTTTAACCGTCTTCAAATAAAAAAGTAGGAGGTCCTCATATTAAATTTTAAGTTCGACGCAGGGCAGTGTATCGTCGGGCACGTTCCTGACGTGTGTGACTTACGTGGCAATACCTTGTTGGTTACCATTCAATATCAGGGGGGCCATAAGCTTGTTCCATCAGCTAATTGTATAAAAAAATCAGTTGTATTTTTAGGGTTCCGTAGCCTAATGGCAAAAACGGAACCCTTATAGATTCGTCATGCCTGTCTGTCTGTCCGTCCGTATGTCACAGCCATTTTTCTCCGAAACCGTAAGAGCTAGACTGATGAAACTTGGCGAGGAGATATATTCTGTGAACCGCATTAAGATTTTTACACAAAAATAGAAAAAAAACTATGAATTTTGGGGGTCCCCATACTTGAAACTGAAACTAGAAATTTTTTTTTTCATCGAACCCATACGTGTAGGTATAGGTATTTACGAATAGGTCTTCAAAAATGATGTTGAGGTTTCTTATATAGTTTTTTTCTAAACTGAATAGTTTGCGCGAGAGACACTTCCAAAGTGGAAAAAAGTTGGTCCCCCCCCCCTCTAACTTCTAAAATAAGAGAATGATAAAACTAAAAAAAAGTACATTACTATGCAAACTTCCAACGATATTTGGTTTGAACGAGATCTAATCAGTAGTTTTTTTTTATACGTCATAAATCGTAAATCGCTTTTTACCTTTCGACGAACTACAAGAACCTTTAATTATGATACTTGATGCTACGGAACCCTTCATGGGCGAGTCCGACTCGCACTTGGCTGCTTTTTTTGTTGGTCGCCGTCACCCATAGACACCTATCCTATCGCCTATCCTGAGAAATTTATGGAAGTTGCTTAAACACTGTCTATCTTTTAAGAAACGCTCGTAAAGCCTTGCGCACATTCTGCGGTGACAATAAAATTTACAAATATCGCTGTCATATAATCTATCATACCGCAGAATGCTAAGATGTGCGCAAGACTACATTAATAAAACCTCAAAAATATTAATGATCGATGGACGCAAAAACTGTTTTTTTTTGTTTACTTCTATCTGACAAGGTTACTGATAGATATATCATAACTACAGGGGCCTAATTCTCGGGCCGATCTCGATCATTTTGCAATTTTATTTAATTGCTTCTTTTCAAAACCCCGCACTTTTTCACCGTTTTCCGTATATCGTAGCTGTCGAGGCTTTTACGATGAGGTCGTTGATGAATTACTCAAGGAAATCTGCCATTCTCTCTTCGAAAAGAAGCAATAAAATAAAATTGCAAAATGATCGAGATCGGCCCGAGAATAAGGCCCCTGTATCTACGTTGGTATCACTGAGTCTAGTTATCTATAACAGTAAGTAATCACTGGCGCTAGAAAGTCGCGCGACTTTGATACGGGACTCGGGACGTGACGGTCTCGTAATAACAACTTACATGTGACGTGCTGCGCTACCCAAGGCACCGAGGTTTTACTTTTATAGGGTTGCCAACGTTTTTATAGCTTAATACATTGTATTGAGTAAATCTTACTTAGTAAATCTTATAGTTCTTATAGTCCTAAAACAGTCATTTAAAAACAACATTTAAAAACAAAAAAAAAACAGTCTAATAAAAAATATAGAGGCAGCAGCATCTTTAAAACCTAGCGCACATCTAAGCACACAGGGTAAGTTATGTTCCGATTTTAAAAACTAGTCCTATGATCTGACAATCAAATTAGGGCAATAAATATGCTGAAGTAAAGCGTTCTGCGGATGCGATCAGTGAAACGCTATTAAATATGACAGCGATATTTGACAGCGTTTTACTGACGCTAGATGTGCGCAAGGTTTAAAATAAGAGTAGTACAGGAGATTCTTACGGTGATCATAAAAGTTAAAACATTTACAACATTAAACGCGGCGTCGACTGCGTGGTAGTTTTATTACCGTTCCTGTTATTTTTTCGGGTTAAAAATAGTCAATATGCTCTTCCAGACTAAAAACTGTTTGTTCCAAACTCGTGCATAATTAAGTGCACGATTGAACATCCATTCCAAACATCCATCGTAACTTTCATATTTATAATATTTTAAGAAATATAAAGCTTAAAAGCTTACTCGCGGCAACCCTAGCTAGAAGTTAACAATCGTGCAGTGCCCACTCAGCCTACAATGTGTCGTATTTCACCACCTGACGAGGTGTCTGCTTTCTGCACTAGGCTTTATTGTGTTTGAAACACTGTTTGTGCATTGTTTGAGACTGTATGTACAGAGTTTTATGAGAGTGGCGAAACAAGAAGATGGCTCACATCATGTAAAACTGGCTGATAATATATTTTTTTAAAACAAACTACATAATATAAATCTATCGTTGCGAACACACTTTAGCAAAACATGCTTTACAATTAATTACAATGAAAATTATATCACTTTACTTTTTTTTATTGTGTCACATACTACGATTGATGGATGATGGACTACAGGGTAACGGAGAAACGGGAAACTACGAAACCGTTCCTAACGTATGTGAAAACTGTGTAAAAAAAGTTATGGGCGATATTTACCACAGTAGAACAGACAATCGTTGAAGTAAACGAATACTAGAGTGGAGACCGCGATAGGTACGTAAGCGTGGTGTAGGACGCCCTCCATCAAGGCAGGGCGATAATCTCCAAAATGACCGGGCTTAGTGGCACGTCTTGGGAAGAACCTACGTCCAGCAGTGGACTGATGAATTAGTCAATTTGGTACTATACAACGTGAGTTTGAATTCGTATGTTATCCCGAAAGGTGGTGATAGGGACCATGGTTTTGCACAAGCTATGAAAACATTTCTGTGAAATACGAAATCTAAATCTTCCATACAAAAAAAATAATCAATTGACAAAATATTTTGTGTGAAAACCCTACATCTTGGGCGGGGCCGGCGCTAATTTGGTAAATAGGTAAGTAGTAATAAAACTTACAAACTAGGTACATATCAATTTACTGGCTTTCCATGGTATAAGCACTCTGTTCTGAAGACGGGTAGCTACATAGGTAGGTACTACTACGAGTACTAGGTACAGGTAGGTTTTGCACACATTATTCACAAGCACTTAGGTAGGCCATACCTACGACAATTAAATGATTTTTGTACACTGAGTTTAACTTTTCAACATGCGCTCGCAACGAAATAGTCCACGAAATACTGAAAATAACTGAAATGCCTAAGTTTATTTTTAGATTTTCGAGTTCGGTTTCCTTTGACAGCTTAGACAATTTAACCAAATTGTCTAAGTTTGACAGTGCCGAATAATTTTAGGGTCCCGTCCCGTTTTCATTGAAAAAAAGCAGCCAAGTGCGAGTCGGACTCGCCCATGAAGGGTTCCGTAGCATCAAGTATCATAATTAAAGGTTCTTGTAGTTCGTCGAAAGGTAAAAAGCGATTTACGATTTATGACGTATAAAAAAAAACTACTGATTAGATCTCGTTCAAACCAAATATCGTTGGAAGTTTGCATAGTAATGTACTTTTTTTTAGTTTTATCATTCTCTTATTTTAGAAGTTAGAGGGGGGGGGGACCAACTTTTTTCCACTTTGGAAGTGTCTCTCGCGCAAACTATTCAGTTTAGAAAAAAACTATATAAGAAACCTCAACATCATTTTTGAAGACCTATTCGTAAATACCTATACCTACACGTATGGGTTCGATGAAAAAAAAAATTTCTAGTTTCAGTTTCAAGTATGGGGACCCCCAAAATTCATAGTTTTTTTTCTATTTTTGTGTAAAAATCTTAATGCGGTTCACAGAATATATCTCCTCGCCAAGTTTCATCAGTCTAGCTCTTACGGTTTCGGAGAAAAATGGCTGTGACATACGGACGGACAGACAGACAGGCATGACGAATCTATAAGGGTTCCGTTTTTGCCATTAGGCTACGGAACCCTAAAAATACAACTGATTTTTTTATACAATTAGCTGATGGAACAAGCTTATGGCCCCCCTGATATTGAATGGTAACCAACAAGGTATTGCCACGTAAGTCACACACGTCAGGAACGTGCCCGACGATACACTGCCCTGCGTCGAACTTAAAATTTAATATGAGGACCTCCTACTTTTTTATTTGAAGACGGTTAAAAATAGTCAGGTTGATATAAACCAGATGAAATAGTCAGCTGTAGCCAGTAGGCACCATTTATAAAACTATTCAACCTGCTTCATGGTTTTCACTTGCAATAAATTTTATTCATAAAAGTTTTTCGATTACAGACAAATTGGATAAATATTTTTTCTCATGAGACGAGCACTCGCATGTGATGACGATATGCGGACTGCATGTAACCCTTCATTTAATATTTTTTACTGTAATGGCATAAAAAATGCTTTTTAAGTGAAAACGACCTGTTTTTTAGTTGGGATTCATTTTTAACCGACTTCCAATCAAAAAAGAGGAGGTTCTCAATTCGGTTGTATTTTTTATTTTTTTATTTTTTTGAATGTTTGTTACCGCATAACTTCGTCATTTGTGAGCCGATTTGAAAAACATTTTTTTATCTGAAAGGTACTGCTTTCAGATTGGTCCCATTTTAATTTTATTAAAATCGGTGTTGCCATTTTTTTTTAAATAATTTTTTTCATGTTTGTAACTGTCTCCGTCATTTATGAACTGATTTAGAAAATTATTTTTTTATTTGGAAGGTTATTTTTACGTCCAGATTTAGCCGTTTTAGCCGTTTGGCAATGAAGTCAGTTTCTCAAGTTTTTTTAATTTATAATTATCACATTAATAAATAGAATTTTGAATCAAACTGTAGTTCATATCGAAAATGTATAAGCGCTTTATTTCATCATCACCATCCACAGCCTGACTTAGGCCATAGTAAGGCACAGTAGGCGTACCACAAGCTCTGTCTGGCTGTTTCTGGCTCTGGTTTTGAGTCTGTGTGAGTGATCACCAGTGTATACTGCGCGTGTGACGTTTCGACGTAGGATTTATTTATTCAACACTCACGCAGCCTCAACCTTAGCCAGTGACAGAGCCAGACAGAGTTTGTGGCAGGCCTACAGGCCACTCTTCTGATAAACAAACTATGATCAGAGTCAACAATTTTATTATAAGCTTCAAGAATAAGCTTAAAATACTTTATAATGTAGCAAAAGCTCCATCAGCAAGTTATAAACCGATTAAAAGTCAGCTTTATGTTAATACGTGGTTATTAATACACTAAGGGCACGCCTACACTATCCGTCACATCAGAACATAACAGCATTTGAATTACATTAATTTGTATCGGGCCTTATGTGTAACTCGACTCGTCATTGGTGTGGGCTAAGGCAGAAGAGGTTGCTTTTTAACTAAACGGGTTCAAGATAACCAATCTAAAAGCATTACTTTTCAGATAAAATAAATAATTTTTGAAATTGGTGTACAAATGGCAAAGTTATGCGATAGCATAGCATTCATAAATCATAAAAAAATACAGCTTAATCGAGAACCCCTTTTTTGTGTGCGTGATGTGCCACACTTCTGCTTCTTGCCATGTCAGTTCTATCGAGGTGGTGTAGTGAAAAAAATTCAAAGTGTTATTTGGAGTCAAACAATAACGACGTAATACGTCTTTAATATTGCTTCCATAGGGCTAAAGGTAAAAAAAAAGAATGATAACAAAATCGGTGGATACATTGTAGTGTTGCAGCAACATATTAATTATCCCTATCCATATTTCAATTACAACACTGGATAGCTAAAGAATCAAAGAATTTATTACGCTAACTAAGAACTGGGGCTCAATTCTAGACCAGTGACTTTCTTGTCACGGTAGATATATATCACAAGAACTGTCAGTTTCTTTAGTGAATTTGACAGTTCCTGTGATATATATCTACCGTGACAAAAAAGTCACTGGTCTGGAATTGAGCCCCTGTAACACCTAACGCGTGGCAACGGAGGAAGCCCCGAAGTTACGAGACATATTCACGTACACAAGGATACGAATCAGACTATACACGCTAGCTCTTACGACCTGCAGTAAGCGTAATTTTTCTTTGTTTTTAGGTTACTTCTGTATACTATTGTATAACAAACGGCCGTGTCCACAACACAGCCACAGCCCATTTTTTTGTTGTTTAAAATCTTGTCTAGAGCTTGGAATCGCTGTAGCCTGTTATTTGTGCCATCAGCTGCCACCGAGCAAGTCACGCACAGATACAAGTTCACACATCTATGCAATGGGACCCGACAACAGATTGGTACTCCTCCCGATGCTCTCACATTTAATGGAATATCGCAGGTAGAATTTTTTAACCTCACGACTGTAATCCGTAGGCATGGTAGTCATCTTCTTAGTCAAAGTCAAAGTCAATAATTTTTTGACTGGCCTCTAGCTCAGTTGGTAGTAGCTCTGCCTTCTGCGCCGTAGGTCGTGGGTTCGATCCCCACCGAGAACAAATATTTGTGTGGGGAACACAAATGTTTGTTCTCTGTCTGGGTGTTATATTGTATTCTAAGTATATATTTACAAAAAAAAAATGTATTCAAGTATTATATCAGCTATCTGTTTTCCATATTACAAGCTCTGTTTAGTTTGGTGCTGCTAGGTGCCAGTTCCACGCGACCAAGCGTAGAAGAACAGGCAACAAACTACGTCTCGGTTCCTACAGTTTTTTTATATGATCCTTTTACAAATCAAAAATAGTCTGAAATAATAGCAGTGAAGTTCCAGTGTGGTGCCACTTCACTTAGTCAGACGTATGCAATGCAAAGTTCTGTTGGTAGTCAAGGTTTTGAGTTAGTGTCGAGTGTTTCAGTAAACTATGTTTGCGTCTTTTAACGTAACTTAGGCCCGTGTAGAAAAACAATGCTTGAGTCTGAGTCTAGCCTCAAGCACTCTCAATAGTTTTTTTGACAGTTCTCCATTGTAAAATGTCTAAAATCTTTGCTTGTGGCTTGACTCAGGCTCAAACACTGGGGTGAAATACTAGCAACACGCATCGCTCAATTCGAAGTGCGTTGTCAATTTTTGTTTGTAATATTTAAAAAGCAGCCAAGTGCGAGTCGGACTCGCCCATGAAGGGTTCCGTAGTATCAAGTAACATAATATAAAGGTTCTTGTAGTTCGTCGAAAGGTAAATTGCGGTTTACGATTTATGACGTATAAAAAAAAAACTACTGGCTAGATCTCGTTCAAACCAAATATCGTTGAAAGTTTGCATAGTAATGTACAACATATATTTTTTTTAGTTTTATCATTCCCTTATTTTAGAAGTTAGAGGGGGGGGGACCAACTTTTTTCAACTTTGGAAGTGTCTCTCGCGCAAACTATTCAGTTTAGAAAAAAACTATATTAGAAACCTCAACATCATTTTTAAAGACCTATTCATAGATACCCAACACGTATGGGTTCGATGAAAAAAATTTTTTTGAGTTTCAGTTTGAAGTATGGGGACCCCCAAAATTTATAGTTTTTTTTCTATTTTTGTGTAAAAATCTTAATGCGGTTTACAGAATACATCTACTCGCCAAGTTTCATCAGTGTAGCTCTTATGGTTTCGGAGAAAAATGGCTGTGACACGGTCGGACAGACAGACAGACAGACAGACAGACAGACAGACAGACAGACAGACAGACATGACGAATCTATAAGGGTTCCGTTTTTGCCATTTGGCTACGGAACCCTAATAAAAAACGGCGAAACAAACATTATGAAATACTTACTTAACCCAATATTGGGTTAAGTAAGTCGTGTGTATGATGACTTCGTAAGCTCTCGATTCGAATTAAATTAAAGTAAATAGGTACCTACTCTGTACGTACTTTATTTAAGTTTCTCGTATCATATCTTAAAGCAATGCCAAAGTCGGAGATTTTCATAAAGTAGGTAGTCGCAAAATGCACTTGTTGTTTATCACTCAATCACACAAATAAAACTTGTCTTACATATGTTTTGGTACGAAAGTACCTACCACTAGTTTTTTTACAATGTGTAAATAAAATAATTTTTAATGAGTGTAGGCATTGCATCACATCCTCTTCGTTCTGAATCATACAACAAATAAACAAAATAAATACTTGAACATAAATTCCATGAAAAATATTATACGGAACCCAACAGACCCCATTTTTATAAAATTAGGATGACGATTCAAAGGAGGCGGTAATACATTTTTATTGCTTTTTGACTTGCCAATGGCAGATTTTGGGTGTCAAATAAGACATAGTTCAACAGAGGTCAAGTACCTAATCAGCTGGTTATAGGGTTGCCTAACATGCTTTTAAGCAAAATCATGGCGTAAACTTTACACACCATTTGTTGAATGAAAAAGTCCTGATTCAGAAAAGTCATAGAACTAATGCTGTTGGCATTCAGGAGTAGCTTATCCCCCTTTCGGGATAACATATGAATTCAAACTCACGTTGTATACAAAGCCACTCAAATAATTTATATATAAAGTGAAATTGGGGAAAAACCAATGTACTTGCTTCACCGTCACCGCGTCACTGTCACATTAACTTCCACCTCTTCGGCAAACATCGACAAACTTCGCCAGAAGTCGGGGCCTGTCCGCCCGCAGGTATGTTCAAGTTATCACTTCTGTCGGCATTCCCGAAGCCACTGTTTTTGATATATTACTCTATATCAATTCAGAACCAACCATCTCGTTGACCTCATTCCCAAGCAATCAAACCATCAAACTAATGTACGCTCCGCTAAACTGGTAGGTATCCCATCTTCAATTTGATTGGCGCTTTCTATCCGCTGATTAATTAACTTATTTAATAGATATAAAATCACTTAATGCTGATATGAATTGACATCGAATGGAACATTCCGGTAGCCTGCCCTCAAACGATCTGCCGATTGGGTCATTCTGTTGCAATCCAAAGTTTGTTACTAACAAATAAATTATACTTACTAACAAGGAACAGCAACTAAATATCTTGTTACCATTATCTACGTTCACACACATAGATAATCCACACAACACTATCTAGCCCCAAACTAAGCACAGCTTGTACTGTGAGAACCAGATAGCTGATATAATACTTAAATACTTATTTTTGTAAATACATACATAATGTAATATAACAGCCAGACAGAGAACAAACATCTATGCTCACCACACAAATATTTGTTCTCGGTGGGGATCGAACTCACGACCTACGGCGCAGAAGGCAGAGCGACTGCCAACTGAGCTGAGAGGCCAGTCAAAGCTATTCCAAGAGCACTCTCATAAAAAACTCCACCAGATTCGATTTTACTTGGCTTTACTATACTTGTATTTGAAAATGTATGTTAGATATATGTGTGTGTGTGTGTGTGTGTGTGTGTGTGATATTAAACGAACTTTCTTTTTAACAACTCCTTCATAAGCCTATTTGCTTTTATCATTTTGAATAGTCGTAAAATTATTTATGTGCATACGCGAGTCGAATAAACCTAATAATACCACGTAATTGACGTAATTCCAACTACACTATCTAAAAGCATTTCAAATTAATAGAAGGTTTATATGGCAAGTGAAATGCCCGTGACTTTGCTCACGATTTTGCATTTATTTGTTTTTAAGAAACCCTGGTACTTAGCTACCTAGCTCGTTGTTTGTTAAACTAAAGATGTTTGATAAACTTAATTACCTATTTAAAACAGTGAGTATACATATTTTTGACTGACTTCAAATAAAAAAAGAAGAGGTTCTTAATTCGGTGGTTTTTTATTTTATTTTTGGTTCTCGCTAGCTGCCTCATTTATGAACCGATTTGATTTTTTTTTATCTCAAAGTTTAGACTTACCGTGCCATAGAAATTTTATCAAAATTGATTCAGCAGTTTGGCCATGATGTCAAGTTACTCAAGTTTTTAAACTTTATTTGTATTATAAAATAACACAATTTATTGTTTCCCATAGGGTTAGACAACAGATTCTGATATTATCTTTTTACGATTTGGTACCTTTATTGCTTCAACCAAGAAATACTCAAAATAACGTCGCTTTTAGCGTGTTTTCATAGAAAACTTGACTTAATAATCAAACCACCTCACGTAAAAAGATGGTTTTGTCTTCAATGAGTTTCCTAGCTTTGATATTTTTTATTTATTCAAACCACAAACAAAAACGAGTCGTAAAGCCTAATCGGAGATATTATTGAAAGAAGCCCACAGTGCTATCTCCGGCCTGCGGTCGATGTACAGTCGGCGACAGTAACTTATAAAAAAATCGGTTGTCTGTAAAGTCGGTTTACTGACGGTAGTTGAACGGGACAACGTACAGCTGTCCACGCGGACGCATCGTTCACTCAAGTAGGAGAGAGACAGATGTCGAACGCTGCCGAACTCAGAGGCCGATTGTGCCTCTTTGTCGCTCGTTCCGCGCTCTCACTTGCACTTCAAGCCTTAAATGGAATGCCTCAGAGCGAGGTAACGCCGCATGAGTCATATATTTTCATGCGTGCAGCTGGCTCCATTAAATTATAAGACGTTGTCAAGTCAAAAATCTCGCAGTTGACGGCGTTGTTTGAGTGTGCGTTCACCCTATAGATTATTAGGGTCGTATTTGTTCGTTGTATTTGTTCTTATTATGTAAGTTTATAAGTTGTATCGAGAACCCAGTGGTTAGACAAACCTAACTTAGGCTATAAACCACTGTTTGTATAAATTGTATTTATCTCTTGCTTAACAAATAAATATAACTAAATGATCTGTTTTTTTGACGTGGATACGTCTTTTAACTAGGGACGCAATTCTAAAAAAATATTACAAAATCGGGCATCAAGTTTAATGTTGCAGCTACATATCTATCATCCCCATCAAAATTTTGAAATTTTGATACAACTGAATAAGGAAATTTTGAATTTGAAGTTATCAAAAAAGATATATCGAAATCTCATTCATATTACCTCTTTGTGATTTGAGAGCTCCACTAAATTGTGTGACTGACTGTACACGTTGGTAAGTGCGGTCACAGCGAATGCCGACAAAGGAGTACTTGAAGTACTTACATAAAGGTACTTCAAAAACTGAGAAGGGCATTCAAAATATTGTAGGAAGTTGAACAAAGATTTCTAGATCAATATTTACCAATCTGAGATGATCTGGGTACCTTACCTTACCTATTCATGCTCGTTGATGTATAAAATGAAATGAAAATATACTCTAGAACTGTGTCCTAGGCATGGTAGACATCTTCATTCCTTTTACTATACTATATTCTTGCTATCATAAAATTCAACCTAAACTTGAAGAAAAAAAACAACCGGGAATTAACTACTAAAATAACACACACATGCAACTTCATGCTTACTTAAAACAAAATATTGAAAAATACTAATCATAATAAACTTTTAAAAATTGCTATGATTTAGGTATAGTAACAAATATTGCACATCGGCTAATTTCGGCTTCAAAGTGCGTCAGAAAGAGATAGCGCTCTACGAAAGCAGAAAAGCCGATATGCAATATTTGTTGCCCTTACATAGAACAAGCTCCACCACGGAAAGCATCGCTACGTATTAATTCAATTTAAAAAAAAACTTGCTTTCTTGGCAAATAGACTAGCATCCCTAATCTTTTTAAAACAATGCTCGGCTGCGGTCGGTTTGCTATTCAGCCATGTAGGAAGCTAATTTTGTCGGTAATTCCCGGTCTCGTACCGAGACCATGCCACATTCTTGCGCGTAATAACTAATTAGCTATACCACAGCCCACCCCTCCGAAGAATACAAGTCTATAATTATTATGTGATCTCCTTATTTTTAACCGACTTCAAATAAAAAAGGTTCAAGTCAGTTGTATTTCTATATATTCTGAAAATGTTGTATAGCTAGTGGTAGCTAAAAAAATATATGAATAATATTTTTTTATCTGGAATGTTATACTTCCAAATTGGTCCCATAAATTTTACCCAAAATCGGTTCAGCAGTTTGGCGATGACGTCGTTTTCTCAAGTTTTTTAATCTTCACTTGTATTAAAAAAGTATTTGTAAAGTCCTCTTCTTACCATAGATAGAGAAGATTAGTTTTAATTTGTATAAGGAGGTGCCTTCTAAAGAATGAATACTTACAATAGAGGACTAGGTAGTATATTGATATTTAGACTTTAGCCAACCTTGTTAGGGTTGTAAAAAAGTAAGAAACAATCTAATAATTTCATTGTAATTTTCTAATGCTTTTTTTAATTATAAAATTAATTGTTAGTAAAGTACATAATCTTGGTCTGGTGAATAGTTTCACGCATATCGTTTTTGTAAGTCAGAGTAGAGCTATAGCACAGACCCTACCTATAGAGTCAGTAGGTAGAGGCAAAGACTTGCTCGATGTAAAATACAAGTTGTCTGCCACGCCCTCACTGACCGGCCGCCGGCATGAGATTAAAAAAATAAAAGAGTAACCTTAATCCGCGATAATGTCTGCCGTAATAACAGATTGAGTGTAATTAAATAAAAGAAGAAACAAATTCGATAACCTTCGTTGTCATTAAAAAGTTTATTAGTTCGGATTTGCAATTATCTTTAATCAAGTTTTAAATGTTTGTTTCGGCATGATTTAAAAAAGTTCTGTCTATCGGTAGTAAGAAATAAAAGGTAATAAAGGAATAGGATTGTCTTGCGTCGTTGTTTCCGCTGCAATGCCGGTAGCGTGCTACGGAACGCACCTCGGGCTATTATTTTGACAGCAAAAACAACATGGCGGACGATGATTGCGCGCGAAATCGATCGTCACGAGCTCTGCATTCCACCCGCAGTACGCGTGCCATAACAAAAACTACGATATGAAAGTAATTTTCCTTTGGATATCCTACAAATGCGTATTATAAACGCATAGCACAGCATGCCCACTTACGCATAAACCATTTGAACGAGTAGTGTTATTATGATAGCTATTGTCCGCCATATTTTTCTGTGGGCAGAGTTTGACAGTAGCGAATGAATGTGACTGTTTGTAATTTACTTTACTTTCATTTAACTTTGTTCAATGGAATCGTGCTCAATTTTATTTAGGATTTATTTAAACCGTATTTAAATGTTACTTACCTAAAATAGAATACAATGGAAAATATGGATAGTTATGGCCATTATGGCGGACAATCGGAGTCATTATGGTTACCTTTATTGAGCATTCTTGGTTAAATCGAATGGCCACTGGTTTTATTAATACTTCTTAATTGGCTTGAAATTATTGCTTGCAGTGTTTTATTTTGTTGGACATTTATTTTACTGTACAATTTGTTCAGTTCTTTTTATATCATTTTGATCATTAAAATTGCAATAATCTTCACATCATTCGCTTTACTCGATATTACGTTATTTTATTTTATAGATGAATAATAATGGCCCTTTAATATAGGTAAGTAAAGTTTTATAGGATACTTTCACTTCAGAAACTAACAAATAATTTGTTGCAAGTAATACACTAGTGGGTCTGTGAGATGTAGGCCTCGCGAGCACCTTTAAGTCAGCAATTTACTTCATTTTGAGGAGCTATTCTGCTCATCATGCTGAAGATCCTCTACAGATCTTCCCCAAATTTTTATGACACTAACTTAAAGTACTTACCTCATTTCAAATAAAAAAAAACATCAAAATCAGACCACATACAGCGATGTTCAGTAACCCCCTTTTAGGCTCTGTTTTAGAGGAAGTACCCTCCATCCTATCACAAAACCTCGAAGACAAAATAAATCTGCAAAGTCATACAATCTGTGTACCAACTTTCGTTCAGATCGGTTGAAAAATTACCTGCTGGCGAGAACAGACAGACAGGCAGCAAGACAAAAGCATTTTTGGCTAAACTCGAAACTAGATGGATCGCTTGCTCAGTTAAATAATAAAGCATGTTTTTTTGTTATGGTGCAGCTCAGAAACACGCTTGGACTACAACTCTAAAGAAAATAACTCTTAAAGTCCCAAAAAGTTTTTTTTTAAAATTTTATCGTATTCCATCCAATGTCAAAAGCCAAACCTCCTTCAGTGGGCCCTCTGGAGAAACAAAGGGAGGAGTGAGGGGTCACTCACGAAATGGTAATTGTCCAGCTATGTCTGGAATCCGACGGGCTTGTGTGAGATTTCGCAACAATAACCCAATAAAACTAAAAATGCGACCGAGTCGACCGGTCCGTACAGGAATACTGGTCTTCCCATCTTGGCCGGCTAATACAAATATGTATGAGAGTCGTGATGCAACCGAGCCCTCGGGGGAAGGGAACAGATGCGCGGAAGTCGGAATGCAATTTTTAACCCGAACGTTATCGCTTACAGGCTCGAATTAAATAATTTTACTTATCCTTAAAACAAATAAAACATTATTCAAAATTCTTATTCTGTTACCACAACGAATGGTTAAAACCGGAACGTCTTGAGATTGATTCCCATAAAATACAAGTGTGTGAAAAAAACTGTTGGTTAACAAAAATTACTAGAATCCGGTCCCAAATTATTTTGTGATTTGTCTCGGAACCAACACACGTTAATTGTTTCATTTGAAACAGGTAAAATCGTAATTTGAGGGTTCATGCAGTAAGAAAATAGGCGGAAAGAATAGACAAAGGAGGGCCGACGACTTTGGGCGTTTTTTTTTCGTTTTTTGAGACCCTTATACCTGAGTTCGTTTCAAGGTGCGTTGTTTTAAGTTTACGAACTATTATAAAAGAGTGGTGAAGGAATGATGACTTGAACTTTGCTTTTTAATGATCTTATCTATGGCATGCAAATTAAGTTGTTCTCGAAAATAGGTGATAAAAATTAGATTGCGTACCTACGAAATAAAACTAATTTACAGTGTTGGTTTGCTATTTATCACTGAAAATCGTGTCGATCCCATAAATATAAATGACTAAGCTATGCGATAACAAACAATCATTAACAACCGAAATAAGAACCTCCACCTTTTTTATTTGAAGTAGGTTACAAATTAAAATAAAAGACTACTAGATACACAGGGAAAGGTCAATACTTTATTATAATTCAAAAATAAAGTGGAAACAACCAGTGCCAGTAAACTTGAAGAATCCTGTAAAAAATGGCGGGATCTCAAGTAAAAGACATAGTTGCCGATATTAATGTGCGTTTAACGTTAAACAGCTGTTTATTTGCAAGCAAGGTTTACCTGGCATACTGGTCTGGTCACAGAGTTAAGAGAGCAGCTTGGTTAGTTTATTACTATGTATTTGAAATGAAATTAAACAAAATATAAAAGCTTTTATTACAAAAAACTTGAACACTATTTTAAAAATAACTTCTTTCATTTCTTAATAACTCATTTCTTAATAAGTCAATCATCATTTTCTGGTGTAAAAACCATTATAAATACAATTCTTACTTATTTTAGTCGCCAACTATTGGCCTCATACACAAGGCACATTAAGCCAATTCATTAACATTGTTAGGATCGCGGGAAGTCAGTGGATGGAAAGAGCTCAGAATCGTTCTTCCTGGAAATGTGTAGGGGAGACTTATTTGGACTGATGATGAAGACTCACCCCGTGTGCAATTTGACAGTTTAATTACCTACAGAGCTACGGCGATGCTACAGAGGTCTTTCAGATATATTCAGTAGTTTTAACCGCTATCACTCCTTACCCTTATATGGTAACACTTTTATAGTATGGGTAACATCAGTCTAGTTTAATTCTGTGCTAGCACAATGACAGGATTTTCACGGAGTGACCTAATCTAATCTAGTTTCACTGTGGCTGGTTTACACGATGGGACATAAACCACTAGAGTCGCCAGGTCTTGAAGTCGAACAGACGAACCTATCCATCAATCTGGGATTTGTGAACGGATGTCACTTCTCGAGACTTGAATATAAACTTCACTGAGGAAAGGTATTTGCAGATAAATATAAAAAATGTTATGTTCGTTCATATTTTATAAACGTAATAATTATGCTGTATTTTAGGTTTTTTTTTTTTTAAATTTATTTATCTTATAAAAAATACATAATCTTATTATTATAAATAGCACTGAGGAAACCACTAAGGTTTGTGGGGAAAATGCTACTAGAGAGTCGAAAGTCGATAGCTTTTAAATAAGTACACGGAAAAAACGGAGCACTAGCAAAGTACCAATTTGGCTTGGTTATTTTTTTTTTGACTACTTATAACTAAGACTTATCTAAATCGCACAATAAAGCTCTGTTAATAGTAAACAAGCCGGTTTTGCTGTATATTCTAGGTAATTCTAACAGAGTACTTAATAGTTTCAAAGTGAGTGCCTCAGTTATAGTAACCTATTCAGTTTCCGTTTGAATATAGATAAGTTTTCAGATTTATAAACTGACAAGTTGACCTATCTAAGTTTAGACTACTCCTACTCGGTTAAATTTGTATAGATTGGTATGATTACAAATAACCAAGACTCATTTAAAACGTACAATAGAGGGAATAGACGTATGTTTGTAGTAAACAAGCTTGTTTTGCTGTATATTCTTCCGAGTAAATCATTATTTCCCAGTGAGTATCTTTGTTAAAGTAACCGTAGCAGAAGTTTAAAAACCTATGCTTCTTCTACTACAACTATAAATGCGAAAGTTTTTATGTACATTAGGGATGTTTGTTGCTCTTTCACGCTCAAGCCAGTGGACCGATTTGGATGAAATCTTGAGCAAATATAGATTGTATCCGGTATTGAAACATAGGCTACTTTTTATCCCGTAAAAATAACAGAAACGGGGAATAACTTCTTTAGCGATGGCACTTATCACCAATAAAGAACCCTTCGAAAATTCGTGTATAGGTCTGTGTGCATGTACCTACTTTTAGCTACACAACTGACAGCGCAATGCCGTACATAACAAAACTCGACGAACATATAAGAACTTATATATTATGTTACTTGTTGCTACGGAACCCTTCATGGGCGAGTCCGACTCGCACTTGGCCGCTTTTTTAGGGTTCCGTAGCCAAATGGCAAAAACGGAACCCGTCAACGGAATTCGTCTTGTTTGTCTGTCTGTCTGTCCGTCCGTATGCCACAGCCATTTTTCTCTGAAACCGTAAGAGCTAGACTGATTAAACTTGACGAGTAGATGTATTTTGTGAACCACACTAAGGTCTTTACACAAAAATAGAAAAAAAACTATAATTTTTTTTCATCGAACCCATACGTGTGGTATCTATGAATAGGTCTTCAAAAATGATGTTGAGGTTTCTAATATGGTTTTTTTTAAACTGAATAGTTTGCGCGAGAGACACTTCCAAAGTGGTAAAAAGTTGCCCCCCCCCCTCTAACTTCTAAAATAAGAGAATGATAAAACTAAAAAAAAAATATGTTGTACATTACTATGCAAACTTCCACTAAAAATAACCTTTTTATTATGATACTTGTTGCTACGGAACCCTTCATGGGCGAGTCCGACTCGCACTTGGCTGCTTTTTTATCCCTACATTTGTTATTTACGACTGTGGGTTATAAAACTTTAAACAAGTAAATTAGCTATCAACAAGCAAGTAACACAGCAATCAATAGATAAGTGTTCGGCTATTTAATATTTTAAACAAGTAACTTAATTGGAACAACCGAAGAAAATGGTTATTCGTTGACATGTGAATTGTGTAAACTCGGATAATGCGTTTAGACACGCGTGCAATTCAAGGACAACGGCCATTTCTTTTCAACAAGTTCTTGGGTGCGGACACGAGAGTATCTGCTTTTATAATAAACAGTGTGAGAGCAGAGGTTGAGTGAGTTAAGTGAGATCTGAACATAGAAAACTTACAGCGCTTTACCAGTTTGTCATTCATCATTTTTGATAAAACTGCATTAAGTACAAAACGCCCGATGGATGAAGACGTAAGGAATCTCCTTACTGCTTGGGGCTTGGAGGAGTATATCGAAGTTTTTCAAAGTAAGTATTACCACGGTGATTATTGTAGTTGGCAGAACTCGTTGCTATCGTGTGTGCTAATTGGTGCTTGAAGCCATTACTTCTACCTACCTACATTAGGTGAAAGACAAAGAATTACCTGGTAGAACTTTCTGCAAAAAAGCCGTAGTTCTGTAATTATATGTGCCATAATACCTACCTAACTTAAAGGTACCTAGCACACTATGCGTGGCTTGCCACAGCATCTTTACCGGCCGCGCCGCGCGCCGGGCAAGCCGCAGTGCGCCCGCGGTTGGCTTGGCTCACTAGGTATAGCAAACAAAGTGTGGTGCGTGCCGCTGAACAAGCCGATTTTTTTTTATTTATTTATTTATCCTTTCACAGAAAAAAATCCTGCTTTGAAGGACAACATCTTTGAGCTGGCTAAACTGCGCACCAAGACCAAGGACAAAAATTTGGATTATCTCACCACTTATCAGCATGGTAATTTTTTTTTTTTTTTTTTATATTATTAATATTTGTTCTCGGTGGGGATTGAACCCACGACCTCCAGCGTAGATGGTAGATCTACTACCAACTGAGCTGTCAGGCTGTCAAACGAAAAATGCTCTCATAAGTTTGAACATAGTATTTTATTAATTCATCCTGTTAGGTAAGTAACTACGAGTACTATATCTATTAGCGTTTATAAATTATATTTTCTAATTTTAGGTTCAGAGGAGGCATCAAATATAGCTTGTTTGCTGCTTATGCCATCTCTCGTGGCTGTTACAAGTGTTCGGCTGAAGAATAGTCGCAAAAAGATTTGGTGTCCTTCGAAAGCTGAAGCAACTGCTAGTTTTGTACAGCATGTGAAAAACGATTCGGATATCCACAGTGCAATAGCAAGTAAGCGAACAAAGTTTCAAGAATATAGACTTACAATGCAACCTTTTATCATGATCGTAGGCGAATCTCTTGACAGTATAAATAACTACTTCGTGGTTATAGATAGATGAATTCATCAACACCCTTCCAGCTATTTGCAAAAAGCACAAACTTCGTATTTATAATATAAATGTGGTAAACATGATTGTAACTTACCAGTATGCTTACAAAATAGGGGTGGGTATAATTATAATGTTTATGATCTAAGTACCGATCTCGCATATTGTGCATTTATATGAGAAACTGTATATTTTGCTAAGACTATGTAGGTAAAATAATCTTCATTTACTTAAGTTAAAGCCATCATCATCAACATGATGAGTAATTTAAATTAAATACCTAAAAAAATTTAAATGTTTTGTTATCATACAAAATACTTATGTATAAGTACTCGTTAGACTTATGTTTGTTAAAATATTTTTAAGTACCTATTTCATAAGTTAACAAACAATATTTATGATAAATATTGGTTAATATAATAATTGAAAAAGTTGAGGTAAAAATGACTTTGTACAAATTAACAATGTAAGACTAACTACTCTCGAATGTAACTTTTTATGTTAATTAACGAATTATTTGATTCTTCTCTGAAGCATATATCGTTATTTAGTATCGTGTATCTACTAGCTATTAAGAGCGCTTACATCATTCTATTGCCTATAAGCTTTCTTTAGAAATAATAATGTTTCTATGTGATTAACTTAAAAAAAAGTTATATTAGCATTTATAGATATAGGACATCAATCATAATTAGCTTTTAAAGATGGTTACAAAAAAAATCATAAACATATGAATTTACGTATATTTTTTTATTAAAATTTTATAAAGATAGCTGATAGATGTAAACGCTCTTAAAAATATTATTTTTAGTTGGTCTAATTTAGAACTTTAGAATTTATTAACGATTGTTGAAGAATTTAAATAAAACTTTATTATTTCATATACATTCTTTTAACTTTGAAGTACGGTCTGTGGGCAAATGAAATATGATCGTTCAGTCCTTTTTTTAAAAGGGTGATTTAACTTTTTCGAGTTCGCCAGATTAACGATCTTTTTCAATTCCCTACATATCAACTTTTCACTAGCGTCAAAATGAAGAACTTTTTTACTTCTAGCCTACTTTAATTGGAATTTTAGCAATGTTGTTTTTTGTTCTGCTGGTTTATTGGGTTGATTAATACTGCTAAATACTTAGCTGCTGGTACCATTTCCGATTGACAACAATATACTTAGTTATGCTACAGATTTTAAGTTTGAACGTGCATTGTACTAAAAGCAGCTATCAAACTTAAAATAAAGCTTATTAATATTCATGTCACTTGGAAATGGTAGGTACCTGCAGCTAAGTATTTAGCAGTATTAACCCAATAAACTTGCAGAACAAAAACAACATTGCTAAAATAGGTACAAATTAAAGTAGTCTAGAAGTAAAAATGTAGATGGGTTGTAGCGAACCCAATAAACCCGCTTAGGAACAACAAACTAGATGGGTTGTAGCGAACCCAATAAACCCGCTTAGGAACAACAAACTAGATGGGTTGTAGCGAACCCAATAAACCCGCTTAGGAACAACAAACTAGATGGTTTGTAGCGAACCCAATAAACCCGTTGAAGAACAACAAACTACATTGCTAAATATACCGATTCAAGTAGGCTAGAGGTAAATATGTAGATTGGTTGTAGCGAACCCACTCAACACGGCTGAAAGCGCGAGTAACTTTGCTAAGTATACCTATTTGAATTGGTTAGAATTAGCAAAGTATATTGGGTATGGCTATCCAGTGGACACGATTGACAGCGCCGAGTAACTTTGCTAAGTATACCAAAATTTGACAAAGTTACTTTGTTAAACATAGAAACGTTCATTAGCTGTGTTTACAAAGTTGATTTGATAAAATCGACGATTTAAGCTAAGATGCTTGGTTATAATTAACAGAATTACTCGATTCACGTTCACAATTAGCTTTGTTGTCTTTATTAAATTAAAAGGTTGGAAGCTACCTAGCCCAGGTTATCAAATTTGAACCAACTTTCTAGATTAATATTACTAACTTACAGTAGCAAAGATGGCTTGTCTAGCATTAGCAATACACTTTGCAGGTTCCCTCCGAAACGAGTTGCTTTGTTGTAAATAGCAATAAGTTATTTAAATCCAACCGTTACGTTTTTTCCGTGTAGGTACAGAAAAAAAAAACTAATTAACAGAAACTAGGTAAGTGCATGTAAGTAATATGTATTTAGTTATTGGTAGCTTTATAACTTAGCTAAGAAGTAAGATTTTAATTTAGACTTAATGTTAATGGTAACATATCAAAGTAAATAGCAAGCAATGTAGCTAAGTTGGTAATAGACAAAACATGTTTTTGTTCATGCAGGTTATTAGGTGTGTCACTTTTGAAACTATAATGGTTTTTATACAACTTTTACTGACACCTTTTTTCAAATTTTGACTCCCGGTATTTCGGCACAAAATTAAATCATGGTAAATATCCCGTTGTTTATAACAAATATATTAGTTATTGTTTTTATAGTGAAAGCATTGCTCAGTTTGGGACTATGCAGTGCCAAACTGAGGCTCTGTGTGGAAGTACACGAATATTATTTATTTATTCTACAATTTTATTTCAGGCACCTCTAGCCAATGCATAATTCTATGGGCAGTAACTCGCAATTACTTTATGATTAATCGCCCTAAACTATGAACATTCTTTAATTAAAGTACGGTTATATTAAACTTTTGTTGAAACTATGTAAGTACCTACATACCTTCTTACAAGTCTGAATCAAGTAGGCACTTATTATCTAAAGTCCGTATTCCAAAACAGTGCTTGAGTCTGAGTCGAGTCTCAAGCATAGATTTTTTACACTTTGCAATGGAGAACTGTCAACAAATCCATGCTTGAGAGTGTTTTGAGGCTCGACTCAGACTCAAACACTGTTTCTGAATGCGGAACTTAGACTTATAATACAGAATAATAAGTCTATTTTTTAACTTTTGAAACTATCATGGTTTTTAACACTATTTTTATGAAACAACGGGATATTTACCATGATTAAATTTTGATGAGTTGATCCGATATTTCGGCACAAGATATATCATCAAAATTTAATCATAGTAAATATCCCGTTGTTTCATAAAAATAGTCTATTTTTGACTATTTTATACAGAATATTATTTATTTTTTTCAAAATGGCCACTTAAAAAAAATACATTGCCGTTTTTCATAGGTAGAAATGAAGAACCTTTTTAAGAGATTATGTCTTTTTCCTCACCATCATCATCCTGTCTTCATCCCACGCCGGGTGGCTCAATACAAAATATTCATTTCCCATTCTCTTTATCAGTTGATCTCGTAGCTTACTCCTCACGTCATGTCTTACAATATTCTTTCTCCTATCACAATAACAATGTTGTGCAAGGGTCATTGCCAACATAAGAAAATCCAATTCGAAATTTGAATTCACATTCCGTAATTTCAAGCACTGGGCGGTCCTCATTCAAACTTTTCAAGATGAAAGGTCGTTTTGGGAAAATAATAATTACGCGATCCGTCATCTCTTGGTTATCAGGCGCCTGCTTAAACGAAATTTTAATAAAGAGCCGTAACCTGGCTAAAATGGACGAACCAATCTGCGGCTTGCTGATGAGTTGTGTTGCCAGAGTATGCTGAGTTCCACAATTTTCAGGACTTTTTGATGTTCTTGATTTTTTTCCATTGGTATTTTTCATTTTTCGCGATCATAAAACATATCAAGTGAGGGTAGTTAGTGATGCTGCCTCCACTTCTCAACGACGGTAGCACTCATGTCAGTCTACCCGCGACCACGGCTATTGCAACATAGACGAAACGTCGGGAAAATAAATAAAATAAGGTAATACACGCGATAAATACCCGTGTAATAGTTTAAATATTTTTTGCATTGATCAAAAATTTTATAGTTACTTTTGTATACGGCATTTTTGATACTTTAACATCACACAGGCCTTAATAAGTGAGTACTAAATTACGTATTACTCAATCATATTCAGAAAATGCACCACTTTTTAATAAAAAGTGTTACAATATACTCGTATAATGTGAAAAATACTTCCAATATTTCCGGAGCATTACAACCTTGGAATTTTCAAGTCAAGAGTAAATAAGTGGATAATTGCTAAGCGTGCTCCACCTTAGGCTGCATTTTCACTTTCCATCAGGTGTGATGGCAGTCAAACGTTTAGCTATCAACAATAAAAAAGATACTGATGCAGAAAATGATACTAAAATATTCAAACGGCAAAACAAATTGTCAAAAAAATATGGATGGATAACTATTTTACCCCAGCTGGCAACCCCGCTAAGTGATGAGTTAAATTTCCACGAGAACCTGAATTGAACGTGTAATGACGTCCGAACTGTTCGGGTTACTTATAGCTTATTGGAGTTTATACAAAAATTAAATGATAAGCTTTGGAGGAAATGAGTAATTTACCATTTTTGCACACAACTGTTAATGCACCACGTTTTTACAATTACTGGTAGATGATACTGTACGTTTGTATGACTAAAAGTATTTGAGCGGGAAACACCAAGATCTCAAGTCTAAGACGATTACAGAAAATCTAAATAGTTTTTTATTCCATCATTTTGATGGTGCCTTAGCTCAGGGAATGTGGGTTTGTGAAAAAAAAACCACTTCCGATGGGCCCGTAGATAAAGCAGGTGGCGACCGTCACGCCTGCGTTCCCGCTCAAATAAATACCTTTTATTTTTAGGGTTCCTTCAGAAAGAAATAAAATGCTGTGGGAGGTGAGGTCTTTTTGTATGATAATGTGTCAAGGAAGTAATGTGAAATGAATTTTGTGACGAAATAAGATTTACATTAAACATTTTGAATTGAACCGAACTACCTAATATTTTCTATGTTTTTTTTTAAATCTTTTTTTCCCTGTACTTATTGTGGTACGTACCTATATGCTTCAAAAAATCTTCATGATGGTTTGTGATAAAAATCGTATATTATGTATTAAAAGTACTTGCTAAATAATACGGCTAAACACAGAGACCCACCTTTTTGGATAAAAAAAAATGGGTAACTATTAGTTTACTAATAATAAAAATGCGGTATTTCACAGAGATATGATCACCTGCGATGGTGATCAGTGTATCTCTGTCAAATACCGCACTGTCAAAATTTGCGGCAGTGTATGTGGATGTATGCCAAACCCTATGCTGAAACTGATGGCCATCACCCTCGCAGATCGCCTAGATGTGCGCAAAGCTTAAGGCGTGGGCCCGTAACATGTCTGCGACCAATGCCATTTTGGTGAGGCCCGTAAGACCTATAAAATCGTAAATATTTGTTTAATGTCCCAAAAGTTAAGAGCTGAGCGGAATTTGAACTTGTGACCTTCCCCTTATTGGTACGGGGCTGTGCCATTGGATCCCAATCACACTCCTATAAAACCACTACTACACACCACTAAAGCCTTGTACGGAACTCTAGACAAATTTTATAAACTCACAATAATAATTGACGTTCATTGTTGAAAGAATTTTGGAATTCAGTAGCAGGTTGTCATTTGTCTTATTTTATTATTATATTTTTAATGTTCTTTAGCTTTGTTAGGGGATTATAGGGAAAGGACATTAAAAATGTTATTCATTTCTATGAAGAGCGTGGTGACGTGAATATTAATTTTTAATTTCAATATCTATTCTTGGAATATTTTTATTCAAAAAGTTTTTAATAAAAAAAAGTTTATTGGTTTTGTATAATGTTCAAATTCTTTTCAAACACACTTTTTACACACCGAGTCAGTTGGTAAAAAGGATAAGTACTTAGTCCATAAATGAATATTTTGATTAACTTTTAACCGTGATATTTGTAAAATAAGTAAAAATATAAAACGCCTTTATTATTCCCAAATTAACATAAATTTTTCTAGCTAATTTAAATATATTTAAGACTTAACTAAGAACCCCTAGGCCCACACTCTTATTGCCATTTCGACTTTGACGAAATTATTTATGTACGTAGAGAGAAACAGAGAGAATAGTAATAAAGTACATTACATTATTTTTACATAGTCGAAATGTAAAACAATACGTGGTACATAAAATGATTTACACATAAAGGGCAAGCGCGTTGATGTCTTTTGTTTGAAGAACATAAGATGGGCGTATGTGGTCAAGGTTTTATTTGTTATCTCCGTAATATTATTTGATTGTTTACAGAACCGTCCGATCAAAGCTCGATTTGACACAATTCCATAGAAAAATCAATGGTCAGTTAAAAAATAATATCGATCAACAGCGATTAAAGGCCTGCGCACATCTAGGCGATGGCGATAAGCTGAAACGCTGTCAAATATGACAGCGATATTTGACAGCGTTTCAGCTGATCGCCATTGCCATCGCCTAAATGTGTGCAGGCTTTAAGTAAAAGAACTCGGAAGCTCTCTGCTTCAAATATTAACCAACCACTTTTGGAAACGTGCAAATTCCATAAAAAGAGCCGTATTTAGACTATATCAGGTGGGATATACTTTTCTCTTATCCACATCTTCATTTCCTCCTTTCGTGTGAAACATTGCATATTGCGGTGCCTTGCAAATTGCCGTCGTTTTTACCAGTTATGTTGCAATTATGCCTCAATAAAAATACCGTTTGACGTATGGATTACGGATCGGATTTGATGAAGAATGCACCATAAAGTGCGTTCTTATAATTTTTAAATCGGAATTAAGATTGCACGGGTTGATTATTGGTGAAATGAATTCAGCAGGTCATGCAAACCTTTGTCCAGAAGTCAAAGTTAAGGCATTTTTAACGGCCTTGATAGGCTTCATGGTTCAGTTGGTAGTAGCTCTGCCTTATGCGCCGTAGGTCATGGGTTCGATCACCACCGAGAACAAATATTTATGTGGTGAACACAAATGTTTGTTTTCTATCTGGGTGTTAAATAGTACCTATCTTAAGTTAGTATTTTTTTTATCTAACCTACATTGTCCCACTGCTGGGCAAAGGTCTCCCCCAAAACCTTCCACTTGTCCCGATCCTTAGCGGTCTCCCACCAATCTTTCCTCTGACCGTCGAGATCATCTCGCCAACGTCTTCTCGGTCGGCCCCGTCCTCGTAATAAGTTAGTATTTACAAAAAAAATTACATAGTATATAATTATCTGCTATCTGGTTACCATCGTAATAGCTCTGCTTATTTTGGGGCTAGAAACCACTTCCACATGACCAAGCCTAGAAGAACAAGCAATAAACTCACGGCTTGGTTCCAACTGATTCCTTGCATAAGCCTTTTAAAAACAAATAAAATTGACGGTTTTTGCTACAGAATCACAACTTAGGCTCGGATTCTGTGACAAGAAAAGAGTAGTCTTGCATCTGCATCATACTCACCATTTTCCGATATAAAACCAAGTTATGCTCTGGCGACCTCTTGTAGGTCCATGCCAGTCAAACAGCGGCACACAAAAAATGATCCTATTTATATTAATCTAAGATAAATTTTCAGGTGGAGCCGACGGGCTCGGCATCGCTTGGAGTGGCCTCCCGAGCCCTGTTCGTAGAAAAAGTCAGAGCATCTAACGCAGCGTGCCAGGCCGGTGACTTTGCGACAGCTGTGGCACTGTACACTGATGCCTTAACCCTGGATCCAGCGAACCATATTCTATACAGCAATCGGTAAGTTTGGCTCGCCATCGACCATGGTCTTTTTCATGTAAAATGCTGTCCCAGACACTAAACATCCCGCGTAGGTATACGATTTTAGCTAACTGACATTTTCTCATTTAATTATGTACGTCCACGCTTAGCCAATGGACCAACCATTGGCTAGGGCTGCTTTATTAAATCGCACAAACACTTTGTTATTACTTCGATGTGTAGCGTGTGTTGTCTTTGAAAATTTTGCTTTTGTATTGGCTAAGTGTTGCTTAGTTGGAGTGGTCTTCCCTATAATTGTGAATAACGATCGCGTTAATTTAAAAAGTGCTATTTTAGAATCCGAATTTTTGTTTTGCAGGTCTGCAGCAAGGTTGAAGCAGGGACAGTTCGCAGCTGCTCTGCAGGATGCTACCAGAGCTAGAGAGCTCTGTCCTAACTGGCCCAAAGCTTATTACAGACAAGGTAAGTCAAATAGACCGGCACGAGAAATCAGAGTCGTTGTAGAGCTCTTTGCGAAGGGCTCATCCGGGGAAGTACTACAACCATGCCTATTTCTGCCGTGAAGCAGCATTGCTGTGTTTCTGTTTGATGGGTGTGGGTGTCGGTGAAATTACTGGCACGTGAAGCTGAACATCTGTAAGCCTCAAGCTGATGGACGCAGGGCAATGCATCGTAGGGCACGTTCTTTAGGTGCGTAGCCTACGAAGTAATGCTTTGTTATAGGCAATGGTTACCACATAAAATCAGGTTAGCCATAAGCTTGTTCTATCAGCTCGTTGTATAAAAAAAACAACGTGAGAAAACCCTCCAACTTACAGATATCAGGACTACACTGTAATAAACTACTGTTAGCTAGTCAACCGAGCATAATTTTAACTTTCTTGTGGAATGTAGAGCCAAAATGCTAGAAAATGATAAAGTTCATCCCGCCATTACCGTTTTGGTCTACCGCGTCGCCGTCTCTCTGCGGTCAGGTTATCAGGTAATTACTGAATGCCTTTACCTACCAGCTATGGGAGATGAGGATTAAAGCCCGTATTCAAAAACAGTGCTTAAGTCTGTGTCGAGCCTCAAGCACTCTCAAGCATAGATTTTAGACAGTTCTCCATTGAAAAATATCTAAAATCTATGCTTGGGGCTCGACTCAGACTCAAGCACTGTTTCTAAATACAGACTTATGACAGCCAACATGATCTGGTTCTGTCAGCGTAGTTTAATGTTCTGTTCTATCTTTCTAGTATAAAGTCTAGTAACAAAACAGTACTGATGTTTGGGAATAAAGGTATCTATTTGAGAGAATGTGTACGCATAAAATAATGGCCATAAAAACGAACAGCATATAATAATGCGTCGTTCGCACGCAATTGTGAAACGAAATACCGAGATACCAGAACCCGAAGTCGGAGTTTTGCTACCACATTTCGTTACCAAATGTTGTTTTCGTTTAGCCTTTTTGTCTCTCTCTATTGCATGGAGAAAATATGAGACGGCAAAAATACGTTACGTAGTTAGAGTTGTTGTCTCATCTTTTCTCCATACAATAGACAGAGACAAATAGGCGAAACGAAAACAACATTTGGTAACGAAATGTTGTAATTGCAGTGGGACTTGGGGTACTGTACAACGTAATACCTAAGTACATACCCAACTGTTGATCGTAAATCCCTTGTTGCTGGTGTACATGATACGATGAGCACTATCAAAAGATACGTTCAAAGCTGTCTGTAGTAAAGAACTGCTGGGTTTTCGTTGTTTTAGATCGATAATGTACAGTTAATTTAATCCAAGAATGCGTTACTCATGCAGTACATACATGGATGATTAGCCCAAATATTCTAAAGCCCAGATAAAATCTGTAATATGTACTCAGTTGAATATTCGTACTCAGTTCAAATTATAGATAATGAAATAATAAAATGCTCAGTATATAAAGGAAAAGATGCATTTTCTCTAGCAAAAACACACTTATGGTTAAAAAAAGGAATTTATTTTAAACTAAATCTGCCATATGTTTACTTTTTTCTGGGCACACGCTTGCAAAAAGGTTGCTTATACAGTTGCTATACAGTTGTAAGCTTAAACTTCACTTTTGTCTTCCCCAGGTGTAGCCTTACAATGCTTAGGTCGGCACGGCGAAGCCCTGGCTGCCTTCAGCTCAGGGCTAGGAGTGGAGCCGTCATCCCGCCAGCTTCTAGCTGCTTTGGTCGAAGCCTCCCTGAAATCTCCGCTCCGGACGACCTTGGAACCGACCTTCAGGCAGCTGGAAGCTATGAAATTGGATCAATCTCCATTTGTTCTGATATCTGTAAGTTTTTAACTATTTACACATTTTTATTATGAGTAATACGTTGTTGGTAAAACGAGTAAAATAAAATAAATATAAAATATTTTGGATAATCCACACAACACTATCTAGTCCCAAACTAAGCAGAGCTTGTACCGTGGGAACCAGATAGCTGATATAATACTTAAATACTTTTTTTGTAAATACATACTTAGAAATACAATATAACATTCTCGGTGGGGATCGAACCCACGACCTACGACGCAGCAGGCAGAGGTCCTACCAACTGAGCTGAGAGGCCAGTCACATTATGTAGAAACATATGTGTGATACACATAATATATGTTTATTTGTTTATAAGTTTATTTTCCTATGAAGTAATCTTCTTTTAATTTCATAAACATGAAACTGACTTATTAAAATTGATCATAACACTAATTGACTTTCGAATACCTAGCTGTTAGTGTATTAATGAAATCAGATCATTTTTTTAATTATCTAATTTGGCAATTTTTATTTCATTTAAATTTCAACAGAATGATTTTTTTTATACTACTAGTGGTAGTACTTCCCCGGACGAGCCCTTCACAAGGAGCTCTACTACTACTGATATTATTTACTTTACCTGTAATACCTACAGGTAGAAAACAAAGCTGAATTTTAGCTCAAACATTTTGAAACCCTCCAAGCATTTCGGCACATAAAATCCTGTTCTTTCAACTCAATTTAAACTTAAAAGCCCAAAAATCCCATTGGAATGTCTTCTCTTCCACCGCTTTATGTAAACGAGTCTGTCGTTCTTTAGGACATCGAGTGAAACAGACGGACTGACAATGCATATTTCCAGTAACATTAATGGTGCATTCGATATCGCATCGTATCAGAGGGCTTATTCTGAGCTTTTAAGATCTTTTGTCGTTAGCTAGAGGGAATCACACAGGCGACTCTCCATACAAACGTAGTCCCCTATTTCCTCCCTGGATAATGCCTCTAAAGTAACTATTTTGTCTCATAAAATCCAGATCTGCTATATACGTGCTCGTATGTTTTCGTTTTTTTCAGAAACTTATTGATAAAGAAAATATCACCTCCAATTCATATTTCATATAAATCATATGAGAGTCATATTGTGATTCTCTCTTAACGCAAAATAACTTATCGGTATCGTTAGTCGTTAGCTTCGAATTTGCTGGTAGATAATGCTGTCCAACATTAACTTTCCCTGCCATTTCGAAATCGATATCATTAGTCATAGTCATATTGTTTATTCACCATTTGAAACACAGGAGACACTTGGTTTATCATCAGCATAAAGAAGCCCACTGCTGGGCATGGCCTTCTCTATGCATTTCTAGGAAGGACGATTCTGAGCCCTTTCCATCCACCGATTTCCCGCGATCCACAATATCGTCGGTCCATCGGCATTAAAGAATAATTCTTATTTACAAAGCCTTTTTAGGGTTCCGTAGCCAAATGGCAAAAACGGAACCCTTATAGATTCGTCATGTCTGTCTGTCTGTCTGTCTGTCTGTCTGTCTGTCTGTCTGTCTGTCTGTCTGTCTGTCTGTCTGTCTGTCTGTCCGTCCGTATGTCACAGCCATTTTTCTCCGAAACCGTAAGAGCTAGACTGATGAAACTTGGCGAGTAGATGTATTCTATAAACCGCATTAAGATTTTAACATAAAAATAAAAAATAAACTATAAATTTCGGGGGTCCCCATACTTGAAACTGAAACTCAAAAATTTTTTTTTCATCGAACCCATACGTGTGGGGTATCTATGAATAGGTCTTTAAAAATGATGTTGAGGTTTCTTATATAGTTTTTTTCTAAACTTAATAGTTTGTGCGAGAGACACTTCCAAAGTGGAAAAAAGTTGGTCCCCCCGCCCTCTAACTTCTAAAGTAAGAGAATGATAATACTAAAAAAAATATATGTTGTACATTACTATGTAAACTTCCAACGATTTTTGGTTTGAACGAGATCTAGTCAGTAGTTTTTTTTTATACGTCATAAACCGAAAACCGTAATTTACCTTTCGACGAACTACAAAAACCTTATTATGTTACATCAAGTAACATAATATAAAGGTTCTTGTAGTTCGTCGTGCTACGGAACCCTTCATGGGCGAGTCCGACTCGCACTTGGCTGCTTTTTTGGAGTACAATAAATGTTACAGTTTTAAATACTACTTACCATAAAAAAATATGTCTAAAGACAGGCTGGTTGGCTTAACATCGCCAAATTAGGTACTTGTAATACATTTATGATGTCATAATTAGTGCTGTCGATACTCAGAAGGTATGTAATAGGAGGTTTGATCGAAAATATCAACATAAAAAAATCAATAAAGTTTTATGACTTAGTACGTGTTGAATTTGTGGACCTACCAGGCAAGTAAGTAGATTATGTTACTGTTAAAAAAGTGGTGTAACTACATACTTACATCTGACTACTACTTACAATTTTTTTATCAACTTTTACACAGTTTGATTTTTTTCGCCTGGATTCCTTAAAAATACATGTAATTTGGAACACACAAATCCACATAAAATAACACAGTTAAACACTGTCGTTGCCAAGTGCTGCAGTCTTCAAAATTCTGTTGCTACTAAATTCTGTTGCCCCGCACTCTCCTGATCAGTACTAAAAACCATCAAACTGTGTAAAAAATTACTTTACTATAGTCATGAATAGAATTTGACAATACCAAAAAGAAAAGTGTCGAAAAAAAACACAAATTAAACAAAGTCAGGTGGGCAATCCACAAGCACAGGACACAAGTAATATAAAACATTGTTTGAAATAAATACTTTGATCCTTATTATTTTAATCCCCGGTTTCAAACCGATACAAAACACGACATTACGTCAAAGACAGTCACAGTATATCAAGCGATTAAAAAGAAAACTCTGCCAACATTAAGCACCCCATACACAGTGGAGGATTTGCATACATTCTTATACACTAGTGCTGTACCATAAATATACGATTATTTGTATATTTATGGTACAACAATCATATCATTAATGTATATTCATAAAATATAATAACAAACTTAGCTTAGAACGTCAAATACTTAAATAATACTTAAGTACCAACTTAATGTTCTCATGTAAGTGACCTTTGTTTTTGAGAATAAATATCTTAAACCAATTATTTTGTGTGGGCTGA
Organism: Thera britannica; assembly: GCA_939531255.2. Classification (NCBI taxonomy): domain Eukaryota; kingdom Metazoa; phylum Arthropoda; class Insecta; order Lepidoptera; family Geometridae; genus Thera; species Thera britannica. Next base: position 5,955,520 of record OW618039.2, on the reverse strand, counting down.
GTAGACGAATATTGTTATTCGGTTAGTGACACTTCGTGACGTAGAACTTATTTACCCATTTAAAATCTAACGTACAAAAAAAACAAACAATTCCAAAAAAAATATATAAGTCGCTAAATGAAAGTTATTAGTTGCTAAATGAAGCCACTGTATCAAGTAATAAGGCACGAACAAGGAGCCTTTTTATGGCGCACTTAAAATCCTTTCACCACACTTGGTTAGAAGGAATCAGTGACACGATAAGAAGAAGAATAAGTAAAGGTAGGTACTAAGATATTTTTGTAACATGCTTGCGCTTGACATCTTTGAATTCTTAAAAAATAGAGAAATTACTAATATGTACTTACGTGTAGTGTGTGAATAACATAATTTACTTACACGAATTGTGAGTAAAATGGCTTATCCTGAATATTCTGTAATATTGCGGACATCTCTATTTAGCCGGTAGCCGACGACATTGGGCATTTTCGGTGCATTTACCAGCGAACAATGGGCTGAGTGATCAAAGGACCATAAATACGCGAAATTTACATACAATCTCCGCGACAGTTGATCGGCAGGCCGAATGCTGCCGAACAGCGTTGGGGAACAAGATGGCGGCATATGTTCTATATTTGAAATAATAGTTTTTTTTTGAACTACCGTTTGTCCTTGGTAAGGGAGAGCTTCGCTGCTCTAAAAATTCAAGGTTATCAAGGATTATTATTCACTACAGATGCAGGATTTTCGATAATTGATGGAGCCCAAAATTATCTTACTTTGTGTGCGATAGGTACGTTGGATTTCAAAACTGATTAAAACTCTTAGAAAAGAGTTACGTAAACACCAAAAGTCTCTCTAAAACTTAATCAAAATCGGCTCATCTGAAACAACAATAGACGACAGTCAATAGTCAAACAAAAAATATTTTAAAAAGTAAACACTTCGTGTGTGTTCCTCAAACAAAGTATTGCCTTACCTTGATAACGTTTGCCGCCATACTTGAAAACGAATGCTTTGGGGTCCCGTACTCGAAAGGTGCCAATGGGATCCCATTACACCGTAGAAGAACCAAGACCACCGATATAGCTTGCAGAGTTAGCAAGCTGAAGTGAAAATGGTCATACAGCTCTAAACACCTACAACAGCTGGGGAATGTTCTCGAATCACGGCCATGAAGACAGCCTTAGGATGGCTCTAGCCGATGGAATGACGATTTCTAAAGATCATCCAACAACTTCTCCTAAGGATTAAAATCACTCTTCCTCCTTAAGAGAGGTCTATTATTACGACTAAGTAGTAATATTCTGTGGCTTGAGCCCCTAAGGGATCGGTCACATAGCGAACAACTGCGAATTGAGATCGCGAACTGATCGTGCGAACCAAGCGGCACCATGGTGGCTATGACTATTAGCTAATGCGGCGGGGCGGTGTGTATGCGGGTGCTATTCGTACGACCGGTGTGGCCGATCCTTAAGATAGTGTGTGTTCTATATTCAAAATAAACAAAAGAGTATTTATTGCAGGTGGTTGGACAGGAACTTCTGGCAGCTGGCCAGTACCAGGCAGCTGTCACCGTGCTGGAAGCCGCGCTGAGGATAGGATCGTGCTCATTGAAACTAAGGTAAGTGAATACTCTGAATAATAAATTAATAATACAAGAAGTTCTACAGCCTAAGCAGGATTTATTAAACATCGAAGCCAAAAATACCTTGATTGCTCTTAAAAAACACGTATTGCGAAGCTGCTGTCCAACCACACAATAATTAGGCCAGCGCAATTATAAGACAAAGCTTCATATTTCACTGGCAATTTATGGGGACTTATTTCTTTACTCATTTATGGATTCTACTCCATAAAATTCTCAACCTTATTTCTTGGTAATAAAGCCGTTATTCGAAGAGCTCTGATTATGGTGTAACAATATAAATCAAAATTCCACTGAAGATAACTGTTCCTTAAATACATTTAAATTATCCCACTGTCAGAGGTCTACATTATGGCTTTTGATAATTGTGTATACTCGATTGTTTTTTTTCGGCTGAAAAATTGCATGAAACTCTTTTTCAAGCTTGATAAATCAAGAAAATAAAAAATATTGTATACAATCCACACAACACTATCTAGCCCCAAATTAAGCCGAGCTTTTACTATGGGAACCAGATAGCTGATATAATACTTATATAATGTTTTTGTAAATACATAATGTACTTAGAATATAATATAACACCCAGACAGAGAACAAACATTTGCGTTTCACCACACAAATATTTTTGTTCTCGGTGGGGATTGAACCCACGGCCTACGGTGCATAAACGCAGAACTACCTACTATCAAAGACCTAGGCGCATGTATCTCGATCAGATCGCAGACGTTTTAGAGAAAAGCCAGGTTAGAAGTACTTACCCTAAACTGACGTGCATGAATGAAGAATGTTATGAGAGTGAATGAAGCGGAAGAGGCGAGTCAGGATCGTAGCAAGGGGAAATCCGTGATCTCTGCCTACCCCCATGGGAATAAGGCGTGATTTTATGTATGTATGTACTACCAACTGAGCTGAGAGGAACCAAAATGGTACCTTTAAACAGTTTTAACCCTAAAGAGCTATCTTGCGATAATGTCAAATTGTCACCGTATAAATTATATTTATAACTTTATCATTTTAATAATGTTTTATTACCTCTGATTAAGACATGGGTCACGTTTCAGACCCTAATGAGAACAAGACAAATGACTTAGCCACGAAAATTAGGGCTTATTACATTACATTGTAAGACAACGTACAAGTCAATGGCCGCTTATAAAAACATGTTTTTTTTTCTTTCGCAATCTGAATACCAATCTACACGAATATTATAAAGAAGAATGTTTTATATGTTACGAATAAACTCAAAAACACTGAATTTGTCAAATATCGCTGTCAGTTTTTTTTTTTTTTATGTAACTAGCTGTTGGAACAAGCATATGGCCCACCTGATGTTAAGTGGTAACCATCGCCTATAACAAAGCAATGCCTCGCAGGTCACGCACGTGAAGAACGTGCCCTACGATGCACTGCCCTGCGTCCATCAACTGGAGGCATACAGATATTCAGCTTCACGTGCCAGTAATTTCACCGGCACCCTCACCCCTCAAACTGAAACACAGCAATGCTGCTTCACGGCAGAAATAGGCATGGTGGTAGTACTTCCCCGGACGAGCCCATCATAAAGAGCTCTACTACTACTAAAGCTGACAGCATTTCACTGATCGCCATCGCCATTGCACAAGAATGTACGCAAAGCTTGAAGGTATGAGCATTATAATAAAGTCGGCAGTATCAAAGGCTTGTATCGAAATGGTCAATACAAGTGCTATAAAAGAGACAAACAATAACTTTCCGAAATTGCCTTAAAATATTCGCGCGCACGGAGCCTGCGTGCGCACGAATATTTGTTTATTTGGTGCCGAGCATTCCTGTAAGCCTACCACAAGCTCTGTCTGGCTCTGTTTCTGGCTCTGGTTTTGAGTATGTATGAGTGCTGTCTAAATAAATCCTACGTCGAAACGTCACACACACAGTATAATACACTGCCAGTCGAGCTTTTCGCACCAATCGAGTCTTCCGCACCTCACCGCTGTTTGAAATCTTGACAAGAATCTGATTTTAGTAAGAAACGCCACACGCACACTCACGCACGTGTAAAAAAATACATTTGTGTAGTGTCTGTGTAAGAGCCACACATAGACGCGCGTGTACAAAACATGATTGTGTTTTTCAAAAAAACACTCTGTACCTATATTATAGCTGCGTGTGCGGTCACTTGAATATTTGTATTGAAAATACATCGTAATATGCCTTACTATAATTCATATTAGTAAACTCAAACTCACTCAAAGTTTATTCATTTCAATTCCAAGAATCACTTTGAATCGTCTTACCTAAAGCTAGGTGAGTCTAGACCAAGCCTAGAAGAACAGGCAACAAACTACGGCTCGGTTCCTACCGTTTTTTTATATGATCCTTTTACAAATCTAAAATAATAGCAGTGAAGTTCCAGTGTGGTGCCACTGCACTTAGTCACATGTATGCAATGCAATAATACAAAAGCAAAAGTTTCAACAGCCTCAAACTGCCGCTACGCTTCAAAGTTATAATATATATTATAGCTACGTGTGTGACGGGCTTAATATACTTACTCGGCGTCAAAGTGGACCAACAGGTTTTGATCCATTGTAGCACTCGTTTAGACGAGTTTAGGAGACTTAATACAAAAATTGACAACTTACCGCCAAGTGTCACTGTCAGGGCCCACGGCCGAAGTGTCGAAACCCACACCTCGTCTGATCTTATCTACCATGTGATGGATCGATCACTGGATACGGTCCTATTCTGTTCGCTTAACGAGAAAAAACAAAACAGGTCACGGCAAGTGTGAACGATTTGAGGTTAACGGTTCCGTACTCATTTATTTTAGAGATCGGAACACTATTGGATACCCATACCACGTTTGCCGACAACGAAGGCTGTTGCAATGTAGTTAAGGTTCTGGGGAATAAAAGGTAAAATAATTATAAGTTTAAAAAACTTGAGAAACCGACTTTATTGCCAAACGGCTAAACCGATTTTAATAAAATTTGTTTGGGACAATCTGGACGTAAGAATAACCTTCCAAATAAAAAAATAATTTTCTAAATCGGTTCATAAATGACGGAGGCATGCAGTTACAAACATTAAAAAGAATATTAAAAAAAAAATGGCAACACCTATTTTAATAAAATTAAAATGGGACCAATCTGGAAGCAGTACCTTTCAGATAAAAAAATATTTTTTCAAATCGGCTCACAAATGACGAATTTATGCGGTAAAAAACATTATTAAAAAAAAAAAATACAACTGAATTGATAACCGCCACCTTTTTGATTGGAAGTCGGTTAAAAAAAGTGTTAGTAGTAGTAGTAGAGCTCTTTGTGTGTTGCTCATCCTGGGGGACCACCATACTTGAAATTTTGAAATAGGTTTGGTGCCGTGAAGCAGCATTTCTGTGTTTTCGTTTGAAGGGTGTGGGTGCTGGTGAAATTACTTAATGAATGCTTTATTTATCTACCAGCAAGTTAGTTTCTACAAGTCAATGTTACAACACTATTAAAAGTGGTAAAAGACGACAACAGTTTAGATTTTTTTTTACGATCGTTAGACATAATTTCGCTAAAAATGTTCGATGCGCGTAATTTATCGCCAATTAATTGAGATTGAGATATAGAAATCACATTTAAAATCTCTATTAATTAAATTGACATTGACATGTGGGCAATTAAGATATCCGGAATGTTAAACACGGCAAAGAAGATTCCGGTAAAAATGGCGTAAAATAGTGGGAGGGAAATAAATAGTTGGCGCCTAGATTCTGTACTAGAGACTTCAATACTCAATACTCAATACTCAATACATTTATTGCTTTACACATGGTTTAGTTTGTACATACATAGTTTTTAGGTGTAAGTAGGTATCACATGGACCCTGCATAGGGTATAGCAAACATGGAGGCAGGCCGAGGTTTTAAGGTAAGTAGGTACTTTCGATTAAATTATATATATCTTTCTTCTTCTTTAATTTATGGCACCTTTAATTTGTGACTTTTCTTCTTCTTTAATTTATGGCACCTGTACTGTCATCATCAATGATTATTTTGACAATTTTGCCAATGTCAAGTTGATTCAGTTTATAAGTTTTAATAGTGATTTAACTGGATAAAAAACACTGACATAATCATAGTTTTGTTATATTAAATACCTACAAGCTAGATAGAATTAGATAGACATAGCTAAGCGCTTACTAAAGTATATGATTATCGATATCGATCTAAAGTCATATATCAAAGTCAATAATTTTTTATTCAGTACGATGCAAGAATCACTTTGAAACGTCTTAAAGCTAGGTGAGTCTAGGTGCCAGTTCCACGCGACCAAGCGTAGAAGAATAGGCAACAAACTACGTCTCGGTTCCTCGCCTCGGTATCGCCAAGGATTACCTTGAAACGTCTTAAAGCTAGGTCAATCAATCGGGTCTTCAACAGCTGGTTCAGCTGCGGGTATGGGCCTTTCGCTGGCATTTACCCTATTAGCTTCAACTCTGGATGTTAAGACTTGCAGGTTACCGGGTAATTTTATTTTGCTCTTTGAGTAGATAGTGAGCGGATTTCAATCTTGCTGGCGCTCCTCCAGAAGATCGGGCTTAGAATTTCTCGGGGCAAATGCCGCCAAGGTTTTCGGTGATCTGGCGGCCACGCGTGAAGCGGTGCAAAGGTATTCAGGTGGCTGTGGTGGCAATACCGGCACGGTCATAAAGCTAGGTGAATCTAAGTGCCAGTACATTATTATTACTTTGAAGCGTAGCGTGTGCTGTCTTTGAAACTTTTGCTTTTGTATTATTGCATACGTCCTCACTAAGTGAAGTGGCACCACACTGGAACCTCACTGCTATTATTTTAGATTATTTTTGATGTGTAAAAGGATCATATAAAAAAAGGTAGGACCCGAGCCGTAGTTTTTTACCTGTTCTTCTAGGCTTGGTCGCGTGGAACTGGCACTTACCCCCGAATACTGAAACGCAACTCAGATTTAAGCACGTCTCAAGCGACGAATATTTGACAGTTTTCAATGAAAATCTTTCAAATATTCGTCGCTTGAGACGTTTCAGTATTCGGGGGTTAGACTCACCTAGATTTAAAACGTTTCTGAATAAATACACTTTTGATTTTGAGTTCCACACAACCGGCATAAAAAAAAAGGCAGAACTTACGGCTAAACTCTAGAGTTTTTAATAACAGAATACAGTACCCCAAAAACCCTCAACTACTCGTTTACAAACAGGGTCTGTATCGGATCTCTATCGAGATTATATCCGTTGACAGATGATTCGATAATAATGGTATTCTATAATGATACGAATAAAATCGTGCCCTTAAAAAGGGGCATAGGAATTGTAAAAATCTTTGGATTATTTTTAACTAATGATAAGAAGAAGTTTCTCGGTACGCAGTACGCACTTTCAGAAACTGTATTGTAAACAACAACTTAACTTCACTTCGAAAAAAATCATTTAGCGTTTGGACATAGAACGTAATAATAATATGATTTGGGTTAACCCAAAACCCCCAGTTTATTCTAGAATGAATCTAGGATTTTTAGTAGTTGATATCCAAAAATAAAGCTGGACGCGAATCCTATTTAAATTATAAAACAAACGTGTTTACTTTGCGTGGATCAGCCAGCACTATTAAAAATATATCTTTATTAAAATGAGATCGCACCTTATTAAAAGCATATCTCAATAAGCTCATTTTCAAGCTGTCGATTACCTTATCTATCTCACAATCCTGTTCCCAGAATACGCGAGAGGGCCCTACCTCTACTAAACGATGATTCGTTTGTATTAAAATTTTGATTTACACTGCGCGGTATGACAGGCAGTACAGACGGTCAGGACTCAGGACAAGACAATACAGCCTCTCTTCTTCTTGTTGTGCCACTAATTATTTTGAATTGTGTACCTACGTACCTAGTGAAAAGATGCGTGTACTTAGTAAAAAACTACTCTTCAAATAGGTACTTTTCCCGCATTTGACAAGTGTTTTCGAACTTTTTACGTCCGCAACTCCGCACCAGCAGGTTCCCCCGTGCACGATGTCAGTTCCCCACGATGTCTTCGTTTGCCGTTTGGGAGTAGTGGCATAGCTCACGCAAATAACCTAATTTTATAGGTTTTATAAGAAAAACTCATTGTCGTGTAGATCGGATTTGAAAACCTTACGATTGGAAGTTCTACTGTGGAACAGTTACTGAGTTGCCCCGCAATGTAACTTAAAATATAATTACAAACACTTATTTACCGTTTTGAAGGGTAAACCCTCACTGCACGAGTGTAAACGTGTGATGTCAAATTACATCGAGGCTCAGTGATTCATCGCTTGGCCACGAATTAAAATATTTATCTTGGGATTATTTTAATCGGTTTCACACGAGCTATTTAGTAGATAGGGACAGGTTATAGAAATCAAGACTATGTGTTTATTCTCCGTGGCTTCGACTTACTAATACATAAAAGTAGCTTATCTTTAAAGGGTGTTTTTTTGAGAAGGGCGGTGATGGCCAAGTCCAAAACCACGAGTGTTAGAGAAAAGTCGTGGAAGGAGTCATTTCCTCGATTCATAAAGAAAACAATAACTGCATTTTTTTATACCTTCCTGCATAGTTATGTTAGTAGGTACTTTTCGTAGAACCTTAAAAGTTCGAAAACATGTGTCAAGCGCACGAAAGGAGCCTCTCTGAGACCACCACACCTGGTTCGAAAAAACTACTGACACAATAAGAAGAAGATGTATACTTGTGTCGAAAAAAGCTGAGTACCAACAAACAAAAATACAAAACATACTCGTATTTATGTATCTGAAGTATTATTTTGGTGCAACATTATTTTTCTTAGGAATTTTTAATCAAAATAGTAATATGTTTTGCTTAAATAGTAATTTTCACAATAACCCTTGTCATTAAATTACGTAAATGGTAATTTTCACAATAACCCGAGTCATTAAATGACGTAATTTATGAATAAAATATCAGGAAATACACTATACAGTGTGCCATAATTATGTATATTCCATTTTAGACTTTATGAAGGGATGAAAACCTATAATCAGGCACAGTCATTCTTTTGCTATTTCACCTGTAAGTATATAGCGCCTCTTTTACAACTATAAGTGTCATTACATGTCTAGGAAGTTATAAATGACAGTTATTACGAGATTCTAATGAATTAGTTTACGACAGGCAACACCATCAATTGCTCATGGACAAATTAATACTTTCCCTCAAACGGTGAGGGGAACTACGTCACCGTGTATTCCCGATGTCCTCGTTGATTAATTATATTCCCGGCTATGGGGACAACAGTATTTTAATTAAATGACATAGTTTTTTTATTATTTATTTGGAGGGCTTTGTCTCTTATGCTACCCTATAGTAACACGTCAAGATAATTAACCCACTTTCATATTTTTCTAACCGTTCATGAAGAGGCTCAAAAGTGAGCCAACTGAAAAGTAGCTGACTACTTTTGGGACTATCCTTAATATGTAATAGTAATAATTTAAATTTTATTTCAGACGACTCGAAAATCAATTACTATTTTTAGAAAAAAAGTAAAAATCTTTGTTAAAAATTTCAAAGAATGTAGCTGAATTACTATTCGATTCCTGTGCAAGTGCCCATGTATCCAAGTGTTGTCCAAGTGCTGTGTCCAAGTGCTTACATTCTAATTTTTATTTCTTCAACAGAGGTTCAGTCTTCAGCGCGCTCTCATCAGCTCACTGGGCCCTCAGCCAGTTAGATGCCGCCATAAACTACATGCAGCAAGACCTGGCAGTGGCCAAAAGCCTCGGAGACACGGCAGGGGAGTGTCGAGCTCATGGAAACCTGGGCGCCGCGTACTTTAGCCAAGGGTCTTACAAGGATGCCTTGACTGCACACCGGTACCAACTGGTCCTCGCTATGAAGTGTAAGGTAAGTTACACACGATATATATCATTCAGCTTCAAGATCAGCAATCTTAATGTCTTACTTGAAATCTATTATCTAAATCGATATTACTCTCGGTCGACCCAGTCAGATTTTTTTGACTCTGGTGAAATATATTAGGATACAGTGTCCTAATTTGACACATTTAATTTTTATATTTTTGTTACTGTCGACTCGGACACCATTCAAAATAGCTGCATTGTACAGTCAGGTAACAAAGTCTGCTGTAGCAGATATACAAGATAATGGTTTGGTATAGTCAAAGGTATAAACTGAAGTTAAACTGAAGTAAACTGACTAAACGCCGAAATAAACTGAAGTTTATTTCGGCGTTATGCAATTACAAAATACGAATTTCAAAATAATCCCAACTGTTTCACGATGATATTAGAACATTCATAAGGTTAAAAACACGGCAAAAAAAAACCCGGGAAGCGCCATCGGTATCCGTTTGTCGGTCTTAGTTTATCTGTGGTCTCACCACAGAGTATAAATAAGTCAGCAATAGAACACAACTTCCTTCAAGCAAGCGAAAGTTGCTCACTACAAATCGTACATAAAAGGAACCAGTCAGGCATGTGACTGCTTGTATGGTTGTATAATAACTAATAAGTTAGTTCGTTTCGTTTCAACGCAAATTTCAAATAACCATTTTTTCATACTATTCGTGGCTTAGTGCTGCTGATTTTACATTATTCCGTGTGATTAACAAACTTTGTTGATTCATTTAGATTGAAGGCTCGTACGGATATAATACTACCACAGTATACAATGAGTCATATTATTATTGATGAGTGTTAAAAGTAGAATAAAATACAGTCTTAAAACTAACTTCTCTGGGCTATATCAGCTATTTGGTTCCCTTACCATAGTAAAAGCACTGCTTAATTTGGGGCTAAAAAGTGTTGTGTGGATTTTCCATAATATTTATTTATTTATTATATTAGGTACTGAAACTGAAAACGTATTTAAACACATTTTCTTTAAATTCCGCATCAAAACGAGACAAACGCAGGATGCTCTAAGTTTTGTACTCCATACTTGTACATCGGCCTTTCCGCCAAGCTTTTCCACATAACCTAACGTCAACTTAGCATGTCTGTGGGCCTGAGAGCAAATCGAGCAAATAAATAGGTGGCATTACAAAATAAGTTCCTACTCTTTTCTACACAAACCAGGAACTTAGGAACTCTTGCGCCTTTGATGTTCACGAAATAATCTTGGTGTGTCAAAAAATCTTAAAAATTACGTTAAAAATTACTTTCTTTATTTTTAATCTCCAGAAGCGAGACTTTGTTTTTTTCCTTTTTTTACCCCTTGGTAGAACGTTCCTGTCTACACGGTTTAAAACCAACCCCAAACTTTGCCGGGCGCGCCTTTCTACCAAGGGCGTTTATAGGTCATGTGAAATTTGTTTAAACGATGGTTTGAAACCATGCTCTATGGTGTAACAATGTCATAGGTTCAATAACGATGGTAAAGGATAAAAAAAAACAACAAGTATTACTTGGACCAATGGTTTTAGCAGTGCGGCAGTCTTACAATTTTATGTTAAATAAGAACAGAACCAATACAATGGTATTTACATAAATAAGTAGTAAACCTTTCACTCAAGGAGAAAAAAAGAAAATACACAGCCGTAACTTCTGCGGTGTGTTGCAAAAGTTAATTTAATTTTGTTTTTGTAAAGTTGATGACTTGTTCTTACTTTCTTATTTTAACAAATAAATAGAAGTATTTACAAAATACAAACAAAACGGTTGAGCTATCTTGTTCGTCGTTAGGTGTCTTGCTGCAGGGTGTTGGATATTTCTCAGATTTCTTGGTAACTACCCAACTTTAAGACCGTTTACCAATTTTTGCCATTTGTTTTAATTCAAAAACAGGGCTAGTTTTCAAAAAAAATACCTACCAAAAAGGTCTCGTTTTTGGCTAAACTAAAACTCGATAACTTTGTGGTAGCTCAACTAAAATTATCTGGCGGTGCTATTATTTTTAGTAGCTTCTACCTCCAATCCTTATTTTTTTACACATTATATTTAGTTTTATTTTTTTTCTGGTAGTTACAAAATATCAGTGTATTATTCAACAGTGCCTTAACATAAACATATTTATTTTATTTTATATATCTCATCTCTCATCATGCTGTAGGCCTACCAAAAGCTCTGCTCTGTCTCTGGCTCTGATTTTGAGTCTGTGTGAGTGCTCACCAGTGTATTATACTCTGTGTGTGACGTCTCGACGTAGGATTTATTTATTCAACACTCACAAAGACTCAAAACTAGAGCCAGATACAGAGCCAAACAGAGCTTGTGGTAGGCCTACCGGTATGAGCCATAAAAATCATATCATCAGAAAAATTATTAGTCGTCTAGCCATGTCGTAAACTCTTACTGAAACTTTCAATCAGCGATGCGACCTTCATAAAAGTTTTATTGCTTCAGATAACATATTATACTTACCTACCCACCATTTTCAATTACATTCATTGCATACATTAAAGTCATTGTAAGTTATTTCAATTTCCTATGAATAATACTAGCAATTGAAGTACGTAGTATATTTGTGTATTATGTGAATGTCCTCAAAAGTAAATAATAATTGCGGACAATCCACACAACACTATTGAGCCCCAAATTAAACAAAGCTTGTGCTATGGGAACCAGATGGCTGATATAATATGTACTTTTTTGTAAATACATAGTACTCACACACACACAATAGACAGAGTACAAGCATCTGTGTCCACCACACAAATATTTGTTCTCGATGAGGATCGAACCCACGACCTACGGAATATAATTTCTAGCGTACGAAGATCCGATGATTTGATTGGTCGCGCCCTTTATTTCAACTAGCTTACCTTAGGCTCGGTCCAATAGTTCAATACTAATTTAAAACAGGCTTGACGTATTGTTTCTCTCTTATTCACACGTGTAAAAAAAGAAAGAACACTTCATCAAGCTTGAAGGCTTCTCAAGACAGATCTAATAATACTGCAAAGGAACTTTTGCCACCGACTGTAAAGTAGTCGACTAAGAACCAGTAAGAGCTAAAAGAGGTCTTGGAATAGCTAAGTGTTTTCTTTTTATTGTGCTTTTGAAGATTGCCGCCGACGCACACGCAGCCATCGATGCTAATTTGCTAGATGTACTTTACAAGTGCAAAATTGTAGCTTTATAGTGAAACTGAGAACGCATCTGAATTGTTATTGGACGTTATTAAGTGCGATCTGAACAGAACAGACGATGTGATAATAAAGGTTTACGTGGGCGCAATCTTAAATTAATTCGCGGCCCATTCATACAGATTTCGATGACCAAGAATGCTGTGATTACAATTAAAATCTTACCTAGATATTTTAAGGCCGTCGCCATTTTTCGAATGCCACACACAACTGTATTATTGCAGACATTTTCTATACTTAAATAAAATACCTCGGTCAGCCAAGCAATCATCGCGACCAATTGCGAAACAACCTGACGTACATAAGTCGTAAAAAAATATTTACTTTGCGCGTTCTGCTTCAACGGCTGACTACAAAAACCCGATTCGAAAACAAATTTTAAAAGCTTGCAACACCGCCCAGCAGCGTTGGAATTTATACGGGTAATCTGAGAAGTTCAATAATTATACGCCGGACAAAGTGAGCTCTTTTCTCGTCTCGTGAAACGCGATTACTATCAAACGCATTATCTTGGGCATAAAAAGCTTACGAAGAATTATTGCATACCTACAAGTTTGTAAAAAGGTGTAAAAATAAATACGTAATCCGTTTAAATTAAGAACATGCATGCTTGCACAGCTGTCACGAAATGCGATTTGGTATTTAGTGTTGCCACTTGCATTTAAAAAATACCTTGAAAAGTGTCAGCCAGTGTAAGCCATATCAATGCTTATGAATAAATCGAGACGTACACTCGTACAGTGGGTATACTTTACAACCAACAAAGTATATGTTTACATGAAGCTTTGATGGTCAAATACGCATATTTTTTCATTAGACGCGCCAAATAAAATAAGTGCCACGGTTGGTTCTATTTAGCCAACTTCTAAAATATTTCCCATTGTTTAAGAATATTGTCCTGTCAATATTTAATTTATAACAACTGACATACAATCATGTACCTACCTACCTTATAGCCAGTGCGGTTAAAAACTTGCTTGCAGTTTGCACGCAGTTAGGCGTACGGTTTAGCAGATTATCGTTCGCAGGCTGAGATTTTACCACAGATTATATAAACAGTTCATGCTATTTTAAAATATTATTTATAAACCTGTTTTAGGACTGTCTCTAATATTGATAATGATCACAATATTCCATTTAACGTTCTCACAATAAACCAGTGAACCTAAAAAACTATAATTTGCATTTAAATATAAATAAAACAAACTGAACAGCATAATTACTGGCAACATTTATGATTCCCAACGGATATTAAAAACCAGTGTTTATTAATGTATGTTTGCATGAATATTCATGAATGAGCATGCTTTGTCGCTTTCATGTAGAATGCGATTTTAAAAAGTCATTCCATTCGGTTGGTATTTCTAAACGCAATGTTGAATTTTATAGAAGTTGATTACGTCTGAGTGAAATAATAGTAAGAGTATTATTTTGTGCGTCTTTTTCTTTTCCAACGCCATAGTTAAGAGAATATGGGAAAATTCGAAACCCATAGAACGAGATCTTGAATGAGAGACAAAGAATATAATTATATACCTAGTCTTTTACAGGACTCATATTTAAAGAAAACATTTTAGACATTATTGAAATGTGATTAGTTAGTCTGTGGTGAACCTTGATTGAACGGAGAGTGATTCAGACTTCACTCGTTCTTCCCGCGCATGCCATCGTAATGGCGGATAAATTTTGTGTTGTGTAGTAAAATATAATCATGAAAAACTTTCTAAACTCTAATAAACGTGATATACCTAACTTGATTACATACTTTTCCTCAATTAACGATAGACATCTATTTTTTCATTAATTTCGAACCATCCTGTAAAACGCAAACTCTATACCATTGAATAGACTTTTGATCCCTCTTCCCAGGAATAGACTAACAAAATCAGTCTGCAAATGTATCATTGACCGTGTAGATGTGTAAATCACGTTATCGTATCATGTTACAAATACTTAATTAGACAGATTGGCAGTGCGGCCACTAGAGCTGTACAGTCAGCTCATTAACTGATTTCGAATTCTTTTTACCAAAAAATATTTACTAGTTTTTTGGTCTGTAAACTTGTATGAATCAAAATTGTGTTTTTGCTGATCTTTTAATGACTCACTCACGGTCAGATTGTTTCGCTTGAGAATATGAACTTTTATGTCAGCAAAAATACTCAAATACAGTACCCGAAACGGGAGTTTCGCTGCTACATTTCTTCTACCAAATGTTGTTTTCGTGTGAGCACGTGTCTCTCTTTTATATGGAAAATTGATGAGACAACAACTCGTTTCGATCGTTTCTACGTAATACGTATTTTTATTGTCTCATCTTTTCTCCATACAATAGAGAGAGACAAAACGAAATGTAAATGAAGTGGGACTTGCCCTTCTCGTGTAAACATACGAGCAAATACGAAGAAATTTTTAATCAACTAGGTATGTATTGTAGCTGACTGTACCAACTAACGATAAAACTGACAGCGCCGAACGTGTATAAGAAATAAAATCGGCAGTTAAGATTTGAATGGTCACGAAGAGAATAAATAAATTTAACAGTGAAGTCACATACCTACATTTATTGTAAAACAAATTCTTGTTGATCGAGCGAGCAAGGCGAGCATTAGACGAATAGTTTGTCCGTTATTAACATAGATGGAATTTGATCGGGCGTCGATTCTAGCAACACAAATCAGACAACCGATCGCGTAAATCGATGTCAGTTGTCAATTTTTGTGTGAAATTTGAAAATGGAACGCGGATTCAGCGATCACTCAATCGAGTCGTGTTGCTGGAATCGACGCACTGTCACGCAGTTGTCTGTGAAAATTGACTGGTAAAAGTATGAGTTAAATTGGCTATTAAAGGTACGGCAACATCTCGAATTCAGCGATAGGTACCTGAATCCCCCCTTGAGGGATAAATGATAAAAAGGGTCCAAATGGGGTTAAAAAAGGAGAGATTACTTAATAATAATTAAATGGGGTGTCAAGTGAACCAAGGCTTTCACACAATGAATTTATAAAACTACTCTTTAGTAGTTATTATAAATTTTTATTACTTAATTTTTAATTTTTATACTCTTTAGTAGTTATTATTTGCGCAGGCCTTTGCCTGCGCAAATCTAGAAGATGGCGATCAGCTGAAACCCTGTCAAATATGATATGATCAATATTTGACAGCACTTCAGCTGATTGCCATTGCCATCGGCTAGATGTGCGCAGGCCTTTAATGAAGAACTACTCACAAATCCTTTGATTTTACTCTGCACCACTAGTTGGTAAAAAAGGTCCGTAAAAAACCGGCACAAAAAAGTGTCATCAAATGAGAATATTCAAGTCTTGCGCACTTCTAAGCGTTCTGGGCTGGCAATCAGTGAAACACTGCCAAATATCGCTTTCATATTTGACAGCGTTTCACTAATCGCTACATCAAAACGTTTAGATGTGCGCTAGGCTTCAGTGAGATGTATGTATTTGTTTCTTTTGGACTCGAATCAAGTATTTAATTGTTTAGTCTTTTTTTTTTCTTTCTGAATCCATTGAACTGCTGTGTCTGGCAGCCTGTGATTCATCCATTGTTTTTAAAATTATACAACGTTATGCTTTGTCTGCAAATTGTATTATATGCAAGACACAACATTAGTCACCATCAAATACCTAAGGTAGGTTACTCCTCAAAAATGCCTTCAGTTCATTACGACTAAGTTTTTCGTTACTTCTGTGCTTTGGATCCTGGCTGTAAAAATTAGCTATGACGGACGCTTCAGGGTGGTCTGAAAACTACGTCAGCAGAGTTGGTATCTAATCTAACTCATACATAGGTACTTACTTTGCGACCCCCGACCGAAGAGATATTTTAAATTCGAGGTCTTTTGTATCTGTATGGCCTCGTATCTCTGATTTGAAAGCGGTTTTTTTGTTAGAAAACATAAGTCTTACTTAGTCCCAAAAGTTAAGAGCTGAGCGGGATTTGATCCCGCGACGTTACTCTTGGTACGGGGCTGCGCTGACCGCTGCGCCATCGGATCCTCATCACACATGAATAACTCTTAGGGACTGTTCGGCACCAACGCAACCGTAAAAAGTCTTAAAACTAGGCAATACGAAAAGATATACCGTTTTATATACCCTGAACCTCAACATGAAGCCTTCAGTATATTTTTAGAGTGGCTCGACGTGGGCGCTGTCCACTAATTAGGGCCTTAGTCACGAGAGGCTCGCAATTACTGATAGTGAGATCTCCTCGTCGTAATTGGTTTGAGAAAAGCTCCGATGAGCATTAATAGCATTGCGGATTGCATTTTAGGATGCTCTATCTGTTGGGAGGATCCGAGGGTTTCTTAAAACACTCACTGGCACGTCTTGACCACCTGGCGATTTAAAAAGTAAATATGCCTTTGCATCGAAAGGAGGAGTTACTTTTTTTTTATACAACTAATTACCTTACTTATAAAAATATGTCAAAAGATAAACGGTGCTTAAACTATTGCCATCTCTTACCACTGGGTAATGAATGACAAACAGTGACAGGGCTTACTTTAAGCAATGATTAAATTTAAATTGCATTTATAAGTATGGCTGTAAGTTGACAAACAAGCATACGGCCCACCTGATGGGAAGCGGTTCCGTAGCCTATGGACGCCTGCAATACCAGAGGCATCACAAGCGCGTTGCCGTCCCTTTAAAACTTTTAAAACGCCCTTTTTGAAGAATCCCATGCTATAGTCCTTAGGGAAAACCTCAGCAGGAAGAACCTTACTACCACTAGAGCTCCAGTTGCGTTACGTTAAAAACGTAGTATTTTTATACTTTTAGCAATAAGACCACTATTAAAATCCTTTCACCACACTGCTTTTCAATAAGACCGCCCATCGTAACTCTATTTTATTTTTTCCTTTCACTTCGGTCTTCGGTGTATTACAATATGTAGAAAGATAGAGAATTCTTTATTGCACAAATCAAATTTACTATAGGTACGCAGGCAAGCTTAGTGCTAGATATCATTATCTACAGCTAACCTTTTTAATAATGGGATAGATACAATACAGCTCTATTCCATTCTATTCCAAACATAGTGCCAGCGACTTTAATAATTAAAGAAAAAATAATAGTAACAGGTACAGTCACCTACAGTGTGCGACAGGCGGCACCTCAATCAGATTTTCGTCGAACGTCCGCGGCCTCAATGTCGTAATAAATATTAATAATTTATTAGATGGAGTAGGTGTAGATACAACTGGATTTAAAGGTTCTAAGTTTGAGTAGCTGACGCTGCATAAATCATATACCATATGGGCAACGACATTGTAAGCGCTGGGAACCAGTGCATGAGACTCGCATAGGACTGAAAAGACCACAGAAGAGAAAAAACGCTTGAAGAAAAGACTTATAACTTGGATGTTTTTAAGAGCAGGTATCTTCTAGGTAAGCGTGCTACACCGTTGACCGCATCATCACTGGACAAAAGGTGAGATTGCGGTCAATCGCAAGCCTCACTAAAAGAAAAAAAAAGAGTGACATTATAAAAAGTGCTCAGCAGTGGATGGAAACGGATGATGCTGAAATTATGATGATATACGTTGAGCAACTTTTAACTTATTGTCGAGACGGTAGTGTCTATAGAACTGGGTTTGCACGAACTATAAATAAAAAGCAGCCAAGTGCGAGTCGGACTCGCCCATGAAGGGTTCCGTAGCATCAATTAACATAGTATAAAGGTTTTTGTAGTTCGTCGAAAGGTAAATTGCGGTTTACGATTTATGACGTATAAAAAAAAACTACTGATTAGATCTCGTTCAAACCAAATATCGTTGGAAGTTTACATAGTAATGTTCAACATATATTTTTTTTGGATTTATCATTCTCTTATTTTAGAAGTTAGAGGGGGGGGGACCAACTTTTTTCTACTTTGGAAGTGTCTCTCGCGCAAACTATTCAGTTTAGAAAAAAATGATATTAGAAACCTCAACATCATTTTTGAAGACCTATCCATAGATACCCCACACGTATGGGTTCGATGAAAAAAAAAATTTTGAGTTTCAGTTTCAAGTATGGGGACCCCGAAAATTTAGTTTTAGAAAAAAACGATATTAGAAACCTCAACATAATTTTTGAAGACCTATCCATAGATACCCCACACGTATGGGTTCGATGAAAAAAGATTTTTTGAGTTTCAGTTTCAAGTATGGGGACCCCCAAAATTTATAGTTTTTTTTCTATTTTTGTGTAAAAACCTTAATGCGGTTTACAGAATACATCTACTCACCAAGTTTCATCAGTCTAGCTTTTATGGTTTCGGAGAAAAATGGCTGTGACACGGCCGGACAGACAGACAGACAGACAGACAGACAGACAGACAGACAGACAGACATGACGAATCTATAAGGGTTCCGTTTTTGCCATTTGGCTACGGAACCCTAAAAAGTACGTTGCTAACGCTCTATTTAATAGAGCTCCATTTCACATTCACATTTTGCAGACAACGCTTCATACAACAGTTTCAAAACGGGGTCTTAAAAAGTAACTCTAATGCCTCCTGGCTTATAAGAACTACAGAGTTGCATGGCATAGTCAAAACAGTATCACAAGAGATAAAAAGTAATGCTCAAGGCTACCAGGAAAACCTAAAAAACCACCCCAACCAACAACCACAGCCACTCACTGAGCTCACATACACACATGAGAAAAGATATCATGCTTTTGTGTGACTCTTATAGAAGATAATAAAACCCCACAAAAGATTTGCTCATTACAATAGCTGACCGCAGATAAAAATTGGAAAAAGAACCCTTCTGCAGAATTTTTCGTTCCTAGAGTCTAGTACATATTAGGTACTCATAATCTGTTCTGTGCCTTTCAGCGTTGATAATCCAACAGGTTAGGAATATGCATTCCGTATCATATCAAAGCATTCGCGCGTACGTAATACTTCCGCCGTTGCTAACCATCCAAGCGGCCATAACTCCACCCAGCATTCACCACGCAACGGACTTAGAGATAAGCTATTTCTTTTACAAATTAAATGAAATAATAATTTATTTGCATAAAGTATGGTACATTTTAGATCTTAAATATATAAGCAAATACAGATTCACGCACTTCGCCAGAAAAACCCAGCATGCAAACACGATAAAAAAAACAGGCAAGTAGACACATTGTTTACTTTAAAGCTAAATACACATACAAATTTAAATTAAACACACACACACACACACACTACATGGTGCCCTCAAACGGTGAAGGAAAACATCGTTAGGAAACCCGTGGCTTAGTCAGCTCCGCACGTATTGACCATGGACTTTCTGTGGATTAGAACGACTAAGCTGTCAGGATAGTATAGGTGCTGGGCAAGCCTACTCCATCTAAAATCCTGTCACAGGCACTGTAGCGTCCCGTAAATAGGGGTATCAGTAATCACCAGTTGCCCCTGACGCTATATAAATCATCTACAATAGAAGCAAAGGCCTGTTTACTTTTTTTTTTTACATGGTAGGTACAATCGTCTGCAATCAAACAAAAAGAAGAAAGAAAGCAATTAGATTTATTTTACATAGATGTAGACGTACATGTATGAAAAATAAATTACGACAAAGGTATGCGATAACAAACATATGAACCCATTATGAAGTTACGTTGAGTTACTGTGATGTATCCTTGTACAAATAAGTGTTGCCTATCTATCTATAAATATCCTCTTTTTAGGGTTCCGTAGCCAAATGGCAAAAACGGAACCCTTATAGATTCGTCATGTCTGTCTGTCTGTCTGTCTGTCTGTCTGTCCGTCCGTCCGTATGTCGCAGCCATTTTTCTCCGAAACTGTAAGAGCTAGACTGATGAAACTTGGTGAGTAGATGTATTCTGTGAACCGCATTAAGAATTTAACATAAAAATAAAAAAAAAACTATAAATTTCAGGGGTCCCCATACTTGAAACTGAAACTCAAAAATTTTTTTTTCATCGAACCCATACGTGTGGGGTATCTATGAATAGGTCTTCAAAAATGATGTTAAGGTTTCTAATATCGTTTTTTTCTAAACTGAATTGTTTGCGCGAGACACACTTTCAAAGTGGAAAAAAGTTGGTCCCCCCCCCTCTAACTTCTAAAGTAAGAGAATGATAATACTAAAAAAAATATATGTTGTACATTACTATGTAAACTTCCAACGATTTTTGGTTTGAACGAGATCTAGTCAGTAGTTTTTTTTTTATACGTCATAAACCGTAAACCGCAATTTACCTTTCGACGAACTACAAGAACCTTATTATGTTACATCAACTAACATAATATAAAGGTTCTTGTAGTTCGTCGTGCTACGGAACCCTTCATGGGCGAGTCCGACTCGCACTTGGCTGCTTTTTTTTTTTCATTTGAAGTTGATTAAAAACATACATACCTAACTGACAGCTAAAGACAGGCAGAGTAGGCTAGACATACGCCTATCCATATTTGGGGAAGACTTTCTGCAGTCAAGTGGATAGGAGGATTGGTGAGCTAACCCTCTTTCGACATCAACGAGAAGTGTGATAAACTAACCCAATTCAATTTTATTATGTTTTAAAGCAGTATAAACTTGTTTTATTATAACCATGTAGTTAAAACATATAAAAGTACTTGAAGTTGGCCTACACATAACGAAAAATAAAGGGCCGGCTTACTTTCCAAAATAATCCATTCAATATCCGGTCTGTAATAAAATTACAGTAAAACTGTGTACTACTTATTATTGTTGCTCATCCAGCCAATCAGATTAAGCCAGCTAGTTTTACTCTATTCTAGATTATTATTACTACAAGTTGATAACTGGTAACCTTATCTGATGAAGAGCATGGTGCTATCGCAATAATTATCATACACTGTATTACTAAATAGAATGAACGTAATGTATTATTACTATTATGCATCAGGGCACGAAAGGAGCCTCTTTGAGGCGCACTTAAAATCCTTTCACCACACTTGGTTCGAAAGAATCAGGGACACGATAAGAAGAAGAAGAAGATTATGCATTTTAGCTATTTTATTTTTTGTGTTTGACCATGGTCTGAACTGTTTGTGAGCTAGAAGAAGAGTCATATTTTTGAAGTGAAAACTTCTTTAGCGGCGTTGAGCACTTTTTCTGTAATGGGTATAAAATCTTAAACTCGCGTCAGCGCGTCAGGACACGTGACCTGATCGAAAAAGCGTAAGACGGATGGAGAGTAGACAGCTATCCCCTCTCTACGGCGCGGCGAAAATGTATGCCTGGGCCTACTGTTTCGTTTAGGCAGCGCAGGGCGCTTGCGCGAATGTTCGTGTATGTTACAGCGTGCCAAATAACAAACAAGCCCCCCCTAACCATTCCAAAATATCAAACATGCTCAACGTTAATAATCAAGTTTTCACTTCTGCCGGCACTCCCGGAGTGCACCCCTTTTTTTTTTTTTACTACAGTTACTATAATCGAGGACAGGCTATTTTATATAGGCTTTGCTAAAAATATAAAGGGGCTACTACCTCATAAATAAACATCGTGAGGAAACCCGCGGCTTTGTCAGCTCCGCTTATATTAGCAATGTCTGCACTCTGTATTATAACGACTTAGCTGTCAGGATTATATAGGTGCTGAGCAAGCCTACTCCATCTAAAAATCCTGTCTTGTCACTATAGCGTCTCGTAAATAAGGGGCATGAGAAATACAGTTATCCCAGATGGTATATAAATCATCTACAATAGATGCAAAGGCCTGTATACTTTTATTTATTTAATTAAATAGAACGATCTACATTTCGACCACTTACACTAATTAATACAAAAAATAAGATTAAAATAGATTACAAAAACAAAAAAAAACAGATAGGTACACAATAAAGTTCAAAATTACCGAAAACTGACAAATATTTGAATTAATTACAAACTAAATGTCATAATACAATTAATAATAAAAAATCTACATAAAATTAAGCTCTATAATAAATTAATGCCAATTGCATACTCACGCTCTCTTCTCCTATGTGCTCGTCTGAGCCTGTTATAATGGAGCATTGTTAAATCTCTACGTTATTTAAAGTTAGCTCAAGAAAACTTCAAACACTGCTCGTTAAAGTTTGAGTATGATCTTAGTCAAAATGATTATTTTAACAGATAAATATAACGGACCTGGTAGTAGTGGCCGATGAACAGGAAATATAATATTTTACAACTAACGGAGATCATTGCACCCGTCCAACCGTTTAACTTCGTCGTATGCATCATTTTATTTCCTACTTTGAACGACAGCTTTAAACTTCCAGGACACACAAGCAGCGGCCGCCGCATTGACGTCACTCGGCCACGTTTACACCGCTATAGGAGATTACCCCAACGCACTGGCCAGCCATAAGCAATGCGTACAACTAGTCAAACAAATGGGAGACAGGCTGCAAGAAGCAAGAGAGATCGGCAACGTGGGAGCGGTGTATCTAGCGATGGGGGAATTCGATTCAGCCGTGGATTGTCATACGCAGCATTTGAGGCTTGCAAGAAGGCTGGGTGACCAGGTAAACACTAAGGTAGAAGGTTGCTTTTGCGTTGAGCTATTAGAAAACCAAGTGACTGTTGGTAACACTTCAAGAAATTACGAAGTGATATGAGCATCAAAACACTTTTTAGCAATAGTAGATGACTACCTAGAGCAAAAATCTTCATCGCATGAAGCTGACCAGTAAAAATACTAGAAAGATCTTAGACCCCAGGACGATTTAATAGTCAAATCTCTGTTTTATTCCAGGTTGAAGAAGCAAGAGCCTATTCTAATCTAGGATCTTCGTATCACTATAGACGGAACTTCTCACAAGCAATCGCATATCACGAAAATGTGTTGAGGATAGCTCAGAATCTTGGAGACAGAGCGATTGAAGCCAGAGCTTATGCTGGACTAGGACATGCGGCAAGGTAAAGAAACGAACTTATCTTCAAATGTACAAGAATGGCTAGTGAACTTTTTATGTAAAGGTATAGAATCTATAAACTGTATTCTTTGCAGATGTGCAGGTGATTACGCGCAAGCAAAGAAATGGCACGAACGACAACTGGACGTTGCATTAGCTGCAAGAGATAAAGTTAGTCTACTTTATAATCTCCTTATTTTCGAATAGCACAAGAAACGTTTAGATCAAGTCACAAATAATCGAAAAAAATCATCAAATATTTGTGACATGTATCAACCCAAATGACAGAGCGTAAAACATGAAGAGGCCTACTTGATAGATGAAATAAAAATGTGGAAGATATCAGAACGATGGCTTAAAATCAGTCTTCTGGAAAATGAAGGAAGCCTATGTCAAGCAGTAGACTTCTCGAGCTGATAAGATTTCAAAACAAATAAGCACGCTTTACAGTTACACACAGTATCGATTCTCAATGGCTCCCAGCATCGTGAATATCAAAAACTATGAGTGCCATGATATCATAACACTTATACAAATATG
Organism: Thera britannica; assembly: GCA_939531255.2. Lineage (NCBI taxonomy): Eukaryota > Metazoa > Arthropoda > Insecta > Lepidoptera > Geometridae > Thera > Thera britannica. Next base: position 5,931,370 of record OW618039.2, on the reverse strand, counting down.
GACTTGTCATGCAAGCGGTAGATTAGATTTGCTATTTATTCCAGGTTGGCGAAGGTCGAGCGTGTTCCAATCTCGGCATCGTATATCAGCTGCTAGGTGAACATGATGCTGCCCTGAAATTACATCAAGCCCATCTCTCTATTGCCAGACAGTTACAGGTACTTACCAAATAACATGTTCACTTTAGTTCTAAAACACCGACCTTTGTGGGTAAAGCTAGACCAAAGCAAACACGGATGAACAAAGATGGCATGGATAAGACGGGAGTGAATGCAGAGATTCACATTCATATTCACAAGAAGGAATGGAGGAGGAAGATACACACACACATAAAGTGGGATAAAGGTAGAAAAAAGAAAAGCTTTGTGGTTTGAAATCAGCAAACCCCTGATTTGCTGAACCTAACTTGTAGGATAGGGAACTATTTGAAGTTTTGATACCACAAAGATCCGTTGTTTATTGTAGGAAGATGTGTTGAAACATGTATAATAACAGTAATTTGACGTATATTTGCTTTTCTGCTGGAAAAACCAATCATTTTCTTGTAAACACTTCTCACGATTCCATTAGTCCGTCATTTGTCACCAACGAGTCACACAATCCTATTCAAAAGTCGTAAAACAAGAATCACATACCTTCCCGGTTTCACCGATTAAATTACACTTACTTGTTCATCGCGTGACACCCGCTCGAGTGTAGCCGGCCAGGCGTGAAACCACGCGACTGCTCTTTAGTGTTATGCAATTCTGATATGCTGTTGTTTTTTATATTTCATGCGGCAGGGAAGTTTGTGGGATCGTAATGTATAAGGTGAACGAAGGAAGGACAGATTGTGTCTTGGAACGTAAGCTTTTCAAACGTCTCTACACTTTATGCAATTTATGTTATTTATATTACTCGTGTTCTATATTTTTTTCGGGACGTCCTTGCCTTTCTTTTAAATTGATTAGCTCAAATGGAGTTGGGCAGGACACATTGCTAGGCGTGGTGATGACAGGTGGAGTAGAACAACAATCGAATGGTGGTCAAGAACCGGTTACAGAAGCGTAAGGCGCCCTGCAGCAAGATGGATGGGCGAAATAGTCAAAGTCGCGGAGTGGAAATGGGTTAGACTGGCACAGGATCGACGTAGATGACACAAACTAATGGAGGCCTATACCCAGTGGGTGAAGTTGGGCTGTGAAGGATGATGATGATCGTTTAGTTATTCAGGAGGTCTTTGAAATTGATTATCAATCATCCGAATTTTTACTGATCATGTAGCCTAGGACTGATCTAGACTTTCTAATACCAGGGCGAGATTTAAATAATTTTTGTATATTGCAGGATAAAGCCGGTATGGGTCGTGCGTATGGCAACATTGGCAACGCGTACTCAGCAGCGGGGTTCTACGAGCAGGCCATCAAATACCACAAGCAAGAACTGACGATATCCAAGGAAGTACATGACAGGAGTTCCGAAGCGTCCACTCATGGGAATCTCGCAGTAGCTTATCAGGCTCTGGGGGCTCATGATATGGCTTTGTTTCACTATAGGGCACATTTAGGTAAGTCTTTTTATCAAAGTGAAATCCTGTTTAGATGGCTAGAACCGTTCCCCAATTCCCTGTAAAATTTTTATGTTTTGCAAAACGTATAAAACCAGTCTAAATTAAATTTTGAACGCTCGCTGTGCCAATAAACTTTTTATGAAAATAAGACAATGCTTAAGATAATACAGGGTGTCCGCCGGCAGATTTTCGGTTATAAAAATTCATATAAATTAAACAAAGACTGCTATGGTGAAAAATATTTATTTATCGCATACCTAAATCGTGCGGACGTGATACTTAAAAATAACACCGTCCAAATGGCGACCGCTTTGTTGCAAGCACTCATCAAGTCTATACCGCATATTGGTAAAAACTCGCTGGCAGAGCTCGACCGAAATTTCTTGGACATCTTGCCGTATATTTTTTCTTCAATTATTTTTGGAGAGTTATTGTAAACTCTAGCCTTTAGATATCCCCACATGAAAATGAGCTTCGTCACTGAAAAAAATATTGCCCAGTCGCGCAGGGGTCCCAAATCGGTCGATAAGCGTTTTGGCATAGACTTCTCTCGCTAAGTAATCTTCTTCTTTCAATTGTTGCACAATTTGCAATTTGTATGGGTGGAAGTTGAATTGACGCTTCAATATTTTATGTACTGTGGTTTTTTTTAGGCCAGTAGAAGCTGCCAGCTTCATAACGGACTTGCGTAGATTTTTGAGAATTTCTTCTCGAATGGTGTGGAGGTTTTCAGGTGTCGCAACAGAAGTTGATGGACCCGGTGGACGAATGTTTAACGTCGAGCCCGTTTTTCTAGACTTCTGTACCCACGATGAAATTAGTTGGGTGGACGGTCCATCACTAACACAATGAATTTTGTAATGTGAAAAAAATGGTTGCCTTGCACCTAGTAGAGAATCACCACCCTTAAAGTATGCTTCGACAGCGAACGCGCGATGCGGTCCTTGCCACTTGCCATCGTTACTGACACGTCCGCAATCCTCACGCACCGATTAGTACCCCCCGCACCTCCCTCGTGCGTTTCGTTCATGCACAAGGGGATTTTGCACGCGAAAATTTCCCGGCGGACACACAAAAAAAATACAACCGAATTGAGAACCTCCTCCTTTTTGATTGGAAGTCGGTTAAAAAATAAGAATGAGACATGATGATGGAACCAGCAAATATAGTAACCAAAGCCATAGACAATATTCAGCCATAGCTTACACGATAGGTACTTCATTACATCAAGAACTAACTGTAATGAAATTGGTGTTTCCTCAGATATAGCAAGAGAACTGAAAGACGCAGCTGGAGAAGCATGTGCCCTTCTCAACCTTGGCAACTGTCTTTCTTCCCGGGGCGAGTTCGCTCAAGCTGTCACCTACTACGTACAACACCTGATGCTGTCACAGGAGCTCGGTGACGTCACTGCAGAGGCTAAGGCGTGCCATTTCTTGGGCTATGCACATTACTGTCTGGGGAATTATAGAGAGGCTGTTCGGTAAGGAAACAACAACGTAAATCTTTACATTGTGATCATTGAAAGTAGAGTACTAGTAGTAGACCAGTGGTAGTAGTACCGATTCTAAGTTCGTTAGTTCTAATCCAATCGTGAGTTTTTCTGTCCAAAATATTTGCACTATGCCAGTACACTCAAACAGTGAAATAAAACGTTGCAAGGAACCTAAAAAGTTCGAAAATATTTGTCAGAAACACGAATGAGCTTCGAGGCTCACTTAAAATCCTTTCATAACGCTTGATTCAAAACAACCAGTGATACGTTAAGAAGAAGGAAATTGAAAGTATTCTGGGGTGGTTGTGAAGCTTAATAGCAGCGTTTTACCTGAAATAAAACGCACATTATATACTTACCTCAATAAAAGCTTTATATTGAGAAGGCGAGTTCCGTTTCCTGTCGAATTTCTACCAGTTTTCATACTTTTATACAGCCAACATCCGGTCAAGTGGCGCCACCTGGCAGCCGCGCGTAATTTTACTTCGTTAAAAATGCAGCGCCATATTGAACTCATTGGCTTTTTTATTTCACCAGGCAGCAATTAAAGTGAAAGCTTTTATTGAGGTAAGTATATAATGTGCGTTTTATTTCAGGTAAAACGCTGCTATTATATCCTGAACGCTCAATAAAAGCTTTATATTGAGACCTGTTTGTTATCGCCTGGTGACGCCACTTGTAAGATCTGGGTTACTCTAGCGCCAATGTGATATTATATATTTTACTCATAATGTAGGTAAGTTTGCCTACAATAGAAAATAAAACCGTATTTTAATCAATTGTGCCCAAAATCGTACCCGACTATATTATATTATTAATAATAACATGATTATTTTAATTCTATCAGACATTGCTATAATCTTAAATCATATAAGAGATTGTAAGTAATCTTAAAACATCTGCTAAGCATGGTAACAGACAAACCACCCCAAGTTCCTGGCTTAAGTCCAGCTATGAACTTCTTTGGGCTGACCATAATGATGAAGTTATCATAATGCCATGTTAATTGAATGCACTCAAACAAGCCGCGCGATAGGCCTGGTTAAACTCTATACCTAATTGTGTGTACTGGTCGCGTCATTTTGTCAAATGCTATGTAGCTAGTGTAAAGAATGATAGATAGTGACAATCAAGCTCAACAATGATTTACTTCCTGTAGATATCGTCAAGTTATTTTTAAAACAATGCTTAGAACAATAAATCGTAGCTGACATGCTACCTTGCAGTGCTGTAATAACAGCCTCCTTAATAAACATTTAGATCGTCTGCTATGACGTTGCGCAAAACGAGTTATGCTTAATAGTTTACTGTTTTATTGTAAAAAATAAATTAAAAGGTATGTAAGGCTATGTTACCTATGTACTCTAATTATAAATTCATGTCAAGAAAATTGTGATCAGTAAATACTGATAATATGTAGTATATAATTATTATTGCATAAATAATAACTGCAATCAGTTTCTAACTAGGTATACTTGGATAAAATAGTTACTACTTAGTATCTAGATCTAACCCAGAATAAAATCAAATGCTAATAAGATCTGTGGTGAATAAGGACTTATCCTGTAAGGGCCTTTATGAGCTAAGAATATTACTGCAATGTACTATCAGCAGTACCTATACCTATCAATAGTAGTATATAATAAAGCTTATTCTTTATTCTTATACTTATTCTAGCAGTATCTTAGTGAATTACTTTTGCTAACGTCCCATCGGAAACTCTGTTTTGTCAAAAGTCTAAACCATCATCATTGACTCAAGAATATTCAGGACTTAGAGCATAACAGACAAGACAGTGTCTGCGTTATAACGTAGGAGTACAGATTCATGCGTTAGTGTCGTATTGTATAGAATATACCAAAAGTAAAACATGAAAGACAAAAAGACAGTGTCTGCGTCATAGGAAGTACGAATTTATATGAGTGTTAAGATAAGATAAGAAAATTATTTATTGGACAATAAAATGCGAACACACAGCGACACAGGCGAACTTAATGCTAATTCTGGTTTAAGATATTTATTCTCAAAAAGACATAATACTAGGTCACTTACATGAGAACATTCGTCGTAATTAGCATTAGTGTTGTATTGTATTGAACAAAATACAAAAAGTCGAGCATAAAAAACACAATGACAGTGTTTGCTTCATAACATAGGAAATATGGATATACGTGCTAGCGCTAATCAAGTGTAAATCACAAAGAAAATGTGGTCATCACTATCAGTTGTGACCCCAACAGTAGCTTTTAGTGCTACCCTAAAGATGGTTACGAATTTTTATCAAGCAACGGTAACAATTATCAACGCAACGTACCTTTTAAACATCGGTATTGGTCCGTATTCTATTTATTTATATTAAGAAATTATTTCGGCAAACTACAGTTTTTCGCTAGGAAACAATAGCATACACACTTTGGGGAGTGTGTACTTAAGATGGTAGATACATCCACAAGCATGTGTGGGTAGTTTCATAGTATAGTGACCGCGTTGTAAACCTTGACGGTTCCTTACTAAAATAATTGCAGGTAGACCGCATGTCAACGACTCTCAAAAAATATTTTCTTGACTAAAGACTTCACGTGCGATTTCAGAGACGAACAGGTCAAAAACCAAAGTTCCTTACTTTACAAGCATTATAGTAGCCTAAGTTGGCCGCCACTCAAGAGAATGGTAATGACGTAAACACATCGACATACCAACACCTGCGCCGTTATTCGCTATTGCCAAACCACGCGCGTTACGTGAACACGTTAAGACATCGGCTTAGTAATTGTTGGATTTTGAACGAATCATTGTGAAATAACCAAAACATCAAACGTGGGGCATAGACAACTAGTCTTGTGGCATACAGAATACCGTTTTTCGATTCCACACCAAGGCGCGTTTGCGTTTAGATCACGTTGTAAAGTCACACGTTTTGGGCACGGAATCTCCAATGTAATAGCGAATAAGGCCCCTGCTCGCGCAGATAGACCGGCAGTAATGCATTTTTTGTGCGTGTACCACGCGCCACTAATGACCGGTTTATTAGTGTCAAAAACCAAACGGCAAAGTACAAATAAGGTACAAATTGGTACGACTTTGTCAAATACTGAACGTCAAAAGACACTCTGTCTTGCTAGGAAAAACATGGTCCTCCTTGGTATCTTTTCTCAATGCGTAAAAATGATCGCATGAAATTGCTTTTTATAAAACATTCATTTCATTTTAATTGTTCCTGAACCCTGATTTTTAACACATCTATAAGAAAAATGATTCGAGAGGTAGGTACCTAACTTAGCGATGTGTTTTAAGGCATCATTAGGTAGGGTAGGTCTTTGCTAGTTTTAATAAATGTATAAACATTAATTTAGCACCATGGTGAACTACAAGGCTGGCAAAGTCTAAAAGTCTGAAGCTTTTAAGCGGGTAGGCTTTAAAATGTTTGCAAAGAATGTCTTTGTTTTGTCCCATTCAAGACAAGTGATCGTAGAGATTCACAAAAAATATTTGTTTAAAAAGCGTGCTTAGCCTGAATGAGGTTATGTGAAACGCACCTATGTGTGCGACTTGCAAAAAACACAGTACAGTTTAAATCTACGAGTAAGGTTCGGTTTAGGTTAACTCGGAAATTAAGAACTTCCTATCTTTGGCAAATACTTTAAGGGTTGCACTTTTAGGTTTGGGTCCAAAAGCAGACAAGGGTCTACTTACACTATGATAAGGAATTCAGTGGATTTATAAGAGCCATTTTTCATTAGATCAAACAAGACTAGGCTTTTGATGTAAAACACTTTATTGGATGGAAGTGTGTAACTGGCTTTCCTTACCTTGAGTATATTTCTTTTATTTAAGTATCTATGTACTATATCAGCTATCTGGTTCCCATCGTACAAGCTCGGCTTAGTTTGGGGCTAGATAGTGTTATATTTATTTTTATTTTATATATGCCTAAGCCAGCACTCGAGGTCATTATAATTTTCACTTTCGAGTTGCGACTCGTTACTTACCTTTCCCATTGTAAAAACACAGTTCGTATATTGCACATTCGAGGGTTGACCCCTGTGCGAGTTTCAATGTGGCTAAAATTTTAACCCAACGAGGCCTGTACTTGATACAGGCACATAATTTGAGAGGGCAGGTTTGCTAAAATTGTATCAAATCTGTATGATGGAACACAGTTAAAACACTTAACCCCCGCGAGAGGCAGTTGTACGATTGATTTTCTCTTGTGAGAACCACCACATTTCAGAGACTAGATTCACTTACCTGTAGTTCACAGAGTTCCACGCGATGGAAAACATTTTCGCTTTACGCCTAACCCCCGCGAGGGGTGGCTGTTAAGTTGATAGAGGTTCTCTTGCGAGAATCTATTTGATTTAGCGAGACAGTTTCACTAGAAGTTTAGAGAGTTCAACTCGATAGAACACAGTTTACAAACGCCTAACCCCCGCGAGAGGCGGTTGTTAGGTTGATTGAGTTTCTCTTTTCAGATTTAACAGGAACAGGCCAGTTTCACTGGAAGTCTATAGAGTTTCATTCCATAGAACGCAGCTAGTTCACAAACGCCTTACCCCCGCGAGGGGTGGCTGGTAGGTTCTCAAGACCAAAAATACTTTGCTGCTAATAAATTAAGCCATTTTACTTGAAAACTTTATGATAAACCTTCGAGTCGGTGACCAGTAAACTGATTGAAAGCGATGGTGTGATGAACATTGTTTTGAAATAATAAAGTGGGTATTAAGAAAAAAGTTTCTTAAGATTTTTCTAGAAGTAAACTTATTCGTATAATAAACCCAAGAGAGAATATAACAAATATTATTTCTGCTTTGGGAAGGTAGGCATAATTTTTATCAAAAACAAAATAAAATTTAATATTATTTTTACCATGCAGTAAGCTTAACCGTATAGGTAGGTATGGCCCGATGACGTCAGGTATCATACGTTTTACCCCTCTTTGTTTGTTTCCAAGTCTATGAAACCTGGAGTATATTAGGGTATAAGACTTTAAGCAAAATGCACTGGATATCAAAATAGCAGTCAACATGAAGCAATGAATGAATGAGAATATTCAATTAATTAATAAATAATTATTCCTTCTACGACTTTGATATAACCTCTTTGGAAAAACATTGTAACCTCAGAACAAAGACCCATGTTCATCACACGTATTTCGGTGGGGATCGAACCCATGATCACACAGAAGGCAGAACTACTATGAAAAATAAATATTAGCAAATTGTTTGGAAAACAATTCTAAAAATACGTTCAAACGACGTCATGCCTATTTGTTCATTTTATAGCTATGGCAGCGGTACCGGCTTTTGCCTCAAAGAACGGCACGTATACCAACCACAGCTTATATGCACAATAAAATGTACTACTGAAAATGAAACTTAACTAGGTATACATATAAATAAACTGGATTTTTTAAAACTATAAGAACGTGATCCGAACGAAAAAATCGTTAAAAAATCACGTTCATTTTTTATTATTATGAGGGTACTCACTCACGGTTTTCCCTCCTTGCACTGCTCAAAGAAGAACACTTCACTAAATAAAATTAATTATTTATTCACTTTTGTAAGAACAAAGATTTAAAATATTATTAGCAACCACGGTCGTCGCAGAGATAGCTGCTGGACACGTGTTGCTTCGACGGAAAACAAAACGCCAATGAGTTCAATATGGCGCTGCATTTTTAACGAAGTAAAATTACGCGCGGCTGCCAGGTGGCGCCACTTGACCGGATGTTGGCTGTATAAAAGTATGAAAACTGGTAGAAATTCGACAGGAAACGGAACTCGCCTTCTCAATATAAAGCTTTTATTGAGCGTTCAGGATATAATTAGGATTTCATAGTAGAATATTATTATTATTAAATAATAATAATAATATTCTTCTACAGACAACGGGATCTATAGAATGTTAGTAGAAATTAAATTTACGAATAGAAGTAAGGAAAAGAATTAGTTCTAGTGTAAAACCCTGAGGTACTCTACTATACTTCATGAAGTAAAAATGTCTATCAACCTTATAACGTGAATGTTTTCGATTACAGATACTACGACCAAGACCTCTCACTAGCCAAAGACCTCCAAGACAAGATGAACATGGGCCGAGCGTACTGCAACCTTGGACTAGCCCACTTAGCACTAGGCAACTTGGAAACGGCATTGGAATGCCAAAAGTACTTCCTAGCTATCGCTCACATGACGCAACACTTGCAAGGGAAGTTTAGAGCTTTGGGAAACATTGGCGATGTGCTGATTAAAATGGGAGATGTAGAGGAAGCTGTCAAAATGTATCAAAGGCAGCTTGGGTTTGCAAGACAAGTAAGTTGTTCCAAAATATAAAGAAACCCAACGCTCAACGTATCAACCATCACCTTGTAGATTTCAAAAAGCAACGGTCACCGTTGGTTTGGCCGTACGTCTATTTACCTCGCCATTGCGTAAAAAAGCATACTAGGAACCATAACCTGTTTACAACTGAATAATAATTGCCCATAACCTGTTTGAAATTCACACAAGAGACGCTAGTTGATTTTATGATGTTTCTTCCAGGCACGAGACCGTTCCTTAGAAGCAGCTGCTTGTGGTGCCTTAGGATTAGCAAGAAGGCTTCAGAGAAGGCTTGATGCTGCTTTGGGTCATCATACACAGGTACATTTACCTCTTTTCTTCCAGTTTTCTAGCAATAAACGTCTTTGACACACAGATCTAAGGGTGATTTTGACTTGACAGGAATTGACGCTACGCCAAGAAGCCGGTGATGCAGCCGGGGAAGCAAGAGCGCATTCGCATCTAGGAGCAGTTCACATGGCTTTGGGGCATTATTCTCATGCGGCAAGATGCTATCGGGTATGTCAAAGACATTTTATGATACAGAAAAAAGACTGCCCCTATAAAATCAGTGTGAAAATAAAAGATGTACTTACTTTTTTTTTTTTTTGGTGTTGTATTGGTTTATGCATACTATTATGTACTTACTAAAAAAAATTACTACATTCCTTTCGTGTGTCCAAAAAGATTCTTGTAATTAACCAAAAAGTTTTGCATGGTTATTTTTGTCCATCTTGGAAACTCCGAATAATACGAATGAAAATGAAAAAAATAATTTATTTGCAGCAATATCAAATTAACGGAGGTGTACTATTTTACAACTATTAAAACTTTCCGACATACTTATATATTAACCTACCTACTCACAGTTTAAATTAAATAACCTACCTACTTACATTTTTAGTTTTGAATCACTGTTTACATTACATTAAACACTGGTTAAGAGGCGACAGTAGTCCAAGGCATGGCTTATAAGTTTTTCAAAAGTAGGCAGGCGATACGGGCAGCTGCTAAACCTGAATGAATGCCAAGGAGGTTGGGAATCTTTTAAGATTTCCAACCTCCTTGGCATTCATTCGTTCAAAAAGATTTAATTATGGAACCAACATGTTGGCGCGTAACTGCGAGTTTTTTTTTGCTATTTAGATTTTTGAAAACTTGGTCAGAGACTTATTTTTATAAATTGATCGCCATCTGTTAGGGGTTTTAAAGCTGTTAATGCGGGTACAACAATATTCTATTTTCTCACAAAGATTCACTTCTCAAACATTATTTCAGGAACAACTGGAAAGAGCCCAAGAACTACAGGATTGTGCGTTAGAAGCGCAGGCTTACGGAAACCTTGGAATTGCCAAACTGAATATGGGGCATTATGAAGATGCTATTGGATACTTAGAGCAGGTACTTAATTAGAAAATAAGCTAACGATAAAGTTCTGTCACAACTATTTAAAAAAACTTACTCAGAGGTCGCACACGTTAGAAACGTGCCCACCGATTGACAGTCCATCAGTTTGAGGCATACAGATGTTCAGCCTCACGTGCCAGTAATTTCACCAGCACCCTTCAAACCGAAACAGCAATGCTGCTTCACGGCAGACATAGGCATGGTGTGGTGGTAGCACTTTCCCGAACGGACCCTTCACAAAAAGCTCCATTACTCTTAGAACTAAACTCCCAAGTTTTTTTATTCATAACAACCAATCAGTATAAACAATTTTTTTTGCAGCAACTAGCGATTCTAGAACGAGTGAACACCCCAACATGCCAGCTCGATAAGGCCCGAGCATTGGGCCATCTTGGCGACTGCTACGACGCATTGGGCGACCCTGACGAAGCCATCAAGTACCATGAACAACATCTCGCTGCAGCCTTGAAACTCGATAACACGAGGGAGCAGGAACGGGCTTATAGAGGCCTGGGGCTGAGCCATAAGTAAGTGATACTTTTCATGAAAGCTTATTTGATCTAGTAAACCTCACTTTCATTTCATTTTGCTCCTTTGGAGAGCATTGGTGGTTAATTGATAACGGTCTTATGGTCTAATTCCGATCAAAAATTTGTGCATAATGCCTCTACTCACGATGCTCACACAATACAAACGATGAAAGAAAATATCTAAAGAAACCCAGCATGTGCTAGAACCTAAAAAGTTTGAAAACATGAGTCAAATGCACCGAAAGAGCCACTTTTAGGTGCTTAAAATCCTATCTTGATCCAAAAGAACTAGTGATACAATAAGAGAATTCTACTTCTCCAAAATGTTTATTTCCTCTCGTGTGTCATTTTGTCATTTGTTTCGGCACTCTAATCAGCTCATGGTATGGAGGCTGATGATATACTCAAATTCAAATCAGGTCTGTGTTAAAGGAGTCAGGGTAAAAAACACTGTTGACATTTTCCCAGGTCTGTAGGCAATCTCCAACAAGCGCTAGTCTGCTTAGAAAAGCGTCTGGTGGTATCCCACGAGCTAGGCGCACCCGAAGCCAAGGCGCAAGCGTACGGCGAGCTTGGCGCATTGCACATCGCGCTTAGCAACTTGGAGCAAGCTGTGCTGTGCTTGGACCATCAGAAGAATATCGCCAAGTTTGTATATTGTATGCAATAGGTACCTCCAGGTCTATAGGCATTCTCCAACAAGCGTTAGTCTGCCTAGAGAAGCGTTTGGTGGTGTCCGTGGAACACCACCAAACTGAACATGCTTGAACCAACAGAAGTTTGTATTGAACCTACATTTTCGAAGAGTTTAAGTAGTTTGTGACGGTTTTTCTCTTGAAATTTCGGAACTCGACGGGCATCTCCCGAGGTCTAAGCGCTGCACTGCGGTCACTGATCGACTAGCCAAGCGTCGTGACCACTGAAAACCCTGCCAAATATGAGGAATGCTTATGCCCTCCAGTGGAATTGCTCTGGCTGATGGGGCCTGTGTCTCTTTCAGTTTTTGGCAGGCAGATATATTTTGTCAACTGTTCTTATTTTCTGTTCACCCAGGGAACTGTATGTCTACCACAAGCTCTGTCTGTGTGAGTGTTGATTAAATAAATCCTACGTTGAAACGTCACACCCATAGTATAACACAATGGTGAGCACTCACACAGGCTCAAAACCAGAGCCAGAGACAGAGCAAGACAGAGCCTGTGGTAGGACTGAACAACCAAATAATGTCACATTTTTGACAACTTGGGGGTGATCTTCTCGCAAATCACTTATTACTCGGGGTTTTGTTTGGCGAAATGACTACACTTACATAATTTGAAGTAATTAAGTATGTACTTATGGCTTATAGCTTATTTTATGTCCACCCAGGGAACTGAACAACCAAATAATGGAGGCAGAAGCGTGCCATTCGCTCGGCGTGGCACAGCATGCGTTGGGAGACCACGCAGCTGCCATCAGACATCACAGGGCTGAGCTGGAACTGGCGCATAGACTGGGACTTACACATTTGCAGGTTAGTTTTAATGATCCAGACTTGGACTAACACACTTCTTGCTGCTTAGCTTTGTGGTTATGATTTATAATGTTGACTCAATAAAATGGCGGTTGTGATTGGAAATTCGGGTAGTTTTAAGCTTTTTCTTCTTCTTTCAGTGTGGTGAAATGATTTTAAGTGCGCCTCAAAGAGGCCCTTTTTGTGCACTTGACAGTTGACACGTATATCTGAACTTTTTATGTTCTACGACATGCCGCTTTCCTCACGATGTTTTTTAGTTATAAGCTGAAAATAGATCGCTTCCTTGAAAAATCTTTCCAGCAAATTTCATCATCTCTTGAAACGAAAATGACCACTACTAGTTTTTTGATTATTTTGGAGTCATCAATGTCGAGGACATGGGTATGACTACCCTGAAACGAAAAGAAAAGATCTTCCACCGAGTGAGCTTTAGACTAATCCAAGTCCAGTCAAGACAAAACGTAGTTTGTTGCCTGTTCTTCTGGGCTTGGCCGCGTGCACCAACCTTGTCCTCCACATTTGAAGTCCTTTAATGTTTTTCTTCTCTTCATCTCAAAGACCTGTATTTCTGAGTGATTCTCCATCATGTTTGTGTAGGCTCGAGCTTGTGGCGGTCTCGGCGCTGCCCACGCGTCAATGGGCGCTCACGCCGAAGCGGCTCGCTGGCATGAGTCGAGACTGCGACACGCTACAGCATCAGGTAAACTATCCCTTTATTAGGGTTCCGTAGCCAAATGGCAAAAACGGAACCCTTATAGATTTGTCATGTCTGTCCGTATGTCACAGCCACTTTTTTCCGAAACTGCAAGAGCTATAAGAACTGAAACTCCAAAAATTTTATTCATCAAGCCCATACGTGTAGGGTATCTATGGATAGGTCTTCAAAAATGATGTTGAGGTTCGTTTTTTTCTAAACTAAATAGTTTGCGCGAGAGACACTTCCAAAGTGGTAAAATGTGACCTGTAAGGCTTTTTACAGACGATGGTTCTTCTTTTTATCGTGTCACTGGTTCTTTAAACCAAGTGTGGTGAAAGGACTTTAAGTATGCCCAAACGATGGTTACCACATAAGATCAGATGGATCATGTGTTTGTTCCACCAGCTAGTTTATAAAAAAACCTGTTATGTCGACCCCACACCGTGTATTCTATATAGTATCCATGTGATACTGACTGACACTGAAGAACTATGTACGTACCTATAAACTATGCGTATGCAATAAATGTATTGAGTATTGAGTATGATTGTAATGAGACTGTTTATTATTGTTAATTTGCAGGTGACGCCCGCGGCAGAGCCCAAGCTCTAGCAGATCTAGGACGGGCTCATCTAGCGATGGGTGCCTGTGGAAGTGCAGTCTCGTACCTCAGGCAAGCCTTAGCGGCCACTGAGGGGTTGGCGGACGCTGATGAAGAGGTAATCTCTACAACCAGTCTTCTCAGTCAGTAGTCTTCTGTGTCAAACTCAAACTCAAAGTTGTCTTTATTAAGTTAAATTGCAAGAATCACTTTGAAACGTCTTAAAGCTAGGTGAGTCTAGGTGCCAGCTCCACGCGACCAAGCCTAGAACAGGCAAAAAACTACGGCTTGGTTCCTACCATTTTTTTTATGATCCTTTTACAAATCAAAAATAATCTAAAGTGTGTTTTTCTGGGCTCGATCGCAAGGGCCGCATATAATGAGTTGCCCCAGATTTTAGCATTCATGGAGGTCGAGGGGTTGTCAAAGAAATCCATTATCAGTGAACTTTAAGCCGATTGTCACTGGCCGACCCAGTCAATATTGTTTTGGTATTGTTTTATCCAACTGAAGTTCATATTTTCGGCGTTACGCAATTCCAAAATGCAAATTTCCATCAGAGTTCCCTATTATTTGTTTGTATTTTTTTGTGCCTATATTTAAGTATTACGTTTGTCAATGTTCCGTTTTGCGTATGTTATTTTGAATAAATATATTTCTTTCTTTCTTTATTTCTATTATAAGCCTATTTAAATTCCAAAGGCAAGAATCCGCCATCGCCTCGGCTTCGCACTATGGGCGTCAGGAGAGTTGGAAGAAGCGAAGGAACAGCTCCAAGCCGCGCTGAATGTACTCGAGTCTACGGACAAGCACAGAGATAAGAAGGCTACGGCTTTGTACACGTCCACGCAACACGCCTTGCAGAGAGTTCTTGTTGGTAAGTGTTACAAGGACTATTCCTGAAAATTTAGCGACCAACCAAATCAATAATAAAAAACAAAAATTGGAAGGAAAAGTTACATACTTTTCAATCGCAGGTACTTTTTTATACTTTACTTTATACAACGTGTATCAAAATATGTGTACTATCCTGAAGGGGGGTGAATTTCCACCCCCCGGGGAACAACTTTTGTTCAACGACTTTTCGAACTTCGATTGGTATCTCTGAAAAAAACTGCAACGAAGTTTCAACATGAACAGCTGACTTTATACAAAGTGACAACCCTAAACTCAGCTACAGAGGTAGTAGGTAGTAGTAGTAGACCTACAGAGGTAGTAGGTCAAGGGGTCAAGGGGTTACAAGGATAGGGTTGTCAATTTATTTAGGCATTATGAAATTAAATATTTTTGTATGGGAAACTGAAAATAGGAATTTTTAATTATCTCCCCCCCACAACTGATCACCATTGTGGTCTGAAACCCCCCACCTTCGCATAGTACACATATTTAGATACACCTTGTATAATGAACATAAATCCTACATGAAAGATTTTATTTCTTGAATCAAACTGGGTCACCATTTTGTTATAGATTATCATAATATTACAATCGGTGGCACCATTTCCAAAGTATTGAAACAGTCGAGGTCACCATTTTCAAAGTATTTGAACGAACTGGGTCACAATTTCCCTGTAAATCATCAAAATATGTATCGCAATCGGGGTCACCAATTCTACTGTATCTGTGGAGTCAGAATTTCCGTGTATTTTGCAAGCAAAATGGACCAAACGGGGTCACCAAAGTATTGAAACAAAAGGAGGTACCATTTTCAAAGCACTGCAACAGTTGAGGTCACCATTTCCAAAGTATAGCAACAGTCGGGGTCACCATCTAAACTTTTTCAGAGCTTGGCCGTCATCCCGAAGCACTGGTAGTAGCAGAGAGAGGACGATGCCGTTCTCTCGACGCCGTCACCGAAAAGTCTTCTGGTGCATTAAACCAGACCAACTTGGAGCTACACACTGCACAGAGGTACACAAATGCACTAACTACTTGCTGAATAAGTTCACTGCTCTATATTAAGCCCCCACATATTTAGAAAGTAGTTAAAAACGGTAGGAACAAAATCAAAAGTGTATTTATTCAGTAGAATGATCACTTTGAAACGTCTTAAAGCTAGGTGAGTCTAGGTGCTAGTTCCTTACTCCATATGAAGCCAACGGTTTTAACAGGTTAACTTATGAGGACACTATTTCAGAAGCCCAGAAGAAACGACCAAAGAGCGTATAGAGCCCTGGAGTCCATCGACCGTAGACCAGATCTTCGAAGTCGTGAACAAGCAAAAAGCACCTGTCTTGTACTACAGTATCGCGGCTGGGAAGTTATATGCCTGGTTACTACAGCCACATAAAGGTAAATTTAAAATGACTGGCCTTTCAGCTTAGTTGGCAGTAGATCTGCCTTCTGCACCGTAGATCGTGGGTTCCATCTTTTTTTTTACATGCTAAAGACCATTCTTTGGCTACAATCTCACCTGATGGTAAGCGACGATTTAGCCGACGATGGATCAGGATGGACTAGAAGACACCTATTCACTCTTGCCTTGAAAAATAAAGAAAAAAAAAATAAAAATAAAAAATTTAAAGAATATTCAAAAAATAATAGACTTTTTTAGAAATTAATCTCACTAAACCTGCTGATTATTCAAAAAAATCCATGATTTATTGCAAATTCTTAAATCTCTTTCTGTGTTAACGGTCTACCTAGCCATAACTAAGCAGCTAAGCAATAAGTATTTCTGATTTCAAGGTATCCTAAGATTCCACCAAGCGCCACTTTTGGATGAAGCCGAAGACAGCGACAACAGTCTTCCAGATATAAGCCCAGATGACCTGCAACCAGCAAATGGTATGTTGGATCAAATGTTCGGACTTTTAAATTTAAGACCACCTCCAGAACTGCAAAAATAATTTCAAGTTATGCAAGAAATTCAAATAAATCAAATATATATTTATTCAGTAGTATCACAAGGATCACTTTGAAACGTCTTAAAGCTAGGTGATTCTAGGTGCCAGTTCGACACGACCAAGCCTGGAAGAACAGGCAACAAACAACGGCTTGGTTCCTACCGTATTTTGTATGATCTTTTTACAAATCAAAAATATTAAGCAATAGCAATGAAGTTCTAGTGTGGTGCCAGTTCACTTAGTGAGACTTAGGCGATAATACAAAAGCAAAAGTTTCAAAGACAGCACACGCTACGCTTCAGAAGAATCATAAAGTAACTACACAGCATATAAAAATGTATCTAATTTCACTCTATTTCCAGCTGGTCTAGGCAAGTTGGAGAGATTGATCAGTGAATGGTCGACGTGGCTCAAGACTGCAGCCGATAGGAGAAATGACGAAGATCAGTGGGATCCAGATGACAGACCTAGCACGGGACTTGCTCGTATTGTAAGTAACACACTAAAGATTTATTTTTTTAGAGTCAGCTAAATGGAACTACTACTTCTTTTTCCTGCCCTTATCCCACTTAATGTGGGGTCAGCACAATAAGTCTTCTTCCTCCATCTCTGTCAGCCGTCATCTCTGCATTGACTCCTCTCTTATCCATGTCATCTTTCACACAGTTCATCCATGTTTTCTTTGGTCTACCTCTGCTCACATATCCATCCATATAAATACTCATACGAAATGAAACTACTTAATTTTCCAATCCCACTTTGTGTGGGGTCAGCAAAACATGCCTTTCTCCTCCACTGACTGACAGAGAGGAATCTCTCTGTCATCTCTGCATTCACTCCTCATCCATGTCATCTTTCACACAGTTCATCCATGTTTTCTTTAGTCTACATATCCATCGATATCTATACTCATGCGAATTGGAACTACTTAATTTTCCATTAATACCCCGACAATGTTTTATACATCATCATGTTTTGTTTGCAGGTGAACCGAAACCATCTACTGAACTCTTCAAACTACTCCCTAAGTTCTCTTTTCAGCGTGGGTTCTGTGGGAGGTTCTGTCGCCGGCTCTGTAGCCAGCCTTCAAGGATCCACTAGGTATGTAGCTCTGAATACTTGTATCTCACTCTCTCACTAAGCTAACTCTATATGCTATACACTCTCAACACACTCTCCTTTAAACTAAACTCGCTTACAGACTCTGCGTGTTTTGACTTTCAAAAGTATGTGATTCTTGGAATCTCCTGTATAATTATATATATGTATATACCGACCTCTGCTATAGTTAACATACAGACTCTGTGTTTTTTTTACTTTCAAAGGTATGTGATTGTTGGAATCTTCTAATGTACCTACTAATCCTCTACTATGGATAATAAACAGGCTCTGCGTTTTTTTTACTTTCAAAGGTATGTGGTTCTTAAAGAATCTCTTATATATTCCAATCCTGTACTATGGATAACAAGAGCCTCTTATTAGCTTGTGCTAGGTTGTTATACTTCTTAAGCTTGACGAACTTCCGTTAGTAGCACTACTGATCGTGATCCAGATAATCTCTCATCTCAACGACCAATCAGGGCATTGGCTCAAGCTGAGAATATTTAAACAAAATTTTCGGAATTTTATCATGCTAACGTTATTTACAGATCAAGCGTCCATATTCCTCGCAAGAAGCAACCGTCATGGCAAGGCCCACCTTGTCTGAACTCCCTTTACCAGATGCTACTAGCACCGTTCGAAGATCTTCTGCCTGCTTCATGCAATAATAATCATGGTTAGTAAAAAAGCATATTCTTATTTGCTTTTGAACCTTGCCTTTAATCTGTATTTTGTTTAACCTTTTTATTCATATTCCCTGACACTTTCTAACGGCTTTCTAAAACATTCTTGTCAGTGTCACTAACATGTGTGACTTTAGTCTGTTGTCGTTAGTTTGTTGACAACAAAAAAGTGATAACCAATAAGTGATAACAAATAAGTGCACCTCAAAGAGGCGCCATAAAGAATAAATAATAGAATATAACATTGTCTAAATATTACTATTGCAGCGTCTCACGGCCGTCGAGGCTGCGGTGGTCGCCGCGAGCTAGTAGTAGTGGTCGAAGGCTCTCTCTACGCGTGCCCATGGGGAGCTCTACGTGGAGGAGCCGACACGGAGCCCTTGTGTGAACGATATGCACTCCTCGCTGCCCCAGCGTTGCGTCCACTACGCCATCAGAGACACCCGAGAGCAAAACCTCAACAGGATCATGGTATGTTCTGGACTTTTTGTAACAAGTAAAGCGTTTGACTGTGTAACTCATGAAATCTCTTTAATAAATTTAAAAAAGAAATATTCACTTTTTTGTGGATTGATAACTTATGGTCGACCAATATCATAATTTTGTCAAAAAGATATAACAAAAAACATTTTAAGATAGGGACATAATAAATACACTAGGGTGTACCACAGGGATCGATTCCCAGCCCACTTTTTTTTCTTCACTATACTGAGTGTATCAATAAAATCAAATTCACAGGTGCAGATTCGGCCAACAATGCAGAAGCCGGAATGCGTTGCTTAGTAGTAGGAGCTCCTCGAGTAGGATCGAGGTGGACTAGCGCTCATACGCAACTAAAGGAAGCAGAGCTCGTTGCTGATATGTTAAGGGTTACTCCCCTCACTGACTACCAAGCATCGAAGGAGGCCGTGCTTGCTCAACTACCACAGGCTGAGTGCATACATTTCGCGACGCACATCTGTTGGAAGACACCAGCTATTGTCCTAAGTCCTGGTGAAGTGGTGAGTGCTAATTTTTGGCTTGTCTTCAACTAGCCTTTTTAGATGTTTAAAGACCCTAAATAAATAGGTTATGACTAGCCTCTCAGCTTAGTTATAGTAGGTAGTAGCTCCGCCTTCTGCGCCATAGGTTGTGGGTTCGATACTCAACGAGAATAAATATTTATGTGGTCAACGCAGGTGTTTGTTCTATGTATGGGTGTTATATTGTGTTCCAAATATGTATTTACAAAAAAATATGTATGTTTTTTATCAGCTATCTGGTTCCCATAATACAAGGTGCTAGATAGTGTTGTGTGGATTATCTACAATATTTTTTCATTTATTAAGAACCTGTAAGGTATATCTTGATGTAAAACATTAAATAAATCTTCAGTACAAAGAAACCTGAGGAGTCTATTCCTTTCTTTATTACCTTACTCATGTTTTGAAATTAGCCAGGAACCAAATTACATTTGCTTTTTTTAACAGGTGGATTCACAAGCCAAGCGCTTACTCAGCACCAGCGTCGGAAGTGGCGCTGTTGATACTTCCACTGAGAATGAAGAAGAAAGTACGAATTGAATTATGTTTAGTTTTTTTACTGGGTACCATAGTTACCTACGTCAAGTTTTATACTAACGTTTGATTTTGTAACAGATGCTGAGTTGCCACAGAGCAATGAAGAACTACCTCCTGCATCAGAATTCATGCTCACTGCTTCGGAAATTATGACCCTCAAAATCACGGCCAGACTGGTAAGAAAGCCTCAAATCAAAAAACAAACTCAAAAGACGTGCAAAAAGATCGTGGAAGACTCAAATGACAAATTCTAATTCTAATACGTAAAATTTGACTCCCTGCAGACTTGTATGTTTTTTTTATAATTAAAGTAAACATGACTTTGCATCTATTGTAGATGATTTATATAGCATCAAAAATAAATTTTTCCTCCAGGTGGTAATATCCTGTGCACCATCCACTGCTGCCCTCCAAGGTTCATCCACTGAGGCCTCAGAAGACGTGAACACAGCCGGTGAAGGCGTGTCCAAGCTATGCAGAGCTTTGTTAGCGGCGGGGGCTCAGGCTATACTGGTGACACTATGGCCCTCGCCGTTGGATACTGCCACCAAGATATTGTACAGATCTCTGTATTCTGCGTTGCTGCAAGGAAGTAGGGTGGCCAAGTAAGTACCTGCCTATATTTGATATTGGGCACTTAATTTGGCTTCGCACTAGAGGAAAATTTCAAAGGTAAATTACTCCACATTTTCTTTGTTCTAAATGACATTCGTGCGAAGCCGGGGCAAGCTGCTAGTGATAATTATAGCCTATGTTCCTCAATTTCTTTTTTAGGTACTATTCGACCAAGCTAAGTTTTCCATTCGGGACGCCCCATTCCAGCGAGGTGCAAACTTAGCTTGGTCGAGTAGTACTTCTGTTTTGAGCAGTCAGTTTCTAATCTAACCTCATTATTCTCAGAGCCCTAGGAGACGCGATGCAAACCGTCCGTCATACAAAACACTTCGCTCACCCAGCGCACTGGTCCGGTCTTCTGCTGCTCGGAGCCAACGTGCGACTCAGCAACAAGGTGGCTCTGCTGGGCCAGGCCTTGTGCGAACTGCTCGCTGCACCTGACAAATGCCGGTAAGCACACTTCTTCTTTCACCATCTGTAGAAGAATGACGCCATGCAAACTATCACTCATAAACACTTCGCTCACCCGGCGGACTGGTCCGGTCTTCTGCTGCTCGGAGCCAACGTGTGACTGCACCTGTCAAATGCCGGTAAGCACGCTTTTTTCACCATCTGTAGAAGAACTACGGTCACTATCATGAGTGCTAAAAGACGCCATGCAAACTGTCACTCATACAAAACACTTCGCCCACCCGACGGCCCTCACTGGTCTGGTCTTCTGCTGCTCGGAGCCAGCGTGCGACTGCACCTGTCAAATGCCGGTAAGTACCCTTTTTTCACCATCTGTAGAAGAACTACGGCCACTATCATAAGTGCTAAAAGACGCCACTCACTGTCACTCATACAAAACAATTCGTCCACCTGGAAGCACACACTGGTCCGGTCTTCTGCTGGTCGGAGCCAACGTGTGCACTTGGCAAATGCCAGTCAGCACACTTCTTCTTTCACCATCTGTGAAAGAACCAAGGTCATCGTCAAACATGGTTAGGGCATAGGCAGCTCGAAGAACTAACAACTGCTGGGGAATTGAACAAAAATGGTAACTCGGGTCAATTTGGAAGACTGAGGCCCGTATTCAGAAACAGTGCTTGAGTCTGAG
The DNA here is from genome assembly GCA_939531255.2 of Thera britannica. NCBI lineage: Eukaryota > Metazoa > Arthropoda > Insecta > Lepidoptera > Geometridae > Thera > Thera britannica. Next base: position 5,909,349 of record OW618039.2, on the reverse strand, counting down.
TCGATTCTCAGGCATATACCGACACTTTTCAATAGAGAACTGTCAAAAAATCTATGCTCGAGCATTGTTTTTAAATACGGGCCTAAGCATATTTCATTATGGAAAATTTTACTGATCGCGGAAAATCGATGGATCGAGATGGGTCTCAATCGTTATTCTTGGATATGTAAAAGAAAGAATTATTATTTAGCAATGGATTTCTCCAGGCTTGATGCAGGCAGAGATGATAGAGCCTTTTGGTCTTGCCATACTAAGCTTAAATTCATTTCAGGGATGCTTTACGCGTCGCTCTGCATTTGGTGGAGAAATCTCTTCAGAGGATAGTGAGGGGACAGAAGAATGCCATGTACACCACGCAGAAGAGCATTGAAAACAAGGCTGGCAACGCCACTGGATGGAAAGAGTTGCTCATGAGCGTAGGATTCCGGTAAGATACTTTTGATTTTGAGCTTCCTCTTATCGTGCCACTGGTTTTCTCGAACCAAGTTTAAAAGCTGTTATAAAACGACTTTAAAAAAGGAAATTCTTAATTGTAGATCCTTCCCACGAGAACCATACATTTTAACGGCATAAAAAGTAGCCTATGTGCTGGCTATAATCTATCTTTGTGTCAAATTTCTTCTGGCGTTATTGAGTAACAAACATCCATTTTTCCATCCATCCATCAAGTTTGGATGACATTTATTAGAAGTGGGATTCTGTAGCAGCAAAACTAAAAGTCTCCATTCCCCCAGATTCGAGCCAGCAGCAAACGGGATACCATCAAGCGTGTTCTTCCCACAAAGCGACCCTGAGGAACGCCTGACCCAATGCTCTGCCAGCCTTCAAGCACTCCTAGGACTTACATCCACTACATTACAAGCGCTGTCCAAGCTGATATCCAATGGAGATGTCGCTGATGATATCATTGGAGTGATCAGATCTGTTATATCGCAGTTCACGGTGAAGAACTGTGAGACTGATACCATTGAAGTTGCTGTCAATGTCAGGTATAGTGTTAACTTTAGCAAATTTCCAATGACTGTTCACGTAATAAGAGCGGTTCAAGTAATAGAACCAGTTCCACGCGACCAAGCCTAGAACGCACTAGTAACGTTTCAGGATATGGGTAGCGTCTAAGACTAAGCGTGATGACTATAGAAAGTCACCTGCAAAGTCATTAATTGTTGACGCTCACGGGGACTGTTGAAGGGGTCTCATTTTCCTCATACAAATACGAGTAACGAGCTCGCTTTGCATTTTTGTATGGAGAAAATGGGAGCCTTTTACAGTCACCCTGACCGCTTAAGTCTGAATAGATCCTCTTATTCAAACCTTACGATCAGGAGGGTGGATCACTCATTACACTACCAGCCTGCTCTAAGGATATCAATAAAATTATTTGAATTATATTCTATTTTTGCAGGTTATGGCGTGTAAACGGCTGCCACGAGTTACTAGCATCTCTCGGCTTCGACCTGGCTGAGGTGGGACAAGACGAAGTGACGTTAAGGACCGGGAAGACAGCCAACAGGAGGCATATACAGTTCGTGCTGCAAGCATTACTAGCCTTGTTTGGTGAGTTACAGGTCTCAGAGCGGCAATGTGGACTCTTGGGGTGTATTTGCGAGTCTCATGGCGGCAATGTTGTGCCTTAGGGTGGTATTTACTGGTCTCACAGCGGCAATATAGGCTTTTGAGGTGGTATGAAGGTGAGATTATTGGCACCTAAAGGCTTCGACCTGGCCGAGGTGGGACAGGATGAAGTGACGTTAAGAACCGGGAAGACAGCCAACAGGAGGCATATACAGTTCGTGCTACATTACTAGCCTTGTTTGGTAAGTTACTGGTCTCACAGCGGCAATATGGCCCTTGAGTGGTATTACTGGTCTCACAGCGGCAATGTGGTCTCTTGGGGTTCTTTGCGAGGGAAACGTCCGGGGAAGTATTACCACCATTCTTATTTTGCCACGGTCTTTATGCCTGAAGGATGTGGGTTGGTTTCTGAGGTGCTTGACTTGTGAGGCAGAAATTAATGTATATTTTTGTATACATACCTACTTCATTGGCAATATTTGATAAGATAACGTTTGAACAGATACGCAAGAAGCCCCCAGGAGTCTTAGCTTGGAGTCCAGTTCAAGCGTGGAGTCCCTCGCTTCTATCGACGACGGAGACCTGGAACCGCACTCTGATGGAGAACCACCGCCAAGACAACATCGACGTAAGTTATCAACAACTAGACGTGGCTTAAAAAAAGCTTTTTTCTACACAAAAATCTCAAAATCTCTTCATCATAATCAACAACCTATATCAGTCCACTGCTGGACGTAGGTCTCTCCCAAGACGCACCACTGAGCCCTGTCTTCGACTCTTCTCTTCCAGTGCTTGCCAGTTTCATTTCGCACATGCTCACTTTGCTGGAGAGAGAGAAAGTCTTATTTTTCGATTATGTCCGACAAAATCAGTCCCAAAGAAAGCAGAATTACAAAATACCCGCATAAACGCTACAGATACATCATGTTTATAATAAGTCTTTTTCTGCATACTATACATCTATCTAATGGGAGTTTCACTACGTGATAGAATCAGAAATGAGGATATCCGTAGAAGAACCAAGGTCACCGACATAGCTCGTAGAGTTAGTAAGTTGAAGTGGCAATGGGCAGGCCATATAGCTCGAAGAACTGGCAACCGTTGGAGAATAAAGGTTCTCCCACCCACCAGATGGACCGACGACATTGTTAAGATCGCGGGAAGTCGATGGATGGAAAGGGCTCAGAATCGTTCTTCCTGGAAATGTGTAGGGGAGGCCTATGTCCAGCAGTGGACTTCTTCAGGCTGATAATCATGATGATTATGATGATACATCTATCAGTCTATATCTATTTTCCATAAAGAGCTAGTTTTCAATCTTTTTCGTTTCCACAGAAGAGAGTGCATCATCAGTCCCTCCACCGCCACTCCCGCTCGGCTCATGCGGAGGAGCCTTCACTATGTACGTGCGTGGCTCCACGGCATCCACCGAGGTGGGCCGAGGGGAACCCGACGGACGAACTGCCCCCCCGCCCGCACCTCCACCCCCCAGGTACAGGGGGGAAAGTGACGCGGCTTTCACCCCCTCCCCACCAGCCGCACCCTCCACCGCAGCACCCCCGAGAGATGTTTCTCTCGCGCTCGCACACCAAACCAAAATCAGAACTCTGTACACCAGACGACCACCGTCCGATGACTCCGACTGGGAAAGCTCCGGACATGACACGGTTTTGCGAAGACGACCTGAACATACCAGGTATTTAGATGCCTTCTATGATCTAGCAGCAGCACAGCCTAGAAGAACGGAGGAAGAAAAGACGGATTCCCAACCGTCTACTTCCAAACGAGCGCCACGACCGAAGATGGGGACAAGTAGTCGCGATTCCATGGCGCAAGTCAGACATATGAGCGGAGAACTGACTCCAACGATATCCGAAGTTTACCACGAAAGGAACATCGGCTTAGGACTCGCCCCGCCTCTATCAGAGTTACTACTAGCAGAGGATTCGAAGACAGAAATGAGAGCAGCGAGCTCCAGCGAAAACCTCCTGCTACAGAATCTAGAAAAGCTTGGCCTGCTGGGAGATGCAAGCGAAACAGAAGAAAGATGGTGCGGAAACAACTCATCCAGACCTTGGTTATCAGCACCACCGCTAGAAACAGACGTCCAAGGCTCAGACTTGACCACCGCCGAAATAATAGAACGACAGACCAAGTTCAAGAAGGACGCAGAACCGAAGCGCAAAGAAGAAAACGCGTACGAGTTGAAACCTAAAGAGGAAACTCCCGGCCCGAGTGGGATCGAAAAGCGTTCTGTCTCACCATTCTCTGAAATGAGCCGTAGGGATGAGGGAGATGGAAGAAGCATTGCCGACTCCCATTCCTCATACAAAGCTTTAGTCCTAAGCCCGAGAGCTCCATACTTACCTGAAGAGGGGGAAACTTCTAAAGGTGTTGCAGAAGGGGGGAAAACACACCCCAGGCCCAGAAGACCCCCCGTTCCTAGAACTAGACCCGCGTATACAACATTAGATTTTCCACCGAATAAATGATTAGGAGCTGTATAAATTTTTGTAATTAATTTAGGGTACTTTTGAAATAATTTATTTATTCAAAGCTTATCATAGGTATATATCTAGCTGGCTATGATCCCTTGTATTTAATCATATTATTCATTTAATAATTATAAGCTATTTTTGTAAATTATTACAGGCGTCACGGCCCTATTGGTAGTAACCCTGCCTTCTGCGCCATATAGGTCGTGGGTTCAATTCCCACCAAGAACAAATATTTGTGTGGTTGTTCTCCGTCTGGGTGTTATATTATAATCTAAATAATAATATGTATTTACAAATAGTGTGGATTGTCCATAATATTTATTTAATTTAGTAAATGATGTTTATAGGTAAGTTCTACTCAATAGCTAAAACTAAAATGGTTGCAATATAGTAGGTGCTCATTTGTGTTTAAATAGTTAATTTTAGTCTATTTATTATTTTTTATACGTGTACTTACTATTAGACATTATGTAGATTAAGAATAGTTGTATGTTTGTACCTACTGAACTGAAATCTTGCCATTGTATAAAAAACTGTTTAACTTATGTTATCTATGTACATAAATAATATTGCTAAATATAATTATAAAAAATTCATAGCTTTTTATTCCTTCGTTAGAACAAAAATATTTTCCTTTTATATTTCAAAATCAGACTTTTTACTTGATGATCGAACAAGCTCAAATATACATGTTATATTATATAATGTCAGAGAAAACCGCCCAGCATCAGGTGGAAGTGGAACAGCTTATCCCGCCAGAAGCTTTAATCAACAATTTTTATTTAATACCAGCGAACACCCGTGGCTTCTCTCGCCCCGTCTCGTTACTTTTTCCGGATTAAAAGTATCCTATGTCTGTCTCCTGCTACCAATACCTCCCCACCATTTTTCAGCCAAATCGGTTCACCGTTCTTGAGATAAAAATAGCGTAACTAACACGCCTGTCCCAGCTTCGTACGGGTGGACATTTATTTTTATAAAACATAAATAAATAGCATACGTTACTCAGGGTGAATGTAGCTTTCCAATGGTGAAAGAATTTTTGAAATCGGCAAAGTAGTTTTTTAGTTTATTCTTTACAAACATACAAACGTCTTTCCTATAATATAGATATAGATAAAAAAGTTAACCTGTGGGCCTACCACAAGCTCTGTCTGGCTCTGGTTTTGAGTATGTGTGAGTATTGACTAAGTAAGTCCTACGTCGAAACGTCACAAACACAGTAGGTATAATACCTTGGTGAGCACTCACACAGACTCAAAACCAGAGATAGAGCCAGACAGAGCTTGTGGTAAGCCTACTGAGTTGAATGACGGTATCGCTACCTTATAGATCTAAGCTTCTGTATGCGCACTTTTTATCAGATTATGTTAATACGATAAAATATTGAGTGGTTTGTACATTTCTGCCGTTAGCTGCAATCTCGTTTGAAGGGCAGGATTTCCGGTAACAGCACAATATAATCCACCTTCTGACTCAGGGTTACCACTTACTACAATGTCATACCTACTTTTATCATAATGTGGTCACTTTCTGACTTCTAGCTATTTATAGGCACCTAGGTATCTTGTCAAATGAAAAAAACGTAGATAATCTGCTCTATTCAATTCAATTCAAAAATGTATTTATTTAGTTAGAAAAAGGGATAGAGGCACCATACTATAAGTTCACCGCCTTTTTAATAAAAAACCGCATTCAGACAGACCACACTGAAGGTATGATTCCGATCTTCCGATCTGTACTAACGATTCTGCTGCTGTCACAGATTTTTCCATACAAAGTCTGTGCGCGCCGCGGGATGACGGCACATGCCGATTACAACCCAAAGCACATTTCTTTTTGGTCGAAAATAATATTACACGAGTACCCGAACAGTAACAGCCAGTTAAACAGCCAAATTGAAGGTCAATCCAGTAAGACCCGGTTTCACGGATGCCTAATCGACCAATCAAATATTGATCTAATTTTGCAAGCAAAAACTTGAGTAAAACAACTCAAATAGATCAATGAAATTGACTTTAGAGACATTATACAGACTATGCTCAGTGATCCAAAAGTTGAATAAACCCAGCGACCACAATAATCCAATTATACGCAAGAATAATTGTTTTCTTATGGTTATTTCAGCTGCATTGGCATTTAGGTCCGCTCGGAACTCGTTACAGAGCGTAGCAGCCGGAACTGAGAACAAAACTAAATTATAAAACAGTCTACTGAACACAGTAGAGTATCTCTACTTATAAGCAGTAGAATAGGTAAGGTAAAGCAAAAGTTTTGCCTCATGACTTGATTGTAGAAAATGTGTGAATCCAGAAAGAATGAAAACGAAGATTTTCGGAATCTATTCACAGAATACATAAATTTAATTTTTCCGCTCTTTAAAATCAAATTAAAACAATTTTCTTATTGATATGACATTATTTCTAAATGCTCAACAAGAAATCTTTGTACTAACTAAAAAATTTTTTAACTTACCAAAATGGGCTACGTTCAAACAAAATAATCTAACAACTTAGATAGGTGATAGGTACACACAAATAACAATTAAATGAAATGAAAGATATTATGAGTAGGGCAGAAAAATATGAAGAGTACAATTAGAGATGATATGAACAGGAAACAGATTCTAAAAAGCAAGCTAATGTGTAATTTGTAGTCTATTAAAAAAAAGCTGCCAAGTGCGAGTCGGACTCACCCATGAAGGGTTCCGTAGCATCAATTAACATAATATAAAGGTTTTTGTAGTTTGTCGAAAGGTAAATTGCGGTTTACGATATATGACGTATAAAAAAAAACTACTGACTAGATCTCGTTCAAACCAAATATCGTTGGAAGTTTGCATAGTAATGTACCTACAACATATATTTTTTTTAGTTTTATCATTCTCTTATTTTAGAAGTTAGAGGGGGGGGGACCAACTTTTTTCCACTTTGGAAGTGTCTCTCGCGCAAACTATTCAGTTTAGAAAAAAACTATATTAAAAACCTCAACATCATTTTTGAAGAGCTATTCATAGATACCCCACACGTATGGGTTCGATGAAAAAAAAAATTGAGTTTGAGTTTAAAGTATGGGGACCCCCAAAATTTATAGTTTTTTTTCTATTTTTGTGTAAAAACCTTAATGCGGTTTATAGAATACATCTACTCACCAAGTTTCATCAATCTAGCTCTTATGGTTTCGGAGAAAAATGGCTGTGACACGGCCGGACAGACAGACAGACAGACAGACATGACGAATCTATAAGGGTTCCGTTTTTGCCATTTGGCTACGGAACCCTAAAAAGGCTGCAAAAAGGTTTGTTAAAGCAGTGAACGCAAATAAAACACCTTCACAGTAACTTAACTGAATTTACTGTGCCGCGGTCACCCAGTAATTGTTTAATAAGCTTCGGGGCTGGTAGGCATTTTAGAGAAACCCATTCGGCAGTGGAGTAGGTAATGACCTTGACATGGACTGTTGCTATGTACTCGAACTTGCATTATGACTGTAAAAGTGGTTTTGGATTTTGTAACTTAATATGACTTTTGCTGGCCGCAGTCCTAGCTTATTATAGGACCTTCTCTGTCATGGCGCGTGGTCGTCTTAAAAGGCGACCGGGAAAACACCATAGGCTGGGCAGCAGTATATATTTTACTTGCCTGGCCTCTCAGCTCAGTAGCTCTGGCTTCTGCGCCGTTGGGCTTGGATTCGACTCCCACCGAGAACAAAGGCTTGTTCTCTGGCCTGGGTGTCATATTGTATTCTAAGTACCTATGTATTTACAAAAAAACATGTGCATGACAGCAATTTATTTTTCAAATCGGTTAATAAATGAAATAGTTGTGAGCAAACATAAAAAAAAAACAAAAATAAAGAAAAAACTACAAAGTAATTGAAAACTTCCTCCTTTTTTATCAGAAGTCAGTTAAAAAAACAGTGCAGTGCAGCCCGTTTAAAGCCAATAGCCGATATGCTCCAATCACTAAGTACCTATAACATAATAAAAGAAGTACTCACATTGTCACTTATGAACTCAGAAGGTTCATAAATTTTTAGCAGCTGTCGTGATACAAAAGTTTTAAAATGCGATTAGTTCCACCAAATCTAAATAATTATCATAATGTTATTGTCTGATTGAGACAACGCTTTGTTAAAGCTATCTGTCAACTAAAGCGGAGCAGAACTGAAAACAATCATCAACATCATCAGCTGAAACAGTCTACTGCTGGACATAGGCCTGCCCTATACATTTCTGAGCCTTCTCCATCCACACTTCTCGTGATCTGAATTACGTCATCGGTTCATAAATGACGAAGTAATACAAAAAAATCATTTTTTTAAGCCTTGTTTTATATTTAAAGTCGGCAAAAGTTTTATTTACAATTTCTAGGCTAACGCTTGACCGCAATCTCACCTGATGTTAAGTGATGATGCGGTTGACGGTGTAGCGCGCTCACCTTGAAGATACACATTTTTTTTTAAAACGAACAAATCATAGGTATTCGGAAAAATAGACGCCGGCAACGAGTTCCACTCTTTGGCTGTCCGCATTTTAAAAATGGAGACGAGCTGCTTAGTGCGGGAAGAAGGTGTATCAACCATGAATGGATGCCTCGTCTCCGTACGGCTAGTGGTCTAGTGGTAGTATTATCCACTTTTATCTAGCACTGCGTCCATCACTCTGCGGCGTAAAATGTTTAGAGGTGCGTTGGTGAACATAGGACTTTATTAGGTGTGCATATGAGGTATTCGATCAATCAAAACGATATTGTGACTGCTATTGTATTGATTTGTATTTTATACAAGACTAATCATAGACAGTTATAATGTTCAGTCACGATAGTCTTAAGCCAATTCAAAATTGCAATTTATTTGCATCTAAACAAAAGTTTCTTTGTCTGTTTTTTTTTAAATTCTTTTATTTTATTTTGTCTAACTACCTAACTTTCAAAGTGAATTGTGAAGGAAAACATCATGAGGAACCGGTATATCGTAAAATATAAAAAGTACAAAACCATGTCAAATTCAAATTCATTTTAATTATAATCATTACAGAATAATATCCAATGCGCTACGCTACGTACTATAAAATAATGAAAAGGTACCATGGAAATCAAAGAGAACTAAAATTTTTTTTTTTTTTTTTTTATACAACTAAGTTGACAAACAAGCATACGGCCCACCTGATGGGAAGCGGTTACCGTAGCCTATGGACACCTGCAATACCAGAGGCATCACAAGCGCGTTGCCGACCCTTTAAAACTTTCAAAACGCCTTTTAAATTAAGATAACTTTGGAAGCATTTGTACGAACAATAAAAGAAATGAAAATGTATGTAGCTGAGAGGCCTGCCAAAAGTCTTGCCTACTTGGTCAACTATTTACATCTCTGGATCCCACGGTCCCTTTTCATTAAAATTCATGTAACTTTATGTATTTAACTCTGGATAATCGTATTCTGTAAATCAAACGCAACATACCCAACATTCCTCGATCATGTTGCAATTTATATTAAAAGTCTAATTAACTAATAGAATAATTGCAACGGCGTGAAACGATTAACATATCAAATTAAGTAACTGGCCTAGTTAGTGTGAAGTTTCCACTTAAACTTTGTCGTCTGCAGTAAGAGAGTGGGCGTTTTAAGGGACAAGTAACGCATGCAGGGGCTTAGGGGCAAGAGTATTTAAGAAATTTTTGAGGAAACCTTATTAAATTGTATTGCAATAATGCTGCTATCAGTCTATTTTAGTCTGAGTATAAATTCAATTCAATATTTTTATTTCAGAAAAGATCCAATTTATTAGTAGCACACAGAAAGAAAATCTTAAAAACGAATTTTAGTAAATGGCAATGACAAATATTGCTCCCCTATAGACCTGTCTCCTATTTCTTGACCCCTGCACTAAGGACGACAGCTCAGTATTATGTATAAGACCATGTCAAGCCGGTGGCCACGGCCTTGAGCAATGGAGCCTGTTAAATCCTATACCAAAACATATTTTCTTCTTTTTATCGTGTCACTGATTCTTCGAAGCAAGTGTGGTGAAAGGATTTTAAGTGCGCCTAAAAAAGAGGCTTCTTTAGTGCACTTGACACATATTTTCGAACTTTTTAGGTTCTACAATATGCCGGTTTCCTCACGATGTTTTCCTTCACCGTTTGAGAGCACTGGCATAGTGTACATACATTTTGGGCAGAAAAACTTATTGGTACACAACTGGATTTGAACCCACGACCTTAAAATCGGAAGGCGGGGCCGCTACCACTAGGCCACTAGCGCTCTCAACCAAAACATATATATCGAAACTGAATAGCAACCAACAAGATTTCGAACATAGATTATCTATGTGTTAAAGAAAGTCGTGTTAGTTACACTATTTATAACCAAGAACGGCTGAACCTTTTTGGCTAAAATTAGAGAATGTAGCTTAGAACCAGGAAACGGGCATGTAATACTTTTTACCCAAAAAAGTAACGGAAACAGGGCCAGCAAAGCCGTGGGCAGCTGCTAGTAGAATACACTTTCTTAGCTACTAGCCCATACCATGAAACACGTTAAATCTCACTTGAAGGAGAAATTGCCCCTGTTTTTTGATTCTTAGTACGTCCACCTCCTAATGTTTCGAACTATAGGTTGGCCTTACCACGATTATTATAAGTGCACATTGTCTTCCAACTCACATGGTGTTTCCGGCTTTGATAATGTTACAACAGTTTTTATTATCATTCATAATAATGAACTTTTAAAATTATGAACAAGACGGAATGCGACACTGTTTAGTGAGTACCTATACCTACTTCCTAGTTAAGAGGATATGTAAAAATAATTTGGTTCTCGAGTAGGCGGAGTCCGGAAAATATCGGGGGGGCGCTCCGCTGCAAAACACCGCGCTAACATAGACCGCCGCCAAACGCGCGAGCCGCGCGGCGGCCGCGTCATAAAAATGAGAACAGAGAATGCATGGAGTAGCTTTCACATTATGAAACTTGATAAGTCTAAGTTTATCTTAGGTAAACTAAGTAAGTAACGTAAGTAACTTGGTACCTACCTAATTTATACATTTAGGTAGACCGTCTTGCTTATTATATCGATCTTATAGTCTAAGATCCCGCTATAGAAGGACCTTCACCGAGCTGGTTATTTAATGAAACGTATTTTATATATAATTAAACATGCCAATAAATATATTCTATATGGGTTGCCTATCAAATTTCAGTTCAGGATAATTATTATTAATAATTAAAAAAAAATATATATATAACTTTCCACTGATTTGTTTATTAAACAAATTCTATACCAATCGAAAGTATAGACCCCAGTATTTTTATTCAATAAACATACCGGTGCAAAATGCTAGTATCGATTTACCTGTTTATACCTGGCTACCCGAGAGTTGTGACCGGAAAAAAATAGGCAACCTAACGTTTGCATATTCTATGGGGTCTATACTTTCGATTGGTATAGAATTTGTTTAATAAACAAACCGGTGGAAAGTTAAAAAAACAATTTTTTTTTTTATTATTAATTAATCATATCCTGGACTGAAATTTCATAGGCAACCCAGATAGAATATATTTATTGGCATGTTTAATTAAATATAAAATACGTTTTATTAAATAACCAGCTCGGTGAAGGTCCTTCTATAGCGGGATCCTATACTATTAGAAAAAAAGTCTTACAAAGTAAATCCATCTGCCTACTTCTGTTATTTTAAGTAAAAAAAACATAGAAGTAGGCAGATGTATTTACTTGGTTTTGAGAAGTACAGTTGACTGCACTGGAATGTATACAATTTGTAAGTTTCAGGGTAGTGTCGCAACATTGCAATGAACATTTACAGGGCAAATACTGGAAACTAAGTGAACTTGTCAACTGACTTCATGATTTTTGAGTTGTCGTGTAAATGTGCTTTGCAAGGCTGACACAGTGACCTTGAAAGTTTAGAATTGTAAACATTCTAGCGCAACTAACTGTACCTGCCTAACAAACTTAGGTAGTTTTTCTAAGTACCTTCTACATTACCTACCTAGTAAATAATAAAAACAGCAATAATATTTAAAGTTCGATACATAATAATTGCATTTCATTCGTTTAGCATCATCAAGTACCTAGTTGAGGGAATTTAGAAAATATACTAGGCTAAGTATGAATATTTTCATTAAAAATTATCAAAACTTATATTTATTTCTTCTTCGTCGAATCTTTCGTTTTCTTTCATCATTTCATCATCATTATTTTTCCCTTTAACGTGATTTGGTTCCCTAATGGGTCTGCCTCTTTTCTCTGTTATCTTCAATTTCACTTTCATACAACTCATCGTCGGTTAGAGATATTTTTCTTTTCATAGCACACGTTTTCTCATCAATTGCTTGTGAAACATCATAATTGATCGAGTGAGCGAAGCGAACGAGATCTTACAAACAACTTGGGCAATTTGGCATTTTATGTGCGTATGTATGTATGTATGTATGTTTGTCCGACGATAACTTTCGAACCAATGATCCGATCTGCATGAAATTTGATAAGGCGATAGCTTGTACTTAAGAAATTTACTAGTAGTACCTATATGAGTAAAATCGGATGAAGGGTTATTACGATATGGAGGTTTTTTACAAGGGCAAAAATAAAAAAAGTGACACATTAAAATAAAATTAACATGTCATATGAAAGAGCTTTTTTTGAAATTTCAAAACAGTTTTTACTTTTTTTCTAGGACGCTCAGTTTTTGCTATACAAAAAAAAATATTAAATTACAATAACCAACGATCCGAGAGCTCCCATATCTAAGAGTTTTGTTGACATCAAGGTTTTTCTACTGGTCGGTTAATTTTTTTGCTTTTTTTTATTTTATTTTCTTGAAATAATTTGAGGAGGTACTCAGTTGTCATAAAATGGTGAAAGCGTGGTCGCTTTGTGTAGTGGTCTGATGATGGAGTCCAACGGAACTCTTCAATCAATTGGCCAATTGAGTTAAAACTTATTTACCATACAAAGTTAGTCAGAGGCAAGGCCAAACAGTGAATCTGGACAGAAATACTTTCTCAAAGTAGATAAAACACAATACGTGATGGTGGCACATTTATTTTCTGATTACCATCTACCTATAATTTATGTACCTAACTTTTTGGAGCATTTGGATCGCATCACGAGATTTTAGTTCGGGGCGAACTACTAGTATTCTCTAAAAAATAAAAGAGAGTTATCGTCAACTTGCCTATCGAAAGTAACCTACAATGATAGCTACTCCATAGTTTTTGTTCTACGCACACATTTTGAGCGCCGCAATTCAAATTTTAGCTTTTTCATCTTTTATTATTTTTGAACATTTACGTTAATTTTTTTTATAGCGTGACTTATTGACCATTTTCTCGTTTAGATGTAGGTAGGTACGTAACAGAAATAAAAGCAATGTTGACACACCGTTAGGTACTACGAAAAATATTTGAAAAATCGCCAGACGAGCGGCACGTCCTCACTTCAGAGATAGAAGCGAGCGACTGGGGCGGGTGCGCATGATAGAGATAGCGCAATTAGATTCCTTACCCCGGGAAGAGGTAAGCTATAGACTTGCGTCGCTCAGAAGTAACTGACGTAAGCGACAAATGATAAAACATTGTTTTACTTTAAAAGTAGTAATTATAAAAAAAAATCCTTTTCCATTTATTTAAATACTGTAATTATGCACATAATAGTATAAAAAATAACCGTAAATTGTGTCTAAGTTTGGAGGATGGATGTAAAACAGGTTTAAAAGGTACCGATTTCAAAAAATAAATCTATCGAGAAAACTTTCACCAATCGTGTTTCTGTCTTTGATTTATTTAGATTACACCCTGAAGTAATCACTGCATTAAAATTAGGTTTGTAACCTATGCCGTCACTGAATAAGCATGTAACGCAGCGATTCTAATATTTTTACATATCGTCTTAATTTGTTTTATGGTCAAGGTTCTAGAACTATAAAAGCTGGTGGCGCCTAGTTAGTTCAATCAAATAACAACTAGTCAATCAAAGCATAATTTTAAATAAATACTCAATATTCAAACTTATAAGACTACGCAATAAACAACTTATTAAACCCACAGAAACTTAGAATTAAAAAATACTTACAAAATGTATAAAATACAACAAACAGATGAGCTGTCTGAAGACCGTTACAAACAATCTAGAGATAGCTCAACTGATCCAAATCAGTACCAGGTGAAAGCATCCCCAAGGCGCTGGTGGCATTGCCACGCTGAACAGCAACGCTAATGGGCTGCGCCAGATACCCACCCAAATATGTTGTTTATATACAACAGTCTAACAGCTGGCATCCCCAGGCACTTATGCCCAAACAGGATTGTATTTTTTTTTTATAGGTAGCTAAGCATTTGGCTGCCAACCTGATAGAAAGCGAGGATGCAGCCGTGAAGCAGCATTGCTGTGTTTTGCTTTGAAGGTTGTGGGTGCCGGTGAAATTATTGGCACGTGAGGCTGAACATCTTTCCTCAATTTGATGAACGCAGGGCAGTACACTGCCCTGCGATACATCGTAGGGCACGTTCTTGACAAGCATGACCTACGAAGCCATGCTTTGTTATAGGCGATGGTTACCACTTAACATCAGGCCCGCTGACTATTAATAAAAGTGACAAATATGTCAGAAAAGCACGACAATTCCACGATTTTGTCACTATTTGACATATAAGTCGAATTGTCAGCTTTATTAAACACCACGTGGGCTATATGCTTGTTCTATCAGCTAGTTGTATAAAAAAAAGTAATCGTTCTTCCTGGATATGTAGGCCTATATGATCAGCGGTGGACTTCTCAAGCTGATGATGATGAAATGTCTTTAGTTCAAGTGGGTTTAACACATAACAGTCTCAATTTGCGCACTTCTTCAAGCCACGGAATATCAACCTACCATTTTTGGAAAACAATAAAATATCGTCGCATGAATCACGCGATACTTACCCACTTTACGGTTTAATTATTTTATGTGCTATGTGATAAAATCGAAGTGTCTTATCCTTATCTGTATTCGAATTATTCAACCCGTGGTGAACAAAAGGAGAATTACAATTAAAAGTTTCAAGATAAGAATCAAAAATATGCATAAAAATTTATGTATTTCATATTTAGTAAAAGCTACGAGATCCTAAGGTCGTGGGTTCAAATCCAGTCGTGTACCAACGAGTTTTCTGCCCAAAAATGTATGTACACTCTCAACGGTGAAGGAAAACCTCGTGAGGAAACCAGCATATTGTAGAGCTTAAAAAGTTCGAAAATATGTGTCAAGTGCACGAAAGGAGCCTCTTTGAGGCGCACTTTAAATCCTTTCACCACACTTGGTTCGAAAGAATCTTTGACACGATAAGAAGAAGAAGAAGACTATCGTGATACAGACCTGTCATGAGGAGGAACAAAAATCATATTGTGACCAGTAGGCCTACCACAAGCTCTGTCTGGCTCTGTCTCTGGCTCTGGTTTCGAGTCTGTTTGAGTGACCAAATAAATCTTACGTTGAATCGTCACACACACAGTATAATACACTGGTGAGCACTCACTCGAAACCAGAGCCATAGACAGAGCCAGACAGAGCTTGTGGTAGGCCTACAGGAGAGTGATGAGTAAGAATGTAGATGGATATTTTGTGGGAAAATGACATGAATAAGCAATGAATACGGAAATGGTGGCTAAAATTTATCAACGAAGATAACTTATGCCACATGACATGATTTTCATCCCCTCTTCCACCCCTCGTCATGAGATCGCTTCAGCTTAGATCCGATTGCAGCGAACAGTAGGCCTACCACAAGCTCTATCTGGCTCTGTGTCCGGCTCTGGTTTTGAGTCTGTGTGAGTGCTCACCAGTGTATTATACTGTGTGTACAACGTTTTGACGAAGAATTTTTTTAGACAGCACTCACACAGATTCAAAACCAGAGACAGAGCCAGACAGAGCTTGTTTAGTCAACACTCACACTGATTCAAAACCAGAGCCAGACAGAGCTTGTGGTAGGTCTACTGTTTGCCTAGGTATGGCCGTCGTTAAATTCGCCACTGAAACTCACTTGACATTCGCGCCCCGGGCGATCGAAACAGTCCAATAATTGTGATACATAATGGTTTAATTAAACCCGACCTCGGTAAATCTGAGACAACTGTAATTATCAACATGCGTCGGTACTTACATAAGGTTCAGGGTGCCCTAGGACGTGCTTTAGAATTAGTACAGTAATCGATTTTTTTTTAAGTTATTGAAATAAATATTTCCTTATTCAATAGTGTAACAATGAAATGTGTTAAAACTAGATGAGTATAGGTGCGAGTTCCGAAACGAACAGGTAACAACACTACGGTTTTACGGGTAACAACACTACGGAACGGAACCAATCCTTTGGATTAGTTCCGTTCCTTTCCTTGGTTCCTTGGTTCCTTGGTTCCTTGGTTCCTTGGTTCCTTGGTTCCTTGGTTCCTTGGTTCCTAGGTTCCTTGGTTCCTTTCCTTGGATAATTACGCATAGGCCGAACGAGAATGTATACAATTTTCAATTCAAAAACACAGGTTTACTCGAGGTCAAATATTTAATCACGTTCAGCCATGTTCATGTTTTCCAACATTGACACTTGTTTCTTGGGACACCCTGTATGTATGTATTGGTGGCAATATATCTTCCGTTCTGTAGCCATTAAAATCTATTAACCTTCAGCATTCGACACTCGTATGGAAATAAAAATTAGATTTGTTTCAATATTTACTTGCGCAAGGAGCACCATTATCTGGAATATTATAGGACATTTTCAAAATTCTTCATCAAGATTTTTCATAATAATCAATTTCGAAAGTACCTATTAGCAGCGAGGCCAAGCGTTGCCCGGGGATTTGATTATTCTTAATTGTTCTAGAATGTTTAAGAACATTATTGAACGTTTAAGAGCATTGTAATCGTATCAAAATTGTTTTTTTTTTAGAAAAATCTTTATGTAATAGAAAAAGATAGACATTGGAGAATTCCTACGTGTCAGAAAAAGATATAGATACATCGATTTCGAAACTTTTGCCTCGCACAACTACACCCACTTCTGTCAATTTCATCCAAACTACACAGAGCAGGGGTATTTATCTGTAGGGGAAGTAACACTATATTAATTGATTTGTACCACCTTATAAGTTATACCTAAGTTGGTACAAAGTAAGTATCTAAGTAATCAAATATAAATTGATCACAATTAGTAAGTATCTGAGTAATCAAATATTGTCCATTTTCGGATCAGTTACGTTTTTGTAAAAACTTGATTACACAATTTTTTTTTTCAAAAACTTAACCGTTTATGTATTAACTGTATTAATATTTTATCATAATAAAATATTTCTGCAAAAAATCTTGGAATGAAGTTAGGTTAGTACAACCTAAAAAGGGTAAAGCAATTAGTCAAACAAGTAACATTTATGTCAAGCTAGCTTAACTTATATCAATAACACTCTAACGAAGGCGAATGAATGCAAAATGCTCAAATAAAATGAACTATCAAGAAACCAGTGATTGTACATCCACGTGATTTTGTTGAGTGGTACAGGTTCATTAAATATCGAGCCTTCTCTTTGGGCAGTATTTAAATAATATGTATTATAAATTATCAATTACTTTATCTTTTATCTTTTTACAGAATCTCAGCCACAAACTTAGCGAATCTTGTATTACGAGAACAAGATGTGTTATTAATTTTTTTTTATACCTTGTTATAATACCTTCTTAATAACACTCTGACTTTTTCATCAATCAAATGTTTGGCTGAGCAAACTGACAAGGCATAGCTAGAACCAGCTGAGCATCGGAACGCCAGATGACAGTGGTATTATTTTCAAAAGTCTATCCTGGATTTCTCAAAACTATGGTCACAATCTAAATTTCCATATTTTAGTCTGTCCGCCTAACTCAAAATAAGACATAATTGGTATCACTGCAAGTAGCTAATATATGTCAGATATCTATTTGTATATTGATATAAAATAATATTTATGGCTCCGAAGTGCTCTACATACATACATTTTAAGTTTTTATCAAAACAAATTATCTTCATGACCATTTTGTACGATTTTATAGGCTGTGTATGTAAATTTTTGATAAACTCATAAGATATTCGCTATTCCGTGTATCTTAATGAGGCTAGATTTTCAATGTAGGTAGATAACGAACACAAACATCATATTATCGTGAGGAAACGAAATGGTATTCAAGAAATGGCAATGGGCCTGCCACCCGCCATGTATGACATACAAGTAAGGACTGCAAACTGTAGTAATGTACCTCGTAGAATAATTATGTTATACCTATTTTTTTTAATAAATGGAAAGATCGTTTTATATGTTTTGATACAAAACTACTTTTAGTTTATTTATTTTTTTGGTATAATTTAGATGAAAAATATTTTTTCCCCTCTTTTCCAACATCTTCTTAGAATGTTTGGTGGGTTACCCCCTCCCCATAAATATGGGGGTGGACTATGCCCAGAAGTAAACAGGCCTATTATGTTTACAATTTGAAGCGATGATGACAAAAAAGTACAACAAATAAAACTCACACATAATGAGCGAGCGCGTCGATGTCTTTTCTTAGGAAAATTGCGATCTAAAGTCGTCGTCAATTTTAAAACTATTTTTCTTACAATACATATTTTTTCCAGTTTTGATCGGAACAACGATGCGACCATGAAAGTTACGATTTGTATATATTCCAGCGCAACCAACTGAACTTCTAAATTCAATTTGTGGTCAAGTTTTTGCTCCAATTTGAATGTCGCATACCTACCACATGTAGGTACAACCGGCATCTCAGTCGAATCACATTTACAAAACATTATTAGTACACCTATCTGTGTTTTCTAACAGAATGCAAGAATTGTGTTCCAAAAGTCATCAACGTTACCTCCTTGAACAAGACTCGAAGACAAGAAAAAGCTCCTGAAAACACTTAACTTTTCTTGCTAAGCATTTTCAAGACATAATGATCGAATTTTCAAATGGCCTTAAGTTTTAGGACGTAGGACTTTTAATTTTGGTGCTGACTATACATGTATTAAAACAGCATTTCATTGAGTGAATAAATCCAAAATAGGCACTTACCTCATATCGTTCCTTTCACACTTGACTTTAAGGCGGGTGGCATTCCACGGGCTCAAGTTCAATGCGAGTCCTTCTGCGTTGCGTAATGTAAAGCCAGGGCACATGACGCGTTGCGGCGGCGGCAGAGCGGCGGCGGCTGTAGGTGTCAGCTACGGTTACACAAAGCCAACACGTTTCGAATGCATCGAATTTATGTTCGGTGTGATAAAATACTCGCTGTGACTTTGAAATCGCCACAATTTGAATTACTTAAGCATGTTCTATTACTACTTTGCGAGCGCACTTCTCATTGCATTTGCAGTGTGCGATTGCAAATTAAAATTGTAAAGCAAACTGCAAAGTTGCGAGTACGTGCGAATCGTACCCATACCCACCTATGTCATAGCAATCTAAGTAGATATTCACTGATAAACGGTATAAGAAATGATCACCACGAATAAAAAGGTGCGATTCCACCAGTGTGCTGAACTGTGCGGCACTGCAATGCACATTGCGTGACACAAATGTTTATTCTGGTCGACTTACTAAAGCAAACAATAACAAATTGTGCGCGAACATTCTAGGAATGTTCGCGCACATCTGTATACATTTGTGCGCGCACACATGCAGGCAGTGGACTCGCGTTGACGCGTACAAACCTGTTGTTCGCGAACTCAGTCATGCTTCCGCCACCGGAGAGAAAACATTTATTTGTGCGCGTACATTGCGTACGTTTTCCTGCCCGTCTATATTAACTACTGAACTGTCTTCGGCGGAAACTCTGGTCAGTGAACATGTTCGCGCACAAATGTGCTGAACTGTGCGCTTACAAAAGTTACGCACAGTCTTACCAGTGGAGATGGAAGCCAAACGCGATACCAGCTTAGAACCTGCACTGCTGGAGTTTAGCACAAAATGTTTGTAAGCAAATGTGCTGCACACTATTTTGGTGGAATCGTACCTAAACACCCACAAGCATTCGCTTCGCTCAGGAACATGTTTAAAGAGCCTGCCGCCGCGTTTTGGACCGACGCGACGATTGATCCTGTTTAAGTAACAAAGAAACGCTGCTAATGAAAACATGTTCATAAAACGCTAGTGATACGCTCAAACTAAACAGTGCCTTACCCCTCATGAGCAGGTCATCTTAAGCATCAAAGTGGCACAATACCTAAAACCCTTATTGTCTGATTTGTAAGGTCATCAGAAGCGCAAAACATCAAATATAGCATAAATATTTATAGTCTGATTAGTAAATTACCTAAATTATGTAAAATCTAATTAGCAAAATGTCTGGAATGCATTAAAGTACAATTCTTAGTACGATACACGTAACTTCGGTGCCACGCCCGCCGGACCGGACCTTGCGACGCCGTGTGTGCGTAGACGGAAGGATAACAACGTCGTCGCCGCACCGCAAATACTGCTATCGAGCTTTTTATGTAAAATGCTTTGGATACGTCATAAAACCAGACCTTTACATCAGCTAAAGTGATTCATATAGCGTCAAGAGTATTATAGCCATGGCCTTATTTACGGGTCGCTGTAGGCCCCGGGTCAGTTTTTTACGAGCTTTGATTTAGATTGTTTAAATTTTTGATGGTGGGGCTAGAATGGTTCAAAAGTTATTGTCGGACAAACATACACAAATACATACGTACATAAAATGCCAAATCGCCCAAGTTGTTTGGAAGATCTTCGTTCGCTTTGCTCACTCGATCAATTAGGCGGGACATAATTATGCTTGTTCCATCAGCTATATAGTTGTAAAAAAAAACTCTCCCTTACTGTTACAACCTACGGAACTCTGGCGCCCATACAAATGCCTGAATTCACCTAGTGTATGGGACGTCATTGATCCTTGGGATTTTATTGGTTATATACCTATATAAAATAAACCATTTTAATTCAACTTTCGCTATTATTTTGGTTAAATTTTAAGCTTATTTATCTGCCTACGCGTTTGTTTTATAGTCTTTTTATGAACTCTCAAGAATGCAGTTTACTCGGCTGATCTTTAATTGAAGGTCTAAAAGTACTTCAATAACCTGATCTACATATTCTTTATATATAATCATAAATAATGACCAACATTCAATAATACCCTGCACTAAGTTTCCATGTGGGTATCAAAAAGTACCAACCACGAAACTGGAAATCATAAGAGAAATGACTTTCGCTCAAATCAAAAACATTTGACGGGGCATCTCAGCTCAGTTGGTAGCAGCTCTGCCTTCTGCGCCGTAGTTCGTGGATTAGATCCCCACTGAGAACAAATATTTGTGTGGTGAACGCAGATGTTTGTTCCCTGTCTGGGTGTGGGTGTACACATCCATTTCGAAAAGATTTTATGATTTTCCGAGATTTCATTCCTACTTCAATTTTTATTATTAAATATTACCAAACAGTTGTATGTTATTATTATTATTAAACAACACAAAGTAAAGATTCTTATCCATATCTAATTTCTAAAGAAATGATTTTCAGTTTTTGTAAATATCAACAAAATGTTGAATATCTCTAGACAATGTTGATGAGAACTCGTAACACCTCTAGACAGAGAACAAACATATATTTGTTCGAAGAACAGTGATGATGAAGCAGATTTCAGCTATTACGCAAAACCTCGCGTCATAATACTTCACTTTCGATATGGGCTTCGTCCGCCTACTTCCTGTAGTAGTATAGTATAAGTCTCATGGGCACATTGGACTGCATTTACTTTTATAACATGCAAATATTTAATTCCGCAACTTTTAATATCGCTGAAATATATCGGTGCAAGTGACAGTTGACCCGATGTCCTTGCGTACGCGCAAGTCATTTGGTATGTCTCTGGGTCTCTGAGTAGGCGGAGAGACAGATTTCCGACGATGAATGGTTATATTTGACAGTTAAAAACATATCGAAAACATATTTTCATCAGGGTTTCGTTTTGAGTCGCTTTTTCATTTAAATAATTTTTCTGGTGTTATTTTCTGCTCTGGT
Source organism: Thera britannica (assembly GCA_939531255.2). Lineage (NCBI taxonomy): Eukaryota > Metazoa > Arthropoda > Insecta > Lepidoptera > Geometridae > Thera > Thera britannica. The sequence goes on along the minus strand of OW618039.2, from coordinate 5,887,213 downwards.
GTGTAATTTTGGTGTATTACCAACATTACTTGATGTCTTAGAACAAAGTATGAGCATTTGGACCGCCAGCAACCCCACCATTTTCTTCAAAGCCAGTGACGACAATTTTTTCTAATTTGTACCTACTAAAACATCTACTTAACACTCTTTTTGTTTTTAGTTGTTCTGATAGGTACTAAACTTTGAACGAAATTGTAGTTAATTTACATAAGCTATAAAAATAAGCGCTAATTTATTACAGACAGACGTCTCAAGAATTGTTGATTATTATTTAAGTATTCGAAAAAGGTACACACTTTTAGCAGTGTAGGATAAAACTTAACGAATATAAAAAAAAAGTGCAGAGTGCAAAAAAACAAGTGAACCAATTACTAAAAATAGCATTAGTTAAAAACTGTGTCGGGATATGCTTCGCGAATACTTCGTGACTCTACCTTTTCTACAACAAAATCCAAACCCAACCCTAAAAACCAACAACAGTGTAGACCACCAGGCAACCTAGTCACGACGAAGAACCCCAGCGCACAATAAACCTAGCATATTACATTTTATAAATATTAAAATACGTGTTCTGACAACCCTACATCGCGTTGACCTGTCGCCCTCGCTGCCAGTCACGTCTTTACTTACTTACCTACTTATTTGTATTAGAACTACTTTTACCTGATACGGTATGAAAACATAGAACGTGATACCTTCTGATGCAGGTACGCATTAAAATCAAATAAAAAAAATAAAAAAAATTGCTGATATTGCATTCGTCATAATGTGTCGAAACTTCATCTTTTACCAACGTAAAAAAAAGAGGAGGAGGTTCTCAATTCACCTGTATTTTTAGATGTTTTTAACGTATTCATCCGTTTTCTTTTATTTCAGATTGGACTAACATTTTTTTGTTTAATTATACAGTCAGTTTTTTAAATGTTTTTGAACTCAAGTACTATAAATAATATAAACACAGTGGTATAGTGCTTCCCCGGAATAATATCAAGGTATATGTTATAAAAGAAAGTCTTGTTAGTTACACTATTTATAACTCAAGAACGGTTGAACCGATTGGGCTGAAAATTAGTGGAGATAATAGAATAGAATAGAAAATTCTTTATTGCACAGCTTAAAACTAACAGTGGTGTTAAACAAGTAACAATATTAAACACATATTAATGTACAATGAGCGGTCTTATCGCTGAAGAGCGATCTCTTCCAGAAAACCATTGGAGAGGTAGCTTGTATGGTTCTAAGACATTACATAGGTACTTTTTGTTCTGAAAAAGAAACAGGAACGGGGCGTACGTAACAGCCACTATTATTTTTATAAGTAGAAGAAAAGTTGAGGAATAACTGAAGACTTCAAGGTTCCATATCTTGCAGGTTTGGCCAGTCTGTAGGCAGATTTCAAAATCTCAGAACTATCGATGACATCAGTTAGTACAGCGGCACTCCCAACGAGTATCAAAGATAATTTTCTCACCGTTCCTAAAATTATCCGAACGGGCCACGTTTTCTATAGAATTCATTATCAATGACCAGTAGGCCTACCACAAGCTCTGTCTGGCTCTGTCTCTGGCTCTGGTTTTGGGTCTGTGTAAATACTCATCAGCGTATTATGCTGCATGTGTGACGTTTCGACTTAGGATTTATTTTGACAGCACTCACATAAGGCTCATACCCGAGCCAGAGACAGAGCCAAACAGAGCTTGTGGTAGACCTACAGGCTTGGACCAACAGCGTATTGATGACATCATCATATAAATTGACAAAGAAATCACAAAAAATGCCATTGCGTCGGGTCCATGATTTTATGGACTGTTATTATGGCGAAGACAATAAAATATTGAAAACATGTGTCAAATACACAAAAGGATCCTTCTTGGGACGCACTTAAAATCCTTTCACCACACTGGTTATTACTAGCGACACGACAAGAAGAAGAAGAAGAAGAAAGTACTAAATACTTACCTCCATGACTTTCTCAACGTGATCATGGTTTATCTAATGTTTTGCATTTTTAGCACGTAGAGCCTAATAATCATTTTGTGCCCGTATCTTGAAGGATTGTTGCTACACAGCTCATATAATATATATGTATTTATTATATTAAGTCTTTATGGTAAATCTTTAAGTTTTTTTTAAAATAGAATAGTCTCTGTTCTTTGTTTGTCTGAAATATGTGTCGCTTTGCTATACACCAATTGTGTCGTCGTAAATAAATAATTTAAATTTCCTCCGAGCTAGATCCGCCCCTGCAGTGCAATGAATAAAGTAGCCGCTTATGAGGTATAATGAGAGGAAACTCACGACTCTATGAATAAACCATTTCTATAGAACTTCCTCTCCTGAGGTCACATTCTTGAGATGATTAATAGACCCTTCCATGACCACAGTATCAGCTGTGGATAGGCCGACTAAGCTGTCAGGATAGTATAGGTGCTGGGCAAGCCTATTCCATCTAAAAACCTGTCCAGGCACTATAGCGTCCCGCTTGTAGGGCTGGAGTAATTCACCAGCAGCCTTATTGTCTAACTTGAAATCCAGTCAGAATTTTTTGGTATTGTTTAAGGTCAGTATTCTGTGGTCTAAGGCAACTGAAATTCATTTCAGCGTTACGCAATTCCAAAATACGAATTTACATCAAGTTCCATTTATTCACTAGGTTTGAATTTTGGTGGTAGTGGCGTTGCTTATGTCAGACAGTACGAAGGTGACAGTTAAAGTCTAGGCTAGGTTTCAATGTCAAAAATGAAGCCGATGTCGATTATCATTTGACTTAGGCCCGTATTACAGTGCTTGAGTCTGAGTCGAGCCTCAAGCATAGATTTTATGACAGTTCTCCATTGAAAAGTGTCAAAAATCTATGCTTGAGGCTCCACTCAGACTCAAGTGCTGTTTTGGAATACGGGCCTTATAGCCCCTTCCCACCGGTGTGTGATATCGCGCACGGAGGCGGATCAGCTCGCACGACACACCATGGGAACGGTCTCGTGCACCGAGGTGCGCGGTAGCACAGGAGCCCTTTCTGTATGCGTTGCCGTGCGTCGTCGTGCGCTGGAAGGCAGTATTAGACAAGAAGGCCCCAGTTGCCCCTGACGCTATATAAATCTTTTACAATAGACGCAAAGGCCTGTTTATTATTTTTATTGGTGGTAGAGACAGCACAAACAAAGACAAATGCGTTATGTTGGTGTAGCATTGCTCAGATACCTATGAACAGACCTTTCTGTTGTGACCTGTCATAGAATGATGTTGACGCATGACTTAAGCTTACTTAGGGTCTCTGCATATTGGTAATGCCTGTTTTACCTTACTTTTAACCGACTTCAAATAAAAAAGAGGAGGTTCGCAAGTCCGTTGTATTTTTTTTTCTTACTATCGCATTTGTATTGATTGAAAAATTGTGTTTTGAAAGGTCCTATAAAACCTAAGAAAAAAACCAATAAAAAAACCAATACCACCTCCACCACCATACCAATAAAAGAACCAATAGGTTCTTACAAATTAGTCCCATAGAAATTTCATCAAAATCGGTTTACCCGTTTTGTTTTTTCTGTTTTTTTTTATGTTTGTTTTTTTACGTATGCGATACGTCATTTCTGAGCCGATTGGAAACATTATTTTTTTTCAGTCCAGATTGATCATATAGAAATTAGTAGTTTGGCTATGAAGGTGGCTGAACAGGGAATTATTTGGTAACGAGTAAAACGCACCTGCATGCACTGTTTCATCTTCTTCAATGCTATGTCGACTTACCTATTAATCATCTATACAACGCATGTAATGTTTTGCATCCGTGAAAAACCTATAACTGCCCGACTAGTTCCTAGACCATAAATGTTATTTAATTCAATTTTCAATTCAATATAATTTTATTTCAGACCATATACACATACAGAAAATACACAGTCCATAATTAGAGAAAGTAGGCACATATAAAAGAATATAAACTAAAGATACAAAATAACAACTAACTAAAAACTAACAAACACATCACAAATGCAGGACGTGTTCCTCCGTCCAGTGCTCCATGAAGTGACAGTCAGTGTCTAGCCTCAACGCTATGAGCTGCAGGTAGCTGTTGGAGCTGTCGCGCACCCGCCGCATCAGGGACGCTGACCTTTTACGCATAACAGCTGCAAACCCATCTACTCGCGCATCCGCAAACATCCCCGACGCGCTGCAGAATCGCGGCAGCCCCATCAGCACAGCACCCTGAACGCGTTATTGTATTGGACGCGCAAAGCATTCCACGATTTTTGCGTATGTCTGACCCATAGGCTGCACGTATAAAATGATTGACAGTATGGTTTGTATAGCGTTGTTTTAACCTGAGCAGTTATTAAGTCATAATAATCTGTTGGTCTTACCATTAATAAATAGAAAACTTGTTCTAAAATAAATATAGATAAACCCTTATGATATAAAGATAAGATATAGATCACGACTTTATAGTGTGATATGCCCAAAATAATGAATATGCTTGACTAAATATGTATGTAATGTGCTCATGTACTCATACTCACTATACGAGTATGTGTTTCCTTGACATTAGGAAGGTACCTATGAAACACATTATTTTTTCCGTTGAAGTAGGTAGCTAGTCGTAGTTGTTTTGTCTCAATGACAAACAAAAAAATACTAATGTATTCTTATGACGGTTTTACCATCTCTGTGTAACGTTATTCGTCAGATTAAAATATTTCCGACCTATTGTATTTGTGTGAATCATGTTGACTAGCTCAAAATGCTTCCGCTGCTCCGGAACAAAACCAGTGCTTGAGTCTGAGTCTGATTTTTGTCAAAAAAGTTTTCAATAGAGATCTGTCAAATGATCTTTGCTTGAAGCGCGAATCGATGTGTCAATTTTTATTTGAAAAATTGAAAATGGAACGCGGATTCAGTGATCACTCAATCGAGCCGCGTTGCTGGAATCACTGCATACGGGCCATGGTGTAGTGATTTTTATTCAAGTTCATATTTGTGATTATTCAAAGCCAGTTTAATTACATTTTCTTTTTCTGTCACGAGCAAAGTTGTCTTGCGCGGACTCTACCAATATTCCGCTTGTATTTCATTTGACACATACATATATTTCGAATAGAAAATCCAAAGGTACACGACTAATAATATTGAACCCGCAATCTTGAGGCCGGGTCTGAAATCCAGATCAACATCTGACATACCTCTGACCCGTCGTATTTTCTTAAAAATCGTCATCCCACATAATATTTTAAATTTATGTTTCAGCGTCCAGCGTTGTTAGAATATTTCAACACGTATTTGTGTTGATACCAAAAAGGTAGAGAAGTCTATCAATCTCATTTAAATCACAATTAAAACACATAAATGCCACGTATCTTATTAATTATATACAAAAGGTTCAAATAAGAGCAAAAACGCAAATATGTCGCTATGAAACGGAAGCGCTCGGTGCAAGTAATGCAGACAAGGTCGCGTGCTAACTATAGCACAGACTTGTATGTTACCAACAGTTTTCTTAAGATCAATTCTCCCGACAGTATACCTAGACTAATGTAGGTACTAAAGGCCTGCGCAAATCTAGGCGATGGCGATCAGCTGAAACGCTGTCAATAGGCCTACGATTCCTTGGCGAATTTGACAAATTTTATCATCCGCACTTGATGTGCGGGCTGGTTTTTCCGCAAGTAGGCCCTTTTTGCGTGACCCTTGACACGTGTTTTTAACGAAGTATTACAATTCGTGATAGCGTAATCTATTTACCACTTTCTAGCCATTCCTGAGGACCGCTAATTGGCTTCTATGATAACCTAGACTAGATTAATTAGTTATTAAGTTTTATAAAGCTCTTGGTCTTCCTTAAACAAATAAATAAATAAATACTAGTTACTGCACTACAGTGTAGGTTCTTAATGCTTTTGTAACACTTTTGTAAACAATGTAATGTATTATAGCGGACTATACTTAAAACAATTTAAATTAAATTAATGAGCAAGGTAAATGAACCTACTTAAATAAATACCCTGTCGTATTAAATTCGAAAGTTCTTAGCAGAGCAAGTTTTTAATATTCTAGAATCATAAATTATAAGTTGTAGATTCTAAACAGAAGCAAACTGAACAGACAGTATAATTTATTGCTTATAATTTTTTATAAGTAGGTACTATTGATACTGACACACGCAACTTTTTTTTTATGTAATAATAGCCGGTTTGGGAATAGGACATCAGTACTGAGACCGGGCAGCGAGACTTATAAGTAGATTATTGTTTTGAGTTTTTAGGTTACACGAGGGTAGCTTTCAAGATAGTGATAGTAAGCTAGCAAGCTAGTGATCCGTTTAGCATTTCGGGCGGAATTTAAAAAGAAAACTTTATTTCCACACTAAACAACAAAAATCTTAAAAACTAAATTATAATTTTTTTTTTATACTACTTGCTAATGGAACTAGCATATGGTCCACCTGATGTTAAGCGGTAACCATCGCCTATAACAAAGCATTGCCTCGTAGGTCACGCACGTCACGAACGTGTCCTACGATGCACTGCCCTGCGTCCATCAACTTGAGGCTTATAGATGTTTCGCCTCACGTGCCAGTAATTACACCGGCACCCATGCCCTTCAAAACGAAACACAGCGATGCTGCTTCACGGCAGAAATAGGCATGGTGGTAGTACTTCCCCGGACGAGCTCTCACAAGAAGCTCTACTACTACTAAGAAGCTCTACTACTACTTTCATATTCATATTATATTATGGGTTTAATTATAAGCCTCCTCCAAGGATCGCCAATCGTCTCTATCTTTTGCTCTTCTTGGCCATACTCTTCCAGCCACCTTGATTATTTCTTCGTTCCATCATGGTCATTCCGTCATGCATGGTCTTCCTTTTTTCCTTTCTAGGTTTAAGGGTATCCAATTGATTAAAATGTAAAACATCTGTTTGGTGACATTCTTTGTATGTGTCCTGCCCATTTCCACTTTAAGTCCATTATTATTTAACCACATCTTTACTTTTTGTTTTGCTTCTTATTGTAGTGTTTTTATTTTGTCTTTGAGCTGAATCAGCGTGATTTAGTAACAAACAAACATCCATCCATCCAAACATTCACATTTATAATGTTAGTGGAATTGAGATTTAATAAAAAAAGGTTATGGTAACGTATTAAAAGATTATTTGAAAATTGTGGTACAACAAAAGATCGGCCGAACCGAGGATCGTATTCAAGGTACAATAAAATTAATCCATACCCATTAAGTGATAAAATATAAATTCCAATTCATTCTTCAGAAAGAAACCTACTTACATATTGCCAAATAAGTAAAGGTGAAGCATAAACATTAACTGGCGAAGATCGCGGCGTTCCCAAAATAAGTGAATCAATTTAACTTAAGCACAAAATTGATAAATAATTACGGGGAAATAACAATGAAGACACGATACATTTATAAACTTATCACTTAATGAAAAAAATATGAATCATCTTCATCATCATGAGCTTAAAGAATTCCACGACTGGACAATGGACATGGACCCTAGTATACACTTCTTATAAAAAGATTTGGAGCCTAACCATTTGAAAAGTTTTCAATGCTGCCGATCTGAACAATTGCATCTGCCACATGTACCTATTTGAAAAAAAAAAAACATAAAATCGAGTCGAATCTGATACAGACAAAAAAGAAAATAAGAAAAAAAAAACAAAAATAAATCGAAACTCCATTCAAACCCGATCGAACGGTACATAGTCTATCATAATTATTTGCTAATGAACACAAAAATAGGTAATAGTTACAGTTATATCCAATTTCATAGGTAAAGACCTAATATTTACAATATATTAGAGTAGAGCACGCTGTGGTAGAATAGCAGGTCAGGGTTGCAGCCTGCATTACAAATACCTAAACCAGTAGATCACATTACCAAATTAGTTGGTGTGAAGTATCGTTTTGTCGGATAAAATAGTAACAGTCAGTGGTTATGAGACCACATACTGAGACTTACTAAACAGTAGCAAAGCAGTAGTGGCGTACCAGAGCAAAGAACAAATTGCATTTCTTCCTGTAGATTGTAGAGGAAACCAGGGAAGAGGAGAGGAAACCGTTTTTTTTTTATTTTTGCTAGTCAAATGACAATGAGTCTACAAACACGAAAAAGTATTTAGTCACTAAGTAGAATAATCATGAATAAAGACTCGACTTATTACTGTTTCATAAAAAAAGAACATTTTATTTTTGAAAATGGAACTAAAATCAGCGATCTCTTCGGTAGAATGCATGCAATGCATTGCGGCGACGGAAGAAAAAAGTCATTGGCGCGAAATCTTTAGATTTTTTCTCAACTATTCATTATTGTATTGCATTAATTTATTTTCTCGCAATCGTAGTGAAAAGTAGAGTGTTACACCCGGCTCTAAAAACCCCTCGAAATTCGGTTTCTATTTTAATGGCCTACAATTTTCCTAAAACTTGGAATTTGAGTGACGTAAACATTTTTTTTATTTTTAAAATAAATACCTATCCGAGCTTCGACATCCGATTGCATACCTACTACGTATAAATTATACCCTGGACGTATGACAATGTCTTTACACGTAATGAATTTAAATGGTATGCAGCCAGATAAATCAAGTGCTTGAGTAGACGAGAAGTATGCTATACTTACTTATACATTCATCGTTGTATAAGCTTGAAGAAGTTCACTTCTGGATATATTCTGGCTATATCTATCTATTTATAAAAGAAAGTCGTGTTAGTTACACTATTTATACAAACGGCTAATACAAAGGACGGACATAGGATTCTTTTTATTCCGGAAAAGTATCGGAAACGGGGAAAGCGAAGCCGCGGGCTGCTGTTAGTCATATGTATTTATGTCATATATATTTATTGAAAATAAATATTGAATGTCCTATTCTTTTGGAGTACAAAAAGTGTATCTATTTAATGTGGTTGGTCTATATTTACAAAAAAAAACTCCAATCAACACAAGTATTTACAAAGTGTACAAAATACACAAGAAACAGTTGAGCTATCTGCAGACCGTTACAAACAATCTTGAGATAGCTAAAAAAGTAATAATTACTTACATCAAAAAAATTCTCATAATACATATTTTTTTATTATTATTTATGGTCCTGCTGGGAAGTCATCATGTTTTCTTAATAAATTCGTTTTGCGGTAAAAATAACAGATCACGGTTGTTTGTCGAAGGCGGAACGATAATTTAATACAGTTGAATAATGAGATGGGGGAAAAAGTAGTTTTGTCTTCATGTCACTTGAGGACGTGTAGCTACAACTTTATTATACCTACTTTCATACATCGGGTATTATTGCTTGTTTATATGCGAGGCACTGGTGGTCTAGTGGTAGAAACCCCGCCTTCCGATCTTAAGGTCGTGGGTTCGAACCCAGTCGTCTGATCGATTTTTCTGTTCCTCTGCCATTTTTGACAGCGTAGTTGTTAAAAAAACATTTTTACTAATTCTCGTGCCTCCTGATCAAAAGGTCTAAGTACTCGTAGCAAAATGTCCAACAGAGCAAAAGGTCTAATGAGCAGTAAGACTAATTAGCAATAATGTCGGCCCGCCATGTTTTTGGTGCGTTGTGTTACTCTCTTTGGTCAACAAAATGTGTGTGTACAAGGAAATGAAGTAAAATTATAGAAAAATAACATCGTAACGATCGGACGCATCGTATCAAACATTTTTTAAACATTCGAGCGTTCCGTACGGGTGCGGATCAGTAGACGCTGTTGTATGAGTTTTTATACAAGGCAAACTAAAATCCGTTACGTGCGATGCGTGCGATACGAGCGATGCGGGCCTGTGGACGCTTTCTTTAAACAGAATACCTTACTGCTAAGCTGTATTTACTATTGGTGTACACAGAGTTGGTACAAGCTCCATGAAACATCTTTTTTTTATAAAGGTTGCAGTTTTTTTAATACAAAAAAAAAAATTTACGGCAGAAGTTTCTGAGGTAACATAAAAAACAATCATTCTGAGGTAACCTTTTTTGTAGATTACAAACAACAAAATACCAGTCTTTAAATTATCACGTGATTATCTCTTGATATACGGAAGCTGTACTAAACGTTGAATAGTCAAACTATAAAACCTATTAATTACAATCCAATCGTAAAATTTATTAGACAACTAATAAAGATACATACGAAGTATTCATTATACAGGTGGCACTAAACTAATAAATGAGACAAACGCATTTGCAAGTCAAAAGTATAAATGAAACTGTGTAAGAGTTGAGTATTTGAGACGAAGCTTATGAGGCATGGTAATAAGACTGGAAATACGAAATTTTCACTTTTACAATCTATATAATGTACACACATCAACATTGTCTAGGATATTCCATTTCAGAAAATTAGATAGATAGATAGATAGAAAATTCTAATTATAGTATAGGATCCCTAGAAGAAGGACCTTCACCGAGCTGGTTATTTAATGAAACGTATTTTATATTTAATTAAACATGCCAATAAATATATTCTATATGGGTTGCCTATCAAATTTCAGTCCAGGATATGATTAATTAATAATTAAAAAAAATTTAATGTTTTTTTAACTTTCCACCGGTTTGTTTATTAGACAAATTCTATACCAATCGAAAGTATAGACCCCATAGAATATGCAAACGTTAGGTTGCCTATTTTTTTCCGGTCACAACTCTCGGGTAGCCAGGTATAAACAGGAAAATCGATACTAGCATTTTGCACCGGTATGTTTATTGAATAAAAATACTGGGGTCTATACTTTCGATTGGTATAGAATTTGTTTAATAAACAAACCAGTGGAAAGTTTTTTTTTTTTTTTTTTAATTATTAATTAATCATAATTATCCTGGACTGAAATTTGATAGGCAACCCATATAGAATATATTTATTGGCATGTTTAAATATATATAAAATACGTTTCATTAAATAACCAGCTCGGTGAAGGTCCTTCTTCTAGGGATCTTAGACTATTAGGTAATAGGGAGATAGGTTGGGTAGTGCACATATAAGCTAAGGGCTTACGTAAATACTAAACTAAAAATAAACACACAGTTAAGGGCCTACATGAGGTGAAACCGAAAATGTAAAGTAGCATTTTTTTTCGTTGTATGGACGAATCCATTTATTTTTTTTGTAAAATATTACAATTGAATGGTGTAAAAAAATTATGATTAGGCTAGAAATTCTCCTCAACTCACAGGGTTCGATAAAATTGAACGCAAAGTTTGCCAAAAACTCTCAATTTTTTTTGGATTTGAAATGGTTTTTTTCCGTTGCTGTTAGAGCCATTGCAATGAAAGTTTTGTTCCCGTTTACCTTAATAAATACGTAAAAACCTGATGTTATTGCATTTTTCTTAGTTGCCGTAGTTTTTATAAAAAAATAAAATTTTCAAAAATATAAATAGATAGGTTTCTGTACTTACTTCTCAGTACAGCCCGAGCGGCCAAGAAGGTTGGACCTATGTCAAATTTCGTGACATGACATTTCATCTCTGACTACGTAAAATATACCCTAGATTAAATCATAGCTACTACTGGTACTATAAATTTGCCACAGTGTAACATAAAACAAACTGTCACAGTATAACGAAATGACATAAAACCATCTTCATCGTACATTATGATCGATAACCTGTATTCACATCATCATCAGCCTGTAGAAGTATATATTTTATGTAGCATATAACTTATCAAGTACATTCTAGGGCACGTTCCTATCGTGCGTGACCAGCGAAGCGCAATGCTTTTGTTAAATACCTCCATTTTTGTAGTTGCATAAGTAGCTATCTTCCTATCTACCCAGTGCTTTCCGTCATCATCATCAGTAAGTAGAAGTCCACTGCTAGATATAGACCTCCTTTATACATTTCCATGAAAAAACAATTTGCCGATTTCCCACGATCTTTAGAATGTCATCGGTCCATTAGGTGGAGGGGCGCTCTGGTTGCTTAGCACCGGTTATATTGTCGTAGCGACCCGCTTTTTGATTCTAAAGGCGTGTGTTCAAACCCCGTCATGCACAAATTAGTTTATCTGCCAAAAAACCTATGTGCACTATGTCAGTACACTCTAACGGTGAAGGAAAACAATAAATGAAACCAACGTGAAGTAGCAAAACTTTTGAGGCACATTCATAATCCACCACACCAGCTTTAATTTTCTATTGACATGACAAGAAGAAGACTCAAAAACTAGTAGCCGATTTTAGGCCTTTATAAAAATAGTGTCGATTTTGCAAAGAGTTTGGGAGCCCATTACAATGAAAAGGAAGTATATATATATATATATATATTATGGACAATCTACACTACACTATCTAGCCCTAAACTAAGCAGAGTTAGTATTATGGGAACCAGATAGCTGATGTAATACTTAAATACATTTTGTTTGTAAATACATAGGTACTTGGAAAACAATATAACATCCAGATGGAGAACAAATATCTATGATCACCACACAAATATTTGTTCTCGGTGGGGATCGAACCCACGACCTATGGCGCAGAAGGCAGAGCTACTAATAAATGAGCTGAGAGCCCAGTCATAACAATAATATCATGGGTTTTGAGTATTTTTGATTGCCGTCTTTTAAATCTGGAGGTGCCTGTAATGTCCCGAATTCTGGAACTTTCTGTCAAAGGCTTCATGCACGGTGCGCTCAAATACCCAAATACCAAAATACATGTGCCTATTTCTATACACGCAGCAAGGAGTTTCCCAAGATTTTGCGTTTGACAGAACTTTGAAGAGTCAGTTGGGGTTGTCGAAACTCTTTGGTATACCTAATATTTTTAAATGCCGATAAAATACAATAATATAAGTCGAATAGACAGTGTTATTTCACAATGCTTCACTGATCTCCACCGCAATGAGCACCGAAGGCCTAAATGAGTGCAAAGCTTAAAGCCACCCATAAATAATTTCCATTTCAATTCATTTATGAATTGAAATGAAAATTATCTATGCATGTAATGTATTGTATTATGTATATCAGTTATCTAGCACCCATAACACAAGCTTTGCTTAGCTTGGGGCTAGATAATGTTGTGTGAATTGTCCAGCATTATTATTATTATTATTATTATTTATTTCCATAGGCATGAATTCTATGCACTAAGTTATACTTACTAGATTTACATACAGATCTGGAAGTATAACCTTTTAGATAAAAGAAAAATTTACTAAATTGGATCATAAAATTAAATGACGAAGGTATGCAGTAACAAACAATAAAACAAAACGGCTTAGCCGATTTTGATGAAATATTACTTTTCAGAAAAAAAAAGATTAAAAGGGAGAAGACGAAAGAGAAGAAAAAAGATAAGAATATTATTGTACAAAAAAAATTGCCCCCCTTGCCCCCCAGGACCCCCTTTTGTGAGTGCTACCGGATGCCGTCGAGATAGGGGGTTTTCGATTAGGGTTTCGTATAGAGGGTTTCTTCCTGAATTGAAAAAACAAAAAAAACACCCCCCTCTTGCCCCTTTTTTCACCCCCCCCTTTCGTATCTTCCAAGCGGAGTGACTTGCAAGACTTTTTTTTTGGGTCATGTAGGGAAGGTGAGATTATTTTGAAAGCAAAATAAATTTTGCCCCCCTTCCCCCTCTAGACCCCTTTATTATTTTTGACCCTTTTTTTCGAGTGGAGCATTGCGGCGAGCGAATGGGGAACAGTGCGGCGAGCAAAGCGAGCCGTGCTGTGCCACTTCCGGTTTTGCAAAAATCGTCCGATTAAGGTCGTTCAAACGGTTCATTCGACTGAGGACTATGATTGGAGATTGAATTTTAGGTTTTTTAAGGTGTTTGATTGGATCTTCACTTGGTTTAGGGTTCCGCCCCTGTGGGAACGCATTGAGGACGCGAGCTGCTTGCAGCTCGCGATGCACGCGACCCGGTAGTCAACGTTTGGGTTCCTTCCAGCGGTTTCGACCCGTTAACACGTTCGCTGCGGCACCAATTTTTGCATACTTTCCGTTCCTGCGGCACGAGGTATAATCGGCCCGTACCGTGACCAGACGTTAGGGCGACACGCGGTCTATTAGACCCCACCTCCTTTTACAGACTAAAATCCATTTTCTGGCGCGAAATCAAAGATAAATGAGAATTTTGGTCCTTATTGATATAGACAGTGAATTGATGAACCCTAATCCACCGTCGCCCCGGGATCTGATGGCTAGTTTAGGAATTATTAGCAAAACAAAATATGGGATCTTATACACCTCGTAACGCACTGAAATAGGGCAAATTTTCGCTGCGATTAGTGATGGGAAAAATAATATCGACGTTTTTAAACTGTCTTAACTACGCAACGACTTGACCGATTTTGATCAATTATATCTCATTAGATCGTTTTAAGTGCAAAACCTGGCAAAACAACACAAAGCTATCAAAGGATACATTTTTTTTAAATAATCTAAATTGTGCTTGAAGGCGCCATAAAGAAAAAAAAACCGGCCAAGTGCGAGTCAGACTCGCGCACGAAGCGTTCCATTCTATACCATTAAGAGGCACCTATTACAGACTTATTATTGGAAAATAATGGATTACGGTTTATGCATAAGGTTTATCTTTCTATTTGTATATGAAAATCTTAATGCGGTTCACAGAATAGAAAAAAAAGACGAATCCAATCGACGTAATGCACAACACTGGTCGCGGGAAGCTCGCGTTGAGTGCGGTACGAGGTCAGGGGGGATATGGGACGTTTTAGCCTCGTTCCGCACTGCATTAAAATTATATTAATTCAGTGCGGCACGAGGCCTAAGACATCCGGTACCAAGGTAGGTACACCACCGAGTCCGGAACCATTAGTAATCTCAAATATATATTTATCTCTTTCCTACACTGGACCAAACCAAAGCTATGCCATTCGCACGACAGAGAAATTCACTTTTTTGCTTGCCGCACCACAGGGAAGTTGCATCAGGGGTGATTTAGGCCTCGCTTCGCACTTAACGTGTTAAGGGTTTTGGCTTGACGTACAATTTAGGGTTCCGTATAAGGTTTTGATTGGGGTTTTACTACATTGAGCAATTTGATTAAGTGTTCGACTTTTAGGGTTCCTTAGGACTTTGATTGGAGTTTCAACTACACTTAGGAGCTTGATAATGTTAACATTTTTAGGGTTCCTTAGGACTTTGATTGGGGTTTTACTACATTGAGGAACTTGATAAAATAAACAACTTTTAGGGTTCCTTAGGCCTTTAATTGGAATTTTACTTCACTTAGGACCTTGATTATGTAAACAATTTTAGGGTTCTTTAGGACTTTGATTGGGGTTTTACTACACTGAGGAACTTGATTCACTGATCGACTTTTAGGGTTACTTAGGACTTTCTTTACTACTTTTTGGGGTTTTACAAGTGCAAGTGTAATGTAAAACTGGGAGTAGCACACCGACACGCGAGCTGCTTGCAGCTCGCGCACACGAAAAAACTAGTTAAGGGGCTGACGTATGGAAAATTTTCATACAAACGGAATACCAAAATGATTTCTAATTTAGACAGATTTACACTATATTATTGTAATAATTGTATTTGCATAGTATTTATCTAGGTTCCTCAACAGTTTTTATTTCAAATTACTTACCTAAAATGAAATAAACACCAATCGCATTTTGCACATTTTTATGCTAAACTTATCAAGTTTTCTACCTATTGGTTTCGTACTAAAAACAACAATATCTTACGTGTTTTTTGTTAAGGAACCTAGTTTATATTGTCTAGTTACAGAATAACAATACTATGTAAAGAATACAAAAAGTTTTCAGTCATCATTTTTGGTATTACGGAACACGATCAAATTCATGGCATTTTCGAACGGCTACTATTGCTATCGCGCACGCACGGTGCGGGTGGCGGGGTGCAGGGGGAGGAAACGCTTGAAGCACACGGGACACTTCGGTTGTGTGTGTGAATCGCTCGGACTTCGGACTAGTTAAATACCTACACTGGCATAAAACATAATGCTTAGATATTTGATAATTGTTAGTTTAGGAAGGGTACTAAGTGAAGATGGGAAATACTAAGTACCTAGGTAGGTTGTAGGTTGGGTAAACGAAATTAAGGTGCAGCACTAGGTCAAAAAGTCTGCCGAAATTTCGAAAAAAGCCAACATTTCGACTAAAACAAATTATGAACCATTAATTTCTATACAGGGTGGAATTTTGTAATGCCACCTGGAGGGAAAGTACTCTTAATACTGCAGATAGAAAATTTTACTCAAAGGAAACATTCCTTTATTTTTGGATAGAAAGCAATTTCTAAAATTAAAAATAAAATAATTTTTAAATTATTTTTTTTTTTTGAAAGGAATAAATTTATTCTTTTAAAGAAATGAATTCGTTAAAAGAATAAATTTGTGTATCCAAGAGAATGGAGCCCATTTCAAGCAACTAATTTCAAGTAACTAGTTAGTTATCCATTTTTTGTAAATAATTAAATTAATTTAAGATTTCCTGGTTTTTCTTTCATTTAATTTATCATGTTTGTTAGAGAGATTTCATCCTTATAATTGACTAACGATCGATGCAATAAAAGTACAAGGTATAATTTTTCTGATTTTAGCCGGTTCAATTCCCGGGTGTGAGAGAATTTTCGAAAAACTTTGAATGCAGTTTGCTTTCTATTCAAAAATAAAGGAATGTTTCCTGTGAGTAAAATTTTCTATCTGGAGTATTAAGAGTACTTTCCCTCCAGGTGGCATTACAAAATTCCACCCTGTATATGAAGTATTGATAAAAGGTCTAAGAAAAATTACAACAAATTATTTTTTTTCTTTATTTATTTGTAGTTCAAACAAAGCAGCCAAGTGCGAGTCGGACTCGCCCATGAAGGGTTCCGTAGCATCAATTAACATAATATAAAGGTTTTGGTAGTTCGTCGAAAGGTAAATTGCGGTTTACGATTTATGACGTATAAAAAAAAACTACTGACTTGATCTCGTTCAAACTAAATATCGTTGGAAGTTTACATAGTAATGTACAACATATATTTTTTTTGGATTTATCATTCTCTTATTTTAGAAGTTAGAGGGGGGGGGACCAACTTTTTTCTACTTTGGAAGTGTCTCTCGCGCAAACTATTCAGTTTAGAAAAAAACGATATTAGAAACCTCAACATCATTTTTGAAGACCTATCCATAGATACCCCACACGTATGGGTTTGATGAAAAAAAAAATTTTGAGTTTCAGTTTCAAGTATGGGGACCCCCAAATTTATAGTTTTAGAAAAAAACGATATTAGAAACCTCAACATAATTTTTAAAGACCTATCCATAGATACCCCACACATATGGGTTTGATGAAAAAAAATTTTTTGAGTTTCAGTTTCAAGTATGGGGACCCCCAAAATTTATAGATTTTTTTCTATTTTTGTGTAAAAACCTTAATGCGGTTCACAGAATACATCTACTCACCAAGTTTCATCAGTCTAGCTTTTATGGTTTCGAAGAAAAATGGCTGTGACACGGCCGGACAGACAGACAGACAGACAGACAGACAGACAGACAGACAGACAGACATGACGAATCTATAAGGGTTCCGTTTTTGCCATTTGGCTACGGAACCCTAAAAACTGCTACCACTCAACGTCCGGTGGAAATATTGATAAAAGGACTGAGAAATACTTGAACAAAATAGTTTTTTTTTTATATAACTGGAGCTCAATAAACAGAGTACCGCTCAACGTCTGGTGGAAATATTGATAAAAAGACTTGGAAAAATTTCAGCAAAATATTTTTTTTCTTTATTTATCTGGATCTCAAAAAACCGACTACCGCTCAACGTCAGGTGGAAAGATTGATGAAAGGACTAAGAAAAATTGGCACAAAATATTTTTAGTCTTTATTTATCTGGGGCTTAAAAAAACTGCTACCACTCAACGTCAGGTGGAAATATTGATAAAAAGACTTGGAAAAATTTCAGCAAAATATTTTTTTTCTTTATTTATCTGAATCTCAAACAACCGACTACCGCTCAACGTCAGGTTATAATATTGAAAAAAGGACTAAGAAAAATGGCTACAAAATATTTTTATTCTTTATTTATCTGGGGCTTAAAAAAACTGATACCACTCAACGTCAGGTAGAATTATTGACTTGTAAAAATTTGAACAACATATTTCTGTTTTATTTTTCTGGAGCTCAAGAAATAAACTACAGCTCAACGTCAGGTGGAAATATTGATAAAACGACTAAGAAATTAAAAAAAAAACTTTATTTATTTTGAGCTCAAAAAACTGCTACCACTCAACGTCCGGTGGAAATATTGATAAAAAGACTGAGAAATACTTTAACAAAATAGTTTTTCTTTATATAACTGGAGCTCAATAAACAGAGTACTGCTCAACGTCTGGTGGAAATATTGATAAAAAGACTTGGAAAAATTTCTGTAACGTTCACTAGAAGTTGCTTCATGCAATCAAAATGGAGTTCTATATAGTAATTGTGATAAGACATAAATAATTTTTTTTTCAGTTTGTTTATAATCATTATATAAGTATCCACCTATAGTAGGTTAGCTTGGTACACTTTTTTCGCGAGTTTTGTGCGAAAGCCGAGGTCCATGTAATTGTAGGTCGATGTTCGCAATCGTTGGTTTTGCGAATGTAAATAAGCAGAATAAAAGCAACCTAATTGCTCAACGAATAAAGTATATTTTTAAATGCAGTCACATTATTAGACTTTCTGTACTTTGGTAAGTGAGCCGCTTTGCGTGTTTTTTATTGCTGTGTGTGTGTGATCGATGAGGTCTGGCGAACCACACCCCACCTGATGTTGAGCGGACCTCCACCCATGATCTTCAACTGTAACGTCATGACTGGTTTTGAACCCACGCCCCCCAACCGCTAGGCCGATGAGGTCTGGCGAACCACACCCCACCTGACGTAGAGCGGATACCCACCCATCATCTATTACTGTAACGTTATCACTGATTTTGAACCCGCACCCTCCAACCACTAGGCCAATGAGGTCAAGCAAACCACACCACACCTGATGTTGAGCGGACTCCCACCCATCATCCTCTACTGGAACGTCATCAACCACAACTCCATCGCTCCGCGCCGGGGTCAATGGCTCTCTCAACTCAACTCGGAGTCAATGGTTCTCTTTACTCTTCTTCAATTTGGTCCAGAACCCGCACAAACCCTACCTGATGAATAAACTCACTCGTATCATGTTAGAGAATTTCCTGGTGTCTTTTCTAAGTGCGTAAATAGCTACTCTGAAGGTTCTTTATCGGTTCAGGAATGTTGTTTTTTTTTCACTTTATTCTTGCATTCAGAGCATGACCAATCCTTGCTTATTGAATACTAGAAAAGCGAAACAAGCAAGCAATAAGCTTAGAGGGTTAGTCAGGTAATGCAGCCACAAAAAATAAAAACATAAAATTGTAGGGTGCAAAAAGTCAACTCTCTTTGACCAGATTTGAACTCCCGCCCACCTCGTCCTCTCAGTGTGAATCCGCACGCCCTAGCCACTAGCCTATCTGACGCTTAGTAACGTTGACGAAATTAGGCAATGCATAAAAATCGTTAGCAGTGGCTGACGCACACGCACAAGCGCGGCACTATGGTTGGATTCACGTATAGAAGTAGCGCGTCACACGAGCGCCTGTGTGTGTATACTACTATTATATATTCCGTGGCGCCCGCATCAAATGAATAGAGATAGCTATATTCGGAGCAGTTTTTGCTCACGCCTCGAATTGAAGTTGCGAGCTGTGTACGTCGGCCCGTTAATATTTAGGCATCCGATTTAGGCGTCGCCTAGGTTTAGTGAAAACGGGTGTTAGTAACGTTGACGAAATTAGGCAATGCATAAAAATCGTTATCAGTGGCTGACGCACACGCACAAGCGCGGCACTATGGTTGGATTCACGTATAGAAGTAGCGCGTCACACGAGCGCCTGTGTGTGTATACTACTATTATATATTCCGTGGCGCCCGCATCAAATGAATAGAGATAGCTATATTCGGAGCAATTTTTGCCCGCGCCTCGAATTGAAGTTGCGAGCTGCGTCCGTCACCCTCTTAATATCTAAACTTAAACATTACGGTATTCTAAATCGCTCCATTGACTTATTACAATCGTACTTGACTGATAGAATCCTTGAAGTTGATGTGGGCGGTGAGAGATCTTTTGGGTCAGTTATTGACATAGGGGTGCCACAAGGTTCGATATTAGGTCCTTTCTTGTTTCTAGTGTACGTAAATGACCTTCCTTTTTTGGTTAAAAAACTATGTGAAACAGTACTATTTGCTGACGATACCTCATTAATTTTTAAAGTCGATAGATAGAAGGCTAATTACGATGACGTTAACGCATCTCTGTCGTAAATACTTAACTGGTTTAATAATCTTTTACTTAATGTTAAGAAAACTCATAAGTTTTATGAAAAAATATTTTTTGAGTGTCAGTTCTAAGTATAAAAATCATAATGCGGTTTACAGAATACATCTATTTACCAAGTTGCATCAGTACATATAGCTTTTACAGTTTTGTAAGTACCATACTTCAAGCAAATAAATTATTTCTTTTCATTTCATTTCATTTTTTTGAAAAAAAGTGACTGTGACATACGGATGGACAGACAGACAGACATGACGAATTTATAAGGGTTCCGTTTTTTACCTTTAAAAAATACAAGTGTTCATTCACCGACTACCGACATTTATGAACTTGCAACTCACTCTGGTTTTGCATAATATGAGGAAAATCTCTCTTGGTGGAAGGTTTCTTTTATTAAATCTGGGGCTATTTGCTTGTTATACTATATAAATTAGACTACTACTACTACACTACTATATAAGTTAGATTTAAAATGTAGCGTTCGTGGTAGTTTAAAAAATACCGCACAGCTTGCCATTGTTTTCACCAATCCTGGATGAAAAATATGCAATGGAAACTCTGCGACGGGAATCAGCTAACATAACAACTGGGTTATATTTATTTACTGAATATCTGTCTGTGTTTTTGTCTAACGAAGCGTATTCTAGTCAACACATTGTAATGTCGTGACAAATGTCAGACCCAAGCACAGAATAAGTAATAGTTGGTATCAAATACATGAATTCACAGCTCAGGTCAGGCAACGCCATCTTTATTTTAAATTTTTCCAACTTTCCGGTCGTGTTTTGTTTTTAGACCAGCGTATAGCGGAGGCTTAAGCCTCCGCTATACGCTGGTCTAAAAACAAAACACGACCGGAAAGTTGGAAAAATTTAAAATAAAGATGGCGTTGCCTGACCTGAGCTGTGAATTCATGTATTTGATACCAACTATTACTTATTCTGTGCTTGGGTCTGACATTTGTCACGACATTACAATGTGTTGACTAGAATACGCTTCGTTAGACAAAAACACAGACAGATATTCAGTAAATAAATATAACCCAATTGTTATGTTAGCTGATTCCCGTCGCAGAGTTTCCATTGCATATTTTTCATCCAGGATTGGTGATAACAATGGCAAGCTGTGCGGTATTTTTTAAACTACCACGAACGCTACATTTTAAATCTAACTTATATAGTAGTGTAGTAGTAGTAGTCTAATTTATATAGTATAACAAGCAAATAGCCCCAGATTTAATAAAAGAAACCTTCCACCAAGAGAGATTTTCCTCATATTATGCAAAACCAGAGTGAGTTGCAAGTTCATAAATGTCGGTAGTCGGTGAATGAACACTTGTATTTTTTAAAGGTAAAAAACGGAACCCTTATAAATTCGTCATGTCTGTCTGTCTGTCCATCCGTATGTCACAGTCACTTTTTTTCAAAAAAATGAAATGAAATGAAAAGAAATAATTTATTTGCTTGAAGTATGGTACTTACAAAACTGTAAAAGCTATATGTACTGATGAAACTTGGTAAATAGATGTATTCTGTAAACCGCATTATGATTTTTATACTTAGAACTGACACTCAAAAAATATTTTTTCATAAAACTTATGAGTTTTCTTAACATTAAGTAAAAGATTATTAAACCAGTTAAGTATTTACGACAGAGATGCGTTAACGTCATCGTAATTAGCCTTCTATCTATCGACTTTAAAAATTAATGAGGTATCGTCAGCAAATAGTACTGTTTCACATAGTTTTTTAACCAAAAAAGGAAGGTCATTTACGTACACTAGAAACAAGAAAGGACCTAATATCGAACCTTGTGGCACCCCTATGTCAATAACTGACCCAAAAGATCTCTCACCGCCCACATCAACTTTAAGGATTCTATCAGTCAAGTACGATTGTAATAAGTCAATGGAGCGATTTAGAATACCGTAATGTTTAAGTTTAGATATTAAGAGGGTGACGGACGCAGCTCGCAACTTCAATTCGAGGCGCGGGCAAAAATTGCTCCGAATATAGCTATCTCTATTCATTTGATGCGGGCGCCACGGAATATATAATAGTAGTATACACACACAGGCGCTCGTGTGACGCGCTACTTCTATACGTGAATCCAACCATAGTGCCGCGCTTGTGCGTGTGCGTCAGCCACTGATAACGATTTTTATGCATTGCCTAATTTCGTCAACGTTACTAACACCCGTTTTCACTAAACCTAGGCGACCGACGCCTAAATCGGATGCCTAAATATTAACGGGCCGACGTACACAGCTCGCAACTTCAATTCGAGGCGTGAGCAAAAACTGCTCCGAATATAGCTATCTCTATTCATTTGATGCGGGCGCCACGGAATATATAATAGTAGTATACACACACAGGCGCTCGTGTGACGCGCTACTTCTATACGTGAATCCAACCATAGTGCCGCGCTTGTGCGTGTGCGTCAGCCACTGCTAACGATTTTTATGCATTGCCTAATTTCGTCAACGTTACTAAGCGTCAGATAGGCTAGTGGCTAGGGCGTGCGGATTCACACTGAGAGGACGAGGTGGGCGGGAGTTCAAATCTGGTCAAAGAGAGTTGACTTTTTGCACCATACAATTTTATGTTTTTATTTTTTGTGGCTGCATTACCTGACTAACCCTCTAAGCTTATTGCTTGCTTGTTTCGCTTTTCTAGTATTCAATAAGCAAGGATTGGTCATGCTCTGAATGCAAGAATAAAGTGAAAAAAAAAACAACATTCCTGAACCGATAAAGAACCTTCAGAGTAGCTATTTACGCACTTAGAAAAGACACCAGGAAATTCTCTAACATGATACGAGTGAGTTTATTCATCAGGTAGGGTTTGTGCGGGTTCTGGACCAAATTGAAGAAGAGTAAAGAGAACCATTGACTCCGAGTTGAGTTGAGAGAGCCATTGACCCCGGCGCGGAGCGATGGAGTTGTGGTTGATGACGTTCCAGTAGAGGATGATGGGTGGGAGTCCGCTCAACATCAGGTGTGGTGTGGTTTGCTTGACCTCATTGGCCTAGTGGTTGGAGGGTGCGGGTTCAAAATCAGTGATAACGTTACAGTAATAGATGATGGGTGGGTATCCGCTCTACGTCAGGTGGGGTGTGGTTCGCCAGACCTCATCGGCCTAGCGGTTGGGGGGCGTGGGTTCAAAACCAGTCATGACGTTACAGTTGAAGATCATGGGTGGAGGTCCGCTCAACATCAGGTGGGGTGTGGTTCGCCAGACCTCATCGATCACACACACACAGCAATAAAAAACACGCAAAGCGGCTCACTTACCAAAGTACAGAAAGTCTAATAATGTGACTGCATTTAAAAATATACTTTATTCGTTGAGCAATTAGGTTGCTTTTATTCTGCTTATTTACATTCGCAAAACCAACGATTGCGAACATCGACCTACAATTACATGGACCTCGGCTTTCGCACAAAACTCGCGAAAAAAGTGTACCAAGCTAACCTACTATAGGTGGATACTTATATAATGATTATAAACAAACTGAAAAAAAAATTATTTATGTCTTATCACAATTACTATATAGAACTCAATTTTGATTGCATGAAGCAACTTCTAGTGAACGTTACAGAAATTTTTCCAAGTCTTTTTATCAATATTTCCACCAGACGTTGAGCAGTACTCTGTTTATTGAGCTCCAGTTATATAAAGAAAAACTATTTTGTTAAAGTATTTCTCAGTCTTTTTATCAATATTTCCACCGGACGTTGAGTGGTAGCAGTTTTTTGAGCTCAAAATAAATAAAGTTTTTTTTTTAATTTCTTAGTCGTTTTATCAATATTTCCACCTGACGTTGAGCTGTAGTTTATTTCTTGAGCTCCAGAAAAATAAAACAGAAATATGTTGTTCAAATTTTTACAAGTCTTTTTATCAATATTTCTACCTGACGTTGAGTGGTATCAGTTTTTTTAAGCCCCAGATAAATAAAGAATAAAAATATTTTGTAGCCATTTTTTTTAGTCCTTTTTTCAATATTATAACCTGACGTTGAGCGGTAGTCGGTTGTTTGAGATTCAGATAAATAAAGAAAAAAAATATTTTGCTGAAATTTTTCCAAGTCTTTTTATCAATATTTCCACCTGACGTTGAGTGGTAGCAGTTTTTTTAAGCCCCAGATAAATAAAGACTAAAAATATTTTGTGCCAATTTTTCTTAGTCCTTTCATCAATCTTTCCACCTGACGTTGAGCGGTAGTCGGTTTTTTGAGATCCAGATAAATAAAGAAAAAAATATTTTGCTGAAATTTTTCCAAGTCTTTTTATCAATATTTCCACCAGACGTTGAGCGGTACTCTGTTTATTGAGCTCCAGTTATATAAAAAAAAAACTATTTTGTTCAAGTATTTCTCAGTCCTTTTATCAATATTTCCACCGGACGTTGAGTGGTAGCAGTTTTTAGGGTTCCGTAGCCAAATGGCAAAAACGGAACCCTTATAGATTCGTCATGTCTGTCTGTCTGTCTGTCTGTCTGTCTGTCTGTCCGGCCGTGTCACAGCCATTTTTCTTCGAAACCATAAAAGCTAGACTGATGAAACTTGGTGAGTAGATGTATTCTGTGAACCGCATTAAGGTTTTTACACAAAAATAGAAAAAAATCTATAAATTTTGGGGGTCCCCATACTTGAAACTGAAACTCAAAAAATTTTTTTTCATCAAACCCATACGTGTGGGGTATCTATGGATAGGTCTTCAAAAATGATGTTGAGGTTTCTAATATCGTTTTTTTCTAAACTGAATAGCTTGCGCGAGAGACACTTCCAAAGTAGAAAAAAGTTGGTCCCCCCCCCTCTAACTTCTAAAATAAGAGAATGATAAATCCAAAAAAAATATATGTTGTACATTACTATGTAAACTTCCAACGATATTTAGTTTGAACGAGATCAAGTCAGTAGTTTTTTTTTATACGTCATAAATCGTAAACCGCAATTTACCTTTCGACGAACTACAAAAACCTTTATATTATGTTAATTGATGCTACGGAACCCTTCATGGGCGAGTCCGACTCGCACTTGGCTGCTTTGTTTGAACTACAAATAAATAAAGAAAAAAAATAATTTGTTGTAATTTTTCTTAGACCTTTTATCAATACTTCATATACAGGGTGGAATTTTGTAATGCCACCTGGAGGGAAAGTACTCTTAATACTCCAGATAGAAAATTTTACTCACAGGAAACATTCCTTTATTTTTGAATAGAAAGCAAACTGCATTCAAAGTTTTTCGAAAATTCTCTCACACCCGGGAATTGAACCGGCTAAAATCAGAAAAATTATACCTTGTACTTTTATTGCATCGATCGTTAGTCAATTATAAGGATGAAATCTCTCTAACAAACATGATAAATTAAATGAAAGAAAAACCAGGAAATCTTAAATTAATTTAATTATTTACAAAAAATGGATAACTAACTAGTTACTTGAAATTAGTTGCTTGAAATGGGCTCCATTCTCTTGGATACACAAATTTATTCTTTTAACGAATTCATTTCTTTAAAAGAATAAATTTATTCCTTTCAAAAAAAAAATTAATTTAAAAATTATTTTATTTTTAATTTTAGAAATTGCTTTCTATCCAAAAATAAAGGAATGTTTCCTTTGAGTAAAATTTTCTATCTGCAGTATTAAGAGTACTTTCCCTCCAGGTGGCATTACAAAATTCCACCCTGTATAGAAATTAATGGTTCATAATTTGTTTTAGTCGAAATGTTGGCTTTTTTCGAAATTTCGGCAGACTTTTTGACCTAGTGCTGCACCTTAATTTCGTTTACCCAACCTACAACCTACCTAGGTACTTAGTATTTCCCATCTTCACTTAGTACCCTTCCTAAACTAACAATTAACAAATATCTAAGCATTATGTTTTATGCCAGTGTAGGTATTTAACTAGTCCGAAGTCCGAGCGATTCACACACACAACCGAAGTGTCCCGTGTGCTTCAAGCGTTTCCTCCCCCTGCACCCCGCCACCCGCACCGTGCGTGCGCGATAGCAATAGTAGCCGTTCGAAAATGCCATGAATTTGATCGTGTTCCGTAATACCAAAAATGATGACTGAAAACTTTTTGTATTCTTTACATAGTATTGTTATTCTGTAACTAGACAATATAAACTAGGTTCCTTAACAAAAAACACGTAAGATATTGTTGTTTTTAGTACGAAACCAATAGGTAGAAAACTTGATAAGTTTAGCATAAAAATGTGCAAAATGCGATTGGTGTTTATTTCATTTTAGGTAAGTAATTTGAAATAAAAACTGTTGAGGAACCTAGATAAATACTATGCAAATACAATTATTACAATAATATAGTGTAAATCTGTCTAAATTAGAAATCATTTTGGTATTCCGTTTGTATGAAAATTTTCCATACGTCAGCCCCTTAACTAGTTTTTTCGTGTGCGCGAGCTGCAAGCAGCTCGCGTGTCGGTGTCGGTGTCGGCTACTCCCAGTTTTACATTACACTTGCACTTGTAAAACCCCAAAAAGTAGTAAAGAAAGTCCTAAGTAACCCTAAAAGTCGATCAGTGAATCAAGTTCCTCAGTGTAGTAAAACCCCAATCAAAGTCCTAAAGAACCCTAAAATTGTTTACATAATCAAGGTCCTAAGTGAAGTAAAATTCCAATTAAAGGCCTAAGGAACCCTAAAAGTTGTTTATTTTATCAAGTTCCTCAATGTAGTAAAACCCCAATCAAAGTCCTAAGGAACCCTAAAAATGTTAACATTATCAAGCTCCTAAGTGTAGTTGAAACTCCAATCAAAGTCCTAAGGAACCCTAAAAGTCGAACACTTAATCAAATTGCTCAATGTAGTAAAACCCCAATCAAAACCTTATACGGAACCCTAAATTGTACGTCAAGCCAAAACCCTTAACGGGTCGAAACCGCTGGAAGGAACCCAAACGTTGACTACCGGGTCGCGTGCATCGCGAGCTGCAAGCAGCTCGCGTCCTCAATGCGTTCCCACAGGGGCGGAACCCTAAACCAAGTGAAGATCCAATCAAACACCTTAAAAAACCTAAAATTCAATCTCCAATCATAGTCCTCAGTCGAATGAACCGTTTGAACGACCTTAATCGGACGATTTTTGCAAAACCGGAAGTGGCACAGCCGCCATTTTGAATTTTGAACTCAGTCTAGTGAACATTTTTTCACACCCCTAAGACACCCTAAATTTCAGTAGGAGGGGGTTCTAAATTTCAGTAGGGTGGGCGTGGTCGCGTGGCGGCTCGCTTCGCTCGCCGCAACGTTCCCCCCGGGTTCAGGAGGAGGGGGTTCTGGGGGCTTGAGGGGGGGGTCACAGCACGGCTCGCTTCGCTCGCCGCGACGCTCCCCCCGGGTTCAGGAGGAGGGGGTTCTGGGGGGCTTAGGGGGGGGGGGGGGTCACAGCACGGCTCGCTTTGCTCGCCGCACTGTTCCCCATTCGCTCGCCGCAATGCTCCACTCGAAAAAAAGGGTCAAAAATAATAAAGGGGTCTAGAGGGGGGAGGGGGGCAAAATTTATTTTGCTTTCAAAATAATCTCACCTTCCCTACATGACCCAAAAAAAAAGTCTTGCAAGTCACTCCGCTTGGAAGATACGAAAGGGGGGGGTGAAAAAAGGGGCAAGAGGGGGGTGTTTTTTTTGTTTTTTCAATTCAGGAAGAAACCCTCTATACGAAACCCTAATCGAAAACCCCCTATCTCGACGGCATCCGGTAGCACTCACAAAAGGGGGGGTCCTGGGGGGCAAGGGGGGCAATTTTTTTTGTACAATAATATTCTTATCTTTTTTCTTCTCTTTCGTCTTCTCCCTTTTAATCTTTTTTTTTCTGAAAAGTAATATTTCATCAAAATCGGCTAAGCCGTTTTGTTTTATTGTTTGTTACTGCATACCTTCGTCATTTAATTTTATGATCCAATTTAGTAAATTTTTCTTTTATCTAAAAGGTTATACTTCCAGATCTGTATGTAAATCTAGTAAGTATAACTTAGTGCATAGAATTCATGCCTATGGAAATAAATAATAATAATAATAATAATAATGCTGGACAATTCACACAACATTATCTAGCCCCAAGCTAAGCAAAGCTTGTGTTATGGGTGCTAGATAACTGTTATACATAATACAATACATTACATGCATAGATAATTTTCATTTCAATTCATAAATGAATTGAAATGGAAATTATTTATGGGTGGCTTTAAGCTTTGCACTCATTTAGGCCTTCGGTGCTCATTGCGGTGGAGATCAGTGAAGCATTGTGAAATAACACTGTCTATTCGACTTATATTATTGTATTTTATCGGCATTTAAAAATATTAGGTATACCAAAGAGTTTCGACAACCCCAACTGACTCTTCAAAGTTCTGTCAAACGCAAAATCTTGGGAAACTCCTTGCTGCGTGTATAGAAATAGGCACATGTATTTTGGTATTTGGGTATTTGAGCGCACCGTGCATGAAGCCTTTGACAGAAAGTTCCAGAATTCGGGACATTACAGGCACCTCCAGATTTAAAAGACGGCAATCAAAAATACTCAAAACCCATGATATTATTGTTATGACTGGGCTCTCAGCTCATTTATTAGTAGCTCTGCCTTCTGCGCCATAGGTCGTGGGTTCGATCCCCACCGAGAACAAATATTTGTGTGGTGATCATAGATATTTGTTCTCCATCTGGATGTTATATTGTTTTCCAAGTACCTAGTATTTACAAACAAAATGTATTTAAGTATTACATCAGCTATCTGGTTCCCATAATACTAACTCTGCTTAGTTTAGGGCTAGATAGTGTAGTGTAGATTGTCCATAATATATATATATATATATATACTTCCTTTTCATTGTAATGGGCTCCCAAACTCTTTGCAAAATCGACACTATTTTTATAAAGGCCTAAAATCGGCTACTAGTTTTTGAGTCTTCTTCTTGTCATGTCAATAGAAAATTAAAGCTGGTGTGGTGGATTATGAATGTGCCTCAAAAGTTTTGCTACTTCACGTTGGTTTCATTTATTGTTTTCCTTCACCGTTAGAGTGTACTGACATAGTGCACATAGGTTTTTTGGCAGATAAACTAATTTGTGCATGACGGGGTTTGAACACACGCCTTTAGAATCAAAAAGCGGGTCGCTACGACAATATAACCGGTGCCAAGCAACCAGAGCGCCCCTCCACCTAATGGACCGATGACATTCTAAAGATCGTGGGAAATCGGCAAATTGTTTTTTCATGGAAATGTATAAAGGAGGTCTATATCTAGCAGTGGACTTCTACTTACTGATGATGATGACGGAAAGCACTGGGTAGATAGGAAGATAGCTACTTATGCAACTACAAAAATGGAGGTATTTAACAAAAGCATTGCGCTTCGCTGGTCACGCACGATAGGAACGTGCCCTAGAATGTACTTGATAAGTTATATGCTACATAAAATATATACTTCTACAGGCTGATGATGATGTGAATACAGGTTATCGATCATAATGTACGATGAAGATGGTTTTATGTCATTTCGTTATACTGTGACAGTTTGTTTTATGTTACACTGTGGCAAATTTATAGTACCAGTAGTAGCTATGATTTAATCTAGGGTATATTTTACGTAGTCAGAGATGAAATGTCATGTCACGAAATTTGACATAGGTCCAACCTTCTTGGCCGCTCGGGCTGTACTGAGAAGTAAGTACAGAAACCTATCTATTTATATTTTTGAAAATTTTATTTTTTTATAAAAACTACGGCAACTAAGAAAAATGCAATAACATCAGGTTTTTACGTATTTATTAAGGTAAACGGGAACAAAACTTTCATTGCAATGGCTCTAACAGCAACGGAAAAAAACCATTTCAAATCCAAAAAAAATTGAGAGTTTTTGGCAAACTTTGCGTTCAATTTTATCGAACCCTGTGAGTTGAGGAGAATTTCTAGCCTAATCATAATTTTTTTACACCATTTAATTGTAATATTTTACAAAAAAAATAAATGGATTCGTCCATACAACGAAAAAAAATGCTACTTTACATTTTCGGTTTCACCTCTTGTAGGCCCTTAAGTGACAACTATCATCACTAATACACATAATAAAAAAAAAAACAAAAAAACCACCAAAATTACCATTTCCAATAGATATTCTGGGTTTTCGAGATTTCGTTCCTACTTTATTTTTTATTATTTAATAATATCAAACAGTTGTATTTTATTATTATTAATAAACAACACAAAATAAAGTTTCTTGCCATACCTAGTTTCTAAAGAAATTATTTTCAGTTTTTGTAAATATCAACAAAATGTTGAATATCCATAGACAACGTTGATGTGTGTATTATGAATACATAGAAGAAATTCGTGTTAGTTACACTATTTATAACTGAAGAATTGCTGAATCGATTTGGCTAAAAATTGGTGGGGAGGTAGCTTAGACAGACATGGGATTGATTTTATCTTGAAAAAACGGGAATGGAGCAAGCAAAGCCGCAGGCGGTCGCTAGTAACATAAATATAAATCACTATTTCCTTTGTTCACGCCATCACGCGTGCACGGCTGGACTGATTTGGCTGAAAGTTGGATGGGAAGTAGCTTAGAAATAGGAGACGGACATAGATAGATGAGAGAGACATACATAGGATACTTTTTTCCGAAAAAGAAACGGGAACGGAGCGAGTGAAGCTGTGGGCAGCCGCTAGTACAGTAGGCCTACCAGAAGCTCTGTCTGGCTCTGTCTCTGGCTCTGGTTTTGAGTTGAGTGCTCACCAGTGTATTATATTGTGTGTGTGACATTTCCACGTAGGATTTATTTAGTGTGTGTGACATTTCAACACTCACACAGACTCAAAACCAGAGCCAGAGACAGAGTCAGACAGAGCTTGTGGTAAGCCTACAGTATTTTTATGACAACCACACATTGCTGAAGGAAACGACGATATGATAAATAGCTTGACCCTTCGCCTTATCTCACGATCTAAATAATGTTTCTGTACGATGCATTGTATTAGTTCTCAATATGAGGTATTTTAATTAATTATTAAGGTAGAACATTGCCTTTCACCTGTATCGATAAAGATCCTGATTATTTTTCAAGACTATGATAACGATAATAAGATCGCTTTATATATCAAACGGTGAAGAAAAACATCGTGAGACAACCTGCGGCGATTGAAAATAGGAACCTAACCAAATCATCATCATGTTCATGCCTTATCCCACTTCATGTCGGGTCGGCACAGTCATCAATAAAGTTTTATTTCTTGGTCTTTTTTCTAATGTCACAGACCTTTTTACACTTGAAATATTTCCGCTAATTGCTTGCACTATCGATGGTTCTTCTTATATGAACACAGAAAAAGTAATAGCACAAAAATTTGCTTAAGGTTGTTCGATTCCGATACAAACTGAATTTACACAACTATGGGCAAACAAAGTATAAATGTACACTGAAATAGCTGTAATAGAATTTTACAGTGGTCTTTATTGCCAGCCAGTTATATAAAGTTGGAGAAAACTGTAGGATAACAGAAATATTAATAAAAAACCAAAAAAGTAATTTTTTCGTCATTCTTTTTCTGAAGCCCCGACTGCCACGACCAACGGCTGACACTCCAACTTTATATAACTGGCCGGTAATAAGGACCACTGTAAAAGCCTATTACAGCTATTTCAGTGTACATTAATACTTTATTCGCCCATAGTTGTGTAAATTAAGTTTGTATGGAAATCGTACACCCCCTGAAGGTCTGTATTCAGAAACAGTGCTTGAGTCTGAGTCGAGCCTCAAGGACTAACAAGCATAGATTTTTAGACAGTCCTCCATTGAAAAATGGCAATCTATGCTTGAGGCTCGACTCAGACTCAAGCAATGTTTCTGAAGCGGGCCTAAGAGTCTTATCATGACTTGTAGTTTGTAATTTTGAAGTCGTACTGACTTCGGTAGCCTTCCATGTGCGTTAGACACACGCTTTGCAATTTAATCTGCTGTTATCTCGACTCCGTGGATAGGCACCTACGAGTATGTACAAAATGCCCTCATCCTCATGGTCGTGGGTTCGATCCCCACCGATAAAAAATATTTGTGTGTTGAACACATTTGTTCTCGTTCTGGGTGTTATATTGTATTCTAAGTATGTATTTACAAAAAACTGTATATAAGTATTATATCAGCTGTCTGTCGGCCTACCACAAGCTCTGTCTGGCTCTGGTTTTGAGTCTGTGTGAGTGTTAACTAAATAAATCCTACGTCGAAACGTCACACACATAGTATAATACACTGGTGAGCACTCACACAGTCTCAAAACCAGAGCCAGAGACAGAGCCAAACAGATCTTGTGGTAGGCCTACTGGTTCCCATTAGTACAAGCTCTGCGTAATTTTCGACTAGATAGTGTTGTGTGGATTGTCTATTATATTTATTTATTTATCTTCACACTGAGCTAAATGTGCCAATTCTAAGTTCGTTTACTCGATTTAGCTAAAATCGTAACACACCTTTGCATTTATAATTACTTTAATCTAGCATGGATAAAGGGGATTAGTGCCTTGTAATTTCAAATTCAATTTGTTTACGACGCAATATTGAGGACTAATTAGGACTGAACGAATAAGGGCTGATTTCACCTATTACTAATCAACCGATCAAATATTTGACAATTGTTTACTCCTGTCAAATATTTGATCGTCAGATTAGAAGTCTGGCCCGGTTAATAAGGCATTATTTAAAGCTTATTAAAAATCATGAAAGTTCCTCCCTACTTTGAACTTTTTCGAATGAACTTTCGAATTTCAAGAATCATTAAAATTATGCATATAAGGAACAACCATGAAAGCAATTTTTATTTATCAAGAAAAATTTGTTACTTTTATGGGTTCGGAAAACTGTCAAGGAAATAGTTTCACAATATCTGCCTGAATGGCCTCTGCTGCGCTGCATAAATCATCTACCTATACGAGTATAATAGATGCAAACCTTTATTTACTTTTACTTCATTTGTCTTATTTGATTTCACTAGAAATCGGACTACACCTCATGTCTTAAATTTCTTTTGAAGTTTTCGGGCAGACAAAAGGTATTTTCTAAATTTTACCGATCGCAAGACAGTTTTTTAGATAGCAATTTTGCTAAACACTAAACGAATACGCATAGTAACAAAATCCACCACGAGCGAAGAACAAGATTACAAAATAAAAATCCAATCGTAGGTGATATTGACACTGAGGGGAATGGAGTAGGAAGACATGTTGGGCCGACCCCACATAAAGTGGGATAAGGGCAGGAAGAAGAATTTGATTGACACTGCGTTAACACGAAATCCCACGGCAATAACTCTATTTGTTTTATTGAGTTAAAAGATTAACCCAATGTACGGTTGTAGGCAATAAATATTGCACATCGGCTTTTCGGCTTTGTAGAGCGCTATCTCTTTCTGACGCACACTAAGCTCTATGAAGCCGAAATTATCCGATGTGCAATATTTGTTGCATAATACTATACTACTTGTACCGAATACTTTGCTTCTTGTAATCTACTAAGTTGAAAACCACAGTAAATCCAATTCATAAAAATATTTCGGTAAAAAGTCACACACTGAACCCAAGACGGGTGAACTCCTTTGCTATTGAAATGTGTATGATATTCGCCCATTATCAATGGCATGTCCCAATACTTTCACGAGTGCCCACTGCGCACAGTTCGTAGCACCCCCTCTGCGCAGGCGCCGAAGTATATAAGCCCGCTCCCGCCCTCATTTCGTACAGACGCAAGTTGCACTTCGACATAGCGAATCCTGGGAGACAGTAGTCTTCCATCAGCGCTATACATCGATCAATAAACTCCCTTCTTTCTTTTTCACTTCTGTGCTTTACTTCATTATCAAAATGAAATCTATGGTGAGTACAATCATTTGTGTGTGATAAGGAAATTGTGATAAGCAAATACTAAAAGTCAATCAATCAGTGAAAGAGTCATCGATGTGTTTTGCAATTTATGCAAAAGTGTAGTTATCGAACCAGACACAGGCGTTGCTATTCAAATCTACATTGGTTGCTAACTAGTATATTTCCCAACGTATTGAACTCTGCAGGGTACCTTTGGTCTCCTTTATAATTTTAATAAAACAATCAAAAGATAGTATCAGTACACAATAGCGTGGGAACAGATAAGCTTTATCAATTCCCAAATTAATTAAAAAGCGTGAAATTAACAATTTGAACAACATGTTCACTTCTTACTCAACTGACAGTCTAACTAGCTGTGTAATAGCATGTACATATTTTAAAATTGTGTAGCTTTCTTGATTAACTTTTGGTATCACTTTGTACTTTTAAGTTTAATAAGTATAAACAACAATAAATATGAATAATTTTAACTTATATTTTTACTACATATTTGAAATTTTAGAAAATTTATTCTTTGGATTTCAAATACCATTAAAAATATTTTTACTTCTGCAAACTAAAATTTCTTGGCTTTTCAATATTTGTTCGCTGTTATACCTATGTAATAAATATATCTAAAGTCCGTGCTGAACTTACTAATTCATATACGCGAAACATTAATAGATTGCAATAATTAGGTAAGTACAAATTTTTTCCTCACATCAAATTACTAAAATTGCATTTTAATTAGTGATACTGATAACGCAAATTCTATTAATTGCCAAACGTTGCCATAATTGGTGATTATCAAGCACTGCGCAACTGGACCAGAATTTCAAATCCGCTGTTAGCTGCGCATGCGACGCTGAGGTCAATGTCAAGTTATTTAGTTTTTGTTCTACAAAATAACGCTTGTATGCAATATATTTTAACCGACTTCAAATAAAAATGGAGGTTCTCAAGTCGGTTTGTTATTGCTGAACTTCGTCATGAACATGTTTTGTCATTTTTTTTATTTGAAAGGTAATAATTATGGTCCCTTAGGAGTTTTATCAAAATTGGTTTATGAAGTCGGTTCTCAACTTCACTTGTTTGGAATCATGAGTTCATTTTAGAAATAAACCGTTACAAATAACAAATAATTAAAATCTAAGAAAAAAGCACATTTAAAAAAACGCATCTTTTGGTAGCGTACAAACTGCAATATTATTTTATCCAGTTGGTATTAAGCCCGCAGGTATATATTAACTCAATTCAATATGCATTAACTCCTTTAAAAATATGAAATAACTCCACTTACTTGACCTACCCTACTTTCTATGTTGCAAAGTAATATTTCTTGCGCCATTCTTGTGCAGCTCATTTCAATACCACGCGTTTTAGGTTTTCCCTAATATTTATATTACTAACAACGTTACGCTTTATTCATACAGTTTCTCATGCGTGGAAGTTACCAAAATTTGCGTAATTACTTAAAAAACGATTTAAGTAGGTAGCATTTTTGTCAATTTTCAATACGAAAAAAATCGCAAGACTTCACAAAATTCATTGTCATAAAAAGCAAACCAGATAAATAATAGCTGTCATCAATTAATGATAACGATTAGTAGGCTAATGTAATGATCAGGCTGCCAATAAAACTGCCACGTAACATCGTAAATCACAGACATGCATGAATTCTAATAGGTGTGAAATATATTCACAAAACTATAAAAGTTGAAACATTTATACCACTAGATTCGGTTAAGGTGATACCCAGTGAATCAGAGCAAATAGAGCACCGGTGTCAATGTCACTGAAAGTTGATCAACTGTTGTTAAAGACCCTTATCTCTCTCGTCTTACGAAAAAACGGGGTGACTTCAATAAAAAAAATGCTAAAATATTTATCATATCTTTTCTAATCTTTTTTGATCCGCAGATATCTTGGTAAATTTTCGTGTTGGTTCGGCTAAATAAGGTTTCTAAACTTTATAAGATCCATAAGGATTACTAGAAGAGCATAGTCAAAGCCAAGACCTATTTCTGATCAATATGGTACCTATTTCACAAAAAAATCTCATTCATAATTCTTCCGTCTCGGATATTAGTAGGTTCGGCCCACGACACACAGGAAATAGGAAGGAAATATGTCAAATAATAATGAGACATCTCGAAGGTCACAAGTTAATAAGCCGAACACAAGTTTTGACACACGTCAGTTGTCAAAAACTGAACAATTGCGCGTTCTTCCGTAAAGCTTAACAAATTTCGGAAATATTATGTCAAATCTCAGACGAAAACTTTATTAAACTCCATGAAGATGTCGATGCCTTCTCAGTAATTTTTGTTAATTTTTGCGTCACCTTTTCTAATAATACTATGATTCGTGCACCAAGTTTTAATCTCGATCAAACTCGGAATGTAGGTTACTTGATATATTTCAATAAGATAGTTTTGTAAAAGAAAATAAAAGTCTATTGGTATGCGCATTTAACACAGAGATTCTTATCAATAGAAATATTATAGCAGACACCTTAGATACCTCCTTTTACGTGAAGTATTAATGGTGTGATCTAAGAATGGCACTTGGAACGTAACCATAAAAGTATACAACAGAAATTCTTTTATCCTATTTTGTTTCCTTACCGAATTCGTCAGAAACGAGTATAAAAAATAAGTAGTTTCAAAAATGCAGTACAAATCTTGCTCTATATTTACCGAAAATTGATCAATTTTCCAATTATCCAATCACAGTCAAATTATGATTTTGCATACCTAGACTGCAACAATGTAAAATCGTTACCGATACTTGTGACATAGTGTTTTTGAACCAGTGTTACATCTTCGCTATTTAATAAATGCCTATGTCCGATTTATCAATACGCCCATTTGATATCGAATTAGTCAATTGAATAATCTTACCATTAATACAAGTATATATTTACAAAATGTACTAAATACACATGAAACAGCTCAACTGTTCCAAATCAGTGACAGACGGAAGCGTTCAAACATAAGAATCTTGTTTTTGAATCAAAGTTTTTAGGTACATTTTTTTTGACGTACCATCCAACTCACACGTTAAATAAAGCACGTAGTTGATGCATATCCTCAGAACATGGAAAGTTTTCTAATAAAAAACCGCATACAAATCGGATCATTAGTTTGAAGCTACGAGTCCACAGACAAACACACAAACTAGCCCCTCTTTTCGTCGAGAAATATGAAAAAACATTGGCCTCATAAACGAGCCACGTCTATTATAATTTACGATGTATTGTGGGTTTTCTACTATGTACATATATCATGCTCTACTTAATACAATGTCAACTAGACCAGTCTTCAAGACTGCAATCTTCAATCACCTTCATCATACCGCACTTTTCATTCATGAACTGGTTCTAGAATAACCTTTCTTTGCTAAGTGCTTTCAATATTGCTTGGCATTATACAAAAACACGGTAAGTAATTTTGAAATTTAAAATGGTTTAGATATTAGGACACTTTGCACTCAAAAATTGACCTAGAGTTGAGTTGAGTTTCATTTTAGTTTGACATAAATTGGAAAAAATGAAAATAAAATCTTTTTTTTGTGTTGAGGCTTTATTCTGAACGAGCCCCTTGATGCCATTTGAAAACAATAGTTACAACTTTATTTTATGATATAAGGTACCAAAATTAGCGTTTTCAAAAAGTAGGTACGTGACATGATATTATCATAAGATCATATAAATCATAGACTGAGCGAACAACATAAATACTTGTTTATAGCTTAAATATATAACAGTTTGAATACGAATAAAATTGCAACAGTAGTTTATGATCGAATTTCAATATAGAACACGAATCTAAATTGATAATGAAATTCAATGCTCTCTCGAACACTTTACAGCATTGTTATTGCGGCGGGGTATTGTTATTTCAATAGTAAATACCTATTAGAATATATTACTTTCATTTACTTTACTAAAGAATATAGGTATTTGATTATTCGTTTAAAAAATCAATCGATCGAATCAAAGGCGAACCACATCAATGTATTCAAAATAATTATCGATGTTTTCTTTATCGATAAGCAGAAATATCGATATTGACATCCCTATTTCGCAGTCAATGGCGCAGGCGCGCCCAACACGCGGTGACTCTGTGACCAGTGTCGCTTGCCTCGCCGCTCACCGAAGCTTTTTGTCAGCATTCCGACGCGTACCAATTTAGAAGGGCATACCCACGCACCGCAATATTAATCGATATCCCTAATCACAATAATAATAACGCCCAACACTACTCTTGACACATTTGAGGGGCGAAACAGGGCTGTTTATTTTGTGGTTGACGTATCAGAAGATAGTAACTCATGAAATTACAAGCAAACAGTAATTTATATCGTAAATACAGCACACGATGTTGTAAACTAGTATTTATGAGGTAAACTAAAGTTAGATGTATCAATAAAATTCAAATAAAAGGTATCGACAATGTTTTACAGCTATATAAAAAAGTCATGATAGAGATGTGCTTTTCATTATTTGGTATCGATGTTTTCAGAAAATATGCCATAAAATACTTGTACCATTTTTTTCTTCAATTGTTCTTTTACTTTTATTGCAAATCGCGTGGAAGGCTTACGTCAGTCATATAAAATTAAAGGGCAGGTCTCAAGGCTGATTTTGTACGTTTAATTTCAATATAATTTGGGTAATGTCATGTAACTTGTTTTATAGCATTTTAACTGGCCTTAAACACTTGCTTAAGATAAACACTGACGCTTCGGTAAAGGAATGAAACTCTGTTAATATGACAGATAAGTATGATTTAAGACACAAATTAAACTCTTAAAAAATGAGTTGTAGCTGGTGTAAGTGACAATGTAGTTTTAAAAGTATAATTTATACGAAAGGTCAGTGTAATTTTTACTGTTTGTTTGTAGAACTGTAGTTATTTCGTTTGCACCCACTGCTGAGACTAGGCCTCCTCTATATTGCGCCACTCTTTCCGGTCTCGCGAGTCTCATTCACTCATTCCCAGCAATTCCCAGCATCAACAATGTCGTTTGACCAACGGGCGGGTAATCTACCTCTAGGTTTTTGAGCATTACTTGGCTACCATTCTGTAGCTCTCCCTTCGTCTCTCCTTGCCAAGTGCCCTGCCCATCTCCACTTCAGTTTTGCGATTCGATTTTCAAATACTTCAGAACATGAAATTTACTCTGCTTTATCTACGTACCCTAATAAATTGGTATTCTTATTAATAAATTCTGGGCTATATCGTATAAACTTTTTACAAAGTATTTTCCAGAATAATCCCACAAGTAGCACATTACTTTAGATAATTTTCTAAAGGGCAAGTCATAAAGTGGTGGGTAATGGAAAAATGCTAAAGTCAGTTTGACAAGCGAGGGTAACCGGTCCGCATGTCTCGGACTTCCTGATAGGCGACCTTCGTCTGGCCTTCACGTTCACATTGCTCTGAACTACTTTTGTTTTTTACTTATTGACAACGAAAGTGGGCGGTACGTTTCAAGTTCATGGCATGCTTGCTTTTATAATTAGAAAACAATCACTATTATCGACTTCCTGTTCTTCTAAGTCACTAAGGTTTTTTAAAGTCTTCCTTTTCCGGTCCTTTTAACTAGTTCACAGTACACTGTCATCTCAGAGCAATTTTTTTGTACTCAATATACATTTTTATTACTTTTTTTACAAACTTCTTTTTATACCTCATACGCTTTCATCTCATTATTCATCGAACCAAGTGTGGTGAAAGGACTTTGAGTGCACCTCAAAACAAGCAATGATGCAGCACAAGCAATCAAACCAACAGTCCTCATTTCCCAATCCTCAATAACACCGTCACAGATGAATACGTAAAACGTAAAAAAGACCATTTAAAATACCATAATTCAGTAACAAAAGAAATAACAGCATTGCGGAATTTAGCAGTAAAACGTGAATTTCATAAGACACGTGCCTCGATTTTCAAGGGTGCATTTCTATCGACTGATTTAGATATTATCGTATTTAAGAGTAATCTCGCAACACCGGACGCGCGCCTATTTATCAGATCTACCCATAAACAGAATAAATATAACGATTAGCCTGTATTTTAGAGCTATTTTGAGCGGATGTCTAAATTGTAAGAACTAGAAGGATACTGCAATTGGTTCTGCCTACACAATTTCATTTTGTCAAATTAGTAATCTTGTTTCGCGAGTTACTAAATTACTGTTGGTCTGTAAGTCATTAATTAATAAAGTGACCCATCCTTGCACCCTAAAATACTAGAGCAAACACAAACTATACTGACTTGACTGGCCTCTCACTCTGCCTTCTGAGCCATAGGTCGTGGGTTCCTCATCCAGATCAAATATTTGTGTGGTGCACACAAATGTGTTCATCAGAGCTAGCATTTGATAGCTCTCTGTCTGGGTGTTATATTGTATTCTAAGTATGTATTTACAAAAAAATGTATATAAGTATATGTAAAAATGTAAAGTATCAGCTATCTGGTTCCCATAGTAGAAGCTCTGCTTAGTTTGATGCTAGATAGTGTTGTGTGGATTGTCTATAATATTGATTTACTATTATGATTAAATAATAAACATTACAGTATGCTCTAATATAAAGAGATTAGTTTAGGACTTAGGACGTGCAAATCTGCAATTCGATTACTCTGACCGGTCTAGATCACCTCACCGCAAGCCCTGACATCATTACGTGAACTTAAGCCGCAAATTCCTGACTTATTCACTCATCTCATTACATTTTCATAGGGCCAGTGTCCACTGATACACTATGAACACAAGTATCTGAATCTTTTTACTTCCACAAATGTTCCTAATTTTCGATTACGAATGTCACGGTTTCTATTACAAAGTTCAATGTCTTTATTCATTGAAGTAGAAACAGACCGTCAGTACCTATAACGCATCGCTTCAGTGGATACTGTCCCTAATTCGCTCGTTACATAGGCCTCGACTTCAGTTGTGACACATGAGGCAAACGATGCTACGCGCTAGCGCGTCTCAACGTGACCATCTCATTAGATTACGTAAGCTCGTAGACTCTCGTAGCACATATGCTACGAAAATATCTACGAGATTTTTATATTTTTTGATATCGCTACATAATGCTAAGGAGGTATTTTTATTTATTTATTTACATTACATTACATGATTTTGTTTCGGTACATACATAGTTCTTAGTTGTAAGTCACTACAAAAAGTTTACTTATACTAACTAATATTCAAAACTAGTTAAGCAGTGTAGGATAAAACTTAACGAATATAAAAACAGTGCAGAGAGCAAACTACAAGTGAACCGAATTACTGTAAATCGCATTAGTTAAAAACTGTGTCGCGATTTACAGCAACCGTTCTTTGTAAGTAGGTACTAAGATTTGAGACAGAAGAGTGTATTGAGGCTGCTTTTCAAATTACATGATTTTGATGCCAAAGAATTCGAGATTTTCATTGTTTGGACAGAAATATTCCAAATTACACAGACTAATCGAACATTTTAGATA
The DNA here is from genome assembly GCA_939531255.2 of Thera britannica. Classification (NCBI taxonomy): domain Eukaryota; kingdom Metazoa; phylum Arthropoda; class Insecta; order Lepidoptera; family Geometridae; genus Thera; species Thera britannica. The sequence goes on along the minus strand of OW618039.2, from coordinate 5,845,508 downwards.
CGCAGATTTTGTTTCGTTATTGGAAACGCAGGTTTTACTCCGTGGCACCACTCGTAAAATAGGCCTGTACTTTCAGAAACTGTGCGACATTTTCAAAACTGTTACATAATGCTTGAACGTTTTACAATACAAAAGTTTATTGATGTAATTATTGAGTTTTATATCTATTGCAGAATTAATAGCTATAATACTCCACTAAGTATTGTTTAGATATTAGTCAGATCTTTAGTTGATAAAAGCGGCATAGAACTTAATTTGGCGTTAAATTAAGTTATTTCCCACAAGTATCCGCTAACATTATCGTATCGATAAAGATCATACTGATTATAATATTCCAATAATATCGATTACTTACAGGAAATAGTAAATGCAAACATACTTTTTACCTTTCGTAACTTATACTATGATGCTAGTAACTATTAAATATACTGGCGCCATTTTTATTTTTAAAATAATGTAATGAGCTCAAATTACAATGATGTTCAATTCAAGGAGCCTTCTTGGGGCGCACTTAAAATCTTTTCACCACACAGGTTCGCAAGAAAGAGTGTTCAATGAAGTAATATCTGGATTAATTATACTCTTTAGTCTTTAGTTTAATAGCTCAGTTGGAACATTAGCCTAATTATCAGTCAAGCTTTAAGCTATTTAGGCCGTTTCGACAAAAGCAAATAAATATTATCATAAAATCATGATTACTGTTGTTAATTTCATTTACTAACGATTTGCTCTGTTTCTCACGGTTTTCAGTCAATAATTAGACTTAGATTGGTAGTTCATTATTTAATGTACCTACTGGCCACCAAACACTTTTTAGAGCTTAATAACCCTAAAAATAAAAACATTTATTGCAGAAATGGCTCAATCGTTGTAGTGCTGAACCCACTATCTATTTACCTCTAAGTAGGTATTCACGGTAAAAGAATGTCTTACATTTCTAGTTACTCACTCAAGCAGCACGTTTCATGGTAAACATACCTTATACGGAACGACCGTCAAAATTCTAGGTCTCAAGCGATAATATCTAAAATTTGCGAACACGTTTTAGGTCAGTGTTTTTTGTGTGAAATTTTATGTTCTCGAAATAAGTTTTATGAGTGACCTGCATAAGAAATACTTACTAGTGATATATTATTCACATTTCACAGTAAATGCAATACCGTGATACTCTAAAAATTCATAAACTGTGCATAACTATAAGATTTATAAATAAAAACCAATACCTGTCGCATGACAAAACAAAGCACTATTTAGCATAGAACCAAACAAGATAGTAACATTAGGTAGGTTGTGTTCCGACCGCCCACTATCGAAGCCAAGCCCTTGCACGATCAGTGAGACGAAATGTATATTGTTTATTGGAGGCTAGCTGAAAACTACTTAGAGCTTAACAAGCTATTTAAAAATGCTTCATAAGTTCTTATGATGATGTATAGCGGAAAGAAGTCTACGTCAAAGAGCTTTTATTAATACATTACTTTGAAATGTTAGAGACTAGAAACTAGGCGCCAGACTTAGCATAAAGAAAACCTCTACTATGAGTTATCTACGTCACTAAAGTAATGTCTGTTACATCCCTAAAAGTACAAGATTAGAAAACTTGAAAAAAGGACTTCATGATGGTCAAATGCTGGAACTCATCTGAAAATATAACCTTAGAGATCAAAAAAAGATTTCTTTAATTCGGCAAATAAACTTAAAAAAATACAACCGAATTGAAAACCTGTTTTATATTTGAAGTCGGTTAAAAAATAATACCTACATATGAATATAATATGGGTATCTATAACTTATGATACCATTTCCCACGTCCCATCTGCATTTACCTCATATAAACAATGTAACGATCTGTATCTACATAAAACGTGAATCTCAAATGCTTCTTAATGGTTTTCACTCGCTCCGATCACGCGCTTCAATCTCTTTAATGCATCTTTCGCTGCAGTTAAAACTTGAGATGGACGAACGATTATTCCAGATATAAATCTTAAACATTTAAAACACGGTTAATGTTTCGCGTACCGCAGTGATTGTAATCATAAAGACCAGTGCACTCGCTGTAGTATAGCACAACTGACACCTGAACAGAACGAGGGCAACTTATCGTCGACAATTGGAAATGACTAGAATTATATAAATATCATATCTAGCTGATCGTAATGAGAGGGCTGGGACCACAGCAATTACACTCCGTGCGGCAATAACTCTGAATATTATCTTGTTAATGCAGGATATGCAAAGTAACTGAGATCAATTGATACAATGGCTGATAGTTGATCCGCTCGTAAACGTACAGAGGCAAGATACAATCTTTCATAGTTAAGAACAGGTCTAGGCTCGGTATAAGCCCACGTGCTGTGGTGACACTTAACCTATAATCATCACATTTGCACAGTAAATACAGCTATATACGTTCACTAAGACAGGCAAGCTCAGACGGTTTAATTTTCTCCAATAATAATAGTTGTCTTCGTTGTCCACAGATTGCAGTAGCTTGCTTGGCTCTGGCGTGCGGCGCACACGCCGGCTGGGCCGGTCCACCCGCCAACATCGCGCTGTCGCAAGACGGACGCAACATCCTCGACACACCCGAAGTAGCACAAGCCCGCGCCGCCCACCTCGCTGCCCTAAACCAGGCCAGCCACAACAACCCCAACCCCTCAGACGACGGCTCATACGACCCCAGATGGGACAGCGAAGAGTACTGGCAGGGACAGAAGAACCAGGGACAATGGAACGGCGCTCAGGCTCAGTCATGGAACGGTGCCCAGAACAACAACCAATGGAACGGTGCTCAAGACAACGGTCAATGGAACGGCGCTCAGGACAACGGACAGTGGAACGGTGACAACGGCGCTCAGTGGAACGGTGCCCAGGCTCAGTCATGGAACGCTGCCCCCGCCCACCAGTCGTGGAACGGTGCCCCCGCTCCCGTCGCTGAGACCCCCGAGGTTGCTCAAGCCCGTGCTGCCCACCTCGCCGCTCTGTCCGCCGCCAAGCCCGCCGGCAACCAGTGGAGCGGTGCCGCTCAGAACCAGTGGAACGCCCCCGCTTCCCAGTGGAACGGTGCTCCCTCATGGCAGTCCAACCAGGGCCAGCACCAGCACCAGCCTGCCAACATCAGGCTGGCTAACGACGGCTCCGGTATCCTGGACACACCCGAGGTAGCCGCCGCGCGCGCCGCCCACCTCGCCGCTCACGCACAGGTCGCTCACGGCGCCCCAGCCCACCAGAACCAGCAGCGTTGGTGAACATGTCACCTCTCCCTCCTTCTTCCCGGGCCCGCGGCGCGAGCTAGCCCGCCTGACACTCGACACCGAGTATGCGCGGTCTAGACTCACGACGAGGCATCCGTATCTTTCCTCCGATCTCTTCTTCTTTAAGGAATTTTAAGTGCAAGTGCGTCAGCCTATTCCTTCTTCGGCTTTTTGTTACTTTTATAAGAAATTTCTACTGAACGAACTTTTTGTACATAATAAATAATATTTTTTGTATGTATGCGAAAAAACGAATTATTAAAAAAGGAAAATACCTATTTTGTTGTTTAATTACTCTACTGTTTTATAACATCCATTTCTACTTAGGAACGGTAACCTTAAAAGAAAAAAGTAATCGCTATCGAAAAGATAGCGAATTACAAGAACATTAACAAGTCGACTATAGTTAAACGAGCTTAGAAGTCTATAACAGCATTTACAAGGCTAACAAGTAAAATTCCTAGTTAGTAACCGATGTTTACAAACGTGAATAAACACGAGGTATTACCACCAGCCACTGCTGTCAAATTAATTACTGTGCCACTGGATCCTCCTATAAAAATTGCACTAGAGTCCGCGCACTATAACTTCGCGCGTGTCTGATGGCGGAAAATGTAAAAATCCTGACTATAGTCACCCAATGCAAGTTCGATTTCCCCATTCCTGTTTGTGAACGGAAGATATTTGTCCAGTCTATTTTTTTCATGTTTTAATCAGTTATGCGCAGAATTATCCTGCGCGGACTCTATCATTAAATGCTCCTGTCAATTAGAGTCTTCAACTCTTCAAAATAATTACTAACGTCGCATAGACTAGTTCACAAGTCGGTATTATAATATCCAAATATGTTATACATATTTTAAACTAGGGAGACATAGAACAGATTTGTGAATTGCTAGGATACTTAAATCATCATAAGCCATAATTTTAAAAAAAATTGTCTCAATTTTGGTGTTTGAAGGTCAATTCAAAGGACCTAAAACTGGGGTGCAATCAAATATTAATTACCTGAGTCATGCTCTAGCGGTAAACAAAGAAAACCAACTGTTATTGAAGAAATACAACAACAAAAGGTCTCAGGTTAAGTAAGTCCTAATACCCGTTATCAAAAACCAATCTAGTTCAGGAGTAATATGGCGTTGAATTAAATGGTTCCGACTCAAATTTACGATGGAACAACTAATAATTACGTAGAGGGGCAGAATTGACTAGTACAGAGGACATCAGCAGCTTTGAAACTGTATTCTATAGATTTTCTTGGGATTTAACAAACTTGGCTTATATTATAGCTACGTTACAGCCGAAAATCTGGTCTGGTATAAAGAAAACTTCTGACTAAAGATGGGTGTTAAAACGACAAGCATTTAATTAAGCAGACTTTTTTAGTTAAACCAACTTACAATGAAGAGGACTTTTCGTTTAGTGCTTTTCAATTATCTGATGAAATTAAACTTTACCAAATTAAATGACGCCAATTTAAATACACATAACTTTTTGGATAATTATGGTCGGGTAAAAAATGTATAATCTGCTTTTTGCTTGTGAAAAGAACTAAAAGTTTTGTAAGTTGTAAAAAGCATGTGAGTGAATAATAATAAGTTTTTCAGTCAAACTAATATTATATGGTCGACCAAAAGCTTGTAAAATTACCGACGCTGAGTGTACTTTTAGTATGGCGATGTAAAACGGCAAGAGGTGGTGCAAGGGCGATCTATCAACGATAAAGCAATCCGACGATTAGAGCACAAACATTTGCCGAAGGAAATTAGGTTACAGAACCATCAATTGTGGCTGTTTGCATTGGTAAAAAACACTTTTCATTCGACTTTCAATAGATTAACCTGTAGTAAAGTTCCAAAGTTTGCTCTAAGTAGTTGATTTTTTATACGTATTTTTCTTTTTTTCGAACCATAGTGTAGTAAAAGGATTTTTAAGTGTGCCTCAAAGAGGCTCTTCTCGTGCACCGATTCCTCACGATGATTTCTTTCACCGTTTGAGAGCACTAGCATAGTGCACATAAATAGAACAGAAAAAGTCATTGGTACACGACCAATGAGTTTTTAATATTTTAAATGTGTGAATTAACATTGCTTTTTAGCTAATGCGCTATGACTTAAGTAGGTATTTCTAGAGATTGTGAATAGCTTTAGGGGAATCGTGCGTAATTTTGAACGATAATGTCAAAACAAATCTAGTGAAGTTAGACCAGTGCGTGCTTCATTTAATGTACCTACAGAGTGCGTTAGCCACGTTTGCTGCCTATCTATTGATCGGTAGCACCCAAAAAACTCAAACCCGTTTACAAACAGCGCAATAGAGCCGCAGTTTAAAAACTAGTTTCATCATCCACATCATCTCATCCCGTTTGCATCTACTGCTGAGTATAGGCCTCCTCTTTATTGTGCCACTCTTTCCGGTCTCTCGCGAGTGAAATCCACTCATTCCCAGTATTAGCAAAAATATCGTTCGGGTGGTCTGCCTCTAGGTCCATAAACTAAAACTAGCTTACGTGTGGAATCATGGAATAGCACACAAATACGTTCATACTGCGTTCTATACAGCGTGCGCGTTGGCAATCAGAGATCCTATACTATACGTGGTTGGTTTAAAGGATTTGGTGATAACAAGACCAGTAGGCCGGTGATAGTGTGAGTGCTGTCTAAATAAATCCTACGTCGAAACGTCATACACGCAGTCATCATGAATCTACATACTTCAGTCATATACTGGTGAGCTCTCACACAGACTCAAAACCACACCCAGAGACAGAGCTTATGGTAGGCCTACAGACGACAAGAACTATCAGTCTACAAAACTCTGATCACCGCCGTGCACAACAAATGAACGCAGGTTAAAGGCCTTAGTTCGGCCTTCGCTTTAAAAAGTGGTTCATACTTGGAACACAATGGTCTTAAATCGAAAAAAAACACTATTAAAACCGCCATTCAGAGACAATTACAGAAGAGTAAGTCAAGTGCCTGTTACAGTTTCTATGAAGATGGAAACATTGTTTACAGTATCTTTGAAAGGAAAATTTATTTGTATTTGATAGGAAAACTACTGGACGGCTCAAAATATTCAAGTAAGACCACCTTCGTATGCTTGGGACTCCAAAAACTCTATGAATACAAGACCTGAGGTACCAAAGCAAGTTCTCTTTGATATAAAATTTAAAAAAACCAAATCATGATTATGATTCACTTTGCAGGAACCAATCATAAGTAAAAAGAATGAAGTAGAAAAGGTATTCAAAGACGACTTAAGAAATTACCTGTTATCATCTACTCTACATGGTCTCAGATACATTGGAGAGAAAAAACTAACTTGGTGTGAAAGGTGAGTATTTTAACGATCAAATTAATCCCAAAATATGATGTTACTATTATTTTTCAATCCATAACTTCTACACTGAAACAAATTGGAAGAAGTAGAAAGTGATTATCCACAATATTTATTTTTACACGCGAAGTTCGACGCGTTTAGACACAAAATACGAAAATTGCAGATTTTTCTGGCTGGTCGCATTTGGATGTTCACTTATCGGCGCCGGTTTCTTCATCATGAATGTTTACGACAAATGGCAGTCTTCTCCAATGATCGTCAGCATTAACCCCCAGAGCATGGCATTGGGAAGCCTGCCGTTCCCCGCTTTGACTGTCTGCAATGTCAACCAGGCGAAGAAGTCTGTTGCTGAACGGTATATGGACAGAGGGTAAAACTATGACCTTTTGATATAAGTAATCCTTTAGCTTATAAAACGATGTCAGCCATACTCACATAACAGACAATCGCTGAACAGATTTCTAAGCTTGGTCGCGTGGAGCTGGCACCTAAATTCACCTAGCTTTAAGACATTTCAAAGCGAGTTTTGACTTCGACTTTGAATAAGTTCTAGAAAGATGATCACGAAGCGAATGACATACTATACCTATACGACGGCAATATGGAGGCCCGAGAAAGGCTTTTTAAGCTTTAAACACTGATGAAGAAAACGAAATATTTAGCTATGATGGACGACTTGTTGGCCAAAACTTCGGGCAGGCCTCGCCTGAAATGCCATGGCGGGTCGAGCGGGTTGCTTATGAGTGGGACTGGCGACTAAAGACAGAAGATCGTGATTGGCGCCAATGAGGGGAGGTCTTTGCCCAAAAATGGGCCACGAGTTAGTAGTATAGTAACAGTATTTAGTAGCTATATGACTCAATCTTCAATGTGTCGCCAGGAGCCCAGTGGATAAGAAGTTGCTACAGAGCCTTTGCACGACGCTTGACGACGCGCATATATTTGAAGACGACATCGCAGGCACTGCCGATTGGGATCACACACGCTCGTTTCTTATCAACGTTTGTATTGCATGTTTTAATAATAGAAAGCTGTCTTGTTTGAAACATTACCTCATACTTCTTTTACCTCATTGCATCTTTGGCCCCAGGTGTTTGGCTAAAGACAAAGATTAAATAGGTAGGATGATCAGGATCATGAACCTGAGAAAGTCCCCCCTAGAAGTAAGCATCCCCTATACATTTCTAGGAACAACGATTCTAAGCCCTTTCCATCTACCGACTGCCCGCGATCTTAACAATGTCGTCTGTCATCTGATGGGTGGGCACCCTACGTTTCGTCTTCCAGTTCGTGGTCACCATTCGAGAACCTTTATTCCCCAACAGTTGTCGGTTCTTCGAGCTATATGACCAGCCTATTGCCACTTCAACTTAATAATTCTACGAGCTATGTCGGTGACCTTAGTTTTTCTACGGATATCCTCATTTCTGATTCTATGACTTAGTGAAACTCCCAGCATAGCTCGCTTCATAGCTCGTTGGAGCCATAGCTTGTCAACTCTACTGTATTGTATTTAGGTTCAGATACTTACTTTTGTTTTCAATAGCGTTTAGTTAAGTTTATAATCTAGGTAGGCCGCCCTACGTTCATACTGTTACCAATTAGGCTTATAAGACAAATCGTGCCAGTACAATCGTTGTATCTGATCATAATCAGTAATAAAATATTTCATAATAATCGCGGTTTAATGTCCAATAAAATATTTTAGACTAATAGCTAGTAGCAATTTGAGATAACTGTTAGTGAACATATTTGATATGGGCTTTAGTTTCTCGCATATGAAAATTAAAAAAATTAGTTCCATGGTTTCTTGAATAACATTTCTCTTTCGTGCGTTAGTTGGTGTAAGTGTGTCTTTTGTATGAAAAATCCAAATAAACATCATTCATACGCTCTTGTATTTCTCATTGAAAGTTCTAATTAATATTTACAAAAAAAATATTAAAGTTCTAATAACAGACAGACAGACAGACCGACGACGGACGGACAGCGGAATCTTTGGGTCATAGGGTCCCGTTTTACCCTTTGGGTACGGAAACCTAAAATCTTACACTTACCTACCCCCACTCACTCACTCACTTTAGGTAACCCAGCCTTGCAATGAAATGTTATCGATGTGCGAATGGGACTCCCAGAACATGGACTGTCAGGATCTGTTCAACGCGCAGCTGACCGACGAAGGTCTATGTTGCACTTTCAACGTCGTTCATCGGAAAATGATGTTTCGGAACCCGTAAGTGAATAAAATAACTTTTATCATTACCCGTAGAGGTCACATGCAAGGACTTAGTTCTTTTTTTTATCGTTTCCCTGGTTCTTTCGAACCAAGTGTATTGAAAGGATTTTAATTGCGCCTCAAAGAGGCTCCTTTCGTGCACTAAAAGGACAAAGTGTAGTGGTGGAATTCGAAATAATTGACAATATTCGAGATAAACTATTAGCAGTGATTGAGAGGAAGTGTTTCATTCAGCCTTTTCCTATCTAAACCTTTCTCATTAGAATTTAAAATGTTCATTCCTCAGCAAGGCTCTCAACGATCTGAATCTGACCTTCCCTCTGCCTGCTGTGGATTGGACGCCTGAAGACGGATATCCAAAAGGCGCTCCTGCTGATGGCTTTCCTTGGAGACCCAAAGGTGATAAAAATGAGAATATCAGGGAAGTTTGAAAGTAGCGACAGTGACAGAAAGATTGAAGAGTGGCTAGCGTGGTAAGGGCATGTCATGAGGAGGGATAAAAGTCATGTGACCAGGAGATCGATTAGTTTGAATGTGGATGGATATTTAATGTGTTCTTTCTCTAACGACAGAGGGAGAAAGAGAGAGTGGTGTCACGGAAGACCAGCGCTATACTTAGTAGTTGCTTTCGTCTTTATTCTGAAATAGTAGGACACGCATTTATGCTGAGTGACAACCAATCTTTATGTTATTGTTCCTTTGTTGTTCACGCTTGTTTATACTGTTCTTCTGTGATGTAAAAAAAATAACCTTTGGATTTGTTTTCATCTGTTCTGAGGTTTTCATGGTAAAGGTAGGGCAACGAATCAACGATGGACGAACTGTATGAAAGATGACTTGGTTATAATATTTTTACTTACGTAAAAACATAGCATACATAGTTAACATGCATAGTTTATTTTGTACACACAAATGTAATTTTTCTTTCACAGGCATTGGAACACACCATGGACTAACATTAGTTTTGGACGCAAATATTAAGGAGTATTATTGTGCTTCAACAAAGAGTGCTGGATTTAAGGTAAACAATTTTGTTGGCGTCTTCAAACGCACATACAATTTCAGCACTTAGCAGCAATATCAAAAAGTTTGCAAGTCTTGACATTACAGAGCACTACAAATTATAATACTGGCACGTGAGGCTGAACATCTGTATGCTTTAGATAAACTACATAAAGTACATGAGTAGTAGTAGAGCTCTTTGTGAAGGGCTCGTCCGGGGAAGTACTACCACCATGCCTATTTCTGCCGTGAAGCAGCATCGCTGTGTCTCGGTTACAAGGGTGTGGGTGCCGGTGAAATTACAGGCACGTGAGGCTGAAACTTTGTATGCTTCAAGTTCATGGACGCAGGACAGTGCGTCGTAGGGCAAGTTCCAGGCGTGCGTGATCTACGAGGCAATGCTTTGCTATAGGAGATGGTTACCACTTAACATCAGGGCCTTTAGCTTGTTCCATCAGCTGTATAAAAAAAGAAGCAATAAAAAAAGCAGATAATGCCGCTATAGAGACTAACATTTTGAGTAAAAAATTTAACCCAATAAGTATTAAAAAAAATGCGGACAATCCACACAACACTATCTAGCCCCGAACTAAGCAGAGCTTGTACTATGGGAACGAGATAGCTGATATTATACTTAAATACTTTTTTTGTAAATACAAACATAGAATACAATATAACACCCAGTAATGATTCAAATGTTGCAGATTCTCCTACACAATCCCACTGAAACCCCAAAAATAAGGAACATAGGTGAAATCTACGGGCCCGGTATTGAAGCCAGAGTGGTGGTTCAGCCGAGACTAATGGACTCACAGCCGACTCTTCGATCCATTGACGTCAGCAAGCGACTGTGCTTGTTCTCTAGCGAGAAGGAACTGGTGTTTTTTAGGTAAGTCCATCAAAATTATGTTTCAAATACAGAGTATAAAAATAAAGAATTACAAAAACTTTTTAACAAAAGAAAATTACCGAATAACAGAAAAGCAAATAATAATAAACCTTGTTTATTTAACCGTAATAACCAAGTTCTTAAACTAATGTAGGTAAGTATATCTAAATTATTTTGAGACGCAGTTCATTATTCTTCGTTAGTTAAAAACTAAAATAAATAAAAAAATATCAATAAATAAAAATCGGTGTCGGAATAGTAAGTAAATATAGCCTTTCCACCTTTTAACAATGGCAACCAAAAACACAGGCCTTTGCGTCTATTGTAGATGATTTATATAGCGTCAGGGGCAACTGGTGTCTAATCATGCCTACTTGCGGGACGCTATAGCTAGGACAGGATTTTAGATGGAATAGGCTTGCCCAACACCTATACCATCCTAATAGATTAGTCGGCCTAATCCACAGGAAAGACATTGTAAATACGCGCGGACCTAACTTAGCCGCGGGTTTCCTCACGATGTTTTCCTTCACCTCCTTCACCGTTTGAGAACACTAAGCATTTAAACAGAGCATCAATTCTCATCAGCTGGTTTTAAATTGTATGGCACACAAAATCATGATTATAAAACAATGTGCAATTAGCTTGTTGCTATTCTTACATCAGCAGGAATTGATCGGTCACGTCACATCTCCAATCTAATTTCCACAGAACTTACACGTTGAAAAACTGCGAAATGGAGTGTGAAGCCCGCGCCATGTTGGATATTTGCAAATGCGTCTATTACTACATGCCGAGTAAGTGCACTGACAGGGCCGGATTCAGGAGGATACAGGAGCACTAAATATTTATGAAAATCATCTGCCATATAATAGTCCTGGGGCCGTATATTGGTCTCTGCTGGCAACACATATTCGGTAATGTTGAATGATTATATCATCCGCATAGAGTAACAGTTGAATATTCATTAATTAAAGAAAAAACAATGACACAACCATGGAATTTATGAATTCCATTCCATGAATCAATTTCCAGTCGAGGGGTTTTCGAGGATCGATAGTTTGAAAATTAAATTAACTTAAATCTAACTCATGTCATAACTTATAAATCCATGTTCTGTAAGTTTTTAGTTTCTATTCTTCTGTTTTGATCGTTGTTATTACAAAGTATACTTATTTATAATTGTTTTTTCATCCGTTCATGCATTGTGTGCTAGGAAACAAATAAATGACACGTCTAAAATTATTTTGTGGTCAACCCTCTCACTCTTTTGCAATACTCCCGTCTCTACATGACCACAATATTGAATGCTTAGGTCAGTCTCAGTGCCTACCGTTACCGGATCAGAAACGGAAATTGTTATAAGTTTCTTTTTTTTTTTAATAAAACGACATAGCTGATGGAACAAGCATATAGCCCACATGTTTAGTGGTTTAGGCACTGACTGTACCAACTTTGCAATGGCGGTTAGAACTTTAGTCTGCTCAACTTAACCCCAGTTTTTACCCACCTTAGTCCGGCCCTGACACAATACCATTTAAAATGATGGATGACTGTTTAATAAAGGAAACGCCTGTTACAGAGAACAAATCGACCAGAGTGTGTGGTAAAGCAGACGCTAGATGCTACACCAACATGACTTCAATAGTATCAGAAGGTATTGTTTTGACAGGTGTCACGGCTCAGTTGGTAGTAGCCCTGCTTTTTGCGCCGTAGGTCGTGGGTTCGATCCCCACTGTGATCAAATATTTATGTGGTGTAAACCTTGGTGTAAACAGATGTTTGTTTACTGTCTGGGTGTAATATTGTATTCTAAGTATGTATTTACAAAAAAATATATCTACGTAATTCCCATCGTACAAGCTCTGCTTAGTTTGGGGCCAGGTAGTGTTGTGTGGATTGTCCGCAATATTTATCTGCTTCTTCAAGCTAAAGGCCGCAAATTTATAACACCCCTTGATTCTTGTCCGTCCCGTTTGAAATTAGCGCATTTGGTGCAGGCTTGAGGAACCTCTTTGCTGTATTAGATTTCCAAACTCCTTGGTATGTTGACCGGGTCACCTGACCCCCAAACAAAACAAGGAGGTTGAAAACCTCTTTGTTTGGGATGATTGCAAGGAGTTTAATTAAACACAACACGTTATTCACAAACGACCCGTTTTCTAGGTGTTGATATGTCATGTGAGGAGTGCCTGCCAGCGTGTACAGAGATCGCTTACTTCGAGAGAGTCAGCACAGCACCTCTCACCAAATCCCTGGTCGCCCATCTAGCTCTGACCCTGGACAATACTTCGGTGGATTACTTCCTGTGAGGAATTCAAATAAATGCGACGAAACAAAATTCTATTAATCCATTATTCAAAAAAACTAGTCAGCTGTTCGGCTAATCTCCGTCAGTCATCGACTATTTTTTAGCACTAACGACTCACTTTTTTTAATTAACAGTTAACTTAAAACCCCGACAAGAGCTAAGCTCTTAAATTTAAGAAGAAGACATTTAACTTAAACATTTTTTGTATAAAATGTAATAAAACTACCGATAAATACTTAGTAAAACCTTTTTGTAGGTGACCTTTCTATTCGTAATCCGGTAAAATTCTATTATTATCCACTCTGTAAACCTTATTGTTTTTAATTGTATTTTCAGAGAAAATATGCTGGTTGTACATTTTTACTTCGAAGAAAATACATTTATGAGGTTCACGAAAGGAGAAATATTTGGACTCACAGAATTTTTATGTGAGTACCTAGACCTACCTAAAATATATATTATGAATATTATGATTATGAAATTCAAAAAAAGTTATGATAACAAAATCGGGGGATACAGTATAAATGTTGCAGCTACATATCTATCATCCCCATCCGAATTTCAATTACACGACTGGATAGCTAAAGAAAAAAGCCATGCCAAGTTGTGCCGACCCCACCTAGTCACTAGGTGGGGTCGGCACAACATGTCTTTTTCTTATCCCACTAGGTCCTAGTGGGATAAGGACAGGAAAAAAAGAAGACTGAAGCTATCCAGTCATCAAAGAATCAAATAATTTATTACGCTAACCCCCGAATACTGAAACGCAACTCAGATTTAAGCACGTCTCAAGCGACGAATATTTGACAGTTTTCAATGAAAATCTGTCAAATATTCGTCGCTTGAGACGTGCTTAAATCTGAGTTGCGTTTCAGTATTCGGGGGTAAGTAAAGATTGTAACAACTCGCGCGCGGCGGAGGGGGAAGCCCTGAAGTTACGAGACGTATTCACGTACAACAAATGGCCGTGTCCATAACACAACCACTGCAAGCACACCCTTTTTTTATACAACTGGCTGATAGAACAAGCATATGCCCTACCCGATGTTAAGTGGTAACCATCGCCTGTAAAAAAGCATTCATTGCCTCGTAGGTCACGCACTTATGGAACATGCCCTACGATGCACGCAGCATTACGAGGGCAGGCTGATAAGTCCGCGGCCTAAGGTACTTAAAAAACGAAAAGTCAAGTTTTATATTTTTTATTTCTCAATATAATCTCCCTCAAGGGATATGCACTTCTCGCATCTGGCGTATAACGCCTTTAAACCACCAAAAAAATATTCCTTGTCTTTGTCTTCAAAATGTGTATTTACGGCGGCTATCATTTCATTGTCATCTGAAAATCTCCGGCCCCGTAAGTCCTTTTTCAAATTGGAAAAAAGGAAAAAGTCGCTAGGAGCTAGGTCTGGACTGTAGGGAGGATGGTCTATTTCAGAAAAGCCGGTGTCATGTAGGGCCTGCCTCGCAACGCGCGCCTTATGAACGGGCGCGTTGTCTTGCAAAAAGAGCACTCCACGCGCTAACTTCCCGCGTCTCTTCTGAACAATAGCTTCACGAACCTGAGCCAATAAATTAGCATAATACTGACCATTCATTTTAGTTCCCTTAGGTAAGTAATCAATTAGCAAAATGCCTTCGCTATCCCAAAAAACAGTCGCCATAAGCTTTGACGCTGACTTTTCCACCTTAAATTTCTTCGGCGCCCTTTCTCCTTTTTTCATCCATTGCATGGATTCTTGTTTGGACTCCGGGTCATACTGGCGAACCCATGTTTCATCAACGGTCACGATACGATCGCAAATTGCGTCCAAATTTTCGCCGGCTAACTCCAAAAAATCCATGCAAGCCTGGATACGTCGCTCTTTGTCGTGTGGCGTAAGCATTTTTGGTACCCAACGCGCACAAATTTTTTTCATGCCCAAATGTTGATGTAAAATTTCTCCAACCCTTTCTTTGCTGATCTGCAACTCTTCTGCTATCTGCCACAATTTAATTCTTCGATCGGCCAGTACCAATTTTTCAACTTTTTTTACATTTTCTTCGGTCACTACCGTTATTGGACGTCCCGGGCGGGGGTCGTCTTCGCAGCTTTCTCGTCCTTGTTGAAATAAACGTACCCATTTTTTAACCGTCGTGTATGAAGGCCCAGAATCCTGAAGAACAGATGACATGTCTTCGAAAATGTCTTTCGACGATTTTCCCTTTTTTACAAGGTACTTTATTACGGCACGGTGTTCCAAATTGCGAGAATTCGTAGATTCGGCTGACATGATGTTGTTCAATGTTACACAAAATATTGAGTTATGACTTTAAAAAATAATTAGAGGGTAGTTTCAAATACCATTGAACCTCGCAATAAGTGATTTCAATATTAAGAACACAGGTTATTTTTAAGTACCTTAGGCCGCGAACTTATCAGCCTCCCCTCGTACAATGGACAGTGCCTGTTTCTGTCTGTTTGTCGTTTGTTAGCTTGCCTGTTTATTTGCTTACTTGCCTGCTTGTATGTCTGTCTGTATATCCTTTCTTTTTTGTCTAATACCAGTATTTTTCTTCATTTTAGCCAATACGGGAGGACTTCTAGGTCTCTGCATGGGGTTCAGCGTAATGAGTTTAGTAGAGCTGCTATATTACATTACTCTACGCGCCTACTGCCAAGCCAGGCAACGGACACCTAAGCAACCTTTTACCACATAACTAAATAATCATAACTAATATTATAAATGCGAGGTAATGAAAATAAATAAATGTATTACAAAATATTTAATAACTTATTACCTAACCACTTATAATTAAACAGTTCAATTAGATATTTAGTACAACATTAACACACACCAATTGGAATTTTCACCAAAAAAATACTGATTCAGAAGGGCAAGTCCCACTTTATTTACAACATTTCGTCTACGAAATGTTGTTTTCGCTTAGCATATTTTTCTTTCTCTATTATATGGAGAAGAAAGAGACAGCAAAAACACGTTACGTAGAAACGATCGAAATGAGTTGTTGTCTCATCAATTTTCCATACAAAAGAGAGAACACACGAAAACAACATTTATTGGTAGAGGAAATGTGGTAGAAAAACTCCGACTTCGGGAACTGTTAAATCATAACTGATATAAAACTCTACTATCCTTCAGATCTTGATTCTTCACATAAGTATAAGTCTTTTATTACAATATGCAGTGTCAACCGCGGAATACTGATGATTTATATGATGGGCCTTGGTTAAGGGGCAGACTACCGTCGATGAACTTCTTGCAATGTGGATTGCAAACAATTGTTGCCTGTGATTTTTTTATAAATAAGTTCAGTCTACAACAATACGTTAAAATATACGAGCGAGAAGTTTGACGGTTGTCAGCGCCATTATCTTAGAAACTGGCCAGTAATTTAATGGTGAAAATCTCCAAAAGCACAACAATAATCGCCAGTTACATCAATATCCATCTATTTTAATATCTTCAACTTTCGTTTAGCACTTTTAAGTTTTGAGCTGTTTTCTGTCCAATTCGAGCGACTTTTGTATGTAGTCACGATAAGCGCCTCTAGCGGGCGTGTTGAGAACTTACTTGGAAAACGGGCTCTAATTACACAAAACAGTAAGATAGCTCGTAGTAATTCCCGGTACAGTACCCAAAGTCTCAGTGCATTTACAACATTTCGTTACCAAATGTGGTTTTCGTTCCGCCTACGTGTCTCTCTCTTTTGTATGGAAAAATTATGAGACAACAACTCTAACTACGTAGCGTATTTTTGCTGTCTCATCTTTTCTCCATACAAAAGACAGAGACACGTAGGCGAAACGAAAACAACATTTGGTAACGAAATGTGGTAGCAAAACTCGTACTTCGGGTACTGAACTAAACTCAAAAATTCTTTTACAGATTTCACGTGGTTTTTTGATATTCGAACGAACCAAAATCTGTTTTATCTTTACCTTTATGCACATTTGAGATGTTACCAATCAACTAATGCTATGGTTGCTGCCGTGGAACTTGCTGTGGCGGGACGGGCGGCGCTGGTAACGCCGGCGCGTCCGGAGGCTGAAGGGTCCTAGTCCGCCGCCTGGTATAATGCTGCCAGAGTAGGATGGCCTGGTCGTCCATGAACTTGCATACCTGTAAAGTTATATCACATTTTGCAGGATAAATCAAATTATGATCGCGGTAGCGAGGACGTATGGTTGTAGGCAATAAATATTTCATCGGCTTTTCTGCTTTCGTAGTTTTTTTTTTTTTTTTTTTTTACAATTTATAGGATAGCGCTTGACCGCAATCTCACCTGATGTTAAGTGATGATGCGATCGACGGTGTAGAGTTATATCGTTATCGCTTTCTGACGCACACTATGCCATATGAGGCCGAAATTAGCCGATGTGCAATACTTGTTGCCTACTGCTTATAGATATTTGATGTTTTTTTACATCAACCTAATTTTTTTGCAATAAAAAAGATACTGATGCTTTCTAGCTAACTTGAAATGTCTGTACCAACTATTTATGTATCTTATTTTTATATACTGAGAGGAGTGAATGCAGAGGGGAATGGAAGAGGAAGACAGGTTGTGCCGATCTCACATAAAGTGGCATAGGGCAGGAGGAATTAATTTGCCGAATTTGGATAAGATTCTGATAATCACCTGTGCGGAGACACACTCTCGCCTGAAGGCCTCATGCTGAAGCAGTTCCAGGAAGTGCAGGCACATGGGGTACTTGAGATACCGCGCGTATTCCGGCTCGCGCCAATACTGCAAGTACTTTATGTAGTTCACAAATGAAGACTCTTTCAGGTAGCCTCGCTGAGCAAGAACTGAAAATAAATAAGGAATAGTAAAAAAAGATGCTTCTAGAGAAAATCAAAGTATTTATCTTTTATTGCACTGCCCTGCGTCCATCAACTTGAGGCATCAAGATGTTCAGGCTCATGTGCTAGTAATTTCACAGAGACCCACACCTTTCAAACTGAAACAGCAACGCTGCTTAACGGCAGAAACAGGCATGGTGGTAGTACTTTCCAAAGAGCTCTAGTACTACTAAACAGCAATTTTCTATAAATTTAAATTAAGTATAGTGTGATAAACTAATAATAATATTGTAAAAAAAACTGAGGGTTGCTTTTAAATTACTATTACAATTATTGGGCTGCAGAGCCCTTGTTAAATATCATCCATCAACTTGATTCAGATGTTAAGTTGCTAGTAATTTCACCTTTCAAATGCATTAAAACTTAAGAGGGAATCACACCGGCGACTCTCCATACAAACATAGTCCCCTATTTTCTCCCTGGACTGAAAATATCACCCCCAATTCATATTTCATATAAACCATATTAGGGTCATATTTTCTTTATCAATAAGTTTCTGAAAAAAAGGAAAACATACGAGCATGTACATATATAGCAGATCTGGATTTTATGAGAAAAAATGGTTATCCAGGGAGGAAATAGGGGACTACGTTTGTATGGAGAGTCGCCAGTGTGATGCCCTCTTAAGAAGGACTGCGGTTACTTACAATGGATGTAGTTAGGATTGGCTAAGCATTGAACAAACTCCAATTCAACTTGAAACCTTATCCTATTCTGCTCCTCTGACTCCGCCATTCCTGGAAAAGTAAAAAAAATCATTCCTGGAAGGTTATACAATATTAGATTAAATAAATATACATATTGTGGACAATCCACACAACACTATCTAGCCTAAATATTATCAATGACATGACAGCCAAGATATCAGCTAAAATCCTATAGTCCCCTCTGCAATGATGGTTGTTTTTAGGTCTTGAAAAAGGGCTAAGGCAAGGTAGCTGCACTTAGCCATACAGTAAAAGCAAACGCACGGGTCTTAGAAGTTAAAAAACTCTTGGACTAACCTTTTCCAGTCATCATATTGTTCGGTTTCGTGTAAAAAATTAAGGGCTTGCAAAATCACACTTGCACTGCTGCACCGCAGCATTAATAATGCGGTCGTTTTTTAATTTACAAATATATTTGTTGGAAAAATAGTTTCTTTTTGTTTAAATTGTAATAAGTTTAGAACTTAAAGTTTGGAGGAAAGAGCAAAGGAAGAAAATTTAGCAACTCAACCCAAAACACGGAGCTATCGTCCGTCAGTCATCCATCAACCATCATCATCATCAACATCATCAACAAACAAACAAACGAAACGAAACGAACGAACAGAACATGGAAGGAACGAACAAAATGCAAATCCAAACTGTCCAATCCGAGAGAAAACACGGGAGGCATTCATGTACGGTCAGTTAATGTACACCAAGTGAAAACGAATCCACTTTTTTTCACTGTGAAAATGGGCATAATGCCCATGTACACTGTAGCAGTTCAATATTATCAATATTACTACCTACTTGTTTTAGCTACAAACGGATTTATTGTCATAAAAGGGAAACCCCCTGTTTTTCGTTTGTCATTATAAAAAATACACGATAAATTTCGGGCCTCGCTCGCTCGCAAGTGCTATTTTGTTTCTTTCGTCAATTTGCTGCTGCTCCCCAAGAATCCCAACGACTTATTTAGGTTCTTGTAAAAACATAAAATATTTTTATAGTTTGCTCCACTCGCCGGTAATTAGATTTGTATTGCCCTTATTTTGTCGTGTACCTATGTATTGTTTGTTGCCCCCACATTAATCTACGTAAAGTAGGTCAGGTAATAAAAACGCAAACATTTTCAGTATTCGAATACTGCTAGGAACAGGAGTTAAAAGTGCAAATAGAACTATTTACTGCTGGTATTCAACGATAACATTTAAACTGTTCCAAGATTATTCACTTGAGAAAAAGCAAGCAATACTCACGGTTAAGGAAGTAGATAGGTAGGTACCTAATAACCTACACTCGCACTTTCCCTATAACGTACTTAGTAGTATGAACCAAAGAGTATAGTTATAGAGGGGAAGAGTGGCAACTCTATCGTTTTAATGGCATCTATGGAAAGTGCTGCTACCTGGTGCCTGGAAGAGGAACTAAAGCTAACAACTGTAGATGTATAGTTATAGCTATGCAGGTATATATATATAGTACCTATGCTACGCTAGCTATACAGCTAGCTATATACCTGAACAGCTATACGTATATTACGTATTTATAGATTCCTGGGGTGCGATTTTTACCTAACACTGGTGACTAAATGTCACCGAAATCTATTAAAATTCTCAATAAAAAATTCCAATTGTAGATTTAAAATACCAATAGATCTCAATAGCCCTGTACAAGCAAGTGATCAAAATATCAATAAACATCTACAATCTTAAAGAAAAATGCCACAACCTAGGAGTATTTTTAAACGTAGGAGCCTTATTACTAAAGGAAAAAATATAAAATAGCTTTTTGTTTTGTATATTTATTTCTTTAGTGTTGGATGCTTGTTGTAATATTCTTGTGCCACTATTTTGACTGCATCATCTCCATCATAATTCATTTTAACTTCTAATATTCTATTTACCGATCTACACCAACTGCAAGACTTGATGAACCAGGTAAATTTGTGATGTCCATCATCACCCTGGAGGGACCCGGTAAATTTGTTATGTCCATTGATTGGAAACCATGTCTCATCGGATAAGAATAGCTATGGGCTGTCTCCATGAAGGTAGTCGAGGATTGCTGCAGACCTAAAATACAAAAATGCAATCTTATTATCAGCATAGGTACTTTGTGTGCGGGCTTGCACATTGTGCCATATTTTTTTAAACAAAACTTTGAACAAGACTATTGAAAAACTTTGGTCCGCTCTAGTTCTCCGGATAACTTATTCAAGAAATTGTAATCAATAAAAGATTTAAATCTTAATCTAGGTACTGTACATAGTAAAAATATGAAGAGATAAAAGATGATGAGATGAAAAGTAGGTAGGTACTTACCTAGGAAGTAACAGCCAAAAACAAATATCTTTTTCGAAATTGACTCATGTTGTAGCAAATCGTTAACAAAACTCAACAAATATTACTTGTGACTAACAAATAACCTCGAATAGCACAATAACATCAAATCCAAACGGCAGAATAAAAGAGGGTAGACAATGAATGAAATGAATGAAGTTGAATTATTCGACATTCACCCATCTCCGTCCGGTCATGACGTCATAAAATGGCTGCTGTTTAGTTTGTCACCTTGGCACCAGCTGGCGCTGTCGTCTTCAAAATTTAAGGTTTTTTTAAGCGTACCCCCCCTGGTATGAACAACCTTTGATGTCGTCATTCAGGTTAGGGTAGATAGGTACCTACTAAGGTAGGTAGCTAGATAATAAGGTACCAAAACCCCCCCCACAGGACCACTGCATGCCCAGTCACTTTGTAGTAGGTACCTACCTGTCACGTTAGGAACGGTTGGAAACGTATGTTTTATAAGTAGAGTCTGCGCAAAAGATAACTTTACCCTGTAACCTGTCTGGAACTAACCTACCAATAAATAAACATGAATTTGCATTAAACGTTGTTCATGTTTGAAGACTTATTTCCAGTCTATTTTTCTAATATTTTCCGCCATCTGTCACGCGCAGAGTTATTTGGCGTGGTGTCTAGGTAAGTACTTATGTGCCTTATGTACTAATAGTAAATCGATTCGAGCTATAACATGGAAATGTCATAACATGGGCTTGGTTTGACAAAGCAACAGGAAACCACAACAGGAAATCTAAGCACTATTGTATCATCCTATAATTAATATTTGGTACTTACCTAACCTAGGTTATTCGTTATTTAGTTTGCGATTACTTTCATGCGTAAAGTGTTGTGTCTAGGGTGATAGCAGTCTATCAGCTATTTTTCACCTGTGTTTACCGATGGAAAAACAATGCCCAAGCACGTGTATATCCCAAGTTCCAGTGTATTATTTGAAGGCAACATCGAAGAGGACAACGTTGATAGCGGCCAGTCTTCCAATAATTTTAGGCCAAGGTTTCCGCCTCTGCAACAGAAGACAGCGCTGAATAACGAACACGTCGGAGAACTAGACCACAAGCAGCTCATGTTGAACAAGAAACATGAAATTGAGCAGCGCACCCTCGACTCAGCCACAAGAAGCGTCACCCGGCTGCACGATACAGAAGAAGTGGGAATAACTGCCGCTGAAGAACTAGCTTGCCAAAGTGAAATACTTAATAGAACTAACAAACAACTGGATAATATTAGTCATAACTTAGGTAATGGTACCAAAAACCTTAAAAGTGTACACTCCTTAGGTTATAGTCTTAAAAAATACTTTTTTGGTCAAAAGTCAGATTCTGAATGGCAAAATACACAGTGTATTCGTAATCCTAAGCCAACCAGTGGAAGACTTCGTAAAACTTTGAATGAAATGTCTCAAAAACGTAAAAGAAACAATGATTATAGCAGCCACCCATCTACTCGATTGCGTGATGTTGACCAGCAACCCCAACTGAATTCGGTTACAAGCTCAAGTGTAAATGATAAGTTAATAACGAATCTGAACGAAATGGGACATTCAATCGCTCGGCTAAAAATTCTTGGAGAAGCTCTCGGTGAAGAAATAAATGATCAAAATAAATTATTAGACGAAATGTACGATAAAATAGAAGATTCGGACATCAATATTCACGGTCAACGTAATGTGATGAACAAGCTTCTCGGTAAATAGGTGACGCTAAATAAGTAGATGGAATGGAAGGTAAATAGGTTTTTTCCCGCGGTTACGTTACGTTTGTACTACTTATCGATTTGCCCCATTTTATGGTGCAGACGTTACTGGTTAGTCATGCTAAAGTCTGACTGCGACCGCTGTACCACGCCTGAGGCATGTGCGCGGCGAGACGAGAAGGAACCGGACTGACTATGTCAGACGCACATGAGATACATATCCAAAGATGGGACGAGCGTTATCTCGGGATGTCTAGACCGTTATTTTTAAAGAAGCCGAATATTGTTTGACAGTTCTCTATTGAAAAATGTCAAACATCTATGCTTGAGGCTCCACTCAGACTCAAGCATTGCGTCTACATACGGATTTTTAGGGTTCCGTAGCCAAATGGCAAAAACGGAACCCTTATAGATTCGTCATGTCTGTCTGTCTGTCTGTCTGTCTGTCTGTCTGTCCGGCCGTGTCACAGCCATTTTTCTCCGAAACCATAAAAGCTAGACTGATGAAAGTTGGTGAGTAGATGTAATCTGTGAACCGCATTAAGGTTTTTACACAAAAATAGAAAAAAAACTATAAATTTTGGGGGTCCCCATACTTGAAACTGAAACTCAAAAAATTTTTTTTCATCGAACCCATACGTGTGGGGTATCTATGAATAGGTCTTTAAAAATGATGTTGAGGTTTCTAATATAGTTTTTTTCTAAACTGAATAGTTTGCGCGAGAGACACTTCCAAAGTGGAAAAAAGTTGGTCCCCCCCCCTCTAACTTCAAAAGTAAGAAAATGATAATACTAAGAAAAATATATGTTGTACATTACTATGTAAACTTTCAACGATATTTGGTTTGAACGAGATCTAGTCAGTAGTTTTTTTTTTATACGTCATAAACGGAAACTCAAAAATTTTTTTTTCATCGAACCCATACGTGTAGGGTATTTATGAATAGGTCTTCAAAAATGATGTTGAGGTTTCTAATATAGTTTTTTTCTAAACTGAATAGTTTGCGCGAGAGACACTTCCAAAGTGGAAAAAAGTTGGTCCCCCCCCCTCTAACTTCTAAAGTAAGAGAATGATAATACTAAAAAAAATATATGTTGTACACTACTATGTAAACTTTCAACGATATTTGGTTTGAACGAGATCTAGTCAGTAGTTTTTTTTTATACGTCATAAACCGTAAACCGCAATTTACCTTTCAACGAACTACAGGAACCTTATTATGTTACATCAAGTAACATATATAAAGGTTCTTGTAGTTCGTCGTGCTACGGAACCCTTCATGGGCGAGTCCGACTCGCACTTGGCTGCTTTTTTTGTAAATTCAACCCCAAAAGAGGTGCAGTGGGGGTTGAAGTTTACATGGACAAAACTCAACACGACAAAGTCGCGCGGGATTCCACTAGTGGCTAGATAAAATAACATTAACATTAACGTTTACGATATCGTAAGATCTATCTGACATCTGTTGCTCTTTTTTCCTCGGCCCCACCTCGCCGCATATTCTTAGGGAGGGCGGCACAGCGGTTTCGGTCAAACTATAGCACCATTTTTTTTATTACAACTTGTTGATAAAACAATCACATGACCCACCTGATGCTAAGTGTATCCATCGCCTTTATTCAAGAATTGGTACCCACATGCGTGCATGCTATGTCTAAAAAAAACTTGGACTATGCCCAGTGTAACTTGGAGATCTAGCAACGGAGAAGATAACGTTTCTTGCGAAACCGAGACCGTTGGACCATCACACAAAAAATAGTAAAGTAGGTAATAGTGTAGGTTTTGGTAAACTAGATCTAGGAATTAAAATTCAAAATAAAGTATTTACCTACCTGCTACGTAGTGCTGTTCTTACGATACCTACATACCCAAAAAGAGCAGGCTTTAGCAATGAGAGAAGCCTGTTCAATGCTTTGTAACTATGATCTTTTATTAACTTTTGCATACCTACTTATAGTACCAACATGTTATAAGATACACATTTAAATTAGGTAAATGTAAAATGCGTAGACAGATGTAAAATGTAAAATATGTAAATTTTAATGTAAAGTATACAGTGTATTCAGTATTCTGAGTTTTAACATCATTTTGTCGTTAGCTTAACGCAAAATGACTTATCAGTGCCCCTGACGAGATTGCGAGATTGCGAGAAGTAGTATTTTTACGTAGTAAGTTAGGTTTACGTAGTCTTGCGTAGCGTTCCTATGTAATAAAATTTTAGTTCTCACAATCTGCTTTTTTGTTTTACCGCAATAAAACCAAAGCTGTTTGTCAAGCAATTTACTTGACAATCATTTTTATGTTGGACTTTGAACTTTTTACATAAGTATCATTTTTTTCTGGCACAGGATCGAGGTAGATGGCACAAACTAAGGGAGGCATAGGCCTCCCTTAGTTTGTGGGTATAGTAGACCCAGCGGTGGTTGAAGTCGGGCTGTGGATGATGATGATGATCATTTTTTTAGAGCAAAAATTAAGATTGTAACCATATCATAAATATCCAAAACGCTATATCAACAATAATTATGTTCATGAATTGTCATCTTTTGATAGTCTCGGTGTGCTCGGTGTTTTAGTTAGGTACTATGAATATTGTTTTGCATAATGATATCGCAAGTAAATGCTTGTCGCTTATTCTTTAATAAGCCCACCTATATTAGAAGTGTGGATGTCAGGTGGATGTGGAGCTTAGACCGTAGCATAAACAATAATTGTGGAGTGGAACGAGAACGACGTAGTTCTGCACTGTGCCTGTGTCTGTCACTGTCATTTACTATTGTCAACGTCATGCAAATCTATGGTTCGTTTCGTTCGTTCAGTTGTTCGTTCGATTACTTTTCCGTCCGTTGTTCTTTCTACACGTAACGTAACAAAGGGAAAACCAATTTTCTAATTAGTTAATTGAGTACCTAGCGATCGAGATTGTTTGTTCGTAACTTACTGTGCGTTTTTCAGTTTTTTAGTGTCGATTAAATATGTCCAAACACACATACATACCACCGAATTCCTCTAACTTGTTCGAGGATGATGTCGACGACGACCACTTTGTGGATAGTTATAGGTCGCGGCTGCCGCCCTCGCAGCCCAAACCAACGCCGAGCTATGGGGGGCACATTGGAGAGCTAGAGCGTCAGCGACAAGCCATGATGGAGAAGCAACGTGAGATCGAGCAGCGTACTATCGACTCATCATCGAGAAGCATAGGTCTGCTTCGTGACTCCGAGCAGATCGGGATAGCGACTGCTGAAGAGCTGGCCCGCCAGCGCGAAGCACTTCAAAACACAAACAAAAGGCTCGACGAAATAAACACGAATCTGAACTACAGTCAAAAACATATCAATGGAATTAAATCAGTTTTTTACGGTCTCAAGAACTATATCTCAGGTAAATCAGACCCTCCAGCTTCTAAAAGCCAAGTGTCTCCTAGCACTCGCACTGCTGGGCCTAGTAGCAGCCGATTGGATGAAACCTTGGACAACATAGCACAAAGAACTGAAACCGATAACTTTAATAGTCACCCTTCAACACGTCTACGAGACTACAACCAGCAGGTGACTGCACCTGTAACGGACAGTCAGCGTGTCAATGAGATGTTGGATGCTAATCTTGATGAAATGGTCCAAGCCATAACCCGCTTAAAAGGCCTTGGTGCTGCTCTTGGTGAAGAAATTGACTCCCAGAATGAACTTATAGACAATATTCATGAAAAAGTAGAAGTGGCAGACATAAAGATTGGCAAACAAAACAAACAGATGAATAAACTCCTTGGAAAGTAGGTAATGGTAATGACTCACTATCTGGGTCAGGGGGGCTGGTTTATCACTTAAGTATTCTAAACGAATGTAATTTGTCTCTTTATTTGCATTGTTTTGTACAGACTACTATCAATTTAGATAAAGTAATTAAAAGCAAGCTATGGTATTTTAAGTAAACTAGCTAAATATATAATTAAGTCTTTGTGCATTTGTTCTCAGATGCATGTGATATCACCTTATGCAGGTGTTCATTCTTCAACTTAACCAAATATATCATGGTTTGCTTTAATTTTCCAAAGCAAGTTTTGTTGCAAGTACTTTGCTCAGCGCATTTGATACCAGTGCGTTGATTCCGGCAACACGGCTCGATTGAGTGACAGCTCAATCCGCGTTCCATTTTCAAATTTTTCAAACAAAAATTGACAAATCACAGATTTACGCGGTCGCTTGAGTGATTTGTGTTGCTGGAATCGACGCCCAGAAGTGAGGGGCGTATACATTTGCATTTAGATAAGTGTTAAATTATCTGTTCCAAGTAACAATAAACCATCCTCCCTGTTTTAACCATTTCAATGGATGAATTGCTAAGATTGGGGCCCTAAAAATTAGTTTCGTCAAATAGGAATTGTATCTTACATCACGTCAAGGCCGCGACAAAGCACCGCGTGCAATGTCGTCATACGCTGTTCGGGAAGTACGCATTGTATTTGACGGAGCTGTTAATTGTAATTAGTTTTAAATGATAAATTTATGCTCACATGTACCAGATTTTTATCTAATCAGTTTCCAAAATTAGTTATATCAAATAGCTGAAGCTACTTTATTAATGTATACTTTACTGTGTTAATTATAACTATTTAGGTACTCACAACAAAGGAGATAAGCAACTGTTAAAACCCAATGTTTATCATTTAACATTAATTTATTTCCGATTACAAATAATGGAAACTACTATCATTACAAAAAACTGAATGTTTGTTGTGTGAGTCATAACACAAAAACTCTGTTATGCTGGGATTTTAGATGAATCATGCCGATTAAGATTAAATATTCACTGTGTTCACTCTATAACTCTTGTCTGTGTGTATAGAGCTCATTTTAAAAATGTGTAGTTGCACTTACATCTTATTTTTTTGTAGATAATGTAACCATAAAAATATATTGTACTGTTTAAATTAGCAGTTAATCTTATATTTGAACAGTAAATTGTTTTGTCTTATTTACTAATGACTTTTATTCAAGCACTCCTAAACTAAACATTAACAAAAATCACCTACTTATTCAGATTTTGTAAGTATTTTTTTAAATAGTGAAACTATTTAGACCCCTGACAAAAAAAGGTTTGTAAAACTATGTTGGAGCCTTAATAATGGTCAAAGAACACACTGTCTACAACAGTTTCTAAGATCATATCATTTGTGTCAATATCATGAGTTTTCAGATGTTTCTGGAGTACCCGTCTATTAGACAGCTTCTTTCCACAGATATTACAGCATATCTCATTCTTCATGTGGGAATCCATATGGATCTTCAGGCCAGATGGTGTAGCAAATCCTTTATAACAAATATCACATTTATGAGGTCGCTCTGTGGTATGTGTGTGTGCGATGTGCACAGACAATGAATGTTTAGTAGCAAAGCTTCTATCACAGTTAGGGTAGGTGCATGAAAAAGGGCTTGGACGCTCTTTGCCACTGTGCACCACACTGTGTGCATTCAGATAAGTTGCTCTGGAGTACACCTTAGGGCAACTTGGGCATGGGAACTTTATTCCACTGTGGATTTTAGCATGCATCATCAACGTAGACCTCATGGTGAATCTCTTACCACATGTCACACAGACAAACCCTTTGCGGTTGCTTGAATGAGCCACTCGAAAGTGCTCTTTCAAAGATTGCCGGGATCTATACATCTTGTTGCAAAACCCACATTTAAATTGGGCTGATTCTTTATGTGATTTAGCATGCTGCCTCAGGCCGCTAGAAGTGTGGAATCCTTTTCCGCACTTGGTACACAAGAACCTCCGTACATCAGCATGTTTGTTCATATGGTAGCGCAGGCCACAAACCCTTGTGAAAGACTTATCACAGATAGTACATGGGTATTTCTTCTCCCCCTCTTGCCTTGGTGGTTGCTCAGTGGACGTTATTTCAGTGACTGGTGGCAACGGAGTTAGCTCTTTGTTTTCTGACAGAGAAGACTCAAAGTCTAAAGAATGGTGGTTACCAAAGAAAGGCAGATCATACTGGTGATCTTGATACACAACATTTATATCTATTGTGTCAATATCAGTTCTAGGGAAATTAATCGGAGATTGGATCATGAGAATGCGAGACAGTGTTGAAGTGGCTTTCAAGCACTCTATCTTGAAGTTGTAGGCAGCCAACGACGCTGAGACGCATTTTGAGCATATGCCTTGAGGCCAATTGTCTTCATCATTGTTCTAAAAAGAAATACATCAGAGTTATAGAAGAGAAGGCTTTTAAAGACACAATATGAAGGTTTAGGTAAAAGAGTAAGTCACCTCTAGACAGTTCAGATACACTAAAATGTCGATCAGCTTAATCTTGATCTTATCATGTTCGATTACATCCTGTATGTTCATAAACGACTCAGGTTCCGTCTCCATGAGGCAGGTGCGGCAGATGTTTTTGGTGAGAGGTAATATTAGACCCGTAAATTCCATTTACAGCGTTTTATGATCAAACCATTATATCTAATTCAATCCTAAACTTTGTTATTTTATTGTTATTCCACTTTTGAGTTTGTTGACATCAGATTGTCGTTCAATGCGTTCTTTTTTATTTTGATTTCATTGACAAAAAAACAGCATGGCGGCTTGGCTTGGCGCAGCTTGGCGGCTGGCTGGCTGGATAAGCTAGCAAGCAGGCACAGTGTTGCCACGTGCCAAACCAAAATATCTGGGTTTCAAAGTCTAAAAATCTGTAAGTGATAAAATGAAACATAGAACGAAACAAAAACAACACAGATTAATATAACAGAAAATATACAAAAAAAACCGGCCAAGTGCGAGTCGGACTCACACAGGAAGGGTTCCGTACTCCCTTCTGTTGTTTGCTGCTTATGTGTCGGTTGCTTGCTTGCTGATTGATTTTTGTGGCAAAAAGTAATGTTAGCCAGTGCGAAAACATAATAAAAAAGTAGGCTCCTTTTTTTGCATGAGAAAGTCAGAGACGGATCAGTCTGACTTTCATTCATTCCCTATCAGTGTGACCATTTGTGGCAGATTTCTGCCATTTTGGCAGATTTGGATCCAAAATTTTAGCTGTGGCATATTATGCTGACGATTTACAAATGTGGCAGATTTTGGCAGATTTCAAAGGTTAAAATGAAAATCATGCTAATTTTAAATTACATTACATCATTATAAGTAATAAAAATTCGAAGTCATTTCCCAACATTGTAGACGGAGACAATATTTAAAAAGTTGATGACGAACTCCGACAGATGAAGTTTGACAGAAGTGTATGCGATTTGTTAGAAGCAGGCGGAAGTGGAAATAGCGCCGGGACAATTTTGAGCGTGGACAAGTTTTGGGGATCGGTGGGAAAAATCAGCAAAATATCCAAATATTGCAAACTTTGCAAAAGCTCTATTATGTTTGCCGATGTCAAATGCATCGTGCGAAAGGATATTTTCACAAGTTAATTTAAATAAAACAAAAATAAGGAACAGGTTTTTGAATAAACATGTCTCAGCAATCATTACTACAAAAGAGGGAATAAAGGAACACGGAGACTGCGTCTCCTTTAAACCAAGCAAGGAAATGTTAAAAAATATGTCGACAACATCTATGTACAAAGAAAAGGAAGGCGAAAATTTTGAAGCCAATGTTGATTAGGTGTATTTTTTTTGTATGTTTAACGTAGTTATAAAGTTGATTAAAAAAATATATGAAAATACGTTTTTTTCTTATTTTCATGTTGGCATATTTTTGGCATTTTTTAACGTCGAGTGTGGCAGAATTTGGCAGATTTTTGGGTCCGTGTGTGGCAGATTCGCCATTTTTGAGATGGTCACACTGTTCCCTATTCATTCAGTGCTTCGTTGCTTCGTGGTCAAGCTGGATTTCTTCCAGTTTTCTGTTATTTTATATTTCCTTCATGAAAGGGATCAGCCCCAACTTTTATCAAGTTATTAATATTCTATTGTATTTTGTGAGAAGGTCAGTTGCGTCTATACTGGCTTTTTGTATAAAATGTTACATGAAAGTCTAACCTCAAACGACGGCTACTGCTTTTGGAATGTTTTACGTGTTTTTTGCAGTGCAGTTTCTACAGCTGGACTTCATTAAATCTCAATCAAGTATCACAAGTGTTTCACATAGTAATTGTACCGTTGTTTCTAGGTGAATTAGTGTGAAAACGCAATCATGAGTCGATTCTTTGCCACTGGTACGGATTCCGAGTCCGAAAGCTCTAGCGAGGACGAGCCAGTAGTGCGCGCGCCAGCCCCTGTCTACACGGTCAGTACCCTTCTAATTATTGTGTACCTCTAGAATAATGAATGACGCCCGCAAACCTGAAGACAAGTGCGTATGGGAACCTAATTGAGCAAAAGGATGCCTGTAGCTTAGGCTATCTCTATCAATTTTGGTATACTACCTTACCTAGTTTAATATTATGCGTGTGGGTAAACTGCTCAATAAACAGTTGATTTGTTGACTTACGTTTTTCACACAGGGGCTCCTTATTTATATTATTATCTAAATACCACAAGGATGTTTATATATGCTGTGTAGATACTTTATTATAACTTTGTAGCGTAGCGTGTGCTGTCTTTGAAACTTTTGCTTTTGTATTATTGCATTGCAAACGTCTGACTTAGTGTGGCACCACACTAGAACTTCACTGCTATTATTTTAGACCATTTTTGATTTGTAAAAGGATCATATAAAAAAACGGTAGGAACCAAGACCTAGTTGGTTGCCTGTTCTTCTAGGCTTGGTCGCGTGGAACTGTCACCTAGACTCACCCAGCTTTAAGACGTTTTAAAGTGATTCTTGTATCGTATTGAATAAATTTTTATTGAGTTTGAGTTTGATGGACTAATCGGAATTTCAACCAATTGAATGCTAGATCATTATTGTGTTAATGAGCAACAAACATCTACTAGTCTACTAATTCTTGAGAATACTGGCTAAAAGTGAAATATTGTGTCCTCAACAGTTCAGCGATGACGAGGAAGAGACCAAGCGAGTTGTGCGTTCCATGAAGGAGAAGCGCTATGAGGAATTGGAAGGCATCATCCATTCTCTCCGTAATCACAAGAAGATCAAGGACTTTTCATCTGCCCTTGCATCCTTTGAAGAGCTGCAGAAGGCATACACTAAAGCGGGTGCTATAATTGCAAAGGTAATATTCATATAGGCTAGAAACTTGCACCAGCTTATAAACAGACATCAAATAAAAAAGGTACTCAATTCCTTTAGTCCTCAAGTTAGTCATTTATGAACCAATCTAAAAAAAATATCAGAAAGATCAGATACTTCCCATTTTCCATAGAAATTTCATCAAAACTAGTTCACCAGTTTGGCTTAGTGGTTTCTCAGGTTTTTTCCACTTACATTATTTATAAATTGTTGAAATATTCAGTGCAATGGGATAAAATATTATGAAACTTATTTATTCTAGAATATTGTTTATAAGTAGGTATTCATGCTATTTATGTGTTCATCTATATCTAGCATGCATAGGTAAGCTAAAATTTATTCAAATGTGTTTATATAATGTACTTACTGACATGTAACTATGATCCATCTATACTAATATTATAAAGAGGAAAGATTTGTATTTTTGTGTGTATGTTTTTAATGAATAAACTCAAAAGCTACTGTGCCGATTTCAAAAATTCTCTCACCATTGGAAAGCTACATTAGCCCTGAGTAACAAAGGCTATATTTATGTGTAATAAAAATAAATGTTCACCCATGCAACGCCAGGACAGGCATCTAGTTATTAATATAGTATTATGAACACAAAGACAACTCAAAGCTACATAATTCTCAAACATTAGGAGGAAAGCGGAGTAGCGCCGCGGTTTTTCATCCGAGCCTTAACTGAGCTTGATGACTGGGTGACCCAAGCGTGGACGGACCGCGACAGTCGCAAGGCACTGTCCAAAGGCAACAGTAAAGCGCTGACGTCTCTCAGGCAGAAGCTACGGAAGTACGCTAAGGAGTTCGAGGCTGAAATCTCCAAGTTCAGAGAAGATCCTGACCAGCCTGATGATGAAGATGATGAGCGGAAAGGTAAAAATTTGGCAAATTCATCATCCGCACTTCATGTGCGGACCCGGTTTCCGCCAGTAGGACTGCTAACGCTGGGTCGCGGGCGGGTTCTTTTTGCGTGACGCTTGGCACTTGTGCTCGAACTTTTTTTAGATTCTAAGACACGCCGGTTTCCTCACGATGTTTTCCTTCGCCGTTTTGAGAGTATTGGCATAGTGCGCATAAATTTTCAGATAAACTCATTGGTATACGACTGGATTTGAAGATTTGAACCCACGACCTTTGGATCGGAATGCGGGGCCGTTTTCACTAAACCACCAGTGCTCCTGAGCGGAATTCCTGTTTTTTTACCTGTGGTATTAAGGGTACTATCACAATCAGTGCTCAGCTTCACTCAGTTTTGTTATCTTTTGATAGAAGCCTTATACATATAAAACTCATTCCAGATTCATCATCATCAGACGAGTCAGATGATGAGGAAAAGCCTAAAGAGAAGCCGAAAGCTCGTCGGTCGCCGGAGCCGGCACGCCGCCCGCCGCCGACAGCGGCTGTCGATGATGACTCCGATGACTCAATGGACTGGGGATCCGACTCGTCCAGCTCCAGTTCTGATGATGAGAAGGTCGCCAACATCCGTGATAAGTATGTTACCGAGTGAATCTCAGAAAATCTTTATAACCAACTTTACACATTACAATTTTTATAAAACGACGAGATATTTACCATGATTAAATTTTGTGAGATTTTACTTCCGATATTTCGGCATAGTTGCATACCGTGATCATGGTGTATGCAACTGTGCCGAAATATCGGAAGTCAAAACACACAAAATTTCATAAAAATAGTGTTACCAACCATGATAATGTGTAGTTGCAAAACTTTACACATTACTCTAAGAATTCGCAAGTTTTATTCACAGTTAAAAGTAATGAATTCAAAGTTCTTGAAGCTAGGTAAGTATGGTCAGTTCCGCGAAACACTGTTTAAGAAAATGTCAAGAAACTTATGTCTTGCTATGAGCTACTGCAAAATTGCAATGTTTAAGTCAAGTATTTAGTAGGTCCAACCTAAAACTGCTAATCAACTGGCGGAAGTCTAGCTCCACTAGAATAAACATTGCAGGAAGTCTGTGTATAAAGAAACAAAAACGTTCTTTCTGGAAAATGGATTAGTTTGTTCAGGCAGTTCCACAAAACTGATAAAAAAAAATTGCTCCTATATCTGACATTTTTAAAAGGAATGAAAACGCCTATTATTCAGAGGCTGCGATTCCTTATGTCAGGGCCTGGTGCTCACGGAACCTGCAAATTCTTCCAAGCAAAAATAAATAAGGCTTCAAAATATCACTACAGGTTCATCAAGAGAAACACCGACACAGTGGATGATGAGGAGAAAGACAAGCGTCGTGCGAAGCGTCGTGAGGAGAGGAAGGAACGAGCTGGCCATAAATTGACGAAGCGCGACCAGCCGGACGATGGCGGGGAATGGGAGACTGTCAGGAAAGGAGCTGCTACTTCCGACAAGCCTAAGATGTTTGCTAAGGTAATATTTTAAATCAATACGTAAATTATTCTTATAGGAGAGGATTGTCCGGTAGCGCTATAAAAATCTACAAACAACCAGCATTGTCTATTATTAAAAGAAAATCTTATATGAGAGATATTTAAATCTTCTTCCTACCCATATCCCACTTTATGTGGGGTCGGCACAACATGCCTTCCTCCTCCATTACCCTCTGTTAGCCGTCATCTCTGCATTCACTCTTCTTTTATCCATGTCATCTTTCACACAGTTCATCCATGTTTTTTTTGGTTCTGTTTGGTTTTTGGCTCTGTTCACATATCATCCACATCCATGTTCATCACTCTTCTAGTCACGTGACTTAAATAAGATGGGAGATATTTAAATATTTGTAAATCAATATTTCGTTTACAGGATAGCGAGATTGACGCAGCCTTAGTTGTGAAGAAGCTTGGAGAGATAAGCGCTGCCCGCGGCCGCAAACGTACCGACAGGCGAGCACAGTTGGAACTACTCCACGAATTACGAACGGTCGCTTTAGCCCATAACCTCGGCGACGCACTACAGTTGAAACTACGCGCGGCCATCGTAGCCGCTCTATTCGATTACAACCCGAAGGTTTCCGACGCCATGAAACCCGAATACTGGTCGAGATTAGTCGAGAACGTCGACCATATGGTCACGCTGATCCTAGCTCATGACGACATGATGCTGAGCGAAACTATAATGGAAGATAATGAGGAACTTATCACTCCGCCGTTCAAAGTTCGCGGGTGTGTACTCACCTCTTTGGAGAGGTTGGATGATGAGTTCACCAAGTTGCTGAAAGAGTGTGATCCTCATTCGAATGAGTATGTCGAGAGGTTGAAAGATGAGGTGCGCGTTTCGACATTGATCGACCGCGTCTGCTTGGTAGTGGAACGCGATGGCACGCCTCAGGAGATCTGCCGCGCGTATCTCCGCAAGATCGATCATTTGTACTACAAGTTTGACCCTCGCGCGGTTCGGAAAGACTTACCCCCGACTGAGGAGACGACCATTAAAAAAATGGAGCGTTTCTGCAAGTACATCTACGCTCACGACGAGTCCGACCGTCTGCGAACGCGCGCTATTCTCTCCCATATCTACCATCACGCGTTGCACGATAACTGGTTCCAAGCGAGAGATCTACTTCTCATGTCGCATCTACAAGAGACGGTGCAACACTCCGATCCGAGCACCCAGATACTTTACAACCGTACTATGGCCAACCTGGGTTTGTGCGCGTTCCGTCGCGGTAACGTAAAGGAAGCTCACGGCTGTCTCGCCGAACTGATGATGACAGGAAAGCCGAAGGAACTGCTAGCACAAGGCTTGCTGCCCCAGCGCCAACACGAGCGTTCTAAAGAACAGGAAAAGATCGAGAAGCAGCGTCAAATGCCTTTCCACATGCATATCAATCTGGAGCTTCTGGAATGCGTTTATTTAGTGTCCGCGATGATGATAGAGATTCCTTACATGGCCGCTCATGAGTTCGATGCCCGTCGTAGGATGATCAGTAAGACGTTCTATCAGAACCTGCGGGCTAGCGAGAGACAGTCGCTAGTCGGGCCGCCGGAGTCCATGCGAGAGCACGCGGTGGCGGCTGCTAGAGCTATGCGCAGGGGAGATTGGCGCGCTTGTCTCAACTTTATCGTCAATGAGAAGATGAATGCTAAGGTACATTTTTATAAAACCAAATAACTATGTTTTTTTATGGTTTGCTAGTGTTATCTCTTTATTATTCAACAGATTATCGTTTTCAACCTTAGTTGGTATTTCAAAAAATAGTTAACCTTGAAATCCTCCAATCAAAGGTCCCCGATGACATCAAAAATTACAAAGTCACAACCTGTCCACCAAGTTTCGTCTAGAACGGTTGAAAATGCTACCCGTAAGCGAGAACAAACAAACCGCCAGACAAAAGCAGTTTTGGCCAATATTGACTGGCTTTTCAGCTCAGTTGGTAGTAGCTCTGCCTTCTGCGCCGTATGTCGTGGGTTCGATCCCTACAGAGAACAAATATTTGTGATAACGCAGATGTTTGTTCTCTGTTTGGGTGTTATATTGTATTCTAAGTATGTATTTATTATGTCAGCTGTCTGGTTCCTATATTACAAGCTCTGCTTAATTTGGGGCTAGATAGTGTTGTGTGGATTGTCCACTATATTTATTTATTTAATCTCGAAACTTAGACGCTTCGCTTGCTCGATCGACTAATGTATTATAAACTTGCAGGTTTGGGATCTAATGGTCGGCGCTGACAACGTCCGCGCTATGCTCGGTCGTCTCATTCGCGAGGAATCCCTTCGCACATATCTTTTCACCTACGCTCACGTGTACGCGTCTCTATCTCTGCGCTCATTGGCTGATATGTTCGAGCTGCCTCGTCAGCGCGTGCACTCATTGGTCTCCAAGATGATTATCAATGAGGAGCTGCTGGCCTCATTGGATGATCCGAGCGAGTGCGCGATACTGCATCGCTCGGAGCCGACTAGGATGCAAGCGCTGGCACTTCAGCTTGCTGATAAGGTAATTTAGCCTTCATTGCAATGGAATATAATACTTTTGTATATGTCGCAGCGAACTGGTTTACTTCGCCACTTGCCAAGTCGGGTCCGGTTAATGTACGTCCAGTTATTGTACAGCATGTTATTGTACACCATGTTAAAACGAAACCTTTTTTCATTTTTTGGATTCGTTTTAACCTGCCGTACAATAACTGGCTGCGAATTAACTGGGTGCACAAAATTGTCACGTGATGTTATTGTACAGCATGTTAATTGGATGCCATTAGGGCCCGTGCACACTGAGGCAATTCAATTATTTCTTATTTTTTGTAAGCAATGGATACCGCTCCTTAAGAGAATAGCCCCTTTGGGGTAAATGTAAAAAAAAAAATTCTGGCACTGCGGCGGCCGCTGCCGCGGCACGCTCGCTTTGCTCGCTCGCCTTGTGCGTTATTTATATGTTCTAACATAACCTAACCTATCCAAGTCGGATCCGCCCTCTAAAGTCTCAAGGACAAGTACAAGTATCCGCTGCCAGAACAAAACAGCAAAAATTTGAATTGCTACAGTGTGCACGAGGCTTAACTGGCATCGTAATAACGGGGCGTACAATAACAACACGTGACGACATTGTACAGCATGTTATTTCGCGACCTTTTATTGTACGCCCCGTTAATCCAAACCCTGGCATCGTAATAACGGTGTGTACATTAACCTGCTGTACATTATCCTGCTGTGCAATAACGGGTCGTACATTATTGCCTCCCGCCAAGTCAAGTTTAAAAACACAGAAGAAAACAACCTATTGAATAACCTAAATTACCAAACCTAGAAAGGTACAAGGTTTTTTTTTTCGTCGTGATATAGCGAATTTAACTTAGCTGCATACTTCCAAATCGTCACGCAGGCACGCATGTGATAACAGTGTTTGAGTCTGAGTCGAGCCCCATAGATTTTTCGACAGTTCTCCATTGAAAAGTGTAAAAAATCTATACTTGTGGCTCGAATCTGCTCAAGCACTGTTTCTGCACACGGCCCTAAATTATAAGTATGAATTTTAAAGATTGGAATTGCAGTATTTTTGGTTGCCCTTAAAACCCAGTACTGCTCATTAGCTTGCCCACTACTAACTTCGCTTCACATTTCACGTTTCAATAACATTCACATTTCACGTTGCAAGCAATAATCCATATCCATGATACAGCAATAATGAATCATCCGTTTACTCATCAGGTCGGCAACGTAGTGGACTCGAACGAGCGAATCTTCGAGAAGCAAGGCTCGTTCTTCCAGCGGGGGGGTGGCGGCCGCGGCGAGGGGAGGGGGCAGAGGGAGAGACCCAACCGAGAGGGCGGCGGCGGAGGTAACATAGTCTGATAACCCTCACAGCTCAGTCGGTAGTAGCTCGGCCTTCTACGCTGAAGACCGTTCGATCCCTGCCGAGGACAAACATTTGTGTGTCAAACATTGATGTTTGTTCTGTGTTGGTGTTACATTGTATTTATAGTACATGATTTGCTTAGTTTCAAATCCACTCAAACTATTAACTTTAAACAAATTATTCAAAATAAATTTAATTTCCCAGGAAACTGGAACCGGCGCAACCGAGGCAACAGGCGCCGCGACGATGAACGTTCCCACGACGACTAGGCGTGACGTCAAGCCTCCCCCTTTCTGTCAGCGTCACTGGGCGTAGAGGCCGCATTCGGTTGCCAATACCACGATTTTGAGAAATTACCCTATTTTTTTCAATTAGTCATTATGCATCAGACTACCAGCTTTATGTTTATTCATTGTAGGGTATTTAGGTACGTTTCTCATGTTGTTGTTTTTGTAGCCGAATGCGGCCAAAATCCAAGAAAGGCAACTCTTTATATTCTCTGAAAACTTGTTATTTTTCCCATTTCCCAAATATTGAATTTCTGTTTATGTAAGTATGTATTCCATGTATTTTCAAAGTTTGTATAATATCTGTTGCCGCAAATATATAAGTCACAATATTTTGTGTATTATTTTGATTAGGTAAACCTTTGATATAAGTTACCCTCAAATATCATTGTTAACAGTATAAATGGGATCTCTGTCGCAGAACTTGAATCTGTGTCAAAGAGTATAATAAGTAGTGGGGAGATCTGTGTGAACAACAGCTCAAGGCGCCAGACGTAAAACGGGAGCAAAGTGAGTGTGAGGCGCGGGAGCGGGCCCCGTATTGCCAAAAAATGTGTTTTACAATATCATCCTCGGACTAAAGGATAGTTAATATTCTATATTTGACCGTATACGTAGGTTGGAAACCCCACAGAGCAGCCAACACGCTTTTGCTTATTACTTCTTTATTTCGTGGGAAACCCCACAGAGCAGCCAACACGCTTTTGCTTATTACTTCTTTATTTCGTGGGAAACCCCCCAGCAGCAGCAATGAGATTTAAGAACAGAAAAAATGCTTATACTGACCCCAGACAGCTATTCGACAATAGATGGCGCCTTATAAACAAGATTTCTAACTCAAGGGAAAAGCAAAACGTAATACTAGGTGGTATGTTCTTGTTACTTTAGCCTGCTTATACAGAAGTGAAAAAAAACAAGATTTGCGTTTCATTATTGCACTACACGAAACCTCGTAAGAGTAGTATCTCTAATTATTCTGTGAGTAGTATTGTTCTGTAACACGAAACACTCAAAGCTCGAAGTATTTTAGTTTATATTCCATTTCAATGGGCACATAAATACATGAAGATTTTCATTGGAAAATTATTTTTAAAATGATTGAGTTCAATTGAGTTACAGGCGGTTTTAGATCGATGTGAAGAAATGTTTTTGTGTCCATTTTTTTGTTAGAAAAGTAGATCAACGCATTACGGAACGAAACGCATCGCAGCGCAGCTTTTGACGTATCGTAGTCATCGTCGACTCGTACGTATGTTTTTCAATTTTGCCAATTACAATTGATTTAATACTAATTCCTGTACATTTTTTATCGTGTTGTATAATTATGGTGTTCATGAGGGCCTGCAAATAAAAAGTTCGAAGTTCTACGTGGAAATAGTATCATTATTCTGGGTTTGAAATTTTGACAGACACCGTACTGTACAATGGCTGCAACGAGGAGACTCCAAAAGGTGAGAAGATTTTTTGGTCATGTATTTTTTTAGGGACTTTTAGCCCTCCTCAATCAAAACTCGCTATAAATTCTACAAACTTATTTTGATTAAATAGTTGCTAAACAAAGATGACATGGCGGTTTGTTTTAACTAAGCAAAAAACATCACCTATTTCTTGTGTATTTTCAGGAGCTGAATGATATCAGGCAGTCAGGTCTGAAGTCTTTTAGAGACATACAAGTCGATGAGTCGAATATCCTCACATGGCAAGGCTTAATTGTACCAGTAAGTACCAATTCAAATTATTAGTCATTGATCACTCCCATCAAAAAATAAAGGAAATTCGAAGATATGCTGATTTTGGTCAGCACTTTAGTTCCTGAATAATTTTGTAGGTACAGCTCAATGGCAAATTTATACAATTCCCATTCAATATTCCAATGGTAATTCCAGTTAGAATCTCAAAATGTATGAGTCATACATAATGTTGAATACACATTTGTCATAACTTTTGGGACTCTTTGTGACATTAATAGATATTTGATACATATAAACAGGTTTAAACATTCTTCAAATCCAATTTAAAGATATCTGTCCAACCACTACCTAATTGACTGAATATCTATCAAGGGCACTCAAGTTTAAAATGCTGCTTTTCAAAAACGAATTCAATATACCCCAATTATGCAATCCACTTAGACCCGTATTCCCTCAGCACTCTCAAGCATAGATTTTTTGACAGATCTCTGTTGAAAAATTACAAAAATCTACGCTTGAGGCATGGCTCAGACTCGAGTACTGTTTCTGAACACGGACCATATAATTATTTAGTTTTTTTCCCAAAATAACTTTCAGATTGCTCTTTTTATCTTTTTGGAAGGATTTTTCACATCAAGAAGTATTCACTCATAAACATTAAAACCTTTTCAGGACAACCCTCCTTACAACAAAGGTGCCTTCCGCATAGAGATCAACTTTCCTGCAGAATACCCGTTCAAGCCTCCTAAGATCAGCTTCAAAACAAAGATCTACCACCCCAACATTGATGAGAAGGGCCAGGTCTGCCTGCCCATCATCAGCGCTGAAAACTGGAAACCAGCAACTAAGACTGACCAAGGTAACAGGTTTTTTACATTTCAGCTCACAAGCTTATCTCAACTCTCCTGTTGTAGCAATAAGTTTTAGCACCATGCAGTGATTATCAACATCTTCAGGTCAATCTTCTTGTCGCGTCACTAGGTCTTTTGAACCAGTTTGGTGAAAAGATTTTAAGGCACCTCAAAGGCCCCTTTTATGCATGCAACCTATTTTACTATTTACTATTAAAGGCTGTAGAGTAGAGGAAATAGGCCTCTTAAATTTGTGCTTTGGTCTATAGAACAGACCTAAAGTAGGCATTTATTTAGTCTTTTCATCTTCCTTGCATGTCCTAAGGGTTAACCACAAGTAGACCGCTGACGAGCCCTTTTTGTGAGACAATTGACACAACATCTTTTCAAACTTTTTAGGTTCTATGACATGCTGGTTTCCTCACGATGTTATCCTTCACCGTTTGAAAGTACTGGCATTGTACACGCACATACCTTTTTGCACAGAAAACTGATTGGTTCACTGTATTTGAACCCACAACGTTCGGATCTGAAGGCCCGCCGCTACTACTGGACCACCAATATTTTTGTCCTTATGTGTTTGTAGGAATATATTTCTGATTATGAATTTTATTGTTTTCAGTTATTCAAGCCCTAGTGGCCCTTGTCAACGATCCGGAACCAGAGCACCCTCTACGTGCAGAATTAGCCGAGGAGTTCCTCAAAGATAGAAAGAAATTCACAAAGAATGCAGAAGAATTCACTAAGAAACACAGTGAAAAGCGACCATCAGACTAGATTAGGAAAAGAATAATGCATAGTTTCCATTTACAGCAATATCTACTTTTTCAAACCTGGTAAAATAAAGGTTCCTTTACCAGATACATTGTCTTTCATCAAAAAGTGTACTTATAGTGATTTAACTTTTTGATATCAGAGGGTTTGAAAAATCGTAACATTGGCATCAAAAGTAGAATCAAGTTTAGTTATTTCAATTTACCTACACACACACACACACACACACACACAGAAATGTAATACATACAGTAAAGTTGAGATACTGTAAACATAACATTACTTTAAAACTAATATAAAGCTTGTGACATTAGACTAACATTGTCTGTTCTAAAAAGTCGTCAACAATACTCCCAATGTAGTTTTTTTTTGATGTGAGATTGTGGTACAGGAGGATACAGCTCAAGTTATCTAAAAACAAAGAAAATTGACACTTACTGCAAAGGCATAAGAGCTAGCAGTGTATAGTCTGATGCGTATCCTTGTGGACTCTTGCTGTAAATCTAAACTATGAACCTATTTTAATATTGGTACTAGCAATGCTTTCGATTTATCACCACTCGCTTACAATAAGAATAAGCACTCGAGCAAAACTAAGCATTTTTAAGTCCTTTTACAGATTAGCTTTTTCAGATAGGAGCTCCAAATTTGTATTAGGGGTATTTTTTATTTTAATAAATATTTATATTGATGAACCTGTGAGATAAACATTCATATTTTCCAATTATTTAATAACTTTCTGCGTTTTCGTCAATGTAACTTGCCGCCCCCCGTTTTCTACCATAATGCCGTAGTAATAATAAAAGTATAGTTTTTGCCTCAAAAGTATCAAGTATTATTTTTCTGTATTATTTCAAGTCAGGTTTCAAGTGCTGAATCCCTTTCTAGGTTGATGGCGGTTTACGTGCACATACTTTGGATCCACTAACTTTTAGTGTCACAGTGAAGTGCCTCATTAAGTCTAGTTCAGTTGGTAGTAGCTCTGCCTTCAGCGCTCAAGAGCGTGGGTT
Organism: Thera britannica; assembly: GCA_939531255.2. NCBI lineage: Eukaryota > Metazoa > Arthropoda > Insecta > Lepidoptera > Geometridae > Thera > Thera britannica. The sequence continues at coordinate 5,802,807 of OW618039.2, read as the reverse complement.
CGATCCCTACCCAGAAAAATATTTGTGTGGTAAACATAGATGTTTGTTCTGTCTGGGTGTTATATTTTATTCTAAGTATGAATTTACAATTATCTGGTTCCCATCGTACAAGCTCTGCTTAGTTTAGGGCTAGATAGTGTTGCGTGGATTGTCCATGAATATTTATATTTATTACCGACCATCCGCGCGACAGACAGACTACGTCAGCGTTCAGCTCTAAACCTATTCTGTATTCTATATTTACTTTCTTTTAATTAAATTATCCTAAATATACTCTGTATTCTTTATTTACTTTCATTTAAAATATATTCAATTTATAAACAATTTTGTCTCTAGTTCTGTGCAATTGCTCCCCTTGTATTCAAAGCAAGACTTACTTATACCATTGACTAAGGAAAACAGTTTTCCTTAGTCTATGCTTATACGTACCTATACCATAAGCTGAGATAGTTGGGTGTGGTAAAAATCTGAAAACACATTGTCTTGAACAAAATTAATGTATTTGCATTTTATAGTGTAGGTAATATTGCTAATGATAATTATTTGTAATAGGTATAGGTGCTGGGCAAGCCTATTCCATCTAAAAAATCCTGTCCCAGGCATTTTAGCATCCCGCAAGTAGGGGCATGAGTAAAAACCTTGCCCCTGACGCTATATAAATTATCTACAATAGATGCAAAGGCCTGTATGTTACTAGAACTTATAAAAGCTTACAGCTTAATATAATATATTAAGCTGTAAGCTTTTATAAGTTCATATTATGTATAATGTATAATGTGTCCTATGTGTGCTGTATTTCTATCAGTGTGAAGTATAGGTAAACTCGTATGTGTTGTCTAGGTTCCAGGAGCCTAATTCTCGATACACATTGGCATTGCACAACCCCGCACTTTTTCTACGTTTTCCGTATATCGTAGCTGTCGAGGCTTCTGTCGTCGATGAATTACTCAAGGAAATCTGCCATTCTCTCTTCGAAAAGAAGCAATAAAATAAAATTGCAAAATGATCCAAGATGAGCCGAGAATTAGGCTCCAGATAGACTCGATTGAAGAGTATGCTGTATCTTACTGGACATAAGCTCCCCTTCAGTATAATTTACCATTTTTGTATGTTACTTGGTAACTTTGGTGTGCTGACCAGTTCATTGCGTGAACTTTAAAAATATATTTTTTTCAAACATTAAAACACGTTATTTTTATTCACATTTTTTTAAAAGAATCCTTGTAACAAATTCATATGCTTTTAAAATAATTTACAAATGGGGGAAAAAAGAATAATTATGTCTTATTAATAATAATCTCCTAAAGTCATTCAAAATTATTCTACAAATTCATACACATCTACCACAGGTGTTTCTTTCAAACCCTCTTGTATATCACAGTTGTGTACTTTTATTTCAGTCTTCTGTTTTTTTGGTTCTGGTCCAAAGTTGCCTATAGGCAAGTATTTTTCTAAATTACCTGGAAGGTTAAGAATAACGTTTAATTCCAATAAACAAGACATACTGATTGACTAGCCTCTCAGCTCAGTTGTTAGTAGCTCTGCCTTCTGCGCCGTAGGTCGTGGATTCGATCCCCACCGAGAACATAATATATTTGCGTGGTGAACACAGATGTTTGTTCTCTGTCTGGGTGTTATATTGTATTCTTATGATGTATTTACAAAAAAAAGTATTAAAGTATTGTATCAGCTATCTGGTTCCCATCATACAAGCTCTGCTTAGTTTGGGGCTTGATAGTGTTGTGTGAATTGTCCACATTATTTATAACAGTTATTTGTACCCACTACTAGTTGACCAATCACAGTGGTTTGACATTGTTTTACAAGACTTATTACAAAGAAATATGACATGACAGAAATTTTTTCCCACCTTAAAAATTTCTCAAGCCCGTGTAAAGAAGTTTCAACAAAAAAAAGGTACCTTGTATAGTACGAAGACAGTCTTCAATGTAGCTCATCTTATTCATATCTTTAGCAAGGGTCGGCTGTAAGCTCAAGCTGTAATCAGGCCCGTATTTTTGCCAGTAACTGTGGTCTGGAATGTTCTCGTCTAGTTCTGTTTCCGTTACTAGGGCGGTAAGGGACGCCCACAGGCGTGCTGTGTTTGCATGGTTGTAACCACCTGGGAAAAGGAAAACTGTTTTTACCAGATATAGTTTTGATGATAGTGTCTGGTAATTCAGAAACAGTGCTTGCGTCTGAGTCGAGGCGCAAGCATAGATTTTTTGACAGTTCTCTATTGAAAAATGACTAAAATCTATGCTTGAGGCTTGACTCAGACTCAAGCACTGTTTCTGAATATGGGCCTTAGTGGTTTTACTCAGTGCTCTAGAATGCAGGATTTTATACCTGGATTACATCAGACATAGAACAATAATCTGTTCATAACTGGGCCAGCTCACACTGATAACGCGAAGCATAATATGTGGCGCTCGTAATGTTTTCAATAGGTACATATTACAAGCTCTGTCGTGTGGATTGGCTACGTTATTACTATTATGAAAAAAACTATATTTTACAACTATTAAAACTAACCGACATACTTATACATTAACCTACCTACTCACAGTTTAAATTAAATAACCTACCTACTTACATTTTTAATTTTATATAAGTATTAATTAAAAGTTGGGCTCCGATTTCAGCCATAAGTATGATCTGTACCCGAAGTCGGAGTTTTGCTACCACATTTCGTCTACCGAATGTTGTTTTCGTGTGAGAACGTGGTGGCTCTTTTGTATGGAATATTGATGAGACAACAACTCTAACTATACGTAACTTATTTTTGCTGTCTCACATCTTCATCCATACAATAGTCATCTTTTCTCCATACAATAGAGAGAGACAAATGGGTGAAACAAAAACAACATATCGTAGTGGAACTTGCCCTTCTGAGCAACGTCAATGAACGTTAATGCCCCGAAATTCGGCGATGTCTTACTGAATTTAACTTTGTCGGCTACTATACCGGGAGTATACCTACCTCCACCTAGAAGCATAGTTGGTTTCTTCTTTCCCAGCACAGCAGTCACACAGCTCCGATACCCGCGTATAGAAAGGCGGCCGCCTCCGTTAGGATCGTGTGCCAGTGCATCGGCCCCGCACTGTACCACTATGGCGTCGGGGACGAAGTGGGTGTATACCGAGTTGAACACTCTGGAGGAGACAAAGTACAAGAATTAATGATTTATTCCAAAAATCCCCTGCGAAAGAGAGTTCTGGATTTTTTGTCCTGATGCGCCCACAGCTTCGGCCGCGGGAGTTCGGTTCGTTCGGGGTATTCGGGAGTTTCCCGTTCTTATATTTTTTTCGGGATAAAATTATGGTAATAGATGGTATTACATTCTAGGACCTAGATTCTATAGGCACCAATCTATATTTGTTTCTCATGCAAATCGGTCCAGAGGGCTAGATTGAGCCATAAAAATTATTTTCGCTAGGATTAAATAATAGGTACAGTAGTAGGTACTATGAGTACTATTGGAATTCTAAGCTGCTCCGTTAGCGTAATTTAAATATTTTTTTCTTATCGAGGGCTCACGACACCTCTCAGTTCATTTTCTTCTTCCTGTCCTTATCCCACTTTACGTAGGGTCGGCACAGCATGTCTTACTCCTCAATGCCCCTCTGTCAGCCGTAATCTCTGCACTCACTCCTCTCTTATCCAAGTCATCTTTCACACAAATTACCCTCACCTCACCTCTTCTACATCCTAGAGAGGTTTAAAACTATGGGAGTAGATATAGTTATAACTTACTTCCCAAACAAAAATTCCATAGTATCATCAGAATACCCCGCGTGAAGTGGAAAGTTGCAGCTATACCCTTTCCCGTGCAGTCTGCCGATGTCTTCAAGGCCACCAGTGCCAGGGTAGAAGCCGGGCTCAAACTTGTGGAATGACAGCGTGAACACTTTGTCATTGAGGTTGTATGCTGTCTGGACTCCGTTGCCTGTGAAGTTACAAAAGTGCGCGTATTAGCGATAATGGCTACCACTATTCCCTCATATGCTCTCTTTTTAGAGAGCACTGGTGGTCTAGTGGTAACGGCCATAGACATTTTGATTAACGGATTAATTTTTAAAAAGGTTAACGGACACGTTAACTTCCGTTAATATGCAGAAGTCGTTAATCCTTAATCCAATGCCTTATAGTTACCAGCCTAATGCCTATCAGTGGGAGCAAGTGAAACAAAAACAAAACTATATTTTGCCGGCGCGTGCGAGTGAGAAAGAAAACTGCGAAGTGATTTGTTTCGTTTGATAATTTCATTACTTGGCGCCGCGGCTTACGACGTAGAAGGTAGAGCTACTACCAACTGAGCTGAGAGAGAGGATAGATCCAAAATTAGAATCAAATAAAAAATGCACTAACCATGATGCACATCCAAGTCAACATACAAGATTTTAGGGAACTTCTTTCTCAACTTTTCAATGCCTATCACAATATCGTTCACATAGCAGAAGCCTTCTGCACCAGATCTGAAAAAAACTTTGCCCTTAGATTTGAGTGGGTATAATTTAAAAAATATGCATAAATATGCATCATCCATTGCAATAACTTCTTCGAAACATTTACTTTTTTTATACATTTGGTTGAGGAAACAAGCATATGGCCCACCTGATGTTGAGAGGCAACCATCGCCTACTCCAAGAACAAATCGATCCTCACCAAGAACAAATATTATTACATTGTCTGGTGAATACAAATGTTTGTTCTCTGTCTGGGTGTTATATTGTATTCTAAGAATATGAATTTACAAAAAAAAAAAAGTATTATTATCAGCTATCTAGTTCCCATATTACAAGCTCTGCTTATTTGATAGGCTAAGATTTGGGGCTAGATAGTGTTGTCAGGATTGTCCACAATATTTTTTTTTATTTTCTCTCATAGGGAAACACAATATACAGTCAACTTAAAGCGCTGGTGGCCTAGTGGTAGCGGCCCCGCCTTCCGATCCTAAGGTCGTGGATTCGAATCCAGTCGTGTACTTACCAATGAGTTTTTCTGCCCAAAAATTTATGTACACTATGCAAGTGCTCTCAAACGGTGAAGGAAAACATCGTGAGGAAACCGGCATATCGTAGAACCTAAAAAGTTCGAAAATATGTGTCAAGTGCACGAAAGGAGCCTCTTCGAGGCGCACTTAAAATCCTTTCACCACACTTGGTTCGAAAGAATCAGTGACACGATAAGAAGAGAAGTCAACTTAATCTCCTTCTTTATAAATTAAGTAGTATGTAATTATGTATTTAGAATCTTGGTAGCCATATTTTTTTTTTTGCACAGGAATAATTGAATATGAAGAATTCCACCTTTGAGCGTGATGCCATCCCCCGCACCAGTTAATAGCCACATCAGCTTCTCCGAGCAAGAGACACTTGGCAGCTGTCACCGTGCCCCCGGCTATTGTAGACACCAGGCCAAGCATATCGGAGACAGGGGGGCAATCATACCCTGGAAAAATGTCAGATAAAAACTATATTTTATTTTAAAGTGCTACCAACTTCTAATTATAATAATAAGGCTTCATGTGAAACTCAAAAAGTAAGTTTTAACTAATTTTAATGCAATTTCATATGGGAAGAATTAAGATTAAGCTATGGCCATGCTAACAAAATATTATGAGGAGTTCTCAATATATTGTGAAGCAAATGGCTAAGCGGCTTGTTTAGTAGTTTAGTTTAATTATTTGAAGTATCTTATAGCACATTACCATTGCTATTCAGAGTGGAAATGCCAGCATCTTGGTAGGACCAACCTCCTCCCAAAAAACAAAGCTACTACTGAGCTGTGAATGCTATCTATAAATTGTATATTACCTGCCTATAAATTGGGTTTCTTTTTATTTATTTATTTATTAATTGTTTCATGTGTTTCATGGTCTTAGGGGGTAATAACGTCCAGAACATGAGCCCCGCTGGGGCATTACAATGGCCTTACAGCAAATTAAATTAAATTAGGTAAATCTAGGTAACAAACTTCTTATTTATAGAATCTAACTTAACAATAAATCTTATTATATCTATGTATGACTATTTGACTTGGACGGCTTGGTAATATGTAGAGGTAGGTAAGGTGTAGTTTTTAAATCTCACCAATGCCATGTTCTTCATCATGTTTACTAGTCATATATTCTTCATCAACCTCTGTAAAGCTCTTCAAATGATCTAGGTAGCGTTCTGAATGGCATTCCTTCAGGTCATTGTAAGTAGCTTGGCATGCTTGTATTATTTTGACTTTGGTCAGAAGACTATATCCATGAATAAGGCTGTGTACCATACTAGCCTAAAAGGTGAAAAATAGCTTTTTACAGTCAAAACAGTTGGTCCTATAGAACGGCTCCTAACTTTTGGGAAAAACTTTTATAATCTTTTTAATGTCATAGTATGTACCTAGTACAGTGGGCTGCAGTAGAATATAGTTTTTTTTTTTTTTTACTTTCTTAATAGTGCCTCAACATTGCAATGGAGATTACATACCCTTCCAACTACTGCAGGTAGTCTATCACACTGTTCTATTAGAGTTGACGCCCAAATATAACATACTTTCATTGTACTATGTACCAGAACGACCTATTATAAAATCCAACCTGAAATGCACTAAAAAAAACAAACAAAATAAGTAAAGTTCATTTCGATTTGCTGGGGAAAGCTGGAAAGCTCAGCTCAGTCAGCCCAACCAAAAGTCCCAGGCCTAGCCCAGAGTCCAAGCAATTTATTAATTTCTTTAAACGAGAGGTCCCTTCAGCTCACAGAGAACACCTTAATCAAGACCAAGAGTCAAGCAAGACCAAAAGCAAGCAGGCAGCCTCGCCTCAACTCGACCGACCAAGGATGTTTTATTTGTGATTCCACTTCCCTGCGACCGACATAGGGGCCGTTCGAGTCGACGAAAATAACGAAATTTTCGTTTTCAACCCATGTTCGGTTCGAAATAAAAGTGATCACTGTGATCGTTTTGAACAGTTTTCACCCCGGTTCGAGTTGGATATAAACGCTAAAAACGCTACCGATTTTTGCCACTTTTTACCCAGCTAGGTCGATGGGTCAAAATTATTGTTTTTTGACATTTGTGTCAGTGACTTGAGATTGATTAGTTGTTGTGTTGCAAAATAATAAAAGTTAAAGATTTATAGCAAATTATTTATTTTTACGACTGAGATGGAGAACACGAGGACTCTGTAACCCTACCCATATCCATAAATGGCTCAAACCGGGCTATCTATTACCGTACGAATGTCGTTTTCATACTAAGTAACTGAACTAGATCTTCGGCGTCTGAAAAATCCAAGGAAGACTCGGTCAAGAAGCCACTCACTGGTTTCACATGAAAATCAGCGTCGCTACACTTCAAGGAGCGGCTATAGGCTGAGTTGGGAACAGATTGTGTCTCACGCGTACATGGACCACGGCACGAACTGATTTGCGGCCCGTAAATTTTTGTGCCTACGTGTTGAGCAGGGTACTCTACATACCTAGTGGATTATTTATTACCTATCATGGGGACCTACACACTTACCTACTTAGAATTTATTCCTTTGTTTTCCTAGGTCTCAATCTACCATTACGGTGGGTAAGTCTACTTGTTTGCCTACCTACTACCTACCTGCTAGCTATCTTGTAAATTGTACCTACACTGATTTATTTGTCCTTTGGTTTGTGTGTGTTTCCAAAATAAATTCTTATCGTTCTTCTAATTATTTCTTTCAATGTTGTTAGTACTAGTGCTAAATTGGTATTCATGCTCGAACTCTTCCAAAATTGGCATGATGCGAAGACGCAAATGTGTCGACACAGACACACGCAGCTTCACAAGTGGCCTCCCCAACTCCCATAATATAGGTACGTAAATGCGAAACTTACGATGTTTGGATGTAAGTGAGTGTTTGTGGCTCAATTATACTCTACCCTACCGACACCAACGCTGCATCATTAACAAAAACCCGCTGCCCGTGCCGCTCAACTCAAAATCAATCAAAACAAGATTGGCGCGCAAACACACCTGTCTCAAATATTTTGATAGTCGTGCGTGAAATGTCATCCCGTTCGAGACGCTGTGGGCAAAAGTTTTGAAATTTTCGTTTCGTGCCAAAACGAACACAATCATAGTGGATGTAATCGTTTTGTGCGTTCTTGGCAAAATGTGCAAAATATACGTCGACTCGAACGTCCCAATACTCTTTTTCTTCTTCTTCTTAATCTTTTTAATGAATGGCATCTATCCTTTCGGATCAATTTTGCCAGTGTCAAGTAGTTTAAATAATGAGAATGTTAATAAATTGGAAGTGACTATTTGTACGGGTGCTGGATGAATAAATTATATTTATTCGTACATTTATTCAATTTTATAATGAGTATATTCATACGGATATTATTCAAACTCGGGGCACCCTGACTTAAGTCACAAAAGTAACAGTAGGTTGTTAAGTTTTTTTTTTTATACCTACTTAATTTCAAGAATGGTGCATGTCAGTGCAGAGAGGACCCCTCCCCCGTCCCTCCTCCTCCCTAACAATACTAAAGCCAACCCAAATTTTAACTTTACTAAGCCTTTTAAGCGACTGTAAAGTGTTTTAAAAATCCAGATTCAACCTCGGGGCACTCTGACTTAAGTCACAAAAGTAACAGTAGGTTGTTAGGTTTTTTTTTTTTATACCTACTTAATTTCAAGAATGGTGCCCCCCCCTCCCCCCACAGTACCCGTATTAATAATTATAAATTGTTCGTACAGTACCTGTATTAATAGACTCAGTCTAATAAATTACCTATAAAAAAAAAAAATTATATATTTTTTGTCAGACCATGGTCAGACCTTTTTTTCTTGTTCTTTTTCCCGTCCCGTCTGTCATTCCGACATGCAGATGCAGTGCTGCCAACGCTACGGCAATTGCCATGCTCTACCTACAGCTTGGACTAATTTCTCCAAGACCTACAGCTTTCAGGCCAAAAAATATATGGCATGCTGCAGCAACCCTGTTTCCGTCACTTTAATTAAATCGAAACTATTCGTTACAAAATAGTAAAACAAATTTTTATGATACTTTACTTTAAAAACAGCACCATTTGTTATTTTTTTTGGGACGAAAATACTTAAATACTTTCTTTTCATTTCTCTTTGGCTACTATTGGAAAGTGTTTCGTTTTGAGCAGTTAAACGGCCTACTGTTCGTCAGTTCATCACATTACTGAATAGAAACAAACACCGCAGTTTTGCCTTGCCTGACGCTGACGCATCGCACACGGCAATCACGGCATGGTAGCCTTCAATTTTTCATTGGTAACACTGATCTCATCCGTCCCCATTTTTTATTTCGGCGCTCTTATATTTACGCAATATTCACCACGGCATGTTTATCAAAACTTTTTTTTAATTTTAATTTGAGCTTTCTGGGTTAAAGTTTTCTGTAATATTCCACTATCTTTCTTCATCTTCTTTCTTTATTCTTTCTCTGTAAGATTATTTATGCTATATCTTACTGCATTCATCTATCATCGATTTTTAATTAAAGCTTTCATCATTTTTTAATAATAAGTTGATGATACACACTAGCAAACATTTAGCAAACATTTTTTTTAAGGAAGTCAAATCTTCTCCTGCCTTGGCTTTTACCGAATGCAACTAGAATGTAAAAAAAAAGGCGGTGTTTCTCACGACATGGAATAAAGGATAGTTAGTATGGGATAAGGTTCGGGATAGGGTGATGATGATGTTAGATTTCGTGAATCTAAGATATTTCCGAATTACAGATACGCTAGTAGTTACTATGACACGGGGTGCTTGCTACTAACTATTATCTATTCTGTGACGGTTCACAGAATAGATAATAGTTAGTAGCAAGCATCCCAAGGCGTTTTTCGTGACTGTAGATTTTATGAACTAGCGGCCGCCCGCGGCAGGCTTTGCCCGCGTAGTAGGTCATTGCTAACATCCATCCTGTGTAATGTTTGTTTTATTTACCTACATGATTTTATAGATCTACTGCATTTAGTTAGGTATTATGAGTAAGGTGGGCACTGATGCCAACGAGCTTACCTGATGGTGGATTCAGAAGCTGAATACCTATGTATGTTTAAAATGATTACCAGCTCTTAGGTAGGTAGGAGTTCTGTGTGTAAAATGGGACTTCTCAGCAAATAGGTAGATAGACTTGTCTACCTACATAGAGGTACCTTTTCATCATCATCATCATTAGGCCTACCTTATTTAGGTACCTACCTATTATGAATAAGGTAGACAAGGCAATGATGCCAACGAGCTCCGGCAAATTCATCATCCACACTTGATGTGCGGGCTGGTTTCCGCAAGGTCTCTAGTGGGCCCTTATTGCGTGGCGCTTGACACGAACGAGTTGCTCGAACTTTTGTAGGTTCTACAACACGCCGGTTTCCTCACGATGTTTTACTGGCATAGTGCAAATACATTTTTCTACAGAAAAACTCATTGGTACACGACTGGATTTGAACCCACGACTAAGGATCGGAAGGCGGGTCCGCTACCACTAGACCACCAGTGCTCTCTGCCAACGAGCATACCTGATGGTGGATTCAGAGGAGCGTGTAATCATAATACTTAATCATATTATGTATGTATAGGTAGGCGTTCTGTGTGATAATGGGACTTCTCAGCAAATAGGTAGGTATGTACTTATAGGTACTTAGGTAGGTAACATTGTCATCATCATTATTATACAGATTTGTATTTTGTAACGAATAAACTCAAAAACTACTGGACTGATAAATTTCTTTCGCCTCTTTAATGCTGAATTATCCCCGAATAACATAGTTACATTATACCTAGTTCGAGCAAATGAAACCTACAGGAAATGAGTCTCTTTCACCAATAACTCTGCATCTGTAGTTTAGTAACTACTGAGTAGTTCGACAGTTGGTACAAATAAAATGAAATAAAATATATTTATTTGCAAGAAGTATGGTACAATTATAAGATCATAGGGTATGTAAAAAAATGGCTCACATACTTCATCGGCGACCAATACACAAAATTCAAACAAAAAGTAGAAAATATAAGTTAAATTAAAATAAATCAGTGTGAGAATAATAACAATAATCAATTCAGAATAATAATTCTTAAAGAAAATATAAAATAATTTAAATGAAATCTTTAACGCTATAAAAACATTTATACAACATTGTAGATATCTTTAGTAGGTAGTTACTCCATCACACACATATAGCAAGTTTCTTCATTCACAATCTGACCTATCACACTTTTGGCAGGGTTATAAACACACATCACACACCCACTAAAGTCGGGTCTACCACCTTCTAGCGCTAAGTTTGACACACATCTTCAGCCCACTGAAGATGAAAGCCCACGAGGTGTCTGGCATGCGCCAGAGGTGTCCAGCCCTGAAGAATTAAATGTTCTTCTCATTATTGATGACTGCCCAGTTGTAAGTAACTATGCGTAGGAGTTGACTATGAGCGGTTGGTTCCCAACGCTGCTGGAGGTATTGGAGTCGTCTGTGCTGTAGGAAATGGTAAATACTCTTCAGATGATAATAATAAGACAGATGATTAATTACCGATGCTGTTGCAGCCATCGCATTTCTGTCTTATTTAATATTCCGGTGGATTTTATTTCGTAAATATTAGCTCGTATCTCGAAATAGCCTAGCAAGAAATATAGAACAGTAGCAAGCAGAAGCAAGCATGACATTGACCTCTTGATATTTGACAGTTTGAGATGTCAGTTTTGACAGTTGAAATATAAGATTTACGCACACAAATGTAGATATACATACGTATACGCACACATACACCATAGAAATCTGCTTCTTCTTTTTTCGTGAAAATAAGATCGGCCTTTTTATTTTACGATGCCAAGATTTGATTGTCAATTCAATTGTCATTTTTTGAAAACTTCTTTCTGATACTTTTGTGAGTTGAATTATGATTTTTAAATGCCGCGGATAAAATGAAGTAAAATCTATCTTTAAGGCTATGTATTAGGATGATTTCTTGACAAAGTTTATGAATCACATTATAAACACACATGCGATCTGAGACTATTACAAAATATTGGTAACTCGAGTCAATCTGGTTTTGTAATTTGTTTGTGTCAAGCCACCACCTCCGATGGTGTTGTGTGATTTTGATTCAGGTATTATCAAGTTCAAGTGGAAATGGTTCGAGGTTAGTAAAATAGTTCTAATAGCTTGGTCTCATTTACTTAAAGTTACATGGTTCTTTGTTTGGCGCGGTACCCTCATAATTTGCACTCATCATCCTAAAGATGCATCATTTTAATTGTTTTTTTTCCCTGTGAATTCATCATCTTATTACTGTTACTGGTTAGTATTCTTGCCCTATTGTAAATATTATTTCCTATTTTTTTCATCTTCCTGAGATACTAATCTAATTTTAACTGATGCTAAAACCATAACCTTACATTATCACCAATGCTGTGTAAAATTGTATAGAAATGCTGCCTCAAGATATCAAATAAATAAGCAAAAACTAAATTATGCTTTGAAGATTTTTTTGAAATAATGTGGATATGTCAAAGGTGACTGACCTCACAGTTCCTACTTTTTTCATAAAGGGGAAAACCTTTTTCCAGTTGTATTGTGCAATCAGCCATACTTTTTGTATGGTAATCCACATCCTGTTCAATTACCCATAAAACTCTTATTAGTTTTTTTTTTCGCAGTAATTGCTACACTTTTAAAATACATACAGCTTGAAGTAAACTAAAAAAATGCTATAACAATGTTACTAATTGGGTATTCAACAAGTTTGGAAGTCCTTATGCCTTGCGCACATCTAAGGGTTATGCGGTGGCGATCAGTTAAATGCTGAACATTGATTGCCAGAACAGAATGCTTACATGTGTGCACTAGGCTTTAGTCTATTATTGCTTTTAATTTGGTATTCAGGAGTTTGTGGTCACTAAAGTGTCCAATAAGCAGGGGCATGAGTAAACACCAGTTGCCCTTGATGCTATATAAATCATCTATAACAGATGCAAAAGGCTGTTTCTAGGGGTTGTGTGTACCTAGTCTGAAAACTGTCTAAAGCTTCAGACGTTTTTAGTTAATCATACTGTTTTGTACGATCAACTAAAAACGTCTGAAGCCTCAGGGCAAGGCAGCGGCTGTGGTGAATACTGAGGCCTTTGAGTTACTATTAGAAAATTCGGTTTTATGTAACTAAATTTTGATTGTGGTGTAAAATAAGTGTCCAACTGAACCTCAAAAGTTTATAAAACTGTCGAAATCAGTAGGACTCGGTTTATGAACTGTCGTAATTCAGTGGGACACTCATGCAAATAAATAATTTCTATTGCTATGATTAACCCTTCCTGTATGCAAATTATTTAGAATTGGTTGTGGTTTTCAGCTAGTAGTTTGACGGATGCTCAGGAGGCTGTGAAGACTCCCCATCGTATTGAACTGTGTGAGAATAAGTCTGACAGACCTACGCGCAACTTTAGAAAGCGCAGGTAACTGCTGCCTTCCTTATCTTCTACCTGCTTCTTGCACTGATATGCTAGCAAATAAATAGCCCATGAAACTTGGTGTTGCAAGAAAAAACCTCAAAAGCATGCTCTTTCCTAAGTACTAATCTTTGGATAAAAACCATCAAATAAAATCAAACATTTCTTAATTTAATGGTATCTTACGGATTAAATTATAAAATCTCAGAAAAAAACAAATTTTGAGAGCGCTAGCGGCCAAGTGGTAGCGGCCCCGCCTGCCGATTCTAAGGTCGTGGGTTCAAATCCAGTCGTGTACCAATGAGTTTTTTGCCCAAAAATTTATGTACACTATGCCAGTGCTCTCAAACGGTAACTAATATACCTTTATTTTTATAGGATCATTTCCCCTGCCCCGAAGACTGAAAATGCTGATGTGAAATCAGAACCGCCCCTGAAGAAGGAACTATCTTCCAAGCCTCTGAAGACTAGCAACGGCATCACTAACATGACTAACGGACACACATTAAGGTCCCGCGCGGCTAGGGCTGCCGCGCGCGCTGCCGAAAGCCACAAACTTACAGAATACTTCAAAGAGGAACTTAAAAGCCCCAAGATCGAGGCTCCACCATCGCCGCCACCGTCACCGCCACACATAGAAACGACTGTTAAAGTAGAAACTAAAGTAAATGGAGATCACACAAACCATAAACTCACAGAGTATTTCCCGGTGAGACGTAGCGTGAGGAAGACTTCTAAATGTGTAATGGCAGAGAAAATGAGGGACTTGGAAAGGGCTGTGAGAGAGCAGAGAGAAGACGGCTTACAGGTGAGGTTATATTCAAGGCCCAGCTGGTACCTCCGTGGATGATTGCATATATTTTGTTGCAGTAAAAAACTAGTCGCATCTGAGGACTTTGATATGATGAGTATAATTTTATGTTACAATCAAAAATTTAATACTAACAAGTTATAGCGATCACATATCTTGTTGCCAATCATTTTTCCATCACTATCTAGCGAAATTCCTATTCGCTATCTCACGTTTATTACGTCAACATTCAGTATTGTTGCAATAATTCCTTGTCAAAGATAAGTTTTGATTAAATTAGTTTTTTATTGCAATTGAAGCTCAAAATAATGTAAACACTGATAGATGTAACTAGGTTTTGATTGCAACAAAAGATACGCAATCACCCCACAGAAATAGGTCAGTACTTCCCAAGGGCTTTTATCAAGAACATGACTATTAATATCCATGATAAAATAGCTAAATCAGTACCCGTAGTCTGAGTTTTACTCAATCAGTTTGAACATTTCGTTTCGCGTACGTGTCTCTCTTTCTTTTGTATGGAGAAAAGATAAGAGATCTTTACAAAAGAGAGAGACACGTCAACATTGCAACAAGACATCATAATTAATACTGGCCTTGGCTTAGGATTCGCTCAGATAATGTTACTTTACTACATAGCTGTTTCTATGCTATGCTACAGTACCCGTAGTCAGAGTTTTACTCGATCGTCGTAGTCGAAGTTTCTACGTCAAAACCATGGACAAATAATCAAAACGTAGAAACTTGTTAAGGCCGGCGCACACCTAGGCCGCTAGCGTCGGAGATAAGTGAAACGCTGTCTTTGACACCGATATTTGACAGCGTTTCACTGATCGCTACCGCCAGCGAACTAGGTGTGCGCACAGGCCTTTAGAAACGATCGAAGGCGAAACGAAATGTTCAAACTGATCAAGTAAAACTCAGACTACGGGTACTGTAGCATAGAAACAGCTATGTAGTAACATTATCTGAGTGAGTCCTAACTTGTAAACGAGTGCAAGTACCTAGCCTAGATAACATCTATAACCAGTAGCAAAGCCAAGGCCAGTATTATCTAACGTTTTTATACAACCTTCAATAAATTGTAACTTTTATGTAATGAATGCTGCTATAATATTTATCATAATTCGCTATTGAATTATCATTAGCCAGAAGAAGTCCGCAGCTGGACGCTTCGATAAGTTTTCAAGAAGAACGTTTATAAGCCTTCCACCGAATCACGCGATTTTCACAATGTCATCGGTCCATCTGGAGCAAGGTTCTGTACGCCATTCGAGAACTTTTATTCTCCAGCGGTTGTCGGTTCCACGAGCTACAGTTATATAAGCCGTGACCTTGGTTCTACAGATATCATCATTACGGATTCTATCACGTAATTAAACTGCCAGCATGTCTCTTCGAGCACGTTACGACTTTCAGCTTTTTACGAGGTCAATTAGTAATAGACCAACTGTCATTACATTATTGGATGGGTTTATCAAGGAGTCATCATCATCATCAGCCTGAAGAAGTCCACTGCTGGACATAGGCCTCCCCTACACATTTCCAGGAAGAATGATTCTGAGCCCATTCCATCCACCTACTTCTTGCGATCTTAACAATGTCGTCGGTCGCTCGTGAGTTACTACTAGTACGGGAGCCGACAGGCAGATTGCTTATCGACATGATACGAAGATGAGACACATAGCAGCAGAAACGCTAAGCGATTTCGATGCTGATTTCGAATCTATCATAAAAAGGTATCATTAACTTTGAAATCGATTTCCGGTGAAAAAATTCGATTATTTTTTACTTTTTTTCTGTATGATTTGGAATCAGCGACATTTTGCGGTCCTGATGCCATGAGTCTCATTGTTGTACTGAGCTGTGAGGCTTAATTTGTTCTAGAACATACAAACATGCATAAAATCACGCGTTAATCCCATGGGGGTAGGCAGAGATCACGAATCTCCACTTGCTACGATCCTGACATACCTTTTCGCTTCCTTCACTTCATTCCTCATACATGCACATCGGTTTAGGGTACTCCTGACCTGGCCTTTCTCTAAAACGTCTGCTATCTGATCGAGATACATGCGCCGAGGTCTTCCCCTTCCAGCAGTTCCATTCACACTCGCTTGATGCACCTGTTTTGTTAATCTTCTTTCATCCATTCTCTCTTTCCCAAACCATCTTAGCATACCTTTCTCTACTTTCATTGTTCTAGAACATCTTATGATAACCCTAAATGTTAATGTTCCAGGTAAAATACTTCGACGGCAAAGGTCGCGGTGTTATAGCGACCCGCGCGTTCGGCCGCGGTCAGTTCGTGGTGGAGTATTCAGGCGAGCTGGTTGGCACCGCTGAGGCGCGCGACCGGGAATACATGTACGCACAGGATCCCGAGGCTGGCTGCTACATGTACTACTTTAGACATGGCGATCAACAGTATTGGTGAGTCACAATTTATTGAAATTGAGGTGATGAATATCCTCGGAATGAAACGGCTGCATGAATGTGTAGCGAACGATAGCTATCTAACAAAATAAGACATACTCAAATTGGAGCGTTAGTTTTGGGGCTACGACGTTACAAAAATACATGAGTCAATGAAAAAAAATATCTCATCCTGTGACGTAATTATTTGTATAAAATCTTTAGCCAATTAAATGAAATCAATATGCATAACTTTTAGATCGTAGTTTCTCGGCCCTGAATATGTTGTAACTCATAGTTTTCTTCTTGTCGTGACGTGTGGGTGGCGAAAGGATTTTAAGTGCGCCTCAAATACTCTGTCCAGTTGCTCCGGAGGCAAAAATACACCCTAAACCATACCACTATAGGGAGGTTATCTGTATTAAAAGAATTACATGTGCTTCACCGGCGCATTTACTGAAATCCTAACAAAACATTCCCTTCGCAGTATCGACGCAACACCAGAATCGGGTCGGCTCGGGCGCCTAGTGAATCACTCGCGCAACGGGAACCTCTCGACTAAAGCTATATGGGTGGACCGGCCGCGGCTCGTGCTATTGGCGGCGCAAGACATCGCGCCGGGCGAGGAACTGACGTACGACTACGGCGACCGCTCCAAAGAGTCGCTGCAACACCATCCGTGGCTGGCGCTTTGACCTGGGTAAGAGAACGTACTAGGAACTACACTGTGTACTGCAAGACATTGCGCCGGGCGAGTAACTGACGTACGACTACGGCGACCACTCCAAAGAGTCGCTGCAACACCATCCGTGGCTGGCGCTTTGACCTGGGTAAGAGAACGTACTAGGAACTACACTGTGTACTGCAAGACATTGCGCCGGGCGAGTAACTGACGTACGACTACGGCGACCGCTCCAAAGAGTCGCTGCAACACCATCCGTGGCTGGCGCTTTGACCTGGGTAAGAGAACGTACTAGGAACTACACTGTGTACTGCAAGACATTGCGCCGGGCGAGTAACTGACGTACGACTACGGCGACCGCTCCAAAGAGTCGCTGCAACACCATCCGTGGCTGGCGCTTTGACCTGGGTAAGAGAACGTACTAGGAACTACACTGTGTACTGCAAGACATTGCGCCGGGCGAGTAACTGACGTACGACTACGGCGACCGCTCCAAAGAGTCGCTGCAACACCATCCGTGGCTGGCGCTTTGACCTGGGTAAGAGAACGTACTAGGAACTACACTGTGTACTGCAAGACATTGCGCCGGGCGAGTAACTGACGTACGACTACGGCGACCGCTCCAAAGAGTCGCTGCAACACCATCCGTGGCTGGCGCTTTGACCTGGGTAAGAGAACGTACTAGGAACTACACTGCATACTAGGAACTACATTGCGTACTGCAAGATATCGTGCTGGGCGAGGAACTGACGTACGACTACGGCGACCGCTCCAAAAAGTCGCTGCAACACCATCAGTGGTTGGCGCTTTGACCTTGCTAGGAAAATGCTAGGAACTAGGAATCCGACTCAGGCTATATGGGTCGACGGGCCGGTCAGAAAACGTACTCAATTATTAGTAGCTCAGCCTTCTGCGATGGAGGGCGTGGGTTTGATCCCCACCGAGGAGTAACACTAGTGTGTTAAACATAGATGTTTGTTCTCTGTCTAGATGTTGATGATAATTCAGGTTTGACAATACTGACTAAATTTTATCTTTTACAGATTCAGCCTCCAGAAATCTCAATTGGACTCCTAATTATTTATTATCCGTAGTATTAGTTAAACATGAAGTTTGTTATAATATTTTCTGTTGGGATGTGATTTAGAAACAATGTGACGAGTGAGTGAGATGGTGGCCTAACATGACGAATACGAGTAAAATACTGCCTTATGTCGCTCGTAATACGACTTGAATTGACTTAGGAATGTAACGCTAGTTTATGCTATCGTTTACGCAATACGTACACGCTTATTAATGACGTCATGGACCCCTATTGACTTGGAAACAATTAGGTACTTTGCGAACATTTTTTTTTGAAAATGAGGGTAGTAGTATTTGTCTAGGAAAAATATTTGTTTTTGTCTAGTATTCTATCAATATCTATGTAGTTTAAAAGATCACAAACCCGAAGATTGATAAAATGTACAAAAGTTTCAATAAGTGTGTGAAGCAATATACTTATGTCAAAAAATAAGTTTAATATAAGAAAATACCGAAATTAATTACAAATCCGCAATAATCATTTGCTTTCTACTTATATATTTAGTTAAGAAAAGAAAAAGCCAAATAAGAACTACGACACGTTACAAAATTCATTTGGGTTTAATTGAAAAAATACCATTTGACAAAATAAATAGTCAATTAACTAACTAATAAGGAATTACTATTTAAGCCTTGCGCACATCTAGCGCAATGGAGATGGTAATCAGTAAAATGCTGTCAAATATGACAGCGATATTTGACCCAATTACGAATACCAATTAAAGACTAAGCGTCTCACTGATCGCCATCGCCATGGTGCTAGATGTGCTTAGGCCTATAAAGATCAGCTGAGCTACCATGAAATATGATAGAAGTTTTGATTTGAGTTATCTACACCTGCGCGGGATGCTAGGTAGTGCTAAAAAGGGGCAAAAAAGGGGACTACTAGATATCTCCGATCTCGATGGTTTTTATTTGATGTTCTTCGGCATGATGAACAGAACAGCTCCTAAAAATGCAGTAAATTTAACTTTAAGTTTACTCGCGAGGTCTACAGCTCGTAGAGCCACTAGCTGAAGAAGACATGAAGAACCACACACGTCGAATACCCAAGCTTTAAATCCCCTAAAAGATGTTATATTTGTATAGCTATTCACTAGCTAGCTAATCTGACTGACTGATTTGACCAACAGGCGTAACCTTGCAATGTGCCTTTAACAATATTACATTGCTGTCAAGAATTATAGATCCTAGAAAATAAATTCTTGATACTTTAATGCTCTGAAAAACTGAATAACTGTGGAATAATATAAAAGAACGTGAATAATAATCGTTCTTTTTGAATTTGATGTTGAACGGAATGAATTATTTCGATATGACTATACGACTCGAATAGTTAATGTATTTATAAATTAGTATAATTTATAGTTAGTAACTATAGTAAGTACCTATTCAAAACCGATTTTAAGATAATATCATTGTTAATTTTTTAGAAACCTCAGTCTTCAGTCTCTGTCCTAAAAAAAACAACCGAATTGAGAACCTTCTTAATTGAAGTCGGTTTAAAAAGAGGAAATCCTCAATTCAATTATATTTTTTTCACATTTTTGTTATTGCATAACTTCGCCATTTTTAAACGGCCTTCAATTTTTTTTTCTGAAAGGTTCTTCCAGATTAGTCCCATTGAAATTTCATAAAAATCGGCTCAGCGGTTTGTCCTTGAGTCAATTTTTTTTTGACTTGTTAATATTCAAAATCAGCACTACAATTTTAATTTATAGGCTTCTAAAAGACTTTCATTTTCCAATAACATCCACATTTTTATCAGATAAATAGTCGATCTCCATGCATTTTCATATAGTATCAAATTACTTTGTAAGTCTACCGATATACAAGACTTCGCTAGTAGTATTGTAAAAGCGTACATGTGATAAGAGACTGCATACCCGCTAAGGGGTCTATTGTAAAATTTGTTAAACCATTTTTGAAACGGCTAATAATTTTTACCCGACTACGGTGAAATAAATAGGAGAGTTATGTATGTCTATGTATACGTAAGTATATTATGCACTAGCGGCCCTCCGCGGCTTCGCTCGTTACATCCGTTCTCCGTTACAATATCTTTATAAATTGTAGCCTATGTGTTATTCTGATGTAGTAGCTATACAGGGTTATTCATTATTAGCTGCAAATACTCAGGAATTAGGTTCAACAAATAAAATAAAAAATATTTATGAAATGATTTTTATTAAGTTTTGTTATGAAAATCCCGAGAAAATCGATAAAGGAATCATTGGCGCCTGACCTATTTTGACCTTTGATCCGCGCCCGCGCGCCGTGAGTGACACTCTGCGTTCAGTCACCGCCTGGGTGGGTCATCGTCCTGTTCTCCGTGGCAATCATTATGCAATAGCCGTAAAGAAATTAATAAAAATAAAATTTTGATACAAAAACTTGAAAAAATTTTTGATCAAATTTAAAAAAAATAATTTCATAAATATTTTTTATTCTATTTGTTGAACCTAATTCCTGGGTATTTGCAGCTAATAATGAATAACCCATTATTGCAAAGTTTCATTAAAATACATTCAGTCGTTTTTACGTGAAAGAGTAACAAACATCCATCCATCCATACTTACAAACTTTCGCGTTTATAATATTAGTAGGATATACATCTGTCTCTCTCATTACTTCTAAACTGCTTCTTTCAATTTGTCAAATAAGGTATCGATGGAAGCTTCTGGATTGTCCGCTGGTTATAAGCTATGTGGCGCCCTCTTTCTAGAGACACTCTGTCTTCTGACAGAGTAATGAACTAAAAAAAAATATTTTTGAAGTCGTGTCTTATCAAATGAAGCACTTTTAAAAAATATTCGGTTTAATTACATCAGAATGTATTTATAAAAAAACAACATTGTTCAAAAATGGTTTAACAAATTGTAAAAAAAGAGCTAAGAGTCCTCGTCGTGTGTATTTGAACCAAAATGTAAAATACTTAATAAATTGAACGCTTACGGAACACACGACATTACATTTTGATACTTGTAGTGTGAACAGTTAAATTTGTAAGAAAATTTTATATGTATGTTAGATTAACGTAGGTGGTAATAGCCGTGATCACCAAATAAGTAATTTAATTATATTATTGTTATACAATTATGTAGGTTATTCTAAAATGTTTGCGTACTTTAATATATAAGTGAAGGTTTGATGTGTAGGAAAGACGAAACAACTACGCCTCTTGTTATTTGCCTTTACATATATTTTTTTGTATAGTTAGATAAAAGCTAATGTAGCCCCGGCTAGGCCGTTATCCGTAGTCCTCTGCTCTAATATATTAATAAGATCATTTGCAAGGGATCCCATTTCTTTCTCTACCGATATTGGAAGAGAAACTTGACAAATAAGCAATATTTTCGCTAGTACAAAAAATAAACTAAAGTGCCCTTTAAAATATTGTCATGTATGTAGTTTTAGAGCATTACGACTGGTCGACCTACATTAAGACGTAATATTTCCTAGAAAACAGGCTTTCTACTAACTAATAATGTACGTTAATTAGTCACACAACGGCCTTAAAAAGCTGCAACCATTATAAAAAATTGGTGACAATTTATGCAAGTATTTTAGAATAAGGTAGCTAGATTGGAATCGTTACACGCGGCTTTCTTTTGAAATAGGTTATTATAAGCGTGGTGTGATTCACTCAATTAGATAATGTTATTCATGTTTCTGTTAACATATCTTCTTTACTTCAGACACTGCCTCAAAATATATCTTTGCCAATAAATATTATAATGTTTTGTCTACACTAAATGTTATTTTTCAATTTATTTCTACTTAATTATTATTTTAACCCTATATAATGAATACATTGCTTATAATAAGCACTGTCACTGTTTATAATAATAATAAGTAATTGACGACAGTAATAATAAAACATCCATCTTATGACCGAGTTTTAAAAGTTAGAACCGCGCATCAAATAAAAAAATTGAATGTAATAAAAAGTTTCGCTTATTATTACGTGTCGTTCTATATTTGGCCTCTGAGTTGGTAGTAGCTCTGCTTTCTGCGCCGCAGGTTGTGGGTTCGATCCACACCGAGAACAAAATTTGTGTGGTGAACATAGATTTGTTCTCTGTCTGGGTGTTATATTGTATTCTAAGTATGTATTAACATAGCTATTTGATTTCCAAAGTAAAAGCTCTGCTTAACTTCGGACTAGTGTATTGTATGGATTGTCTACAATATTTATTTATTTATATTGTGGTTAGAGCGAGAGGTTATAATTAGCGGCGCCATTTTATTTTCTTTCTTTATAATTACGAGTTGTATGGCGATTCAATAACTTTAAGGTAGTGAGTAATGATGAGAAAGAGGCCTTAGTGTAATAGATTAATATATTTTGTATGAATGCATTTCGTTGTGAGAATATAATGTCGGCTTGGTATACTAGATCTTTTGATTGAGATACGTACCTTGGATTTATCTCCGTTTTGATCGTAGTGTTCTTTGATTAAAACGAAGAATACAAGTGCAATTTGATGTTTTTACACAATAATCAATGGTAATATCTTAAATCCTCCTATACCTTTACTCTGTCTGTGTTTTAGCTTTCTTTTATTTGTGTTTATTCATATGATTTTTTTCATTTCATTAAACATATATCTCAATCTTTAGATCAGACATTCTAAGACCATTATGTTCTCGTTAGTCTATGGATGGTTAAATTTTCAATATTGCGTTTCTCGATGTATAATTTATTTAGGGTTATCTGTTAAAATTATAACATATGATCTAATTTATAACGTTAGAAATCGAATATCCTAATTTTAAATCAATAATGTTAATGTTGTAATAGTCGAAGTGTTTGTCTTGTTTTATGAAAATGAAGAACATTTTTGCCAAGTTTTATTATGATGCTTTACTATTCGTTGAATTGGTTAAGATTTGCACAACGAATATTTTATTTTGATGAATTCAATTTTGGAAGTTTATTGAAAAGCAAAAGCAATGAAATAGAGAAGAATAAATTTATAGAATATTTTTGTAAAGAATACAGCCTCTCTAGATCAATGATGACCGCAGCGTTTAACGATAAACTAACGCGCCAAGAATCAATCCGCTGCGTATATTTTCGGAGCGTTTTAAGTTTAACATCCGTGTGTCTCTTGTCTAGAAAAAAAGCTTTTTATAGCAAAGTTTCTTTGTGAAATATGAAGTTTTTTAAATTGCAGGCTCACTGATTATCTGCAGTTGCATATTTATGATGACAGTATTGTTAACGGCTATTTTCCTACGTAGAAGTGTTATGAGACTTAATTTATTTTATAAATCTCGGGCTTCGCACTGCCCTATAAAGTATAATAATCAGTAGCTATATAATGAGTGAAATAAAATATGGATTTGAAAAAGTTTGTTTGAGTAAATCCCTTCTAACGGTACATGAACAAGATTAATATAATGAGTTAGTCTAGGGAGATTTAAAATTAAATAATTTCCTACCTAAATTTTGGGAATTATTACAATAGCTCGAAAGTTGTGGGCTATAAAAATATGGCAGGCAGTAATATGAAAAAAATAATGTCAACACTGAAGTCGGGCTTTGTCGACGGGCAGGAGACATTTGAGATCTAATTGCTGGCTTCTTTTTGGGGTTTTCTTTCAAATGATATACCAATATCCCTGGTTCATTGAACAGAAATCGTAAAAAAACTGTGTCTTGGTGAAGCGATTCCAGTTTACAGCTCTCAAGTGAAGAACAAATAGCAGAACTATATTTGAAAAAGGAAGTAGATTATGTAAAAAAGCATACAGGCATTTGCATCTAATGCAGCTAACTTATACAGCGTCAGACGAGTAACCGTTCCCTCATGCGCCTATTTACGGGACGCTGAAGTTCCTGGGACCTGATTTTATATAATAGGTTTGCTTGAAAAGAAAACGACAGAAATCAAGCTTCATCAGTCTGTATTATGTTATATTAAATCGCATTCAAGCCACGGCTATTTTGTGGTGCATTTTTAGATAGTATAGCTGGGTTTGTGACTCGAGCTCTTGCAATGTCTTGACTACTGGCGCCATCTGTGACACGTGGTCCTGGAATAAAATAAAAAAAAAAGTGGACAATCTTTTAGGAAAAACTTTTTATCCCGAAGAATTAAGAGGAACGGGGCGAGCGAAGCCGCGGGCGGCTTATTATATTAATAACTAGTGAAATCCCATGCGACTTCGTTCGCGTTAAGCTTTTTCCGTACAAACTTCAAACCCCGCTGCACACCTTTAGGGGTTGAGTTCCGGGAATCCCTTTCTTACTGCACACTACACCAGAAATCTACTCTCCAAATTTCATACTCCTAGGACCATTAGTTCAGGCTGTGCGTTGATTGTCAGTCAGTCAGTTAGTAACGTAAGAGTTTTTATATGTCTCTCTCTCGGCGGGTGGTAAAGGTCTATGTCCATCGGGTGGGTGGATTCCTACGTTTCGTAATCAAAAAACAATGCTCACCTGGTAATCAGTACCAGTTTTCTTTCTCTTCTGGCCGTAAGTAACTTTTCCGTCGAACTCGTTGGTAGGCACCTTCATATCCTTTTCTATCTGAGTGATGGTCACGCCCAAGTGCTCTTCGATATCTGCTAAGTACTGGCGAACAGAATATTTATTTACGTTATCAAATCAGTGCCTGACACGGGACAGATGTGAATGGACGCGTATGGAGAAGGCATTTTAGTACGTAACTTAAGTTTAATATGTAAAATAGTTTAGCTGTTGGAAATAAATGGCTCAATTATACATTTTTCTCAAACATGCTCGGTTTCAGTATTGTTTGACAACCTTCTTCGAGATAATTTGTTATTGCTGTACTGGCCTAATACAATGCGAGCAGGGGTCGGCAAAAAGAGCAAAAGTTGTATGAAAAGCCATCATGGCCTGCGCACTTCTATGCAATGGCGATCAGCTAAAATGCTGTCAAATATAACAGCGATATTTGACAGCGTTTCAGATGATCACCATCGCTTAGATATGCGCAGGCCTTTACTATCGTGTTTAGCGGCCGGATAAATTACATAGCAAACTCACGTGTAATTTAGAAATAGTTTTTTAAACCAAAGAGCAGTTTTTAGGTTTGCTCTCTGATCATTTACCTGGGGTTCGTTATACCACACGCAGCATCCCTTCGGCTTGTCAGAGGTGAGATTGGTATTCCAACAGTTGCGTCCGCGAGACGAACACCATTCGCCGTGGTACCACACCTGGGAACGTAAAACACAACGTATCTTAATTCCAACTAATGAATAAAAACTGCGACTGCCTTCATAGCTCAGTTGGTAGTAGCTCTGCCTTCTGCGCCGGAGGGCGTGGGTTCGATACCCACCGAGAACAAATATTTGTGTGGTGAACGCAGATGTTTGTTCACTGTATGGGTGCTATATTGTATTCTAAGTATTTACTCGGCAGATGAAACTAATTCATTAATTTTTGGGACATAAAATATTTGTAATACATTATTATTTCTATAGTCGTTGCTTTAGTTGTAGAAAATAAATGATATTTAATCTGTATTTATCCGTGTTTTATTTCATAATATTGCTTACACTTATACATCATTATTTAAAAGGAGGTAGGTGGGTATGATAAAATTCGGCGGCAGTTGGTACTAAAATAGTACCATCTGCCCCCATTTCTGAGACGTGGGGGTGAATGGACATAAGTAGTATCATCTGCCGCCAATTTCCAGAATCGGGGGCGAAAAGTGGCGGCAGATGAAACTGATTCGTATTTACTGAGCTGTAAAGTGAAAGGCTATAGTTACCTTCTCAGGAACGGTAGAGACTATACTGATGGCGAGACCCATGCGATCTGCGCGACCGACGCGACCAATCCGATGCACGTAGTTGGACTTTTCATCAGGTAGGGTTATGTTTATCACTGGTAACAAAAACTTTAGTTAAAAAAACCATAAAAAATATATAAGCAAGGTGACATCTCTCGTCGATTCAACTGAATGCAACTTCGGTTATCGAGCAGGTCAGTAGTTGACTCTAACGTCGAACCTGTAGAACCACGGTCGCGTTAGTGCCGAACAGTCCCTAAGAGTTATTCGTCGAGTGTGATTAGGATACGATGGCGCAGCGGTCAGAGCAGCCCAAGGGGAAGGCCGCGGGTTCAAATCCCGCTCGGCTTTTAACTTTTAGGACATTATAAAAATCTTTGGAACTTTAGTTGAAGTAAGTCAAGGGGGCTAATGAGCGGGTGTTACAAGTCTGAGTGCTTTGTGTGCAGGGGTCGTGATATGTGTGTGAGGGGTCGTGAGTATATGTGTGTGAGGGGTCGTGCATATACGTGTGTTAGGGTTTGTGTTTGTTTACCTATCAGTAGCCTCATAGCTTCGAATTTTCCACTGAGGATATTTGTCACTTCAGCCGGGAGTTTATTATTTTTTTGTAAGGACATAAAGATTAACAATCAGGGTAAGTATAAGCAAGTGAATTTTAAAAAAATTGAGAAACCGACTTCATGGCCAAACTGCTGAACCGATTCTAGATTTTTACAGATTATTCAAATCGGCTCTTAGATAACGAAGTAATACAATAACATACATTAAAAAAATACAACCGAATTGAGACCCTCCTCTTTTTAACCAACTTCCAATCAAAAAGGAGGAGGTTCTCAATTCGGTTGTATTTTTTTTTATGTTTGTTACCGAATAACTGTCATTTATGAGCCGATTTGAAAAATCTGTAAAAATCTAGAATCGGTTTAGCAGTACAGATTGTCCCAAATAAATTTAATTAAAATCGGTTTAGCCGTTTGGCAATGAAGTCTGTTTCTCTAGTTTTTTAAACTTACAATTCTTCTATTTGAAGTTGGTTAAAAAATGGTGATAACTTACTAAAAGGCAATCCTGTGATATCAATCCCTCTAGCAGCGACATCGGTACAAATCAGAAACTTGACTTTAGATTCTTTGAACAGCACGAGGTTACCCTTCCTCTCGTTAGGTTTCCGGTCGCTGTGGAGGCAAACGCACGAGAATTCGTTGCCGTACGTCTTGAAGTATAGCTCCAAGTTATCGCAGTCCAGCTTCGTACGGCAGAATATTAAGGCCCTGGGTGTAATAAAATAGTTAAGAAAAGTAACTAAGGTAAGGTAAGTAGTAGTAGTAAATAGTTAGTTAAGATTCATAAAACTTTAAACAACATGATAGTTTAATAGATTAAGGCCCCATTTCACAGATTTCTAATCAGCCGATCAAATATATGACAATAATAGTTGAAACAATTTATTTGCTTGAAGCATTGGTACATTTGGTAAATATATATTCACACACTTCGCCAGAAAAACCCAGCATGCAAACACGATAGAGAAAACAGGCAAGTAGGTATAATACATGCCACTAAAGATGAGACCTGGCAGATACGTGGTTTGACTTGCGCAGTAAACGAATCAAGGGTCTCTGATGAAATAATACTAGTTCGTAGAAATGTTTTTTTTTGAGTTTTTGAGGTGTAGATTTCATTACTTTAGCGGTATGAGATCTGAAGCGGGAAAGGGTCGGGCGTGATCGGGTGGCGGAAAGAGTCCGGGGGGAAAAAAAAGGAATGAGCTCGCCAAGTCTCAACTTTCTTGGCACTATCTGTACAGTGTTCACTTTAACGCTAAATACACATAACAATTTAAATAAAATTATGAATTAGTACAATATGATAAACAACTAAAATTATAAGAATAAATAATATGTATTGAATTAAATTAACAAATAAATCATTTCTTTGTTCTTTCTTTGTTAATCATTAAGTTAGCAGCTGTCAAATATTTGATCGGTCGATTAGTAATTCGTGAAATCGGCCCTAATGATAGATACCTAGATAGATAACTTTTTTATTTGGCTCAAAAAACACAGCTTATAAAGAAAATTAAACAACAGAAAGAGAAGAACATTGAATAAAGGTACGGCTTCACAAGAAATCATACGAGAAAAAGAAAACATAGAACACACACAGAAACACAGAAAGAAATAAGTACACACATAATCCTAGTTCTATTGCTGAAAAGGGTGCCGACAGTATCCAATTAGGTAAGTATTTGTTTATGAGCCAAAATGGTCCTCACTCAGCTTAAATGCTGCTTCGCCTCCAAAAAGGGGACGAGGCAGCGCTGGTTTTCAGTGAGGACCAATGATGATGATTATTTGAGGCATAATGATTGATCTTTGTGATATAATGGAATAATTTTTTTTTTCATATGTTTTGAATCCCGTGTATTATTTATTACCCTTATAAGCTGGTAAGGAGTAGACTGACGTGGCTTACGTATAGCAAATTTGTTACTAACCTGTCCATTTTGTGTTCTCTAATAGCGCGGATACAATACTCTGCTTTGAGAATCTTCACAGCTTCTGATAACGTTTCGGGCGTGGTGTTACCGCTTCTAATGTTATCCTTTGCATGGACGCCGTCTGTGTTCACATTCCTGAAACATATTGTATTAGGAAGAAACGATCTCGAGAAGCGAGCTGTATGTGAATGAGGCGTGATCTTATGTATGGGTGGGTGTATGTATGTATGTATGTATGTCCTTACTTGCGCAATGTCTCCCAGGATCGGTCCTGCTGTGGGTCTACATTGACGACACAGTGATGTACCGTGTCGGGAACTGCGTCCTCGCCTTTCAGATCCACCCACGTAGGGAAATGCATCAATTTCTCCTGCAAGCACAAAACACTATTAATACTACGCATAAAATGGAAATAAAGAAAGAAAAACAGAAAATAATGAAAGAAAAAACACTGTTTTTTTTCGTTAGCCGTTCAAGTATATAAAATTTTGACAAGTGAATAGCGCGCGGTAATTCCCCTACTCGGTTCTAAAGCGAGTGCCTAAACATATGCATTATTTGCGGGAATCCCCGAAAATACGTTTCGTTTTCAAGCAAAGACAATGTAAGGGTTAATTGCCATTCGTGTAAAAAAGTAATTTTACTACCGATGACGTAATCATCATCTAGACTCCCCTGCCCCCCATGTCATTCTAAATAAGCAATACATAGACCCCCCAGCCCCCACAATGTGCTTACGTAATACTTGAACGGCCCCTTATTAGGTAGGTGTAATATAACATACCGCCATTTTCTTAACTTCAAAAGCGTGCAACGTTGCTGAACAGACCACCATCTGCAGTCTCCGCCCGTCAGATGTTATCTTAGGTATCTGTTTATGAAGGCGTTCTATCAGCTCGGTGTAGCCGGCCTTGAGTAACCCATCTGCTTCGTCTAGCACGAAGAAGCGGCAGTGTGTGAGGGTTAGGTAGCCTGGAAACATTTTTTAACAGAGAGGCTTTTGTCCAAAAAATTGGTCGTCTGTAAAGTCGGTTTACTGACGATAGTTGAACGTGACAACGTCATACAGCTGTCCACGCGGACGCATCGCTCACTCAAGTAGGAGAGAGACAGATGTCGAACGCTGCCGAACGCGGAGGCCGGTTGTGCCTCTTTGTCGCTCGTTCCGCGCTCTCGCTTGCAATTCAAGCCTTAAATAGAACGCCTCAGAGCGAGGTAACGCCGCATGACGTCATGTTTTTTTGTGCGTGCAGCCGGCTCCATTGAATTATAAGACGTTGTCACGTCAAATTTGTTGAGTGAAGAAGATGGCGTCATAATGTGGAGTTGTATTGTTTGCCGTTTAGTAAAGTAACACCCTAATAAAATGTATGTGCACTATGCTAGTACGGTTGTAGGCAATAAATATTGCACATCGGCCTTTCTGCTTTCGTAGAGCGCTATCTCTTTCAGACTCACACTACGCTCTACGAAGCCGAAATTAGCCGATGTGCAATATTTGTTGCCTACTTGATCATCTAAAAAGCAGCCAAGTGCGAGTCGGACTCGCCCATGAAGGGTTCCGTAGCACGGCGAACTACAAGAACCTGTATATTATGTTACTTGATGTAACATAATAAGGTTCTTGTAGTTCGTAGAATGGTAAATTGCGGTTTACGGTTTATGACGTATAAAAAAAAAACTACTGACTAGATCTCGTTCAAACCAAAAATCGTTGGAAGTTTACATAGTAATGTACAACATATAATTTTTTTTAGTATTATCATTCTCTTACTTTAGAAGTTAGAGGGGGGGGACCAACTTTTTTCCACTTTGGAAGTGTCTCTCGCGCAAACTATTCAGTTTAGAAAAAAAAAGCAGCTAAGTGCGAGTCGGACTCGCCCATGAAGGGTTCCGTAGCAACAAGTAACATAATTTATAGGTTCTTGTAGTTCGTCGAAAGGTAAATTGCGGTTTACGATTTATGACGTATAAAAAAAAAACTACTGACTAGATCTCGTTCAAACTAAATATCGTTGGAAGTTTGCATAGTAATGTACAACATATATTTTTTTTAGTTTTATCATTCTCTTATTTTAGAAGTTAGAGGGGGGGGGACCAACTTTTTTTCACTTTGGAAGTGTCTCTCGCGCAAACTATTCAGTTTAGAAAAAAACGATGTTAGAAACCTCAACATCATTTTTGAAGACCTATCCATATATACACCACACGTATGGGTTCGATGAAAAAAAAAATTTTGAGTTTCAGTTTCAAGTATGGGGACCCCCAAAATTTATCGTTTTAGAAAAAAACGATATTAGAAACCTCAATATAATTTTTGAAGACCTACCCATAGATACCCCACACGTATGGGTTCAATGAAAAAAAAATTTTTGAGTTTCAGTTTCAAGTATGGGGACCCCTAAAATTTATAGTTTTTTTTCTATTTATGTGTAAAAACCTTAATGCGGTTTACAGAATACATCTACTCACTAAGTTTAATCAGTCTAGCTCTTATGGTTTCGGAGAAAAATGGCTGTGACACGGCCGGACAGACAGACAGACAGACAGACAGACAGACAGACAGACATGACGAATCTATAAGGGTTCCGTTTTTGCCATTTGGCTACGGAACCCTAAAAACCCTTTAAACATCCACAAAAAAAATCGATGGAAATTCGTACGAATCTACCTTGTGTGGGCATGAGTCGTGAGGTTTTTTTGTGTTATTTTATTATCTTCTTAAATTTAAGAGCTTAACATGTCGGGGTTTTAATACAGTTTCCTCCAATTAAGTCTTCCGAATGCGGCCTCCTTTTTTATTTATTTTCCAACTTTTTACAAAATGGCCGCCACAGAAGCCGGCATCTTGGATTTTCGAAAAGACTTATTTTTTTTAAAGGCGGAGAATAATAACTTCTTGGGTGTTGACAAGCTCACCTCCTGATATAAGATCCTCCAGCCTCCCAGGCGTGCCAACAACGATATCCACACCGTTGTTCAGCGCGTTGATCTGATCTTTCACATTGATTCCGCCAACGACCAGCAACTCACGAATCTTCGGATTCTCTAAGTACTTTTTGAACATAGTTATTTGGTTGCACGTTTGTTCTGCTAACTCGCGGGATGGCTGTGAGAAATGGAAAAAAACTTATTATTTTTTTATTATTCACAGCTAACTTTTTTTCGGGGAAAATCAGAAACGAAAAATCATTTGGCGTGCATACAGATGTTTGTATAAATATAGCCAAGTAAAATTAGTGTTAATAAAAGTGCAAGTAATGCAAACAGCTGGACTGGAGTCACAAGCGTTCTTGGATCCGCGGCATAACACTCAAACTGCATCAAGACTACTGGACAAGTATACAAGACTGTAGGCAGTCGAAGGAGGCCTTCCCGGTGTTAAACCTACAGCTCCTCAGCCAGAAACGTGACAAGCTCCGCCTTATTGTCGTAATTTTCACAGGTCATTGCACACTGAATAAGCACTTGTTTACACTAGGTGTTACTGACAGTCCTCTTTGCGGATGTATAAGCACTCGTGGCGCCACAACGAGCACAAAATCTTGGAGCACCAAAGGCCTGCGCTCGAATCCATGAGCTGCTGGTCTTCCTACTGCTGGTCGTCACACAAAAAGGGCCAGCCTGCGGCCTACTTGCGGTAACCAGTCCGCTCACCAAGTACCAAGTGCCAGTAATTTCACCAGCACCCTTCAAACCGAAACAGCAACGCTGTATATGTATGTATGTATGTGTGGGACTCCTGTTTCCGCAATTGGACTCTAAAGCCGGTCCGTTTTGCGTCAGGAAACGCTGACTATGCTTGTAGCCAGCCTAACTCCTCCCAGAAGCGCAGAAGCTTCCTGGGGGATTCACAGGCTTGGAGCAAACAGCAACGCTGCTTGACAGTAGAAATAAGCATGGAGGTAACAATTCCCCACAGAGCTCTACTTAACTGCTGATGGAGTTCTATGTAACGCGAGTAACACCTACCTCAATAATAATAGCTTGAGGCGCGTTGCTGATGCAACCTCCATCTGTTACCATGCCTGCAGAGACCACATTCACCTTCACATGATCCTTGGGCGCTTGGCAGATAGGCGTGTAGCCTTCCGGTTTGTACTGCAATCAATCAGGCGGTTACAAAAAAAAGTAAAATAAACTATAAAACATGCTTAAAGAAAACCAAACGAAAATAACATCAATTCAATTCATCAATTGACATCAAGTCAATAATACAGTTTTCAAATATTATTGTGTAAATTAAATAATCAAATTAGTGTATTGTTATCCATCCTCGATAAATGCACAAAGTTTGAATTAAATCTGACCGTTGTGGGTCAAAATCACGCCCCAAGGAGTCAGTTACACTAATGCTGACGATAAGTCATCTTAGAGCGCGAAATAAATAATATAAATATTATTTCTATATTTCTATATCATCATCATTTTAATAAATATTCTATTAGCCAAATAGTACATTGTTCACCGAGAGGAGAAAGTGACCGATTATCGGGTATAGGGTATCGAAATTGGGATCGGGCTTGGTATGTTGGTGGTTGTTGGCTATGATGAAATATGTTTCAAAAATAATAAAAATATTCTTACCTTAAATGGTGTGGCGCCAAAGTTGAAGCTTATCTCAGCATTCTTCAGCACAACCGCTGGGAAGTAGCACTCGGAGCTGCGTGCCTGCTTCAGTTCAAATGCCACTCCAAGGTTTTCACCATTCTTGGTGAAGATGATTTCACCAGAATTGAGGTTAAGAAGACAACCTGAAATGAGTTTTAAACATATAAATTATAAGGAACAAATTAATAAAAATGATAGTTAGACCTGGAAAGGACACGGAAACTAAAATAAGAAAGATACAAATAGATGCATTGATACTGGATAAGTGCGTCGTGTTTTTGTGTGCTACAGCAGCAAAAGGGCCTTGACTCAGCATAACGCCTAGCTAATGTGAGGAAGCTATGCGCTGGTATTCTGTAATAAGTTAAAGTAAGAAACCCCTGCAGTTCTGTCTATTGTTGTGATAGTTCTTTCGAACCAGCAAGTTCGGCAAGTTTATCATGCGCACTTGATGTGCGGGCAGGTTTTTCCGCAGTAATCCGCTGGTGGGCCCTTTTTGCGTGACCCTTGACACATGTTGCTCGAACTTTTTTAGGTTCTACAACACGCCGGTTTCCTTCGCCGTTTTAAGAGTACTGGCATAATGCACATAAATTTTTCAACAGAAAAACTCATTGGTACACAAGTGGATTTGAACCCAAGACCTTCGGATCGGAAGGCGGGGCCGCTACCACTAGACCACCAGTGCTCTCTTTCGAACCAGTGTGGTGAAAGGATTTTAAGTGCACTCCAGAAGGGCTTCTTTTGTGCACTAGACTATGGAGTGAGGGAATTACATAAAAGGGCTCTGAGTATGTTTAATCTTGTGGTGCTTTTAGTTTTCTTGTCCTTACCTATAACATCATTCATGCCATAGGCAGAACCGTAATCAACAAAGTTCTTAGCATTAGACTTCTTTCCCGTTCCACCAAAGCCGTATCCAAGTCTATCTGTGCCAAGATCTAGTCTAGCCTGAAAAAAACAACACATAATTTCACATTTTAATCAGTTTTAAATGTGATTTGAATAAAGTTATCCAACTACCTCTTTGTTTGTCTATCTGTACAGTTTGTGTATACTTAAATATTTTATTATTTATTTATTTTTATTTCTTAGGGAAACAAACAGTACCATACATTCTAATTGATAATATTTCAAAAAACAATTATGGACCACTAAACAGTTCTTGCATAGTGAGACTATTGGAATATGAAAAGTTAAAGTTTAAACTTACAGCTTGTGTGGACCATCCAACACGGCACAGACCCTCATCAGTGACAGTAGCCTCGTAATAAAATGCACCCTTTGTGTGCACACCCTTAGTGGCCCTACATCCATGCCACCCAGTTTGATCCCGAGACTGACACCGCAACCCATCAGGAGTCACAGCCAAAGCGTCGGTGCGATCAAAGCACGACATTGTCCAATCTGATGAAACTTGTGCAACTACTTTACTCGTCTTCCCTTCTTGTAAATCCTTCAACGTTTCCCACACAATCTGTAGTATAGGCAGGCAGAATGCACCGGTCTTTCCGCTGCCAGTCTCAGCGGCCATGAGAACATCTCCGCCGCCCAGGATCAGAGGAATAGCTTCAGCTTGCACGTCGGTGGGCAGTGTCCAGTCCATCTCGTCGATAGCCTTCCCCAGCTCGGGGAGTACACCAAACTCTTCGAAAGCAGTCATTTTTATGGCGTAAGAGTACAATAGAATATAGATCGGAATAAATAATGTAGATTGAAAATGAAAAGAAACCGGGACGATGCCACAGATGATGATGTTTTGAGCGACTCGCTTGACGGCTGATTGACTAAACAGTGACGTAAGAAAGTCACTGTCAACTGTCACACGGTGTAGACGAGTCGAGGTAACAAATTAGTCTAATGAAGAGTGTTTAGCCTGCCTGTGTTAGAGGGAACAAAAGAAAAATAATCAGCTGTTTTTACAGCTGTTTTCACCAAAACCAAAACATAACCTATTACCTTCCTTTCATCTCATGTATCCAGGCTATCCATGAACCCATGACGTGTAGCTCAAAATG
Source organism: Thera britannica (assembly GCA_939531255.2). Lineage (NCBI taxonomy): Eukaryota > Metazoa > Arthropoda > Insecta > Lepidoptera > Geometridae > Thera > Thera britannica. The sequence continues at coordinate 5,767,447 of OW618039.2, read as the reverse complement.
GAAATGGAAATACTACAAAATACGGGACCAAAACAAGTGTCTAAGCTGTCGTCAGTCGGAAAAGTTCTAATTTATACAACGGGCGGCTTAGCGCTCGGTGTGAGTGTTGTTTGTATACCATTTGTATCACCCGCTTTGAGAAAAATATGTCTTCCTTACGTACCAGCAACCACAGAGCAGCTAACAGGAGTTACTAAAGCTTTAGCAGGTCGAAGCGGCAAGTTACTAGATGTCGGCTCAGGCGATGGACGAATAGTGTTCACTGCAGCAAAACTGGGCTTTAAAGCTGATGGTGTGGAACTGAATCCTTGGCTGGTTTACTACTCGAGACTTGCTGCAATACTCAACCCTCAGTACCGTAGTTCAAAGTTTTACCGTAGAAATTTATGGAAATTTGACTTGAAACCTTATAACAACATAGTGATATTTGGGGTAGAGCAAATGATGCAGGAGTTTGAGAATAAACTTTTATCTGAGACATGTAATGATACTGTCATAGTAGCCTGTCGTTTTCCACTACCTAGTATGGTGCCAATAGAGACTATTGGACATGGTGTAGACACAGTGTGGAAATATGTAGTGAAAAGATAATTTAAATTATACTTATAGTTGTATTAAGTAAATAGTTTATGTACAGAATATTGTTCTCATTTTGTTAGAACCGGCCACTTCTTTTCCTTCCTGTGTATTTAGTGTCAGCTTTCGTGTCTTTCCCTTGTTTTCTTCTCCTTTCCTTTTTCTCTAAGATCCATGCTCTTGAGTTCTTCAGTGGTTTCCCTCTTGCGTTTCTGGATGCTTCTCGTTTTGCATATTTAATTTGAAGATTGTTATCAGCTTCATCAGTACCTAAAAGAGCACATTACAGTGAGCTAGGTAATAGGTACATAGAATATTTAAGCCACATTAGTGAAGTACAAAATCTACTTGATTGTTTTATATTGCTTAGAAACTAAATACCTAAAGCTTGTGGCAAGGGTGCAGCTCCACCAGTCATCAGCACTAAGAAGAATTTCTTGGCTTTAGCCGAGTTAGGGAAATCCACAACCACACCACCAAAAAATCCTGCCTTCATGGCCTGCCCTGTTAGCAGCTCCATTTGACTTTCATTTTCTGGGTAGAATTGGAACACGGCTCGGGCTGACCTAGACTGTAAGAGAAAATTTTATTTTAGCACTTTTTACTTTAAAAACAAGGTTTCCTCTAAAGAGTTCAATTAACTAACTGATAGGTGTCTTACCAAAGAGGCATACAAAGTGCTGAAGAATTTGTACAATCTCTTCACTGGGTTATGTGATTTCTTATCAGCATTGAAGAGCCATTGCAGAGCTGACACTGAGACTGCTCCATCAAATGCACCAGCCCTGAACGGTATGCCTTCACCCATGTCTGAGAGAATTAGATCACCTTCAGTCTCTCTTTCTATCGCTACATCTGTGAACAAGAAGTAATAAGCTCATGCTTTGTTTATCTAATAAGATTTTTTTTTATTGATGCATTTCTCTAAATAGAATGTACCAAGCATAGCTGGAGAGATATCCATTCCGATCCACATGTGCCCATTTTCCTCAAGAACTGCACCAGATAAGCCTGAACCACATCCAATATCCAGAAGTAAGCAAGGAATGTCTTCTGGCAGGAGAAGTAGCTCTATACACCTCTCTGTCATCTGGGCTTGGATGTCTATTATTCGAGTACTGGAATCAGAATTTTATTTATGAATAGGAACCCTGTATTTAACTTCGAAAATCAAAAACGTATAAAGCGAGGTATAGTGAACACTTGCTTACTTTTGTGTGTATTTTCTAGCCTCGGTTTCATTGTAAAACTAAAATAAAAACGAGAGTATTAGAAATTAATGGGCGAGGTAAATCACTGTTTTAACACTATGTTTAGTTTACCAGTTCAGGCGGAGCCTGGTGTTCGGGTCTTCTAGACATGATGAAGGTTTGAAAACTCGTGTTCAGGAGTTTTCAGTTTGTTTGAAGACAAGATTTTGAAAAGTAAATAAATAAACACGCACCGCACGAGAGCGAGAGCGAGACCTAACCTCTTCTTTTTTTTCATCTAGCGTTCAATCAATGTCAAAACTCAAAAGTATTCAACTCGAGGCTTGGGTAAGAATTGAGAAAAAAACAAGCAAACGAAACAGACAAACAAAATATTAATGTCACTGTCAAATGATGGGTAATGTCAATGTCTATTTGACATTTGACACAGTGAGTGAACTCCCGCGCAATTTTATATTTTTGATTTTTTGTTTTGGTTTGGTATTTTGAATTTTCGCTTTCCTTGATCCATCCACACGGGACTACGGGAGGTGTAGATCCCGCGCAGATCCAGAATCCAGATCCGAGCGAGGGATTTCATGTATATAATAAAATGCCGAAAGCGCTCAGTCTAAAAAAGGTACGATTTCATAATAGGCATCATGATGTGATGAAGCCAATATTAGTACTAACATTTTTATGTATTTGTATCTTTCAGACTCAACAAACAGGCTATATAAAGAACCAGAAATCAATAATACATTTTTTTAAAACCAATACAACAAGTGGTGATAGTCGGAAACCTCAAACTTCGACTGAAATAAGCATTCAGAACAGTCCTGAAAAACAGTCATCGAAACGCAAAGCATCATCACCAATTTTGGTAGACGAGGTTGATTTTGTAGATGAACCCATAACTGTGGCTAAAACAGGGCTGAACACTCCAAAAAAACTGAAAGCTGATTGCAGTGTCGCTGTTCATAGTCATACCAAAAAGGCGTGTTGTTTGAAATCACCAAATAAAGAAAATGGTGTCACTGTATCTTCTCAAAAAATAATCAAAAAAAATCCTGAGACTCCTAGCAAAAAGCCAAAAAAAACTTCAGCAAATAATTATCAAGAAATCACTTGCAATCAAGATGATGAGGTCGAGATACCAAGATCTCCTCTTACCCCTGTTGATATTAAACCAGAAAATCATGTGCATGATGAACATATTAATAAATCATGTAAGAAGAATCTATTCACTGGAGAACAGTACAGAAGTCCTGTGAAAAAATCACCAAATAAAAATCATGTTAAATCTACTGGAGATATTCAAAGAAATAAAGGTAATCACGATAAATACTCTTTTAATCTACCTATATAATTATGAAAAAAAGACTCAAAAAGACTCTGAGAAAAAACTCCTCCAAAAGGCAACAATTTACAGCACATACAACACCATGGTCTTTGTCTGGTTCCTACTACTTTTCCTCCAATAATTTATTTTTATTTTATTTACTAAAAAAACTAAATTCACCCCCTATATCACATCATAAATAAACTTGAATCACTCAAGAGCAAACCTGGATACCTATGTGGATTTGACATCATAAATTTATTTGTACTTGTATTTTGATGTTTGTTGACTAATAAAAACTTTTTAGCGTTCCTGTGTTCTCCAATAACAAAACTAGTCACCTCAAAGAAGTCCCTTCAAGAGCTCCTCTCTCCATCTAAAAGTGGCTCTACTGTAAAGGCTTTGGATTTCAGCCAGGAAGTAGGTGATGGCTTCGGTGACGAGTGGGAGTTAGATGGATTCGAAGAGGTATGTATTATTTATTATACATACCAGCAGCCATACTAGCGGCTTGGCCCGCGTGGTAGTTTTTTCCCGTTTCTTTAATTTTTGGGTATAAAATACCTACTTATTAGGAATGTAAAAATCATGTTAAAACTGGAATGCATATTCAAACCCGGCAGTGGGTGATACCGGGCTGAAATAATGATGATGACTATGAATGTTAATCCAGGTTACTATCTTTATTGGTTTCAAGTTTAATTGACACTCCACACAAACTGTGAAGCCTGTCAAATTGTTTCATCATCATGATCACCTATGCCCACTGCTGGACAGACCTCCCCTACACATTTCCAGGAAGAACGATTCTGAGCCCATGCACCAACTTCCCGCAATCTTAACAAACTCGTCAGTCCATCTGGTGAGTGGGCGTCCTACGTTTTGTCTTCCTGTTCGTGGTCGCCATTCGAGAACTTCTCGCAATGAGAAGTGGCAATGAGCAGCTATATGACCTTCTCGTTTCCACTTCAACTTACAAATTTTATGAGCTACGTCGGGACTTTTTTTGGTGCAAATTATTTATTTTCATTTTTTAATCATAGGATCCAATTGAAGATCTGGACCTTAGTATAATGCAGCGTTGTGAGATCCTCTCTGCAAGGAATTCTGGCTGCAGAATTGAGCTTAAGCTGAAGAATGCTGCTGGTAAAACTGGGACTTGCTTTGTTGAGGGCATTTGGTAAGTACTTAACCTGTAAGAAAGGATTTATGATGTTATTAATAAATAATAAATTTAGACAATCCACACAACACTACCTAGCCCCAAACAAAGCAGAGCTTATACTATAGAAACCAGATAGCTGATATAATACTTATATACATATTTTAAGAACACAAAAAAACTGTCACTTATAATAGGGATAGAAAAGAGCTAATGGATGCACTAACACTATTTAGATTTTCTAAGGTCCCAAAATTTAGGAGCTGAGTGTGATTTAAACCCACAAGCTTCTCCTCATTGACTGGCCTCTCAGTAGTTAGGTAGTAGCTCTGCCTTCTGCGCCGTAGGTCGTGGGTTCGATCCCCACCGAGAACAAATATTGGTGAACACAAACGTTGGTTCTCTGTCTGGGTGTTATATTGTATTCTAAGAATGTATTTACAAAAAAAGTATCTAAGTGGTGTATCAACTACCATAGTACAAGCTCTGCTTAATTTGGGGCTAGATAGTGTTGCTTCAATTGTCACAATTTTTATTTATTTATTTTTACTTCTTTTCAGGGTAGATACACCTCTTTCCCCAGGCGATAAAGTCAGCATTCTCGCCACTTATGACGCAGCAGGGCAGTTCTGTGTCGGCAACTCTTCAGGGCTGCTGGTACTGAGACCGGACCATCTGATGTCCAGCACCAGTGTGGTGGCAGGCGTCTTTTGTAAGAGGAAGGCGATATTGCAGGAAAGGTGGAAGGGCATTGACAGTGCTAATACTGCGGTAAGTAATTTGAATTTTTTAAAGCCAAGCGGCCAAAATGTCCGCATCGTAAGTATAGGATGTATCGTATCAAATATTATACATTGTACCATCCATCGCTTTTCAAACAACTTCAGAAAAAAGGAGGATGCTCTCAATTCAGCAATTTTTTTATAATATAAATATAAATTTTCATCAAAATCGGTTCAGCACTTTGGTCCATATAGTTTCTTAAACTTATTTCTTGTTGATACTAAAATCCTTTCACCATACTGGTTATAACTAGTGACACGACAAGAAGACATCTTGTAATAACTTTTTTAAATATTTTTCAGATGACAATCGGCATACTTATCCACGAATTAGTACAGAAAGCGCTAACAGATAACATAACCTCTATCGCGCGGCTTCGCTTAGAAACTGATATCATTATAAAGGAGTCTATACACATGTTGTATGACGCAGGCCTGACTGAAGAAGAAACGAGGACGAATATGCAACTCTATGTAAACCCTTTGGCTGAGTTTATGCAAAACTATGTTGCTACTGGGGGAAAACAGGTAATTAAAAATTAAAACCGAATTTATCGCACGAAAAACATCTTTTGTTGCAGTCAAACATAGTCCCGTCCCGTCTGTCAGTTTTGTCATTATTTTGAGCTTCGATTGCATTAAAAAGAAAGTGTTTTTTTTTATACAACTAAGTTGACAAACAAGCATACGGCCCACCTGATGGGAAGCGGTTACCGTAGCCTATGGACACCTGCAATACCAGAGGCATCACAAGCGCGTTGCCGACCCTTTAAAACTTAAAACGCCCTTTTTGAAGAACCCCATGCTATAGTCCTTAGGGAAAACCTCAGCAGGGAGATCATTCCATAGCCTGAGTGTTCGCGGGAGGAAGTTCCTCTGAAACCGAACGGTGTGACTGGGATGTGACTAGGAGAGTGATGATTATGGATGTGGATGGATATGTGAGCAGAGGTAGACCAAAGAAAACATGGATGAACTGTATGAAAGATGACATGGATAAGCGAGAAGTAAATGCAGAGATGACGGCTGACAGAGGGGAATGGAAGAGGTAAACATGTGGTGCCGACACCACATAAAGTGGGATGAGGGCGGGAAACGATTGCATTAAAAAACTAATTGAAATGGTCACGAACGTTAAAAATGTGCCCTACGATGCATTGTGTTGTCTAGCTAGGCGGGCTAGATATTTTTCTTTAGTTTGTACTTTTTTTTAGCATGTACCAAAGAGTAAGGACAACTGGAGAGGACATGTGGATAAGGTACTAGATATAGAGGAGAATCTGTGCTGCCCTCAACTAGGGTTGAAGGGAAAAATCGACGCTACTTTACAAGTTACTATACATGACAAAAAAGGTATTAATTACATACACACACACTCACCATCACCACCCAGTGAGGAATGTGCATGGCAAATGGCTCTTGAAACTGTGTTTTTTTTTCAACATTTTTCTTCTTTCGAACCAGTAAAAAGGATTAGCCTCTCAGCTCAGTTGGTAGTAGCTCTGCCTTCTGAGCCGTCGGTTCGTGGGTTCGATCCCCACCGAGTAAATATTTGTGTGGTGAACACAGATGTTTGTTCTCTGTCTGGGTGTTACATTATATTCTAAATATGTATTTCCAAAAAAAGTTATATTCTCCTCTCCTCCAAGCCTAATGCCAAATAATAATCACACTTATTTTCATGTTAGGAGATCAAAAAGCAATAGTACCACTTGAGCTGAAGAGTGGGAAGGCGTCAGTGTCGGCAGAGCATAGAGGGCAGTTGGTATTGTACGGGATGATGCTCAGTCTGCAGAGGAATGAAGACCCGACACAGACATTGCAGAGAGGATTACTGCTCTATTTGAAGTGAGTTTTTTTGAAGTGAAAACATCTAATAGCCTCTTCCCACCGGTGTGTGATATCGCGCACGGAGGCGGATCAGCTCGCACGACACACCATGGGAACGGTCTCGTGCGCCGAGGTGCGCGGTAGCACAGGAGCCCTTTCTGTGTGCGTTGCCGTGCATCGTCGGCTGTGCGTGATGATCTTCAGAACCACGCACCGTAGGAAGGCAGCATAAAATAGAGGTTTCCAACCTTATTTTTCTCATAGACCACTTTCAAAATTTTGCTGGCTCAGGTGAACCCCCAGCTACATTTCTACTATATTCCCAATCGACAAAATATATGGAGATTAGATCTAAATATGGACATTTGTGTTGCAGCTGAGTTCCTACCACGAATTAACAGTTTTCGAAAAAAGTTTTTACAAGTAACAGTCGCTAAGCTTCCTTCATTGATAGCTGACGTCAAGCCAACATTTTAGTTCTTCACTATCGAAACCAGATAAATTTTCGTGGTCCCCCACTTACGGATTGTGAACCCCCATTTTTTTGTCACGCCATCGTAGACCCCCGTCCAGTCCACCGTGGACCCCTGGGGGTCCACCTGGACCACGTTGGGAATCAATGATCTAAAAGGCCTGCGCACATCAAGGCGATAGCGATCAGCTATATGGCAACGATCTTTAACAGCGTTACAGCTTCAGCGAAAATCGGCGCTATTTTTCGCCTTAGACGGGGTTGAGCATTTTTTAAAATACGAAAAAATACAATCCCGTTCCCATATTAAATTTAAAAAAAAATTAAAAGTTTGTTTATTCAGATGTCACAAGATCCATTCCTAAACCTAACGCAACACATACAATAGCTAAATAAAAAATAAATATTATAGGCCTTGCTTAGTTTGGGATAGTGTTGTGTGGGTAGTCCACAATTTTTATAAATTTTTCACAATGTTTTAGAGAACGCGTGGATATAAGAGAAGTAAGCTGCGGCTATCCCGAACGTCGAGACCTTATAGTGCTTCGAAACCAATTAGTTCAGTACCTCACAAGAGGACCAGAGGAAGTGGATCCGGAACAGCTTTTGGATATAGAGGATGCGTCTGTACTGCTGCAGCAGAGACTCCCAGATCCCGTGAATCATCATAACGCGTGCTCTAAATGCCCGTATCTTACTATCTGCTCGTTGCATTTATGGTAAGCCTAATCAAAGTCAATACTCAATAGTCATAACTGCCTTCACAAAGCTCAATTGGTAGCTCTGCCTTCGGCGCTGGAGGGCGTGGGTTCGATCCCCACCGAGAACAAATATTTGTGCGGTGAACACAGTTTGTTCTCTGTCTGGATGTTATATTGTATTCTATGTATGTATTTACAAAAAAAAAGTTTTTAAGTAATATACCAGCTATCTGATTCCCATAGTACATGCTCTGCTTAGTTTGGGGCTAGATAGTGTTGTGTGGAAACTTAAAATCCTTTTACTACCCGGGTTAAAAAGAATCAGTGCCACGATATGTAAAATAATTATCATGAATGTACTTTTTATAATTTCACGCGCATTCATTTTGGGCGCATCATTTATTTTATTTTATAAATAAATATTGTAGACAATTCACACAACACTATCTAGCCCCAAACTAAGTAGAGCTATGAAGGCTGTTTAGGTTATTACGAGTATGTCTGACTTGTATGGTTGTTCCAGGCATACTGACGGGCCCAGCGTATCAGAAACCCATCCCCTCTCCAAACTCAGGAATGAAGCTATGGGCCATCTTACAGCAACGCACATACAATACTTCCTGCATTGGACGGCGTTGCTCAGGATGGAGGAAAGAGGACAGATGGCGGCGTCTCCCTTACACGCGTTGTGGACGGATAGTGTTGAGAAGAGGTACGCTATAGATCCGCAGAATGCTTTTTTATTGGTTCTTATTAAACACTGTAGACTGAAGTTTTTAATGTACTAGTTAGTAGCTGAAGTACTAAAGTCTATAATTTTTTTTTACCTGATGGTACACAGGCATCATAGAATAATCGATGAGTTTTGGTGGGTCTGAATTTCTCCCTCACTGGGCAATTCCGCCAAGAATCGTCGGCCGAATGTTATTTTTTATACTAGCGGCCTGTCCCGGCTTCGTACGGGTAGACATTTATTTTTAAACACATAAAATATATAGCCTTTGTTACTCAGGGTGAATGTAGCTTTCCAATGGTGAAATAATTTTTGAAATCGGCACAGTAATTTTTGAGTTTATTCATGACAAACATACACACAAAAATACAAATCTTTCTTCTTTATCATATTAGTAGGTATAGATTGCCTTATAAAATCAATTATCTTTCAAAACTAGCTAAAACAATATGGCGTTCCAGTGGACCAATCAGAATAGGTTTCAGTTTCTGGCAGTGATACCCTCACTAATAGATTTTGTTTATTTCAGAGCTAAACGAGGAACCTGCGCTTCTAATTTGAAACTAAAGACTGTCAAACAATCAGGCGAAAGATATTTGCATCTTTTTGAGAGGTGGAGTACAGAAAAAGGTAAAGTTACGCGTATAAGTTTGTAATGCGTCATAAGGTCGCGTTTCCACTGACGCGGAGACGAGCGGAGTAGACCGCGAATTGGCCAATCACAGTGCTCGAAATTTCACTCTGCATGTGTGAGTGGGGATTTTGCACACTTTGATTTGCCAATTCAGGGTTCGCTCTGCTCCGCTCCGCGCCAGTGAAAACGCACCATAAGCATTAGTACAGTGTTTTTTAATTTTATTTTATACAACAAGCTAATGGAACAATCATATGAACCGTCTGATGTTAAGTGGTAACCATCGCCTATAACAAGGCATTACCACGTAGGTCACGTACGTCAGGAACCCTACGATGCACTGCCTTGCGTCCATCAACTTGAGGCATACAGATGTTCACCCTCACGTTCCAATAATTACACCGCCCCCTACATCTTTCAAACCAAAACACAGCAATGCTCTTCACGGCAGAAATAGGCATGGTAGTAGTCCCGGACGAGCTCTTCACAAAGAGCTCTACTACTACTAAAGTATCAGTCAGTAGTCAGTATACAATGTTTGTATTTTTTTTTTTCAGTCTCTAGTACAGATAAGAAACCGCCAAGCGGGCCACAAGAGGGCGAATTCTCTATAGTCAGCATTGAGAATAGACCCTGGATAGCAGCGGGTGTAGTGTCGATGTCTACGCAAAAGGAAATCAGCATACTTTTAGAAAGGTAAATAAAATAAGTTAAAAAAAAAATTGAAACTGTTTTCATGGCCAAACTAACCGATTTTGGTGAAATTTCAATGGTATTAATCTGGAAATATGGCTTTTCAGATAAAAAAAGATTTTTCAAATCGGCTCACAAATGACGAAGTTATGGACAAAATAAATAATGTATTTACTTCTACTGGTGACCAAAGGGCTGGCGCTTACCTAGGGCAAAGAATTAGCTTAGCTATTCAAAGAGGTAACGTTGCCAGCCTTTTGGGCACATTGCCTGCGGTCGGTGATCTGAACTCTGTTTTCTACCTGTAATACCTACAGGTGGAAAACAGAGTTCATTATAAAATTTTCTAGTTTCTTATAAAATGTAATTTTTATTTTAGTTTTTAATTAGGTATTTCATGTTGTTTAGTAATAGTTTTTGTAAATAATGTATATTTTGTTGTAAATAAAATTAATTTACTTCTATAATTTGGTGTACCCTCGAAGTTTCTAGAAGTTAGCCAAATTACCCCATAAATACAAATATATTTATTTCCAAAAAACACAAATTTTAAACACATATTTGCATAATCGTAGAATCTCACACAGTAATATTGTTTATATTCCAGAGATTTAAGCCGTCGTCTCAAAAATGACACATTGTTTCATATAGACACGTATGAATCGTACGCTTCGACTGTACAGAATCTGACTAACCTCGGCGTTCTAATGGAAGATAGTGAACGTGCAGAAAGGCTTAGAAAGTAAGTAAAAATAGAGGGTGGGTAATAATGACAGACGGACATATTAACTGATTTATACAATTGTTGAATTCATTTTCAGGTTAATAATAGACAAAGAACCACCAGAATTTGAGAAGAAACTTCCCCGAGACGTGGGTAGACTCGGTACCAAGCTAATGAGACCTCTCAACATCGAACAACAGAGAGCGGTACTGAAAGCCGTCACTGCGAAAGACTATGCGTTACTACAGGGATTGCCTGGCACTGGTACTCTTACAATCTATTTAGTGTCAAAAAAATATCTGAATGGCTAATCATGTGAGAACTGACCAATCCTACCGGCTGCGCCAGTTTTTATGGAACCGCTAGTTCTATCCCATAGCTTACGCCATCTTTCGCTAGCAATCCTGTAACCGCTATACACTTTTATTAAAATACAACATGGATTTCCTGGCACTGGTATAATTATCCTTTATTTATAAAGAGAAATGAATTGTCTGAAAGATGAACCACGTTAGATGAACCTATCCTACCGGCCGCGCCAAGTGTTTTTGATCCCATAGACTGCGCAGATTTTTTCTGAGTATGTTCTTTAATGGCTTTTTACTTAAGGTAGGTATAATTTTTGTAATATTTCCGTTTTGTAATATACCTTTGTTTTACTTGGTGTTTCTGATTACAGGAAAAACACAAACGATAAGCGTCCTAATTCAAATGCTTGTCGGTCTAAAACAGCGTGTACTTGTAACAGCGCACACGCATTCTGCGGTTGATACAGTTCTGTCCAGGTTTGTCTTTTTGTCGAACAAGCTCTGCTTAGTTTGGAGCTATACAGGGTTATTCATTATTAGCTGCAAATACTCAGGAATTAGGTTCAACAAATAAAATAAAAAATATGAATGAAATTATTTTTTTGAAATTTTGATTTAAGTTTTTGTATCAAAATTTTATTTTTATTAATTTCTTTACGGCTATTGCATAATGATTGCCATGGAGAACTGGACAATGACCCACCCAGGCGGTGACTGAACGCAGAGTGTCGCTCACGGCGCGCGGGCGCGGATCAAAGGTCAAAATAGGTCAGGCGCCAATGATTCCTTTATCGATTTTCTCGGGATTTTCATAACAAAACTTAAAAAAAATCATTTCATAAATATTTTTTATTTTATTTGTTGAACCTAATTCCTGAGTATTTGCAGCTAATAATGAATAACCCTGTATAGTGCTGTATGGAATTACCACAATATTTATTTATTTATTATTGTCAGGTTACCAGATACAATGAAGATAATGCGACTTGGTTCGTCCGCTCGAGTGGCGCCATCTCTATCTAAACGCACCGAACAAACTCTCATAGCGTCATGTGAAACTCCAGCGCAGTTGACGCAACTCTATGAATCTATGGTACGAACATTCATTATGCAAATACATTCATAATATTATATTCTTGAAGTCAACATTCCAATAGTGATAAATACTTAGTGTAAACCCCTATGGCACCGCCATTTCGTTCATCCAAAGTTTGTCTGGAAGAGATCGCTCATCGCGATAAGACCGCCCATTGTACTTCACTATAGTTTTTCGACTGGCCGTAGGTCGTGGGTTCGATCCCCACCGAGAACAAATATTTGTATGGTAAACGCAGATGTTTGATCTCTGTTGATGTTATATTATATTCTAAGTATGTATTTCCAAAAAAACAAATACAATCATTTGAAAGAATTTAAAGTACGGCTCAAAGTGGATCTTTTCATGCACTTGACGAATGTTTTCGAACTTTTTAGGGTCTACGACAAGCCGGTTTCCTCACGAGGTTTTAAAAAGTAAAAAAAGTTATCTACCTTTTCCTTCGCCGTTTGAGGGATACAAGCCTAGTGCACATTGTATAAATTTTAGAAATTATTATTGGTACACTACTGGATTTGATCCCACGGATCGGAAGGCGGGCCGCTACCGCTAGGCCACCAGTGCTCCACTCACTCACTCTATGATAAATAAGTGGCCTTTAATATTTTTTAGGAAGTAGTTGGTGTCACTTGTCTGGGGGCGGCGCACGCTATGTTAGCCAAAACGTCTTTCGATATCTGCATTGTGGATGAAGCTACACAGGTATGTAGGTATTTACAAATATTATAGTCAAAAAAGCTTTAAGTAGATAACACTTATGTGCCATACTTACTAGTAATTTTCTAAAAGTTGGTATGGCATGAAATTTTACAACATCAGACAAATTAATATTAAATAAAAACGCAGGATAATATAATACATACTTTGAGGGATCAATGTATCAGGCAAAAACTTATTATCCTAAGTATATATGTATTATATTATCCTACGTTTTTATTTAATATTTGTCTGATTTATTTGTAGATGTTTTACTTATTCATAATTTCTAAACGAATCAAGAAACTAAAAAGTTCATAGAACAAAGAACTATACAAATATTAACTCTGTTATTATTTTCATTTATAATACTATAGTGTTTACTTGTTGGATCTTTAGTAAACACTTATTATGTATTGTTTGTCACTGTCATTGTGACAAGCACTGCCTGTGGGCTGTCTCGCTCACGGGCTATGCCCCGTCCCTTTCTCTGCTCTATCCTCTACTGTATGGTGTATCTTGGATCCCAAATATATACAAGTTTATTTTAGGCCCAGCACGCTTCTACTGCTATATCTTATGTGATACTTTTGAAGTTTGTAATTTTGGTTTTAAACTTTTGATGACATTTTGTTTACTGTATATTATGTGTGAATTATAGATATTTGTTTTAAATTAAAAATAAATAATAAAATAAATTTTAAATACTTTCGTTTTGTAGGTTCTGCAATGCACAGTACTTCGTCCACTGTTTGCAGCAAAAAGATTCGTGTTAGTTGGTGACCCTGAACAACTGCCCCCTGTAGTCAGGAGTCGAGCTGCCAGGTATTGCAAAATAAACTATTTAACCGACTTTATATAAAAGGAGGAGGTTCTCAATTAGTTTTTTTAATGTTTGTTATTGCATATTTTCGCCATTTATGAACGATTAGATTTTTTATATCTGAAAGGTTCTTCCAGATTGGTCCATAGAAATTTTATTAAAATCGGTTCAGCATGACGTCGGTCTCTCAAATTAGATACAACTTTGACTTTTGTCTAATATGGAAAAATCCAGCCAAACTCGGTATAGAACTTTTGCAATAACCCACACTAATAAAATCTAAAATTCTCGAAATTACTGTAATTTACTAACATTGTAGATCTCAAATCAAAAACGAATGCAAAATCTGTAATAAAAGTAACCATAATTTTTTTTCTTCGATTTTTTAATATTAGCAGATTTTCTAAATTGTACTCTAACGCTCTTTATTTAAAGCAGGGATTCCCAAAGTGGTCGATATCGACCCCTTGGGGTCGATTTTGGTTTCCTAGGGGTCGACGTAAACGAAAACTGATTTTGGGGGTCGACGAGGTCAAAAAATCGTCCCCTATTAATTTAACACAAGTTCTTATTTCAAAGTTTCAAAATAGGTAGGTAGATACTGTATTGTTTATGTTGTGTAACGTGTACTAAGAATAATTAATATTTTTGTAGGAAATAGCATTGTTGTAGTAATGTAAAGTCTCAAATTCGTACAACGTACGTTTATTTTGTTAAATTTTGATGAGAAAATGAAGTCAACTTTACTCATTTAACCAAGTGCAAAGTTTTCCAATTGGTACCTTAGTACCTACCTAGCTATTTTGTATCATAAGGAAAAAACTAAAGATAAGCCTCCTTATTCATAATAGTCTGCTAAATTAAAGCATTGCTAATTTTCACTCTGTCTTCTTCTATTGACCTAAATCGAGAGAGACCTATGCAAAAATAACACACTGTAGCAGCTGTTTTAAGTTAGCGGAGTGAATAAGGGGGTTGATCTTAAAAGTAGGTAATTTGGCCATGGGGGTCTGAGGTAACCGTTCATTTTGGAAAAGGGGTCACTTGTCCAAAATAGTTTGGGAATCCCTGATTTAAAGCTTTAATTCATTTCAGACGATTAGGCATGGAGGAGAGTTTATTCCATCGTCTAATGCACAAAGAAGCAACCAGCACCCTACAGCTACAATACCGCATGAACCAAGCATTAGCGGACATCGCCAATAAAGTAGCCTATAATAATACACTGAAATGTGCTGATGAAAAGGTCGCTCAGGCGAAATTGAACGTCGATATTAAGGTAATCTTATGTTCTTCTAGTCTATATATATATATTTATTTATTAGGATCACCAAGAAATAATACACAAAAATTAAAATTAGATCGAGCAAAAAAAATATCCTTTCCCGTGCTTATCCACTGAAGGCAACCACAGCTAACATAGGTATTATAAATAGTTAATAATAATGATCAAATTGAATGAATGATAAATAATATAAATGTATCTAAGATAATAAGGTAGGAATATAGATGAAAGTTGTGTTAGTTACACTATTTATAACTCAAGCACGGCTGAAGCGATTTGGTTGAAAATTGGGGGGATGTAGCTTAGACATAGAATACTTTTTATTACGAAAAAGTAACGGGAACCGGGCGAGCGGAAAATCTTGATAATGACGAAAGCAACAACTTAGCTGCTGCTATTGCTTGTACTTCGATCATAGCTCTGAAGGATTGTAATTATGATGAGAACCTGCAGAAGTCCACTGCTGGACATGCCACCCGTAACTATTTCCAGGAAAAACGGTTCTGAGACCTTTTTATCCACCAACTTCTCGCGATCTTAACAATGTCATTGGTCCATCGAGTGGGTGGACGTCCTACGTTGCGTCTTCCGGTTCGAATCTTTACTCACCAGCGGTGGTCGGTTCTTCGAGCCTAACCTGACACTTCAACTTACCATATGCGGCGAGACAATATAAAATGCATGAAAACTAAAGGAAATATGCCGGTGGCGGCGTTTTGTGGTGTGTGCGGCGACACTTAGCATAAAGTGGTAACCATAGCCTATAACAAAGCATTGCCTCGTAGGTCACTCTAGTCAGGAACGTGCCCTACAATGCACTACCCTGCGTCCATCAACTTGAGGCATATAGTTCAGCCTCACGTGCCAGTAATTTCATAAGAAAAAGATGTTAAGTTTGATTTTTTTTCAGAAACTCTGCAGTTTGTCTGAGTCGCCTTGGCTCGTCGCAGCTTGTTGCGTCGAACCGGAAAACGCAGCTATATTCATAGACATAGCGTCTACAATTCAAAATGGAGAGAGTAAAAAGACTTTGGCCAATGAGAACGAGGCATTTGTTGTATTAGCCTTAATCGAAGCGTTGTTGAAGGTACGTCTCCTAATCAAAGTCAAATTATGTATTTATTCAATAGTATCACAAGGATCACTTAGAAACGTCTTAAAACTAGGTGAGTCTAGGTGCCAGTTCCACGATAAAACCTAGGGCATAAATCAATTACTTTGAGGACTATTGCCAGGCTGACAAATCAATGCACAACCAATAGTTTTTATTGTTTTAAAAAGATTTCTTATAAATAAAATTTTAAAATTATCGAAATCTGTCCACCAGTTGCGATTTTCTAACCCCCTATATTAGTCCGACTTCGCTCTCGCTAAGCTTTTTAAAAAGCAGCCAAGTGCGAGTCGGACTCGCCCATGAAGGGTTCCGTAGCACGACGAACTACAAAAACCTTTATATTATGTTACTTGATGTAACATAATAAGGTTCTTGTAGTTCGTCGAAAGGTAAATTGCGGTTTACGGTTTATGACGTATAAAAAAAAAACTACTGACTAGATTTCGTTCAAACCAAATATCGTTGGAAGTTTGCGTAGTAATGTACAACATATATTTTTTTTAGTTTTATCATTCTCTTACTTTAGAAGTTAGGGGGGGGGGGGACCAACTTTTTTCCACTTTGGAAGTGTCTCTCGCGCAAACTATTCAGTTTAGAAAAAAACGATATTAGAAACCTCAACATCATTTTTAAAGACCTATTCATAGATACCCCACACGTATGGGTTCAATAAAAAAAAAAATTTTGAGTTTCAGTTTCAAGTATGGGGACCCCCGAAATTTATAGTTTTTTTTTTATTTTTATGTAAAAAACTTAATGCGGTTCACAGAATACATCTACTCGCCAAGTTTCATCAGTCTAGCTCTTACGGTTTCGGAGAAAAATGGCTGTGACATACGGACGGACGGACAGACAGACAGACAGACAGACAGACAGACATGACGAATCTATAAGGGTTCCGTTTTTGCCATTTGGCTACGGAACCCTAAAAATGTTGTCCTGTACCCGAAGTCCTAGTGCATTTACAACATTTCGTTACCAAATGTTGTTTTCGTTTCGCCTACGTGTCTCTCTCTTTTGCATGGAAAAATTATGAGACAACAACTCTAACTACGTAACGTGTTTTTGCTGTCGCATCTTTTCTCCATACAAAAGACAGAGACGCGTAGGCGAAACGAAAACAACATTTGGTAACGAAATTTGGTAGCAAAACTCGGACTTTGGGTACTGCTTTTTGGTGATATTTTTGGTATCAGGTGGGCCATATGCTTGTTCCAAGTAGTATAAAACTATATATTCCAGGTAGGAGTGAAATCATCAGACATAGGAGTAATAGCGCCGTACCGCGACCAAGTATCGCTACTGCGTCGCGCGACCCAACTCTCCGTGGAAGTCAGTACGGTGGATCAGTTCCAAGGCAGAGACAAGTCTGTCATCATATACTCGTGCACTAGGAAAGATGGCGATGACATGAAAGTCATGGTAAGGTTTGATTAAGCAGACTTTCCTTGCTTCCTAATAATAATAATACAAATACAAAATCTTTATTTCAAACCTTATTACCTTTATTTCCTTCATGTGATATTTCACATGAAGGAGATAAATGAAGAGTATAAAATATATAGCCTTAAGAATGAAGACATTTTTAATTTAAACTTATGGGTAGACGTACGAACATAGTAGGTAAGCATGGGAAACAAAATAAAATAAAACATAAGTCAGGCAACTTTGATGAGGTCACCATTTAGAATCTAAATGGTGACCTCATCAAAGTTGCCTGACATCTAAATTTTAGATGAATCTTCTTGTGTGGTAAAAGGATCTAACGTGCGCCTCAAAGAGTCTCCTCTGTCGAAGTTATTTACTTCTATAAGACATGCTGTTTTCTTTTACCGTTTGAGAGTACTGCCATAGTGCACAAACATTGTTGGACAGAAAAACTCATCGGTACACGACAAAGTTTGAGCCCACGACCTTAGGAACGGAAGGCGAGGCCGCTACCACCAGACCAACAGTGTAGCCAAAGTTTCACATTTTTTTTTAGGTATGATGGTGACTTACATCCTAAGGGAAGACTTACATTAAGACTAAATAAGACTATTGCCATCTCTTTTTGTTAAAATGAAAGTGACAGAGAC
Source organism: Thera britannica (assembly GCA_939531255.2). NCBI lineage: Eukaryota > Metazoa > Arthropoda > Insecta > Lepidoptera > Geometridae > Thera > Thera britannica. The sequence continues at coordinate 5,749,208 of OW618039.2, read as the reverse complement.
AAGAATATTTTAGCGAGTCGCTAAAGTGTCAAGCATTATGAATCAGGGGATATTTCTTAAGGCTACTGCAATGCCTCACGCTACCATTTGTTCCAGGAAGGGGAGGTATTGAACGACCAACGTCGCCTAGCAGTGAGTGTAACTCGCGCCAAACACAAGTTACTAGTCGTTGGAAACTCACGCGCCTTGCAGAAGTACCTTCCTATACAGGGCTTGATCAATGCATGCAAAGTTGTACAGTTAGAACAGAGCTTAGTTAGTGATCTTAGAAGTAAATATGGAATTGTTTTATCATGAAAATGTATTTACTGGATGATAACATTATTTCAATGTTCATTAAAGCAATAAAAGTCGCAAAAAACTAGCATTGTCGCAAAAAGGTTGTAAGTCTTGCTGTAAGCAAATAGTATTATAGGTAAGTTTTTGTGAGTATTACAATACAATTATGTTCCTTAGAGACGCAATAGTGTATTTTGTTTGTTTTTGATCATTATTATTAAATCTTTAAGAATTGGGGAATTAAAGTTAAGTTTGTAAGTTTTAATATTTGTTTTATTTGGAACGCTACCAAAGTTAGCTTTGGTATATTGGCATCACTGCATATCTGTCAAAGTCAAACTTTATTTCATTCTTTTTTTTTCAATTGTCGTAGTGTCATTCACATGTGTTTTTCAAGGTCACACGCAGCGTCAAAGTGTTTCCAAATATTTATTTTGAGTGTCACCGCGCGCGTAGTATGTTGTTTTGGTTGATAACGACTTAATTATTTTTATAACGACACTTATCTACGTGATGTAATATATCATGCGCTCAGTTCATTAATGAGTTGGAAGAATACCAAGCTACTTTGATTTATTAATAGCAATTAATTTAATTCTTGTGTAGTAGAGTGTGGCAATCGGTGTAAGTATTAATTTGTATGTGCTATGCAAAGTGAAAGTAATTACTGGCATGTTTATAAATTGAATTATTAATTCATTGTTCAAAATGTTTTGTTTTTAGCTGTAGTTTTGAAAAAAATATTATTGGATAAAAAGAAAATAAATCATGCATATCGTAAAAATGGCTTTACTTATGTTGAATAAAATTAAATGGTATTTTAATTTATAGAAAAATGGTGAAAGCAGTTGCTGTCATCACCATCAGTGACACATGCTTCAAAGACAACTCCAAAGATTCCTCCGGTCCGGCCATAGCTGACTTCATCAAAGATCTGTTCCCTGAAGCAAACCTCCACACCATTATCATACCCGATGAAAAAGAAATCATTGAGCGAGAACTAAAGTACTTCAGCGATACCAACTTAGACCTCGTTCTTACCACCGGAGGAACAGGCTTAAGCAGCAGAGATGTCACCCCTGAGGCGACCAAAGCTGTGATACACAGAGAGGTACCAGCTATCAGTGTAGCTATAACCTTAGCAAGCCTTAAAAAAACACCAATGGCAATGCTATCCAGATCTGTAGCCGGGATCAGAGATAAAACATTGATCATTAATTTCCCCGGCAGCAAAAAAGCAGTTATAGAATGCTTTGAAGTTGTCAAACCTGTTTTAACTCATGCAATTTCGCTGATACACAATGAGTTGACAGAAGTGAGGTCTATTCATGATTCAATGCAGTTCAGTCATGTGTGCCACCACCACTCTGCGGTGGATATTTCGAAAGTGGCACTAAGACCGCGCGAATCTCCCTTTCCAATGCTGGAAATGGCTGATGCTTGGAAGTTGGTGGATGAAGTGATGCAGCAATGGATCGGGAGCTACGAGATAGTGACATTGGAAGAGGCTTTGGGGCGAGTGGTTGGGCAGACGTTTTTAGCTAAGGAACCAATGCCGCCTTTTACGGCGTCAGTCAAAGATGGTGAGATTTAAAGTTTACTTTTATAGCTTGTAAGTTTTAGTTCTTCAGCATTTGTTTTTTAATAGCTCCAACCAATCAGCGGTTGAGCAGTTTTAATGTTACAATAGATAGCTGATATAATTCTTGTATAGATAGATAGATAGATAGAAAATACTTTATTGCTCACAAATACATAAGAACAAACAATGGTACATAATGGTATACATTTCTTTGTGAATGCATAGGTACTTAGAATACATTAAAACACCCAGACAGAGAACAAACATACTCTCGCGAGCTACTACCAACTGAGCTGAGAGGCCAGTCATGCAAATGTTTTCAGAATTGCAGTTGAATACACAAAATGGACCGTACCATTGTGTTTTTAATGAAAATACCTATACTGTTTACGTCCATGGTAACTACCTACCTATTAAGTTGATGACATGGTTATGGTAATTCGTTCCGCCAAGCCATGGGTGCTCTTGCTGAAAGTTATAGCGCATCTAAAAGCAGACACTTTATGTGCTATAAAGGTTTTGACTTACCTAGAAAAATCAGGACTAATCAGGTAAATAGTATTCATACAAGATGGTTATTTTGTCCTTAACCAAGAAACCTTTTATTATTATAGGGTTCTTGGTGGTTTTAAGTTGAAACCACGAGAGTTGAAACTCTCAACACGAAGGGTTGAACTTTCAACACGATGGGTTGAAACTTTCAACACGAAGGGTTGAAACTTTCAGCACGAAGGGTTGAAATCTTTAACACGAAGGGTTGAAATCTTTAACACGAAGGGTTGAAACTATCAACACAAAGGAAAAATTGAAATTTTCAGCCCTTCGCCTGATTTATTAAACTATTTCTCAGGATATGCGTGTCTAAGTAGAGACGGCGCAGGAATAAGGGTAGTGAGATCAGCGTTGACGGCGGGCGAAGCGCCGACCGCGCCGCTGAACTTGGGCGAATGTGCAAGAATCAATACTGGCGCTGCCTTGCCTGCGGGCGCCGATTGTGTTGTCCAGGTATGAAATGAAATGAAATGTGTTATTGTTTGCTTGAAATATGGTTGTGTACAGGTCTTATAACTAATTGAGTTAACACACTTCACCGCTTAACAGTTGAGCACATGGTAGGTACCTAACCTACCCACGTTTCAACTGACGCGAAGCAGTGGAGAAGAACGGACCGTGAATTGGAAAATCACAGTGGTCGAAATCACCACTCACATGCGGAGTAAATTCTGAGCACTGTGATTAGGCAATTCACGGTCCACTCCGCCTAGATCCGCGCCAGTGGAAACGCACCCTTATGTAAACAGTTTATTTATATAAATAGCCCTTTACACATGCATCCGGCGTTCGTCGATTCATTCATATATTTTAGTAACTATTTATTCGCGTAGGTAAGTCACTACTAACAAAATCTTGATGAATCATCAATGCCAGATGCATGTGTGAACGAGCAAATAGATTTCCACGCGAGACTTTCTTTAGAGCGTTCGAAACCAGCTACGTAGAAGGATTTTTTTCTTAGTTTTTTTAAAAGCTAACTAAAAACACAATTTTTTTTAACATGATTTACCTAATTAGGAGCGAGACGTCTTTCAAGTTTGGGCACGAGCGAAGACTGACGGGACAGCCTCTGTGGTGTTCTTTGCATTTTCTTCGCACATAAAGAATAACAATAAAACCAGCATTTCAGTTCAGTAATTCTACTCTATCTATCTAAGCTATCAGGATGGTATAGGTGCTGGGCAAACTTAATCCCAGGCACTGTAGCGTCCCGTGTGGCATGAGTGGTCACCAGTTGCCTCTGACGCTATTTATATCATCTAGGTACTCTATCAATATGATTCCAATCAGACTCTATCAGTACTCTATCAATAGCTCTTTCTGGAGTGTTGACGTCGAATGGTGTAAGTTGAATAGCCGTTTCTCTCTTTTAGCCGACCAAAAGGATAGAATTCCGAGGGCTCCAAGATGCCGTGCATGAGAATTACAGCTGTGAGCAAGGCCGTCTTAAACTAGGCTGGGGCCCTTGGGCACACAAGAAATTTCGGGCCCTTTTGGAAAGTAATAAAAGCTAAATATAATAATATTTTTTTACTAAGTATAACCATTTATTATAGGTTTATTACCTAATCAAATACAGTAGGATTATAATGGCGTGACATTGACAAAAATGTTTTGAGAATGAATGTGTTAGAGAAAAAGCACGGGCCCCGTGTACCCTTATGGTAAAGACGGTATTGGCTGTGAGCATTCTTTACAGCTGTATTACCTACCTATTCTATTATTTTTTTTCGAATCAAAATGTTAGAAAGAACTAGACAAGCTAAACTTCGTTTGGCATAATAATTTCGCTTGATCAAAGATGTCGTGCCTGTTCTTGAGATAAAAAATCGCCTATCAGTTGTTTACGCATCTATTTTAGTCGCTCTGTTGATTTTAATTTAGACCGTGATTTGATTACGTACTGCTGAAGTGTATAAAATATATGGTAACGATAACCTTTGCAACGTCACAATTAGTCTGTTCCGGAAAACGTTTTTATTCTCCATGTTCTCGTTTTTACTAAGAACGAAGATAGGTAGTAATTTCCTCCTTCGGACACGAGGAAACAGCTTTATTTCGTTGGTATAGGCGTAATCATCTACGATCATAACTCTTATCGCTTTAAAGTTATAAGGTCATGGGTTTAAAGTTTAAACCCACAACCTTTACACTTAAACTGTTACTTAGTAAAACAATAAATAGTACAGTAACACGCGTAAGTTAATAAATAAATAATAAATATTGTGGACAATCCACACAACCCTATCTAGCCCCAAATTAAGCAGAGCTTGTATTATGGGAACCATATATCTCATATAATAATACTTATCAGCACTGGACCGAAGTGAGGCGGCGTAGAAGCCGTGGACCCATTTCACTATGCGGAGCGGCCGGGCCAGCTATCACCACACTTAAAGCTGTTGAGCCGGTTAGACAACTACACCTGTGGAATATGGCTTCTAGCGCTGATGATATCAAGCAATATTTGAACCAGTTGTGCCCCACAGGCTCTTGTACGGTGGAGGAGTTGACTCCTAGAGGAAACTACAAGTCTTATAAGCTCACTGTTCCGGAGGCCTACTACGAAACATGCTATTCAACCGATGTGTGGCCTACCAACGCCAGGATCAAAGAGTGGGTCAATTATTACAGAAAGCCAGGTACCCAGGCTAGAGTCAGCGCTGCAGTACCTTCGGCGTCAGTGGCGTCTCCTACCCAGCAGCCCTTTCGTGGCGCAAGTCGTTCATAATAGGACCGTAACTAGTCAGGTTTTCTACCAGAATGTGCGAGGGCTTAAAACTAAGCTTCGAATGTTTCGTAATAATCTGTCCTTACTAGAGCACGATCTTGTTGCTATAACTGAAACATTTCTTGACGGTTCAGTAGAAGACTCTGAGCTGATAAGCGCAGACTGGAATATTATGCGTCGCGACCGCATTACACCGTGCGGAGGCGTTTTACTAGCTGCGCGGCCACCCATCACCTTGCATCGACGCCAGGACCTTGAGACGGACTGTGGTGAGGACCTTTGGGCGAGTTTTACTCTCTGTGGACGCTCCTACTATGTATGTGTATTTTATATTAAACCGAGTGCCACTGACCAGGAATACATGCGATTGTTCTGTAAAATCGAAAGTTTTATTAACAGCTTAAAAGGAATTGTTTTTATTCTAGGAGACCTTAATTTAAATAGTGCCTCGTCTAACATTAGTAATTATTATTGTTATTTTCTATCGTTCTGTAATCTTGTGGATAAGAATGCCGTTGTAAATTTGTATGGAGGTATGTTGGATGTGGTCCTGATGCGGGAGAGCGATGAGTTGCGGGAACTGGTGGTCACCAGCACGGATTGCATTGTGCCTATGGACGCGCCGCACCCTGCCTTGGATATAGAAGTTAGAGTCGATATAACTCGTTACTCAAACCGAATCGAGCCCAGTAACATAAATCCTGGAAAGGATTGGAATTTTAAAAAATGCGACTTTGAACGTTTGTATTGTCTCCTATCAGAGGTGTCATGGGAAGGCCTACTTAAAACGAATGATATCATAACTGCTACTAATGAGTTTTATTGCACAATATACAGTGTATTTGATGCCTGTGTGCCCAGGAAATCTCGAAAGCGGGCTGCACCCGCTCGTTATCCTGTCTGGTTCACGGCCGATATTATTCACGATACCAAACTAAAAATCAATCTGCACTCAGTTTGGAAGCGATCAAAATGTGAAAAAGCCTATAAGGCATTCTCTGATCTCAGAGCTTCTTTAAAATCTCGTGCAGCAACTGCATACGTCTCGCATATGAGGCAAATCGAAAGCAACATAATGCTAAATCCACGGGGTTTCTGGCGCCATATTTCGAGTTTGAGAGCTAAAGGCGGTTTTGAGCCAAATGTTACGTACAAGGGTGCCTCATGCGCAGGCGTTGCAGCAGCTGAGGCTTTTGCTGAATTTTTTGCAAGTGTGTTTCATCCTGACGTACCACTACTTAGCGTTCGAAGTATTAATCTTTCTGACATAACTTTTAATAGTAACTATATAAATATCTTTAATTTTACTTTGAGCGACGTTGCTACTGGAATAAAAAAGTTAAAGCCCAGCAGTTCCATAGGGCCTGATGGTATTCCTACTATAATTTTTAAACAGTTATCAAAATGTTTTATTGACCCCTTGCATCATATATTTAATTTGGCGTTAAAATCGGGAGTGTATCCTCCTCAGTGGAAGATATCGAGAGTGACCCCTATACCTAAGACATCCAACAAACTAGCCGTAGAAGAGCATCGCCCTATCGCAATCCTGTCCTCGCCTGCTAAGATATTTGAAAATGTTCTTCATAAGTTAATATACTTACAGGTTGAGAAGTTTTTATGCAATGCGCAGCACGGTTTTAGAGGTAAGAGGTCAGTGAACACCAACTTGCTGACTCTGGTAGAGTACATCTCTATGCAGTTAGACAGTAGGCGACAAGTTGACGTACTCTACTTTGACTTCCGGAAAGCGTTTGACAGGGTGAATAATGATATACTGCTGGCGAAGCTAAGTGCCATGGGCTTCTGCCCCGGGCTCCTGCAACTTATCGCTGATTACCTGCGTGATCGTCAGCAGTATGTCAGGCTCGGAATCTACGAGTCTGCACCCTATCATACCCGATCCGGAGTCAGTCAGGGATCGGTCCTAGGCCCATTGTTATTCCTGCTAATGGTAAACGACCTACCAGCAGTTCTTTTGCATGGAAGATGTCTTCTGTATGCAGACGACCTGAAGCTATACACGGTCATTCAATCTTTGTCTGACTGCTTTGCTCTTCAACGTGACATCGATGCGGTTTATCAGTGGAGTGTTGAGAACAAAATGGAATTCAATCCATTCAAATGCTCAGCGATGACTTTCGGGCGAATGCGGCAACCAATTTCTTTTGACTATAATATCAATGGTGATGCGGTCACAAGATCCACGGTGATGAAGGACTTGGGGGTCACATTCGACCGAAAGCTCACATTCCATGACCACATTGCCACCGTAGCCAAGGAGTCATTCAGAAGACTAGGCTTTGTGCTGCGAAATTCCCGAGATTTCCGAAGTGAGCATGTGGTACGGTTACTTTTCAGTACGCTAGTCCGAAGCAAACTAGAGTCCAGCTCCTGTGTTTGGAATCCGCATGAGGTCACATACGCTCTCCTCCTAGAAAAGGTACAGAAGGCATTCCTCCGATTTCTCTACAAACGAAACTTAGGGTACTATCCTTTCTTGTACCCTACTAAATATCTTTTAGGGTGTCTAGGGTACAACTCTCTCAGCACCAGAAGAGCGTATGACCAACTGACCACCGTTTTAAAAATTTTCCGCTGCAGGATAGATGCTCCCGATTTACATAACGAGCTACTTCGCCTCTACGTCCCAAACAAGTACATTAGATGCAGAAGACACAGGCTTTTTGACCCACCTTTGAGCAGAACAGTTGCGCGTGCTAACTCTCCACTCCCTCGCACCCTCACCACTCTCAATAAACTCCTGACGGACAATCCTGATTGTGACGTGTTTTCGGACGAATGGAATAGTCTTATGTCGGTATGTCTGAGACATTGTGAGAAAGAATGATGAAAGGAAGGGTGAGCATGCATTTGACGTTAATTTATTATAGAACTTTATTGTATTATTAATTTGTGTTATGACATTTAATTTGTATAGAATTCAAATATTTGTTAGCTGTAGGTAATTTTGATCTTTATTGTGTGTTATGTTTAATTATTTTGATTTTATTTTGACATTTTTTGTATTCTATTTTAATCGTAGTTTTATATAGTATTAATTAGTGTAAGTGGTCGACATGTAGACCGTATTAATTAATTAATTCATTCAATAATTCATTCATTCAATAAATTATATTTACCTACAATTTTTTTTTGTAAATACATACCTAACAGAAACCAAAAACTAAAATAATATAAAAAGAAATGAAGTAAAATTATATGTGTAATGACTTATAATATACTTACCTACTAAATATAACATTGAAGAGTCTTAGACAGGTAGACAGAGGTATTTTAAGATGTGGTTTTTATAAAACTTCGTTCTCATCCAATTTTGCTCCCGCCCACTCGTGTTTATCGTTGTGCTGCGTCTCGTGGGATAAAGGCAAAAAGATGATGATTGAAATTTAAACTTGGCAGGTTGAAGACACAAAGCTGATAAAGGCCACTGAGGATGAGTCAACAGAGCTGGAAGTGGAAATCCTCGTTCCTCCGAAGCCGGACCAGGACGTTAGGCCTGTCGGGTTCGATATACCTATGGGCGCTAAGCTTGTTGATAAAGGTAACTTTAAAATTTTTAGGGCTTTTGACTTCTGAATTTGTATGAAAAAGGGCAGCTTCTTGTACTTTTATAATAACGCATTTTAACATGTGATTCGTGTTGTTCGTGCCTCTCAAACGGATCAACCGTTTTTGATTGAGCTTATTTTTGTTTGAAAAGGCATAGTTACATTTATCATCATACTTTTACCAAATTTAACCATCTTCGTACATTATGTAGGAAAAAGGTTTAATTCATACCCGATTGGTAACCGTATACGAATGTTATTAAAACTTTTTACAAAAATTTGTCTCATAGGTGATCTTCTGGACGCAGCTATAGTCGGTGTTTTGGCTGGTGCAGGCTACCAAAATGTTACTGTCAAATCGTGTCCCAAGGTATGTGTTCACGTTTAACTTGTATCTTATGCCCGTATTCAGAAATAGTGCTTGAGTCTGAGTGAAGACTCAAGCACTCAAGCATAGATTTTTAGACAGTTCTCCATTGATAAATGTCAAAAATCTATGCTTGAGGCTCGACTCAGACTCAGTTCCTACGGCCGGGTCCTTAGAAAAAAGAAAGAATTTTATGAAAGAAGAAAAATAAAAATGTATTTATTTGTAGGTGGCGCTACTATCGACCGGAAATGAATTACAAGAGCCATCGGAAATAAAGCTAAGACCAGCGCATATCAGAGATTCGAATAGAACCATGTTGAAAGCTTTGTTACGGTAAGAAACCTGGTTTCTTTCGTATATACGTTATAGATGATTTTAATAGAAATCCATGCAGGCATTTTCATGTTCTGAGGATCACCCATATTTTTTTTTCTCCTACTAGTTCTGTTTCAAAAAAAAGCTCATCCTAGTCTGCCTACTGGGATGATTTTTCTGACTTTTTATTTTATAGCTTTTTATTCGAAGCACATACCACTATCTAGCCCCAAATCAAGCAGAGCTTGTACTATGGGAACCAGATAGCTGATATAATACATAAATGCATATTTTTTAATACATATTTAGAATACAATATAACACCCAGATAGAGAACAAACATCTGCATTCACCACACATTTTTTTCTTTTCGGTGGGGATCGAACTCACGACCTATAGCGCAGAAGGCAGAGCTACTACCAACTGAGATGAGAGGAGTGAAGAAGATTAATAAAATTTGTTATTTTACATAGCTCTGTTTGGGGCCAGAATCAGATAGTGTTGTGTGAATTGTCCACAATATTTATTTTATTTATTATGTATGTATTTCAGAGAGTATGGATATGATAGTATTGATTGCGGCATTGCCCGGGACTCCCCCGCAGAACTCGTGGCGGGCATTTCTTCAGCTCTAGCGCGTGCGGACATACTAGTATGCACCGGCGGAGTGTCGATGGGGGAGAGAGATCTACTCAAACCTGTGCTTTTGAAGGTACAAGTATAAGTATCTAGTGCCAGAACAAAAAAGCAAAAATCCATGTTTGAATTGCTCCAGTGTACATGTGGCTTAACTGGCATCGTAATATTATCGCCTCCCTTCACAGCAAAACTGTTTTTTTTTCAGGATTTCAACGCGACTCTTCACTTCGGCCGTGTGCGAATGAAACCAGGCAAACCCAGTACCTTTGCGACCTGCGAGTATGAAGGAAGGAAGAAATTCATCTTTGCTTTGCCCGGTGAGACTGTCTGCCAGAATAAATAACCAAATATTGTTTTTTCTGTCAGCCATCATCTCTACATCCTCTCTACATCCTCTCTTATCCATTTCATCTTTCACACAGTTCATCCATGTATTCTTTGGTCTACCTCTGCTCACACATATCCATCCACATCCATATTCATCACTCTCTTAGTCACATGACACTTTCATCCCTCCTCATGATATTCCCGTAACCACGCCAGCAGAAATCTATCACTAGCTCTACTTTCAAAATTCCCCTGATATACTCATTACAATTGCAAATTGGTAGATAGGTAGGTCTTAAATATGATCGTATTGTACACTTTACCCTTAAGAGGCCGGCGGAGGGCGAATTTTCATACAAACGTAATACCAAAATTATTACTAGTTATGGCAGGTTTTCACTAAGTATATTATTGTAATAACTGTATTCTTATAGTATTTATCTAGGTTTCTGAACAGTTTTTATTTTAAATTTCTTACCTCAAATGAAATAAACACCAATCGCATTTTACACATTTTTTTCATTGCAAAATGTTATTGGCGTTAATTTCATTCGAGGTAAGTAATTTAAAATAAAAACTGTTCAGGAACCTAGATAAGTACTATACACATACAATAATATAGTGAAAATCTGCTTAAATTAGTAATCATTTTGGTATTACGTTTGTATGAAAACTCGCCCTCCGCCGGCCCCTTAAGTTTAGGGCAGTCTTGCACTCCTTGTGTAACAATCTATCTATCTATCCAGGTAATCCAGTGTCCGCATATGTATGCTGCCTGCTATTCGTGATCCGTGCCCTCCGCGTCACGTCCGGGCGGAAAGGCGGCTGGCCACGCATGCGCGTGCGACTAGCGCATGCCGCCACGCTCGACCCGCGGCCTGAGTACGCACGCGCCAAGCTAGCGCTCTCCGACACTGATGATATGCCTATCGCTACTCTTATTGGGAAACAGGTATGTCCGTTGTGCAATTCAATTCTTTTTTGTCACGTCAAAAAAGAATTGAATAATTCGATGGAGCCGGCTGCACGCACGAAAAAACATGCCGTCATGCGGCGTTATCTCGCTCTAAGGCGTTCCTTTGAAAAGCAAGCGAGAGCGCGGAACGAGCGACAAAGAGGCACAATCGGCCTCCGCGTTCGGCAGCGTTCGACATCTGTCTCTCTCCTACTTGAGTGAGCGATTCGTCCGCGTCCGCGTGGACAGCTGTATGACGTTGTCACGTTCAACTATCGTCAGTAAACAGACTTTACAGACAACCGATGTGTATGTCCTGTTTCCACTTTAGACCTATCAAAAGATGGCGCCATTTAGCGTTTCTCTGAGATAGCTCGGTACCTAACTTCCAGAAGTTAGCTAGTTACCAAGGCTCTAATATGCACGCGCCAAGCTAGCGCTTTCTGACACTGATGATAATGCCTATCGCTACTCTTATTGGGAAACAGGTATGTCTTGATTCTACTTTAGACCCGTCAAAAGATGGCGCCATTTAGCGATTCTCTGAGATAGCCTAACTTCCAGAAGTTAGCTAGTTACCTAGGCTCTAGTATGCACGGGGCTAAGCTCAGCTTGTCTGATAGTGATCATATGCCGATCGCTACTCTTATTGGGAAACAGGTATGTCCCGTTTCCACTTTAAGGTATATCCCCATACATCCGTGGCGTGTCAGGGACGGGGCTGAGCCGTCGATTGAATTGAAACCCTATATCTGTGCAAATTGAGTGGAATTCTCGTATTTGGCTCCGATCGGCCAGAGCTTGGCCGACGGGATATTGTCTTATAAGTAGTATAAATTCAACTCATTGTGTGGACAGATAGAGTTCAAATTCAATCGACGGCTCAAAAGCAAATATGGCGCCATTTTTACTTGACGAATAGCGTTTTTTGAGATGGTGAACGCTTATAATCACAAATGTTTTATTCAACCCACTCGGTACCTAGCTTTCAGAAGTTAGCTGGCAGAAGCTACCTGCTTCCCAAGGCTTTAGTATGTACGGGGCTAAGTTCAGCTGGTCTGATACTGATGATATGCCGATCGCTACTCTTATTGGGAAACAGGTATGACTCGTTTTATTTTAGACCCGTCAAAAGATGGCGCCATTTAGCGTTTCCTGAGATAGCTCGGTACCTAAACTTCCAGAAGTTCGTCAGCAGTCAGAGAGTGAGTTGTCAGAAGTAAGAGGCTGCCTACTTACCTGTGCTAAGAAGTTTTTCTACCAAAAAATTTTCGTACTTATGCAAACTCGTTCAAAATATTTTTTTTGCTTGAGTTCATTATAAATAAGTTTGAAAATGAAAAAGTTCAGTTATTTTATATCTTTTTAAAGGGTAAAGTGTGCAAGCGAAATATTGTTTCTCGGTGTTCAGGCTGGTAATGGTAACGTGAGTTTTGTTCACAGTGCAGCAGTCGTCTTCTAAGCGCGTGTGGGGCTAGCGTGCTTCTAGAACTGCCGCCCGCTAAGGAAGGCTTACTACGCCTTCCTGCGGGAGCCGCCGTATCCGCCCTCATTACCGGAAGACTCGATCTCAACTCATAATCTCACTATTGGACGCTGTTTAACTAACGTTCCAATCTATATGAAACTTCATATGGATTGGAACGTTTTAGTTAAACAGCGTCCTATTATTCTTATCGTGTCACTGGTTCGAACCAAGTGTGGGTAGATTTTAAATGCGCCTCAAATTATTTTTGTAGCCTGAAGGGCAAGTCTCACTTCATTTACGTCGTTTCGCCTATTTGTCTCTCTCTATTGTATGCATAAAAGATGAGACATCAAAAATACGTTTCGTAGAAACGATCGAAACTAGTTTTTGTCTCATCAATTTTCCATACAAAAAAGAGACACATGCTCACACAATATTTGGTAGACGAAATATGGTAGCAAAACTCCGACTTCGGGTACAGTCCGTCGATTCCAGCAACACGACTCGATTGAGTGATCGCTGAATCCGCGTTCCATTATCAAATTTTCACACAAAAATTGACAACTCACATCGATTTACGCGATCGCTTGTGTGATTTGTGTTGCTAGAATCGACACCCTGGTTACGAAGTAACAAAAAAGTCCTTCTACGTAACTGGTTACGAATATCGGACTCATCACATTAGATAAGCCTTATAGTAGGCATTGATGAAATAAAATATAATCTTCGTCTTCTTATGCGTCACTGTTATTTCAAACCAAGTGCGGCGAAAGGATTAATATAATAATATCGCTCATAAATCTCAATTTGTTAGAAATAACTGTTTAGCCTTAATATTACCAGACCAGTGTCTAAAAAGTACCGAATATTTTATATAGCTAGACCTACTATAGTTTTAATAGAATAGCATTTCGATTTTAAGAAAAGTCATTTTTTATACTGACTGTAGACTATTTTATAATAGGTTGATCTGATCTTTGCCTATATCATACCAACTAAGGTTTTGTTGAAATACCTTGTTGTGTACGATGATTTTCCAATTTTAGAGTCATCCATACTAAATAATGATTATTAATGTTAATATAGGCAGCGGCACATAACTTTAGCGCTGACCGTTATTGCGTAGATGTCAAAAATAAGGTACCTGATGGGGGCTCGCGGAATGAAGGGCGGGCGTGCGTAGCGCTGATTGGCTCTCCAGTCGCACTCCGCTCTCTGTACCAATAGGACACTCTGCACACATCCAGTGTGCGCGACATGCGCACACTGCGACGCATGCGCAGGTAGTCCCTCCGCGTATCGCTCAGCGCTAAAGTTATGTGCCGCTAGTTATACAACTGTGTAGATTTGAATGGTGCTTATATGGAAGAATAATAAATTGTTTTGTTATTAATATCTGTATTTTATTTCAATCAGTCTCTGTAACATGTAGATGTATTTTTATGTGGTAGTTTATATTAAATAATAAAAAAAACTATACCGCTACAAACAATATTAATTTATTTCATTTAAACAACACACATTTTATACGCAATCATTTACACTTCAGATCACGACACACACCTCATACCTACAAAAACATTTTATTTGAATGAGACTGAAAATGTATATTTGTACACGTTTTAATGTACAAATCTCATAATATATTACAAACTTTTGATCACACAAAAAGTATAGGCTATAAAAATGATTGTAATTTGTAGGAGTGAGGTACTCAGAGAGAGATATATTTCTTTGCAAACATTTGTTTAATAATATTGTGTACACTTGGGCATTATTTTAATATATTTAATACAAACTGCGTGTTACTGTAAGTTTAAAATGAATAGTCCGAAGATAATTATAACTTGCATGCATTTGCGGCCTACAAAAATTTACATCCCTTCAAAATGCACTATTTATTCATACAAGATGAATGTATAGTACAATTAGGATCACACTGCACCTCATTGCACGCATAAGCACCGCGCCGCTGTTATTATAGAATATATGTGTTATGAGGTCATATACACGTATTATGCTCCGTACTCACATACGGTTTTGCTCGATCGAGCTATCGAGTGACGCGAAATTACTTGTATTTAATTCCATCGAGCCGTTACAATGGGCTTAGATGTAATTTAATAGAATATCACTAATTTAATTTTAATTTTATTTTATTTATCATTTGTGACATTTTATTTTATTGAATTGTATTTATTATTTGTATGAATTTATGTAAATGTAATGTACCTAGTAAGTTAAGTATGGATTGATCTATCTGAAATAAATGCATTAATAATAAAAGCTGCGAGCCTTCGAGCTCCACACGTTAATATTTTACTCGATTGAAGTAAAACTATCGATCTAATACCGAATGTGAGTACGGAGCTTTAGATGATATTCAATTTTTTGATATTTGTTACTAGTTCATGTTTTTCGAATGCGCTTTTTGATGAAGCATGCAACGATATGTAGCTTGATCCTCTCTTTGCTGATAATAAATAACCAAGTTTACGAGGTTTTGACCAATACGCATCAGAAGTCTAAATAGATATTGGCCGAAGGCATTTGTCCGACTGCCGGCAATGAGAGAGAAGTAATAGCGAGAAGCGAGAGCAGGGGCCAAATCCTCGGGCCGACCTAGATTTTCAATGTCCCTTAAATACACATTGGCATTGCACAACCCCGCACTTTTTCTACGTTTTCCGTCATTCATAGCTGTCGAGGCTTCTACGATGAGGTCGTCGATGAATTTCTCAAGGAAAAGGCCAGAATTCTCTCTTCGAAAAGAAGCTATAAAATAGCAAAATGATACGAGATGAGCTGAGAATAAGGCCCCAAGTTCTATTAGTTTTGTCGCTGGGTTATAAAATAGTGGAGACAGAGTTCTTGGCGGTAGTTTGAATAGCCAGCGATCAATTATTAGTAGGCCTCTTTTATTTACACAATGAAAATAATAGAGAAATAGGAGAAAAAAAAAAATATTTCTATTAATGGAATTGCTGGAAGGGGAAGACCTCGGCGCATGTATCTCGATCAGATAGCAGACGTTTTAGAAAGGCCAGGTCCGGAGTACCCTAAACCAACGTGCATGTATGAAGAATATTATGCGAGTGAATGAAGTGAAAGAGGTATATCAAGATCGTAGTTAGTGGAAATCCGTGATCTCTGCCTACCCCCATGGGAACGAGGCGTGATTTTATGTATGTATTTACACAAAATCTTTCGTTGGTTTTTTGAGCGAGAAAATAGTTGATCGCTAATCACTTGCTTGCCGGCAGTCAAAGTGTCTAAAGGTGGTTTTAAATCTTGGAAATATTATCACAAAAGAACCATTTGTGGTTTAGACCACTCGCTGTACTTCAAAGAACCGCTTCAGATAGTAGACCTGGCCGAGGGTCATAATGAGTAGTACCGAAGCTTCGAAGATAGACCACATAACCACTCGGGAGTTTGTGCTTTCGTTGATGGAGCGATGAATACGGTCTCGCACCTGGAATCATATAAAAAAATAAATAAATATAAAAGGAACTTCATTGAGGCGAAATTAAAATCCTTTCACCACACTTGGTTCGAAAGAATCAGTGACACAATAAGAGGAGAATAAATATTCTTGACAATCCACTCAACACTATCTAGCCCCAAACTAAGCAGAGCTTGTTACTACGGGAACCACATAGCTGATATACTACTTACATATTTTTTAATTTTTTTCGTAAATATGTACATACTTAGAAGACAATATAACACCCAGACCGAGAACAAACATCTGTGTTCACCACACAAATATTTGTTCTCGGTGGGGATCGAGCCCACGAACTACTGCGTAGAAGGCAGAGCCACCAACTCAACTGAGAGGCCAGTCACACAGTCTTAGACAATACATTAAATTTTTTGGGGGGATAGATTTAGAATCTGTATGATGGAGTATTGTCATTGGTATACTTATTGAAATAAACAGTGAATCCCTCCCAAATATACATTACTACTGCTAGTGGAACCCGTGTTCATGTGCAAGCTTTTCCCATACAAAAAATGGCTTGACCCCCTTTTTATAACGCTTTTATTAGCTTCACCTGTATGTATGTATGTATGTATGTATGTATGTATGTATGTAACCGACCCCTTTGAGCTCGATTTTGTCCTACTTTGAACGATCAGATTTGATTCAAACTTTGCACACCTGTCAAAGGTCGATGACAATGCAATAATATGAAAAAAAATATAAAAAAAAATGAAAAGAAATAATTTTTTTTAAAAAAAAACCTACTTTGAACGATCAGATTTGATTCAAACTTTGCACACCTGTCAAAGGTCGATGACAATGCAATAATATGAAAAAAAAAAAAAAAAAAATGAAAAAAAAAAAAAATACATTTAAAAAAAAAACCTACTTTGAACGATCAGATTTGATTCAAACTTTGCACATCTGTCAAAGGTCGATGACAATGCAATAATATGAAAAAAAAATACATGAAAAAAAAAAAAACTAAAAAGTATAAAATAAATTATAGTTTAAAAAACTAAAAAAAAACGCTTTTATAACTAATTGAACTAAAAAGTTAAAAATAAAACTGTAATAATCAATTGAAAATTTATATTATTGTACAAAAAGCGTGGGGGGCTTGATTTTGATTGTTGTAAATATTTTATCAATAGTTTATTATAATCTGAAGTTATTATAAAAAGCACCCCACGCTTTTGTACAATAATATAAATTTTCAATTGATTATTACAGTTTTATTTTTAACTTTTTAGTTCAATTAGTTATAAAAGCGTTTTTTTTTAGTTTTTTAAACTATAATTTTTATACTCAGTTTTTACACGAAGTATTGTAAAGGGGTCAAGCAAGGCATATTTTTTTTATGGGCCAATACTTGTAACCAACATTTTTTTTATACAACTAGCATATGGCCCACCTGATGTTAAGTGGTTACCATTGCCTATAACAAAGCATTTCCTAGTAGGTCAACCACGTCAAGAACGTGCCCTACTAAGCACTGCCCTGCCATCCTGCTCATGCTGCATCATGTTGATTGTCCATCAACATGAGATGGACAATCTTAAGAAATAAATATCTTAAGGGGCCAGCGGAGGGCGATGAAATTAACGCCATTCACATTTTGCAATGAAAAAAAATTGTAAAATGCGATTGGCGTTAATTTCATTTGAGGTAAGTAATTTAAAATAAAAGTTGTTCAGGAACCTAGATAAATACTATACAATTACAATTATTACAATAATATAGTGAAAATCTGCCTATACTAGTAATCATTTTAGTATTACGTTTGTATGAAAATTCGCCCTCCGCCGGCCCCTTAAGACCACAACATGTCTTATGATAGCTTACCTGCATATATTCCTGCTCATGTTTGACAGTCTTAAGAGTGGTGCCGAGCTCTTTGATCATATCTTCCAACTTGTTGTGATCCACCTCAATATCTCCTTCCTTAGGCTTTGCTTGGGATTCTCCTACTTCTAAATTGAACATTACGACCTGGAAAAAATAATGGAATGAGATTGTATACCAAAATTAAACATAATTTATAAGTGCCAGCAGAATACTCCAAGCCTTCTTAGTAGCTTTTGAACATTAAATACAAAGTACAAAAATCCCAGCCTCCTCTATCCTGTGCGTCTCGTGTGAATAATGCAGTAAATAAATAAATGTCTTTGTCTATTTTCATACCTTAGGTGTCATAGTGGACATTTTATTGCTAAAGCAATAGGTGTATCTTCCCGGGACGGTGGCTGAGAATGCGTACATGCCCGAAGACTCTCTCTCTCCTTGATGTAACACTTTGCCGTCGGGACCAGAGATTGTAACATCTATATCTAGGAAACCGCCTTCCGCTATTTCAAAGGTCAGTCCTGAAAATATCCAAGGTAATTTCAAATTAGGATTCTAAACCTAGTTGGAAACTAGCTAGACCAGCGGACGAATAAAGTAGATCATGTAGGCCCAATCATGTCCATGTATCGTCTAAAATAATGACTGTACTGTTAGATTACGCCGCACCGGCACGAATCAAGAATACCCGATGATTGGTTTTTAGAATTTTCAATATTTAATGTGAAAGTCGATGATTGTGTTGTTTTAAACTGAAAGTAAACAGCACTCAGTGAGCATTTAGAGGAGGAATTTAATGAAAACTCACCCATTTTCGTGTCAGCTTCTACATTTTCGAAAAAGCATTCTTCGGCGTGAGCGTCCACTGTGATAGTGTAACTATGCGCTGTGCTGATTATACTAGCAGCCACAATGGTGGCTACAGCTAGCGTTCTCCAAATTCCTTTCATTGTTGATAATTTTATGAATACTAAGCAAATCTCTGTGATGAAAATGATGGATCAGCCAGCTTGTTGTTTTCTTGTCGCCAATCGCCAAGCCACGTATTTATTTGACAGCGTGCGTGACGTCAACGTGCTGACGTGACGTGACAGCCGTCATTACAATTTAAAATGTCAATGCCATGCCAGCATGCATGACATTGACATAGACATTTTTGTGACAAAAGAATCCAGTCATGTATGACACCACAGAGCAGCCAACACGCTTTTGCTTACGCAAAGTAGAGAGAGTATGATGACGTATTACTAAGAGAACCAGTGTCGCCAAACTCATACACGTAAAAACAAATACACATAGAAATAAAAGTTATGATTGGTCGAAAAGAAACGTTAAAAAGGACCTAAAACCAAAAAAATAATTTAATTGATAATAAACCCAATCATGGTTCTAAACTTAATAAAATAAACAGTGCTAAAATGAAATTCTACTTACCACGAGATGGCAGATTTCATTCAGTATTTTTTTCTTTTAGTCTCTATTCAGTTTTAATATGATTGATAATACAATGGCTGTTACTTGATTGACAACAAAACAAAGCTACTTGACGCTAGATGGCGTTATAGAAAACAATTCTGTTAGTCTTTATCCACAAGTTATAAGATTCATAATACAATGGCTATTACTTGACATAGCCACTCACTTAGTGATGTGCCAAGGTGGATACAAGACAAATGTATCGACATCGATGATTACCTACCTACTTCTTATCGTGTCACTGGTTTTTTCGAACCAAGTGAGGTGAAAGGATTTTAAGTGCGCCCCAAAGAGGCTCCTTTCGTGCACTTATTTAACACATATTTTCGAACTTTTTAAGTTCTATGGCATGCCCGGTTTCCTCACGATGTTTTTCTTCACCGTTTAAGTAAATAGTGTAAATTAATTTTTGGGCAGTAAACCTCATTGGTTGGACTGGATTTAAGCCCACGACCTAAGGATCAGAAGGCGATGCCGCTACCACTAGCCCACCAGCGCTCTCACCTACCTACTGATGTATAACGATCGGTAGCACGTCAGGTTATATTTATGGTGGTCGAAATAAAAAGCTTTTCTTATCTATCTTTCTTTATTTACCCAATCAAATGTTTACAACTCGTAAAATTGTATACTTAACTGTTTCAAATATTGTTTCTTTTTCTTCTTGTGTTTTCTTTTTCCTGTTGCATCGATACATTTATTTTGAATATCGGAAAACTGAAACCAGAATTATTATGTTATTTCTTCAAAATATTTCTGTAATTTTCATCTTACCCAGCCACTGTGGGCTATAAGAATAAGAAAAGAATCAGAATAATACATAAGGAATAAAATCATCACTAAAGCAAAAAAAAAGTCAGCTCCCTAAACCTAACTATTTATATGATCAGAACTAATAAAGTATTCGATAGCACATTCATCACTTTATTGGGGTACAGCCCTAATTGAGTAGCGAAAGTTGAGATTTATAGAAACGCGACCTTAACGAATATCATTCACAGTCTATTTTTGTTTGATGGTTTTGCATTCTAAATAAAACCAATTTAAGCAATAAAATAATACTAACCTGTGATACGATATGCCCCCTTTTGTTAAATTATTGGTTCGGCTATTGTATAATTATGGTCTACTGATTAGGTAGGTAGCTACGAGAGGGGTACCGGGTATTATGAAAAACAACGTCTGTACAGTGAGCCTTCTTTATTCCAACTGTCAATTTCACCTATGCTAACCTCAAAAATGCATCGTTAGCGCGATCTAGAAAACCGTACACAAAGTCGCGCTATCTAGTGGTGAAATTATACATTATTCAACGAACGAGCGTTAACATATCGCCCGCCAAGGACCTAGTGATGGGTCCTTAACTATAACTTTGATAACCTTTTACATAACTGAACTATATTAAATTTTAACAAACATAATGGATGTTAAATCTTTTGAACTAGCAGGACTGTATCTTTTACATAGCTTTTACCTTCGACATAATTTTACATTTTACCTAACTTTAAACCTTTACCAATTTTACTGAGTCTTACACATCTATTTATACTTATATTTAACCATTTTAACTAGTAAGAAACACTTGTTTCTATTTAAACTTTGTATATTGGCAACACACACAATTTTGGTGTTGGCCTTTTAATTTCAAAATTGGTGGTACGCAATGTAACCACGCGGGAAGTTAGTTCTGAGACTAACGAAGACGCCAGAAACCTTGCAACAATTGCTGAACTAATTGCCATCTTGACAATGAACTAATAATGTGAACTCTCAAATTCTACTTCTGGCAAAGCACCAGAGTTTATTCTACTAAAAACAACCTGACGACAGTGGAAGCAATTCACCCGGTTCGGTACTATTGATGACGGTATTATCCGTTCTCATGGCTAGCCATTGAGGGATTTTCAATGAGGTGGGTTGTTGCAGTTCTGCGAGGTAAGTACAACATTCATTTAACAATCCGAACACTGCTTTATTCCGCTCAATAACTGACAACCATAGCTTTTGAATCGTCATTTTTACTAATATTTCCGTTGAGGCTATCCATCCTATCGGATAAAATATTCTTCGTATGTCTATAATTTTCATTTTGGTTACAGGTCCTGATGATGGAGGAAGCTGCATCTTGCACTGGAATATATCTTCGCTTCGATTAAAGGTAAGATCTAATATTTTCTTAGTTTTACCTAATTTCATTTCTTTGTTGTCCTCATTTGATCTATCATTTTCATTCTTTTGTACTACTTCTTTGTTCTGTTTGTTCTCTATTTTGTACTTTTCTGTGTTTTCATGTGTGTATTTCTGTTTCAGGAGTTTCCGGTTGCTGCTGTCTGACCTTTGTACTTCGTATTCATATTTGTTTGTACAGGTGTGTTCTATCTTCGGTGAACTTCTCTACGGGTACCAAACATTCATCTCTTTCATCATGTGTGGCTTGATCTATTTCTTGCTCGCCTAAGTACGGCGTAGAGACTGTTACCGTCCCTAACTCATCATCTCGCATTTTTATTCCAGGATTGTCTCTCCAATCTATACGCTGGTAGATGGCATCTTTTTCAGCTACTCGCATTGTTGTGGATTCTTTCTCGTTCCTGACTACTTCACAATTTGGTAAGTACACAGCTTTATTGATTCCTCTTTCTTTTACCATTTGCATATGGTTTGAACTCAAATATTTATTATTATTTTCATTCACTTCCGTGTATTGTCCTTTTAGCTCTGTGCCCTTTGAAATACTATATTTGGTCTGTGGTTCTTCATTCTTAATCGATTGCTTTACTTTACATTTAAATGATTCTCTCTTGATTGTTGCTTTAAAGAAAGCTTTACATTCTCGCTCTTCTTCGAGTGTTACCCTTTTTGACGTGATTGCTTCTTGAACTTTCTTTTTTGTACTAATATCTTCTTCAACTATCCAAATTTGCTTTATTAAGTCATTTTTACTTTTATTACAGGCTACGTGCAGGACTGATATTTTATTTTGTGCCGTAGTTATTGGTACAACACCTCCAGAAAGGATCCAACCTAGACTTGTGCTTTGTGCGACAAGGTTTCCACTAGCACTTTTCTTCATACCTTGTTTCAGGACCTGACTGTAGACGTCTGCACCAAGCAGCATATCGATTTTACGAGGACTCGCAAACTGCGGATCTGCTAACTGTATGGATCCTATATCTACCCAATCTATATTCTCAATGCGTTTCTCTGGTAGATACGATGTTATATTACTTAACACATAAGCTTGAACTTCTATTTTGAACTGTGGATCAGTACGTGACTGAATAGTGGTTTGTACTAAATACCTTGCTTTGATATTGTTATCATTACCTAATCCAGAAACCGTTTCGTTCACAGGTATCTTCTCCAAACGCAGCATTTGAACAGCCGCCTCGGTGATGAAGCAAGCTTGAGATCCCTGGTCCATCAGGGCTCGGACTGTTCGATATTCTCCTGTCATCGCTTCGGCATTTATCAAGGCTGTCGCTAATAAAACCTGTTTGGTCGTCAGTATATCGCTTGTAGTGTGGCATGACACGACTTGATTACTGGATGTAGTTTCTTCCTCTTCTGTAGTTGTAGATATTGGTTGCTCTTGAGTGGCTGGTTGTTTTGCATTGGACTCTTCTACTGCAAGATGGAGTAACGAGTGATGTCTCCTCTTGCATATTCGACAGACGGTTGGTTTTTTGCAACTATAGACATTATGGTTTCCGCCTAAGCAGTTGAAACACATCCTGTTATTGCTGACGAACGCTCTTCTCTCACTGACGTCTTGTTTAGCAAACGCCTTGCAAAAACCTAACTTGTGACTGTCTGAACAAAACTCGCAAGCCATCGACTCTGAAGTCGCTACCATAGACCTACAAGATGAACCACTTCCATGCTGAACTACTACAGATCGCTTGTTAGGTTCAATAAACTCTAAAGCACGAAAACGATTCTCTAGAAAGGATTTGAACTGTGAAAAGGTTGGTAAATCATTTTTACTATCGATATTTGACGCATTGGAGACACTTAGTTCCCATTGTTTACGAGTTTCTAGGTCAAGTTTCGAACTTACAATGTGGATGATGATGATGTCCCACGTGCTTACATCAACATCTAATGCCTTCAATGCACTTAAACAATCAGATGTTATATCTAACAATTCTTTGATTGCTGCAGCTGACTCGAATTTCATGGACCGAAGTGTAAATAACTTGTTGAGTATTGTATTTGACAAAAACCTTTTATTATTATATCTACTTTCTAACAGCTCCCAACAACGTTCATAATTCGAATCGGCTATTGGCGTATGTCTTATCAAAAGTTCGGCTTCACCGGTGAGATGCCCTTTTAGATAGTGAAGTTTCTGAACATTATCTAATGACTTACTTTTATGGATCAATGAAACAAATAAGTCCTTAAATGTAGTCCATTCATCGTATTTTCCACTAAATGTTGGAATGGTGATCTTGGGCAATTTCGCCAGTGAACTCGAATGGCCTTCATTTGTACTTTTACTACTATTTACTGTTTGACCTGACTGTATTGTTTCACCTAACTTTAACAGTGACTTAATGTGTGATACAGCTTCTATATAACTTTCTTCCGTGTTTGCATATATATCGTTTTTGACATAAACAGAATCCTCCAAATCGCTGGCTTTGTAAGATTCGTACAATCTGGCATTATTTATACGAAACAAAGTCCAGTCTTTCTCTAAAATATCTAGTTTAGCCTCTTTGTATGCAACAGTACATCTTTCCTTAGAACATTTTTTGAAATTAATTAGTGCTCTTTCTATAGACTTTTGAATGTCTTTTTGTAAATTAATAGTGGACTCCATAGCGAATTAATAAATCAAAATAACACTTAAATGTTTACAAAGTAATTTTACAAATAAAAATATTTGACTTGAATTCTGTGCTCGTCAGTGTACCAAATACAAAATTTTGTTTGACTCGAATTCTGTGCTCGTAAGTGTACCAAATACAATTTAACCTCAAAGTTTCTTCACTACTAAACAACAACTACAAATAACGCAAAGTTCTCAATAGAAATAAACACCAATGCACTTTATAATGTTAACGAAAAGAGTACTCACGATTTCTTCACCACAATACAAACACGTCACTCACTGCGTAGATGCGCGGTCAACTTTTTCTAGCGGCGGGTAGGCCGGACGGCGAAGTGCGTCCTGGCTGCCTTTGTACTTCTGCTGTAGGCTCCGTGTGCCCACCTCTGGGATGTTCTTCGGGGGGATGTGAGGGTCGGGGGCCCACACTCCTTTGTTCTGATCTTCTGAGGGGCGCGAGGTTTCCTTGGTCCGCGCGCCTTGTACTATTTATTCTTCGGGGGCGTGCGGTCAGAGGGCCTCACACTCCTTGGACTGCTATGCGATTCGGGGGCGTGC
The DNA here is from genome assembly GCA_939531255.2 of Thera britannica. Taxonomy (NCBI): domain Eukaryota; kingdom Metazoa; phylum Arthropoda; class Insecta; order Lepidoptera; family Geometridae; genus Thera; species Thera britannica. The sequence continues at coordinate 5,724,212 of OW618039.2, read as the reverse complement.
GGTTCTGGTAACCCACGCCTTGGACTGATCTTCGGGGGGACGTGGGGTCAGTCAACAGACCCACACGCCTTGTACTGCTTCTATTGTTCTGGGCTTCGCAAAAGGCAATCCTATGCCTTTGCGCAGCTTGACCTCTTGGTGTGAAGTGATTATTTACACCACTCACATGTACTGCGAACTCACTGCACTATGTACTGTACTAGTACCACTCTCGAGAGACCACGGAGATATTCACCACCGTGTCTCGACTGTAACTTGCCGCTGCGATCCACAACAAGTACAGTTATTAAACTACCTATCCACTACTGGTTAGGAACCTAGCAATCTAGTACCAATCTGGCTTACGAAGGACCATGTATAAATATGGTCTACTGATTAGGTAGGTAGCTACGAGAGGGGTACCGGGTATTATGAAAAACAACGTCTGTACAGTGAGCCTTCTTTATTCCAACTGTCAATTTCACCTATGCTAACCTCAAAAATGCATCGTTAGCGCGATCTAGAAAACCGTACACAAAGTCGCGCTATCTAGTGGTGAAATTATACATTATTCAACGAACGAGCGTTAACAGCTATCGTTTTAGCACTGCAAAACAGCACAATACGGCATTTTTATATTTTTTCGTGTTTTTCTCAGTTACGTTTCTTCTGACAGACTTCAAACACGACTAAACAAAGGAGGGCTTGAAGTCTGCTGTACTGCGCGTACTTGGAGCGTGAGAAGGTCGTCTACATGCTATTTCCATTACTTCTTTATTTCGTGTATGACACTGTGCAAAATATACGGTAAACGTAAAGGTAAGCAAAATCTACTCAATAACAGATGGCGCTAAAAACTTGCTCTACCTCAGGAGCAAACATTTGCTACCCAGCAGAGGACTGCTCCTGCAATGCTTTTTATAACGCAGGCTTTGAAATTATTTATTTATTCATTATTTATTTTACTCACTGTGTATGTAACATAGCCTACCCGTGAGAACCTCTAATTGGCTCTCTAAATCTAATTTGTTGTGTATTCTTTTGTTATAAAGCTGTTGGTTCTCCAATAAATATAAATAAATAAATCATTTGAAAACCATCAAACTTAATTGTTTTTTTTTGAGCAGAGTAATCAAAGTACTTCTCAATTAAATCTAGGTGTGTTGCCTACTAAGGTTGTGGCTTTGGTTGTGGCAGTGTCTCCATATAAAAATAAAGGATTACCGTGTTGCCAGGGTGAAAATACGGTGTTTTACGGTGTGTCAGTTAAAATTTACCGTAATTACCGTGTAATGTAAGATAAGATATTAATCATTTGTAGATGTATGGTAAAATTGGTAAATAAGTAGATAAAAAACAAATTTAAAGTGAATTATAAAGCAATAATAAAATTACAATCAAAATTTTATTTTTAATACCTACTTATTATTAACTGTTAGGTACATGTTTCTAATTTTTATTTGTAATGAATTTAAACCTACTTACTAAAAATTGCAAAATGATCGAGATCGACCCGAGAATTAGGCCCCAGAATTCTTCTGCATAGAACTACTTTGTGCAAGCTGTTGATTACAATGATGATAAACCTATAGGTAACAACTATTACAAATATGTGTGGGCACACATTATGTAGGTAATGCTAAAATAATTTATTTGAGTAGGTTATTCTTTATTATAAGATCACTATAATATCCGTAGCATAGATAGCGAGAACTTAGTTGGTAACTTCGACCATTCTATTGATCCTCGAAGGTAGGAAGGCATAGGTATCTATGTATACTGTATCTTCCTCAAAACATAATCTATGATGACGTGCATGGTCATTCAATATTGGCCTTTGAGAAGCTTATAAAAAATACGCACGCAAGCAATCTTAATCGTCCTTTTGTGCCCAAACAGTTTTAATTGTTTTCCAATAATATTTTTGGCAAATTACTTTAATAACTTTTTTATTACCAACCTAATAAAATTTATAATCTCTGTAATTATAACCGATAAATAAATAATAACAACCGGTTATCATAGCAACTATAATTAAGTGTTGAGGCACCATAAATTTTATAACCAACTGTTATTAATAATATTTATAGAGGCAAAATATATTTTTTTAGACCATTGATTGATGTAGCGTGTGACTGGGCACTGGCACTTGGCTAAAATGCCCAATAGATTCAGGCTAGGGTCATTATTATAAGGCAATAATATCGCGATCTTTTCTTTTGTTTTGTTGTCGGGCGCACCGAGGGATGCGCTAAGGTAGTATGAGGTATACTTACTCGTCGACTCACTAAAACCACCCCGTGGCCGGCCTCGATTGCATGTCAAGGGGTTCTGGGATCTCCAACGGAACGCACCGGTACCCCTCTCGCATTTTGCCAAGCACTATCCCGCGGGAATGACATCCATAGCCATTCCCGAAGCTCACGGCCTCGCCCCGACCAGCTGCGGTACCCGAAGTCGGGGTTTTGCTACCACATTTCGTTACCAAATTATGTTGTTTTCGTTTCGATTTTTTGTCTCTCTCTATTGCATGGAGAAAATATGAGATGGCAAACATACGTTATGTAGTAAGAGTTGTTGTCTCATCTTTTCTCCATACAATAGACAGAGACAAATAGGCGAAACGAAAACAACATTTGGTAACGAAATGTTGTAAATGCACTGGGACTTCGGGTACGGATCCCAAAATCTATTGTAAATGATTTAAATAGCGACAGGGCAACTAATGATTGCTCAAGCCGTACTTATATACGGGACGCTATAGTGCCTGGGACAGAATTTTAGATGGAATAGGCTTGCGCAGCACCTATATCACCCTAACAGCTTAGTTGGCCAATTCACAGGAAATACATGGTCAATACGTGCAGAGCTGACTAAGTCACGTGCAGAGCCAAGTCATGGGCTTCCTCACGATGTTTTCCTTCATCGTTTTAAAGCATCTAGCATTGTGTACATACTTTTTCGAACAGAAAAATCCATAGGTACACGACTGGATTCGAACCCGCGACCTTAGGATCGGAAGCCCTACCCTGTAGGTACCTACTTATCATAGCTAGAATTAAAATGCAAAACACCTGCTTGAGTCTTGTCAGTCTAAACAAGTTTTGTTTGAAAATCCGGTATTTTTGATTTACATAAATACTTACCACTATTGATTTGTAGGCAACATCCAAAGATTCGTTTTGTTGACTTGCCTTACGCACTTCTAAGCGTTCTGCGGTGGTGATCAGTGTAACGCCGTCAAATATCGCTGTAATTTGGCAGCGTTTCACTGATCACCACCGCAGTATGCTTAGATGTGCGCAAGATTTAATGGACTGGTTGAATTAAATAAGTAGAAATAGGTTGATATCAATAAATTCTCATAATTCTCCAAAACTTAGTAAAGCATTGACGCGAGCGCTACTCTTTATGTATTTATCAGTCAGTCAGCTTTTCCTCATCAAAATTAATTAATTCCTGTTCAAATAAATTAAACCCGCGCACTTTTGGTGAACTTTTACATGATAGAATCAGAAATGAGGATATCCGTAGAAGAACCAAGGTCACCGACATAGTTCGTAGAATTAGTAAGTTGAAGTAGCAATGGGCATATGGCATATACCTCGAAGAATCGACAACCGTTGGGAAATACAGGTTCTCGAATGGCGACCACAAACCGGAAGACGAAACTTAGGGCGCCCGCCCACCAGATGGACCGACGACATTGTCAGGATCGCGGGAAGTCGATGGATGGAAAGGGCTCAGAATCGTACTTCCTGGAAATGTGTAGGGGAGGCCTATGTCCAGCAGTGGACTTCTTCAGGCTGATGATGATGACTTTTTGTTAAAGTTTTGAACTTTATTACAAGGTACGCATCTGTAAATTGAAGTTTCAAGTTCATTGCGAATCCAGATAAAAAAACGATTGCTGTGTTTCGGTTTGAAGGGTGTGGGTGCCGCCCGGTGAAATTTCTGGCACGTGAGGCTGAACATCTGTATGCCCTATAGTTGTAAAATTGATGGACGCAGACCAGTGCATCGTAGGTCAAGTTCCTGACGTGCGTGACCTATACGAGGCAATGCTTTGTTATAGGCTTTGGTTACCACTTAACATCAGATGGCCCATATTAGCCACCAGTTTTTGTGATTGATTACTAAGGCCCGGGCACATTACGTCATAACAGGACTATGACAGTCATGTTATCGCGATTTTATTACAGAATGCCTCCATGCGACCGTAGCCTAACAACTGCCTGTAAACTGAGAATTTTCCAAAGAAGGTTTTAGGTCTGGGAGGTTGACTCGTCAAAACCACAGAACACATACACCTAACCATTATAACCAAACCATTAGAAGGTCAACCATTTTAGCAAAGGTTCAATCTTTTAATAAAAAAAACAATGGTAATAGCAACGCTCGTTTTAAAAAAAATAAGGAGTTTTAGCCATCTTATTTTAATTCTACTTGTCTAAAATCGATACATTTAATTAATCTTTTAGTTGTTATTCAACTACTATAGTTGATCGAGAAGAAGAATAAATTAAACAGGTAGGTACTAGGGATGGGCCGAATATTTATTTTATGTTCGGCATTTTGCATGTTTACCACACATTCGTATTCGGTAAAAATGCCGAATTTCTGCTGAACTCAAGTTTAGGTAATTTTGTTTAAATAGCATCGAACCTACACCAGCAGGGCTACCACGAGGTCCACGAGCTCCATATGGTTATAGTTATGGCTGTCAAAAATGTGTCAACAGTGTCAACACATTCAAACCCTAGAAGAAAATGAATGTGTGGGTCAGCCTATCTATACACAATTTGACAGCCATAGCCATAACCATATGGAGCTCGTGGTAGGCCAGCAGATATTGTAACCTTAAAGGCCTGCGCACACCTAGTTCGCTGGCGGTAGCGATCAGTGAAACACTGTTAAATATCGCTGTCATATTTGACAGCATTTTGGCTGATCGCCATCGCCATCGCCTGGATGTGCGTAGGTCTTTAGACAATTTATACAAAAGGTCTAAGATTTAACAGTAGAATGAATTATACGAAAATCGTTTACTAACGTATAGTTTGCGTTAATCGTTTCCTTCCACTCATTGTTTTTCGTGCAGGTAATATTTTTTTGCACGCTAGATATAGGTACCTATCTGATGATGAAACACCTTGCCGGGAAACCGGGTGGAAGAATCATAGTTAGGGAGGCGAGGTAGCTAAATGGCGTAATTCAACGGCGCCGTCGAGACCTATCAAAATCGAAAGATAAAGTAATTTCGAAAAGAAAAGCTCTTATGGCAAAAACCATTTTAGCGGTGGGTTTGGCGTGTACGGTTTTTCAAAAATGTTAAAAAAAACAGTTACTTGGGCATTCTCGAGCGCGTCAGATATTCATTCTACGTATACCCCGAGTACCTCTGATAACAATGGTATACTAATCTGCCGGTTTGCGTGGTGGGTGTAGGCATATAAAGTAGTCAAAAATGCAAAAAAAAAAAATTTACTCGAGCGCGTCAGATTTTCGGAAGGGGTGTTAAGTAGGCCCCAAGGAAGCTCCCTTTAAAAAAACTGACGATTTCGGCGTGACGATAAGTTACGATGAATTTTTGAAAATGCAAAAAAAAAAAGTTTTTTTGAAATACTCGAGCGCGTCAGATTTTCATAGGGGAGGTTTATCTCGGTATCCTGAAAGCATATTTTTTTAATCTGACAAAAATGTGGGTGGGTTCTCTTAATCTGACCGAAAAAGGTTTTTTGGTTTCTTTTTTTTCCTTTCTTTCTCCTTGATAAAATGGGGAATTTAAGAATGACAATAAAGCGATAAATACAACCAACGTTTAAACTTTTTTTTTGTAAAATGTATCGTTCGCGACTTATATGCCGTAACGCGTTCCTAGGAAGACGAAATGGCTCCTCCACACTTCCGGTCATGCGGAAACCGGCAGATTTTGTATTTTTAGTAAGTTTTAGATTATATTCTTCAAAATAAAAAAAAAAAAATCGCGCTCGAGAATGCCAGATTAACGTTTTTTTTTTACAAGTTCGCGACCCTATAACTCGGCGGCGTCAAGGACTTATCGTCAGATTAGTTAAATTTAGTCTTTAAACACTAAAATCGACCCCCAATATCTAAATCTGACGCGCTCGAGTATTTCAGACTATCCATTTTTTTTTACTAATCTGATCGTCTATCCTAGGCGCGCGTCACTACATATAGAGCTAAATACTTTACAAGGTTTTTCTATTAGGTCTAAGGTATCTCTCATATCTTAAACTGCCACGCTCGAGTATTTCCGAAAATTCCCCTATTCGCCTCCCTAACTATCACGCATGCGACACCATTTTGCAATGCAGGAGACAGCTTCTAACCATATCGAATGATTCGGCCGAATATTTGATTCGGTAAACTTTTAATCTAACATTCGTTTTCGGTGAAATCATGATTCAGCCCATCACTAATAAGTACCTTGGTAGGTAGGTATGCAAAGTCCAAGGTAAAGTCCAAATCATTCAAACTCGTTTCAACCCTAAGTTTGTTTATAACGCCAACCGGAAGTACACTAAAGTCATAAAGTGCACTAATTAGCTGTGTTTGATTCGAAACCAGATTTGAAACATTACGAGTTAGTCACTAAGTTGACTTTCGAACAAAAAAAATATCAAGGGTAATAAAAAATGTATATAGTTTTTGTAAATAATGTATATTCTGTTGTTAATAATTTACTACCAACCTAATTTTTTCATTGAACGAATGTTCAGAGACATCTAATGTATAATCTTCCCAGAATCTTCATAAACGGATACTTTTTATTGATTTTTTTAACTCATTTTAAATTCTTCTACGATGGTTTTCCTACTTGGGTTTTACGACGACAAAATATACATAATGCATAAATAAAACATGACTTGATTTTTAGAATATATTTATCAAAACAGGATTACATCCTATCATAGCTATCTACTTAACATAATACTAGTGTTCTTATCGTACTTACCTCACCTACCTCTCATATTTTTCTAGCCTATTATTATAACATGATGCCAGTCATGATTTTGCGTCTACACATTTTAACAATTGATATTTTCCAAAATACTTTCTTAGGGCGGGTACAGATTTGCAAAATGTAGCATTCCAATGTAACACGCAATGAAAGAATTTGACGTCCTTATTGTCGCAATTTATCATGGAATTTAACATCATTCCCATCGTGTGGAAGCCTTGCGTGCACGAACCGTGCACAATACACGCACGAACAGAGCATTACAACTCGTGCGCGCCGCGATCCGCCATTTGTCGGTTTTCTCACCGAACAGTGTTTGTATGTGCAGTGTGCACGAAGCGCCACGCTATCCATCGCCAGTGTGGACTGGTTGTGTGTGTCTGGACTGCGAAACGTGCGCGAACCATGAAAACTTTGGAGCTATCCATTCTTTTCGCGTTTTTTCGACAGGCTGGGCTTTGTTCGCCACGCGCATGCCGGAAACAGATGCGAGCACGTACATGCTCGGTTCGTGCGCGCCCTGCGTCCCCACTTATGCAATGCTCCTTTCATGTTACATTGCATGCTACATTTTGCAAATCTGTACCCGCCATTACGATTTTGGATGACAGTACTTATTAGATGTAAATATTTCATAGTAAATTAAACAACGTGACAGTAAAACCGTTCACAAAACGCCCATCCTTGATCATAAATAACGCAATTTATCACTTTATTAGTGTAAATAGGAATACCTACTATTTTACCTTACTGCTATGATTTGTTTCTATATAATAATTTATTTCTTTTTTAACGGGTTTTTGTGCTCATAACTGGTGCTGGGTCATAACGGGCTTTTTGCTTTTATTTAACAAATGTTTTTGACCTACGTTTAGTTATTATATAAAATTATCAATTCGCTAAATCACTGACTGTTATGATTTAAGCAAAAATGATGGGCTTACTTCTAAGAGATAAAATCGTTGGCCTAAAAATGCACACACATTCAGTCACTATAATTCAACTTTTTTCCTGAGACACGAGCTCTAGTGATGTGCACAAAGTATTGTGCAGTGCACTAATCGATATCAAGTTTTCGGAACGCGCCAACAGTTCCAAAGATTTCGGAGTCAGAGGAGGGTGGTGGGGCTCTTTGGCATGCTTCGTTGAGGTTCCTTATGAAGTCTCTGCTCTCGTCTACCCTCGTCCTCCACTTCCGGGCGATGATATCTATGGACTCTTCCTCGCCGCCCCATTCGGCCGGCAGCACTCGAGCTGAGATGTGGTCTAGGAGCTCGTCGATTTTTGCGTGGAGGTAGTACTGTAACAAGTTTATCTATTATTTCTATGCACTTAAAATCCTTTAACCAGTGATACGATAAGAAGAAGACCGCTATTATATAGATTATGACAAGTTTATCCACCATCCATCCAAAATTTGCATGCCAGCTATGGAGGATGACGGACACTTATTTATTATTTTTAAGATCTGTCATGTATACACTTCATTGAGGCAAATAAATGATTATGATTATGATGATCTATATTTAAGACAAAAAATACTTATTTTTGCACCATATACCTATTTTTAAAGCTTTTTCCAAACAAAAAATCAACTGGAAAATGATGACTTCTAATCAGCAGCTGGGATTGACAGACCTTTGATTTAAATAAATAATAAAGTGTTTATACAATAATACAGTTTTCGGGAGTAGTATTTAATTGTACATAGTTTTTAGTTTTTTATAATGAATTGACGGCCGGACAAATACTAACAAGGCCAGTCTGTTTATAGGTGAATTCGAATTGCTTCCTTAGCTAAAGGTTTATCATTTTCTGGGTCAATATCATAATATTGTTCGATATTTTATAAGATGTGAGTTGGTCTTGAAATTTATATTTTACGAGATGAACTTGACGACCTCTAATGCTTTTACGTAACCAACTACGCAGAAGGTATTTTTTTCTTAGTTCGCAACCGGGTTACGAACCTAGAAAAAAGTTCTGTACTTATACATGTTTAATAAATAGTACGAATAAGGTTAGCAGTCATGCCAAACATATCCAGAACGCGGCCCGCGGCCATTTGCCGTGTGGCCCTTACTTTTCGGTTTTACTTTAAAAATATGTTTCTATTTCAGGTAGGTACTTATTATTCTTATCTCTAACCAAGTAAGTTACACTTGACGCACAAAATTACTTTTTTCTAAAAAGGTGTTATTTTTACAGAATATCAAATATTTGCATTATTCGTTGGCGTGTCGTCCAAGTTAGTAGTTTGCTAAGTTTGCTTTTAATTAATGTGTACAAAATCAATTTGATGTTCCGTCTTACTTACGTTGTTGAAAATGAGATGTATGATGTAATATAGGTCGTAAAGTATATAAATTACTTATAGTACAGTATAGTTTTATATATATGGCTGGTCTCAGCTCAGTTGGTAGTAGATCTGCCTTCTGTGCCGTAGGTCGTGGGATCGATCCACACCGAGAACAAATATTTGTGTGGTGAACGCAGATGTTTGTTCTCTGTCTGGTTGTTGTATTGTATTCTAAGTAATATGTATTTACAAAAAAAATATATATAAGTATTATATCAGCTATCTTGGTCCCATAGTACAAGCTCTGCTTAATTTGGGGCTAGATAGTGTTGTGTGGACGAGTTTGCGTTGAATTAGCATTTAACAATATCTCTTGCATTACTTATTAATTTTTAAGACCTTGAAAATTATTAACTAAAATTACTCCAGCTTTTTAAAGTAATTAAAAATGTATTGACGTGTTTTGTATATTGCTGCAAGTTTTAGCCTTATCTAGATCTAGAATAGACTAGTCCAAAACCGACCACAATAATAAAAATACAAAGCACAGACCGGCTCCGCAATCAACATCGATCAATATTATAATTTAAGTCTTTAAATACTACACAAAGAGTAAATAGTGGAACCATAGGTTATGCGGAATCTGGGACTGATTTGGAGATATCAGTTTGACATTCCTAAATTCCTCTTTTTAAATTGATTTCGCTATCCAAAGTAGGTACTAATGTCAGAAATGCGAGAACTACAATATTTTGGCTCAATCTTGACTCCACTACTGGACCAATCGAAATGAAATTTGAAAACATATAGTTCATTATTCAGATTAACAAATTAAAGGCTATTTTTGAATTCCAATAGTATTAGAAACGGAAGAAAAAGAATCCGCCAAAACGGGATAATGCCTTAAATTTTGATGCTTCTACCACGCGAGTGAAGCCAAAAGCAAACGCTAGTAGTGTGAAACTCAACCTTCATGAATAAATACATAATTTATGAATAAAATAAAACATTTACGTTCCGCAAAAAAAAAACTTCATTTGATTAATTTAAGCATGCTAAAAATATGCTTAATATTTAATATTCAGGAGGTAAAAACTACTTATTGTTGAAAAAAAAAAATTCCATCTCCAGACCTTCTTGTTGACTTGGCTCCTCATGAGTTTGTGAGAGGATGCGAGAAAAGGAGGTACGCCCCACACTCAGACCAGCTTCAATCGATGAAGCTACGCACTCTGCTCTAGGAGGGAGCCACGTTCCCGCAATAACGACAAATAATGATCGAAAGAAATTTCTTACCCTTTTCCGGACTTTCTCGTTGACCAGACTTCTCATAAGTGCGAGAGAGGATGCGAGGAAGGGTGGCGCGCCCACCACGTGGACTCGCTTCAGTCGTTGAGGATACGCGGCCTGCGCTAGCTGGATGCCGCGTCTCACGGAACTAGTGGCCGCGGCCACTCGTGCTACCAGCGACCCGCGGATTTGGGAACACTGCAAACGAACATTGGCTGGCATTTTATAATAGTAAATAGTTTTATTGACTCAATAAAGAGGTTTAATAAGATAGTTTTTGCATCGAGAGGCTGTTTCAGGAGTCAATGACTTCTCCCTTGCAAATGTTATCTTAGCACCAGTAGAACATTTTATAAAGCACCATTCATCTACTTCTTTATTAGTCAGAATCAAAGCTATTATGCGCTCTGTCTAAATTTATTAAAATATAATATTAGCTAAAGTTCAAATGTTGTTGCACTCGTATAGCAACAGGAAGTTTTATGTTTCACCCATCAAATTATTCCTCATAGCAAATTATATATCCAAAAAAGATTTATCAACACTAGTAGTCTTAATGTCACAGCAAATTACTTATATTTAGTTATTGCTATTTTTAGCCACGTGGAAAATGCGTAGGTACCTACTCAATATAACGAACTCGATAAAATAATGGTAAGAGCAAAAACGAGTTTTATTGGCAAAACTCGTTCTTGCGTATATTATAGTTATTAAGCATATTTATCTACGAGCTAGTTAGAGATTCCAGTAGGTATCAACAGCGCTGCCCAACCTCAGGCCCGCGGCGATTAACAAAGTGTTCTTCTAAACTTACTATATGAATTGACCTGACAGCAAAATAATAGATAATGGAGTTATTTTTATATAACAAGGGGATATTTACCATGATTAAATTTTGTGCGTTTTGACTCCCGATAAATCCTTGTAAATATCCCGTGGTTTCATAAAAATAGTGTTAAAATAATGATAGTTTTAAAAGTGATATTATAGTTCTAACGGAAAGTAATTAAGTCATTGTCAGTGATTTAAATATTTTTAAAAACCTATTACAATTAAACTATTTTATTCTAGAGATGCCTGACTTTGCCTTGCAGCTTTGAAGTTGTTTTAGTGTTCACATTTAATTCACATAAAAATTCACACTGTACGACCTGCCGAAACTTTCAATGATTTTAATTAAAATACGGTGGACTTGAATAGTTGGTTGGGAGACCTTGGTGTATAATGTTCTAACTTATCGATTTAAATATGGTTAACATAATTCCGCATGACATCAATTTTTAAACACATAGGTACATTAATACACACACTAATATTTAGAACTGGTTTTTTTAACTGTGAGTATTATAACAAAGTAGTAAGCGGCTGCATTTGAATCTGGCCTATTCTTACATTAATTATTATTACATTTTGTGTGGATTGTCTATAATATTTATTTATTCATTATTATTTTATTTAAGAGCACCTAAGTGTATAAAAACCCATTTATTCCATAACTTGGAAGATGATTAAATATTTATGTTTTGATTGATGCATAAATAATTATTTAAAATTAATGAATATTTAAAAAAGTCATGCACATTATAAATTTAATTCAACGTATTCTCAAATGAATAAAATCAATATCACTAATCCAATTATTGTGCAAAACTAAACAAATACTGCAGAATAAATTATTCTTACCACTGCATAGTGGTAATTACAGACTTACAACGTCACGATTGACTAAGTTTTTATTTTTGTCTATGAATTTTAAGATGCTCGCGTACACGCAGATCATACAAGATTGAAAAATAGATTATTCTGCGATTATTGTAAATGATTTAAACAAATTGATATTTAAAGCTCAGCCCCGCCTCCGATCCTAAAGACGTGGGCTTAAATGTGATCGTGCACCATTTATTTTTAGTCCGGAACTGTATAGTTCCTCCCCAGCAGAGAGCTGGGGACAGGCAGGCAAATGGTAAAGGTGAACATCGTGTGAAACCTGGTATACCTTAAAACCTGCCTGAAAATTACAACAACTTTCTTACTTCAAGGGTAATTCCGGACCTTGGTTGTTTGTGATTTTTCATGACTGCATTCAGTGATTTTATACCTACAAACACCTAGACAAAAACTTTGAAATGTGCGGGCGAGAAGTCGCCTGACAGCTGTCAGACGTCTCCAAAACGTCAGCGTTGTGTATTGTTTTTTCTTATAATACTGTAGACAAACAAGCTTACGACCCTCATGGAAAGCGCTTACCGTAGCATATCGGCTCTTGAAAGAAAATAAAAAATATTTATTTGCGAAGCAAAACTCACACTATCTGTCGGTCTCGAGAGAATCTTTGGATATTGTTTTTTTTTGTTAGTCTTATGTTTAGTTTGTAGGTATGTATTTGCTATGTTATGGTTTTGATAGGTTTAAATATTAAGTATTGTTGTACTGTTTTTGTATGTGTTGCAAATAAAGTATTTTCATTTCATTTCATGGTAGGCCTACCGTACTTACTTCATAAATAAAGACATCGCCCGCAATCATGGTCTCATCGTTCATCCTGGCATCGCAGATGAGTAGTATGGCGCGCACCGCCGCAGCAACATCCGCTGAGCTCTCGGGGTAGTTCGGCTTGACTCTGAAGATCGTCACTCGGAGGCCTTCGTCTGTCAGCTTGGGCAAGGGTAGGATGTCTCTGTACGGAAATAAAAAAATCGGTATTTAATCGAAAAAACACACATAACATAAAACGAAAAATAAAAAACACAGAATAGAACAGAAAATATACAAAAAACTGGCTAAGTGCGAGTTGGACTCGCGCACGAAGGGTCCCGTTCTAAAAGCATTTGTTATCTTTTGTATTTGCTGTTATAAGGGCAATAGAAAATATCATCTGTGAAAATTTCAAATGTCTAATTATCTCGGTTCATGATATTATACAGCCTGGTGACAGACAGACAGCGAAGCCTTAGTAATAGGGTTCCCGTTTTTAGCGTAATTATACACAAATATTGAATTTACTTTTATATTGAATTACTTTTTCATAGACTAAATCAAATTCTGTATAAAAGTAAGGTAAAATCTGTAATCTGTAATACTAGCCAAAATCCTGTATAAATACAGATAAATCTGTATAATTGGCAACACTGCAACTACGTATAGCGACGCCATCACCCTTCCTCTTCTTCTTTTTCGACCACTAGCGACGTGTCACACTGCTTGCTTGCTTGCTTTTTTTTACTATTCCGACCAGGGATGTCCTATTCCCAAAACCGGGTAACATTACTTAGTTGTGTTGTCCCCTCACCCCTCTGCCTTAGCATGAGGTTTAGATTAGTATTGTGCAACATTGTGTGAAAAAACAATGTTTCCAGCAGCATTCTTGCCTTTCATCAACAATGTACCTTTTATTTAAAAAAATAAAATAAAATAGGTAAAATAAATGTTGCTCAATTGTTGCGAAACAAATGTTTACCATGAAGACGAGGCTTAATCCTCTGGCTGTATCCGCATGTGTCTGTTTTGATTCATTACTAAAATTAAAATCACCTCAAATCGTGTGGACGTAATGAACTAGTTTTATTTAAATATAAGTTTAAAAAAACCTGTTATTAGCTCCCAAATCAACAGTACAGTCATTATTAATTTATTATAGCTATATTAATTATATATTATAGTAGCTAAACATTATTTTTTTGTTGGCCTGCATTTTGTATGTCCTCGCTTTATTTTAATTAGGTTATAAATTTCCTATTATTCTAAGCAACTTATTATTAAATTTTTTGCATCGTTTATTTTTGTTCATGCTATGACTGAGAAATAAAATCCGACCTTGAAGCCTTGCGCACCACTAGGCGTAAAACTGCGATTTGCAAAGGCGTTTCAGCATAGGGTTTGCACACACTGCCACGAACTTTGACAGTGAGATATTTGACAGCGATACACAGCCCTGCTATTCCGGCAATACGGCTCGACCGAGTGATTGTTGAATTCCATTTTCGAATTTTTAAAACAAAAATTGATACCTTATTTCGAATCACAGACCATTAGGAGATACTATGCTTCGAATTCAGCGATAACTTGAGTGATTTTTGAGGGGAGGCAATAATGTACGACCCGTTATTGCACAGCATGATAATTTACAGCAGGTTAATGTACACACCGTTATTACGATGCCAGGGTTTGGATTAACGGGGCGTACAATAAAAGGTCGCGAAATAACATGCTGTACAATGTCGTCACGTGTTGTTATTGTACGCACCGTTATTACGATGCCAGTTAAGCCTCGTGCACACTGTAGCAATTCAATATTGATTTTTGCTGTTTTGTTCTGGCAGCGGATACTTGTACTGGTCCCTGAGACTTTATAAGGCGGATCCGACTTGGTTAGGTTAGGTTATGTTAGAACATATAAATCGCACAAGGCGAGCGAGCAAAGCGAGCGTGCCGCGGTAGCGGCCGCCGCAGTGCCAGAAAATGTTTTTTTACATTTACCCCAAAGGGGCTATTCTCTTCTGGAGCAGTATCAATTGCCCACAAAAAATATGAAATAATTGAATTGCCTCAGTGTGCACGGGCCCTAATGGCATCCAATTAACATGCTGTACAATAACATCACGTGACAATTTTGTGCACCCAGTTAATTCGCAGCCAGTTATTGTACGGCAGGTTAAAACGAATCCAAAAAACTAAAAAAGGTTTCGTTTTAACATGGTGTACAATAACATGCTGTACAATAACTGGACGTACATTAACCGGACCCTTTTAATGGCAATAATAATGAATTTTTGTTTACACTTTATGAATTTGCAAACTAACTGTAAGGCTAATTTCAGCTTCATAGAGCGTAGTGTGCATCAGAAAGAGATAGCGCTCTACGAAAGCAGAAAAGCCGATGTGCAATATTTATTTCCTACGTCCATCTTGGAGGAATTCCTCCAAGACAACCATACGTACCGGTTTAATCGTATAACCTGTATTGCAGAAATATGATAGTCATCTAAGTAACATAAACTATCAAGTAAGTATAACTTACCTACCTAACTAGTCATAGGTATGTAGGTTTGCCTAGGTACGCAAAGGGTCAATAACGTTTATGCGAATCAAGTTCTCAAACCGGCTGCTACGCTATCCTACATAACTGTGAATAAACCAGTTAAAGCTATGAGTTGGAAAAAAAGATGAAAAACTGCATAACAAAAAAGGTAGGTATATACCTACAAAATACATAAAACAGTTAAGTTAGCCGTTCTATTTTTTTCACGTTTTTCGCTATGTGACAAGCGCAAAGTTATCTGTCTACTCGCGGGTCGTCGGGAACGGGCATCGATTCCAGCAACACGGCTCGATTGAGTAATCGCTGAACTGAATCCGCGTTCCATTTTCAAATTTGATAAAATTTATAACTCACACCGGTTTTAGAGTTATTGAGTAAAGGCCTGCACACTTAGGCCGCTGGCGACCGCGATATTAGGTGTGCGCAGGCAGAGGCGTCTCTAGCCCATGTAGCGCCCGTGTGCAAACATTACCCAAGCGCCCCTTAGTAAGCGCGTGTTCAAAATGGAATAGATACAAAGTACAAGTAACAGCACATCAAGTTACCACAAACTGTCAAATTTCCCCAATGGGTAATAAACTTGTTTTGAGATTTTTAAGAAGATTTTTTTCAGTTTGGTTACCACGATGTGCTGTTGAATGTATTTAGAACTATACAAGGTGTTCTGGTGTTTTCTATAACAAGCCAAAACGTATCCATGATTATGATGTTGACATGACTATCTTCTTCTTTCTTCTAAATAAATAAAACTCTTACGTTACTGACTGACTGACTGACAATCAACGCACAGCCTAAACCGTTAGTCCTAGAAGCATGAAACTTGGAGGGTGTGTTCTTTTTATAGCGTAGAGGTGCATTAAGAAAAGAAATCGGAAAATTCTTTCCTTAACAGGAGGAAAAAGGGGGAAAATGGTTTTAAGAAAAATCAACGCACAGCCTAAGCCGTTATAACCCTTCAAGTTTCATGCTTCTAGTTTATTTTATAGCTTAGAAATGCATTTAGAAAGAAGATTCGAAAAATATTTCCCTAAGAGGAAGGGGGGCGCCAAAGGCCACGGCGCTCGGCGCCCCCCTTTTGGGCGCCACGGCGCTCGCCCGCTTTGATGTAATTTATCAAATATTAGAAGAGCTCAAGATGCTATTCAAAATCTATGCAGAGCGGAGCGCTTTTTACGATGGTCATTGAAAGTGCGGCGCCTGGCCAACGTGCCTGCCAAGTGGGACCCGTGGTGGTCATAGGGTGGTCGTACTAGGGGGCGCTGAGCACAGCGCTCGGCGCCCCCTAGGACGCTGCGCCCGTGTGCACCGCACACCCTGCACAATAGGTAAAGACGCCGCTGTGCGCAGGCCTTAACAAACATCCATCCTTACAAACTTTCACATTTATAATATTAGTGTGATTTTGAACTCACATGAATTTGCAGACGTCATTGAGTGGAGGTTCGTTCAGCGAGCGATGTTCATAGAGGTCGCGATGGCGAGCGCGCGCCAGGCAGAACGCTTCCAGCTTAGTGCGAGCTCGCTCCATATCCATCCGGCACCCGCAAACAAATAGCTTCAGCAGCCGCGTCTCTGTTAAACAGTTGGTATTTTATACAACAGGCCAGTTTGCAGGTCTGCCGCCAGCGTTGAAGCCCGTGGGTTCAATCCTCGCTGAAAACAAGTATGGTGATGAACTGAGATGTTTGTTCTTTGTCTGCTTACTCAGCTAAGGGATAAATGGTGTTTAAAATATAAACCTACCAAATAAATATCATCTACAAGCTCAAACGCCTTCAAACTATACTTAATTTTACCCTAAGTTCAATATGTTATGTTGTTGGTTTTGACCCAATTGTTCCATTATTTACGAAAACTAGAAACATATTTAATTTTGCTAAAAAGCATTTTCTTAGGTATATAAAGTCATACCTAGATGAATATCTACTTAGATATGACTTTATACCTAGGTCGCTAGCGATCGCGATTAGTG
Organism: Thera britannica; assembly: GCA_939531255.2. Classification (NCBI taxonomy): domain Eukaryota; kingdom Metazoa; phylum Arthropoda; class Insecta; order Lepidoptera; family Geometridae; genus Thera; species Thera britannica. The sequence continues at coordinate 5,706,649 of OW618039.2, read as the reverse complement.
AAACGCTGTCAAATTTGACAGCGATATTTGACAGCGTTTCACTGATCGCTATCGCCAGCAACCAAAGTGTGCGCAGGCCTTAAGTACTTGCAAAATAAAATTGCTTTTCACACACTAAATGAAAGCGGCTAATATTCACTCATTTTCAACCTTTTCTTGCTTTCTTGCTACGGACCTACGCGTAGCGCAAACGCGTTGATGTCTTTTCTATAGGTACGCGTTTTCTTCCGAGTTTTTGGTGTTTGCTACATTATATTACTCAGGCTTTAGTTCTACCATGGAACTAAAAGGATAAAAATGTTGTAGTTCTATGTCGTCACAGTTCAATAGAATCAATGGGAGTTAGGGAATTAATACGCTCAGTCATAACCGTCAGACTACTATTTCGCTCGCACATTTCAATATCTTAAAATAACTGGATGTAAATAAAAATTGCACCCAACCAAGTATTAGAAAATATCATTTTCTCAAACATGCTTGGAAATTTGAGCATTATTTTGACAACCTTCTTCGACATAAATCGAAAACGCTGTATGGCCCTTTACTGGCCAAATACATGTGAGCAGCGGTTGGCGAAAATTGTATGAAAACTCTGAAAACTTGATGAAAACTATGAAAATCCATATATTTGACAGCCATAGCCATAACCATATGGAGCTCGTGGTAGCCCTGCAGCCGTGCTTAGCGAACAACAAAATTACATAGTAAACTCTTTATAAACACGATCACGACCTTTTACCTCGAAACATGGCACCAAGGAGTTAACTTATCAAAGGTTTTATTTTGAAATAAGAAGTTTTGCCAAGTGGCTCAAGTAAGGTTCTGCTATGTGGTTACTTTGTTTTACATATTAGTAGGTATCTTTCTAGGTTTCTACTATAGTAGTTAAATAAATAAATATAGCGTACAATCCTATAGCCAGAAAGCTGATATACTACTTATATTTTTTTCTTTAAAGACATACTTAGTTAGAATACCATAATAATAATACCCAGACAGAGAAAACTTATCTTTGTTCGCCAAACAAATATTTTTTCCCGGTGGGGATCGAACCCACGCCCTCCAGAAGGCAGAGCTTCTACCAACTGAGCTATGACGGTTGTCGTACTAAAAGCTGCTGCATAGTCTATGCCGTTCGCGTGAATCCTAATCCTATGATTTTAGCATGCACTAAACAATCTGTGAGGCAACCCGTGGGAAGATCTATTGTCCTAAAATACATTATTCTTGACATAGATAAGCTAGAGTCTGCACAAGATAAGTCTGCGCGTGACAGATGGCGGAAAACATTAGTAAAATAGACTGGAAATGTATCTCTCGATCAAAAACATGAATGGGGAAATTGAACTCGCATTGAGTTTAATGCAAGTTCTTATTTGTGATTGGGAGATCATTCCAATATTCAGTTTTGTATGCATTTCCCGCCTTCTGTTACACGCAAAGTTCACTTGCGCGGACTCTAGATAGCTCTTAACACAAAAAATACTAACGGCCTGTCCCGGCTTCGCACAGTCGCATACCTACAGTACCTATACAGTCGGACCAGTAGTTTTTGAGTTTATTCATTACAAACATACACACAAAAATAAAATAAAATCCTCTTTATATAGATATAGAAGTACAGATAATAAAAATTCAATTAATTTAATAAAACCTTACGAATAAATACATAATGATATAAAACCTAATAATAGAAGTATAATATAGAGGATTCTTGTTGGAGTGAAACTCCTTGGAGCTATAATGAATTGATTTTTAAAACCAATGCCAATTCAGCCAGTGACCTACACAATATGTAGTAACCTACCTTGTAAGTTTAAATAATCTAGTGGAATCTGCGTCTTTGTTCGCGGGAAGCCAGACAATTTAAATCACGTGAAGTAAAGATCAACAACTTCTTAGAAGTAGTAGAGCTCCTTGTGAAGGGCTCGTCCGGGGAAGTACTACCACCATGCCTATTTCTGTCGTGAAGCAGCATCGCTGTGTTTCGGTTAGAAGGGTGTTGGGTGCCGGTGAAATTACAGGCACGTGAGGCGAAACAACTGTAAGCCTCAAGTTGATGGACGCAGGGCAGTGCATCGTAGGGCACGTTCCTGACGTGCGTGACCTACGAGGCAATGCTTCGTTATAGGCGATGGCATCAGGTGGGTGATATGCTTGTTCCATCAGCTAGTAGTATAAAAAAAATTCAGGTTCGAAAAAAAAAATACGTTTCTTAGTAAGCGCAAGCTACATCCTAGGAGTACAGTTGGCCTCATTAGAATAGGGTACACGCAATCCCATATATAAATGAATGATTCCCATAACTTATTGTACACTCACAAACACATCTGTAGCTTTAAGAAAAATTGTGATTCACTTACATTAACACTAGAAATAAAAATAATCTTTATATCCCTGAAAAGTAAACGTTGTTTATGTTCATTTTAAGAGTCAAACATAAATCAGAAACAAAATAAGAATTTCAGTTTTGGAACGTTTGGGTTGGTTTGGCCACAAGTTTATTTTTCTTATATCTGTAAACGTAACAAATTAAACTACAGAAGGGCAATGCCATAAGAATCTTCTGGATCAAATGCAGAAGCTTATACAGGTTCATTGAACCTAAATTAAAATAAGCGGGTTTGAAGGTACAGGCTAGGGGACATTCACTTTTTCAAAAATGTTTACCACTATAATCTGTGCCTCTTCAATTAAGGCAAGAGTGAATAGGTATCATCTAGACCTAGACTAGATCTAGACCATCCTGCTCCATCGTCGGCTACATCTTCACTTACCATCAAGTGAGATTGAAGCCACATGATGGTCATTCTACATCATGTAAAAAAATCTACCTTTGTAACACTATTTTATTATTGTTCGTGTGTGTAAGATCACACATACAACCTCCAAGTCATGGGACTCTTCTTTAATATTGGCTAAATAAAGACGCTGGTGAAAAAGGTTGGAGAAAAAAAAGAACGCTCGTACCTACTGCCCAGAGATCTATACAATCAGCTTGCAATGTGCTAGCAAGTTGCATCTGGGAGTAACGAACGCGTAAGTATTCTAGCAGGCTTCATAGAAACAGAAACAGGTACCTACCTGGTACAACCTGGAAAACAGGTAGGTACCAACCCACAGAAAAAAAAACTTGCGTAAGCGTTTTTTCTCTTCTGTGTACCAACCTGTATGGTCAGCTATAAAAAGGAGTGGATGACTTGATAGCATTAAAAAAAAACGGGACTCTATATTACTAATGTCCGCCCGTCTGTCTGTCTGTTCATATGTCCGTCTGTCACCAAACTTGAAATTTTCACAGATGATGTATTTATGTTGACAACTAATACTAAAAATCTGAGTAAAAAGTGGGGGCTTTTGTGGGTATTCCCGGATTGTCGCCATTTTTTATTTTTAGTATATCATTATTATTTTTTATTTACATTTCTACAGCTTGTTTTAGTAGTACCATAGACAAAGGGTAGTACCTACCTACATAGACAAGGAAGTTATAGAGGTTTTATATGATTTTATTACGGTTATAACATAAACAGAATAACACATACATAGGGGTATGAGTTATTCACATATAAAAACATAGTTAAATAAGAATGACATAATAAAGGAGTACCTATAATAATATAGTCGATGTAAAATGTCAATGTGATTATAATGAGAATATATTATACAATCATCGTAACTAATAATTAAGACTAGTTGTTTAGTAATATATATATGCGTATTTGATATTGCTTGGAATGTTGTGACACAGTTAAAATCCTACTTTACCTTTTTGACGCGATTTTTAGAACACTACAATATTTTTCTAACTGGCCTCTCAGCTCAGTTGGTAGTAGCTCTACTTTCTGCGCCGTAGGTCGTGGGTTCGATCCCCACCGAGAACAAGTATTTGTGTGGTGAACACAGATGTTTGTTCTCTGTCTGGGTGTTATTTTGTATTCTAAATATTTATTTACAAAAAATATAATTGTTTATAAGTATTATATCAGCTATCTGGTTCCAATAGTACAAGCTCTGCTTAGTCTGGTGCTAGATATGTGTGTGTGGATTTTCTGCAATATTTATGTATTTATTATTCATAATTTTATGGGATCGTGTTTTCACTACCTAGGTGACAACACTAGCCTCAGTCTTTGTTTATTACACACAAAGTAAATGTCTTAGAATGTAAGCCATGTTATTGAATCATCTGCATACCACTGAGATACTATCCAACCTTAAGAATAGTGGGCAGACACTAGGGACTATTTCACAGTAGCTGACTAATGCAATCCTTCAGAATAATTGATATCTGCGTCTCTACTTTAGACCCATCAAAAACTTTTTTATTACTGACGTTAAGGTTTGTTCAATCAATGATGTTTAAGTCTGAGTCAAGCCAGCAAGCATTTTCGACATTTTTCAATGGAGAACTTTCAAAAAATCTATTCTTGAGACTCATCTCAGACTCGAGCATTGTTTCTGCATACGAGCCTAAGTACCTATTTTACCATCTCTGAGTACTAAGAAACTATTTCACCATTTCTGAGTAATAGGTAAGTCGGACTTTTACTAAACTTACCAAAACTCTCTGGATCGGGCAAATATGGTGAAGCAGCCAGCATGCTTCTCAGATCTCTGACACACCTCTCCATATCACCGGGACCCTCCCCCATCTCTTGCTTTATCATCTCCGACTGTTTCAGCGAAGGTCCCTGAAGGAACGCCATTGTTTTCACACCACAAAAAACGTTACCAAACGTCCAGTTCGAAAAATTTATGTGTTGAATTATTCCAATTAAAAAAACGTGTCAAATATTCCAATATTAAAAAACGTGTCGAATAGCTCCAATTTCAAATAATTGCGTAGGTACTCGAGCTGAGTAAGGACAAAACTGCGCGCGAAACGCGATCAGCACGTTTTATAAGAAACAAGCTGGTTAATGGAAAACTTAGGACTTTGAGCGGCGTTCACACTGGTAGCATTTACGGCCGGCAAGGAAAAAAAAATATTGTGTGTGCTTTAGGAATTAGGATTTTTTTTTTAAATAAATAAAACTTTACTTTCAGACCTTGGGTTAGTAGCACGATAAAATAACTTAGAACGATGTTAGTAATAAACAAGTAGGTACTTTCTGTTTCTAACTCTGGTATCATTTTTTCAGTAAAACCTTAATACAATTTCACCGTCGTCGTGTTTTTTTCAAGGTCATCATTTTTATTTCACTAATTTTATTTCAGGTGCTCGGTAAGTAGACCTACCACAAGTTCTGTCTGGCTCTGGTTTTGAGTCTGTGTGTTTCTAAATCTAATCCTACGTCGAAACGTCACACACATAGTATAATACACTGGTGATCATCACTCACACAGACTCAAAACAGAGCCTGAGACATCTATTTTTTACATGTTTGATTTTCTTTTTCTTTTTTTTGTTCTTATTCAAAGTAGGTAAGTAGGTACTGCGCGTTCTAAGATTGTTTGATTTATACCAGCGACACTTAGTCTAAGTATACAATGTATAGACTAGATCGAATGCCCTTTTCGAATAGGAGGGCAGAAAGTACTTCATTCATCGTATTCGAAAAGGGCACACACACATTTTTTCCCAGGATTAAGTTAGGTTAGGTTCTATCGATATAGGTACCCTTTCCCTCTGATTACCGTAATCAGTGGGAAAGGGCATCGATTTTATTTCTAGATCTTTCCAACAAAAAGTTAACGCTATGCAAACAGGCGCACTAATATTGCAATCGATTTTTTTTTTCCTCAAACTTAAGTAGGAAATTTTTTTTCGGTGCCATTGACAATTATGCCATTTTTTATAATATTTGGCAGAAACAATCAATAAATACCTGTGCAATACTAAAATAAAAAAGCGGCCAAATGCGAGTCGGACTCGCCCATGAAGGGTTCCGTAGCAGTAAGTAAAATAACATAGAGTTCTAGAAGTTCTAGTAGTTCGTCGAAAGGTAAATTGCGGTTTACGATTTATGACGTATAAAAAAAAACTACTGACTAGATCTCGTTCAAACCAAATATCGTTGAAAGTTTCCATAGTAATGTACAACATATATTTTTTTTAGCTTTATCAGTCACTTATTTTAGAAGTTAGAGGGGGGGGGACCAACTTTTTTCCACTTTGGAAGTGTCTCTCGCGCAAACTATTCAGTTTAGAAAAAAACGATGTTAGAAACCTCAACATCATTTTTGAAGACCTATTCATAGATACCCCACACGTATGGGTTAGATGAAAAAAAAATTGTTGAGTTTCAGTTTCAAGTATGGGGACCCCCAAAATTTATAGGTTTTTTTCTATTTTTGTGTTAAAATCTTAATGCGGTTCACAGAATACATCTACTCACCAAGTTTCATCAGTCTAGCTCTTATGGTTTCGGAGAAAAATGGCTGTGACATACGGACGGACAGACAGACAGACAGACAGACAGACAGACAGACAGACAGACAGACATGACGAATCTATAAGGGTTCCGTTTTTGCCATTTGGCTACGGAACCCTAAAAAGAACTTGCATTTTTATTTCGATATTCTGAACTGAACGTCGTTACCGTACGAACCGTACCTACCGTACGAACCGAACGTACCGTCGATCGTATATAACTGAACGACAGTGCATGTCGTCACGCGAAACAGCTCAAGTATGGACACAGGCTTACAATCGATGATCATCTGAAAGGTATTTTGATGACGACTTGTAAATTGATTTTCTACATAAAGCCTCCGTAGTACATATAACACATTCATGTTAATAATTTGCGAAGTTTTTGGCAATTTAGTTATCATATTTTTCACAGCCTATTTTCGGATGTAGGCTTAAAGCGCTATTCATTTTTGTAACAAATCGGTGGATTTGTAAAAGATGACATGAGTAAGAAAGGAGTGAGCACTATGATGGCAATTGATATTAAGTGAGTAGGAGAAGTAAACCAACCCCACTTATAGCGTTGAATTATAGAACAAAATAGAAAAAAATATACGAATGCAAAGAAAACCTAAATATAGAGATTAGTCCAATAATAAGGAAGGTACCTACATAAAGAGGTAACTTGTTCTATAATTAAAACATTCGAATGACATTTTAATAATCCAAGCCATGATGGTATTGGCCTCGCAGCAAAGTTGGTAGAAGCTCTGCCTTCTACGCCTTAGGTCGTGGGTTCGATCCCTAATGAGATCAAATATTTGTGTGGTGTTGTTTGTTCTCTGTCTGTGTGTTAAGTATATTGTATTCTACGTTTGTATTTATAAAAAAAGTATATAAGTATTATACCAGGTATCTAGTTCCCATGGTACAAGCTCTGCCTAATTTGATGCTTGATACTCTTGTAATACCTATTTAATTTTATTTTATTTTTATTCATAGCATACAACTGACAACCACTCGAAAATAGAATAGAATACATTTTTAGACATAGACAATAGACTCGCATTATCAGTAAGTTGCAAGTTAGCAATGTCCTGGACGGGCAAAACCTAGTAGGACTTGAGTAGGATATTCGAGCTCTCAAATGGTGACCACGAACCGGAAAGACCGCGTTGACCGTCGCCATCTGATGGATCGACAACATGTACGAGTAGGTAAAGATGGCGGAATATATCGGTGGAGAGGAGAGCGATCAAAATGGTTTTGCTAGAAATTAAGGAAAGCCTTTGTCAGGCTGATGAGATCAAAACTATTATAGATATACTTGAGCAGATTTGCGTGTGTAGAACTGGAATAACAAGAATTATTAATAAGAACTTTAACATTATTATTATTCATTTATTTCGATCCACGCAAAAGGAAGTAGGTAGGTATTACATTAAAAACAGGACCTATAACATATATCTTACAATTATAATATCTACAATAGCTAGCGTAGTGATTGCGAGTGGGTAGGGTGCCACCGTGCCACTAACAATCAAGTTCTTTTCTATTCTTATAGATTCAAGTGTGATGCCAATAACCGCGAACCGTTGACGTTGCTTCAAACAGTTTAGAAACTAAAAAAAAACAATAAGTAGTTCTTCTTTCATAGATATACTATCATCTTGGAGGAATTCCAAGACTATCATGGAAGAAATAGATGTAATTTAGAGGGGAGGTCAATGTCCAGAGGCGGTGTGGTTATTCATGTTAGCGATGAGTCTCTACATACTTATACAACTTACAAGACAGTCAAATGGTGCTGCCCAGGGCCGCCTGCATGCGCTGTTGCTCTTTGTGTCCAACCCGCACCACTCGCGTCTATAGAAAAATAAGCCTTGTATAGAAAAATAATCTTGTTAAGCTTTAGCTAGTCTTTTTTTATATTAGTAGCTCTTAAGAAACGCTAGCTTAAGGGGGTACGATTTCCATACAAACTTAATTTACACAACTATGGGCGAATAAAGTATTAATGTACACTAAAATAGCTGTAATAGGCTTTTACAGTGGTCCTTATTACCGGCCGGTTATATAAAGTTGGAGTGCCAGGCGTTGGTCGTGGCAGTCGAGGCTTCAGAACAAGAACTAACAGACTTTTACGACTATTTTGAGACATATGTTTTAAGCTCATTCACGTATTCAATGCCGAGTACCCGTTAGAAAGAATGACAAAAAATTACTTTTTTGGTTTTTTATTAATATTTCTGTTATCCTACAGTTTTCTCCAACTTTATATAACTGGCCGGCAATAAAGACCACTGTAAAATTCTATTACAGCTATTTCAGTGTACATTTATACTTTGTTTGCCCATAGTTGTGTAAATTCAGTTTGTATCGGAATCGTACCCCCTTAACTTTTTACCCTAGCTAGATTTATAAAGCCTTAGGGTGTTATTAATAACCCTGGCGTAGCGTTGGACTAGTTGATCCGTGTTTTGTCTCTTGCATTGACATGCAATTGTCAACTCGAGTAAATGTGACAAAACACGGATTAACTAGTCCAACGGTACGCCAGGATTATTAATAACACCCTTAGTGTAGAGCCCATCTTATATAGCTTTTGCTACTCAACACTAGATGACGCTACTTCAGCGCAAAACAAATATATTTCAGCACTAGCAACTCCAAATGTAAGCTTCAAAAATGACAGCAGATGTTATGAAATGTCAAAAGTCATTGGCCTTTGATCTTTCGATTTTCAAAATAACGGCAAGAAATGTACCGGGCTACGAGATGATCGTAGAATATAGAATAGAAATTGTTTGAAAAATAAACAAAGCATGGGCATGGGATACGCTTGTTTGGCGTAACATTTCTTCAACAAGACCCGCGGAATTGTGTAAATGACAAAATGGAACCTTCAAACGAGGCCATTGCAGTGCGGATTACGAGGCTAAACCGCCAAATTTTAGGCAAAGTGACCAGTGGTTCGACAAAGTTTATCAAAAAGACGATAGATCGTGAAGCTTTACTGGATGCACTCACAGCCCTGTACGAGGAGTGCAATGACGACCCTATCAAGAAAGCTGACGAACTGGTGCGAGTATTTGTGGACAAATGTAAGTCAAAGTTGTATCTTTTATAGGCAGATGTGTATCCCTCATCCATACCTATTTAAAAGTACCATTTATAAATACAAGCCAGTAGGTATTTTGTTTTCTTATGCTTTGTATTTAATTGTAATTACTTATAACATGTGTTAAGATGAACCATTACCTATGTTATGTTTTTTTCAAGATCGCAGCACATTGGCTGATCTGCGAAGAACCAGAGTCTGTTTCTCGGATTTTGAAGTACTACAAACTATTGGCCGAGGATATTTTGGTGAAGTTCACGTGAGTTTTAAATCTCTCAGTAGACCTACCATGAACTCTGACTGGCTCTGTCTCTGGCTCTAGTTTTGAGTCTTTATTCAGTTGGTTTATTTAGTCAACACTCACAGGCTCAAAACCAGAACCAAAGACAGACAGGGCTCATGGTCATGGTAGGCCTACTGCTTACTTTTTTACTGTCTCTAAATAACAATAACTATCAGAGATAATTTAAGGGAATATTTCTATGTACAATGGTTAACATTACTTGGTTGGGGTCATATTTAGTAGCTTAGTAGAGCTCTTTGTGAAGGGCTCATACGGGGAAGTACTACCACCATGCTTGTTTCTGCTGTGAAGCAGCAATGCTGTGTTTCGGTTTGAAGGATCTGGGTAGTAGTAGAGAGCACTGGTGGTCTAGTGGTAGTGGCCCCGCCTTCCGATCCGAAGGTCGTGGGTTCAAATCCACTTGTGTACCAATGAGTTTTTCTGTCGAAAAATTTATGTGCACTATGCCAGTACTCTCAAAACGGTGAAGGAAAACATCGTGAGGAAACCGGCGTGTTGTAGAACCTCAAAAAGTTCGAGCAACACGTGTCAAGGGTCACGCAAAAAGGGCCCACCAGCGGCCTACTTGCGGAAAAAACCTGCCCGCACATCAAGTGCGGATGATAAAACTTTCCAAAAACTGGGTAGTAGTAGAGCTCTTTGTGAAGGGCTCATCCGGGGAAGTACTACCACCATGCCTGTTTCTGCTGTGAAACAGCATCGGTGTGTTTCCGTTTGAAGGGTCTGGGTCCCCTGAATAGATAGAAGCTGAACTTCTATATGCCTCAAGTTGGTGATGCAGGGCAGTGAATTGGAAGGCACGTTTCTGATGTGCTAGACCTGCGAGATAATGCTCTGTTTTAGGTGATGGTCACCACATGGTCAACATCAGGTGGAACATACACTTGTTCCATTAGATAACTATATAAAAAATGTTCAGACTTCGTTTGAATACCTGTATCCACAAAAAATCAATGTAACTGTGAAATGACCTTTAGTGTAAAACTTTTCATTTTAGATGGTGCGAGAGAAACAAACACATGATGTTTACGCACTGAAGACAGTCCGCAAAGAGCTAGCCAGGAAAAGAGTAACTGGTGCTGAAGATGAAAGAGATGTTCTAGCAACCGCCACAAGTGCCTGGATGCCAAAACTGCAGTATGCATTCCAGGTAATCTAAAATTCTAGAATATTGTACTATATGTACTAGATTTATATATAGCTATGCATAAGATAGTGCACTAGATATAGGTTTCAGCTGGGCATTTTAAAAGTCTTTGAGTTGGCTATCTTGTGTTTTACTAAAATAAAGTTATGGCAACAAAACTCTACAAAAATCATCATCAATGCCTCAAGAAGTCTACTGCTAAACATAGGCCAGACCAGTGTCAGTGTGTCACTGCAGACCTTATACCAGGCGTAGCAATATAAACATATAGATAGATAGATCAAAACTTTATTTGTCTAATCATAACACACACATAAAAAATTAAAGGTAAATTTGAAAGAAATATAAAAATAATTCGCAAATAAAAACTACCAATCAACAAAAAAGATGGTATGTGTGTTGCAGCCAGACAAAGAGGTAATAGCTCAGCGCATACATTGCTCAAGAGCAAAGCAAAAAAAAAATCGGTAGATGAAAATTTTTTTGGCGAGAAGCTAATTTGAGATGCCAAACCGCGGAACTTAGTGTTTGTGACTGACTGAGAATTAAAAATATTGCGTAGTGGGTGTATTTCTGAGAGCTCTCCTAAACAGGCATTTCTAACACATTTTCAGGACAATAGCAACCTCTACCTAGTAATGGAGCTATGCTCAGGAGGTGACCTAGCCGGCCTGCTGTCTCGCAGGAACCACCCCCTCTCGGAGAAAGACTCTGCATTCTATGTGTGTGAGGTGGCTCATGCACTGAAGGCGCTGCATGGCATGGGATATGTGCATAGAGATGTTAAACCACACAATGTATTATTGGATAGGTAAGAAAATGTGTTTTTAGGTATTTAGTATTTACAAAAAATATATATTTTTAGTATTACATCAGCTAGCTGGCTCCCATAGTACAAGCTGCTTAATTTGGGACTAGAATCTTCATTATATTATTCTTCTTCTTCCTCTCCTTATCCCACTTTATGTGACGTTGGCACAACATGTCTTCCTCCTCCATTACCCTCTGTCACTCTGCATTAACTCCTCTCTTATCCATGTCATCTTTCACATAGTTCATCCATGTTTTCTTTGGTCTACCTCTGCTCTCATATCCATCCACATCCATACTCATCACTCTCCTAGTCACATGACTTTCATCCGTCAAGTTGGCAAGTTTTGGCAAGTTTTTATCATGCGCACTTGATGTGCGGGCAGGTTTTTTCCGCAAGTAGGCCGCTGGCGGGCCCTTTTTGCGTGACCCCTGACACGTGTTGCTCGAACTTTTTTTAGGTTCTACAACACGCCGGTTTCCTCACGATGTTTTCCTTCACCGTTTTGAGAGTACTGGCATAGTGCACATACATTTTTCGATAGAAAAACTCATTGGTACACGAGTGGATTTTAACCCACGACCTTCGGATCGGAAGGCGGGGCCACTACCACTAGACCACCAGTGCTCTACTTTCATCCGTCATAACATGCCCGTACCACGGCATGGGCATGTCATGCGGGATGTATGGGATATTGATTCACTATCGGCCGCCCGCGGCTTCGCTCGCCCCGTTCCCGTTACTTACATCCGTTCTCCGTAACAATATCTTTATAAATTGTAGCCTATGTGTTATTCTGATGTATAAGCTCTTTTCTAATCTAAATATCTTTTTTTTTGCTCCTAGCCTCAGAAAAGGAAACAGTGTTGGAATTTGCGTCGTATTTAAAAATCTCACTAAAAATATAAATCAAATGACTATAGTTTAACATTGTTTGACGTAGATACATCAGCGAAAGCTGCTCGTCTATAAATAATAATAATAATAAATCCATTCAGAAGTTTATACGTGAAAGAGTAACAACCATCCATATTTACAAACTTTTGCATGTATAATATTAGTAGGATTATAATTATGATTATTTTAAAAAAATACACAGATGCGGCCATATAAAACTGGGAGATTTCGGCTCATGTTCTCGATTGAGCGACGGCGCGTGCGCTCTAGTGGGCGGCACGGCTGACTACGTCGCGCCAGAGTTGTTGGCCGCCACGCATTGTGCGGACACACACGCCGCTTGCTCGGCTTGTTGTCGCGGGATTGTGGCTCAGGCTATCGTGAGTATTGCCTTTAAAAGTTAAATGAAATGAAGAAGTTTATTGAATAAACCACTAACACAACAAAACTAAACTACAAACAGGGTAATTATGAGAACTTGACTTTTTGCTAAATAGATGTTCTGCTATACAGACCTTCTGATAGTTGGACGTTTTGCTACATGGACATTTAGCCAATTAAAATGACTGCTTATTAGGCCTTTTGCTCTGTTGGACATTTAGCTACTTTAGACCTGATCAGGAGGCATATGTATAGGAAGGTTTGAGACCAGGAACACAATGTAAAGATATAAAAATTGGCTAGCTACTACAACGAAAAGTGAAACATAGAAAAGTGGTACACAATTTTACTATATTCCAATCGGGGCAGACATAAAACTAGCCAGAAATAGAAAAAAATCCGGAGAGCGATTTTTTTTAAACGGTGTGGGTGTGGTTTGAAGTATAAATCTCGATTTTCTAACTAATCCCGGTAGAGGGTTCGCTGCCATCTTGTTTTAAAGATCAATTTTTTCGTTTTTCTCAAATGACTCGTTAATTTTCAACTTTAGAGCAAAAATGGCATTAGCCAAAGTTGTTGGAAATTTAATTTCTCACAAGTTTGGACATAATCATTTTTCCGCTAGGATCAATATTTGCAAAGTTATACCTACTATCAAGTTTATCAAAAAAATCGTAATGGGTGGAATTTAATTTTCTTCAACTTTGGTTCTCGCACTTTTTCAAAGTTTAAAGACACTAATTTTAATTCTATTTGTTTGTTTCTGTTCAGTCTGCATGTGACTACTGGTCGTTGGGTGTAATGGCGTTTGAAATGGTGACGCTGCATCTACCATTCTCTTCGGACGAGGAGGATTCCGTAGCAAAAATACTAAGCAACATACAGAGGTAACATATTAAACTGTGTTTTTTAACCGACTTCCAATCAAAAAGGAGGAGGTTCTCAATTCGGTTGTTTTTTTTTTTTTTTTTTTTAATGTTTGTTACCGCATAACTTCGTCATTTGTGAGCCGATTTGAAAAAATATTTTTTTATCTGAAAGGTACTGCTTCCAGATTGGTCCCATTTTATTTTTTTTTAAATCGGTGTTGCCATTTTTTTAAATAATTTTTTTAATGTTTGTAACTGCATGCCTCCGTCATTTATGAACCGATTTAGAAAATTATTTTTTTATTTGGATGGTTATTCTTACGTCCAGATTGTCCCAAACAAATTTGATTAAAATCGGTTTAGCCGTTTGACAATGAAGTCGGTTTCTCAAGTTTTTAGCTTAACCATTACCCCAAGTCTGAATTTTACTCGATCAGTTCGAACAATTCGTTTCCTCTATTTGTATCTCTCTATTGTATGGACAAAAGATGAGACAGCAAAAATACGTTGCGTAGAAACGATCGAAACGAATTTTTTTCTGATCAATTTTCTATACAAAAGAGACAGCCACGTGCTCATACGAAAACAACATTTGGTAGAAATTTGGTAGCAAAACTCCGACTTCGGGTACAGTAGATGGATAGGATAGAGCCTGTTTACTTAACATTGATTGCATCTACTTCATATTTAATCAAAATAAGTTGTATTTTCCCAGATACGAACGAGACCCGAACCCTGAACCTCCGTTCCAGCCGCCTCCAAACGGTCCGTCGAGCGAGTGGCGTTCTTTAGTCTCTGGTCTGCTGCGCGTTCAACCGGCGCGCAGATACAACTATCTAGATACATTGCAACACACTGCGCTGTCGAATATCCCTGTACACAGTATTAGAGATCAGGTGATTATTAAAAGATAACAATAATATAATTATAAGTTTAAAAAACTTGAGAAACCGACTTCATTGCCAAACGGGTAAAGCGATTTTAATGAAATTTGTTTGGGACAATCTGGACGTAAGAATAACCTTCCAAATTAAAAAATAATTTTCTAAATCGGTTCATAAATGACGGAGGCATGCAGTTACAAACATTAAAAAAAATATGGTAACTCCGATTTTAATAAAATTCAAATGGGACCAATCTGGAAGCAGTACTTTTCAGATAAAAAAAATAATTTTTCAAATCGGCTCACAAATGACGAAGTTATGCGGTAACAAACATAAAAAAAAAAAACAACCGAATTGAGAACCTCCTCCTTTTTGATTGGAAGTCGGTTAAAAATAATAAATACTGTGGAAAAAGCACAGTTTGTACGATATCTGTGTTTACCACACAAATATTTGTTCTCGATGGGGATCGAACCCACGACCTACGTTGCAGAAGGTAGAGGTCCAACTGCGCTGAGGTCAGTCTGACTCTGACTGAGCTGATATAAAAGCATATTGTTTGAATGTTTAGATGGAGCTACAGTCGCTAAAGTACCGTTTAAAATTCGAAAACGTATTTTTCTCTTGTATTTTAAGTTCCTAAACTTGTTAAAACTATTACAATAAAAACGAATGTTAGATTAGCCAAACAAATCAATTCAGACCCTAGATAGACTCAAAACCAGAGCCTGAGACAGAGACAGACAGAGCTCATGGTAGGCCTACAGTTTGAACAATACGTTTCGCAAGCGTGTTGTTCTTTTATATGGACAAATTATGAGACAACAATAATACGTTACGTGGAAACGAGTTTTTCAAACTGATCGATTAAAACTCAAAATAAGGGCTCCTGCCCAAGATACACTGATAAAGAAAAACCTATGAAAAATGCAATTGTTTTACCGTAGGCGCCGCCGTGGGTTCCCTGCGTGCGCGGAGTAGAAGACACGTCATACTTCAGCGAGCCGGCGCGCGTGATGCCGCCGCCTTCCGCCGCGCCCTTCCGCACGCGTCCGCCCTTCGCCGGACAACTGCCTTTCGTCGGTAAGATTATACTGCAGCCTTATTGTCTAACTTGAAATCAGTGAACTTTAAGCCGATTGTCACTGGTCGACCCAGTCAGAATATTTTGGTATTGTCTAACTAAGGTATCCAAATGAAGTTCATTTCGGCGTTACGCAATTCCAAAATACGAATTTCTATCAAGTTCCATGCATTCACTAGGTTTGAATTTCGGTGGTGGTTTTGCTTATGCCGGATAGTTATACAATACAAAAGTGACAGGTAAAGTCTAGGCTAGGTTTCAAATGTCAAAAATAAAGCCGGTGTCGATTACGAGTTGACTTAGACAATAAGGCCCCTGCTTTGTAGGGAAAACGAGACGTTTCAATTTTGTTGTTTAATAGTTTTAATCCAGTTGTAAGTAGGGGCATAAGCAAGCACCAGTTGCCCCTGATGCTATATAAATCATGCTACTCGTATAATAAATCATCTATACCATAATAAATGCAAAGGCTTTACTTGTGGTGAGGAAAACACTTCAGTAAGACAACTACGAACTAACAGTATTTATTGACTTATGCAGGATATTCGTACGTGGCGCCTGAAGATAGTGAAGACAGCACGGGAGGTTTCAACGCGTCTCACGACTGTACTGCTATCGATTTGGCTACATTCAAGTATGTATTCTGAAGGGCAAGTCCCACTTCACTTACATTATGTGTGAGTGTTGACTCAATAAATCCTACGTCGAAACGTCACTAGCCATATTCAATAAGATCTTATCTTTACAACAGTTATGCAATAAATATTTCTGATTTCTGATTTGACACACACATAATACACTGGTGAACGCTCAAAACCAGAGCCAGAGACGGAGCCAGACAGAGCTTGTGGTAGGCCTACTGTTCCGTATTGTGGGCAAGAAAGGGTCACAATATGACCCTTTAGGGCCAGTTACTCTGTTCTAGTACCCTGGTCAGGTAACCAGTTGTACGTATTATTTCACTATTGTGTGATCTTTCAAAGGTTTGGGATAAAAAATAACCCCTATTAACAGATAAGTAGGTACAAATTTGAATAAATATTGATGAATAGATTATTTCGTCTACGAAATGTTGTTTTCGTTTCGCCATTTGTCTCTCTCTATTGTATGGAGAAAAGATGAGACAGCAAAAATATGTGACGTAGTTCAGAGTTGTTGTTTCATCAATTTTCCATATAAAAGAGAGAGACGTGCTCACGCGTAAACAACATTTGGTAGACGAAATGTGGTAGCAAAACTCCGACTTCGGGTACTGATTGTGTCACACGCCCTTTCTTGTTTACCTAGATTTTTAACAGAGGCGACCGAATAAGTAGTAAAGACGGAGGTTCTTATTACAGTTTGTTTTTTTTTTTGCAACAAAAGATACCCATTACGCAATCATCCCACTGAGCTCAAGTTAATATCAATAATAGCACTCATTACTCTTGCCTCGTGCGGGTTTTTAGGTCAAACCAATAAGGCGAAAACTCTCCTTCGAATACAGTTTGAACTCTGTTTATCTTATGAAACAACGGGATATTTACCATGATTAAATTTTGATGAGTTGACTTCCGATATTTCGGCACAGTTGCATGCACCATGTTTCTAAAGTCCCGTTGTTTCATAAAAATAGTGTTAAAAACCATGATAGTTTCAAAAGTTATATCTGTTTATCTTTATAACACGTAAAACAATCCTCAAAGCATCTTTCTATCCCCCGACTAGTGATGTGACTCGTTGCCCGGTCACAGTAGTGATGTCCTATCCCAAAACCAAACGAAACCTTTTATCATATCCAGGTCTGCAGAAAAGCTAGCAGCAATGCGCAGCCGTGAGATAAGTTCGCTGCAGAATAAGCTAGCGGCGGCGGAGGCTAGCGTCAGTGCGACCGCGGAGAAAACGCGGAGAGACGCCGACGCAGAAGCGGAGAGACAGCGGGCGAGACTGCAGGCTGAGATCACAGCGCTTAGCTTACAGAACAGGTAACTATGCCGAAAACACAGCGCTTAGCCACAAGGTTGCCTGGGCCGTTATTCGCTATTGCCAAACCACGCGCGTTACGTGAACACGACAAACATTAAGACATCGGCTTAGCAAACGTCGGATTTTGAACGAATCATGTGAAATAACCAAAACATCAAACGTGGTAAACTAGTCTTGTGGCATACAGAATACCATTTTTCGATTCCACACCAAGGCGCGTTTGCGTTTAGATCACGTTGTAAAGTCGCACGTTTTGGACATGGAATCTCCAATGTAATAGCGAATAAGGCCCCTGGTAGAGATCGCTCTTAGCGATAAGGCCGCCTATTGTTTTACGGTGAATTTTTATTTTTAAGCTAAATACTGTATTCTTATATGTCATAATAATCAATAAAGAGTTATCTATCTAGCTTACAGAACTGGGAACAGTAGGCCGTAATTACAAAACAGGTAACTGCCGAGAACACAGCGCTTAGCTTACAGAACAGAGAACAGTAGAACAAGTAATTATGGCGAGGACCACAGCTCTTTGCTTGCAGAACAGATTTGACTGTCCTCACAGTCAAATCATCGTTCAGTTGATTGTAGCTCTGCCTTTTGCGCCGTAGGTCGTGGGTTCGAACCCCAACAAGAACAATTATGTGTGTGGTGGAATACAGGTGTTTGTTCGCTGGATGTTATAAGTACATATGTGTTTACAAAACACTGTAAGTATTATATCTGTTATCTATTTCCCATAGTACAAGCTCTGCTTTGTTTTGGGATTAATAGAGACGTGTTTTTTGTGTTTAGTGTACTTACTGTTTTTTTGTCTATCACTATAAATGCACTCTGTTCCAGACGCTTAGAACGCCAGGTGGAAGTAGAAAAAGAGGAGAGAATGGCCCTCCATAGAAGGAACCAAGAGCTCTCCTCCACCGCTTCGGAGCGCGGCACGGCTGAAGCGAGGAATGCACGCGCGGACGCCGAACGGGCTACGGCGGAGAGAGATGCTGTGAGAGCAGACTTGACTAGGTTTGTACATCGGATTGCTCTTAATTTTCGGCCTCCTACACGAAAACATCGTAAAACTGACGTATAATAAAAGAGCCTAGAAAGTTCCGTAACTTCTTTGATCCTCTGTAACGTGGGTATCCATTTTTCAGTGATTTTATTTTTTCTAAATGTTAAAATGTGTGAGTGATAAATTATTTAGACAGTTGTAAAGTATGAGAACAGAATAACAGAATAATCATAAATTATGTATGAGTTATTCGTTATTCATAAAATAAAAGTAACAAAATGTTAGCCTGCTATATTATTAAAACAAGGTCATTTGAATGTAGAATATCTGACTTTTTTATACTAGATTGGAGTCTAGAGTGGAAGAATTGCAAGGCGAATTGACGAGAGCGCTGTCATCGGCCGATGCTCAGAGAGCTCAACACCAACATTACAAGGTAAGACTACGGTAAAACGGTAATGTATGGGTAAAATAGATTACCCATACATTTACTGTGTGCAAGGCCGTCTTAAACTAGGCTGGGGCCCTTGGGCACACAAGAATTTTGGGCCCTTTTGGAAAGTAATTGGTAAAGACGGTATTGACTGTGTGTATAACTAGCGGCACATAACTTTAGCGCTGACCGTTATTGCGCAGAAGTCAAAAATAAAGTACCTGAGGGGGGCTAGCGGAATGAAGGGCGGGCGTGCGTAGCGCTGATTGGCTCTCCAGTCGCACTCCGCTCTCTGTACCAATAGGACACTCTGCACACATCCACACATCCAGTGTGCGCGACATGCGCACACTACGACGCATGCGCAGCTATCCCCTCCGCGTATCGCTCAGCGCTAAAGTAATGTACCGCTAGTTATATCATTTGCTAAAAAAAGAATTATAAATATTTATTATCACGTTACAAGCCTACAACTATATTATTAATTATAATTTAACTTATACTAATCATACGAAAACAAAGGGTGTAAATTCAGTTACTACTGGATAAACATATAACACTGTTTCCAAATTTAACCCTCTCGTTTAGTTGTTCACCAAGGAGTTTAAAGTAATAAGCGAGTTACTAAAATAGATAAATAAAACGGCGATCAGACCTTTCAAAATAAATAAATAATGCATACAGTTAAATAAGGGGGCGATGCGTCTTTGCATAAACAGCAGGCATAAAATGGTAGTATATCAGCTATCTGGTTCCCATAGTACAAGCTCTGCTTAGTTTGGGGCTAGATAGTGTTGAGTGGATTGTCTAGAATATTTATTTATTAATTATTTATTTAAATTGCTTTATGTATGTTTGTGTGTATGTTCAGGCCTTATTTAATAATTTATCTTGATGAAACTTGTCGACGAGTTTTGATTGGAGAGATATTTCACCCATAGGGGAAACCCGTGATTTTTAGTTTATCAATAAAATAGCTGTATAATGTTACCAGGAAATCTTAGAGCAAGCACAATCATTGCGCCACAGAAGGCTTACAGAAATCAACGTGCGCGCTATCGTGAGTCGACTCAACTATAGTAAATAGCAGTAGTAGCTCTTTAGTTTTGTGACCTAAGTATTAAGTAAGTAGTATTTAGTAAGTAGTAAGTAGTGTGTTTTAGTTTAGTCTCTGCCTTCAATGTTACTACTTATTTTATGCTACACCTTAGTTTTATGTTATAAGTACTATTATAATTCGGCCGTTCAGAGAATGCGTTCCTGACACGTCGCGATTGATCTGACGACGTAACTTTGTAATGGCGTTGCAGTTACGATAAAAATATTTTTGCTGGTTGTTTACCGTTTTAACAATTGATGAGCATTAAAACAACATTATTATATCAATAATCAATGAATTTTATAATTTTGTGTCAAATAACTTGTTATACAATATTTTTCTAAATCTATACTGCGCTATTACAAGGTTATGTCAGCGCTTTATATTTGTAGTGCTGTACTAACTATGTGACTAACTGTGAATAACTGATCAAACTGTCAAACGCATTCTCTGAACGGCCGAACTATAATTAGGTTTAATTATACTTGTCTGTTATTTGTTTTAAATAAATAAGTAATAATGTACTCAAAGCTAGAAGTTCTACATTAAAACTCTATGACATAGAGGTTTAGGTTCATAGAGAGAGTGTGAACCACAATGTGTTCTCGGTTTCGTCTACAAGCATTGGTTAGTAAATAGTAGTAGATAGGATGCTTGTTCTATATTGATGCAATGTTAAAGTGTACCTTCATTACGACTTATGGCAAAAAAATATTTGTAAATATTTACAGTAATAATCTACCTTTGTCATTTTCAAAATATAGAACTGTTTATGTACCTCTTTGATGTATTATTAGAAAGTAGTAAGCTTAGAAAGTAATTTTAGAATTTAGTGTAGTTTAAATTTAGAGTTCTTTAGTAGTTTTAAAAATCACGATTAGGTATTTTGGTAAGTACCCAGAGGTCAGAGGGTAGATTTGCCATGTCTGGTGACTATTCGACAGCCCTCATATTTATTATATCTGCCTTCTGCGCTGAAGAGAGTATTTAGATTATTTAGATTTAGAGAAGAGAATATTTGTGTGGTAAACGCAAATGTTTGTTCACTGTCTGGGAGTTATATTGTTTTCCAAGTTATTTACAAAAAAAAGTATCATAGCTATTTGGTTCTATCCCCACCGAAAACAAACATTTGTGTAGTGAACACAGACGTTTGTTCTCTATCTGAATTTTTTTATTGTATTCTAAGTAAATTTACAAAAAAAAAGTATCATTGCTATTTTGTTCCCTTACTACAAGCTCTGTTTAATTTGGAGCTAGTGTTGTATGTATTTATTTGTATTACTGACTAATTTCTATTACCATTTTCCAGGATTCAGTAGCCAAAGAGCGTGCCATCCGCCGTCAAACCCTAAGCGGAGGCGATCAGGAAGCTAGAGACGGTGCTATTAGAATCGCGACAGCTGAAGCGACTGTCGCGAGGGAAACGCGCGCTCGAGAACAGATGGAGAAACGACTGGCGTGCCTCAACGATGAGTATGATAAGCTGCAAGGACAGTATAAGTCGCTACAAGCAGAGCTGGATCTGGCGAGGACACAGTTTGCGTCGGCACAGGTATGTAGGAATTTATGTTTAAGGGCCGGATTACCGTCACTTTCTCTCTCGTACATTTCTACAGATAAAAAACTTTTGTTAGGAAATCTGGTTTAGATCAAAATATTTTTGTTGAACCACAGCCTTGTTTGCCTGTTTTTGTGTCAATAAAATAATAACATTTCCCAATAAATTTATTTTCGAAAAAGGTTAACAGTCGTTTGGTTGCTAGCTTATAATGAAAAAGTTGGCGTTCTTCTTCATCTTATCGTGTCACTAGCTCTTTCAAATCAAGTGTGGTGAAAGGATTTTAAGTGCTATTCAAAGAGGCTTTTTTCGTGCACTGTACACATATTTTGGAACTTTTTGTGTTCTGTGACATGCCAGTTGGTATTTAGATGAGATTTGATTTTGTAAAAGGATCATACAAAAAAACGGAAGGAACCAAGCCGTAGTTTGTTGCCTGTTCTTCTAGGCTTGGTCGCGTGGAACTGGCACCTAGACTCACCTGGTTCTTAAGACGTTTCAAAGTGATCCTTGTGTTGCTACTGAATAAAGACATCTTTGACTTTGAGCTTTAATTTATTGAATATTTGTTTCAGACGAATCTAGGCGCTAAGCAGCGTGCAGTGGACGCGTCAACAGATCAACTCAGCGAAGTTCAAACACAACTTGCACAAGAGAAGCTTCGAGTCACTACTTTACTCGCTCAAGTGCAGGCAAGTTTTTTTATACAACTCACTGATGGATCAAGCATATGACCCACCTGATGTTAAGTGGTAACCATCGCATATGACAAAGCACTGCCTCGTAGGTCACGCACGTCAAGAACGTGCCTTACCATGCACTTCACTGCGTCCATCAATTTGAGGTATACACATGTCCAGCTTCACGTGCCAGTAATTTCACCGGCACCCACACCCTTTAAACCGAAATACAGCAATGCTGCTTCGTGGCAGAAATATGCATGGTGGTAGTACTTCGTTCCAAATCCTTCCAAATATTTATGTGTTATCATAATTATGTGCCAAGTGCACGCAAAGAGCCTCTATGACGCGCACTTAAAATCCTTTCACCATACTTGATTCGAAACAACCAGTGACCCGATAAGAAAAAGCAAAATAATTAATACAAGACACACACATGTTTTTATTCTTTATTTTCATAGGAATTAGAACGTGGTCTAGAAGATTCAGTGAGACGGGAGACCGTTATGGAGGAACAGTGCGCCAGAACCGAGGCGCGACTCAACGAGCGACTTGAAGTCGCCGAAAGTCGCGCGACCCATGCTATACACGATGAAGCGAGACATAGGGAAAAGGTAACTACTTGTCATATTATACAAACTAAGTTTTAACTAATCATGCTGGTGCAAAAAAGCAATTATGAGGCGCACTTAAAATCCTTTCAACACATTGACCCGAAAGGAACTATTGACACGACAAGAAGTATGATCGTCCTTTTTAAAGGGTAGGATTTGCCTAGGGGCCGTACGAATTTGTGGTTTTTGAGAGTCTTGTAAGGGTACCATTTATTCCGACCACGAAAGAGAAAGACCACAGTAAACAAACCTTTAATTTTTCTCACATTTGCCAGGTAACCTCCTTAGAACAGCTAGTACGCCAACTGGAGCGCGAAGTGAGTGCGCTAGAAACGCGTGCTTGCTCCCGCTGCGCACAGAACGAAGCAGAAGAAGCGAATAGGAGCACGGAGGAAGAGAGGAAGCGAGACGGACAGAGCGATACCGAAAGTGTGGCGGGAGACGCGGCAATGGGTCAAGTTGCTTTGTTGAAAGAGCAGTTGGAGAGAGCCGAAGCCAACTTACAGGTTTGATTGCTTTTTTCTCTGATTTAAAGTATTGGCTATATTCGTTTATTTTTTCCTAAGGTAGAATTGTCTACCGTTAATTCCATAGAAGAAACGGGTATTTATCGCGATTACCTTTATTATTTCCCGACGTTTCGACCGTGTTACAACAGCCGTAGTCACGGGCAGACTGGAGTTACTGTCGAGAAGCGTTGTATACCGTTGTGGATCAATTAATATGTTTTTTACTTTTTTCAGGCTAAATCGGAAGAAATTGTAGCACTAAAACAAGAAGCGAGATCAGCCAATCTAGCCAGATGGCGAAAGGTAATTTTTAATGAATTGAAATCGCAACATGAGAGAGCGAGCAAGGAAGATGAATCTTTTGGTCTCGCCTGCTCTCTTGTCGCTTTCATGTTGACAAATAGAGACAGCGATAGACTTATCGGCTATTCAAGCTAGTAGGAGCCTTCGGCTACCAAAATGAATGATACCATGTTCCTGTGTGAAACACTTCGAATTTAACTGATACTGAATCTATTACAAGGGTATTTATCGCGTAAATTGACAGCCCCTTAGCTCAGTTTGTAGTAGCTCTGCTTTCTGCGCAGGAGGGCGTGGGTTCGATCCCCACCGAGAATAAATATATGTGCGGTGAACACAGATTTTTGTTCTCTGTCTGGGTGTTATATTGTATTCCAATACGTATTTCCAAAAAAAATAATATAAGTGCTATATCAGCTATCTCATTCCCATAGTACTAGCTCTGCTTAGTTTGGGGTTAGATAGTGTTATGTGGATTGTCCATAATATTTTAAAAATACTAATTGAATAGTTTTTTCTCCCAGGAAAGAGAATACAACGAGCTATCAGTAGAAATAAAAACCACAACACGCGACGCAAAGCGCTTCGAAGAGCGACTTGCCACAGCATTAGAAGCGAAAAAAACAGCGGAGCTCAAAGCTAACACGCTGCAGAGCGAGATGGATATATTGAAGCCGCAACATGAGAGAGCGAGCAAGGAAGTTGAACGACTGAAGGAAAGATTGGAGAAACTTCAGAAGGCACACGAAATTGTACAGAATGAAGTTGACAGGTAAATTGCAGAGGTTTTTATGTTCATACGAATAGCCGACAGCTAATCCAAGTTCACACCAAAAATATTGTCAATGACTTTTTCTTTCGATTTTCCCAATTTTTTTAGATATGTCCTCTAAAACAAACGTCGTACTAGAGCTGCTATTGTATTGTAATAATGCTTACCCACCTGCAAGATATCACTTGAGTTTCCTACCTCTACAATGGTATGAGAGTGGATGAAACGAAAATGGTATGTCAGCAAGTAGAAATTCGTGGTCTTTGCATAGACCATGAAATTACCTACCTGCTACTAACCGATAAAAATAACTCTATATAATTTTTTATTGTTTGTAACCTCAAAGCTCTCCGTCATTTTGAAAACTTCCAGATCGGTCCCATATAAATTTCATCAAAATCGGTTCAGAAGTTTGGTTATGAAGACGGGTTTTTTAAGTTTTAAAAATCTATTACTTGTGTACGTAGAGTATGTTACACAGGTCTAGAAACGACATCCGCAAGTTAAAATGCGAGCTTCAGTACAGCGAGAAACGACGAATGCACGCTGAGACACAAGAGGAAATGTCTTCTCGTGAACGCGCGCTTATGCGAGACGAGAACCAGATACTAAGAGCTGACAACACACAATTAGCACAGGTGAGTTATTATAATTTCGTTCTAGCAAGAAGTAGCGGGTTCTAGCGAAAAGTAGCGGGTTCTAGCAAGAAGTAGCGGGTTCTTACCGAGAACTGGGGTCTTGTCACTGAGAACCGGCGTCTTCTCACTGAGAACCGGGGCCTTCTCGCTAGAAAGCGATAGGTTCTTGTTGAGAAGGGATTAGTTAACACGGAAAAGCGACAGGTTTGCAGTTTATGTCTACCTGATGCGAGACGAGAACCAAATACTAAGAGCTACTAGTGCACATTACATTTTTCGATATAATTTGTATGCCTAAGATACTGCGTTCATAGGTATAAAACAATTTTTACAACAATCACAACACTATTCTCTAGTCAAGAATACATCAAAATGCATGTGACTCAAATGTTGCAAGGTTTACACAAACATTGTAACCAATGTTTTAAAACAACGCTCCTCAATTCGTCAACTTTCACAGCCACCATTTATGTCATTGTTGTTCAAAAATCCCAAACAATGCATTCTAACACACAAACATCTTCCGAATAGTTAGCCAGTTCGCTAAACAACTAACAGACTAAAAGACGTGCGGGTGAATTATTGACACGTTCTTATGAAATTGCAGTGATTGTATATTATTATTGAGAAAAAAATACTCCTTGAACTACACTAAAATTTCTTCTCAAAATCAGTGATAATACACAAAATATATGTGCACAAAAAGAACTGGTTTTAGTGAGTGACACGACCAAAAGTGATTATATTTCTCGTAAACTAATATACCTGAATGACTTTTTTTGCTCGTGAAAGAAAAAGATTTGTTATTCTGTTTATGACAATTCTTCATGTCGATGAAACAAACAAAATTCTCGCGTCGCAGAATATTCGTTCGCAAATTAGTGACTGTAATAGATATGTTGCGGGTAGACAAACCGCCAATCCGGCCGAAACCGGCGTACCTCCGCAATCCGTGGTGCGGTTTCAGTGCGGTTCCGCGGCGGTTGCGTGACGGCGTTTGGTCGCGACGGGTGCGTTTCGCACTCGCGACAGACTTGGTGCAAGGAAGATGTCGCGCAACTGATAACGCTATAGCTGCTATGAATAATCATTTGAAAGCGGTAATTTTATAAATCGTTTTTTTTAACCATAACATAAATAATACACTAATATTGGTACCCCGCAAACCTTGGGTTAGTGTGTCAAAACCAAGCGCATGAGACTTATGTTGAAAAATGTTAGCGTAAAACATTGTAAGACAAGTCCCGACTTGTCTTACAATGTTTTTACGCTGACTGCCTTTACGCTAACAGGCCTCTAAGGCTCTTCATTATGTACCAAAAAAAAGGCGTTATTCTTGAATTATTTTTATTGTGCAATTGAACCTGAATGTAATTTTACTGAATTATTTATATAAAAAATGCCGTTTATAGGAAAACACTGGTGGTCTAGTGGTAGCGGCCCCGCCTTCCTATCCTAAAGTCGTAGGTTCAAATCCAGTCTTGCATCAAATAGTTTTTCTGTCCGAAAATTTCTATGCACTATCCCAGTAGGTACTCTCAAACGGTGAAGGAAAACATCGTGATGAAACCGGCATGTCATAGAACCTAAAAAGTTCTTGCGGAAACCAGTCCGCACACCAAGTGCGGATCAAAGAATTTGCCGAATATTTGCCGTTATCAACCTGTGGAGGGTTAAATCTTATTATAGATCAACACGCTTTAAGAAGATCAATCTTATCAATCTACTCACTATTTGGCCTGTTATCACTTACCTCTATCTCATTCGAGTGTTATATCTGTGAATGTGTACATGTGCTACAGTTTAACAATAACATTACAACGTTGGCATATTAACTTATGTTCTATTTGGCTGAGGAATCTCAGGTGATTGGCAAATTCAGGTTTTAATTCTACCAAAATCGATATCTATGCTAATATTATACGGAAAAATTTGTATTTTTGTATGTTTGTACTGAATAAACTTAAAAACTAATGTGCCATAAATTGGTAATTAGTAAATAAAAATGCGGTATAACCTGTTGTAGTAGATTTATTTTGTGAAAAGTTTAATAAAGAAAGTGCCAAGTAGTAATGCTCGCTTTAAAAGGCTATCTTCTAACAGGTTTTATACTTGAAACTTGATACTTTTCGTCACAGAGTGATAGACACCGTGCAATGTAGGTCACGACCTCGGCGAACGTGCTCTGTAAAGTATAACTCCACCACGCCAGAAGATACGATACGATACGTTTTTACAAAAAATATTCTAAAAAATATCATTCATAATTCGGTTTGACAAACACAAGGATATAAAAATGGATTTAAAATTTGTAAATATTTATATTGTTTTTTTTTTGCAGAACAACAAAGCGTTGCAAGAAGCATGCGGTATGCTAGAGGAGCAACTCACGGATCTAGAGAAACTGGCTGACATACACGAACTGAAGAACAAAGATCTAGAGGTATAGTACTGCTGTTATAACTTGAGCTATGCTCTCTAGTCTAAATCGCTTCTTTGTAGCTATCAAGTTGGTAGTACTATTTTTATGAAACAACGGTATATTTACCATGATTAAATTTTGATGAGTTGACTTCCGATATTTCAGAAGAAAATCCAAAAACTGAAGTCGGTTGGACGGTTTGGACTTCAGTTCAACCGTGATCATGGTGCATGTATTAGATCAGGGTAACTTTATATTAAAAAGAAAATATAGAATAGTAAGATAATGATTTAATTACATCAAAGGCTTTACAATTTACACTTTATTTAACGAAATTATAGCTTTAGTCACGTTATTCAACACAAAACTACAAAGAGATATAGCGAACTAGGTACTTATCTTAACCAATCAAAGGGTGTACTCAGAGCCGAATCACATCGACAGTACCCAGAACGAAACGATAACCTCCTCAGTCGAGTCTCAAGCCCAGAATAACCCACTGCCCCGACTCGCCTCACCACCCACCAGGCGACCCACATGACAGTTGATACACAGCGCCCCCTATCGGCATTATCGTCATCCGTTCTGCGTAGCTTCTGACTACCAATAACAATTTATTGATATAATAAATTGTTATTAATTTCGAACAAATAATAATAAAATATAACATTATTTATCAAATCATTTTAAAGCAACTACATTGTTCTTAAATTAAATAAACTAAAATAGCTTTTTATTTTAAACATTAAAGACTATCCTTCTTTCTTACTTCAATAATCATTATTATTTTAATAAAGATTTCTAAAAGCATTTCAATATCAAATTAAACTATTTATAAAAACCAATTTCTTATCAATCATTTCAAAACTTATAAAGATTATTACTCATTTCTAAAAATATACTAATAAAATAAAATAAATCTATTATTATGAATACATTTTAGCCCCTATTATCTACTAGATACGACACATGCAACTGTGCCGAAATATCGGAAGTCAACTCTGTAAATATCCCGTTGTTTCATAAAAATAGTGTTAAAAACCATGATAGTTTCAAAAGTTATAAGTTGGTAGTAGCTCTGCCTTCTGCGCCGTAGGTCGTGGGTTCGATCCCCACCGAGAACTAATATTTGTGCGGTGAAGCCTGATGTTTGTTCTCTTTCTGTTGTATTGTATTCTGTGTATTTACAAAAAAAAAAAACTAAATATTAAATCAGCTATCGGGCTCCCATGGTAGAAGCTTTGCATAATTTGGGGCTAGCTAGTGTTGTGTGGATTGTCCAGAATATTTTTATTTTTTTACATAATAGGCTGAGGTCCAGCACATCCGGTCTGAGCTAGATCAGTGCAGATCTAAGCTAGAGTTAGCTCAGAAACAAGCGACGGAGTTCAGCGTGGCTGCCAACTACGCAACGAACCAACACGAAGAGGCGAGGGAGCAGGCCAGCCATGCGCATTGTCAACTGGAACTGTTACGAGTAAGTGGTTTTGGATGACAACTATTCGATTGACGATAAATTCATTCAGTTAAATGGGTAATTCTCCCAAAAGCACGACTTTTGGTAAAAAAGACTCACAGTTTGGAAGTTGTTCTTTTTATTTTCATGATTTGAATCCCTTGAATTGATGAAATGATCCCTTGTTTGTAGAGAAAATCATGCTTAATAGATATTATTATATTCAAAAAAGTCTAAAATTTCAATCTACACTTCTATACTAATATTTTAAAGAGTGATTTGAACCTTTTTTTAGCTGAAAGTTTTTAGATTTTAAGGTCATCAAAATCGGTCGAGGAGATTGGCCGTGAAGTCTTACCGCCACACTCAGAGTTGGTTAATGGCTACTTAAGTCGTTCCTTAGTGTAGATTTGAAAAAAGTCACTCTCAGAGTCAGTTAACGGTTCATTAGCGCCCTCTAATGGCAATTAAAGTTAAGTATAGCAAAACCATCACTTAACTATTTAATGACTGATTTTGTCATTTCGTTTGAGGTTATATCTTTATTTTTGTGATTCGCTTTGTATTGTGTGTTATGTTTATTATTCAATGTGTAAAAAAAACTACAGAAAAAAATCAAATTTAAACCAGAAATAGTGTGGGAAGGTGTTTTATATAATACCTATCTTAAATTAGGTACTACCTATTTTACCATACATAATATATTAACAAAAAAATATTTTGAGGATTAGATTTCTTAACTTCCTCTAATTGTATTTTAGCCATTTTAGTTATTTTTTATTATTAATTTATTTATTTCAGATTATACAAATCCATAATGTAGGTACACAATAAAATAACACACAAATAAAATCAAATTAAAATGTCAAAGATGATACATAAATAAAACTAAAAAAATAAATTAAATTATATCCAATCCCATTGTGATCTGCATCCACCAATCTTGGATGGGACAATCCAGCCCGGAAATAATTAACTATTTTTTCCCGGCGAACCACTTAAAACTTTATTATTTTCCCAGCGAACATAGACTACAACCAAAATAAACAAAACAACAACCTCAATGAACTTTTGAATTACATATGAAGGCGCAGGAGGGCCTTGAGGGCCTTCATCAGAACTTATTGTTTACCACAGGGGCCCTATGGCAGGGCACCAAAACCGAACACTCAAAATAACAGTTAATTTTACTCCACTGATTTTAATTAACAAGAATAAAGCCTCTTATGAAACACTAGTACGATAATCAACATTAATTAGGTCCAGATTAACTAAGATTGTCCAGATTTATAGCGATTTGTCGCAGATGTGGTGCGCTGGCTCGTTCCTGTATTTCCAAAGTGAAATAACAAAACGGTTGCCCCGCTACCGCCAACACGACGCTCCGCTAGTGACAGTCACTCGTCACTCGTGATGTTGACAAACTAGTAACGCGCCGTCACGGCCGGACTGACATACGACCGTCCTCGGGCGATAATTTGTTTCTGGAACAAAGGGGTCTCAATCAACAGGACATCCGCTCGTCCATCCTGCATAAACTAGACTGACTCCATCTTCAACATCTTTCGCTGTATCTCTGGGATTAAGAACATTACTACAGAACCTAGGCCCGGACGAGAGCATCCCTCCAACCAACCCACCGGTATGGCCCGATTCTGTCCCTTCAACCAGATAAACCAACGCAATGCATCTGGACCAAGCAAGTGCATCCCTTCAACCAACCTTTCCAGGTGTGGCCCGGATCAACACTTCTCGACCAGGCTCGACTTCGGAAACCATCTGGACTGAATCAATGAATCCTTCCAGCTATGCAGGATGTCACCATTCTGACCCAGGATCGACTTTGACGGCTAGACTTCAGAAACCATCTGGACTGAATCAGTGAATCCTTCCAGCAATGCAGGATGTCACCATTCTGACCCAGGCTCGACTGCATCTGGACCAAGCAAGTGCATCCCTTCAACCAACCTTTCCAGGTGTGGCCCGGATCGACACTTCTCGACCAGGCTCGACTTCGGAAACCATCTGGACTGAATCAATGAATCCTTCCAGCAATGCAGGATGTCACCATTCTGACCCAGGATCGACTTTGGCGGCAAGACTTTGGAAACCATCTGGACTGAATCAGTGAATCCTTCCAGCAATGCAGGATGTCACTATTTAGACCAGGATCGACTTTGACAAACACAATACACAATAATTTACTAATGGTGTCTATGATCATATATCCCATGGCTCGGGATCTGAGTACACAATGAGAGTGTCTGAAGCAAGTACACACTGAGACTGTCAGCAACTGTTATATTACGGGAGTTCGTGGATAAAGCATCCGAGCATACGGTCAAAGTGTCGTTGTCATTATGAGGCAATGTGTCATCTCGTTCAGTCATTGTTACATCCTCATGCTCTACATCATCATCTGGCGCCGTCTCGGCCTCATCATAATTTAAAAGACTAGTCGTAATTTTGATTAAGCCATCGATTACCACTAAGCAGTATTCCTTTCGGTCACGCTCGCTAAGCTTGCCCGTAAACTTATTAACTGCACTTTCCAACCAGATGACATAAATAACGTTCAAGAGAACAAAATGGGTACGACTGACCTGACTCTCGCAAAATGCCATCAATTTTGCAGAAGTAATCCCCGCATTAGGCAGCAGCGCTGCCACCGCCACCAATAGCGCATCCAGGTGCACAAGATGCCATGGCGCTGCCTGTTGTTGTGGAGTGCTTTGCAAAGTGGCCTATCTTCTCTAGCATATGACAGCCTTGTTGCTGTCTTTCAGATTCAACCTTGTTTTTGATTCATGGAATAGGTTTGAACTTTTTGAACCATCTGCCGGCATTTGTAACCACATTCGTAGCATTTGATGGTAGTTGTAGATTCATTGGAGCTGTTTATTCATCCTCTTTATTCGTCGGACCCTCACTGCTGAGGATCGTGACTTTGTGCAAGAACCTTTCGTACGGTTTTCCTCGACTTGACTCTCTTTTCGGCTTGGTGGAGTGCGACGTTAACGGGCATATCAAGGCCACACCATACCCGAAGCTGGAATATTGTGCCACCAAAATGGGTTTATGTTTAAGGGACGATGTTGAAATATAAACAACACTGTGTCACTGTGTCACCTACAATGCGTAATTATGTCAACGTCAATGGATCATGACAGATGACAGCTCTCTGGACACTGTCGCCAAAATGACTGTGACTACTCACTACGTCACTACTCGCCTCCCCGTAATGGTCGTAGGTCTCATCAAATATCTTGTGCTTTGTAAATCAATAGTTATTATCCTAATATACGAAGTAAAGTGGTTCTCGAGCTTTTTATTTCATCAATATCCAGGTTGTCTGACACCTGGTCCGACCATCTCTTTGGGGTTCGTCCTTTTAGTCTTTGGCTTTCTATCTTGCCCGTTATGATGAGCCTTGCGAGATTATTTGCACCTCTGCGTGCAAAGTGGTCAAATTATTGTTGTACTCGAATTAGGCAGACAGAGGACAAGTGCTGCTGGTTTTCCAGCTGATGTTCATCCAGTACAGATGCATTAGTACGGTGTGCAACCCATGGAATTTTCAAACGCATCCACTCTCTGCCTGTCAGCGGCTTTGAGTGTCCAAGCTTCCAAGCTTGACAGTACCACAACTTGTTTCATACAACTTTCTAATTATGAGCACCAGGTGGTCCGGCACTCCCAATTCACGCAGAACAGCCCATAGCTGTGGCCATCTCACACAATCAAAGGCTTTTTGATAGTCCACGAAGGACATCATTAAGGGTGTGTTAAATTCATGACCTCTACATCCTCTACATCGTTCTACATGTTTCTTCATACATAGAAATATTCTCGTGAATTCCACCTTTATTCACTTCTTTAATACGAGTACTGTAGGATTCATCCAAGCATGACTTGCCACCACTTGAGTTCGATGTTACTAGTAGTATTGTTATTGCGGTCGCTAGGCAGACGCCTCACAGTCGCATTGCTTTTGCATTGCTGTTGCATCGCTGTCACGTCGTAAGGCTGTAACTTTATTGTCGCATCGCTATTGCATCATTGTTGCATCGCTGACCTCGTGTGCAATCTCTGTAAAGAAAAGCTCGACACAGTATTCTGTTCGGCTATTATGACAACATTTGGAAGCCAGAAACTAGTCTGTTGGCTCATCCTTATTATCATCAAGAATATACGCCTGCGTGCAATTTATGAATGACTCATTCATTAAACAAGTACAAACTTCTATTAGAAAATACATCCTTTGGAACACATCGTCGGGACTCATGACTCATCTCACCCACTACTGCAAAATAACAGTAAAACATACTGTCGCTCCAACGACTTATCTCAACGCTCCTTAGGATAACCAAGAAAACATTTTATTGAGCGAGAAAGTAGTCTCGAATCATCCGCTAATAATTTAGCTGAATCAATAAGTCTAGGGGCTTCTACCGACTAGCTAGTACTCGAATCAGAAAAGGAAAAACAATACAGCTAACCTTTATGTAAACTGTCTCTGAAAGCAATTGCATGCACTCGCTGTGCGCTGCACCGCACCGGAACAGCCATCGTTGCTGTTGCCACTGCCCCCCGTATGGCTGCCACCACTCCTGCACTGAATGCCGAACTGCTGCTTATGTCAATGTCGAATAATCTGCTTGTCGTCTCAAAATCGTTTGGACAAGCCCCACGCCCTACTACATTTTCCATATTTCGATTCCAGTCTCTGATGATCTTGCATCCAAGTCTATTGTCATCAGTTCAACTCTAGCAAATCCATTCGCTTACTTGATTAAGAAGCGTGGTTACTTGCTGTGAAGCTTAATGTTATCACCGTTAGTCTTGTTCCATGGCGTGCGATGAACTAGAGTTTCTAAGGATATGATTTAACATCATTTCGTTGCTTTTGACACTCAGCTGTACGATATCCAGTCAATGCACATTAGTGATATTTTCAGTCAAATTTCTCCTGCGCGTGAAAGCGCTTGGCTTAAGGTGTTTATGCTTCAGCATCCAAACGACTGTCACAAGTTATTCCAAAGATTTGAAACAAATGAGCTCGACTCGTCGCAGTCTATGCATTTAGTTTACGACGAATGTGATTGTCCTTCTGATACAATGCTGATAATAGCAAACCCAGTTATGATTTTCATTAGGCATGTTGGTATTCATTCGATTATATTCCCAATCGAAGAGCAGATTCCGATGCCGTATCTTTAGTTCCTGATTTGAATCGTAAGATGCCATCAAGGTAGTCCTGAATAAACATGAGCTTCAAAAACATTACGCCCGCTGGGTTAACTGAGCTCCATGTAATTTCATTCAAATTCAGCTCAGAGACATGAAGCTGAAGCTGCACGAGTTTTTAGTGCACTCGTTAAAGCCACAAGTAAATAAGTCCGTCCAGACCTTTATTCTACACTATTACTTCCGTTACGTCACACCAATATCGATATCCGAATCCGGCTCATCCGAATCAAACTTCAACTTAGCTGTTGGTTGTAATACTACTCCATGTGGGCGTTTGTTGAACAGCATAAATGTGATATCCAGAGCCTTTCATTTTGCCGCTCGTTCGATCCCACTTCTGATGAAGGCGCAGGAGGGCCTTGAGGGCCTTCATCAGAACTTATTGTTTACCACAGGGGCCCTATGGCAGGGCACCAAAACCGAACACTCAAAATAACAGTTAATTTTACTCCACTGATTTTAATTAACAAGAATAAAGCCTCTTATGAAACACTAGTACGATAATCAACATTAATTAGGTCCAGATTAACTAAGATTGTCCAGATTTATAGCGATTTGTCGCAGATGTGGTGCGCTGGCTCGTTCCTGTATTTCCAAAGTGAAATAACAAAACGGTTGCCCCGCTACCGCCAACACGACGCTCCGCTAGTGACAGTCACTCGTCACTCGTGATGTTGACAAACTAGTAACGCGCCGTCACATACAATATTCCTTCTGAATGTTATTTGACATTGACATTATGAAAATATTTGACTTGACATTGACAGTTAGAAGTAAGTTTGCTGTACAATTTGCAATCGATCGAGTGAATCGACCGAGAATCGATGATGCTCCGCCCTACGAATACCTTAAAGTGTCATTAACTAATGAACCATTAAATTATGTCTCTGGGATGTACCTCTAATTAACAGATTTAATGCTAATTAGTTAATCGCTCTTTAGGACTAAGTTAATGAAGCTTTCTGAGTGTGGCTGTTATTCTCAAGTTTTTTAATCTTCACTTGTGTATTGACAGGAGAAACTAGAGAACCGTGAGACGCGAGTGGCCGAGCTAGAGGCGCTCGTGGCCAATCTTGAGGGTGCACAGAGTTCCAGCTCCGCGGCACTAACCAGCGCGGCAAGACGAGTGCGCGATCTGCAGGTAGATATCTTCCAATCTTTAACAGCACTTCCTACTATTGCAGTCAGGCAAAGTAAATTGATCTTTATTACTTATATCACAAGGATCATTTTGAATGATCATTTTTTACTTTGCTGTGTGAGTCAACGTCAAGAAAAAGTGGTGGAATGGCGTGCATTTTTCCTACTATTGCAGTAGACAAAGTAAATTGTTCTTTATCACTTATATCACAAGTATCATTTTGAATGATCATTTTTAACTTTGTTGTGTGAGTCAACGTCAAGAAAAAGGAATTAGTTTCATCTGCCGCCTGGTGGAAGGACGTGCATTTTTTAGATCTATAACATAATAATATAATGAAGTCGCCAGCACGATTATGATTCCCCTAGTATTTCTGTCTGGCTACAGTTCTTGTGGTACTGACACCTAGCTTTAAGACTTTTCTAAGTGATCCTTGTGATAAAATTGAACAAAGAAATGTTTGATTTTATAATTCTACAATGCTTTCAAATGGTTAAGGAAAACATCGTGATTAAACCCGTGGCTTAGTCCGCTCCTTACGTATTGACCATGACTCTCCTCTGGATTAGGCCGATCAAGATGATGATTAGGTGCTTGGCAAGCCTATCCCATCTAAAATCCTGTCCCAGGACGACTGGGATATAATCCACGACCTTAGGATCGGTTGTTTTATCTACTATGTTTTCAGGAAGAATGTGCGTCATTGCGAACGCGCGCTCACGAACATCACTCTAACGCGCTACAACTGCAAGCCAAGCTCGCCGATACACAGGTAACTAAAGATGGGCGTTTAAACGACAAGCTTTGATGAATCAAGCAATGTCCACGTTTTCATTTTAATGGGTTTTCTGATGTTATTTTGAGTTCTTTTATGTAATTTCGGTGGTATTTTAACCAACATTACTTGAGATCTTAGTTCAAAGTGTTATTAGTTGGAATGAAAGTGTAATATGTGATACTCTAGTTTGAACGAAAATGTTTCCGATGGTTTTGAAGAAAACCGCCATCTTTTTCTTTAATGCCAATGACAGCCGACTTGTCTATTGACTGACTTGACTAAAAACTATTTTATTTATGTAATATATCCTCACTTGTCTTGATAATGGCAAAATTAATTAAAAAGAAGAAGACGACTTTGTGCCCTGCTAAGCTAGTGGAATGCTTTATGACTATTATGAATATAAGCTTAGCGTATAATTTCAAACATTCAACCTTGATCTGACGGCGTCACACTCGTGTATGTTCTGTTAGTAAATATAAGTTGGTTACAGGAAGAATTGGATGCGGCGAGAGAGGCGAGCGAGGCAGCAACTGCTTGGTGGCGCACGAGGGAAACTAAGACGGACGCCACGCTCAGGCAACAAGCCAAGCTTATCGACTTCTTGCAAGTAAGAACTCATTTGTATAACTAGCGACACGTAACTTTTGCGCAGACCGTTATTGCGCAGAAGTCAAAAATAAGGTACCTGAGGGGAGCTAGCGGAATGAAGGGCGGGCGTGCGCCGATTGGCTCACCGGTCGAATTTCCCTCCCACCTATTCACTATATCATAAGGTTTTTCGTATTAGATTATTTGTGTTTGCTTTATCCAGCGGGTTGAAACTAGGTCTTAAGATAGGGGCAGTAAATTAATAATTTAATTAAAAAAGTAGAAACTAATGTTTTTTTGTTAACAGCAAGAAATAAAAGGGATTTTAAATTTATTTTTCATTACTCATATTCTGAAAGTAGGTCTGAAGTTGCCTGAGGGGCCTAATTGAAAGTAATACTTTCAGCCCTAGGGAGAATCGCTTTCTACTGACAGCTGTCAAATTATAAAAAAAAAAACAAGTTCTATTTTATTCAACCATGTTCCAACTTTCTAAAGTCTTTCTAACTGCAAGGAGGTTGTTCAATCAAATTCCAACTTTTTATTCAGCAAGTAGGTTGGAAACCCATTACAACGGTAAGAAGTTTAAAAAGTCTAATTAGAGCGCAATGTAAAAATTAAATTTAAATAACTTAAAGATAGTATTAAATAAATAATATATCTTCTATATTACTTGAATAATATATAGCTTCAACTATTTATTTAAAATAACATAGATTTGAGCAAACAATTTACCATTGTTTAAATTATGAAAATAATGGCTGAATAATGCTGGCGAACCGAAGCCGAAAGCCCGTCAGAGAAAAAGAAAAAAAAAACCGGGAAGGCGGCAATTCAATCTTCATTTTCACTAATTTTTCTTTCATGTTTTTATTTTTACTTTCCTTGTATTCGTAATGAAAAGCACAGTGTTTACCTCGGGTGAAAGTCTTTTGAGTCCCTCAAGCTCCATTGGCGCCCTCGCTAACGCTCTGGCGCCAAACCCGTCTCGGGACTCAAAAACGTGACTTTCAACACTCAGGTAACAATGTACTAATAAATTATAATTGACATCTAACTTTAATTTATAGATAGTACGTACATAAGTATACGTGTAGTTAGTAGGTATATGATTATTTACGTATTTCTATTTTTTCTCTTTAAATAATTTTGATTTCAAAATAATGTTTTTACCTTTATAGATAGCATGTGCGTAAGAGTAATGTTTGGACATGTCTCTGATTACCCCACTTAACAATCCTTAGTGGATCATAAGTATGTCTATGCTTACATTTTTATATGTTTTGTAAGAGAATGCGTTCCCAATCACTGAAATTATTAATGAAATTTTACGTACATTTCTAGGCTAAAGTAGAAGAAGCTGGCCGCAAGAAGTGTTCTCTTAGCAACAAGCTATTCGGCCGGTCCGGGCGTCGGAACGCCGCATCGCCGCCGCTCAGGCGAGCTAACAGGTACTATATCCCTATCACAGTAAGGTATACAATCGTATGGCTTTTTATATTCATCATCATCATCAGTCAGAAAAATCCATTGCTGGACATAGGCCTAATGCTGCCTTCCTACGGTGCGTGGTTCTGCAGATCATCACGCACAGCGCACGACGACGCACGGCAACGCACACAGAAAGGGCTCCTGTGCTACCGCGCACCTCGGCGCACGAGACCGTTCCCATGGTGTGTCGTGCGAACTTATCCGCCTCCGTGCGCGATATCACACACCAGTGGGAAGGGGCTATAAGAAAGGAAATTGCAAACATGTTTTAAGTTTTTTAAATATTATTTTTTTTATTTACAGAGAGCTTCGCGACGAAGTTGATAGACTAAGGGCCAAACTAGCATCTAGTAATTCTAGTTTCGATATCAATAGGTGAGTGATATATAATCTCTGCTATTTTTTGCTTTGCGTGGAACCGGCAGCACCTAAACTCACCTAGTTTTAGACGTTTCAAAGTGATCCTTGTGGTAAAACTTAATAAAAGCTTTTTTAACTTTACCATTATTAATTAGCATTATTAAAAAGAATTCATGATATAATCTATCACACAGACTATATCATGAATTCTTTCTGTAAACATTACGTAGCCGACACCAATTCTTCTTAGAAAGTATTTTAAGTGCGCCTCAAACAGGCTCCTTTCGTGCACTTGACACATATTTTCGAATCGAGCTGAATTTCGAAATTCTGTTCCATTTGTAATAAGATCCAAATAAATAAATTTTGATTTTATTTTGATTTGTGCATACATTTTTGGGCTGAAAAACTCATTGGTACACGACTGGATTTAAACCCACGACCTAAGGATTGGAAGGCGGGGCCGCTATCACTCAGCGATCTCCAATCATAATGTGATATTTTCTACAAATTTATTATAAAAGCGCATCGTATCATTTTCAGCTTACCGCCAACACCTAGAAGAGAAAAACCTAAGCCGATTCTCAATGGGTAAGATAAACTAGATTTTTTTGTGTTTATTTGTTAAGAATAAAACTCATGCTAAAATGATTTTTTATTTG
The DNA here is from genome assembly GCA_939531255.2 of Thera britannica. Classification (NCBI taxonomy): domain Eukaryota; kingdom Metazoa; phylum Arthropoda; class Insecta; order Lepidoptera; family Geometridae; genus Thera; species Thera britannica. The sequence continues at coordinate 5,667,068 of OW618039.2, read as the reverse complement.
CAGAAAGAAAAGTATAGACACTCCCGATTGCCCTCAAGATGACACCCTTCTTATTGTGTGGTATGTGACGAGCAATATTATTTTAGCACTTACTTTTTTTAATTTTTATTTTTCCAAGAACGAATTTTTTTCGCCTTCAAGTGTGTTCTGACGGAACGTGAATCTCTAGATAATTTCGATGTAGAAAATATGTAAACAAATCAAGACAAAAAATCTAAATTTCTCGTTTTAATGCAAGTATAAGAAATAATTGCAAGCATTCAAACATTGTAGGCAAGATCCCAAATACACACGACAAGTGATGCTAAATCTGTAAAAAATTACGACAATAATGGGGTTTTTAGGTTTTTTATATACATAACAAATTGATGTACACAATGCTAATCCTAGAAACCCGTGGCATATTGACCATGTCTTTCCTGTGGATTAGGCCGACTCAGCTGTCAGGATGGTATAGGTGCTGGGCAAACCTATAGGCATCTAAAATCCTGTCCCAGGCACTATAGCGTTCCGTAAGTGAGGCATGAATAAACCAGTTGCCCCTGGCGTTATATAAATCATCATTATATGTATACATAACCTAAAAATTTTTGCTTGCAAACATTTTACATCGAATTTGTTTAGAGTAATATACCTATGCGCTCAAAATAGCAAAGCAAATCTTAATTCCCAGGTCAGACGAGGCTCGAGAGAGGATGCACGCTACCTGCGAAGACGGCAAGCTAATACTGAAGAGCGGAGAAAGGGAGGTTCGTGCGCGATTACTCAACGCGGATGTCAGAAACCTACCGCAGAACGAAGCTAATAGGGCTTTTACTGTGAGTATTTTGATAAATATTTGTGTGGTGAACTCAGATGTTTGTTCTCTGTCTGGGTGTTATATTGTATTCTAAGTATGTATTTACAAAAAACTAGTATATTAGTGTTATATCAGCTATCTGGTTCCCATTGTACAAGTTCTGCTGAATTTGGGGCTAGTTAGTGTTGTGTGATTGGTCAGAAAAAACCGAGCCGTGTACAATCTCACCATCAATTTTCATTTCAGGTAAAAGTAGAGAGCTTAGACAAGGGCGCTGTGGCCACGATAGTGTGTTCGAATCTCGCGCAGCGTGCATCGTGGCTGAGCTTACTGCAAGTCTCGGCGCCGGCGTCTCTCGGCTACTCCCCTGGGACGCTGTCTCAGCACTCGGCTATGCCGGCATGCGCGCTGTTTGTGGCGCCCAAAGCGGTGGCTATTGGTATGTACTTGAGAGAGCCGTCTCAAGGGCTTGGCGTCTCTCGGCTACTCCCCCGGGACGCTATCTCGGCACTCGGCTACGCCAGCGTGCGTGTTTTTTGTTGCGCCTAATGTATAGCTATTGGTATTTGGTATGTACTATAGAGAGCTGAGACAAGGGCTCGGCATCTCTCGGCTACTACCCCGGGACGCTGTGTTATTATTGAACCAACTTTAAAAAAAGAGGAGGTGTTGAATATAGTTATTTTACCCAAAAATGTCTACTACTTATATGAAATAGGGAATGTACTTATTCCCAGGTTGTACGGACGGCCTCCATTCCCTCCGCGGCGCGATCCGCATCGAGTGGGACGCGGATGTTTCCCCGCCGCGCCGCGCGACTGACGGTGTCTCTGCCATCGCCTCAGCCAACGGACGAGCGCTCATTGTCTACAGCGGAGTGTTGGTGCAAGGTAAAGCTCTGCCCTCTGCGCTGGAGGGCGTGGGTTCGATCCCCACTGAGAAGAAATATTTGTGTGGTAAACATAGATGTTTGTTCTCGGTCTGGGTGTTAAATTATTTTAGGTTCGGTTCATCGGTTCACGGAAATTTTAATACAAAAATATTCAAATTTATACAGGTTACTAAACTACCCGTAAAGCCGAAAGGAGGTTAAATAGGTCCTTATAACGTTCACAATATTATGATTATTATTTTTTATTCACATTAAGAATGAAAAGTAGAAAAACTATTAAAGCAGACAATTATTAGCTAAAATAAGTACGCAACCCTTTCTGTTAAATAATCTGGTTACCTGACATGACTGCTTACTAGGGTTTTGGCTATGATAATTAATTTAATTTTTATGGGGTATTTTGTAACACGTTGTCAAGTAAACTGTACCTTTAGTAGAATTGTATATTTTTTTATTTATGATGATATTGTACAAAGTATGTATTCTAGTATGCTAAATATTGTTTTGATCTATTTTAGGAGGTCTTCTTGCTCTGGGCTCGGCGCTGCGGCGAGCTGGCAGCTTGCATCCCACTGTGGAAGTCAGTAAAGTGAGGTTACCTGATTCTACGCCGCCTCATCTCTTGAAGGTGGGTACTTGAAATAAGGACCACTGGCGGGCCCGTTTTGCGTGTCGCTTGACACGTGTTGTTCGAACTTTGTTAGGTTCTACGACACGCCGGTTTCCTCACGATGTTGTCTTCACCGTTTGACAGTACTGGCATAGTGCACATTGCACACATGCACAGGATTTGAACCCACGACCTTAGGATCGGAAGACGGGGCCGCTACCACTAGAACACCACCACTAAACCACCACCACCACAACAGGGAATTAGATTTTTTTTTTAGTTTTTAGGGTTTTTATTATTGAGGTAGGTAGGTAAATGACAATGTGCGTGCGGCAAAAGAGGTTAAAGTTTTCTTTCGTACATTCCCAGGGGTTTTTCATTCTAGATGCGTCGTCTGTCAATTCCACGCGACCAAGCCTAGAAGAACAGGTTACAAACTTAAGACTTGCATTTGTTTCAGGTGATATCGTCGGAAAGTATGGATGGTCCGTGCGCCGCCGTAGCGTGTGGCCGCCGCGTCTTCCTGCTGCGTTTCGACGCCGCCGTCGCCGAGTTCAAGATAGCGCGCTCACTCACTGTCGACCGCCCGCCTTCCAGCCTGTTACTCACCCCTAAATGTCTCTATATAACCGGCGAGAAACCACTCAAGATCAACCTGCCTTCAGGCGCTTTGGAAACCTTCGCCATAGAAGAAGCCACCGTCGCCGCAGCCGCTAAAAAACATCTACCACCCAAAGCGATCCTACTTATCAAACGGAAACCCGTCGAAATTCTTCTCTGTTACGCCGAATGCGGTGTGTTTGTGGATGAGTACGGCAAGCGAACGCGAACCGACGAACCGAAATGGAGCTCGGCGGTCCACAGCTGGGAGTTCGTTTCTCCATTCTTATACGTTATAGGCGAAGAGAAAGTCACTATTATTTACATGAGCGACGAAGCTTATAAATCGCCCCCATGTACGTGTGATACGCATTCGCTCGCGTCATCAGCCTCGGAATGCTACGCGCCTGAGATATTCCAACTCAAGGTTCAACAGCCGACTGTTTTGGGAACCGCTCCGAAAGGTATTATTATACAAACAAAAGATGACGATGGCTATAAAGTTTCGATTGTCGAAGGTATGGCGGCGTTTAAAAGTATAGGTGCCTCAGTGGAGTCTTTAGACACTATTGCTTCAGATACGAGAGACAGCACCAATTCTTTAGCTCAATCACTGACTGATCTCTCAGAAACCCCTCAAAACGTGTCGCAAGAAAGTGTTGAGCCGACGACAGGGTTTCTCGCAGACATAAGAACCAGAGCGAGGCAATTGCGCACTAAGAACAGACAAGACCAATCCGATGATATTATAAAGAAGATTTTGACTACGGAGGTCGGTATGAAACGCCCTTCTACGGGACGGAAATCACCCGCGACTACGTCGGAGTTTGACTCCGATTCGACGGAGAGTGAGGAAAAGACTGGCTCGTCTAAATGTACGACTGATTTGTGCGCGGAAATGTTCACCAGACAAGTGCGTTTCCAACAAAAATAAGGTTGCAAAGTATTAGGTAGTTTTCCGGTAAAGTTCTGACCGCGAGGGATGTACGAAAGCAAACGATAACATGACAACTTAGATGAATTCTAGTGCTTCAAACTTGTTTTGTATTTTATATTTAGTGTACAGTCAAAAGGAGCGTTGATATTTCGAAACAAAATATAACTGTGAAATTATTTGACGTCCATAGTTACTTTGCTGAACTGAGGGGTGATTGCGTATCTTTTGTTGCAATAAACCTAGTCACATCGGTAAATTTTTACATGATTTTGAACTTCGATTGCAGTTAACAACAGATAGAAACATAACCCATCATTCACGAGAAACAGAAAACGAATGTATCCCGTAAAACTAGTATAGCAACCACATAGCGGTCGAAAAATGATGGCGGTGATACGTGATCGCTGTTCCGTGTTGTTAGTATCGAACTTTTGATAGCAACAGAATTACACAATCACCCGGCTGGTGCCGCTTTATTTTTTTACTTGAGCATTTTGATTAATAGTTTTCGCCCTCCGTCGGTAATACTCCCCATCTGTGGATGTACTGTTGTAGGGAATCAGTATTGCACATCGGCTTTTCTACTTTCGTAGAGCGTTCTCTTTCTCTATCTCTTTCTGACGCACACTACGCTCTATGAAGCCGAAATTAACCGTTTTGCTATATTTATTGCCTACAACTATTTGTAAATATCGGCTAATTTCGGCTTTATTGAGCGTAATGTGCGTCAGAAAGAGATCGCGCTCTACAAAGCTGATGTACAATATTTATTGCCTACAACCGTAATGCTGGTTCCTCAGCAAGCGAAAGTAAACCAAGACTCATCTCAGGGAGACTGATTTCGTTCGCTTGGCCTCTACCCTGTTGACGTCGTGTAAGAATGAAACTGTTACCATTTCTTTTCTGCATGTTTATATGTATTTCACAACATGTAATAACAAAGTTGATGCTGTAAATTCGCTTTTTCAGGCTACGAATGTATCTGTATTGTGAAAAAATACTTTAGTATTTTGCTAGGCTTTTTATTCGGCAGAATTCTATGTTTGATGGGATAATGTTTGATGGGTATTTTTGATATTAATAATTATTCTTGTCATCTTTGTAAGTTTACTGTAATAATGGTTTACTGTTTTAAGTTACGTGTAGGGCTTATACTTGTGCACACAAACGTATGTAAGTACTTAATTATTTATATTGATTTATAAGGACATGTTAGTTTTGAAGCCAAGTTTTAATATTGTGCCAGCTTAGAAATATTTTAAGACTTGTGTAAGACCAATTTACTGTGATTTAATATGTGACTTAGCGTCTGTTTAGCGATTGTGTAAGCAATGCTCGTTCTTATTATTACATAATTATAATATAATATTTTAATATAATAAACAGTTTTAATAATGTACCAACGTTTTTCAATCTTAAACCTGTGTTCTTGACAGGAGGACAACACGAAATTAGTTTTCAAGAATCACTTGCCATCTCTTATAAATCTTATCAGTCAGTCCATACTGATAACTGGTTTTGGGAATAGGACATCCCTAATCGGATCAGGCAATGGGACACCTCCCTAGAGTAGAAAGAAGAAGAAGTAGGAACATGGCGTCGTCATGCGTAGTTGTATCGTTTGCCGTGTAATAAAGTAAAACAGAGTTCTAAGCTATATTAAATGAAGAGTTTTCACCCTATTAATCCATGAGCTGCTGGCCTTCCTGGAGGACATCGGGTGGCTGAACTAGCGGCATGGCATCCACCCGTCACGCAAAAAGAGCCCGCCAACAGCGGCCTACTTGCGGAAACCAGTCCGCTATACCTATCCGTCCGCAACCAAGTCCACTTAAATATAAACCTTTAATAAATGTATCTTATCTTGTAGTCGAGTCTGATAAGCAAAATTACTCGTGGTCGGTGTGTGAGAGTCTATTTTGTTTATGTTTAAATGTCTTTGATGTTCCAATAGTTTTTTTTCCTTTGAACACTTGCTAGGCTTGCTACAGGTGAACCCGTTCTTATAAGAAGTATTCGTAAGCTTTTTTTTCATGCAACTTTTTGGAACAAGCATTGGCCCACCATCATGCTCGAAGGGCGCACCAGTGTGATAAGTGGTAACCATCACCTTGCAAAGCAGCATACTTGCTACCTCGCAGATGACGCACGTTAGAAACGTGCCCTACGAAGGCACGAAGATGTTAAGCCTCACGTGCCAGTAATTTCACCGGCACCTACACACTCTTCAAACCGAAACACAGCAACAACGCTTCTTGGCGGCAGAAATAAGCATGGAGTATAAGAAGTATAGTCTCTAAAATCTAAAGTCCAAATGCAGCCGCAAGCGAAGTTTTTTGTTTACCTATTAAATACTTGATAAGTGTTCTTGTAAATTTCCGTAGCGCGTTTTTCGGTATACTTAATTATTGACTAATTGTTCAATCTATACAGATAATTGATCTGTAAGATATAAATATATCTCTTGCCAAAAACAAGGACTGCAATTTTCTATTCGACGAATAGTGTTATTCTGTAGATGGAAAAATCAGCCATAAGGATTGTTGCTATGTAAGTGAAACTAGTAAGTTACGTTTGGAATCATTTATTTACAAACTTATACATTTTACATTAAATATGGAGTGGAAATTGAGAATCCTAGTCTACAACTCAACCAACATCCCACCTAAACCTAGTAGCAGTACATTTACAAATGTCAAAAATACAAAATGATTCAGTATTCAGAAATCGACTATAAAATTCATGTACTTGAATAGTGTACTACCGACACGAAATACAGAGATCTTTTTACAAAATAATATACAACACAAATAGACTGGGACAAGTCTAACGAATCACAACTATAGACTCAGTCAACATAATATAATTATAATACAATATATTTTTTTACTCTATCTTTTTCTTCTTTTCGTGTCACTGATTCTTTCGAACCAAGAGTGGTGAAAGGATTTTACTTTACTCTATTAATTACATACTTCCTAGGACACAATTAAAACACTCAAGACACAAGAGACAACAGAAAGGATTTTTATAAACAGTTGATAAAAATTTCAATAATGTATTTTAGGTATTCGTACGTTTTAAAAACAATACAGTTGAGTGAGGTCTTATACAGAATCTACACATAAAATTGCAAAAAGTATGACGAACACAAGTTTGTATTTTTTCTTGCACAATAATCATCCATTTGACGCAATGATAGCATCTATTTGACAAGACCTTCCCCACTATTTAATAAAAAACAGAATAAAAAAAGACTACTCCCGAATATTTTAACTGGAGGTGGAAATGACAGCCAAAAAAAATTAATATTCATTTTCATAACATTTATTAAAATGATGGCTGGCTGACAAAGGGGAATGGAGGAGGAAGATACGTTGTGCTGACCCCACTTGAAGTGGGATAAGAGCAGGAAGAACCAGATTTTTCATAACTTCATTCAGTGGTATTACATCTTTAAAAAACTTTGAAGAGAAGTTATTTGACGGTTATAAGCCTTGGGCTAGCGAGGGGCGCTTCCACCTTCAGTCTTCAGGAGCCGTCTTTTTACACCCTGTTCGTAAAAAAGTGTATCTAACTTTATATACAAATTCGTTGGTATTTATGCTATTGCTTACTGTAATGAAAACTGGCGACAAATACTGTTACATCAAACCAACTAAAATTTTGTAACAAAAATGTATACCCTCATAACTATTATTGTAAAAATGTTGGAGTATGAATTACTAATTAGCGAACACTAAATGTGTCTGTAAATTACCACAGAGTACTATTACTTGAGCCAAAGCCTATTTTTGTAAATTGATTAGGTACTTATCGGACTAACATGGAAGTTACAATTAGGGTGCGTTTCTATTTACGCATAGCAGTCCGAAGTCGGACCAATCAGATTTCTTTTAAATCATTTTATATCTTCGATTAATTGTTATTTTTAAATGGATTAGGTATTTAATTTAACTTTGATTTTTTATTTTTGTGTGAATTCTTTTCCGATGAAATACGTGAGGCAGTTTGATTTTACATACCCTATGACTGAATCGTACCATACTTATTGCAAATAAATATATTTCATTTCATCAGGCAATTCGAAATGCACAACTCTTCGAAGCTCAAAAAATATTATCGACTCTGCGTAAAGAGAAACGCACCCATTTAGTGTTCGATCTAGATTCTAGAGTCTATGTTATGAATGATGCTGTGGTAAACCACAGATAATATACAACCAGTAATACAAATGTGTGCGACTGAAGAATATTCATAAGGCCTCAGAATTATTTGATTAATTATAAAAGAAGATGACGTCACACACTCTGAAAACCACGCTGTTGTTGTTACACCAACAATAGCGTGTTTTTTGTTGGTTTATGTCCGAGATATGACGTCAGAGATGGGGCGTATTTTCTTCGCGTATACCACCTAGCAGTTGGTGCAAAACGCACATACACACACGTGTTTTTCTGTATTATTATCCAAACTCATTTAATTTGCGTCGCATTTCAGTACAAATACGAAATTAAACGCTTTTAAAATACACCCAAATCTATAATCCTAAGGTTCATCCTAAGGTGTGTAACTGCAAATGGACAATGTACAAAAACAGGAGTATAAAACCACATTGAAGTTATTCATTTTCCGTCACATTTATCTGTATAAAAAGCACGAATAATCCTCTAAATAAAACACAATACAGAAAGCTATATAGAGAGGGCGCCTGCACCTTAATTGCCCTGGAATCCGTTTTAGATTGGCCAACCGGACTGTCTCTTATTATTTGATTGGGCCTTGGTTTCTGATTGGTCAACTGGACTGTCTATAATGATTTGATTAGGCCTTACTTGATTGTCCTAGTTTCTGTTTGGTGAACGGGACTGTCTCTTATTATTTGATTGGGATCTATTTGGTTGCCTTGGTTTCCGATTGGTCAACTGGACTGCCTTTCTCTTTAATTGGACCTTGGTTGCCCTGGTTTTTGATTGGTCACCTGGACTGTCTATTATAAATTTGATTGGGCCTTCCTTGGTTGCCCTGTTTTCTGATTTGCCAATTGGACTGTCTATTATGATTTAATTGGGCCTAATTTGATTGCCCAGGTTTCTTATTGGTCAATGAGTCTTTATGATTTGATCGTGCCTTGGCAGAGTTTCTGATTGGCCAACTGGAAACTCCATGATTTTATTGGACTTTTCTTGGTTGCCTTGGTTTCTGATTGGTCAACTGGAGCGTCTCTTGTGATTTGATTGGCAAAGGCATTTATACACTGACGCCAATTAGAAGATTTTATACTATAGTTTCTTTCATGTGTTAGAGATTACGTTTATAACTTCAGACCTCTCACAATCACTTTAGTTGAGTCAGCAACTGCAATTTCTTGACCTTGTGCCTTGTCTTCTTGTCGGGTCACCTGTCTCGAGCCAGTGTGGTGAAAGGATTTCAAGTGCGCCTCAGAGGCTCCGTTTTGCCTCAATGAGTCTTAGTTTAGGAACCCTCTGCACTGTTGCGCGCCACACAAGCAAGGAATCTTCTCATCTTCGAGTGGGAACTTATAATCGTACGTTATTTCCTCGTCGACTCCTATTGGCTGTTTTGAGTATATAACGATTTTCTTCTGAGACTCTATTGTTATGATTTTCGCGTAGCAATTTGGCTGTGGACAAAAATATTTGTATTACTTTTTACGGTTTTTATACTAGCCCTTCCTGAGGAATTCCATAGACTATCTGGATCTAGTTTTATTTTTAAACTAGTAAGTCCCGTTCGTTCGCATTAAGCTTTTTCCGTACAAACTTCAACCCCCGCTGCACACCTATAAGGGTTGAGTTTCGGGGAACCCTTTCTTTGTGCCTTCCCTAAATTTCATACTCCTAGGACCATTAGTTCAGGTTGTGCGTTGATTGTCAGTCAGTCAGTCAGTAACGTAAGAGTTTTATATATTTAGATAACTCTTTTTTTATAGTGTTCACTACACATAAGAAACAACAAAGATTTTCATTATGTTTTTTAGCAAAAGTTATTAATATGAGCAAAGAGCGACCTATGCAGCAGTGGGTTAAGTCAGGCTGCGGATACGATAAATGAGTATGTTGGGTTAAGTCGGGCTGCGGATACGATTACTTTAACCCTGATGAGTACTTTAAATCCCCGGAATTTAGGAAGTTTATACTCACATTACAACTATGATTGATAAACCTCGCTAAGTTCCCGCATTTGGTAGCGTCGATGATAGTGTCGAGGTCTATCCGGAAGAGGTAGGACGAGCCGATGCCTGTCGCTTCGTACTGCGCCTCGCGGACGTCCGCTACTATTGGCCGGATCATCTGGCCGACGTATTCTATCACCATCTCGTCCGCTGCTATTGGCTCCTAGAAATGTGCCCAAAGTTGCATAATTAATAAATAATAAATGAATAATAAATATTGTGGACAATTCACACAACACTGTTTAGCCCCAAATTAAGCAGAGCTTGTACTATGGGAACTAGATAGCTGATATAATACATACAATTTTTTTTTTGTAAATATATACTTAGAATACAATACAACACCCAGACAGAAGACAAACATCTGAGTTCACCACACAAATATTTGTTCTCGGTGGGGATCGAACCCACGACCTGCGGCGCAGAAGACAGAGCTACTAAATATTTGAAGCGCTGTAAATACTTCAAAATAGTATGAATCTATATTGATAGTAGTAATATAAGAAAAATGTTGGAGTACAAACCTGTGCAAACAGACCCCAGTCGTGGATACCAGATTTGGCGAATTTGAGCTGCTTTTTCCTAAACTTGAGCTGATTGAACTTCAGTAGATCCGAATCTGTGTCTGTACCTGAGGAATAAAATATATATATAACTTTTTAAACTAAAATAGCTTTCATCTTCTTTTATCGAGGTCACTGGATTTTTCAAACCAGTTTAGTGAAAGGATTTTAAGTGCGCTTCAAATAGGCTTTTTTCATGCACTTGACACAGTATTCGAACTTTCGAAAACATGCTTTCGAAAATAGCTATGAATATAACAGTCACGACTTACGTATCAGAAATGGAACTACTATAACCAAAAATGCATTAGCGCATAACAAAAGTGGTACATCTAGGTACTTTTTAAAAGTGGTACTTCTACACATCAAAACTGTTTAAGATCGTCCAATCTTAAACTGCACATCCCACTACTTCAGTCAGTCAAAGTAAATTGTTCTCTAATGTCTACGTCACAAAGATCATTTTGAAGTACTTTGCTGTGAGCCAACTTCAAGAAAACGTGGTGGAGGGGCGTGCATTTTTACACTGGTTTATCTATACTAGTACTTACCAAAAGCAGTGAGCAGCCGTCTCTGATTAGACCTCGCTTCTCTGGACAGTAGCTGCATCTTGGACGCCTTGAGTTTGTCTTCAGCTTGCGAACTGATTGTGGGCGCGGCAGTTCGTCCGTGGTGGTATTTATACTTCGCTTTTATTCGCACGTCCATTTTATAGTAGCCTTCTGTCCGCGCTGATCCACTTGTGTGACCCTGTTAAGTTGAGAGTGACTTAAGACGCTGGGAACCGTAAAACAACTTCTCGCTTGCACGCACTATACTAGCGATGCGGATATGTGGCTAAAAAGTGGGATAAACGACAATGAAATCAGAAAGGCTTCATAAGCAAAAAAAAAAAATTGCGGACTATCTACACAACACTATCTAGCCCTAAATTAAGCAGAGCTTGTACTATGAGAACCATATAGCTGATTTAATACGTAGATACATTGTTTTAATAAATGCATACTCAGAATACAATACAACACCCAGACAGATATAGAGATAAACATCTGTCTTCACCACACAAATATTTGTTCTCAGTGGGGATCGAACCCACGACCTACGGCGCAGAAGGCAGAGCTATTATAACCAACTGAGCTGAGAGGCCAGTCAGAAATATAATTTTAACGTAGAAAAAACAGTAACTCGAAAACTTTGATGGTGCACCCAATGCGTATTATTCAAGTATCCTTGCGAAATCTCAACTAATAACACTAATCTAAGGCCCGTTTTCCGTGCTTGAGTCTCCGTCGTGCCTCAAGAATAGATTTTTGTAATTTTTCAATGGAGAACTGTCTAAAACATCTGAGAGATCTGATACGGACTCTCTCTACTAAGACCATAGTTTTAAAAACGCACCTGTAAATCCTCATAGATATAGTTCCATCGTTTCGACTTCTTCTTAGGCGGGCTATACACCACGTCTGTCGGCGGATGGTCGACCCAATGCGTGTCATTCAACCAGTACCCTTGCGAGTCCTCAGCTAATAGCACCTCGTAGGCTCGCTTCAGGTATTGCACGTCCTCGCGATCGATGCCTCGCGTTAGAAACTCGTACATTATCTGCATTTCTGATATGATGTCACGTTGCTTGAAGGTCACGTTCGGATGTAGGACCGCTTCGTAGTCTGGCGGGTCGTACAATCTAGAAAGAAATAGAAATACTTTAGAGATTTGAATATATTAAGTAAAAGTTAATTTAAAAAATAACAAATCGAATTTTACTTTGATTATTATCCTGTAATGTAAAATTTATAGAATCGATTTTTATTTTAATTCATGTGTCGTACAATCTTAAAAGTTATAGAAACACATTAGATATATTATTATAATGTTCACATGAAGTAAAAGTTTATTTAACAAAATAACAAAAAAACTTGAACTTGTACATTATTATTATATCACCTGTTATAATAGAATAGATTTTGATTTTCATTCATGTGTCGTACAATTTTGAAATTAATAGAAACACATTAGAGATTTGATATTATGAATTCGTCTGTAATGTAACATGTTCAGAATCGATTTTGAACCTGAATGTTACATTACAAACTAATGCTCTCAGTGCGGAAACACCTTTAGAAGAAATTTGTAGCTACGTTCACAAGTTTCGGAGAAATCGGGAATAACATTTTAGATGTTCCGAAAAATATCATTCTGATTTCCTACTGAACACTGTTTCAAGTTAGTAAAACCATCCAATCCAAACCATTTTTCTTGGTGGTAAACTTTATACCTGAGGTAAACTTACACCCAAAACTTTTGGAAGAATGTTAAACTATTTTATTCTAAATATTTTTGATATTTGTGCAGCAGGCACTACAGAAACTTTACAAATAAATATCAAAATTAAATCAGTTTTGGTAAGAAAACTACCCTTGAATTCTTCTGACTGATAACAGCTTTTAATCTCGGAATGAATAACTAACTTGTTCTGTATTTCAGCCAGTTTCTTGGTCTCGTGTTTTCTCTTGTACGGGCGCTTGCCTTCCTTCTTCGCGGAGGGAACGATGGGCGCGCTCGGAGACTCTGGCACGGGAGATATCGCCTCTTGTTGAGGCTCTTCTTTCCATGTGTAACCTGTATACAAAAAAACGGCAAATTTATCATCCGCGCTTGATGTGCGGGCTGGTTTTTCCGCAAGTAGGCCGCTGGCGAGCCCTTTTTGCGTGACCCTTGACACGTGTTGCTCGAACTTTTTAAGGTTCTACAACACACCGGTTTCCTCACGATGTTTTTCTTCGCCGTTTTTGAGAGTACTGGCATAGTGCACATAAATTTTTCTACAGAAATTTTTTTTTGGTACATGACTGGATTTGAGAACCCACGACCTTCAGATCGGAAGGCAGGGCCGCTACCACTAGACCACCAGTGCTCTTCCTGTATGCAGCAACCTTTAAAATAAATAAACTTATACTTCTTTGACGATGACTGTTAAATGTGAGTAATAAATACCGTGATCATGTTGCAGATGGTTAGAGTTGGAGTTAGGCCGCAGGTCATCCCCGTCCGGTATCGGCCGACAGTATGAGTGGTCGAGAGCAACTTGCGATGCTTGTGACGCCTGAGACGCCTGCGATTGAGGTGATGACGTTTCCGATACTGCACTACCCGCCTGGAAATCAATGAGTCGTTTATTATCAAAGGCGGCGATATGTCAAATCCGACTAATATGATAAATGTAAAAGTTTGGATGGATGGATGTTTGTTTGTTACTCAATAGCGCCAGAACGGCTGAATGAATCTGGATAAAAAATTAATTACACAGAGACATATTTGCATATTTGAATTGCACATATTTAAATGGCAATTTAGGGAATTTAAATAACGTAACAAATTTTTCTCAAACTGTAGGTATCAAATACTCTAATGTCAATGTAAATATGTTGTTCAAAATCGACTATAAAAATCAACATTCTTATACCTAGTCGATTTTGATTTTATATGAAACAAAATATTGGTAACGGCAGAAATAGACATGGTGGTAGTACTTCCCCGGATGAGCCATTCACAAAAAGCTCTACTACTACTATGTTAATATATACAAAACTCACATCTGTATGTCGATCCTTGACCCCGTTAACACTAGCGCCTTCCGCCGCACTATCACTGAGAGAGGTAACTCTCGTCCTCGCCTCTCCCTTCTTCTTCTTGTCCTTCCTCCGACGCACTTGCAGCGTCTCTTCCTCGGAGGATAGCTCGCCTTCCTCGAGGGTTTTGCTCTTGTCGGGGGATTTGAGGTGGTTCTTGAGAGGACTGCCGAGTGAGGTGCTGGAGACAACTTCTGGGGGGCTGTGGAGGGGAAATTGATACATGTATTATTGATGCAATATACCAAAATACTAGAATAATAGATATAGAGAGAAATAATAGCTAATAGAGGAGAATGGAGAGCGAAAAGCTGACCTGACTATACTGGTGGATATCACACAATGTTGACTCACACTCACCACGAAATATATGCTTGAAAGTGCTTAAGACTCGACTCAGACGCAAGCACTGTTTCAGAATATGGGCCTTCGAATACAATATAACACCCAGACAGAGAAGAAACATCTGCGTTCAACACACAAATCTTTGTTCTCGGTGGGGATCGAACCGTTGGTCGTCCTGCGGCAAGATGTGCAGACGATGTGGTGAGCATCGCAGGCAAGACCTGGATGAGATAAGCACAAGACCGGCAACAGTGGCACATACAGAGAGAGGCCTATACCCAGCAGTGCGTGAAGTCGGGCTGTGGATGATGATGATGGGGATCGAACCCATGCCCTCCAGCGCAGAAGGCAGAGCTACTTCCAACTGAGATGTGAAGGCAGTCTGGGATAAGCCTATTATATTCTCTAAAAATTTCAAATCTGTAAGTGTACCTTTCGTCGGGCGGTATATCAGGCTGCGGCGGCGTTTCCTCCATGTTTTTCCTCTGCTCCTCCAGAAACTCCCGTTCGATCTGCTCCATATACTCCGTATTTCGTCTTCTTTTCGCCTGGAAATATATACTGAAGTAAATTTTTGTATGAAATTGATTAAAAAAGTTATGTGGTCTATTAAGCAAATATTTGAGCCATAGCCTGATTACTAATAGTTAAGGTTCCATGAACTCTGTATTATTTTTGAACACCTTATTTATGACCAGAACTTCTGAAGAGAAAAATATGATAAGAAATATCTTTATTTTGCACGTTTTATCTAGACTATAGGAGCCCATCAAGAACATGATGATTTTTACTGTGACTAGTAGTTCAGAACTCTGAATTGTAGGAAGTTTGCCGACAGCTTTACCGGGCTACTGGCGAAAGAGAGTTTTTGGGTACAAACGTAACGACGAAACACACACTACTAAGGTACCTCGGCTTGAACTGTTGCCAGAGAGAGAGAAGTCGGAGAGGCTTATCTTGGTACAAGACAAATCACTTCGATTTCACAGTTCTCAGTTAAAGTTCGTTCACACAGACCGGCTCGGAGAGCATCGGCGCGCATTTTTTTTTTCACACAGACCGGTATACGCGTGGAGTTGGTCGGAGCGGAGCCGCCTGCTATTTCACATAGACCGGCTGCAAGCGATCTGCAGCTGACGAGAAAAGTACGCGATCGGAGCCGGTCAGCTCCTCTTATTATTTCACACGAAGCGCGTTCAAGCATTCTTAATGACAAAAACAGCGCAAAAATAAACCTTAAAACAAATACTAAAAACTCTGTTTTCAACGTGATAAGGATCTGCTCTTCTCTCCGAGCCGGTCTGTGTGAACGGATCCTTATGGTGATATTCGTCTTATGGCTCCATTATAATGACGTCACACTCACCTGATATTCCCTCTCCTCGTCCGAGTCGGAGTACAGTCGGTCGAGGATCTTGTCTGGCGGCGCCAGCGGCGGGGGGGAGACACTCGATCCCCCCGCGGGAGGGGGGGTCACCCGTGATACCGCCTCGCTTTCTGATAGAGACGCCTCTTCGTCCGGGATTGGAGTCTTTTCTGTTAAGAGTATTTATTTTATTAAGACCAAATGCTATTTGCGCTTACAGCTCGAGCCAAAGCGCCCAAATGCTAGGAACACTTCGTACATAGTATAGCTAAAAGATAAAAATTATAGATGTGAATATTCCAATATTCCAAATTAAATAGTAGTGAATATTTATAATAGACTTTATAGTAAGTAGTAGGTAACAAATATCGGCTAATTTCGGCTTCATAGAGCGTAGTGGGCGTCAGAAAGAGATAGCGCTCTACAAAGCCGAAAAGCCGATGTGCAATATTTATTACCTACAACCGTACACCTGCATCCAGAGGAACTGTCTTAGGAACAACCATATATTGTTTTAATGAACAGTTTTGTAGATTAAAAATATATATATCGACGTAGCCGTAGAACAGAGTTCGATGTGCTCATAGAGCAAAAATGAGTTAAATAGCTAGACGAGATAAGGAATACAAACTCTACAGATCTGCGTTTTTAGAATTTTTGTATCTTATTTAGTTTCGGAAATATAGAATCGAATAACGTTCTATCTGACATTAGCTCCGCATAAAATCGCACCGAGTGATCAAGCGACGAACCGCGGGGAGCGGGCGGCCCGTCCGTTCGTCAAACCGGTCGTTGTTTGTTGGAAAGAGGTTGTTTTTATGTCGTGCGCTTGGTTTTTTATCAGTGTGATGAAAAAATAATTTATCAATTGTTTTGTATGAAAAAATATATTTGTAGACATTTTGCGATCGATTTTTATAAAGGACGTTTTTTAATGGAGAGGTCTATTAACACATTATTAGTGCGAAAATACGATTGGCATAATGCATATCCACATAGTAATATTTTTTTCTGAAATAATAAACAGTAAAAAGTAGAGGTCTTATGAAGTATTAGGACAATTTTATGCGAACATTATTGAACTTTTAAGCGTTTCATGTGAATATAGGCCGTTTTTCTACGGAATCCATCATGCGATTTGTTGTTTCGATATTAAGATGGGACGTTATTACTGGGATAATGCAATCAGTTAGGACGTTGTTCATGTAAAAATATCGTCAAATATGAAGATTTTTATAAAAAAATTGTTAAGTTAGTTTCTAGGTACATCTGTCTTACAATTACATTAATAATTTTATAGCTTTTTTGATTTCGGTTGTGAATATTGATGACAACGGCATGATACAGCAAACGTTACCTTTGCCTCCTGGTGCTTAAGAAATCAGTTAAGAACTAGCTGATTTATGGGAAGAAGTTTTGTATGAAGATGGTGGGACCAAAGAATTAACCTGCGACAGGTTAATACGGAATGTCACGTCTGATCCGTCTGCCAAGGAGGCTTTCAGCAATCCACCAAGTACCTACATTTTCCTAAGAAGTGCCTTGTCGTTTCGAAAACTCAAGCAGTTAGAAGTTTTTTTTTTTATGTAACTAGCTGATGGAACAAGCTTATGGCCCACCTGATGTTAAGTGGTAACCATCGCCTATAACAAAGCAATGCCTCGTAGGCACCACTGATCTACGCTGGTTAACTGTCAGTGCCAACTCCTATGCCATCTCCTACTATTTATTATTCTGCCCTTATCATTTGGACAGTCTTTCTATGATTTCTTTATCGTCATTTAGCACTATGAATTCGCCTGCAACTTCCCACTATAGAGGTATCTTCTAATTCTACTAGAATACGACAGAGGTGCCTAAAAGAATGGACAGACCTTAAACGTAAATGCTTTTTAGAACTTAGGTATGAAATATATAACGAAAAAAGGGAAAAGCAGTATACAAAAACCATCCCATCATCCATCCATCCATACAAACGCCGTTACAAATGCCTTGATATAATATCTCTCCCACAGCAGCTTGACTGCTTCACAAAATTATGGTAACTGCGAGATCAAGCTATGTATGCAGTGAAATTCATCAAATATTCCGATAAAACTATACACCTTATAATAGGATACATACTTTTAAGTATTATCTTCCGCTGATTGAAGTAGGTATGCCAAACTATGGTATTTAATATTTTCGCCGTTTCAACTCGTATCCTAAAGACTGTGTGGCATAAGTACGATGGAAGTGCTATATTGTGCTAGGAAATGTACATTTAGGCGATGGCGATGGTTATCAGCTGAAACCCTGTCACATATGGCTGTCATATTTGACTGCGTTTCAGCTGATCGCTATCGCTATCGCCTAGATTCGCCTACATTCAAAAAGTTCATGCAAACGGTAGTGATCCCAACTAATTGTTTTTTAAATATGACTTGACTAAACCTGAATACAATATTTTAGTGATTCGGTACAAACTGAACTAAAACCTGCATATTTTATACCTATTATGGTTCCTGCTGATAAATATAAAGATTGAATGGCCACCCAGAAGTAATTCCTTTAGAGGATGATCCATATTTTAATTCTTTGCCAAACTACACCACTGTTGATGTTTCTGAGGAATCGGTCGATTACCTATTGGGATAAGTAAGCAATATTTTTATTTAAATTTTTTACTCCTTTTGATAGAGCTGAATATATTTTTTTCAAGACTGTTTATTTATGTCCGTGTAGTAGTCATAGTACTTAGTTAACAGCATGCTGTGATACGATATGCCATTTAATTACTATTTTAAGTTTTAACTATTACGCCCCCAAGGCAGTTTTAGTACAGTTTAATTATTGCTAAGAATAAAGCTTCGTCTTGGTAGATGTTTAATGTTATCTATTTTGAGATTATTCATTAATGAACCATTTAAAAAAATAATTTCCTATTTTTAATTAGCTATATGGAGGTGCAGTCATAATAATAGCTATTATTTTATGTTTAAAAATAAAGTATATAAATTTATTTACTCGTATAAACTTACAATTAAACAAATATTTACAAAATTTACAAAATACACACGAAACAGTTAAAATATTTAAAGATGGATAATCACAAAGGACTCTTACGGGATGGATAATTCCAACAAAAAATGACCCATATTAATATGGAACGCCAATTAATTCAGACGTCTCCGTAAAACAACGTATAATGTTCACTACGGACCCTCGTTATTCCGCCATAAAACGTCTTATGTTGATATGGAACCCACTATCTCGTGATACAAAAAGATAAGAAATATACTTTACATACCATTTAACAAGGTAGGGGCATTGTTACAACATACCAAAAAATCAAAATGCCAAGTCTTACCGTTTAAGAGTTACAAACAAGTTTAAGAGTAAACAACTTCTCTAACCTCTACTGAAAACTACCAACCTTGCAGATCGGACTTTGTTCTACGGATGAGTCGATATATGTAAATGCAGAAGGCCCAGTTTCTTGTAAGGATTATTTGATTTGATCGGAAGGAAAAATCAGAGCCACAGCAGTTAGTCAAAAGAGATGTTTCATAATGCGCCAGGTCTATGTATACTTGTAAGAATAATGCGGTTAATATCAAAGATTACCACGAAAATACAAAATTCAGAAATTTATAACGTTGCAAAAAAATGTTCAATAGTGGTTCATTTTTTGTAGTTTTTTTTTTTTGCCTGATGTATTTTTGATTGGTGTACACAGACCTAGCGCTGGCTCCATAGCTTCATGAAACATCTCATTTAATAAAATGTTTTCTCTGATATTTTTGCAATATATAAAACTTTGTTGATATAGATTTTTATAATGTCCCAAAAATTAAGAGCCGAGAGGGATTTGAACCCACGGCCTTCCCCTTGGTACGGGCCTGCGCTGACCGCTGCGCCATCGGATCCTAATCACACTCGACGAATAACTCTTAAGGACTTTTCGGCACTTTGTTGATATACGTTCAGTGATTTTATATTATTAAAAATGTTGATGTGTGCGAGCGAGAAGAAATATAATAAAAGCATGTTACCTCGCCGACTCATTTCCTCTTCGCTATCCGAGGAGGAGTAAACCCGTCTCAGCCTTTCCTTGTTCGCGACCAGTCTTTCCTTGTTTGTCACAACCTTGAACTGGAATTTATCAATGAAATTGCTTAAAAAATAATAAAACCCAAATTGGAACAAAACCAAAATATGTTTTTGCGAATTTACAGAGTGTTTTTTTGAGAAGGGCGGAGATGGTCAAGTCTGAAACAACGATAGTTAGGGAAAAGTCGTGAAAGGATGAATAATACAGGGAGTAATTTTTTTGAAAAATCATTCGGGTCCATTTCTGTAAAAACTATAAAATTATTGAAAAAAAAATATGCAGTTATTGTTTTCTTACAAATGGAGGGCATGACTCGTTTCACGACTTTTCCCTTACTCTCGTGGTTTCGGACTTGGCCATCACCACCCCTATCAAAATCCATCCTGTAGAGTCGAGAATCGACAGATATGCGAGCAGACTTTTAGTCAATAAATAAAAAAAAAAACGGATAGGCACCAAATTAGGCTGCCAAATATTATAAAAATAGGCCAGAAAATGGCAATAATTAAAAAAAAAATCTTAAATGTTCCGGTTCATGATAAATACCTCAGATTCATCCAACTCTATGCCGTCGTCATCAGAGTCTGAGTATATCCGCGGCGCGATTGGCAGCTTCCTCTCGGATTCCGCCGATGATGTTGATGATGAACGACTTGATGACGATGATGATGATGACCTGACAAATAATGACATAATATTATAACTTGCATTTGAGAAAAAAAATCCTGTAATTGTAAGCTGCGCTATAGGCATATTATGCTGCTGGGGATCTAAACAAGATCTATTTCATGTTTGTGGAGAGATAAATTGTGTGTATTATCTCTACTGGCAGATTCCAAGGTCATGGGTTCACATCCAGTCGTGTAACAACGAGTTTTTGTGTCGAAAAAATTATGTACACAATGCTAGTGCTTCCAAACGGTGAAGGAAAACATCGTGAAGAAACCCGTAGTTTGTTGCCTAATCTAATTTAATTTTGCCGTAAGGCCATTGTAATGCCCCAGCGGGGCTCATGTTCTGGACGTTATTACCCCCTAAGACCTATAATACACATGAAACAATGAATAAATGAATATGAATATGAATAATCTACTAGGCTTGGTCGCGTGGAACTGGCACCTAGACTCGCCTAGCATTAAGACGTTTCAAAGTGATCCTCGTGATACAACTGAATAAACATATTTTTGACTATACTTTTATGAATTTTCATAACCTATAATAAACTATCTAAAGTAGGTGCATACCTAGATGAGCTGCTAGATTGCCGCCGCCTACTCCTAGACAGGTAAGAGCCAGTCGTCCTGTTCCTAGGACTAGTCGGTACTTCCTTCTCCTCATCTGAATTCTGCACCATTTCCTCCTGAAACATCACCGTTTTATTAAAACCTGTATCTGACTGCCGCCCGAGATATTCTCAAAGATCTCACTGCATTATCAGGATGAGCATCTTTGAATGCGCTTCTGGGCTTGACCAAGCTTAAAAGAGCTTGGTCGCGTGAAACGGGCACCTAGACTCAATCGCAATGAGATCTCCTTGCGATTTTTACATTTTTGACTTTGACTATGAATAGGTCTGTACGAGCTAACGCAACGTACATTCACTTTTAACACAATAATCAATTTAGCTTAGCTTGCATTGCCCTAGTTTGTCAATAATATGTCACTTATGCAATAAAAGCAGTGTTCGATCGACGGTTCGGTTGTTTTACTCTCTTCGGTGTCACCACCCCTCAGCTAGCTAGCAACTACCCTTAGCAGTTTAACCCCAGCTCAGCTTACTGTTTGGGTTCAGGCCCAAACGAAGTCTACTGCTGGAAAAAAAAACACCTTCTTCCTCAGGGGAGTTACGCAAGTGGACTGTTAATTCCGAAACAAATAACAGGAACGGACAAAAAACACAGGAAGCCACGTGCTTGTTTTCAATGTGTTGTAGGTAGCGGCACATAACTTTAGCACTGACCGTTATTGCGCAGAAGTCAAAAATAAGGTACCTGAGGGGGACTAGCGGTATGAAGGGCGGGCGCGCGTAGCGCTGATTGGCTCTCCAGTCGCACTCCGCTTTCTGTACCAATAGGACACTCTGCACACATCTACACATCACATCCAGTGTGCGTGACATGCGCACACTACGACGCATGCGCAGCTATGCCCTCCGCGTATCGCTCAGCGCTAGTTATGTGCCGCTAGTTATACGCGGATGGACTATTAATTCCGAAAAAAATAACCGGAACCGAAAAAAACACAGGAAGTCACGTGCTTGTTATTAATGTGTTACCTGATCGCTGAGCCTTCTACTGGAGTCTTCGTCCATAACCACGGGGGAGGGTATCTTCCGCTTCTTCCTGAAGCTCGGCATCTTAGGTATAGCGGCTCGCAAGCCAAGGCCTATACCAGCGCCATAGCCGCCGAGCTCCAGCGGACTATCGCGGGACTCTAGAATGCTCTTAATCGAGTCCACTGTCTCTTCTTTCTTGTTTGAAATGTCCTGAAAGTAGTCCGAAGTGTCTGTATGCTGTACTAGCTGCCTGCCCCGGCTTCGTACGGGTGGACATTTTTTTTTAACTAATAAATATAGCCTATGTTACTCAGGGTGAATGTAGCTTTCCAATGGTGAAGGAATTTTTGAATCGGCACAGTCGTTTTTGAGTTTATTCATTACAAACATACAAAAATACAAATCTTTCCTCTTTATAATATTAGTACAGATAAGCTACTGTATAAGACTCTGAGAGCTACTTATACTATAAGTAGTAGTAGAGCTCTTTGTGAGTGGCTCGTCCGGGTGCGTACTACCACCATGCCTATTTCTGCCGTGAAGCAGCATTGCTGATTCGGTGTGAAGGGTGTGGATGCCGGTGAAATTACTGGCACGTGAGGCTGAACTTTTGTGTATGCCTCAAGTTGATGGGCATAGATCACTAACGTTCCCCAAAAAAATAGAAAAACTGAAATAGGTACGTAAGCCTGTCTGTTAAATAATCTGGTTCCCTCACATGACATCTTACTAGGGTTGACAAAAGTTCTGGCTTTGATATTATTTACGGGGTATTTTATGTCTTGAAAACCGAGTTTACTTTTATAGAGATTTATCCATAAATCTAAGAAGATAATGTATACCTGTAAAGGTTGACTAGCATCTTCCTTCGGTTTGGCCGTCTTCCGACTCTGCTCGTCCCACCACACCTCATAGTTCTTAAATGCGGTACTTTCAATCATCTTCTTGTTGAAATCTTTCTTCAGAATCATTTTTAGTTCAGCCGTTATTCTCTCGATGACGCTGTTTATTGTAGAGTAGTGGGGGTTGTCGAATTCCTATAATAATAGATTGTTGAGAATAGAATAGAAAATTCTTTATAATTTTAAAACATAGTAATGCAATGGGCAATAATTGGGTAAATACAATGGGCGGTATTATCGCTGAAGAGCGATCTCTTCCAGACAACCTTTGGATGAAGAGATGCGTGTAATAAGATGGTTGGCTAGGGTGCACTAAGTAATAACAGTTAAGAATAAAAAATAAGGATATTTACATATCTGAGTGTTGATTGACCAAGAATAGAATTTAAACATACGAAGCTAAGGTTGAAAATCCCCGAAATCGTAGTAGTAGAGCTCTTTATGAAGGGCTCGTCCGAGGAAGTACTACAACCATGACTATATCTGCCGTGATCCGTGAAGCAGCGTGAAGCATTGCTGTGTTTCGGTTTGAAGGGTGTGGGTATCGGTGAAATTACTGGCACGTGAGGCTGAACATCTGTATGCCCCAAATTAAAGGACGCAGGGCAGTGCATAGCACCTGATGTTATCTGGTAACCAATAAAGCATTGCCTCCTAGGTCACGCACGTCATGAACGTTCTCTAGGAGGCAATACCCTGTTATACCACCACATGTTATATTACCCACTTAACATCAGGTGAGCCATATGCTTGTTCTATCAGATCATTATAATCATCATCATCATCAGCCTGAAGATATCCACTGCTGGACATAGGCCTCCCCTACACATTTCCAAGAAGAACGATTCTGAGCCCTTTCCATCCACCGACTTCCTGCGATCTTAATAATGTCGTCAGTCCATCTGTGGGGCGATCACGGATCTTTGTTGCAATCATATGCTGGTTGCAATCCTCAGTTTTTACATGATTGTGAGCTTCGATTGCAATAAAAACTAATACAAACAAAGCCTTGTCTGACAAGCAAGGATTGAAATTCATATTTGTTTTATAATGCAATCGAACCTCAAAAACATGTAAAAACTGACAAGATAAGATAAGATAATCATTTATTTCACTGAAGCACACGCTTATACTTAAAATAAACAATACAAAAGGCGGCAATGGCTTATTACTTTGCGGTTCATGACAGAACCTACACTTAGGCCCGTATTCCGAAACAGCGCTTGAGTCTGAGTCGAGCCTCAAGCATAGATTTTATGACAGTTCTCCATTGAAAAGTGTCTAAAATCTATGCTTGAGGCTCGACTCAGACTCAAGCGCGGTTTCGGAATACGGGCCTTAGTCGGTAAAGACTTGTGTTGTAGGTTCTGCATCCTTCCAGGGCAGCTAAAGTTGACGATTGAAATAAGGATTTCATTGCAACAGAAGATACGTGATCACCCCGCTGGTGGGTGGGCGCCCTACTTCTCAGATAGTTACATAAAAGAAATATGTCCCACTTACCTGTGCCTGTGGCGCGGCTTGTTGCTGGTACGCGGGGTAGTGATGTGGTAGTAACTGCGGACCCTGTGCGAACCCACTGGGGTAGGCCATCGCTAGCTCCGGACCCGCGTAGCCAGGCGGGGGGTAGGCTGGAAACGATCAAGGGAAATATACTGAGTGTCTCAAGTCTTCTTCTATCGTGTCATTTTATTTGTAAGAAAAACCTTTTATTGAACTTAAGACTTAAGAACTAATTACAATGGGTACCTACTGCCAGCCAAAAACAGTAATGAAGATACTAGAACCAAAAAGAGCCTTACAAACTAGATAAACAATAAAAAAACAGGTAGGTAGGCACGGGCCATACTGATTAAATAAAGCTCAATTAGGCCCTGGCTCAGTATCTATTGCACTGTGTAGGTCACCTAACTCAGTGCAACACTGGTATTTCGAACCAGTTTGGTGAAAGGATTTTAAGCGCGCCTCAAAGAGTTTTGTGCACTTGACACATGTTTTTCAAACTTTTTGGGCAAAGACCGTTTGATCGAGTATTATTTTATGTTCTGTAGCAGTAGTGTCTTTCTGTTTTTTTTTGGCGTCGCATTGCTCTATGCATTTGCCATAGATGTATAATTTTAGTTTAGAAGAGCACTGGCGGCCCCGCCTTCCGATCCTAAGGTCGTGGGTTCAAATCCTGTCGTGTTCCTGCTCTTAAACGATGAAGGAAAACATCGTGAGGAAACGAGCATTGTCGTAGAACCTAAAAAAGTTCGATCAACACTGTCAAGCGTCACGCAGAAAGGGCTCCCTTGGCTTTCTTTTTTATTCAAGTGAGGATGATGAATTTGCCATATTATTATGTGTTTATTTGTTTTTTTTTTTATAAATTCGGGAAACATCAATATAAAGATTAGGACAGGATCAGGTCAACATAAACAAAACAATTAAAGGAAATATATATCGGTAGTGGTTACCAGTAGGCGGCCACATGTGATGGTAGTAGTGCGGATGCGGATGCGCAGGCGCATGTACTTGTGTGTGTGCGGCGCCGGGCGGGTAGTAGAACGCGTCCGCGGGAACTTGCTCCTCTATCTTGGCTTCCGTCGACGAGAGGGATGATAGCGACATCTAAGAAAGATAGAAAACTTATTTATTTGTGACGGCACATGGTAAATATGTTCATGGGAGTTTACGTGATAGAATCTGAAATGAGTAAATCCGTAGAAGAATCAAGGTCACCGACATAGCTCGTTAGTAAGTTAAGTGGCAATGGGCAAATCAAATCAAAAGTGTATTTAATCAGTAGGAAGCATCACTTTGAAACGTCTTAAAACTAGGTGCCAGTTCCACGCCACCAAGCCTAGAAGAACCAGCAACAAACTACAGCTTGGTTCCTACCGTTGTTTGGGCAGGTCATATAATTCGAAGATCCGACAACCGGGGAATAAAGGTTCTCGAATGGCGACCACGAACAGGAAGACGAAGCGTAGGACCCACCAGATGGACCGACGATATTGTTAAGATCGCGGGAAGTCAATGGATGGAAAGGGCTCACAATCGTTCTTCCTGGAAATGTGTAGGGGAGGCCTATGTCCAGCAGTGGACTTCTTTAGGCTGATGATGATGATGATGAGATCAAAAAAGTAATAGTCGAAATATTTATATGCTACAGTGTATATATGATCCTTAACAAATTCACAGTGGAAAAGTGGATTCGAATTAACTGGGTGTACATTAACTGACCGTACATTAACCGGACCGGTAATTTTACGTGACGCGTATACTATTTATCTAGCGGCACATAACTCTAGCGCTGAGTGATACGCGGAGGGGATAGCCGCGCACACTGGATGTGTAGCAGAATGTCTTATTACATACAGAGAGCGGAGTGCGACTGGAGAGCCAATCAGCGCTACACACGCCCGCCCTCCATTCCGCTAGCCACCCTCAGGTAGCTTAATTTTGACTTCTGCGCAATAACGGTCAGCGCTAGAGTCATGTGCCGCTACCTATACCTGATCGTCATCTAAGTTGTCATGCGCGGGCGCAACGGGCGACTTGCGTGGTTCCTCGCCCGTCAACAGCTCGTCTTCCGATGAGGATATATCGCTGCCGATCTTGTCTAGCAACACCAGTCTCTGTCGGAGCTCTTGCCGTTCTATCTCTCTCGCACGCTGGAAACGGATTTACATAGTCAAAAAGGGGTAATGTCGCTGCACCTCACCTGATGGTAAGTGACGATGTAGCCGACAATGAAGCAGGATGGTCGAGAAGACACCTATTCACTCTTGCCTTGAAGAGGCCCAGATTGTAGTGGTCATGAAAAACTGCCGTCGGCAATGAGTTCCATTCCCTGGAACCTCCAGGGACCGCATAATGAAGGTGGAGCCAAAACGCTTAGTGCGAATGGGATGGTATGCTAACCAGGTATGGATGGTACTGAAGTTAAATCACTTGCCTAGTCCAGTCATTAGGAAAAACAAGCATAGGTTTTAAAAACATGAGAATCGGTTCAACAAACTTAAAAAACAAATACAACCGAATTGAGAACCTCCATATAAATTTAAAGTCGGTTATAAATGTAGCATAACCTTACCTTTTCCACGGTGATCTTGATGCACTCGAGATAGAATTCTCTGGAGAGGTAAGGCGAGGGGGTTTGTGAAAGCGGCTCGGGGTCAAAGTCCTTTGTTTTGATGGACGATACGCTCCCGCCCTCTTCGCTGATAGATCCTAAAAACGAGTGAATTTCAAAGAACTTGAAATTAATACTTCGTTAGAAAATAAGAATTTCTGTCTCATTCTATTCCCCCTTCCCAGGAGCGTTGAACGTTTAACGTGACAGTGCTTTCATACCCCCTCCATGGTAGCGTTAAACTTTTAACGCAACCTTGTTGAAAGTCACATTAGAAGTTTCACTTCAATAAAAAGTTGTTAGTCAACCTAAATTTATTTTAGGTTGACTTAAATTAACGCAAAAATGGGCCTCAACATAAGCAAATAAGCCTCTAGTAAGTAATATAGTACCGTCATCGCTAGGTGGTCCCTGTGCATCCAGGTCCGGTATCTTGGCGGGTAGTTTAGCTTCGTTCTCCGGCGACGTGTCGAAGGCAAGGAAGGGAGGCGCCATACCCCCGCCGCTAGTGCCGCCTTTCAGGAGCAATGCTATTCTGCAACCAATCACACTCACTATAACAGCCGGCCAACGAATTGATCAACCAATCACACTCACTAGAGCAGCCAGCAAACAAATTGATCAACAAGTCACACTCACTAGAGCAGCCTACAAACGAATTGATCAACTAGTTAGTCACACTCACTAGAGTAGCCTACTAACGAATTGATCAACTGGTCACACTCGTTATAACAGCCGGCAAACGAATTGATCACCCAATTACACTCGCTAGCTAACAAATTGATCAACCCATCACACTCATTAGAGCAGCCTACAAACGAATTGATCAACCAATCATACTTAATAGTGCTGCCAGTAAACAAATTGATCAACTAGTCACACTCACTAGAGCAGCCAGCAAACGAATTGATCAACGGATCACACTCACTATACCAGTCAGCAAACGAATTGATCAACCAATCACACTCACTAGAGCAGCCAGCAAACGAATTGATCAACGGATCACACTCACTAGACCAGCCAGCAAACGAACTGATCAACCAATCACACTCACTAGAGCAGCCAGCGATTTGATCAAGCAATCACACTCATTAGAGCGGTCAGCAAACGATTTGATCAACCAATCACACTCGCAGCAATAACCACACTGATCAATAACCAATCACATTCACTAGAGCAGCCTACAAACGAATTGATCAACTGGTCACACTCGCTATAACCGTGAGCAAACAAATTAATCAACAAGTCACACTCCTGCATGCCTTACCCTTAGTTTTTAACCGAACCGGAAAAGACTCAATTGACAAAAAAATTTGGACTTAGAAATGTAAGTGGCCTAAATATTGGATGGCATATTAAACTCAAATATAACGGAAATAAGTAAGACTTTTGACTGTACTAACAGTGGCCATAAAATTTAGTCAAAGTTCCAATGAGAGTGTATCACTTTTTGCGTCATTCTATTCGAATCCTTTTCGTTTTGTAAAAGCCTGCGCACACCTAGGTCGCTGGCGATGGCGATCAGTGAAACGCTGTCAAATTTAACAGCGATATTTGACAGCGTTTCACTGATCGCTGACGCCAGAGACCTAGGTGTGCGCAGGCCTTTAGTTCACCGACTTTACCTAGTATCTAGATCGAAGTTCTTAGGGTCTTCAACAGGCGGCGGCGGTTTGGCCTCTTCCTCTGCTTCCTTCGCGTCCTCGGGCGGCCGGGGCTCGGGTTCAATGACCTTCACTTCGGGCGGCGGCTCCTGCGTTCAAACAAATCGGTTATGTCTCATATGTATAGTAAGAGATGGAAACTGCGCAGCAAGAGTTTGGAAACTGCGCAGCAAGGAGTTTAGAAACTGCGCAGCAAGGAGTTCGATAAATGCGCAGCAAGGAGTCTGGAAACTGCGTAGCAAGGAGTTTGATAACTGCGAAGCAAGAAGTCTGGAAACTGCACAGCAAGGAGTTTGGAAACTGCGCAGCAAGGAGTCTGGAAACTGCGCAGCAAGATGTCTGGAAACTGAACAGAAAGGTGATTGAGAACTGTACAGCAAGGAGTTTGATAATTACACAGCAAGGAGTTTCCTCTGCAGTTGTTTACGCTAATAACATCCAGAGCTGTCAGACAGTTTCTTTCGTGACTGAGTATCGTGATGATAGCATAATATTTGTTAAGTCGTCTAAGCATCAGGTAACGCTCACATATTCCCATAACCAGTAAGTGTACCACAACATTGTCAATAAGGTTCAAAAACTTGAGTAACCGACTTCATTACCAACTTCATCGGCTCATAAATGACGAAATTACGATACAAACATTAAAAAAAGCAGCCAAGTGCGAGTCGGACTCGCCCATGAAGGGTTCCGTAGCATCAATTAACATAATATAAAGGTTTTTGTAGTTCGTCGAAAGGTAAATTGCGGTTTACGATTTATGACGTATAAAAAAAAAACTACTGACTAGATCTCGTTCAAACCAAATATCGTTGGAAGTTTGCATAGTAATGTACAACATATATTTTTTTTGGATTTATCATTCTCTTGTTTTAGAAGTTAGAGGGGGGGGGACCAACTTTTTTCCACTTTGGAAGTGTCTCTCGCGCAAACTATTCAGTTTAGAAAAAAACGATATTAGAAACCTCAACATTATTTTTAAAGACCTATCCATAGATACCCCACACGTATGGGTTTGATGAAAAAAATACTTTTGAGTTTCAGTTTCAAGTACGGGGACCCCCAAAATTTATAGTTTTTTTTCTATTTTTATGTAAAAACCTTAATGCGGTTCACAGAATACATCTACTCACCAAGTTTCATCAGTCTAGCTTTTATGGTTTCGGAGAAAAATGGCTGTGACACGGTCGGACAGACAGACAGACAGACAGACAGACAGACAGACATGACGAATCTATAAGGGTTCCGTTTTTGCCATTTGGCTACGGAACCCTAAAAACAACCCAATTGAAAACCACCTCTTTTTTATCTGAAGTCGGTTCAAAAATTAGTATCATGCAAACATTTCGTCTTAATATAAAAAATAAACTAGCACTTTCCTGCTAAGTGGTAATTTGTTCAAGATGAAATATAAAAAATATATAAAAATATACAAAAAATATATAAAAAGCATAAGTACAGTCAAAGTCAAAAGTAGATGGGCATTTCTGGCTTGTAAAATTCGGATATTTCTTCAACCAGCTCACTTTAGAAATAAGTTATGAACTTTTTTTTGAAGATCAGCTCAGTAAGATCAGTCTTCAGAATATTTGTACACCAATGTTTCCATATCTTTATCAAATACAAAAAACGGCCAAGTGCGAGTCGGACTCGCCCATGAAGGGTTCCGTAGCAGTAAGTAATATAACATAGAGTTCTAGAAGTTCTAGTAGTTCGTCGAAAAGTAAATTGCGGTTTACGATTTATGACGTATAAAAAAAAAACTACGGACTAGATCTCGTTCAAACCAAATATCGTTGGAAGTTTCCATAGTAATGTACAACATATATTTTTTTAGCTTTATCAGTCACTTATTTTAGAAGTTAGAGGGGGGGGGACCAACTTTTTTCCACTTTGGAAGTGTCTCTCGCGCAAACTATTAAGTTTAGAAAAAAACAATATTAGAAACCTTAACATCATTTTTGAAGACCTATTCATCGATACCCCACACGTATAGGTATGGTGAAAAAAAAATTTTTAAGTTTCAGTTTCAAGTATGGGGACCCCCAAAATTTATAGTTTTTTTTCTATTTTTGTGTAAAAATCTTAATGCGGTTGACAGAATACATCTACTTGCCAAGTTTCATCAGTCTAGCTTTTACGGTTTCGGAGAAAAATGGCTGTGACATACGGACGGACAGACAGACAGACAGACAGACAGACATGACGAATCTATAAGGGTTCCGTTTTTGCCATTTGGCTACGGAACCCTAAAAAGGGAGACTAAGTAGCTGAAATTGCCAATCTACTGATGCTGACTGTAACACAAACAAAGCAAGTAAAATGATGATTGAATAAGTATGATGAAGTGATTTATAATAATTGTTATTTACAAATTAAACAATATACATTTGTAGTACATAATGCCTGTTAATAATCGTTATAATGTACATGCAGTGCAAACTAAACTTTACTAAAATTACTTGAAAATTAAACCTGAAGAGTAGCCTAGGGGGGGGGGCTCGAAGAAGGCCCAAGGGTCAAGGGAGGGGCGGGGGGGTGTTTCTTCAGACCATTATCATTTTTACCGCCTTCATTTTACTTTATTTATGTGCAAAAGGTAATACATGCTACTCTTCATGTACGCTATAATATTCCTTATTCCATGCTAAATACTTCTACTTAGTAGTTATAGTTAGCTAGTACTAGTACTCTTAGGGCCTTATTAATAATCCTGGCGTAGCGTTGGACTAGTTTATCCGTGTTTTGTCTCTTGCATTGACATGCAATTGTCAACTCGAACAAATGTGACAAAACACGGATTAACTAGTCCAACGCTACGCCAGGATTATTAATAAGGCCCTTATAGTATTGCCAACCGATAGTTGACTACGAAATCTATCGACTAAATCAATAGTATGGATAATCAATAGCAATAATATCGACTTCGTCCGTCTACAGGCCTGCGCACACCTAGCTCGCTGGCGGTAGCGATCAGTGAAACGCTGTCAAATATCGCTGTCAAATCTCAAATCTGACAGCGATATTTGACAGCGTTTCACTGATCGCTACCGCCAGCGAACTAGGTGTGCGCAGGCCTTACATCGAAAACATAATATCGATACTATCGATTAATCGTTCGATACTGTCGCATTAACCTTACCTTTGTGAGTTTTATCGATAGTTCGGCAAGGAGGCGATAATGTACATCATGTTATTGTACACACTGTTATTACGATGCCAGTGAAGCCACATGCACACTGGAGCAATTCAAACATGATCATTTACTTTTTTGTTCTGACACTGCACTGGATACTTATACCTTGTCCTTGATACTTTATAGGGCGGATCCGACTTGGATAGGTGGATAGGATAGGCGAGCGAGCAGAGCGAGCGTGCCACGGTAGCGGCCGCCGCAGTGCCAGAGAATGTTTTTTTCTCAATAACCTTAAAGGGGCTGCCTGTTTAGTACAATATTATTAATCGCTAGATAAAAATAATAATAATCGAAATATTAATCTGCGACAGTGTACATGGGCCTTTACAATTTTCCAGTGGAAAAGAGTGGCATCGTTTTAACAGTGCGTACATTAACTGGCCGTACAATAACCGGGCTCGTTCGGCAACACTAGTACTATATTGTTACGATAAGCTCCATCTACAACCATTCCTACACAAGCTACATCAAACCTTTTCAACCTCCTTCGCGACAACCTCAGGCGATGGTTCTTTTTTGGTGTCCTCTTTTTTAGGAGCGACGTTAGCGACCGTGCCTCGCCTCTCGTGTCGGTCGGACGGTCGCTCCGAACGACTCGATTCCTCGTATTTCTAGCGGGTTATTTATTATAAATGACACACACAATGATTTATTATTTACATACTACCCTCTTTTTCATATTACCGTCGTAAAATATGTTAGAACCTCTTTTTGTGGGCATGAAAGTGACAGACAAGAAACTTCTAAGGCCGTTATGTGTGGGAATATGAAAAAGAGTGTAAAGATGTGCAGAATTGGGGTGTATGTATAAAGTTCGGATATGCTTCCGACTACGAAAGACAAATGAAACTTCCGGCTTGAAACAGCAGTAAATGAAACTCACACAATGAAATGGTTTTTGATGATTCCTGTTAGTATGAAAACCACACACCCAGTGCAAATTCAACACACAAAATAATAGATGGTTAAAAATGAACATGAAAGCTTTAATTTTATAAACATTGAGACTTACAAGAGAGACTTTATAAGAATGGCCTCTCAGCTCAGTAGTTGTAGCTCTGCCTTCTGCGCCGTATGTCTTGGGTTATATTGTATTCTAAGTATTATATTTACAAAAAAATGTATAATACAAGTAGTATATCAGCTATCTGGTTCCCATAGTACAAGCTCTGCTTAGTTTGGGGCCAGATAGTGTTGTGTGGACTGTCCACAATATTTATTATTATTATTCATTGAAAATATATTCGAATACAATATAACACCCAGACAGGGAACAAACATCTGTGTTCACCACACACATATTTGTTCTCAGTGGGGATCGAACCCACGCCCTCCAGCGCAGAAGGCAGGGCTTCTACCAACTGAGCTGTAAAGGTTGTCAATACTTCTATTTGAGTTATTCTCCTGTACCCCGATTCGAAGTTTTGGTTAGCACAATTCCTCTACGAAATGTTGTTTTCGTTTCGCCTATTTGTCTGTCTCTAGTGCATGGAGAAAAGATGAGACAGCAAAAATACGTTACGTAGAAACGATCGAAACGATTTGTTGTCTCATCAATTTTCTACACAAAAGAGAGAGAAAAGTGCTCACACGAAAACAACTCGTGGTAGCAAAACTCCGAATCGGGGTACTGAAGAATAATGTGCAAACTACGAGTAATTTAATAATTACATAATTTTATCCAGTGGAGGGTATACTTACATGTGAATGGTGCGAGGAATGGTGGGGATGCCTCCATTCTCCCCAATACACGTTGCTACTACTGCTTGGCGTAGCGCCAGGAGTGTAGCCATACGCATACCTGTAATAAAACTCACTTTTATACGTTTTTTTAATACAATTAGCCGATGGAACGAGTATATGGCCCACTTGATGTTGAGTGGTAAGAGCACTGCTTCACAGGTCACGCACGTCAGGAGCGTGCCCTACGATGCACTGCCCTGCGTCGATCAACTTGAGGCATATAGCACTTTTTAAATTAACGCGATCGTTATGCATAATTATATAGAAGAAACGGGTATTTATCGCAATTACCTTTATTATTTCCCGACGTTTCGACCGTGTTACAACAGCCGCGCGAAATCAGCGCAGTGTGTAGATACAGTTAATATGGTGTGTCGTAATATGAACGCGGACATTTCTAATTCTGAAGACCAAGTGAGGGTAGTTGCAACTGCGACTGCCACCGCTTCTCGACGGTAACTCCAATGAACTCCAGTCTCGGCTCCTCTCCAGCGACTCCAGCGACCACGGCTGTTGTAACACGGTCGAAACGGCGGGAAATAATAAAGCTAATCGCGATAAATACCCCATTTCTTCCTAATAATTGAGGCATACAGATATTCAACCTCACGTGCCAATAATTTCACCGGCACCCACAGTAATAATCTCTCTATAGGTACTGTTAACCAGTTTTGGGAATAGAACATCCCTATTCGAATCAAGCAAGAAGTTACATCTCTAGTGGAGAAGAAGAAGCTGAAGAAGGAGAATATGGCGTCGTTACGTGTAGTTATATTTTCTGCGGTGTAATAAAGTTAAACAGAATTGTAGCTATAATCAATGAAGAGTTTTCGTGTTATCAATACCTAATAGTACATGTATACGTACCCAGGTTGATAGTACGGGTCGTACGGCACAGGTCCGGCGGGTGTGTACGGCACTTCAGGCGGATGGCCCGTAGAGTACGGCGTCGGTATCGCGCGAGTGTCTTCGCTCGTCTCACTTGTCGTGCGCGAATAGCGCGCTTCTCTGTCTCTGTGCCTAAAAATGCAAATATTGGGTTATAGTTTGCTTATTGAACAAAAAACTAAGCAAAAAGTAGCATCCAACACACAATTAGTAGGTCTACTCATCCTATATGACACCAACCTACCTATACATTAAAGCGATCAGTATATTTATTGCCTTATTATGCATGTAAAATTAACATTGTCAGATCGTAGGACTAGTTTTTTGAATCAATACATAATTTATCCTGTAAGGGTGTTGCAATACAGTAGAAGCGGACCAAGACTTGAGATTCCAAGCCAACCTAATTATTTTTTTATACAACTCGCTGGTGGAACAAGCAAATGGCGCACCTGATGTTAAGTGGTAACCATCGCCTATAACTAAGCATTGCCTTGTAGGTCACGTACGTCAGGAACGTGCCCTACTATGCAGCGTCCTGCGTCCATCAGCTTGAGGCATACAGATGTTTAGCCTCACGTGCCAGTAATTTCACCGGCATCCACACCCTTCAAACCTTTTCATACAAATTTATTTTTCGCAATCAGAAAAACTTCTCTATCTGTATACAAACCTCTCGTAGAGAGTATTATATTCCTTGATACAAACACCCACCATACAACAGTATGGGTACATGCAAAACAATAACAGTTCACGCAAAAAGCCTTCTAAGCTGTTCTACGTCTCACATGCAGTTAATAGATTAGATTATCCCATTGTTTGCTTGGCTAAAATAAAAACTACCCGCAACTCTCCAAATAACCACCATCCATGTCATTTTTACTTACTTCCGTCTGCATTTCCTTTTATGCTTTTTTTTGCCGCTTGCGTAATAAATTAATAGGTTAGTTACATTTAAATAATATAATATATAGAACATTGAATAAAATTATATTCACCGACAACATTGTTAAGATCGGGGGAAGTCAGTGGGTGTTATTGTATTTTAAGTATTTATTTACAAAAAAAATGTCTATAAGTATTATTTTTTTTATTTTTATTATATCAGCTATCTGGTTCCCATAGTACAAGCTCTGCTTAGTTTTGGGCTAGAAAGTGTTGTGTGGATTATCTACAATTTTTATTTATTTATTTAATATTTAGAGAGGGCTCAGAATCGTTCTTCCTGAAAATGTATACGGGAGGTTTACAATAATATAGTGTAAATCTGTCTAAATTACAAATCATTTTGGTATTCCGTTTGTATGAAAATTTTCCCTCCGCTGGCCCCTTAAGAATGAAGATAATTACTTTTTGAATAGTAAATATCGTTTTTAATGACGCTTTTAGCGTTATGGCCATTGTACTCAGTATTTTTGGTAGTTTCTGAATTGTTTATTTCTTCAATAAAGAGTTAATCTGTCTGGCACATGCCTTCCTACATGTTGTAATTAGTTCATAATATGGTCAATAAAATGTTTTTCTTTCTTGCTTCTATCTATCTTCAGCTTACCTGCCATCTCGCTCTCTATCTCTATCCTTGTCTCGTTCTCTCTCAGTCCTACTGCGATGCCTGTGTCTATGCTCCCTTTCGTCATCCGACCATCGGTTGTTACTGTCGCTGTGTTCACCATCTTTGTAACGAGTCGAGTGTGGTTGTTCCTGTGGGAATTAACATTATATCTTAGGTTATTTTTTTATAATTTTTTTTAGGCCCGTAAAATTAGAAAATTCAAATTCATCATCCCCACTTGATGTGCGGACTGGTTTTCCGCAAGTATGCCGCTGGCGGGGCTTTTGACGTGACAACGTCTTATAATTCGATGGAGCCGGCTGAACGCACGAAAAAACATTACGTCATGCGGCGTTACCTTGCTCTGAGGCGTTCCATTTAAGGCTTGAAGTGCAAGCGAGAGCGCGGAACGAACGACAAAGAGACACAATCGGCCTCCGCGTTCGGCAGCGTTCGACATCTGTGTATTTTCTTATGACGTTGTCACGTTTCGACTATCGTCAGTAAACCGACTTTACAGACAACCGATTATTTTGCATGACGCTTGACATGTGCTCGAACTTTTTTAGGTTCTACGACACGCCGGTTTCCTTGGTTTGTTTGAGAGCACTGGCATAGTGCACATAAATTTTTCGACAGAAAAACTCATTGGTACACTACTGGATTTGATCCCACGTCCTTAGGATCGTAAGGCGGGGCCGCCACCAGTGCTCTCTTAGCCCCGTATTCAGAAACAGTGCTTGAGCCTGACTCAGACTCAAGGGCCTTAAAGTCTGAAGTTTCCGTTGCTTCTTCTTTAGAGTTGATAATCAACAAATAAATTTTTCATTTTGATTGCCACATCCACGGCATCCACATGCAAGAGCACTGGTGGCCTAGTGGCAACGGCCCTGCCTTTCGAAAATACATTTTCAAAATACATGCACAATGCCATTACTCTCAAACGGTGAAGGAAAACATCGTGAGAAGACCGGCATGTCGTTAAAACAAAAAAAAAACAAAAAACAAAAACACGAGTTTGAAGGAAACAGTAACACAATCAGAAGATTGGTTAAGTATGAAGATAAAGGCAACTTCATTCTTTATACTATGCAGGACAATGCATCGTAGGGCACGTTCCAAATGCGTGTGACCTAAGAGGCAATGCTTTGTTACCGCTTAACATCAGTTGGGCCATATGCATGTTCCAACAACTAGCTGTCTAAGAAACTTACCTTATCCGATCCGATGGACACCTTTGATTCCTCAGGTTTTTTGATAACAGGTGGTGGTTCAACTTTTGGTGGTTTAGCAACTTCATTCTCAATGGGGGGTTTGGGGTGCAATGGGAATAAACCAGGCTTTTTGTCACCCGTTTTGCCTTCATACATTTCCTGGCATTTCTTGCCAAAGGAATCGTGGAAAACATCTAACACCTAGAATTTTAATAAAATGGGAAAGCTTTATTTAGATATCAAAGACAAAATATTCAGTTGTATCACAAGGACCACTACAAAACGTCGTAAAGCTAGGTGAGTCTAGGTACCAGTTCCACGCGACCAAGCCAAGAAGAACAGGCAACAAATTACGGATTAGTTCCTACCGTGTTTTATATGATCTTTTTGCAAAACAAAAATAGAATGGCAGTGAAGTTCCAGTGTGCCATATCTAATCTTTGTCTCTCATTTGAAAGCATACTTTTTTATTAATATGTATGTAGGTACTTATTATTTTATTTTATTCTAACATTCATTATAATCATCATCTTTTCAGCCCGGTTTCACCAACTGCCAGGTTTTCCAAGCTTAAGAAATACTGAGTAAAACAACTTACCTTTCCCATAACAGATTTTCCATTGTATTTATCAACGCACAGTTTAGCTGATTTGACCTCTTGAAACACAACTCTAGCAAATCCCAAGTGCCTATTTGATTGTGGGTGATAGTAGATAGTCAATTCCTCAAAGGGCCCAATTTTATTCATCATTTCAGATAAAAATGCTTTATCAATATTATCATTGAGGTTTCCAATAGTTATTTCCAGCAGTGGAGGAATCCCAACATATTTATCATCAATTTTGAACCTGAAATAAAACACCAGATTTCAAATTTCCCGCCATTGAGATAAATGTCAAATATTTGTGTTGATTTGTTATGTTGGCAGTACTGTAATAAAAACTACACTAAAAACAAAGGGCTATTTCTTAATTTTTCTAAGTTTCATACAAAAATTATCATAAATTGGATCTAATTGCGGTAATTCAACTAATAATCAAGTATCCAAACCCAAATACTGGCGATTTTATGGACTGGACTAAGAAAGGTGGGCTACAAAAACAATGCAATGTTTGCATTCCAAATGTTAGGAATCATTGGAAATTCATCACTCTAGCTCATAAAACTCCAAACACAATTTTATTCATTGACTTGCATCCTTTTATGTAAATACAAATAATATTTACAATTGCAAAAACATCAAATTTCTCAATGCAAATATTGTTTTTGTGTAGGTCTGTCAAGTACCTATCTAAAACTATTAAGACTGGGTCAAATAATATTACCTAGGAACAGGTAGGTCAGCTGGTTCTGTCTTATTCCATTTCCTGGTCAGCTGTGATCGTGGATCCCTGCATATCACTGGTGGATAAGTTGTATCTCCGGGAACAACTCCATCATATCTTTTCAATGAAGTTGCTCCTTTTATCAAGAAAGGGTCCATAAGCAATTTGTAGTTTTTCGCCTTGTGAGGCAACACATTGTGCGCTGGAATTTTATGCTCCATTCCTCCATTCATTCTGTAAGATAAAATAGAAATAATGTTTTGTACAACATAACCTCTTCTGTTTGGCATTATGGATGTTTCTGTAACATTTTGTATTGGAAGGCTATTAGGTTCCGTCGGAATCTGAAAGAACAGCTTGTTATTAGTTTTATAAACATATTTGGAGTGCAAACAAACCTGAAATGATAGAAAAACAATAAGAGATAAAAATTAACAATTTGTTTAACTTGGGCAATCCCGAATATGGTGAAATTTCATCTCGCGTGAGTAAGTATACGATTTTTTGTTAAATTTAACATATTATCGCACGACTTTCACTAATTTAGCAACGAAATATCGAATTTTAGATTAAAATCCTACAGCAAGCTCTCTCCATGGTGACAGCAAGTTGAAAGCTGAAAGTTTGTTCAATTAAAATCACTCACGTTGTATTTAGAATTATGCTTGGCACATAAGCATTAAAATTTAATACTCCATAATTTCATCTCCACTAATATTTTTTTATAGAATCAAAAGAAACGATAACACATATAAAACAATCAGTTGACTCTACGCAAAATGTTTATCATGAAGTACGAAGATTTTTGTTGACAGCGGTTGAACAGAAATGATCTAAAAAATCTTGTAC
Organism: Thera britannica; assembly: GCA_939531255.2. Lineage (NCBI taxonomy): Eukaryota > Metazoa > Arthropoda > Insecta > Lepidoptera > Geometridae > Thera > Thera britannica. Next base: position 5,627,313 of record OW618039.2, on the reverse strand, counting down.
TTTATGGTGCTTATTGTTATGTTGTCTATACTGGGGATTGTATGACAGACATTAGATAAGTATGCAATTTAAAAAAGTAAAAATACCCTAACCTGTCTTAGGCTAAGACAGGTTAGGGTATTTTTACTTTTTTACCTTTTATTTAAAAAAGGGAAATTGTTTTAAAGCATTATCGAGATTTTGATATTAAAGAGCATAGAGGTCATTGTCCTTCTACTCCTATCCCACTATAAGTGGGGTCAGTGTATGTAACGTGCTCTCTTCTTCCATTTCCTTCTGTCAGCCGTCATTTATGTATTCACTCCTTTCCTTTTGTCCATGTCATCTTTCACACAATCATTTCTCATCATTTCAAGCCAAAATATCCATCTACATTCAATGCATAATGCATCGCTCTCCTTGTCATATGACTTTTAACCTTCTTCATCCCTTCTCATGACGCCTTTTAGTATTGATTATTATTTTGTTTACCTGCATCACACTGCTAAGCAAAAGTCTCCCTAAAATCCTTCCAACTGTCACGATCTTTGGCGTCTTCTCACCAATCCTTCTCCTGAACTTCAAGATCGTTCTCGCCAACGTCTTTTTGGCTGGCCAGCCGTGCGTCGCCTTCCGTCCTCCCAAGGAGTTGTGATGTTTGTCCTCTTTTCAGGTGCATCCTGCTAAAGTGCCCCGCCCATTAGCACTTGAGGTTTGCTGTTTTGCTCCCTACAATGATAATGCCTGTCATTGATTTATTATTTATTGATAGTTATAATAATATTAATTATTATAAATATCTATTTTATATTCTTGAAGATTATTTTTTATATTTCTATATTAAATGAAATTGGATTGGGATTGGGATGATGTGATGACTCCAATCCTTCAGGTTTAGATGTTAAGTTATGGAGAAAATCTCCCTACATTTTCGTCACCTGCCAAATCTGGCAACACTTAGCTTTGCTATAGGGATGTCGGAAATGCAATAAAGTATCGATATATATCGTATCGATGTTTTTTGAAAATATCGATATCGATATTGATATTTTTATTAAAAAATATCGATATATCGGTATGATTTGACTTGACAGAGAATATTCGTGCTGTCGAAATTGAAATTGACTAACAGAGTTGCCAACTTAAAAACCAAACTACAAAACAGCAAATCAAGTCGACCAAAAACAAAAAATGCTTATTATAATTTGTTAAAAGATGTTAGTATAAAAAAAGTATTTTCTTTTTGGGATTTTTTAATCTTAAAACTTATAAATGTTTATTGGTCTGAAAAAAATATCGGTTTTTATACCTTTTCGATACTTAGAATTTTATATCGATACATCGATATATCGAACTATTAAATATCGCTCAAAAGTATCGATATATTGAAAAAATTATATCGATATATCGATGTATCGATATTTTTTCAACAAGCCTACTTTGCTATCTGTGGTTTTCGTTGCATCATCGATTTCGGTAATTTTGCGAAAATTCCTTCTTTTCTCAAATTCCGAGTATTTATTATAACTTTCCGCGTTCGGAGTAAAGTATAATATACCAGGTGTTTATTTGTTTACAGGCACTATGTCTGAAAAAGTGTTGTTTCCCGTGGTGAAGGCTGACGAGGAGGAAGCTGCTGAGGAAGAGTTGGTGGACCCTCAGGTCCAATTGAGGGTGAGGGCTTACGTTGTCTCTATAGGATAGTGGTATTTCTCTCTGACCAGCCAACATAAGTCAGTTTTCTTGACCCAATGATGATGATTTATTAGGTTAAGTTTCAGGGGTTTAGAAGTAGGCACAATTCAATTGAATTATATAGAATTTGCTATTGCCTCTACAGCCATGGTTCTGGGTCTAGTACTATACTGAAATATTAGCAAGCTAGCCGATTAGTTGCATAGTTCGCAACCACAAATAACATTATTTTGTTCTGTTTCTTTGAATAGAGCCTGAAGATGTGAAGATTCAAACAAGAATGTTTATAGTCAATGAAAAGTTGAATACCAAAGGTTACTTTAATTTTTTTTCTTTGTTATATTAGTCAGTTTTAAAAGGTTTATACATTTTAAACTGTATTACTTCATAAGTAATTTTGATGAAAACTTTTGATAGTCATTCTTATCATCATCTGTACCCCAAGTCTGAGTTTTGCTACCACATTTCGTCTATGAAATGTTGGTTTCGTTTCGCCTATTTGTCTCTCTCTATTGTACGGAGAAAAGATGAGACAGCAAAAATATGTTGCGAAGAAGCAATCAAAACGAGTTGTTGTCTCATCAATTTTCTATACAAAAAAGAGAGACACATGCTCACAAGAAAACAACATTTGGTAGAAGAAATGTGATAGCAAAAATTTGCAAGACTTAGGGTACAGGGTACAAAATAAATTCATAAGTCTTTGGCTCATTAATATCTATCATTAAATAATTGTTAGATTATTCCAAAGTTAACTATTATCAATATTAACAGGAGCAATGTTCGACGAAGCCCGATGCCCAGCGCCACTGGTCCAAGTTCCAGGAATGCAATGACCGAGTGAACTCTCGCTCCAACACTGCGGAGACATGCGAGGAGGAGCTCATCGACTACCTGCATGTCCTCGACAAATGCGTCACCAAAGACCTGTTCAAACGGTTAAAGTAAAAACCTTTTAATTGTTATTCTCTGCTGGTGAAAGTCTCTTGCTTCATTTGTTTGATTTTCTGGTGCGGCAGACAGAAGTAGATTTATAGCTAATTTATGTTGATTGATGGAGTATATCTTTATTTGTAAATAAATAATCAGATTTGAGATATGTCTTTTTATTTACAAAGATCATGCTGTATTGCCCTACATCTCACAAGTTGGAGTAGACACTAGAACTTAACTGCTCTATTTTTACTTTTGTTTTGTAAAAGAATCTTGCAAAAAAACGTAGGAACCAATTGGTAGTACGGTGCCTCTTCTTCTAGGCTTGATCACGTGGAACTAGCAAGTGGTCTAGCTTTAATGCTTTTCAAAGTGATCCTTGTGATACAAGTAAATAAAGATTTTGAGTTTGAATTCATGACTGCTAAGATTCTTTTAGCACAGCTTCCTTTAGTATAACCACAGTTTTTTTTATTTGTCTGTATTTTTGTTATCTTTGAAAAAATATAAATCAACTCTACTAAATTATAAAATACTGGCCAGTTTCATCTCTAATGAACTTTACTATAAATAAGCATAACTATAGACTAGCTAATTAGACTCGCCTCTGGGCTCAGAGTTGGTCGTAGGTTTGCCTTCTACGCCATAATTCGTTGGTTCGATCCCCACGGAGAACAAATATTTGTGGTGAACACAGATGTTTGTTCTCTGGCTGGGTGTTACATTGTACTAAGTCTGTATTTAAAAAAAATATATTATATAAAATCATCAGCCGGTTCCCATAGTGCAAGCTCTACTTAATTTGGGGCTAGGTAGTGTTGAGTGGATTTTCCACAATATTTATTGTTATATGTTTATATTGGAAGATTAAGTTTAAAGATAGCAATAAAACAAAATATAGATTGCAATATTTTATTGTAGCAAATATAAAACTTTTAAATGAAATACATAATAATATAATCACAAAAAATAACACAAGAATAAGCTCCGGAACATCACAAGTGAGTGAAATGGCACAAAGTCAACAATTAAAATTGCACATAGCAAATATTGCACGAAAAATATATACTTAGGTACTGTGCCTTTAAACATAATCTTTTGGAATGCGTCAAAACAAAATGCAGGAAAATTCAAAGTTGGTATTTGACTACAATCATAAAATTTATGAATATACATAACAAGGACTAGTTCCCAAATGGGAAACATTTTTTTTAGATTGTTCCTCATTGCTGAATTTAATAACAAAGATTCTTTCAAAAACACAATCAAAGTTAAATCAAAATTCAATCAAAATTATTATCTCTCAAAGGCAAAATAATAATTGCATTTTGTTCTCTAAATCAATTGAATAAAGATCACTGGAATATAGCCAACGGCAAGTACAGTCAGTCAAAAAAGTAGATTAAAAATTCAGTTATTCGCATTTTTTTTCTGGATTTGGCAAAGAAATGCGAAGTAAGGTTTGCAGATAGAAAATGTTCAAGTTGGAATCCCATGAAGTTCAAAATATAATACTGTACAAACCAGAAATGTTCATGTTCTTTTGTCACAGACTGTACCTACCTGCTTTGCATATTTTATTACAAACCGTATGAAAAATGCAGGGACTATTACCTACTCATTAAAATTATTGGACAAGCCTGTTTAATACATCTTAGCATAAATATTCCATTGTAATCTTATAATTAATCCACTATAGAGTAAAAACTAGAACTGTCATACCTTAGAGGCAAAACTAACTAACATAAAATTATGAATTTACATAATCGTTAGCAACAAAACTAAAACAAAAAAATCTTGGCACTCCGGGAATGCCCATAGAAGTGAAAACTTGAACCATAATGGACTTAATTAATAAAGTTTGTCGATCTTTGCCGAAGAGATATCGGTTACAAGACAGGAGCCTAATTCTCGGGCCGACCGAGATTTTCAATGTCCCTTAAATAAACATTGGCATTGCACAACCCCGCACTTTTTCTACGTTTTCCGTATTATCGTAGCTGTCGAGGCTTCTACGATGAAGTCGTCGATGAATTACTGATCATCCATTCTCTATATTCGAAAAAAAATGATCCGAGATGAGCCGAGAATTAGGCTCCAGGTGACGTGAGAGAGTTTGTTGGGACGTTTTTCCTCACCTCAAAAAATGCTCAAGCCTGCTAAAGAGGTTTTCACTTCAAAAAAATAAGAAGGGCAAGTCCCACTTCTTGTTTTCGTGTGAGCACGTGTCGTATCTCTGCATTATGCATGGAAAATTGATGAGACAACCACTCGTTTCGATCGTTTCTACATACAATAGAGAGAGACAAATAGGGGAAACGAAAACACGTAGACGAGATGTTGTAAATAAAGTGGGACTTGCCATTCTGATCAACATCTAGCCTCAATTACAAATAAGTATATCTAGCTATACAATAGAGGTACACAACACTACTAAAATAAACATTGGTATTCAAATATATTGTTTCAAAACGACCTTTGTATAAAACTTTATCTAGGACAAAACAAACTCTAAGGCTGCTTTCACACCGAACCAAGAGTGATGTGAAAAATGAATGAACAAAATATTTATCAGGAATAACTACAAAATAGTGTCCACACAATTATATTGAAAGGGAGTTTTCACTGGTAGGAGGCGGTCTTTACAGTACGTGTTACATTATCTACCACGTCACCCTTTGCTCAACAGAGCAATCTATAAGACGCAGACAACCGTCAAGCAAGTTATTGCTCGCACAGTTCAATTTGATCTAAAATATTTTGAATCTAACAAAGTTTCGAACATAACCTTAAAAGTTTTTTTTTCGACGGTTCGATTCTTTAATGCTCAGATCAACAGATTGATAGTGTTTAATCAACTAATAGCATGCAACAATCATGAAAATTAAATAGTAAAGTAACTTGACAGTTGACAGCCTCTTAAAAGAATTCCCCCTCATTCATAATGCCTGTCACTTTTTAACGGCTCGCTTAAATTCTTTTGTCACGTTCATGCCAAAAAATAGAGACGCCAACAGACTTAGCGCTCTGCTTAATTAAATGAGTTGCTATAGGATTATTGGGTAGGGTATTGTAGTGTAGACATAGCGCCACAAACACAAAGCACAAAAACTCCCATTTCTAAAACTGAAATGTATTATTCAGCTTTCTCTATCAAAAACATCACATCATTTCAAATTGAATGCCCCCGCCAGACTCGATCATTCTAAACAAACAAAAGTGTTCTGCAGACTTGATCGCAGACTTGATCTATCAGTCCCATACATTTTGTATAGCAGGTGATCTCTTCATTTAAAACATTTCGTCTACGAAATTTTGTTTTCGTTTCGCCTATTTGTCTCTCTCTATTGTATGGCGAAAAGATGAGACAGCAAAAATACGTTACGTAGAACGATCGAAACAAGTTGTTGTCTCATCAATTTTCCATACAAAAGAGAGAGACACGTGCTCACACGAAAACAACATTTGGTAGACGAAATGTGGTAGCAAAACTGGGACTCGGGGACTGGGACCGCGTGGGTCCACGCATTATATCTCCGTCTCCGTCTACCCTATACTAAATGATAGAGACAGGCAACGTCTGCAGAAGTGGAACTGCCTTTAGCCCCATTCTCTAAGTGAATGTTTTCGTTGTATTGAAAGTGATGCTCGTGTTTTAATACATACCTACATACATATTTTCATACTTTGGAATCAGGCAGGTTGAAGAATAGTTGTAATTCTGATAAGTGTGGTGACTAACTGGCGCCAACTTGGAGTACGCTGAAGCACAATTCGCAGACCCGCTGCGGTTTGGTCATACCGAACTTTAGTATGGGAATGTCGTGGTTCGAACATTTGTTGCACAGCATCCGACCGCAATGGCGACTGGAAGGAAATACAAGTCTTATTACAAAGAGACCAGTTACTATTTTGACTGGCCTCTCAGCTTAGTGGGCAGCCTTCTACGCCGTAGGTCGTGGGTTCGATCCCCACCGAGAACAAATATTTGTGTGGTGAACACACTGATGTTTGTTCTCTACCGGGTGTTATATTGTATTCTATGTAATTACAAAAAAATGTATTCAAGTATTTCCGGTTTCCTTAGTACAAGATCTGCTTTGTATGGGGCTAGATAGTGTTGTATGAATTGTCCAGATTATTTATTTATTGCTGGGAGAGTACTGGGGTGGTTTATTGGTAGCACAGTTCCACTTTACGATTCTTAGGTACAATTTTTTATACAACTATCAGATGGAACAAGCATAAATGTGGCCCATCTGATGTTAAGTGGTAACTTGGTAACCATCGCCAATAACAAAGCATTGCCTCGTATGTCACGCACGTTAGGAACATGCACTACGATGCACTGCCCTGCGTCCATCAATTTGAGGCATACAGATGTTAAGCCTCACGTGCCGGTAATTTCACCGACACCCACACCCTCCAAACCGAAACAGCCATGCTGCTTCACGGCAGAAATACTTCTCCGGACGAGCTCTTTACAAAGAGCTCTACTGACCAATGATGTTTCCTCATGGTGAGAGTGAACTTAGTAGCGCATTCCTGGCAGAGGTCGCTCTCGGCCCACGGCGCTTCAGCCGGGAGAGCGTCCAGCAATCTATGGAGTAGTTGCTTTGTGGCCACCTGGGAACAAACACATCACATCAATATACCTTTTATTCGACAGCCCACACAGCTCAATTCTAGAGAAGAGAACTTAAAAAAAAATACGTAAAATTTCAGTGGATAAGATCGCCGTTCATTAATACGTCGCAAGTGGCGCGTATTAATGAACCAAAGAACTTCGTGGGCGTATGTCAATGTCTCACGTATCATCTTAGACATATTTAACAAACTATAGCGTAATGAATGACTGACTAAGCTGTCAGGATGGTATAAGTGCTGGGCAAGCCAATCACCTAAAATCCTGTCCCAGGCACTATAGAGTCCCGTAAGTAAGGGCTTGAGTAATCACCAGTTGCCCCTGACAATAAATAAATCACTAGCGGCCGCCCGCGGCTTCGCTCGCCCCATTCCCGTTACATCCGTTTTGTGTTTGATGAATAAGCTATGTTATAAATTTAAAAAGCAACTAACTTAAAAACTTATTACTTTTTAATAATGTAACTAAATTAAAAAAGCATTTGTTGAAAGGGTGTTTTTATTCCATTTATGTTTTTATAAATAATGACATTTATAATATTGATATTTTGACTATGTAAAATTGAATTTTGTACAATTATTATTTTATTTGTGTTTATTGATTATTTCTTGTTTGTCTCTTTCAATTGTATGTACTTATTTCAAACATGATTGTATGATCATTCATGAATAAATGATATGATATGATATTGTAAAGTTTAATTAAAATCCATTCAGTAGTTTTTACGTGAAAGAGAAACAATCATCCATCCATACTTACTAAAAATAATAATAATAGATGTAAAAGCTTGTTTACTTAGTGTAATGAATACTCACTTGATAGTTGAACAGAGAGAATCCCTCTTTGCTTTCCTGCGCGAGACAAGATCCCGCCTTCACTAGCACGCGGCACATCGCACCTTGTCCGTACATGTAGGCGAGTAGCAGGGGTGTGTTACCCTGGAATACATCAATGTAAACTAAACATAACTTCCACACGGTAGCTCGGTATTTTTTTTGTAAATTTTGTTTAGAAAATATATTTAAATACGCAATGAGATAGAAACATCCGGAAATTGTTTCTCGAGTGTTTACGTAATAGTTCAATAGATGGCGTTCTCTGTCACACTAACTCGTGAGTTTAGCAACAGATATTATGAAAAATTGGATTATAGAAAACACGATATGTTTTTAAAATGAAGCCTATCTAGATCGATTTATCACCCCCAAAATCCCATTTATACAAAATTTCATGAAAATCGTTGGAGCCGTTTCAGAGATTCAGATTATCTCGTTTAAAGGTATAATAGTATAGGATCCCTAGAAAAAGGACCTTCACCGAGCTGGTTATTTAATGAAACGTATTTTATATTTAATTAAACATGCCAATAAATATATTCTATATGGGTTGCCTATCAAATTTCAGTCCAGGATATGATTAATTAATAATTTAAAAAAAATAATGTTTTTTTAACTTTCCACCGGTTTGTTTATTAGACAAATTCTATACCAATCGAAAGTATAGACCCCATAGAATATGCAAACGTTAGGTTGCCTATTATTTTCCGGTCACAACTCTCGGGTAGCCAGGTATAAACAGGAAAATCGATACTAGCATTTTGCACCGGTATGTTTATTGAATAAAAATACTGGGGTCTATACTAATCATAATTATCCTGGACTGAAATTTGATAGGCAACCCATATAGAATATATTTATTGGCATGTTTAATTATATATAAAATACGTTTCATTAAATAACCAGCTCGGTGAAGGTCCTTCTTCTAGGGATCTTAGACCGTTTATATCTATTGATCTAAGATAACGTTTCTTTTTCTCCTTCAATATCAATCCTGCATTGATTTGGAATTCAAGACGAACTCTTGAATTCCAAATCAATGCAGGATTTTGGGGTAAAAAACAATGCGTCCCACTTACTTGAAGATCAGTTTTGTTGATGGGGTAATCAGGCATGAACTCCAGGAACATTTCACAGATAGTGCCCGCGTTGTCTTTCTTACACCAAGCGAGCTCGTGCAACGGGTTACGTCCTGTGGACAATGTTACATATTGTACACCAAATAACTCTCCCAATAACCGAATCTGTTCCACATATATGCCTTCTGCGCCGTTGGTCGTGGCTTCGATGCCCACCAAGAACAAATATTTGTGTGGTGAACACAGGTATTAGTTTTACTGGGTGTTATATTATATTCTAAGTATGTATTTATAAAAAAAATTATATAATAAGTATTATATCAGTTATCTGGTTTCTATAGTACAAGCTGTGCTTAATTTGGGGCTAGTTGTTGTATGGAATGTCCACAATATATTTTTCATTTATTTATAATGGAATTAAAAAACTTGAGAATCCGACTTCATAGCCCAATTATACCTATTTTGATAAAATTCGATGGGACCAATCTTTAATTATTACCCTCCAGATAAAAAAATGTTTTTTCATATAGACTCATAAATGATGTAAGTATTACCAGTTTCTGGCTCGCTCGCTTCAATCGGCCAATAAACTCACCTTTAATATTAGTAGCAGCAGCATCGATCTCCGTGTCAGCGAGCAGTGCCCTAGCGGCGGGCGCGTGCCCTTCGCGTGCACTAACGTGCAGTGCATTGTCACCCACTGCGTCGACGGCGTTGAACTCCGCGCCGCCGCTCACTAGAGCGGAGATAATGCACGCGTGCCCTGCTTGTGCGGCCACGTGTAATGCAGTTCGCCTGTTGAAGGAAAACGTTAGTGCCGTCAACTATCAGTACCTACCCCTATTCTTAGGCCCGTATTCAGAAACAGTGCTTGAGTCTGAAACAGAGCTGAGTCGAGTCTCAAGCATAGATTATTGTCATTTTTCAATGGAGAACTGTCAAAAAATCTATGCTTGAGTTGAGGCTCGACTGAGACTCGAGCACTGTTTCTGAATAAGGGCTTACTAGGTCGGCCATTTACAAACGCGATTTTTGCTACATTTTGCATTGATGCTGTTCCTATTAGTCGTAGCGTGATGTATAGCCTATAGCCTTCCTCGATAAATGGACTATCCAACACTAAAATAATTGTTCAATTCGGACCAGCAGTTCTCGAGATTAGCACGTTCAACCAAACTAACTCTTCAGCTTTATAATATTAGTATAGACTAGCAGCCTGTCCCAGCTTCGTACGGGTGGACATTTATTTTAAACACATAAATATAGCCCATGTTACTCAGGGTGAATGTAGCTTTCCAATGGTGAAAGAATTTTCGAAATCAGCACAGTAGTTTTTGAGTTTATTCATTACAAACATACACACAAAAATACAAATCTCATACTCACTCACACATACTCACACTCACTCATAGATTAGGGAAACAGTAGATAATAGACTTACTTATGCGCGTCTCTATCATTGGGCCGGGCCCCAGCCAACAACAAACTCCGAAGCAGCACTTCGTTTCCCGCCTGCGCCGCCAGGTGTAGCGGCGGCGCTAGTGTCGCGTCCTGAACGCGAGAGTTGACGTCCACTTCCACCGACAGTAGGAACATTACGGATTCCATATCGCACTTCTGGATCGCTACGTGGAGGAAGTTGCGACCTTTTTTGTCCACCTAGGAGAAATTCATACAATAATAAATTTGAAATGAAATGAAATGAAATGAAATGAAATGAAATTGTTTATTGCATAAGTATAGTTTTACATCAGTTTAGTAATAGTAGGTACTAAAAAGAGCGCAACACATACAGGTGCTCGTCAAACATGTAGGTAATAGTAGAAAGCATAACAATTATTCATAGGTTAACTTAAAAATATAATTAAATACATTGTGTAATTGATTGTGGCTGTAAAGAGGCCCGTCACTTATCATGCAAAATTAAACATTGTTTTTTTTTTAATTTGAAATCTTTGTAGTTATTTGTTAGAAATTCTTTAAGATTGTAGATAGTTTTACTCATAAGTAGATGTTTAACTTGGGTACAGAAAATTGGGTAGTTATCTATACATTTAATATTTTCAGGTAATTTGTTAAAGAGTTTTTGTCCTATAAATCTCGGTAGTTTATCTGACATATTTAATCTGTGACTCATACAATTTAATTTATTCTTATTCCTCAAGTTATATTTTGTAGCGGTACCCCTTGTAATAAATTCACCTAAATTACTTTTAACAAACTTAACGATTTCATAAATGTAAACAGATACAGACGTCAATATTTCTAGATAACAAAAGTGATCTCTACAGGATTCCCTAAAGTGGCAATTAACTAAAACTCTGATCGCCCTTTTTTGCATTTTTAAAACACGCTCAAAATCAGTAGAATTTCCCCACAGCACAATACCATAAGACATTATTGAATGCACATATGCATAGTAAATTTCCTTTAAATGTAAATCAGATGTAATTGATCTTAGTTGTTTGAGTGCAAAAATCCCAGATGACATTTTTTTGCAAGTTGTATCAACATGTTCCTTCCAAGAAAGTACTGGATCTAAATAAAACCCTAGCAGCTTGACAGAATTACAGGTTTTAATAGTATCATCCTGTAACCTAATACTAACGGTTTCCTGTTTAGGTGAGACTGCGTTGACAGTTTCTATAAGATTTTGATTGAAACCATTGCAACAAAAGTTACATGATCGGCCTACAGAGCATCAGAATAACACATAAGTATAAAATTTATAAAGATATTGTAACGGAGAACAGGGTGTCGATTCTGAAAACACAAATCACTCAAGCGATCGCGTAAATCGATGTGAGTTGTCAATTTTTGTTTAAAAATTTGAAAATGGAACGCGGAATCAGCGATCACTCGACGATCACTCAATCGAACCGTGTTGCTGGAATTGACGCCCAGATGAAATAACGGGAACGGGGCGAGCAAAAAATATATTAGTATATCTCACTTGCTCAGCCGCCGAAGGATTTTTCTCCAGTATAGCCTGAGCCGCCTTATTATTCCTCGCGGTCAACGCCGCCGCGAAAGGCGACACACCCTTGTTGTCTCGCACCGACAAGTCTATCCCCGGCTGGGAGAGAAGGAGAGAGATGATCGCCGCGTGTTGGTTCTCTATCGCTATGTGGAGCGGGGTTTTACCGTCTGCGTCTTTTGAGTTTATGTTCGCACCGTGTTCTAGAAGAGTCTGGAATAAAGAAACAGAGTTGTACATTACAATATAAAAAAAACTTACTCGTGTTGCACACGAAAAGGCTTTTGTAAGGAGAACGTTTATTTTAATACAATGGCAGTAGAGACTTCTAATTACACGTAATATAAACGAGGCATTTATTTAGCTTTGTTTATACCTCGTCTTCTTGTCGTGTCACAAGTTCTTTCAAAACAGTGTGGTGAAAGGATTTAAGATGCGCCTCGAAGAGACTCCTATACTTGTACGACTCGGACGTCTCGGAGACTCCCATGCCGCCTGGACGTCTCGGAGACTCCACGTCGCAGCCCGACCGAATCAAGAACGTAGCCAGAGGTAGTATATAGTATACTACCTCTTCTCTAAGCTATAATGATACCTGTATGACGTCTGTAAGACCCCAAGTGCAGCAGAGGTGCAGTGGAGTATGCGCATCGGAGACTACGCTAGCACCTTCCCCGCCTTCACCCAGACGTCTCGGAGACTCCACGTCGCAGCCCGACCGAATCAAGAACGTAGCTAGAGTTTCTTTGTTCTCGTCGATGGCCCTGTGTTTTATAATCAGTCGGGTTATAGCAGAGGTTGGAAACCTATTACAATGGAGACGAAATGTCTCCGTATCTATGTCAAAATAGTTTGACTAGTTTTCTCATGCCCCGAATTTTATCAATGGTGTCGCACTTGTTCGGTTATTTTTTTCATAAATATGTACTAAATTGATGTTTTTACTTGTGTAATAAAGTCTGCACACAGCCATCCGGTCCAGGACCCCAGCAGTCCGCGTCAGCGCCATTTCTCACCAGAATCTGATAAACAAAAATAAACGTTATGCTAAGGTACATAGAATTCATATTACAACGGCGTGTTTAGTAAAATTTTAAAGTATTCGTTCATTGTGAAGTCTTTAGAATAGTTGATAAAAGCTCGAGATCTGCTTATCATCATACTTTCTCACACTTTTCTGAGCAATCATCTCTAATAACCACTAGAAATAAGAACTTTAACACTATTCAAATAAAGCCCAGCTTAGGCTAGCCACACGCAGAGCGCTTCGACCACTAACCCGAAGCGACAGTGTATCGCCAGTTGTAATATAAACCTTACAGCTATGGGTATAAGACTGAACGTACGCTAGCCACTTCCTCCTGTCCAGAGTCGAGTGCCGCCCACAAAGGCGGGACTCCGTTAGCGTCCAACTTGCTCATATCCACTCCTCTGACGCAGAGCGCTTCGACCACTAACCCGAGGCGCCAGTGTATCACCAGTTGTAATATAAACCTTACAGCTATGGATATAAGAGTGAACGTACGCTAGCCACTTCCTCCTGTCCAGAGTCGAGTGCCGCCCACAAAGGTGGCACTCCGTTCGCATCCAACTTGCTCATATCCACTCCTCTGACGCAAAGCGCTTCGACCACTAACCCGAGGCGACAGTGTATCGCCAATTGTAACGGCGTCTCACCCGCTTCAGTCCTATAATAACAAACAAAATGTAGATTAACTATGGACCATAGACAATATTCTAGATTCTAAATCATTTATACATGAGTGACATTTGTATCATGCAACATGTATAGTGTAAAACACCATTTGAAACCACTAGACTTAGTTAACTGGCGCAGCCGGTAGGATCTATTTGGTTTGGCTGATATTTTTTTATCAACCTCTATACTTCTTTATTATGGCATATTCTATTTATCGGTAGTCGGTATTCAGTCTGGGTGATAGATTTAGAAATGAGGATATCCGTAGAAGAACCAAGGTCACCGACATAGCTCGTAGAGTTAGCAAATTGAAATGGCAATGGGCAGGCCATATAGCTCGAAGAACCGACAACCGTTGGGGTATAAAGGTTCTCGAATGGCGACCACGAACTGTAAGACGAAGCGTAGGGCGCCCCGCCCACCCACCAGATGGACCAACGACATTGTTAAGATCGCGGGAAGTCGATGAATGGAAAGGCCTCAGAATCGTTCTTCCTGGAAATGTGTAAGGGAGGCCTATGTCCAGCAGTGGACTTCTTCAGGCTGATGGTGATGATGACGATGGTTTTCAGTTACCGGTAATTTTTATTTTCATTTTCAATGATTTTAGACAAATCTAGTTCCTTTCTTTTAAACTTACAAAGCGTTCATATCTGAATCATGATCCAACAGGTAGATGGCAGTTCTAGAATCTTCTTCCACTATAGCCTGGTGTAGTAATGTGAACCCTTTTCCGTTCCTTATGTTCGGGTCAGCACCGGCTTCGACTAATGGCGCCACTAGGTTTTTGTGACCTAAAAAAAATGAATTCAATCAGCTATGGTTCCCATAGTAGAAGCTTTGCTCAGTTTGGGGCTAGATAGTGCTGTGTGGTGGGTGTACAATTATTTTTATACACCTAATTAGACAAAATAGCGTTTTGAAAGGTTACCTTACTGGTACAATTTTATTTAACCCTTAATAGGGCAAAGGGCAATTGCTTACCACCTCAGCTTTTTGACCATAGAGCAAGAGTCGTTCTTTGTACACTTTTTTGTAAACAATATTTACAATGCGTGAAGACCCTTAGAAGTTTTATTAGTACTGGCAATTACGCTAACTGTCAAAGTTTGCGAACTACCAACATTCAAATTTTAATAGCGAAGAATTTTGAAAATCGTAGGTGCTTGGCGCAAATAAATTGAAATTTAGTTGTAACAGGAATCCGGCAAGTGGTTTTGTGATATTTGGTAACACAATTGATTATATTATTATCCTATATGACCCGTAGAATACCTTTTGAAATGAAACGAACTAATGAGAAAATCGTCGTAAAATCGGTGGTAAAACTCTTACCTTTGCCCGGTAACATCAACATAGTTGTATTTGGTGGTAATATAGTTACCGTTACCCATTAGCGTGCTCATTATTTCAGCAGAATGTCGAAGAAAACGAAGTTATCTGATAGTACTATCGCCAGTATTCTAGAAGATGATCTCTCCGCTATTGAAAATAGCGACGAAAGTGTTTCGGAAGAACCACTTTTGGGCGATTTCGTACTAGATTACGACGATTAAATTTCGCGAGGTCTTTCAAGAATATTTGGTGAAGAGCATGAGTTGGCGACAAGATGATTAGATAATTTTCAAGACCCTCCCGGGCCACGTGTTTCGGTAGAATATAAAAAAGCATTGAACCAGTCACTGAAGAACCGGTGAGGGAAGTAAGTATGAACTACGTAGAAGACCAAGGGAAATTTACTAGATGCCGATTTTGCAGCACGAAAAATACTCAAAAGCGTTCAAGGATCATTTGCGATGCCTGCAAAGTAGCTTTATGCGCTACACCATGCTTCAAAAGCTTTCATATTGCTCCAGGTGAAGGAGAGGCTATGAACTGTAGCAGCTCTGCTTCTAGTACCTTAACGGGCTAAGGTCAAATAATTACCACCAACACCGAATCGTAAACGGGCTAAGGTCAAATAATTACCACCAACACCGAACCGTAAACGGGCGATGGTAGAATGATTACCACCGAATTTTCGCGTACTTGTGATTATATATTTTTAGATTTTTATAAATAATGTTAAAAAGGGTCCTAATAAACGTATAAATAATAGCACAAAACTTGGTTTTTCAATAACTTTGATCTCCGCCCTATTAAGGTTTATAATGCGGTTAATAATTTAGTTACCTAGTTGTCAAAATGACATTTCTACTACTTCCACGTCATGTCCATGTCAGTCCGCCATGTTTTTGTTACGTTGTGTTGGTCAAGCAAAGCTTTGTCTCATCTACATCATCAAGTAAACGAAGTAAAATAATTATAACTTTAAAAAACTTGAGAAACCGACTTCATTGTCAAACGGCTAAACCGATTTTAATCAAATTTGTTTGGGACAATCTGGATGTAAGAATAACCTTCCAAATAAAAAAATAATTTTCTAAATCGGTTCATAAATGACGGAGGCATGAAGTTACAAACATAAAAAAAAATATTTAAAAAAAATGGCAACACCGATTTTAATAAAATTAAAATGGGACTAATCTGGAAGCCGTACCTTTCAGATAAAAAAATAATTTTTCAAATCGCTCACAAATGACGAAATTATGCGGTAACAAACATAAAAAAAAAAAAAAAAAAATACAACTGAATTGAGAACCTCCTCCTTTATGATTGGAAGTCGGTTAATAAAGAAACCGAACCGACCGAATACTATATTGTTAAGCTGTATTTATGATTGGTACACAAACCAAGCACGGGCTCTATAGCTTCATAAAACTTCTAATTTCTTCTTGTTATTCTTCTCTACTTACTTTCAGCCAGCGCCA
This sequence comes from Thera britannica, assembly GCA_939531255.2. Classification (NCBI taxonomy): domain Eukaryota; kingdom Metazoa; phylum Arthropoda; class Insecta; order Lepidoptera; family Geometridae; genus Thera; species Thera britannica. Next base: position 5,610,660 of record OW618039.2, on the reverse strand, counting down.
AACTGACGGGCGTATCGCCCTCGCTATTCTTCAAGTTGAGGTTAGGCGTCAGACTGACGTTGCTTTTATCTGTGGCCGGCATGTCTCCTTTCTTAATTAGTTTCTTGTGTTCTATGATCGCAAGGACGACGTTTTCATAGTTGTTTAGTATAGCCATGTGGAGAGGAGTTTGTCTGGGAATAAAATTACAAAATTCAAATTGTGAGGAGATACATCTACAGTCAACTTTAGCAATTTAACAGCCAGAACGCTGAAATGATAGATGATAGGCTTAAGGAAAGATATAATAACAATTATAAACCCATGTTTAAAATTCCAACTGGGTACATGAACTTACCAAATCATTTATTGAGGGTAGTTTTCTGTTGTAGGAATGGATGCTGAAGCATGTATCGAAATAACTGTACTACATTCCACTAACACATATAGTATATAATATGGTACTCAACTCACCTATAGACAGTGTCCTCCTGCTCGCCATAAGAAGTCTGCAGGTTAGGTCTAGCTCCGTGCTCGAGCAGAGTGCTCGTTAGACTGGCGAGACCGTTGGCGCACGCCGCGTGCAAAGCACTCAGACCCGCCTCGTTAGTGTGACTCAACTCATATGATGGACCATAGTACTATCTGGTACTCAACTCACCTATAGACAGTGTCCTCCTGCTCGCCATAAGAAGTCTGCAGGTTAGGTCTAGCTCCGTGCTCGAGCAGAGTGCTCGTTAGACTGGCGAGACCGTTGGCGCACGCCGCGTGCAAAGCACTCAGACCCGCCTCGTTAGTGTGACTCAACTCATATGATGGACCATAGTACTATCTGGTACTCAACTCACCTATAGACAGTGTCCTCCTGCTCGCCATAAGAAGTCTGCAGGTTAGGTCTAGCTCCGTGCTCGAGCAGAGTGCTCGTTAGACTGGCGAGACCGTTGGCGCACGCCGCGTGCAAAGCACTCAGACCCGCCTCGTTAGTGTGACTCAACTCATATGATGGACCATAGTACTATCTGGTACTCAACTCACCTATAGACAGTGTCCTCCTGCTCGCCATAAGAAGTCTGCAGGTTAGGTCTAGCTCCGTGCTCGAGCAGAGTGCTCGTTAGACTGGCGAGACCGTTGGCACACGCCGCGTGCAATGCACTCAGACCCGCCTCGTTAGTATGATTCAACTCGCCGGATAGATGCGATGCTAGGAATACCGCGGAATCCTATAAAACGATCTTAAAATTACCTTACATTTTATTCGTCAATGTTTAATATCTGTGTATTACAATTATTAAATGCTGGTTCTACCAGATGTCTAGTTGCTACGTTGATAAGGTACACATGTCTGTCAAACCCAGCAATAAACTTCATTTTCATTGATTAGCTAAGTAGCTAAAAATTATGCGATCATATTGGTTTGGCTATGTTTGACACATCATAGATAAGCAATGTATGGTTGTCGGTACTAAATACTGCATATCGGCTCTTCTGCTTTCGTAGAGCGCTATCTCTTTCTGACTCACACTACGCTCAATGAAGCCGAAATTAGCCGATGTGCAATATTTGTTGCCTACTACTATATACAGCACATTACTGGTGGAAAAACACCCTTAGGTTTTTGTGAAGGAGCGGTATCTGAAAAAATGTGTCCTAAATTACTATCATAGACCAGACTCTCAAGTTATTAATAAGAATAAGATAGATGAATACCAACACTGACGTACAATATAGGCTCCATATACTAACCTCAAACCATCCCTGCGCCAAAATATGCAGCAGACTATCCCCCGTTCCCGTATACAAAGGATTAGGTATACATCCTTTTTCTAGCAGCTTTGCAGCAAAACCTCTTTCAACCACACTGTCAGTCTTTCCCTCCACTGGGTCTTCAGAAAATGCGTTTTTGTTTGTGACCGGCGCGTCAAAGGGATTAGAACCGTTGACGACTAGAACTAAGGTCTCGCTTGATGAGATTGAGGCTCGCCTGTCGTCTACTAGAGCGTAGTATAAAGGAGGATGTTCGTCGGTTAGAGTGCGAAGGTTGGTGTCTAGAGTTGGCTGTTTGAGAAGGAGATCGAATATTCGATGATTCCGCGATATTACAGCTTGATGGAGCGGTGTGCTGGAAATAAGATGAATATGAGCTGGAATTGGGCAATTGAGGGTTTTTTTAAGTTTAGAAATACAATTCAAAACTTGGTTTCCTTCCTGATTCTTACTTACTACAGAGCGCAGGTGGCCTAGTGGTTGCGGCCCCGCCTGCCGACCCTAAGGTCGTGGGTTCAAATCCAGTCGTGTATTAATGAGTTTTTCTGCCCAAAAATGTATGTACACTATGCCAGTGTTCTCAAACGGTGAAGGAAAACATCGTGAGCTAACCTGCATGTCGTAGAACCTAAAAACTTGGAAAATATGTGTTAAGTGCACGAAAGGAGCCTCTTTGAGGCGCACTTAAAACCCTTTCACCACACTTAGTTTGAAAGAATCAGTGATACGATAATAAGACTTCTTACGTAAGAGAGAACGACCCACAACGACTTAGTAAGCATAATATCACGGACGACATCGGGAAACAACGTTTAGTCTTGTGAAACTAATTCATTCATAGTCTCATCTTCAATTTCCATGAGACTACTAATTCTGAGGAGCCGTTACTCACAATCCTTTTCTATTCTGTCGATTGATATCAGCGCCCTTCTGGATCATGATATCTGCTATCTCAGCCATCTGTTCCATCGTGTCTTCGTCGCACGAGCTGGCTGTCAGGGTTGCGATCAGGTGCAGAGCTGTGTCTCCGTCTTCTCTACAAATTTTAGGAAATATAAATAAAATTGTGGATAATTTACACAACACTATTTAGCTCCAAACTAAATAGAGTTTGAACTATGGGAACCAGATACCTGAGTGACCGGCCAGTCTAGTATTTAATAACAGTTTAGTACCATTCTAATTCTAATTGAGTTGGAGGAATAAGACACACAATACACCCCATCGGGTGTATTGTGCATTGTCCCCCTGTTAACCTCACCCCAGCTAGTCCAACTCCTTAAAATAGCGGAGTAGGACTTTGGGTTGATGGCAACAATGTTTCAGTGGACCGGATGGTGACACAGATGTGGATGTGGAGGAACAAGACTTAATCAGTTCCCTGAGCCCTGTATTGGACCTCGTTTTTTCTGTTGCGGAGCAGTGCAGTACTACATGCACCACAGCTTATTTTTCCTGTAATAGGCTGCCGCGACAGAGGTCGCTATCAGTCGCTCCAGTAGCAGACATGTACTATGGGAACCTGAGTGCGAGTTCAGTCTAGTAGTTAATAACAGTTTAGTACCATGTTTTTAATTATAACCTACCAACATCTCCCAGGACACCATATGGCGAATGGGCATCAGCCATCAGTAGATGGGCAACAGCATCACATAGAGAGCATATAAATAAATGTGTTAACACGAGAGGCATAGGCTAGGCAGGTCAGTATACTCTATCTATGACATGTTATAGAGCACAAGCGTTTCATCATAAGATATAAAGTTGCAATTTATGCAGAGCACCCTTCGACTTTCAGTACATGGGGGCGGACACGTTGACGCGTGTGACATAATTACGAACAAGCCAAGTAATTCCAATGCGGGCTTAGTGCAACGAGTAATTAGACCCTTTGAAATCGAAAGTGGACCAGGTCGCCACATGCATTATTTATTTGGCTGTGTGGTTTGTCAAAGATGTTGGAAACCCATTGCAATGGAGAGGAAATGTCATTGGTTTGACTAGGATGCGCGTGTGCCGAATTTGTGCGGTGTTTTCTAGGTTATTTGACACTGAGTTCCAGCACACGCGGCACGCTCAAAAACGCGTTGCGTCTTTCTTGCGGCAGCAAGGAGTTTATAAAGTCTATGGGTTTGGTGCAGCTTGACAGGTCGAGATTAAAGATTACTTTTGTAGGACGAAATTTACGTGTTGCATTTTGAAACTGCGATACGGATCTTGCAAACTGCTAGCATAACAGTTGTTAAGCAGTCGCTGGAGTTTGTGCACGATGTGTCAATCTAGCTTCAAAAGTTTTGTCGATACAGATCAGGGTTCTGCGGGTTTCCAGGAACATTGACAAACTTCCTGATGTAGCGACTATGTAGTGAATATTGCAGGAAGTCGGTAGATAATGGAGGAGTATAGGGGAGACCTATGTCCAGCTGTAGACTTCTGCTGATGATGTCTTTCTTACAACTTTAGTCTACTTGGTACTTGGTACTTGGTGAGCGGACTGTTTTCCGCAAGTAGGCCACAGGTGGGCCCTTTTTGCGTGACGGGTGGTGGTGTTGCTAGCTCAGCCACCCGATGTCCTCCAGGAAGGCCAGCAGCTTGTGGATTCGGGCGCAGGCCTCCCTAGGCGTGTTTGAAACAACTTTAGTCTATCTAAGAATCTTTTTCGCCTTGTGCTATCGCTTCCACGATGGAGACGCTGCATCTTCTTCCTGTCCTTATCCCACTAAGTAGAGTCGGCACAACATTCTCCCCTATAAATAGTCATCTTAGCACTCTCTCCTTTCTTCATCATATCACATCTTTCAGACAATCCATCCATCATTTCTTATGCCTACCTTTATATCCGTTCTCATTGAAATACAAAGGTATGCACTTACTTCGTATTAAGATTAGGGTCAGCGCCGTTATCTATCAAGAACTTGGCTGAGAAGGCGTCTCTCGAATCGATTGCTCTGTGTAGTAGGGTCCTTCCTCGTGGTCCTCTTGCGTCCGCGTCTGCGCAGTATTGCAGTAGAGTGGTGGCTATAGAGGCGCTGCGTCCTCGGAGAGCCAGCTCTAAGGGAAGCTCGCCTCGAGACGACATTGCGTTCACAATGTCTGTGAGCTGAAAAAGACATAGACATGGCATTTATTTGTTACTTTAGCACACACAATATAAACTATGACATTAAGAAAAAATGAAGAAAGACATCACGATACTAACAAAATCATACAAAAAAAATACGGGTTGCACTCCGGGAGTGCCGGCAGAAGTGAAAACTTGATTATTAACGTTGAGCATGTTTGATATTTTGGAATGGTTAGGGGGGGCTTGTTTGTTATTTGGCACGCTGTAACATACACGAACATTCGCGCAAGCGCCCTGCGCTGCCTAAACGAAACAGTAGGCCCAGGCATACATTTTCGCCGCGCCGTAGAGAGGGGATAGCTGTCTACTCTCCATCCGTCTTACGCTTTTTCGATCAGGTCACGTGTCCTGACGCGCTGACGCGAGTTTAAGATTTTATACCCATTACAGAAAAAGTGCTCAACGCCGCTAAAGAAGTTTTCACTTCAAAAAACATAAGATAAGAAAGATACATAATAACATACATTATAAACAACAAAAAGAGATTAATGTGTGCTACTTCAGCAAATGGGCATCGTGAGGAAATCGGCATATCGTAAAACCTAAAAAGAGATAAGTTTGTAGACTAATAGACTCTCATTTAAATTGTCTAGACCACATCAACATAAAATGCTAGTTAGGGTTCCGTAGCCAAATGGCAAAAACGGAACCCTTATAGATTCGTCATGTCTGTCTGTCCGTCCGTATGTCACAGCCATTTTTCTCTGAAACCGTAAAAGCTAGACTGATGAAACTTCGCGAGTAGATGTATTCTGTGAACTGCATTAAGATTTTTACACAAAAATAGAAAAAAAAAAAAGACGGGTTGCACTCCGGGAGTGCCGGCAGAAGTGAAAACTTGCCGCTCGTATTAAAACTTATAAAGTACTCACTCATTTTCTTTCGCTATTCATAATACCTAAATAAATACAGTAGATCTATAAAATCATGTACCAATGACCACTACTACCTGCCGCGGGCGGCCGCTAGTTCATAAAATCTATAATAGGTATGTACCTATACCTACTACAGTCACGAAAAACGCCTTGGTATGCTTGCTACTAACTATTATCTATTCTGTGACGTTACCGTGTCATAGTAACTACTAGCGTATCTGTAGCGTCTTACGCTTTTTCGATCAAGTCACGTGATCCTGACGCCCTGACGCCCTGACGCGAGTTTAAGATTTTATACCCATTACAGAAAAAGTGCTCAACGCCGCTAAAGAAGTTTTCACTTCAAAAAGACGGGTTGCACTCCGGGAGTGCCAGCAGAAGTGAAAACTTGATTATTAACGTTGAGCATGTTTGATATTTTGGAATGGTTAGGGGGGGCTTGTTTGTTATTTGGCACGCTGTAACATACACGAACATTCGCGCAAGCGCCCTGCGCTGCCTAAACGAAACAGTAGGCCCAGGCATACATTTTCGCCGCGCCGTAGAGAGGGGATAGCTGTCTACTCTCCATCCGTCTTACGCTTTTTCGATCAGGTCACGTGTCCTGACGCGCTGACGCGAGTTTAAGATTTTATACCCATTACAGAAAAAGTGCTCAACGCCGCTAAAGAAGTTTTCACTTCAAAAATCTATAAATTTTGGGGGTCCCCATACTTGAAACTGAAACTCAAAAAAATGTTTTTTCATCGAACCCATACGTGTGTAGGGTCTTCAAAAATGATGTTGAGGTTTCTAATATATTTTTTTTCTAAACTGAATAGTTTGAGCGAGAGACACTTCCGAGAAAGTGGTAAAAAGTTGCCCCCCACCCCCCCCCCCCCTCTAACTTGTAAAATAAGAGAATGATAAAACTAAAAAAAATATAATGATGTACAACGATATTTGGTTTGAACTAGATCTAGTGAGTAGTATTTTTTATATACGTCAGAAATCGTTGTTGCTACGGAACCCTTCATGGGCGAGTCCGACTCGCACTTAGCCGCTTTTTTATTTTTATTATCCTAAGATAAATTTTAATAGCTGCTCTAGCCTTTGTTCATGTAAATTTACATATAAAGCTATTCTATATATTCCAGTAGATGATCAAGTTAAGCAAAAATACTTTACTTTACTTCTTGGTATTTAATCAATTGAACGTTTCCTGATATTAAGGTCAAGATAAAGACCTACTTATTCGGTTCATACAACAGCCAAACATGTTCTAAAGTTGATTAAGGCCCGGTTTCACAGATGACTAATCATCTATTAAATATTTAACAGTTGTTTAACTCACATCTTGTATCTTGCAGGCAAACATTCATAACCGAGTTAAACTGTCAAAAATTGATTGGGCGGTTAGTCATCCCGTTGAACCGGGTATTAGATTAGTCCGGAAGACAACACACAAGGCCTTCAACTGTTCGAACTGTTTATTACATTCGTGTACGATAACATTCTAAACCAAGTCAGATAATAATCATAGCGTAAGACAGGTGGAAGAATGTTTTTTAATCGTCAGCCATCACAGCTCTAGCCAGTCAAGTTATAGGTTCAATACCAACCGCGGACAAACATTTTTACGATGAATACAGATGATTATTCTTTGTTCGGTTGGTGTATTGTTTTCCAAGCATGATTTTACAGAATAAAAGTCATCATATTCCTGCCCTTATCCCACGCTAAGTGCGATCGGCACAACAGGATTTGTTCTTCCACTCACCTCTATCATTCGTCATCTCAGTGCTCACTCTTTTCTTGCTCATGTCATCTACAAATACATACTTAGATGTATATGTTTACAAAAACAAAAGTATATTTGAAATCCTTTCACCACAGCGGGTTGAAAGAACCAGTGACGCTATAAAAAGTTATCTTTTTCCCATATAGTACAAGCATTACAAGTTGGGGACTAATTTTGATTGTAGTTACTATTCATGTTCGTTAGTCTCGCTAAAACTCGAGAACGGCTGGACCGATTTGGCTGATTTTGGTCTTGAATGATTTGTTCAAGTAAATATTTTGGTCTTGTTGAGAGAAGGCTTAAAAGGTGAATAAATATGGTTTTTTTCAACGGGAACGGTAACGGTGCGAGCGAAGCCGCGGGCGGCCGCTAGTATACTAATATTTATTTATTTCTTCCTAGAACGGGGATTTAATGACATAATAAAATGCATTCGATAAACGTTCGGAGAACGAAACTATTACGTTTTCTAATGTAACATAACGAACCTCGATAATTGTGGCTAGTATAGATAGTGCGGTTAGCATAATCGAAACCGTGTTTAACAGACCGATAGGCTGCAATTGTTGATGGGCATTCACACTCAATTATATACTAACTAGCGACTAGCGACCCACCCCGGCTTCGCACGGGTGCAATGCTGCATGATTTTTGCAAATGTTGCAAGGTTGCCTGGAAAAGATCGCTCTCAGCGATAAGGTCACCAATTGTTTTGCCAAAAAATCTTCATAAATCCTGTATTATGTGACTGTGTGTTGAACAAGAAAGAGCTATTATCTATCTAATACTGATACTAAATATACTACAGAAGGTCTATACAACGTTCACAGATTGTCGCTTATTTGCGTAGTTGCGTTTAGTATAGTTTTAAAAATCTAAGTATACCTACATAAGGACAGGGACAGACAGACAGCGGGTGACTTTGTTTTATACTATGTAGTGATAGAGAAGAAAATTGTATGATTTGGTGGTACAGCAGAATTGGAGCATTATGCTAAAGGCACCCGTGATTCGCATTTTCAATCAGGTTATTTTTGTCAGTACCAAAAAAATAGTTTTTCTAGTAAAATACCTTCTATAAAGTATTTCAAAAAATTCCTCTGTTTTATTTATTTTCATGATTATGATACTTAACTAATTTTACATTTTCCGTTCGAATTAATATTGATAGACTGATAAGAGTTTTATTTAATAAGACAAACAGAGATACATTTGCCTCTAAAAATTTTGGAACATAGATAGGTGTGATTCTGTTTTTGTTTCTAACACCATGGACATCATAGTTGTCTGAATAAAGAATTTAATTATTATTAATGAAGAATTATTCTTGAGGCTCGACTCAGACAGAAGCATTGTCTCTGGATTCGGGCCTTCAAACTTAAAATTTTTGTCAGCAACTCTACATTGCATAAACCTATGTAATGGTATAGTAATACAGGCATCGTCATTTCCGATCGTCCTGACTATAAATCAGTTGGCACATGTTTACTGTCCAAATTAATACTTGTAAATCTTGCAATGCACGCTTCAGATTCGCGTCACACGCACGTCAACGTTACTTGAAGAATTAACAATAGATCACTTTCTCGTTATACAATACATTGTGCTGTGCCATAACTTGCGAGATTTTTGGATCAAAAAATCAGGTTAAATATATTTATTTCTCAGAAAATACGTTTTACTTATCACTTATATGAGAAATTAAAAACTTAAGTAAATCTAAAGAAACTTACAATTAAACAAAATGTACAAAATACACAAGAAAAAGTTGAGCTATCTGCAGATCGTTACAAACGATCTAGAGATAGCTCAACTGATCCAAATCAGTGCCAGACGGAAGCGTAAATCTACATTTTTGAGCGCGTAGACACAGAATAGTATCTATTATGTGGGTATAGGTTACAAAGCAATGCAACATTATTAAATTAAAATATTGTGTTACGATGATAAAAATGTGGGTAGATTCTAGCACTAATAGGACTAGGGCATGCTCCCGGGAAGTATCAGTATCGAAAGTACCGGGAATTATCGCTGATTTTGAACTTTTCCAGTACCGGTTGTCCACGAAGGAATTCCCGATACTTTCGATACTGATGACAATGATAAATTATTGATGTTTTCTAGTACGATATTCAAAAATGGCGATATAAAACACTAGCTATGCGTTCAGTTTCACTTTTCTGTATACATTGCTAGATATTTTGACAAATTACAAACCTATAATTTACATCATTCAGATAATATCTCAACAATTTCGGACAAGTCAGAACAGTTTGTTACTGTTAGTTCTAACTGTTGATTTATTTGATGGATATTCGATTTAACTTTGATATAACCTAGCTCTTGATTGTTGCGTGCACGCACAGAGAGTTTTAGTATTGTATAAAAGAAAACATACGAGAAAAAAATGAGAATATTTAGTGTATTTTGTTGTTGTGTGTGGGTTAATTTACGGTTCTGAATAAAAAAAATATATCTCAACAATAGAAAGTGTTTTTTCAGTAGTTTTTCTTCTATTATATATTTATATATAAGTCAGTATCGAAAGTATCGAAATTCCCGGGAATTCCCGGTTCCGAGCCCAGTATCGGGCGAAAATTCCCGGTTCTGAGAATGGTTCCGATACTGCATGCCCTAAATAGGACACATTCGTTCAATAATAAAATCAGTGAATACACATACCAAATGTAACTGGAAGTGGCATACTTTGCGTTGGTATTCAGTGTAGTGTGAAAATGAGTAACCAATCCTCGAAGGTAAGTTTTCAATGAAGATTATACCGCGTTCGTGATTAAACGCAAATTGTAGCGAGCGTGACTTTTTGTCAGACTTTTTGCATGCGCACCAAAAAACTGCACGCAAAGTTAGCAATTCACGGTGATTTTATTAGTTAGTTATTCATAAAAACAGTTACGTAAGTATGCAAAAGAGTTCAGTGTCGTTGCTCACGAAGTAGCAACAAATATGATGTCTGTGTCTGAGCGTATCTTCCACAAGTTCAATGACATGGTTCTTGATAAATTATATCGTACTGCTAATTTATTTATTGTGATAAGATTTTTTAGGCAACTCTAATAGCCTCCTACGGCTTAAATACAGCTAGAGTCTGAAAACCAGCGCTGCTTGGCACGGTAGATATAGATAATACATTGTCAGGCAGCAAAAAGCTAGTCGGGGTCTATTTGGCATATTTTATCTACTATTATCTAATGTGAATGTCTATACCTATGCATGTATGTCAAATAAATGTATTTTCATTACTCATACTCTGAAAGTAGGTCTGAAGTTGCCTGAGGGGCCTAATTGAAAGTAAAACTTTCAGCCCTAGGGAGAATCGCTTTCTACTGACAGCTATCAAATTATAAAAAAAAACAAGTTCTATTTTATTCAACCATGTTCCAACTTTCTAAAGTCTTTCTAACTGCAAGGAGGTTGTTCAACCAAATTCCAACTTTTTATTCAGCAAGTAGGTTGGAAACCCATTACAACGGTAAGAAGTTTAAAAAGTCTATATAGAGCGCAATGTAATATTTAAATTTAAATAACATAAAGATAGTATTAAATAAATAATATATCTTTTAAATTACTTGATTAATATATAGCTTCAACTATTTATTTAAAATAACATGGATTTGAGCAAACAATTTACCATTTTTTAAATTGTGATAATGAAAATAATGGCTGAATAATGCTGGCGAGCCGTAGCCGAAGGCCCGCCAGAGAAAAAGAAAAAAAAAACCGGGAAGGCGGCAATTCAATCTTCATTTTCACAAATTTTTCTTTCATGTTTTTATTTTTACTTTCCTTGTATTCGTAATGAAAAGCACAGTGTTTACCTCGGGTGAAAGTCTTTTAAGTCCCTCAAGCTCCATTGGCGCCCTCGCTAACGCTCTGGCGCCAAACCCGTCTCGGGACTCAAAAAACGTGACTTTCAACACTCAGGTAACAATGTACTATTTCATTCTTCTTTCTTTTCTTACTTCTAGAGCCAAGACCGACAGTTCATCGTACCCTCCGAAGTAAATACAACAAGCCAATCACCAATCCAAATGGTAGCTGTATAGAATATTTCTTAACTAAGTCGATCGATTAGCCCAAGCAAAATACGCCACAATGATGTCAGAAAAGGTAGCTAGACGAAAATATGGGACTCATGAAAGCGATTTTACATGCAACAGCAAAGGCTGATAAAACAGAACGAACAGTGTATGCTGCAAAGGTAGCTAGAAAATTAGTTAACAATGACAATAGTCATACAAACATAACGCATGGAATGTTAGCGGTGGAATCCATGTCAATGTCATGCAATTAATAAACAAACAGTGTGATATTTACAAAAGAACTTATACCTACAGTGGGAACTTATTGACTTGAATGATTAGTGTTTGAAGTGTCATACTCTACTGCAGTGAAGAATTGGACGTCAATATTAGCAGTAAATCTACATTTTCAGCCCCTTATCTGAGTACTTTACTGAGAAGAGTTACTGCCTGGATTACTTCTTCGACTGTGACATAATTATTTAAAATCTTTTTCGGCAGTGTCTCACTAAAAGCCAGTATGTTGAAAATCATCACTTTTTTATAATTTTTATACAACAGGAAACTATATTTAAACTAGTTCTCAAGGTAAATCGTAGTTTAAGGGTGACGACACCAAACTGGTTGCTTGTAAATAAGATGACTCCATCAACATCTATCACGGAAAAACACTTAAATAGCGATGGCCAAGGATTAATTAATTGCGGCCCATACATCCACCTGTGATCAAACCATGCACGGTATACCACCAAAGAATAGTATTTAATCCTTACTCTTATGTGTCTACCCAAAAATGAATGCACACTATGCCAGTGCTCTCAAACGGTGAAGGAAAACATCGTGAGGAAACCGGCTTGTCGTACAACCTAAAAAGTTCAAAAATATGTGTCTAGTGCACGAAAGGAGCTTCATTAAGTTGCACTTAAAATCCTTTCACCACGCTTGGTTCGAAAAAACCAGTGACACGATAAGAAGAATACTGTTATGTGAACTTTTGAGTTATGAAACCTAAAGTCACATAAAAGAGTGAAAAATCCACAAAATAACTATACTTAAACTCGTATCTTTGTCGTTATAATATCCCAAGAATAAAAATCTTTCTCTGAATGTAAAGAAAATTGACGACACTCAACGAATCAGATGAGTTATCAGTATCACCAAGTATAGATAGTGCAATCCACGAAGGCGCGCCCCACTATTCCTCCTAACCGTTTATAGTATATGTGTGCAAGCTTCCGTCAATGTTTGAGTGTTATCGGTACACACTAATTACCTATGAGTGCACACGCACACTACAATGAATAGACTACGGTTCGCGACTGTCGCTCGGAGCAAACTCCCCGCACCCCGCGAGGGGCGCGTCTTCGTGAATTGCACTATCTATAAAGAAGAACCCAAATCTATTTTCCATTTTCCAAACTACCTATTTTCCATTCCATGCTAGTATTCTACTGGCCCACGTAACTCAAGAGCATCGCCGGCCCTGATCCTTGGCACAAACCTTGACCAAGCTCATTTCACACGGTCATTTATTTCAATTGATGAATTCAGTGCTATTTGTATTGAGTTTGAGGTAGCAAAACAAATGCATGTTTTTTATATATCAAATATAAGACGCAGGGATTCTTTTATGAATATTCAGTGGAACCATAAAAGCTTATTACGGCTCAAGGCTTAGGAAAACATCTTTGTACCTTTAATTATTATCTCATATTCTATACAATACATGCAAAAATGTTGAGATGTTGCTAAAATATTACAAATTCAATCTAAGAGTAAAGCTACTAGTAGAAGAGCAATCGAGTTGAAGGTTTTGTGACGATACGATAAACGTTCTGCACGCGTTTGACAGTTAAACACCTATGTTACTGCGCTCGTTGGCTAACCCCAAGGGCAGACTTGATGCGTGAGGTATTATTAATGCATCGTCAATTGTTTGATTGCTGTGCACTTGCACTGAGTTCAACGGGGAGCCATGAAGCGGAAAACAGCGATTGACGTAACTATCTAATGATGAGAGCCGAATGACGCATGCTTCTATATCTAGTCACCTCTAGTAGATAGCTCTACTAAAGAAGGCGCTAAATTCTAGTGCCTTCTGTGGTAGAGTTATAGCTCTGCTGAATATTACCCTTTTAAAAAAAAATTCTTTATTTAGAACAAAAAACAAGGGTTTTATTTAGAATAAGTGAAAAGGTTGACACTGCAAAAGTTAAAAACTGAGTAGCAGTGCCAGTACCCTCCTCCGTAACAATATAAGAATAAATAATATTTATTTATTTATTTATTTATTTAAATGTTCCACAATCTACATGGTTAAATGAAACATAAAGAAGATTATTTTTATTTTATACATGATAATGTTGCTTAAGTATCTATTATTGCACCAGACTTTTGACTTTTGACCAGATTTTTGCACCAGAATAATAGATGAAACACTAAAACGTTGCTAAATTATTTTGACATTTTGATCGGGAATCACTAATAGGGGGTAAGTCTATTGTTCAAATTCAACCTTGAATTGGTATTCATTAATCGGTAATTAAAACATAGTCAAGGTTACGTTTGAAGATTGGTCCTAGATTCAAATAGTGGTGCGAATAGTTTGAATACATAGATACAAACAGGCAGCAGGCATAGTCAGATATTAAGAAAACCGTAGAGGATCCAAGGTGACAGACATAGCTCGTATAATAAGAAAGTTGAAAAAGGGCAGGTCCGGAACCGACAACCGTTACTAAATAAACTAAAATAAAAACTCATGCCTAAACCTGACGTATAAGACGCTCCTAAATCCTACGCCAAAACGTCACACACAGTATAATACAGTAGTGAGCACTCGCATAGACTCAAAATCAGAGCCAGAGACAGAGCCAGACTTTATAAAGAAAAAATACTTCTCCAAAATGATGATTTGGCTAAGCCCACTTCTTTGGGAGAGATGGAGATGGACGAAGTTATTTTCATAGGTATAGTCGTGTTGTGTATAAGTAGTATACAAATGTAAATATTATAACTATATTGTTTTGTTTAAGTTTCAATAAACTCTTATTTTGTGATAATAGAGGCAATGCACTCAATTTGGAACGACCCATATTTAAGTAAATATTTTCTTTCAACCTTATCTCAGTAGTTTGTTAATTTAAAGTTGCATATATACATATAAATGTTTGGTTCGTTTGGTTTGAGATAATCCTCCTCTCAAATGAAAGGAGGAGCCTTATATCCAGCAGTAGAATTTGTCAGGCTGATGAGATGATGTTTTAAAGTAATTCTGATTTTATTGAAAAAAAAATAAAGACTTTGATGTATCGAATAGCTCAATATAAACAATATTATGTGTGAGTCTAAGAATAAACATTAACTTATGTCCAACTGGACCTCAATTCATTTCTGAAAGCACTTTATATCGTGTCCGTGTTACGCATCCAGTGATGTGTTGATAGACAAACCGTGCGCCTTCATGTATAACTAAGTTGTTGATGATTTAAGTCGCTATCGTTAGGTCATTCTTTATTAAATGGGTTTTTATTTTGGTTATAAACAATACCAATTAGCAAATTTTGCGTTCCACGTTTTATACATTCATTTCTTTCAGCGGTAGAGTGCTGCTATGGGCATTTATACCTTAGGATTATTCACAAAGCGTTGCCTTAGTCACGGAGAATCGTCAACGAGGCACAACACCCACGTGGAATGCAAATTTTGCAAGGGGTCATAAGAAACGTTTTTGAAAAGGTCACGATACGAGTAAACCTCATGTAGACCTCGTCAGATCTCTAGATATTTAAAAACTTTGAGGACATTTTCAAACATATTTGGCACATGTTTCAGTTTTCTAGCACTTATTCTACATTAATAAGTTGCAATGGATCACTGTTTGTGCTAGCTGCCATGGTATCGCTATAGATATTACAAGCTAGGGCGGTCGTGACTGAGCGGAACGAGACGGTCTTAAAACATTTCTGCCATTACTGCTTTTGTACTGCAGATATTTGCAACCATGCTAATAAATAGCGCAATAGAAGGAGCTGCACTCTTAAAAAACGGTTACATGCATTGCAGTAATGCTTCATCTCCTTTGCCTAACTAATTGATCTGTGGTTTAGTCGCCACGGCTACTACGAAACAAGCCCTTGCAGTAACCGCCGGCGCCGGTGAAACAGTCTTGGCATTGAATGAAGTAAAGCCAAGCCAGTCGGCTCCAAACTACGCACCGTGACACACGTATGCGTCTCTCTATCTAATCTCATCACACGTGCTAGTGCACGATAATAATGAAGTATAAAAGTTATGGTGCATTTGGTTTATATTTGACGTGATTTCGGAATATATTTGGAAAGCATTGGATCTGTGTTTTGTAAATGCGTAAGTTCTATAATTTGTTTAATTTGTATTAAAGTGTAAGAAAATTATCTAATAAAATTAGACAAGCAGAGAGTCTCTGACAAACAGCTAAATGTTGTGAGCAGAGTCGATGTGAGCGAACCGGTCTCGATGTCGCGTTTTGGGAGACATACCTACATCCATATACGATGAAGGGTTCTCTAAAGATTTACTAAGGCTCTGCAATCAAAAGCTTTGATAAAGCATCCCTCATAATGACTGATAAGGTTGCAAACAAGAAGGATATGTAAACATTCTTAATCTTTTATGCTCTATCATCTACTTGGAAGCCAATTGTCAATTACAAGAAACAAACATTACGATTATTTACGATATTATAAAATAAATATAGCTATATTGTGCATAGTGTGTGTGTTGCGATATCTTAAACTACACATAATAAATTCATGAAATATGTATGTATCATGAGATATAGAAATGTATTGTACACTTTGTATTGTACACTTTATGCATTACTTCGAGAGCGGAAACTTCATAATCAACACGTAAACAATGCACTTTTCTAATGGGTATTGACAAAATTAGCTCCTAGGCCAATTTTAAGCAATAAACATTAAAAAATAGAGGATTGTAATCCTCCTGATGATAGTGACCTTTGTTTGTTTTTACGCAGCTGTTTAACCAGTTTAATACATGTGGTGGTGAATCATTGTAATTTAAGCAGAACTATTTAATTTGTTTTGAGTACCTTTTTACTTCCTCCATAATTTGGTTCAGTTATCAAAACAAATATGTAATCAGTTTTTACCATCCAGTCGGCACAACAGGTTTTCTTCTTCCACTATCCTCTATCATTCGTCATCTCAGTGCCTTACTTACTCAGTGATGTTTAAGTCTATGCATCTTTTTATTGGATTGTCCTCTCCTATAACCATTATCCATTAGGTAATCATAAACAATCAGTGGTTTTATCTGGTGCTAATTTATGCGTCATAAACTTTTATTATTAATATTTTTTTACTGCCTTCCCAGCTCAGTTTCAGACTGTGTGTTGTCTACATTCTGCGCTGGAGGGTGTAGGTCAATCCCCACCGAGAATAAATATTTGCGTGAACATGGATGTTTGTTCTCTGTCTGGGTTTTATATTGTGTTCTAATTACAAAAAAAAACATGTATTATATCAGCCATTTGTTTCCCATAGTATACCTAAGCTTTGTTGCGTTTGGAGCTAGATAGGTAGTATTGTTTTCCACAATCTTTATTTATTTTTCTAATAATGTTTTGTATTGGACCAACTTGTAACTAACAGATAAAAAGACTGTTGAAATATAAACAACACTGTGTCACCTACGATTTATAAGTCAACGTCAATGGAACATGACAGATGACAGCTGTCTGGACACTGGTGACGTGTGACGTCACTACTCGCCTCCCTTTTAATGGTCGTAGCTCTCATCAATTATTGTGCTTTGTAAATCTATAGTTATTACCTTATTATACGAACTAAAGTGGTACTCGGGTTTTTATTTCTTCAGGTTTTGGGCCGTCCCATACCACCCAGCTAGTATTTTTAGGTTTCAGCTATTATTTTTTTTATGGTTTTTATTTCTTCAAAGACTTTTCCAAATTGGTTTATAAATTAGTTGCGCGCTAGTAATTGAAAAGTTATTTTTTTTGGAAGGCAGTTAAAAATTAAATGAAGCAGAATCCCAAGACAAAAATATTACATTATATCATTCATAACTTGTTAGAAACAAGTTTCAAGAGCACATTAACACAGATTTTATTGAATAAATTTTCGACAGAGCCTACGTTTGTTAAAATTACGAAAGCAAAAATGAATTAACCGGTGCGAATGAGATTATAGCCTTGACATAGACAGTACAAACGTTAGTAATCGAAATTTGTAATTTATAGCTCGATACTCAATATTGCCAATAGACACAAAGCAACCTATTAAAAGAATATAATGTATTTTTCTAGCGAGCAGAAACAGAATTAAGTACTAGCATAAATAAATAAATAAATATTTTAGACAATCCCCACAACACTAACGCAAATTAAGCAGAGCTGGGAGCATGGGAACCAGATAGCTGATATATTAATACTTTTACAGTATTTTTTGTAAATACAGATCGAACCCAAGACCTACGGCGCAGAAGGCAGAGCTATTAACTAACCAGCTGAGCTGAGGGGCCGGTCAACA
The DNA here is from genome assembly GCA_939531255.2 of Thera britannica. Lineage (NCBI taxonomy): Eukaryota > Metazoa > Arthropoda > Insecta > Lepidoptera > Geometridae > Thera > Thera britannica. The sequence goes on along the minus strand of OW618039.2, from coordinate 5,592,544 downwards.
TATTAAAGCTATTTTTGTGAGCACATTTTTTTATGATTATCTCTGCATCATCAAGAAGACAGACCAACACACTCTCTCATAGTTTTAATGTATCGCCATTTGATTTATTGACCCAACCCAACATATTTAGTGGCTTTATTCAAATAAATCTTGCAAACGAGTCTTTAGTCTAAGAGTGACTTAGCTAGATCATGTGCCCCATAGACTAAACTAAGCCCCCAAAATTATAAGCATTGCTAAAATTTTGCCTTTTTTTCTCATTTACTCTCTTAAAATTTTTTCGTGAAAGATGTTATTAGATTTAAGCAATAGTTATTTTTTGACAGATATTTGAAAGCCAGTAAAAAAAAGTCAACAGGCCTATATTTGTTGAATGCAATTATTTAAAATGTATGGTATGCATGTATTTCATCAAGCTGAAAAACCTTCATTCAGTGAATGACAAGGACGATTTTGAAAGTTGCAAATCATAAGTAGTTCTCAAAATATGCTGATCATGATTTCACTGCGTAATTCATCTCTGTCTATGAAATTGTTGCTCTTCAAGACTATCGTGAATTCGGAAGAATATGAATATGAATATAACTTTATTGTACACCAAAGTGAAAGATTCAAAAATAACAAAATAAGAATAATGTACTAAAAAACTAGAGGTACAATGGGCGGCCTTATCGCTAAGAGCGATCTTTTCCAGACAATCATTTCATTTCATTTCATTTATTTATTCAGTCACAATTAATTAATCGTATTTGAAATTTACAAACTTAAACTAACATAGAAAAGAAATATTAAATAGAATGTCACAAGAAAAATAAAAAAGAGTAACAATATTAAATAATGGCATGTCAAATCTTAGAAACTAATGTGAGTTATGGTTCAAAAACTCATCTATCGAGTAGAAGCACCCTTTCAACAAAAGTGAAACAAGTTCCGATTTAAATTTACGGGGACTGTCCATGACTTTCATGTCAGTGGGCAGCGAGTTGAAAAATCTCACAGCCTGATAGCGAGAACAATGTTTTGCTACATTTAACCTAGGCTGTAGAGATGACCCAAGGTCTTTACGTCTAGTATTTACTCTAACTGCTCTCTGTTCCTCATTTTCATATTTGTAAGGATTTTTTATGATGTCCAGAAGTAGCACTAAAATATATAAACTAGGGACAGTCAATATATTTAAACATCGAAAGTATTCTTTACAAGATATCCAGGGGGGTATGCGCACTATGGTTCTAATAGCTCTTTTTTGCATAATGAACGCTCTTTTCATGTTGTATGCATAGCTATTTCCCCAAAATTTCACGCTATATCTAATTTTGGATTCAACAAGAGCATAATACACTGTGATCTTCTTCTAAGTACGCCCATTTCAGTAAAAATTACCACAGTATGCTCTTAAATCAACGATTTTAGTCTGGATGCAAGTTTGTCATGATGTCTTTCTTTGAGTACGGACTTCGAGTTTTAAGATCTGTTGGTAAATGAACCTTGACCTTTGCAAGCACGAGCTAATTACAACTACTTGACCGGCTTAAATAACTATGGCATAGGTTTTCTTAAAAACGATATTGCATAAACTTTACTTTTATTTATGTATTGTATTTTTGCAAATCAGTCTGTGAGCAGAGACCAAACAAAACATGGATGAATTGTGTGAAAGATGACATGGATAATTAGTGAAGTGAATATAGAGATGACAGAGGGGCATGGATAAGGAAGACATGTAGTGCCGATCCCACATAAAGTGGGATAAGGACAGGAAGAAGAGTTTACATATTAAAATCTACGCACTAAAGTGCAAACTAAAGTTTCTCAAAAGCACTTGTTAGTTAGAGAGCATATGACATTTGCAGCAACGTAGATAATTTACGAGACATTTGAGCTAGATGAGCAACAGCAAAATTGTTAAATGTTAGTAAAATGTTGTAGTCACCCAGCCTAAAAGGCGTATGTCAGTTACATGTGTTTAACAAAATAATAAAAGTTTGAAATAATTGAGAAATTGACTTCATGGCCAAACGTCTGAACCGATATTGATAGAATTTCTATTGGATCAATTTGGAAGTATTAACTTTTATAAAAAAAAATATTTTTTTTAAATCGGTATTAACCGATTTAAAAAATATTTTTTCATCCCACCAGCTCTGAAAGTCTGTTTAATTTCTGACTGGAAAAGCCGTTTTTATCCGCTAGAGGATAAAGTAAATTTGAATTTAGAATATCGTGTTCAATAAGTTTGTGAATACACAACCTATTTACTTCTACCTCCATGGTGCCGAACTTATCATACAACCTTTTTAAATTTGTTAATAACTCATACTCGGAACCTTCTTGGTGTGTTACTGTTAGTCGCGCCATGTTCTTTTTTGCATTAGTCATTTCCTCGCTGAGGTGGGATGAAAAGTTACGTGTTGCACTCGAGTGCAAAGATTTTTCACCTTGTGCTCTTTTGATTCCTTCGCCAACGCTTAGGATTCTAACTTTTAAACCACTCGCTACGCTCGTGGTTAAACTTTAGAATCCTGCGCTTGCTCAGTCATCAAAATTGAGCACGCGGTTAAAAAGCAGCTTTGCACTCTTGTATAACAAATAACTATTTTTTGTTACAAAATTATGCGAAAAACATTTTAAACAAAACGCCTAAACTGATTTTGAATAAATTTCTATGGGACCAATCTGGAAGTAAACATAAGATTTTTTCAAATCTACTCGTGAATGACGTAGTTTTGCTATAATAAACATAAAAAAATACAATCGAATTGAGAACCTCTACCTTTTTTATTTGAAGTCGGTTAATTATTGCTGTTTAAGCAACACTTGGCAAGTTTGAACAAGATAGCTATAAATCATTTAACATAAATAATATTAAACCAATACCATAGACATGATGCAACGGAGTATAAATTTCGATGCAGATTTGGAAATAAGAAACCGATTTAGAAAGAGGCGCGGCCGGCAGTGCGTAATCACAGGTCAAGTTCACGTCTTTATTGCTACTCGTATAGTTCAACCAATTGGTAATAAGTGCTTTAAGGACAAACCACAATATTTTTTAAGCCAATATAAAGCGCGTCACACATGTAGCTATAATTATATTCATATAAATTATAGAAAGGCGTATAACAGCTGAATCCAGCAGATTTTATTATGGATACCGCATTTTATCCTTCATTTATAATCAGATTAGAAAACATTTTTTATCTGAATGTTTTATTAGTCCCATACAAATTTTATAAAAATCGATTCAAAACTTATTATTTTGGATACCGTATTTTGTCCTCCATTTATAATCAGATTTGAAAAAAAAAAATATTTGAATGTTTTATTAGTCCCATACAAATTTTATAAAAACCGATTCAGAACTTATTAAATCTGTTTATGTACAATTACCCCCCTCCCCCATTCCACGTTTTCATTGGTTTTTTCTCACCTCAAAAAAAAAGCTCAAGCCCGCCAAAAGAAATTTTCACTTCAAATATTGAAGCACTATCAGATAAAAGTACCTTCCAATGATCTTGACCCAGGATTACAAAACCAGTCAGAATAGAGGCAGAGTCAGATTGGTGTCCTTCACCTACTGAAGAAATAAATAAGACCGTGCAATTACGCCAGCTCTGACATAAATATATAACTTGGACATACTTTTAACAGTAATTAACATAAATTAGAAACCCTACGAGTACCATGTTACTACAACCACTTAGGGCTAGTCCACATTGGATTTACAAGTCTAAATTGAAAATAAGTCTAAGAAATAAGAATTACAAATCGAATTATAATATTAAATGGACTAAAATGATTTAGGAACGACCGATATTCGGACTGCATGAATAAATACATTTAAAACGGCAGCCAATTCACAAAGCGCTACCTAGCACCAAACTAAGAACAACTTGTGCTTTGGGAACTAGATAACATTTAGTTTAATTTTCAGAAATATTTTTATCTCAGTAGGGATTGAACCCACAATCCGCAGAGCAGAAGGCCGCGCCTGTCTAAACCGGAATGCCTGAACTTTTAAAGATAAAAAGTCCGTATAATATAAGAACGGATAAGGGTGCGATACAATACATGGTTACAAATAAATAGTGCCAAATTGAGACACATGTGCGTACAAGGATATTTTTTTTGTCCAGCACTAAGTATTTCATTGACCAATTTCGTACTAGACCTTGACTCAACCGATGTGACTTTGCAATCCGTCCGGTCACATAGGTGACATAAACGGTCGATTCCTTTGCATTGTTGGAGGACCAGTTTTTAAATAAAAAGAAACATTTGCATAAGGTTACATAATGTTTTCAAAGTGCACGGCTGACCAGTGACTACAGATTCTGACAAGAACGCAACGAAATGTGTTGCAACTTTTAAGTTGTAGGCGAAATGAGACAGTAAAACGATTGTGCAGTGGAATAAGAATATTATTTGCATTGCGAAAAACTAGCCTAGCGAAAACTAGACACAAAGGTCGATGTAGTAGATGCAACTCTGGGTTCTGACAGAGTTCTTCTGTCTTAGAAGAAAAAATGCCACACTGTGTGAATTGACATTCAAACATGCATATTTTTCGTAACAATGACCAAATCTAAATTAGCATTCCTGTCACCATTCTTACTTTAAATGTTTTTCAACTTAGCCTCCAGACAAATAATTAATTCAAAAAGTTTGATTCTGTCCTGATTTTACAAATTATTCGTTATTATTTTCTTATTATTGGTTGCTAGAGTCGAGATCAGAGAAAGGCTAAATGCATGTCAAGACCTTGAAAACTTGACCGGAGCGAAACAGCGCAATAATATTGAACTCGTTTTGTTACCACGTGTTACAGCACCGAGCTATATCATTATTCCTTGTCTTGATAATATCTTTTAAATTGAGTAGTTCACGTCGTGCTAAGCACGATTAGTAACAAGTATTAGTATGTACTTATTTTTGTAGCTTAGAAAAAGCTACGCAACATAATTTTAAGTGATGAGAAATTGATTAATTAATTGGATCCTTGTATTGGGCAGACGTTTCGTCTTTGTTCAAGGTGTCAAATCCTTGCTTTAATATAATATGTGACTGCAATACTATTGTTATAAAATTCAATAAGAATCTGGACTTTATCTCTAAAAACACTAAATTGCAAAAAGTTACTATCATGAGCCCAGTTTTTATCAGTAATCAAATCATGCAAGCAAACCAAAAACGATCCTTTTTCGTGACTGATGATGAAAATTTCATAAAATTGGATGCCGATGTAAAGAAGGTATTTAAACCTGTTAGCGATTCCGCCTACATCATACAAAGCTAATAAAATAAAACCTACGAAGATAAGCAAGAAAAAAAACTTATTGATGTTACATAGCAGTACAAAAATTTTAGCGTTTGGATGGGTTTAAATGGGATACTTAAATATAGTAGTAGGTATATACAATTATGAGTCTTTTCTTTTTATTGTAATAAGAATTTCTGAAAATGTATTATGACATGAATGAATAAAGCAGGAGGGTAGGTAGTTCAACGTGTGAAGTTTCTAAAAAATAGGTATATCTTTATTAACATATTTTTTATGTTGTAATTGACTAGTATTTTCATACGCTATTGACTGGATTGTGATTAAAACTTATAATAATGAATGACTGATAATAAATAAATGCCTCTATGTGATCCTTCACCATTTATGAACGTCATTCCACCCACACGCACCGAGCTATTCACCTCTGTAGCGCATGTATAGCCAATGTTTTTAGCGTCTAGCGATTCTCTATAGTACTGTTCGTCATTATCATCATCATCATCAACCTACTGCAGTCCACAGCTGGACATAGGTCTCTCCCATGGCGCGCCACTGAGCCCAGTCTTGGGCTCTTCCCATCCAGTTGCTGCCCGCCGCAAGTCGTCGTTCCATCTAGTCTGAGGTCGTCCTACACTACGTTTGCCTAAACGCGGTCTCAACTCCACAACTGGTTTATCCCAGCGATTATAGGTTCTTCAGCAAACATGACCGGCCCACTGCCGCTTTGGCTTGCTAGTTCTTTGGTTACTGTTACAAATATACATTCATTAACACGTTGTATAGCTTCAAATATATGCTCAAAACGAACTTTAATACAAAAGTCACTACTTTGCCTTTTGGTTTATTTCTAGTCTCAACCTAGCTAGAAATTTACAAGTAAAATGCGTAGTAAGCCCAAAACTTTAATGTTCCAGGTTCAAAAAGAAGAACTATACACAAACTAATGAGTGAAGAACCAACGATACCAAAGAGCAAAAGCTGAGCCATGGAACAATACCTTCCACTCGTGGTGCTAACCATATTGTCCTTGATAGCAACAGGTTGGTAAAAGTAGTACATATTCGCACCGCAACCATATAAGTATCATATTACGCAAGTGTTTAAGATCCTGTAGTCTCTAAAATTAGCATTTGTAATAGATTATCACTTGTTCAACTTGGCAAAGATCTCGAGAAAATATTCTGAGTCATTCAAATACGAGTACGTGTCCTTAATGTATGACTGTAATAACACTTGGTGTATTTATAACTGACTTCTCAATTCTATTGTATTATAAATGTTTGTTATCGCATAATTTCATAAGCCGATTTAAAAAAAAAAAAATTATCTGAAAAGTATATAATATTTCCAAATTGGTCCCATACAAATTTAATCATAATCGGTTCAGCCGTTTTTATTTAATTGTTTTTTTTAATGTTTAACCGATTTAGTAAATTATTTTTTGTCTGAAAGGTAATACATATACAATACTTCCACATTGGTCATATAGAAATTACATCAAAATCCGTTCAATAGTTTGGCCATGACTAAGTTTTTAAAACTTTTTTTATAGATATTACAGACACATAGAACCTTCAATTATTTAAAGTGCCTCTGCACTGTTGACCTAGCTACCAGCTTGCATTTAGCACTGAATAGAGGTATAGCTAACTATTACCTTGGAAAAATGTATATAACATTACGCATGATTCAGGAAAATTCTTTATGTGCATAGCGTAATTCGTTCCGGGTTTCGTGTACGAATTGATTTGAGGAAACCAATACAAACGTACCGCAAAGAAAAACTTCGTTACGTGGATTTTGGTGCTGCAGCGAAAATTGAAATATTTATGAAATAATGTCGAATTTTTAATACATTCCTTGCAAAACCTTAAAGATTATTACAATAATTATTAAAGTAACCTTACATGAGTTGTAGGTCACTAGAAATATCAGGTGGGGCCACTCTCAACTCAAGCACTGTCAATATTTATTCAAGTAATCCTAAGTAGTGTTGCATGCAAAGCTAGATTATAGAAATAAGTCGATCTAAAGATTGCTTATTATATTAATAAAAAAACTCGTAAAAGGATGTATCTAAGTACTTCTGTGAAATATCGAGTCATACACAGACTGTTCAGTTAAATTAAATTCAAATAGCGTAGTACCTATTCGGCGTAACTCGATGAGTCACATAGTAGGTAGTATTGACAGTGATGCTAATGCAAACGCGTTCAAGATCAACCCAATCCAAATTGTTTAAATATACAGTGTAAGTCTAGAGTAGTTTTGCAGTAATGTGAAGTAAATCTAGAATTTAAACACATTCACGGTATGCACAAAACAAATATTTTGGCAACCTATTTATCTATAGTTGTATTTAAGCAAAGTTAAAATGTAAATGAAGATGATTGTTGACGAGTGATTCAAAAATTGGTCTGTCTCACGACACCGCTAAATAAATCATAGAGAATAAGAGAGAATAGAGCAATAGGCGCTAAGATTGCAGCAAGCCTGTATCCAGGCGTAGGATCACCAAAGTCATAGCATAGTGCATCAAATCTTCTACTGTTCTCAACACACAAAGAACCCGGTCTACCAATCACATATATCGGTTTATCTGTATCACATCTGGATTTGTCGTGCTCGACAAAAGTGTATTTTGTTACCATTCGCGCAATCATTCCTTTAGTTCCATTCGAATAGTCCTGTATTCTCTTTCTCACCCATCCAGATTCATATATATTGTTTAAACTATCCAAATCAGATGTTCTTATCATTTTCATCTTATTATGTTTTAAATTATCTTTTTCGGAGTAACTATCATCAAACATCGTGTATTCTGCGTTACCCACCTTGTCTAGATGAATTCCTTGGGATGCGAGAAAGTCGAGATCAGTTATGTCGTCAGTATCATTTAAATAGTAATTTTTCGTTATATCTTGATGGGCTATCAAGCCACAGAAATAATTAGTCTCAATGTTGAAAGGAGCTCCAGGCGAAAAGTTGCACACCACTTCAATGTCACCATTCGGTTTTTCACCGAAAGCACAGCCAACTTTACATGTTTCTGCCCAAAGTAGTTGCACTGAATTGAACGTGTCAGGGGCGATGTGCCCACACTCTACATCAATGCCACTTAGTTTTTTCCTCGCGCTTAAAAACCAGGCATGGATGCAGCCAATTACGGGCAGAATAAAACATTCATATTCCGGTATGCTAAAAATATACAAAACGTATTGATTAGAATCTGTTAAACTCATTGATAAAATTCATTCATAAAGTATAGGTATATTACCAGTTTACTGAAGTATCGCTTCTGTGCGTATTGTAACAACAATATTCGGCATATTTTGTGCACTCCAGTTGTATAATATACTCATTTTCGAGGGAAGAGCATGGAGCAATACCAGGTAAACATTGTCGGAGCCAAACTTCAGCCATCTCTTGTAAATCATAGTCGTATATCATCTGCTTCATATTAGCAGCAGTTGGTAAATGAATATATTCTTCAGCCGTGCCTCGCGCGACACTATTTCGCATTGAATTTATTGTACTTACTAAAGACATCTGTTCTGTCATCGTAGGTGAATATACTTTATATTCTTTATCGCATACTCGAGAATAAGCCTTAGATGCAAAAAGACACAAGGTGTGATCACCATAGCAGGGTGAATCCTCACACCATTTGTTCCTTAGTTTCGCTGCATCAGCAACAAAAAAACTCCTTTGCATCGGTTCAATCTTTGGATTGTCGTCTATAACGTTTTTGAGCCTACTGAAGTAAACGAGAAATATCTCAGAAACTTGCTTCTTTCGACCTAGTTCTCCATATATAATGGGCAGTTCCCAGCAAGGATATTTTTCGGGGACGTACCAGACTTCGTCCGTGTTGATGCTTTCTGTCGTTGGTTTTTTATATTTTATAACACCTGCTGCAGGTTCTAAATTAAAAAACTCGGCCATATATTTAAGCGATTTGTTATCAAGCGGCTGAGCATCTTCATGAACAACTATACTATTAGTGGCTGCTTGAACTTTACGTGGCTGACCAGTGCTGTTTTTATCTTCCCTGAGGTGCTTTGATGTGTTTGAATATCCTGAATCTGCGTCATCATAGATATAGTCATAATTTCTGAAAATATGTATGGCTCTAGTGTTATTATTTGAATCAGTACGTTGTCGCACAGTTTTATTATAATCTACTTTATTGTGACTGTTAGCCAGTTCTGTTGTGGTTTCAGTACTATATTCGGTCATTATTTCTTTAGTATAATGCTTTTTATGTGATCTTTTTGTAGCGACATATACTTGGAAGAAATCATCATTGTAGTCTTCTTCATCGTCAGAATCAAGATAAGGGTTCTTTAGAGTTACATTTCTAGCCAATGGTTTATGAGGGTTTAAATTTCTTCGATTTTCGGGATTATTATCGTTTCGTTCATTATGTTCAAGCCGGTCGGAATAATAATCTGGTAGTATTGAAATACATTCCATGCAGAACAAAAATAAAAAGATACATCGGAAAAGCATTTTACGATTGCAAATGTTGCTTTGCTGATCCATCTATAAAATCTACATGGTCTCGATCGCTCAAAACAATGAAAAACGCATACTTTTTGATTATTATCATTACGAATAAGTTGGCAATTTAAACACTAATATTAATCATACGTGTTTCTAGCTGATCTATGGTTAAATAAGGTATTCTTTAAATGAAAATAAATCTGCGTAATAATATGGTGATAATACGGTTAAAAATTGATGTTATTTTGTACATTTTAAGTGCATGACCATAATTTAACATAACTTAGAGTCCAAGCAAGATCATTCACCGGGATGCGTAATGCATGCATGCGTAGGAGTCGACAAGCTGCCTCGTGATTCATTCTATCATGAATATAAAAACAAAACCAATGAATAAGCGAATACAACTAATAAAAGATGATAAATAACCAAATTATCATCCTTTCATACTAAACATGTGTTTTGATGTCAACGACCTGAATAGATAAAGTATTATGTTAAGCATAATACTGTACATAAAAGTCAAAGTACAAACAAATATTTCTTATTTCTATTTATAGCTAGTTGAATTCGAATAATGTCTTGAAACTGTTTCTACATAACCACTATTATGTATGTAAGGTAACGAATTCGGAAGTCATTAAAACACATTAAATCACTATTGCGTATGTACAAATCGTTGAATGTTTAAGGGGCGTCAATTAATCGGTTAGAATTCACCTTGATCTTTTAGAACCTTTGCCTGCTGGTACCGGATCCTCATACATAATTCAAATCATTGTATGGCAGCACACAGCGTAATATTTTTGAACGAAAACATACTATAACCTGTTTAAGATATAAATAAATATTGTGGACAATTCACACAAGCTCTAGCTTTTTTTGTATGTACATACTTAGAATGCAATATAACACCCAGACCGAAAACAAACATCTGCATAATATGTTCACGGCACAAATATTTGTTCTCGGTGGGGATCGGCAGAGCTATTACTAAGAACAATACGGTCTAAATTTCTTAAAAAACAAATCAGAGCTGAAAATGTTCTGCTATAAAACACCATAGTACTGGTCTTCTAATTTTTACTTGTTCTAACATGCTGTTTCTTATTTCAGAAGTGTCATCACTCCAGTGCTACCAGTGCCTGATCAACCCACCTCCTGGCCACTACTATAACACTACGAAGCGGCTCTGTGTGCACTTTGATCACTCCGACAAATACATCGTGGATTGCCCGTATTCCACCATGTGCATGAAGCAAGAGTTTCATCTTGATATTCAGAATGGAGGTTTGTATTTCTTTGCATAGAACTTGTAAAAACTTTTGAGAATGATTTGTAGAACGCCAGCGATTTCATTTACCTGAATTTATTCATCAATTTTGGAATTGTATGTGATTCAATTTTGAAAAGCATTCGTGAAACAGTGACCGGTGATATCATGAGTTCTGACCTTCTCATCTCAAAATATAGGAAAATCAAACCGAAGGAACACCGATTTAGAAATAAACAAGTTGTTCTAACAAGTTGAACTACGTAATTATCCTGCTTCTAAACCACATGTTACGAGTACGGTACGACAGACAAGGAGCACGAACTGGATCTGTAGTCGGTACCGTGACAAGCTAATCTGAAAAGGAAATAATTTGTAGACTCTACCGTTTATTATTATTATCGACTTTCAACTAAGGTGGTTGACCATAATCGCAGTTGATTAAAAAGCTTGAATGATCTTAGGTCGTTGGTAAACTGATATAGTGTTGACGTCATAGCCATAAAATCTTTGACAAAAATAAAGATTTTCATAAAATCCTCAAGTAGGTACTTTTCAAAAACGAGAAAATTCATAATTATTAATGGAAACGTAACTTTTCTTCTTACATTTTCCAGTGAGAATAAAAGGAGAGCTTCGAGATTGCGCGTCGCAGAAGCACGAGTACCAGGACTACAAGAATGGGCGGTGGTCTCCGAAAATGGAGATTCTGGAGCCATACAAGGAGGGGTGCCTTAGCGGTGACGACAAAGGCGAAAGGGTCACAGAGAATAGGTAATCTACCTTGCTTTATTGCAGGATTTGAAGGCAAACAATAACTTTTGTAAGGGTCACGCAGAAGTTACACTCCAACAAGCATGACCAGCAGCTGGGTGATTGAGTAATTCTGTTGATATCAAAAGTTTGATACTAACAAATAGCAACAATCATGTATCTCGTTGCAATCATTTTTTGAACGCTATCCATGGCAATAGGCACATGCAACTAAAACGTTGTAAAACAAAATTTTACAACGTGAAGTTCCTATTCGCTATTTCATGTTCATTTCAATCCGTTTTTTGTTGCATTCGAAGTTCAAAACCATGTCGAAATTGACAGATGGGACGAGGTTTTAAATGCTGGAGCGCCTGAAGTTTTATTTGTGCATAAATGGTATGGGAGATTTGCCAAACAGATAACTTCAGGCCTGCCATACTTTATTGAGCCAAGGTTGAAAAGTATTGAAGACACAAATACTTTATATTGCATATTTTTGATGTTCTCAAAAATGTAAAGATACTTATAAGATTGATTTTCGACAATAATAAACATATGTTATTAGCGGCCTCCCGTGGCTTCACTCGCCCCGTTTCCGTTACTTTTTTGCGATAAAAACCAATTTTCAGCCAAATCGGTTCAGCCGTTCTTGATATATAAATAGTTTTACTAATAATACTTTCTTTTTATTTAATCTATATGTATGTATGTAAGACGATAACTCTTCATTGAATATAGCTACAACTTTATTACACCGCAAACAATACAACTACCCGTAACGACGCCATATTATCCTTCTTCCGCTTGTTTTTCCACCACTAGAGATGTGTCACGCTGTTTGATAAGATTAGGGATGTCCTATTCCCAAAACCGGTTAACAGTATATAGATAGATAATGTGTAATTTTGTAATTTCAGATACTGCTACTGCCGCAACGATTTGTGCAACTCATCGCCGAAGACAACCCACGAGAGCTACACCGATATAATGGGGGTTATAGTTGTATTCAACCTAATGAAATACATCAACAGCTTGAGATAGCATTCTAACTTTTAATATAGGAAAGTGAAACAACGTTTACAAGAGCGCGATTATACTCGTATAACTAGCGGCACATAACTTTAGCGCTGAGCGATACGCGGAGGGGATAGCTGCGCATGCGTCGTAGTGTGCGCATGTCGCGCACACTGGAATGTGTGAATGAGTGCAGAGTGTGTTATTAATTCAGAGAGCGGATTGCGATCGGAGAGCCAATTAGCGCTACGCACGCCCGCCCTTCATACCGCTAGCCCCCTGAGGTACCTTATTTTTTACTTCTGCGCAATAACGGTCAGCGCTAAAGTTATGTGCCTACCTATAGTAGGCGCGATCTTCGTTTTGCAATATTTAATGTGATACGAATGAAAATGTAAATAGTTCAGTAAAGTTATTATAAAGCCCTCTATGTATTAAGATATAAATATCAACAACAGTCAAAGCCTTAGTAAAACTCATATTTTGTGATTTCATTGAATAAATTCTATGGCGATTATAAAATGATTGCCAATGCTTAAAAGTTAATTTTTAATGCATTTGCGGGGTTTTTTAAAGTTACCAAGTAGTTTCCAGTAGTAGATACTAGAGTCTAGATGTTATAGCTACTATAGTAACTAGATACTATATACATATAGTAGCTATAACAAGGGTGTTTTTATTTACCAAAACTGAAACATCCCCCTTTGACATCTTCAAAAAATCATGAGTTGGCACAGAGATTTGGGGTATCTACCGTGCCCGAGGAACAAAATTGGGATGCTGTTTTAGTTTTCTGTTTTAGTGAAGTGTATTTTACAATATCCTTGATGTATGCTGAAAGGATTATATTTTTGGAACTAGTCACAGAAAATTATTGCGATTGAATGTTCATACCCTTAGGTATAAATTATGCTAGGTGTAACTTAATTATAATTATTTCATAGTGTATTTTATGTATATAATGCAACTTGTTCGACCAATTAAATATTCTTCGGAATCACCAAAGTTAATTATTATTTGATGGCCTTATAAAATATATCTAAACAAAGAAAAGATGTGAGAGATGATATGTCCAAGAAAAGAGTGAGTACTGAGATAACGAATAATAATATGAAATTATACGGTACGGTATGATACCTTAAGGGCAGGAAGAAGAAGATATAAAAAATAATTATAGGCAAAATTAAACAGATTAGCAAAGTAACAATATGAAAATAGACAACAAAAGGAATGCCAATGAATTGATTTTTCAATAGTCAAACAGTGTCTGATAGTATCGAATCTGTACAGTTGCCTCGGAGGCAGAATATCCACATGGACATTTTTCGGAAACATCACAAATAATAAGTTACCATAGCGTTTTCATTACTAATAGAATTTATTCCCCAGTCTAGACATTTCGACAGTTTTTTAGTAAATAGATGTAGAACACGGCATGCGACACTCCTATTAATTTCTAGCAAAAATCAATGAAGGTTAACGACCAATTTTCATTTCACTACTTTCAGTACGTTTTCATTTTTAGCATTTCCACAGGGGAACTCTTTAAGACTTGTTTGAATTCTTAACAGTTATATTGAACATGTTCGAAGAATGTATTAGGTACATCCCTGAACACGTGGGCATTAATAATACACTTGAGTAATACAATTCAACAATCTGTAGTCTAGTCTGTGGTTATTTGAATCAGTTTTAGGCGTATTAATATATATACCTACCCTATTATAAGGAAGAAACATTTGAATTTTTGAATTAAACTGCTCAAAAAATGCTAAAACGATTTCCAAAATTCTTTCACCATTAGAAAGCTTCATAATTCCTGAGTAATATCACACTAATATTATAAATGTAAAAGTTTGTAAGGATGGATGTTTGTTACTCAATAACTCTAAAACGACTGAACGGATGTGTAGATACAATTTTGAACAGATATAGATTATAGAATAGAATAGAATAAGCTCTATTCAAAAATCAAGCAATTCAGTAGAAATATAAACACATTATGTTGCTGCTAAAAATAAGGGTACATGGAGAAGTTCCTAGTTATATGCAATTTAATTTGGCTTGTGCACAGTTATTGTTGTATTGCAGTATCTACACTAAGTGATAAACTTGTGTTGTAGATACCGCGTTACCTTCCCATTGTGTGGTTTACATAAATGCCATGTTGAGCTGTTATTAATATTGTGTGGACTCCACACAAGTGTGTGGAGTCCACACAATATTGTGGACTCTATGATATGGCATTTATGTAAACCACACAATGGGAAGGTAACGCGGTATCGTGGACCGCAAGTACAATTTTATTTTATTTTATATTATGGTCTGAAATAGCACATATAGTCTTACTTTAAATCCCGAAAAATTAACGGGAACGGGGCGTAACTGGCACGGGGCGAGCGAAGCCGCGGGTGGCCACTAGTAAGCTATATTTGTTAGTAGTTCTTAGTAGTAGCAGCAAACCCGCCCCGGCTTTGCACAGGTTTATTTTAGAACAAAGATGAATGTGAAGTCCCTTTGTATTTTTCCACCCGTGCGAAGCCGGGGCGAGTCGCTAGTAAATCATATTTGCGATTATAACCACTAGGTGCATATCGATTTTTTGACATCTAGGCCAACCGACCAGCAATTCATGACAAGGCAACAATTTGGCCTAGAGTCCTCACAAGATAAGTCTGCGCGTAACGCAGATGACGCAAAATATGAATAAAATATTAGACTGGAAATATGTATATCTTTCGTTCACAAACATGAATGGGGAAATTGCAAAAAACTTGCATTGCGTTTAATGTTTGTAATTGGGAAATTATTTTAAGCAAATTTTATTTTACATTGTCCGCCATCTGACACGCGCTAAGTTATCTTGCGCGGACTCTAGTAGACGGACATCACTACACGAGAGAGACACAAGTACATAAATATCGTATTTACATTGCTATCATTAATCCACCTGCCAAGCGTGGTGACTACGGCAAAAAAAAAATGGGAAAGGCATACCTACCTAATATATGAACTAATTTTTTTTTATGGGAGAGCGGAGCTTCTCGCCCGTTCATTCTGAAAGATCTTTAGTTCTATATGATTTCATATATCTTATCAAAGACATAATGTTGATCCTAGCGAGTTTTCCTACTGAAAAACCTTTCTAGGTTTTGAAATCTAGATTTTATAGGATTATCTAGAGTTCCAACGTAGGTAATTAAGCTAGACTCTCTAATCTCAATGGCCAATGTAAACTAAGCCAATGAAATGGCGACCTTTATTATAAAGCCCCTCCAAAACCCGTTTTTATGCAACTGAACATCTTGAAACATCATTCATTCTATTTGGTCAGTCTTAACGTTGAAAGGCTAAGGCACTGCGCAAACGTAGACACTTTTTGTTGCCGACACGCGGCACATCATCACAGGGAACCGTAGTTGCTGTGTCTAGAAAGGCAAGTCGTAGTTTTACTTGATCATTTTGAACAATTGTTTCGTCTATGTGCCTCTCTTTTTCGTATGGGAAAAAGATGCGACAACAACAATACGTTACGTAAAAATTAACGTACAAAGAAAGAGACACGTAGGCGAAACGATATGTTCAAACTGATCGAGTAAAACTCAAACTACGGGTACTGTAGCGGTCATAACCACAGTTTTACCTCTGAGCAAAATGAGGATAATTTCATACCTACTGATTCTATATATAAATCAAATATTCATCGGTAGCTTGTGCCTGACACCCGACTCAAAAGTGTCCACGTTTGCGCCCTACCTAAACTTCTTATGCGAGACAAAAGGTGCCGACTGATACTTGGTGACGTCAGTGGCGCCTATGTGGAGCAGACACCAGACAGACAACTTTGTAAGACATTATAAAGGACGGATGAGACAAGAATTAGCTCAGAAATTAAAAGAGAGCTCGACGCAACAAGTGCAGAAACCGGAATTTCTTTTGAACTATTGTATCTTTAGAGAAAACATGAAAAAAAAAAAATATTATAGACAATCCACACAACACTAATACCTAGCCCTCAAAAGGAACCTGATAGCCGAAATAATACTTATATTTTTTTGTAAATACATAATTAGAGTACAAAATTACACCCCGACAGAGGACAAGCATTTGAGTTCACCACACAAATATTTGTTCTCGTTGGCGAACCCACGACCTACGGCGCAGAAGGCAGGGCTACTACCAGCTAAGCCGTGACGCCTGTCTGGGAGTACTTAAGCCACATAATAATGCTGCTAGAGTATTCGATGATATTTATTACACAGAAGTCATTTCCTACACGATCTCAACAGGATGCAGTAGTGAACTTAAACATTGAACTGTACCTACACTTTACAAAGTATTGACTCTATTACACGGGTATTTATCGGGTAAATAATAGTACATTATGATATAAGTGCGGTAAGTTGAAAATTACAGCCGAGGCGTTATTGCAAGCCCGAGCCGTAGGCGAGGGCTACAAGAAAGCAGAGGCTGTAATTATCAAAGCGCACGTATGTCATACGACGTTTTATAACACATTTGCGAGGAAACAAATAATACTCGGACTTTCGGACGAACTTACTTACTTGTAGTAATTACTTAATTGTTAAAACAGTTGGAAAAATTTGAACAATTTGTAAAGTTGATTATTACGTTGCCACCACAATGAGCTTGACTTATATTTTTAAGAAAGTTCCATGAAATAGGCTAAAAACACACTTTCTGTGAAAATGAATTGGCATCTTTGCTTGTTTTCCATAAGATGAAGTTTTGATACGCTTGTAAGTATCTATCGTTCGATTTTTCAGGCAAGAGGCTTAAAGTAGCCTTTTTCACTGCCTCTGAGAATTTTAACGGTTCGAATTAATAAATTCATCATTACTTGACGACATTTTCAAACAAAAATAATACAGCGAAAAGAAAAAGCGCGCGGAATAACTTTTTACTTTTTCACAAATTAGCTAATTTTTTTTTTAAGGCAAAGGTCACAAAAACAGCCAGTATTACTAATAGAGTAAATTAATATTTTTTTGTTTTTGTTACAAATAAATGGTATTAATTTATTGTTAAAATTAATTAAATTAAAGAATAAATGTGTATTTTCTATATTTTATCTCCCAGAGTTAATTTTATTCATAAAATGTTTACCACAAAAAAATCTTACAAAGAGTTTTTATGTCAGTTTTCTGACATAAAAACTCTTTGCTAAGATTTAAAAAGGTACCGTTCGTGGATTGATAACCGTGCGTTTTACATTACGATAACGCACAAGTACGTAAAACCATACATAACGATATTGAAACCGGTGAAGTAGTAGACCCTTTATGAGCAAATGTGTTATAAAATAAAGTAATTAACGGGATAAATACCCGTGTAATAGATTCAGTATGTGTTATGATCGCGAAAGTTTAAAAAGTATTGACTATCAATGAACATGTTTTGCACGAAAGGAGCCTTTTTGAAGCACACTTAAAAACCTTTCATCACACTGGTTCGAGAGAACTAGTGACTCTATAAGATGAAAGAGAGTATGGTATTTGTTTAGTCTTTAGCAGTAAATAGGTACACAATCAATTTATTTGCTTCTTACACGACCCGATAAGTGCATTCTTTGAGTTCATAATCAGAAAATTTGAATTTTTTTGTTAATTTTTTAAATAAAAATATTCGAATTGTTAATATTTAAAATATTCTGTTAATTTTAAATCTGTAGTCATAGTGATGTTGTGAAGGAAAATAAACTATGTTTGGCTATTTTGTTTTTACTTTATACTTGAAGCTTAACACTATGATTATCAAAACATAGCACACGACAGAGGTATCACACGCAGATCAAGGTATTAGGAACCGGAAAAGCCGTAAATGCAACTATAATAAACCTCAATGATATACTGTAGCCT
This sequence comes from Thera britannica, assembly GCA_939531255.2. Taxonomy (NCBI): domain Eukaryota; kingdom Metazoa; phylum Arthropoda; class Insecta; order Lepidoptera; family Geometridae; genus Thera; species Thera britannica. The sequence continues at coordinate 5,573,835 of OW618039.2, read as the reverse complement.
ATATTTTCACCAATAGCAAAAGGGTTTAATATTGCTATGAGCTTATTTGTAGGAAATGAGAACTAAAACTCTATAAATTATGCTAAGATGTAATGTTTTGTTATTCGTCACTTGACTGGATTGATTTGAATACAACTTGGAATATATTTAGTCCAAAACTTGTAATAGTGCATCGTGGCAAAATTTGCCCAGGTGCTCTAATCAGAGCTCTATATAAATCGAGCACAGCACGCGAAGTCGCCGGCTGTAGCTAAGTTGAACATAAAACTGACCAAGGTAATGAGTATAATATTATTTCAGTTCACGAACTATGTGTATTCATAGTTTTACCTAAATCCGTGCAGCTATTTAGGAGATAGTGGGAAAAAACATACAGACTCACTCAAAAACTTTCGCATATACCTACGAGTATGCATAACGTTACATGTGGTTTGCGTTTTTGTGAATCACAGAAATACATTCAGAAAACCTCAAGTTATAATAAAAAAATGCATATTTCTACCGTGACGCAGCCACGCTGTTTTTCGGTTTGAAGGTGCCGGTGAAATTACTGGCACGTGAGGCTGAACATCTGTATGCCTCAAGTTGATAGGCGCAGGGCAGTGCCGCGTGGGGCACGTTCCTGACGTGCGTGAACTACGAAGCTATGGTTACCACTTAAAATCAGGTGGGCCATATGCTTGTTCCATCAGCTACTTGTATAAAAAAACTGTTATTTCCATAATAGACTAGTTCTTTAATCAAGTAAATAATTCCCTTTGACTCATCAATTTACCTATTTTTGTTAAACAATACAGAAATTGCGAGCGAACTTTATTTTTATCACATTAGCACAAAGGATGTCACTGGCACGATAACCGCAGTATGTTTCACAATGATTCGATGCTGAGTGTAACTCCATAGCTCGTATGCAGAAACAATACTTAGACATACACATTTATTTATTTACTACATAAAAGCACACATAAACCATTAAAAAACAAGGACACTAAAAGGAGAATGATACAAATAGACACATCGATACTCAAATCAAAATCAAATCAAAATCAAAATATTTATTGGGGAAAACAAATAAATCAGGGGAGTATAAACAGAAGGGTACGATGATAGCCACAATAGTTATAAAAACTGTGACGCAGCTATCAACGCCCACCTCATAGACCTGAATGTTGTTTCTCATAAACAATTAGGTATTTAACATTTAGATAAAAACATAAAACTAAGAATTTAACATAATAGAAAAAATAAAACTAACAGAGGAGCCATTACATATTATAGGTACCTAATGGGATTAAGAGTAACGAGGAGGTAAGACACTCCAGCACAGAGAGTGACTGTTATACACCTGAATGTTCCTGTGTGGAGGGGAGTGTGAGGGTGTGTGTGAAGAGCTATCCTGTAGAAACAGCCTCCGTTGAGACTGGTAGGAACCAGTCTCAACCGAGCCTGGTCATTACATAGATAGTTCCCAGTGTGAGGGTGTGTGCGTGTGGGTGTGGGTGTGTGTGTGAAGGTGAGTTAGTGTTTGGTTGAAGAGGGGTGTATTGTGTGACTTTAAAATGTTAAACTAGTACTATCAGGAGGTTTTCTGTTTGATCGTAGGAAAGTGGTTGAAGAAAAGAAAGCAATTTCATTTTACATTTATGTAGTGTAAGGGGGTAGATATTAAGGTCTTTGTTTATCTTATTATAGAGCATTGAACTAATTATGTTATAGTGTCGACTGGCTAGTTTAGTTCTCCGAGACTCAATTTTACAGACCCTATCCAACCTGCGCTTGGTATTAGTGACTATAGGATCATAAGGCAGATGAGAGTGTTTTCGCAAAATAGCGTTAAAGATGAACAGTTGCCTTACTGTAAGAACATTACTGAGAGCGAAAAGGTCAACAGTGGGGTAACGAAAAGGTTTCCTAGCCATGACTTTCAGTACTGCTCTTTGAGCCCGCTCGAGTCTTATCATGATAGATTTGGAGGATCCACCCCAAGCAGTAATGCAGTAAGAGAGGATTGATTGAGCCAAAGCCAAGTAGACCGTTCTAAGGGATTTAGGTTCTAATACAGATCGAAGGTTTTTAAAAATGTAAATAAGTTTTCTAGTGCGGGATACTGTTTGATGTATGTGGTTATCCCAAGACATTGAGCTATACTGGAGAAGTGCGTCGTGTTTCTGTGTGCTACAGCAGCAAAAGGGTCTTGACCCATTGACAGTTCACCATTTTAAAGTTTTAAAAATCAATGCTTCAGTCCCAGTCGAACCTAAAACATAGATTTTTTGACAGCTCTCCATTGAGTGTTAAAAATCTATCCTTGAGTCTCAGCCGAGCCTCAAGCAATGTGTCTGCATACGGCCCTATAAATTCAATTTCTACATAGTTTTTTACGTAGCTTTACTCACATGTTTTGAAAGCTAATGTTCTTAGAAAATGTTGGCAAAAGATAAATAACGTCCAAACTATTGCTTCGTCATATTAGCAATCTATGATGACCAACAGTAACCAATTTGTAATGGATGACCAACTGTGACACGACAAATTTTAAGATTATGTTGTAGATTTAGTGCATGTCTAAAGAAAGAAAGAAAGAAAATACTACTGACACAAAGGCACATTTTTTGACATACATACATACATAGGTGTAGACGTTAACAATACAACATTATATGTAAACGTATAACATACCATAAAATACGCCAAATAGGCCCCGACTCCGCTTTTTGCTGCCTGACAAGGCAGGCATGTCTCAAATTGTGAACCATTTAATTTGTATAAAATCTCTGTTCGGCGAATAATTCTTTCGCTTAGTTAATCCTCTTGACGTGAGAAAAACAAACAAGGATCAGAATGATTTATCAAATCAAAAGTTTTTATCCAAAGTGACCTTCCATAATGAATTCTACATTGTTCAAAGAAATCCAGGCTTTGGTATGTGGCGGGCCAGACTGAGCCTTTGAACAGTATTATTATCATCAACCTTAATCAGTCCACTGCTGAAGGTAGCAAATCTCTCCCAAGACAAACCACTGTTGAGCACGGTCTTCGGCTCGTTTCCTCCACGGCTTGCCAGCTACATTTTGCAGGTTGTCACCCCACCAAAGTCAAAGATGTCTTTATTCAGTAGTAGCTCAAGGATTACTTTGAAACGTCTTAAAGTTAGGTAAGTCTAGGTGCCAGTTCCACGCGACCAAGGCTAGCAGAACAGGCAACAAACTACGACTACGGAACTTTGCCGGAAGACTTCCTACTACGGTTACCTAAACGCGGTCTCTAAAGCAGTATTGAAGAAGTATTATTAGATGAATTTGGTGAGTACATAAACTTCAGTGCTATCGAGATTGTAGCTTAACTATAAGGTCTCAGAAAATGAGGAGCAATATGTTAGCGTAATGAGCATTGCATGTTACGAGTATGCGAAGGAAAGAATGACATGTAACAAGAGTGCTATGTACGAATATAGGATGAGTATAGGATTAGAGGTCAAAGAAAAGATGGCTGAATAGTGTGAAATATTGCATGGGTAAGAAAAGTGATTATTGAGATCAGGGCTGATAGACAAATGTGGCAAAAACCGGGAAGTGACTATGAAATGAGGTAAGAGCAAAAAACTATCATGTATACGCTCTTAGTGACTTTATATTAATAGCTATGTAACCAAGAAGAGTGCCAAATAATGTAATGCAACTAATGATACAAAAAAGAAGCTGCATAAAAACATTTTGGCTAGTTTATTTTAGTTGGTTTCCGCTTCTCATGACACATCGTAGTTTCATAAGAGTAAATCTCTGATAGAACTGTTCAACAAATAACATCAAAGACGCAGTAATCAAACTTAGTCACTTTCCGCGAATTTTAATAAAAACTTGCTCTTCCAAAACCGGGATCGGATTAAAACAAATCAAACCCAAGTTCGAGAGTTCAACCGCCAAAATTGTTAGTATCGCGCCGGCGCCAGTTTCGATCGGGTGAATCACCTTTATTGCTACAACAATAAGCCTTACTTCTCCGACATTTGGACATATCCCGTTTTGCCACTGAGCTTCCTTTTTGTGATTCATACAAAGTGTAGTATAGAGGTGCCAATGCCAATTTCAGTCGTACGCTAGCCGTAGTCGACCACATGCGTGGCGAGAATTAAAAAAATATGTTGCGATAACAGTGTGTGTGATTGTGTCATGAATATTGCAGTAATAGCCAGCTATAAAGTGTTGTGGTTGGAGTAAATGCGACATTTCAGGAGTAGTTTCAGTAATGAAAATGGATTTGACCGAGTTTCTACTGATTTTCACGACGTTGTGGAAATGTAAGTGTTTTCATACGATTCATAACATTTACCTTATTATGCAGAAATATTAGTTAACAAATACATGGAATTTATATCTATTTTTAAAACATCTGGAAAATAACAACCAAAGGTATTGCGCGATAATACCTACGTGGAAATATACTCATACACTTAGGCCCGTATTCCGAAAAGTGCTTGCACACAGTGCAGTTTTTTGACATTTTTCAATGGAGAACTGTCAAAAAAACTATGCTTGAAAGGGCTTGAGGCTCGACTCAGACTCAAGCATTGATTCTGAATACGAGCCTATAAGAGCACTGGTGGTCTAGTGGTAGCGGCCCCGCCTTCCGGTCCTAAGGCCGTAGGTCCAAGTCCAGACGTGTACCAATGAGATTTTCAGTCAAAAAAATTATGTGCATTATGCCAGTACTCTCAAACGATGACCGAAAACATCATGAAGAAACCGGCATGTCGTAGAACCTATAAAGTTCGATAAACATGTGTCATGTGCACGAAAGAAGCCTCTTTGTGGCACACCTAAAATCCTTTTACCACACTGGTTCAAAAGAACCAGTCACGATAAGAAGATGTATTCAATACTTTTGTTTTCATTCTTATACAATACTCTTGAAAAATATAATTAGTTACTGAGGCTATATTATTCTGATCTTACTGTGGTATTTACCATTATGGTAAAACAATACGAGGTCAAGGATACCGAGTGGCATATCCACGCATATTATTACAAAACTAATTATGAAAGCTAAGAAATATAATGTGAAGAACAAAATATGTAGGTAGTAATTAGAATATGTATTAACATAAATAATATAAGTTAAAAAAAATTGTAAAACCGACTTCATGGCCAAACGGCTGATCAGATTTTGATGAAATTACTATGGGACTAATCTGGAAGTATAATATACCTTTCAGATAAAAAAATATTTGTTCAAATCGGCTCATAAATGAAGAAATAAAGCGATGACAAACATAAAAAAAAATTAACATAATGTCTTGTATACAAGTGCATTCGTTTAGAAAACGGTTGAGGAAGCTATGTTTTTAGTATACAAAAATATATTATATTTATTTAACCATATGTTTTACAAAATATATAAAGAGGAGACAGGATATACAAAAACATATGTTTTGATTTGACAGTATGACCTTCTCTCTGTTATCAAACACTGATATTATATCTTTGTTCTATAACGATAATAAATTAATATTATCGAACGTGTTCGTGTTCGTTTAAATACACCCTACCAGGAATAACAGAACTACCCATGTGGTGCAGTAAGTGACATATACTAGCTCGCTGAATTAGACTTAAAAAAAATTTAACCATTGATTTTATAAAAAAGGTAACAGTTATTGCAAAATTCCATTTTACTGATTTATTTTTTATTCAGCCTGTTCTGTCTCACTTTTGGACCAAGGCCTCCACCAATTCCTTCTACTCATCTCATTCTCAATTCAAGACTCAATAATTTTATTCAGTGGTGTATCACAAGGATCACTTTGAAACGTCTTAAAGCTACGTGAGTCTAGGTGCCAGTTCCACGCGACTAAGGCCCAGATTCATAGACCGAACTTTGACTTTACTTTGATGGAAAGTTCAACTTTCAACCAAAATTATATTTCATAGTTCTGTCAAGCTCTTCTTTATTCAAAATATTGATAGGAGACTTCGATAAACAAAGCTTACTTTGCGAAGACTGCTTTGCTGTAAAGCAAAGTGCGGTCTATGAATCTCAGCCTGAGCCTAGAAGACAGGCAACAAACGGCTTGGTTCCTAACGTTTTTTTATATGATCCTATAAAGAACCATCGCAGCACATTCAAATTACAATAGGCAGTAAAACCCGTGTGTGGCCTGAATAAGTTGAATTAAAAACATGTGGGCATCGAACTTTGCATATAGAATTCGGGTACATTATTTTGTCACGTATTTCGTAGGTGTCATGAAGGCTATATTAAAGGTTGAAAGATGTAGATTAGGTTATTGTCTAGCAGTCAATTTTATGTTCTGCAATAACGTCTAAGTACAACACCAAACACAGAGACAAGAGACAGAGAAATAAAACAGAAAGATTTTAAACAGCCCCAAAAGTTATGAGCCGAGCGGGATTTGAACCCGCTCTTGATACGGGGAGGGGATGCTCTAGCAAACTGCACTTTAAATTAATTAAAGTAAAAAGGATTTATTTTCTTAATTAAATAATTAAAATAAAACTGCTTCATTTGACCACCAATTAAATACTATTAACATAAATAAATAAATATTGTGGACAATCCACACAACACTAGCCCCAAATTAAGCAGAGCTTGTACTAAAGGAACCAGACAGCTGATATAATACTTACATTTTTTTGTAAATACATTACTTAGAATAAAATAAAACACCCAGACAGATAACAAACATCTGCGTTCACCAAACAAATATTTGCTCTCGGTGGGATTTAACCCACGACCACAAGGCAGAAGGCGCAAAAGGCAGAGTTACTACCAACTGAGCTGAGAGGCCACATATAAGTATAGTAACTGCTTTTTTAATTGTAACGAACTCTTAAAAAGTAGAGTCTAGTTAGGCGATTCTTCTCACAGTCTTTACCGCTAAAAATGTTATAGTGCCATTAGAATTATTGTTTTAATTGTTCCGAACAACCAGAGATGTAAAAGGAGACTTTTAGACTGGCTTGGCAACAACAATTACATATTTCGATGAAAACTTCGAATGATTTGCAGTTTCATAAACAATTTAATTTAAAATAAATTGTGGCACTCCTTAAAGTGACACTGACTCTTTCAATCCAAGTATGGTGAAATAATTTTAAGTGCACCTTTCGTACACATATTTCGAACTTTTTAGGTTCTACGACATGCCGGTTCCCTCACGATTTCACTGTTTGAGAGCACTGGTACAGTGTTCATAATTTTTTGGGCAGAAAAACTCATTGGTTCACGACTAGATTTGAATCCACGACCTTAGGATCGGAAGGCGAGGCCGCTACCACAAGAAACCAACGCTCTAAGCCACTCCGGAAATATATTTATCCATAGCGAGCCTAACGGAAGACCAGCGTGGGTTGTTGCCAACCCGCATCGTGCTGAGTTAGGTTCCATTTGCAGCACCATAATTAGATCTTTGCTGTCTTATCTTAATTTTTTTGAAGACTATTTTGTGTCTGTTGCAAATAAATGCTTATTATATTATATTATTCTACTAGCGGCCTGTCTGGCTACGCACGGGTGGACATTTATTTTTTAAACACTGACCCCCGAATACTGAAACGCAACTCAGATTTAAGCACGTCTCAAGCGACGAATATTTGACAGTTTTCAATGAAAATCTGTCAAATATTCGTCGCTTGAGACGTGCTTAAATCTGAGTTGCGTTTCAGTATTCGGGGGTGAGGGTGTTATTAATAATCCTGGCGTAGCGTTGTACTAGTTAATCCGTGTTTTGTCACATTTGCTCGAGTTGACAATTGCATGTCAATGCAAGAGACAAAACACGGATTAACTAGTCCAACGCTACGCCAGTATTATTAATAAGGCCCAAAGGCCTATGCTACTCAGGGTGAATGTAGCTTTCCAGTGAAAGAATTTTTAAAATCACCACAGTAGTTTTTAGTTTATTCATTACGAACAAACACACACAAATACAAATCTTTCCTCTTTATAATATTAGCATAGATTAAGAAGACTCAATTCGTATATAATATTTCAGTGACTTCAGGCTTGCAATGCTATAAATGCGAAGCGTGGTCGGAGACGCGCCAGCCGATATGCGAGCACTTTAACTACAACGAGACATATCTCAAGAACTGTGACGATTCCACCATGTGCTACAAGAGAATAACGACTACACAGTTTGGAAGTAAGTATTTTAGAATTATATTTTGATGTAAACTCTATTAAAACAAGTAACACATACATGTAATAAATTCCCATGGGGGTAGACAGAGATAACGGATTTCCACTTGCTACGGTCCTGGCATACCTCTTTCGCTTCATTCACTCAAACAAGATAAATGAAGAAAGAAAGAAAGAAAAGACACAACCTCCAAACCCCCGACACAAATTCCTCATTTCCTTTCAATACAGTGTGCATTATTCTACTAGTCAAGCTCTTTTATTTGAGACCCTTAATGAGGTGAGAGAGTTATGAAAGAATATGTAATCCGCCCTTATGTGGTGGCCATCTGGACCGATTTTCATCAAAAATAATTAAGAACACTTCCAACTTATCCACCTCTTCAAACAAAATAACAAAATCAAAATCAGTTCATCCGGTAAGTCACACACACACACCCAGAAACGATAAGCACCCGTAGTTTTTGCGTCGGAGATCAAAAATTAAAAACCATTAAAATCTTACTAATACATAAACGTGAAAGTTTTGTAAGTATGGATGTACATATTATTGTTTAACATGAAAAAACCGACATGACAACCTACCCTTTTATTGAAGTCGGTAAATAAAGTAGAGTTCTAAAGCATCAATCTATGACTAAGTTAAATAAAATTCGACAGATGTTCGGGTTATTTTTAGTACAAGTGTACGAAATCAGCTGTGAAGCCGAAAGAATGTAGCACTTGATAGACACGGCATTGACCTCTGCTACCTCTGCGTGACCTTTCATTGCTGTATCCAAATAAAAATGTTGTTTACCACCTGGAGGTCAAAGTCGTGAACAAAATACTTCGTCAAATCGAATCAAAGATCATGAAGGCTATATAACGAGTACTAGAGGCCGCCCGCGGCTTCACCCACTTCGTTCCCGTTACGCTCCGTTCCCCTTACTTAAATCCGTTCTCCGTTACAATACCTTTATAAATTGTAGTCTATGTGTTATTCTGATGTATAAGTTATATTATTGTAAAGTTTCATTAAAATCCATTCAGTAGTTTTTACGTGAATCTCATCCATCCATCCATCGGATAGTTGGATCCATATTTACAAACTATCACGTTTATAATATAACTCGTAGTAAGAAGGATATACATATTAAAAAATACGAGCCGGTATGACCGAGCTTCGCTCGGGTTTAAAAAATAGTATTATTATTTGCCAATAGATGTCAGGAAGAGTCGTATCTTTATTGGCTTATTTTTAATTAACAACGCCATCTAGCTTGCAGTTAGTTGCTCACAATCGCCAATAGATGGCAGGAACAGTCGTATATTGAGTTTATGTTTGATTATTGCAAAACACCAACTTCTCGTCATTTTCTAAAAATGAATCCTAGTTAGATCGATTTATCGCCCCCGAAAACCCCTGTATACTAAATTTCGTGAAAATTGTTGGTGCAGTTTCCGAGATCCTAAATATATATATATACAGGGTGTCCCATAAGTCAACGTCCAGCCGAAAACGGGCGATGCGCCAAGTTATGACAGTTATCAGAAAAATATAAGAAAAAATATTTGTTATGTAACTTTCGAGTTATGAGTATTTAAAAAAAACAGAAAAAACTGACACCCTGTGATGATCTTTTAAGTCCTGTGACTACAAATATTAACTTTTCATGAAACTTTTTTCTGCAACGTAAGCATGAATAACCCTTCTGTAAATTACAATTCAAAATTAAGCCATAACTGCCTCAGTTTTCAATGAAATCGTGGAGTTTTGGCCAACGTTTCATTTCATATAATTACATCACCCAACATTAACCGCCTGTACTGCAAAAAAAATGTACTACACTATCATGGCATGTAACTTTAAAAATTGGCGCATTTATCCAGGATTCCAAAATGGTATAATACTTGCTAGAGTACTCCTTAGTTTTGGAAATATAAAATGTTTTTTCAACTAAACCGGATTTCAAATCAATTTTATTTCAATAGATAAAATGTTTGTACCCTTTAAATGATGGACTTAAAATGCCTACGCTGTGTTTTTAAGTGACTCACAATTCACAGGTACAAGTAAATACCATTTTGACAATGCAAGTAAACAGATTGATCCACCATCTTGTCGAAAGAGTAATAACCATGGGTTTTCAAGTAATTTGTTAGTTTTAGGTAAAAGTTTGAAATAAAATTCAATCATAGGATTACTTCAATCGTGATTTTAATCTAAAGTTTGCCTTCGCCCTTCGCCGGTCTTATTACATGGTTTTTGACGTGACAACGTCTTATAATTCGATGGAGCCGGCTGCTCGTACGAAAAAACATGACTCATGCGGCGTTACCTCGCTCTGAGGCGTTCCATTTAATACTTGAAGTGCAAGTGAGAGCGCGGAACGAGCGATAAAGAGGCACAATCGGCCTCCGCGTTCGGCAGCGTTCGACATCGGTCTCTCTCCTACTTGAGTGAGCGATGTGACCGCGTGGACAGCTGCATGACGTTGTCACGTTCAACTGTCGTCAGTTAACTGACTTTACAGACCGCTGATTTTTTTTAAGGAAATGTAGAGCTTGCATTACTGCTGAAGGCTAACAGTTTGAACATTTGCTGTAAATCCTTGATGTAGTTAAATTAAAATCACGATTGAAGACATCCTATGATTGAATTTTATTTCAAACTTTTACCTAAAACTAACAAATTACTAGAAAACCCATGGTTATTACTCTTTCGACAAGATGGTGGATCTATCTGTTTACTTGCATTGTCAAAATGGTATTTACTTGTACCTGTGAATTGTGAGTCACTTAAAAACACAGCGTAGGCATTTTAAGTCCATCATTTAAAGGGTACAAACATTTTATTTATTGAAATAAAATTGATTGGAAATCCGGTTTAGTTGAAAAAACATTTTTTATTTCCTAAACTAAGGAGTACTCTAGCAAGTATTATACCATTTTGGAATTCTGGATAAATGCGCCAATTTTTAAAGTTACATGCCATGATAGTGTAGTACATTTTTTTTGCGGTACAGGCGGTTAAAGTTGGGTGATGTAATTTTCTGAAATGAAACGTTGGCCAAAACTCAACGATTTCATTAAAAACTGAGGCAGTTATGGCTTAATTTTGAATTGTAATTTACAGAAGGGTTATTCATGCTTACGTTGCAGAAAAAAGTTTTATGAAAAGTTAATATTTGTCGTCACAGGACTTAAAAGATCATCACAGGATGTCAGTTTTTCCTGTTTTTTTAAAATACTCATAACTCGAAAGTTACTTAGCAAATATTTTTTCTTATATTTTTCTGATAACTGTCATGACTTGGCGCATCACCCGTTTTCGGCTGGACGTTGACTTATGGGACACCCTGTATATATACAAGATTTTCTCGTTTAAAGGTATAAGATATTTTACGAGAACTAGTAAAAGAAAATATGTACTAGGAAACTAGTAGGTAAGGTACTTCATATTTGCACTTTATTTTGTAAAATAAACGATTTTCTATTTGATCTAAAATTGGGTGACGATCATAAAAACCGTCGGTGCCAGACTAGTATGGATAAAAGTTACGAACAGCTAGCCATATCCTTTTATGGCACATTCGCTTACATTTTCACAAATGACGCAATTACCACCGCACCACTAACATGTAAGGCTAATCAGGTTAATAGCTTAGCTATCGAAACGCACAGAAACTTAATTATTTGTCAATCACTATTCGATTTCAATCTATATGGAAGTTTCTCAAACTTACGGCTCCACGTACCCTTGTTAAAGTTTCCAGGTGACAGCGAACCCCTTAACTAACTAACTAACCCCCCCAATAGACTGTTGAAGAAAATAAGATTTTTATTACAATAAAAAGTAACAAATAAAGTGCCAAAAGAAATATATTTTTATTAATATGAATATGATGGGTGTGCTTGTTTCTTGTCACAAATAGAATCAATTATGCGAGTAATTTTGTAATTATGGTTAAAAACTGTTTAACCTTAATTCTGACTCGATATCAAGTCGATCTCTGTATTTAGTTTTTATCATGACATCACGTCACCATTAAGTAAATCTTGTCGCGAACCCTCTACCGTCGAATGGCAAACCCCTAAGGGTTCACGTACCCCTCTTTGCGAAACCCTGGTATAAGGATAAAAATTATATTTTACACTAAAAGTAAACGGGCCTTTGCAGCTTTTGAAAATTATTTATATAACGTCAGGGGTAACTGATGTTTACTTATGCCCCTGCTTACGGGACGCTATAGTGCCTGCGACAGGATTTTCGATGGAATAAGCTTGCCCAGCACCTATACCATCCTGACAGCTTAGTTGGCCTAATCCACAGGAAAGACATGTCCAATACGTGCGTAGCTGACTATAAGCCGCGGGTTCACGATAATTATAATTATTTTAATATAATGAATTCTATTTACTTTTCCTTCCTGTTAGCTCCCTGCGGTAGTTTTGAGTAAGCAGATTTCTCAATAAAACCTCAATTAAATTGTAACCCGACTACGGCAAAGCAATTTAACCTAAGTGGCAGCAAAGTCTAGTCATTGCTTATGGCAATTTTTTAACATTTTATGCCTACGTATAAAACGTTTAAACATATTCTAAGAGGGATTGGTGGGACACTGCTTTACGCCGACCGTCAACATGTCTGCATCGTAAGTATCGGACGCATCGTATCCACTATTTTATGTACATTCGAGCGATCCATACGAGGCGGATCTGGTGAACTTTTTACGCAGACTTTTCAATACATACGATTCGTTGATGCGATGCGTCCGATACTTACGATGCGGGGATGTGGACGGTCGCCTTTAGCAGGGCAAGTGGAAGAATTTGGGGCAGACCTTCTCAGCAATAGGACTCAATCACAGTAATATCCTTCTTTTTTCAAAATTCATAGTTTAGTAATTCATCGGAAACGACTGATGGATCGACACGATAATTAGGTACGTTTTGGGGCAGCCCTTCCCAGCAATAGGACTCAATCACAGTAATATCCTTCTTTTTTCAAAATTCATAGTTTAGTAATTCAACGAAAACGACTGATGGATCGACACGATAATTAGGTACGTTTAAGCAAACGGATACGAATCATGAATCATTTTTTCGGAAACGGCACATTGAATGCAACTACTTAGGTACTTACTCATGCATTATCAGTTATTTTCAATGGTACTATTATGGTGCTAATGAGTTGCGCATGGTTTGCAGTACTCCCTACCACGTGTTTTGTCTGACGCCTGACGCCCCGCGTCTGCCACTTTTTGTATGGAAAAACGAAAAGTTTCCCAAACGGACATCTAAACTACTACAAGAACCTCGTTCAAACCCTTACAAGTGTTTTCTAGCACTACATACGTCCATAAAATGTGCCCCTACTATCTGGAGGGAACTGTCAACTTTTCACTTTGGTCGGGACTCCCGGACTGCCACAACTTTTTTTAACACTGTATTTTGTTTCAGCCAAAATCCACGAGAGAGGATGTGCCCAGCAGACTATGAAAGATTACCAAGAGCTCATAAACGGAGTGTGGAAGAAGGTTACAAAAATAAACGAGGTGTACAAAGAAGGTTGCATGGAGGATCCAACAGACGAAGAAAAGGTCACGAGAACGGAGCATTGCTACTGTAGAGGGGATTTGTGTAACAGCGCAGGAGGTTTGAGAAGCAATGTATTCGCTCTGGGGTATACAGGGGCATTGAGTAACTCGGTGAGGGCTCTAGGGATAATTGTATTTTCGATAGGATTGATGGTTCTGAGATAGCATTGTGATTTGAAACTTTTAATACTCAGTACCACGAGTGCCAGTTTTGCAACCACATTTCATGTACCACATTACATGTATGAGCAAGTGCCTCTATCTTTTGTATGGAAAATTGAGGAGACACTCTCGTTTCGATCGTTTCTATGTAACGTATTTTTGCTGTCTCATTTTTTCTCCATACAATAGAGAGAGACAAATATAGGAGAAACGAAAACATTTGGTAGACAAAATGTAGTAGCAAAACTCCGACTTCGGGTACAGCACACTAGCTTTAAGGAATTCAAAAATAGCTCGATTTAATCATTTTAAAGAATGTTTTTTTCTTCAGTATGAAAAAGATAAGATAAGTTTTCCGGCCACATGGCCGTTGTACTATGTTCTGTGATTACTGCCAATCGAAATTAGGTACAACAGGCAACGTAAAAAAGCCTGTAAGTTTAATATTTTTAGAATTACTTTAGTTTCCAAAGAATTTGTGCTTAGCATTCTACTAGTCAAAAGTAGAAATAGATATTTAGTGCGCTAGTTATGAGAAATAATTTTAATGTATTTTATTGCTACTTTGTAAGCATCACAAATTATAGTATGAAAATAAAAAATAAAATAAATGTATGTAATGAGAATAGTATACTAAAATACTCAGAATCGTTGTAATTTCTTCTTATTAAGGAGCAATGCTCTTGTCTATATATTTCTTTTGAGAGCAACCTCCTTAAACGACTCTCTTCTTATTTTAAGAGCAATGCTCTTGTCAATGTATTTCTTATGAGGGTAACCTTCTTAACCTCCTTATATGACTCTTTTCTTATTTAAGAGCAATGCTCTAGTCAATGTATTTCTCATGAGGGCAACCTCCCTAACCTCCTTTAATGATTCTTTTCATATTTAAGAGCAATGCTCTTGTCAATGTATTTCTTTTGAGGGCAGCCTCCTTATATGACTCTTTTCTTATTTAAGAGCAATGCTCTTGTCAATGTATTTCTTTTGAGGGCAACCTTCTTATCATCCTTATATGACTCTTTTCTTATTTAAGAGCAATGCTCTTGTCAATGTATTTCTTTTGAGGGCAACCTTCTTATCATCCTTATATGACTCTTTTCTTATTTAAGAGCAATGCTCTTGTCAATGTATTTCTTTTGAGGGCAACCTCCTTAACCTCATTATACGACTCTTTTCTTATTTAAGTGCAATGCTCTTGTCAATGTATTTCTTTTGAGGGAAACCTCCTCATACTACAAGACGGCGATCTTCGCTTTTATTTGGGCTTCCCATTCCTCTCCTTTCTTCTAATAATAGTAGTAATAGTAAGCAGATAAAATTGCATAAAAATAAATATTGTAGACAATCAACACAACACTTTGATTATGCCATCTGTAAGCCTCAAGTTTATGGACGCAGGGCAGTGCATCGTAGGGCACGTTCCTGACGTGCGTGACCTACGAGGCAATGCTTTGTTATAGGCGATGGTTACCAATTAACATCAGGTGGGCCATACGCTTGTTCCATCTGCTAATTGTTTAAAACAAAAATAAAAAAATATGTTGATTAGATTAAACTTTATGAAAATTAAATCATTCCTGCTATGGTCTTACTTGGTTTTCGTTATTTATTTTCATCTCTTAGGTAATTTTTCACATAAACTTTAATTGACTTTTTGATTTTTATTAACTTTTAATTGGTTTAAAGAAATTAGGTTTAAAGACATAGTCACTTACATGTGAATAATAATTTAACATAGAAGAAAAATGTACTTAGTAGTTAGGTGGGTAGTTGTTCGATTACGTAGTAGATATATACTTATTATATAATAGGGCTCAAATTCAATAGACGGCTACGCCACGGATGTGTGAGTATAGACCTTAAGAAGTAAGATAAGTCACGAGCGCTCTAGCGTATAGCACTTATAAGCTAGGTACTCACGTTTGCGTGGTTTTCGACGAGACATAAGAATACTACATCCTCTCGCAATAACCGCACCGCTCCGTGCAAGGGCTGCGTGGTTTTGCTCTTCAGCATCCTGTAGAGAAGCGCTGATGACATGTGGGCGAAGTCTTCCCCTGGGGAACAGAAGTTTGTTTAATTGGCTCACTCGTTTCTAGACCATAAGTGTTATTATGAAGCTGTTTTCGAATAAATAAATAGATAATAGAATTTTCGCCTATATCAAAGCAATATTTAGGTCCTATGGTGCTGGCGCCACGTCAGTAAGGAACTTAAGGTCTTGCATCAGTCTATGGGAGGTTTCTGCATGTTTCCACCAGGGATACAGAAGGTAAAATAAATAAATAAATATTGGTGACAACTCACAGCACACTATCTAACGCCAAACTAAGCAGAGCTTGTACTATTGGAACCAGATACCTGATTTAAACTTAAATCGGTATTTTTTTTGTAAATACATATTTAAAGAACAACTTAACACCCAGACAGAGAATAAACATCAATGTTCACCACACTAATATTCGTTTTCAGTAGGGATCGAACCCACGCCCGCCATCACAGAAGGCAGAGCTACTAACGCTGAAGAAGGCGGTATAGGCTTGTTTATTGTTCACGCCCTAAACAACTGAACAGATTTGCATGAAACTTGTTGGTAACCAGGGAATGGCAAATCCAAAGGATTAAAAATATCGGGTACCTGTAAGATCATCCCAATGAGCTGATATCAGGCCAGAGCAGTGTTCTTTCAAAGCAGTCGCGCCAATCTCATCGGCCGCGGAATAGAACTTCACACAAGATCTGAAAAACAATAATAGATTTGACGAATATTGACAATTCAAATCTTATTTATTTAGCTACAAAGACCACACTAGAACACTTCTTCCTGCCTTTATGCTACTTTTTATGGGGTTGGCACTTGGCACATGTCTTCTTCCTTCATTCTTCGTCATCTCTGCAATCTCTCCTCTTTTACCTATGTCATCATTCACACAGTTCATCCATGTTTAAGTTAACCATTTTATAAACCAGTCTGTAATTTTATAGCAAATTTAATATTTTCTAGTGTCAGTGGCGCAAATCTATTTGATCACTTTAGTGGGAATTTTTTTCACCTACGCGTTTAGAGAGACCAGACTAGTCAATAATTATTATTATTTTTTATTTTTTTTATAGTACTAGCTAATGGAACAAACACATGGCCCACCTGATGTTAAGCAGTAACCATCACCTATAACAAAGCATAGCCTCGTAAGTCACGCACATGCCCTACGATGCACTGCCTTGCGTCCATCAACTTGAGGCTGACAGATGTTTCGCCTCACGTGCCAGGAATTACACCGGCACCCATGCCCTTCAAACCAAAACACAGCGATGCTGCTTCACCGCAGAAATAAGCATGGTGGTAGTACTTCCCCGGACGAACCCTTCACTAGGAGCTCTACTACTACTAAAAATAGCAAATTAAAAAAGAATATGGCTTGTAAACCATATTGGGCAAATTTGGCACATTCTTTGATTTGCTCGCAGACTGGTTTCCGCAAGTAGGCCACTGGCGGGCCCTCTTTTCCTGACGCTGAACACATTATTTTCTTACTTGTCATTATTGTACAATATGCTAGTTTTCTCACTATGATTTCCTTCAACATTTGAGAGTACTGGCATATCCTAAATTTATCATTGATGAGTCAGGCTTCAACCAAATTAAATTAATCAAATAGCATCATCATCTTCCTAGAAAATCTAGGCTAGAATGTGCTATTGAAGTCGGTTTAAGACTCTTCCCGTATAGTGTTAGCTTTTTTGCTAGAACTGAGAGATATTGACAAATGAAAACAACAAGATCTATTTACCTCACAGCAACAGTTGCAATAAGGGCCTGTTCACATTTCCCAACCAGACCATGCAGTTTGAAGCTAGCTGCAGACTTCATCAGCTGCATTGCAAAGGTGTCACCTCGGGTGAGGTCCACCAAATCAGTGTAGAGCCACTTGAGCAGAGCTGAGCCAACATCGTCGGGGAGTGATGACCAGTCTGAAATTTTGAATAACTTTTAAATTAAATAAGGTTTTTGAGGTGCACTTAAAATCCTTTCACCGAACTGGGTTGAAGGAGAAGAATAAAGAAATAAAAATAATAAGTTTTTGAACTGTTTTCTAGTCAAAATATACTAGAAAACACTCATTAAAAAAAAGTATTCATGACTCAAAAACTCGTTACACAAACAAAATTTCGGATCAAATTTTTAAACTACTGGAACTTTACAGACATAATTCAAATAATAATGAAAGCATCAAGGTGCTCACGAAATTCAAATAAGAATCTTATAGTCCCGTATTTTCAAAACATACCCAGTTCTTCAAGATTCCTCAAGGACTCTTCACTCCAGTCATCAGACCGTGCATTTAGAACAAACTTGTGACCCGGCATAGACTTGCTCTGGAGCTTGATAGAAATGTCCGAATACGTCTCTCTTCCGTACAATTGCGCTACAGTCATGAGCAGTCTCGCGACAAAGCTGGTCTCACTTAGGTCGCCGGCGGAGGCCGCTGCGAGAGTATATTTACGCTCCAACTCCGCACAATGACTCTGCAGCTTCCCATACTCCTCTTTCAGCAGCGAAAGATGCTGCTGAAGCTTCGTCACCTCGCTGGAAGCTGCACAAAACATAATTAGTGGACCGCACCGACAAACACCGCCCACAAAACAAGTTCTGCAAGACAACATTCGCTCGCTTTGTTTACGTTTACTCACCCATGACGAGGACTGCCAGCCGTAGTAAGTAGCCCTATAAAAACTTGATCTTGGGCGAGTTTTTCAATAGTAGAAAAAACTAATTCGTATCACAAATTGGAAAATGACAAAGATTATTTTGTCAGCAAAGCAGAAAGAAAGGGCCGATCTTATTTTCACGAAAAAAGAAGAAGCAGATTTCTATGGTTTATGTGTGCGTATACGTATGTATATCTACATTTGTGTGCGTAAATCTTATATTTCAACTGTCAAATCTGACATCTCAACTGTCAAATGTCAAGAGGTCAATGTCATGCTTGCTTCTGCTTGCTACTGTTCTATAATTCTTGCTAGGCTATTTCGAGATGCGAGCTACTATTTACGAAATAAAATCCACCGGAATAATAAATAGGACAGAAATGCGATGGCTGCAACAGCATCGGTAATTAATGATCTGTCTTATTAGCATAGCACAGACGACTCCAATGCCTCCAGCAGCGTTGGGAACCAACCGCTCCTAAGCAACTCCTACGCAATAGAACTGGGCAGTCATCACTAATGAGAAGAACTTTTAATTCTTCAGGGCTGGACACTTCTGCCACATGCCAGACACCTCGTGGGCTTTAATCTTCAGTGGGCTGAAGATGTGTGTCAAACTTAGCGCTAGAAAGTGGTAGACCAGACTTTAGTGGGTTTGTGATGTGTGTTTAAAACCCTGCCAAAAGTGTGTGAAGTCAGATTGTGAATGAAGTATAATTAGGTAGATGTGCGTGATGAAGTAACTACCTACTAAAGATATCTTCAATGTTGTATCAATGTTTTCATAGCGTTAAAGATTTCATATAAATTATTTTCTATTTTCTTTATGAATTATTATTCTGAATTGATTATTGTTATTATTCTGACACACTGATTCATTTTAATTAAACTTATATTTTCTACTTTTTGTTTGAATTTTGTATATTGTTCTCCGACAAAGTATATGTATACGCTTTTTTACATACCCTATAATCTAATAATAGTTGTACCATACTTCTTGCAAATAAATATATTTCATTTCCTTTGTCTTGTACCACCCACCAGTCGAACTACTCAGTAGTTACTGAACTGCAAATGCAGAGTTATTGGTGAAAGAGACTCATTTCCTGTAGGTTTCATTTGCTCGAACTAGGTATAATGTAACTATGTTATTCGGGGATAATTCAGCATTATAGTGGCAAAAGAAGTTTATCAGTCCAGTAGTTTTTGAGTTTATTCGTTACAAAAATACAAATCTGTACAATTTATAATAATGATGATGATCCACAGTAGCCCAAACAAGAGATGAATGGAGAGAAGGGAGGGAGGCCTTTGCTCTGCAGTGGGACACAACAGGCTTTTAATAATAATAATAATGATGATGATAAGTTACCTACCTAAGTACCTATAAGCAAAGACTATGGAAAACAAGTAGACTGACAATCTCATCCAAGAAAACGTGCATCGATAAATGATTGCCTACAATGACGCTAGATGTCGCTGATCGTTTTGAATCTGATAAAAACGAGTGAAATGGTTTTTACAGTATTCGCAACAATAGGTTAGCTAACTAATTGATATTGTAGTACGACAAAAAATAGAGAGATGGCGTTAATCTGAGTGGCGTTACTTAAACTTGCGGCGTTGCCAGCTTTCGATGGAGCAAAAACAGGGTAGAGTGTGACGCGACGTTGTCAGCTAGTGTACGGAGATTTTATTTTGATGTTTTTAGTTTGTTCCAAGGATTAAGGTCATTGCTTAATTGCTAACAAGTTGCGCTGAAGCGTCAAAGTGACACTCAGGCAGGACAGGCAGGACCAACCTGGATTTTTAAAAACATTGGGTTATGTAATAACTTGTTACCTATTTGTAAAATCTTATGCGTAAGTTGTTAGGCAAAGTAAAAAGGCACACCACAATAACGTGTTAGGTATTTATTTTGTTGTGTATGCAAATAAGTTTAAAGATTTAGCATGGAGTTTTAGTTGAGTGATGACTATGACATTTAGTAACAACCTACCGTCTACATACATTGTAGATTGTAGGTATGTACACAATACAAACTGAATGATTTACACACCCATTTTTAGGGTTCCGTAGCCAAATGGCAAAAGCAGAACCCTTATAGATTCGTCATGTTTGTCTGTCTGTCTGTCTGTCCGTCCGTATGTCACAGCCATTTTTCTCCAAAACCGTAAGTGATGAAACTTGGCGAGTAGATGTATTTTGTTAACCGCATTAAGATTTTGACACAAAAATAGAAAAAAAAACTATAAATTTTGGGGGTCCTCATACTTGAAACTGAAACTATAAAAATGTTTTTCATCGGTCCCATACGTGTGGGGTATTTATGAATAGGTCTTCAAAAATGATGTTGAGGTTTATAATATAGTTTTTTTCTAAACTGAATAGTTTGCGCGAGAGACACTTCCAATGTGGAAAAAAGTTGGTCCCCCCCTCTTAACTTCTAAAATAAGAAAATGATAAAACTAAAAAAATATATGGTATACATTACTATGCAAACTTTCAACGATATTTGGTTTGAACGAGATCTAGTCAGTAGTTTTTTTTTATACGTCATAAATCGTAAACCGCAATTTACCTTTCGACGAACTACAAAAACCTTTATATTATGTTACTTGATGCTACGGAACCCTTCATGGGCGAGTCCGACTTGCACTTGGCTGCTTTTTAAATTGCCCGAAAATTGAGTTTCGTTGTTAGCGTGTTTTCCTCGTGTTTATTGTTTAAAGTTTTTTCCGTTTTTCTTAAGAGGGTACCGAGCAAAATAGTGACACAAGCCGAGCAGCAAACGCGATCTATTGTGTATGCGCATTGAGCTGCGAACAGGTGAAATATGATAACTCAATTTTATTATTATTTGTGCTTTTTACCGTCAAAACAAAGTTTTTTTTTTGGAACAAATTTTTCAGAGAAAAATTCGGTTTTCAGAGAAAAATGGGATATGAGATGTGGGATGATTATAATATGAAGAAAAGTGGGGCTCTATTCCGGATAAGGTTTAATTTTTTTTTCTTAAATAGTTTTATTTTTTATTTTATTTTATTAACGCACAAAACACATTATAACCACAAAATAACTAAAAACTAAAATATTACATTTTTGACCTTGATTATAACGTAACACATGCGCGTACAGAAAAGTTATAACTTATACGAGTAAAGAGAACAACTTATACATAGCAAGCTAATATTATTCTTAAGAAGTATGGAAGTATTTAACTTTAAATTCAAACTTAAACCCAAATTCAAATTAAAATTTAAATTCAAATTAAAATTCAAATTCAAATTCAAATTTAAATCCAAACCCAAATTCAAATTTAAATTCAAATGCAAATGCAAATATAAATTTAAACTTGAATTTGCAAGTACTTAGTCATTAGATGCTTATGCATCTAATGACTAACCACTTGCACTATCTAGGCTGTTTAAAATAGAGGATGTTCTTAAGATTTCTGATGAATTGGCTCAATTTGGCAAATATGTCAAGTTCGACATTGTTGTTAACGTAGATATTGTTTATAGGTTTTTGGGGGCTCTGATTGTGAATTCGACACAATTTTTTTTAATCCAAGATGGCAGCTTTATTTTTTTTCTTGAAAAATAGATATGGGTATCGTTTAATAGGTTTTTGGGGACTCTGATTATGAATTCGACATTATTTTTAAATAAATATGGTGACTTCATTTTTTTTCTTAAAAAATGGATATGGGTATCGTTTAATAGGTTTTCGGGGGCTCTGATTGTGAATTTGACATTATTTTTTTAATCCAAGATGGTGACATAATTTTTTTTCTTAAAAAATGGATATTGGTATCGTTTTTTAGGTTTTTTGGGGCTCTGATTGTGAATTCGACACAATTTTTTTGAATCCAAGATGGCGCCTTTATTTTTTCTTGTAAAATGGATATGGGTGTCGTTTAATAGGTTTTTGGGGGCTCTGATTGTGAATTTGACATTATTTTTTGAACACAAGTTGACGGCTGCATTTTTTTTTCTGAAAAAATGAATATGAGTATCGTTTACACATATCGTAACAATGTCAAACGAGCGACAAAGAGGAACAATCGGCCTCCGCGTTCGGCAGCGTTCGACATCTGTCTCTCTCCTATTTGAGTGAGCGATGCGTCCGCGTGGACAGCTGTATGACGTTGTCACGTTCAACTGTCGTCAGTTAACTGACTTTACAGACAGCTGATTTTTTTAAGGAAATGTAGAACTTGCATTACTGCTGAAGGCCAACAGTTTGAACATTTGCTGTAAATCCTTGATGTAGTTAAATTAAAATCACGATTGAAGAAATCCTATGATTTTATTTTATTTCAAACTTTCACTTAAATCTAACAAATTACTTGAACACCCATGTTTATTACTCTTTCGACAAGATGGTGGCTCTATCTGTTTACTTGCAATGTCGAAATGGTATTTACTTTTACCTGTAAATTGTGAGCGGCTTAAAAACACAGCGTAGGCATTTTAAGTTCATAATTTAAATTAAAGGGTACAAACATTTTATCTCATGAAATAAAATTGATTGGAAATCCGGTTTATTTGAAAAAAATAGGTTGTCTGTAAAGTCGGTTTACTGACGATAGTTGAACGTGATAACGTCGTAAGAAAATACTGATGGAATGGTTGCATTTTTCAAAAGAATTTTAATTAATATTTGTGACTCGCGGACTTGCGGACTCGTGGACTCGGACTCGGACTCGGACTCGAACTCTCGGACCCGGACCCGGAACCCGACCGAACCCTTACCCTCATTTACCCTTACCCTCATTTACCCTTACCCATTACCCGACCCGGGCTCGAGCTCAGGTAAATGGAACGACGAAACGACGTAACGACGCATGAGTCATGTTTTTTCGTGCGTGCAGCCGGCTCCATCGATTTATAAGACGTTATCACGTCAAAAACATTTTTTATTTCGAAAACTAAAAAGTACTCTAGCAAGTATTATAGCATTTTGGAATCCTGAATAAATGTGCCATTTTTTAAAGTTACTTGCCATAATAATGTAGTACATTTTTTTAGCAGTACAGACGGTTAAAGTTGGGTGATGTAATTATCTGAAATGAAATGTTGGCCAAAACTCCACGATTTCATTGAAAACTGAGGCAGTTATGGCTTAATTTTGAATTGTAATTTACAGAAGGGTTATTCGTGCTTACGTTGCAGAAAAAAGTTAATATTTGTAGTCACAGGACTTAAGAGATCATCACAGGGTGTCAGTTTTTACTGTTTTTTTTAAATACTCATAACTCCAAAGTTACATAACAAATATTTTTTTTTATATTTTTCTGATAACTGTCATGACTTGGCGCATCACCCGTTTTCGGCTGGACGTTGACTTAAGGGACACCCTGTATATTAAAAAAAATCCTCAATCTTGGATTCAAAAATGAATAGCAAATGCGAGGCGGAATATAGTTTAAAACTAGTTTTTTCGTGTGCGCGAGCTGCATGCAGCTCGCGTGTCGGTGTGCTACTCCCAGTTTTACATTTGTTTACACTTTAAAAACCCCAAAAAGTAGTAAAGAAAGTCCTAAGGAACCCTAAAAATGTTTACATAATCAACGTCCTAGGTGAAGTAAAATTCCAATCAAAGTCTTAAGGAACCCTAAAAGTCGACCACATAATCAAATTCCTCAATGTAGTAGAACCCCAATCAAAACCCTAAAGAACCCTAGAACGCACTAAGCGTTTTGGCTCCACCTTCATTATGCGAACCTCCAGGGAATGGAACTCATTGCCGGCGGCTGTTTTTCCTGACCACTACAATCTGGGCCTCTTCAAGGCAAGAGTGAATAGGTGTCTTCTAGACCATCCTGCTCCATCGTCGGCTACATCGTCGCTTACCTCCAGGTGAGATTGTATCCAAAGGCTGGTCTATATCTTGTAAAAAAAAAAAAAAAAATTGTTTACATAATCAAGGTCCTAAGTGAAGTAAAATTCCAATTAAAGGCCTAAGGAACCCTAAAAAATGTTTATTTTATCAAGTTCCTCAATGTAGTAAAACCCCAATCAAAATCCTAAGGAACCCTAAAAATGTTACCATTATCAAGCTCCTAAGTGTAGTTGAAACTCCGATCAAAGTCCTAAGGAACCCTAAAATTGTTTACATAATCAAAGTCCTGAGTGAAGTAAAATTCCAATTAAAGGCCTACCTCCTTGCATCGGTATCCTCACTGTTGAGGGTCGTGACCTTTGTGCAGGACCCTAGTCTGCACTATGTTTCTCCATTTGGTTCTGTCCTCCGCGGCATGGATGGCTTCGCTCACGGAGGAGTCTGTTACTAAGCGCACTTGGTCGCTCCAACGCATCGGGCTCCGTCCTCGCGGCCTCTTTCCCTCCACCTTGCCAGTCACCACCAACTTTTCGAGATTACTCTTTTTTTACTTAAAATTGTTTACATAATCAAGGTCCTAAGTGAAGTAAAATTCCAATTAAAGGCCTAAGGAACCCTAAAAGTTGTTTATTTTATCAAGTTCCTCAATGTAGTAAAACGCCAATCAAAGTCCTAAGGAACCCTAAAAGTTGTTTATTTAATCAAGTTCCTCAATGTAGTAAAACCCCAATCAAAGTCCTAAGGAACCCTAAAAATGTTAACATTATCAAGCTCCTAAGTGTAGTTGAAACTCCAATCAAAGTCCTAAGGAACCCTAAAAGTCGACCACTTAATCAAATTCCTCAATGTAGTAAAACCCCAATCAAAACCCTATACGGAACCCTAAATTTTACGTAAAGCCAAATCCTCAACGGGTCGGAACCGCTAGAAGGGACCTTGTCGCGCGACCTACAAGCAGGTCCAAAATGAAGTAAAACGGCAAACATAGGAGGAAAGGGTTCTGGGGGGCCGAGGGGGGTTCTGGGGGGCGTAGGAAGGTCACAGCACGGCTCGCTTCGCTCGCCGCAATGCTCCACACGAAAATAAAAGGTCAAAAATAGGGCATTTTTAGGTTTTTTAAATAATAAAGGGGTCTAGAGGGAAAAGGGGGGAAAAATTTATTTTGCTTTCAAAATAATCACACCTTCCCTACATGACCCAAAAAAAAAGTCTCGCAAGTCACTCCGCTTGGAAGATACGAAAGGGGGGGAAAAAAAGGGGTAGGAGGGGGGAAGTTTTTTGTTCTTTCAATTCAGGAAGAAACCCTCTATACGAAACCCCAATCGAAACCCCTCTATCTCGATGGCATCTGGTAGCACTCTAAAAAGGGGGGGTCCTGGGGGGCAAGGGGGGCAAAATTTTTTGTGCAATCGAAATCACTCGTGACCGTCTTTAGGTTCCCCATAAAAAAATTATGCAGGACCTTTCGGTTGCAGAGCCCCTCACCAAAAAGTCCATTAAAAACATAATTATGAAACACATCACGATCATCATGGGTTACCTACTTAGTACGCACACAACTAGCGAGCCGCAGTAAATACCTATTTTCCGTCCGCCTTGTTTGCTCGATACCCTCTTAAATAACTTACCTTTGCTTGCCTACCGGACTTGATTGACTACGCCTACCTGTAACCTGTGCTTGTTAAACGGACTTCGATTGCCCAAAGAACACTGTCTGACTGTCACGAAAATGTATCTTTGAAGGAAAAGTTCATGATAGTCCTAAAACCAAAGTTTTGAAAAAGACTGCATTAACATTACTGTTACGGATAGGTGGAATTTAAAACACTTTTTTGAGGAAGTTAAAAGAAAACCGGCCGGGTACGCGTGGACAAGCTAGTGCTCAGTACCGAGGTTCAAATCCAACTATTTTTGTAGCTGTCCGCGCGCAAGCGGGGGTAGTCTCCAGTTTTATTCAACGAACAAAGTAAGTACATTTTATATTTTTTTAAATCTACCTACACTTTATAATTTAAAAATTGTTTTTTAATATTATTACAGGTTCGTGAGGTGCGTCTGTCTACATTCTCCGCCCAGTGTCACGTCAGGGACACTGATTAGCAACAGGAAGCAGCACCAAGCGAGTAACAGGTCGGAACTCCAGTCTCGGCGTTTATTTCCACAGTGCGTCATACACTTGTCGGGTCCGGACAATAGTAAATCCGCGGTACCTCTCGGCCAAGTGGTTTTGGTAGGTGCTACTCGGCCAATGCGAAGAATGCCCCACTCGCCTATTTGAACAGCAGAAGTACAGCAGTGCAGCAGCGACGACAACTTCTCTAAATGCAGAACAGCTAAGTCGACGCTCTCAGTTGCGTGTACCATTTCTAACGTTCCTTTTTTATTTTTATTTTTTCTTTTTCAGGTGCGGCTGTCATCCAGGGCCATCCGGGATCATCTTTTTCGCACAGGAAACCAGCATCTCGGGACCATTGACAATCTTTGTGTAATTTCAAATTCATATATTTTCTTTCTGAATGTGTGTAACACAACTTGTCTAAATAATTTGTAGTCCAGTACATACCACTCTTATGATTCATCGAAAAATAAATTATATTTATTTGTAATCTGTGTTTCTTTTGTATGACACCATCGCTGAGGCAGTATGCGCGTACTGCACCCTGTAGATGTACTCGTAGCTCAGGAATCGAATCAGGATTTGTAGGTATGTATACGCGCCAGTAGACGACACAGGCGGCGCCGGGCGGCGTAAGCGGCGGGCGATGTGTTACATTACATAACAACAAATAATGCAGCTCATTTTTCTCGCTTGAACTTGAAGTGATTTGTATTTTATAACTTTTGCATCCTAAAACTTGCTTTTGTAAACAAGGGAACCATCTTGGTATGCTAGTCCGATATTTCATCTGTTGAAGTTGTAGAATCCAATCAGTAAAAATCTTGCCATATTTCGTAGGTATTTGTTCGTATGCTGATATCTTCTTATGAATGTTTATGAGTGTGCGTGAGGGCGACGCATCAGCTGTGGTCTCGCAGGCACCTGTGCGCGCGGCCACCAGTGGGGAGGTGGTAGTGACGGCGCGGGAGCAGGCGTGGCGGGGCAGGTAGCTGGAGGCGGGGGCGGGGGAGCAGCTCAGCTGTTCCAGTGCACACTCAGAACATTGATGCTTCGAAAGACAGAATCCGTGAACACACGAACCTAGCGGTGTTACGGTGGCACAAGGTTCATTTTTGCAGAGCATTATTGTCTTTATTGGCGCGATGCAATGGTAATTGTCCTCACCAATTAATAACTTTGTTTTTACATTATCACTACACGAAATGAGACAGTTCATATGTAAATTTAGTTCATCACTTTTTCTCGCACTTAGTTCTCGCAGAATTATTGTTTATGTTTGTAACTTTGCACTTTTTATCAGCTACAGATTTTTGTCGATTCTTCGTTACATTTTTACGATTGATCTCGTTATTGTAGTCTGGTATAAATAACTGCGTTGGTCTATGTCTTTTGCGTGCGCTTTTTTCTAAGGCTGCTAGGTATGTCCGCGGCTAACTTTTGCCCGAGTAAAAACTTTTCAAATTGAAAGTAATTTTTGTTGTATCTTTTTTGAAGTGATTTTGGTTTTTCAGTCTACGTAAATATGATCCTTCGCGTATTCTATATTCAAAAGTAAGGACAATATTTCCGCGCATGTTTAAGAAAAATATAGTTATAGAGGTCTTCTAAAGTGCTTTAAGGTTTAATCCTACTAGAATAAAGAAACTAACCAAAGTCGAGGGCGGCAGTTAGTCTACTTGCAATAAAAAATAATTTTTCATTAGCGCCATCTATTTTAAAAAAGCATCACTTAGTATGTACCTTACAAAATACCACTACGCCACGCCATCTATCAATAGGTATATGAACATTGAAAATATTGCTCTTTCCAGGCTATTTGCCAGCGCCATCTAGAAATAGCCCGGAATTTTACCATTTTTTGAGTCACAAAATTTTGTTCTCTATTAGCAGTCTACTTGTTTTCCTTAGTCTATGCTATAAGTAACCCACCTATTTGCTGAGAAGTCCCATTTTCCCACAGAACGCCTACCTACATATATGATTATAATGATTACCAGCTCCTCTGAATCCACCATCAGGTAAGCTCGTTGGCAGAGAGCACTGGTGGTCTAGACGTAGCGGACCCGCCGTCCGATCCGCATAAGGTCATGGGTTCAAATCCAGTCGTGTACCAAGTAGTTTTTCTGTAGAAAAATGTGTGTGCACTATGCCAGTAAAACATCGTGAGGAAACCGGCGTGACAGTTCGAGCAACACGTTGGTGTCAAGCGCCACGCAAAAAGGGCCAACTAGAAACCTTGCGGAAACCAGCCCTCAGTGCCTTGCCTACCTTATTCATAATACCTAACTAAATGCAGTAGATCTACAAAATCATGCAGGTAAATAAAACAAACATTCCACAGGATGGATGTTAGCAATGACCACTACTAAGCGGGCAAAGCCTGCCGCGGGCGGCCGCTAGTTCATAAAATCTATAATAGGTACATATGTATACTATGTATAGTACAGTCACGAAAAACGCCGGCCGTAAGATGCTTGATACTAACTATTATCTATTCTGTGACGTTACCGTGCCATCATAGTAACTACTAGCGTATCTGTAATTCGAAAATATCTTAGAGTCACGAAATCTAACATCATCATCACCCTATCCCTGTCGTAAGAACCACCCATTTTTTATTTTTTTACATAATTGAAGCCAAGGTAGGAGAAGATTTGAGTTCCGTAAAAAAAATGTTTGCTAAATGTTTGCTAGTGTGTATCATCAACTTATTATTATAAAATGATGAAAGCTTTAATTAAAATTCGATGATAGACAAATGCAGTGAGATTAAACGTAATTAAGCTTACAAAGAAAGAATACAGAAAGATAGTGGAATATTACAGAAAACTTTAACCCAGAAAGTACAATCAAAAATTAAAAAAAAGTTTTGATAAACATGCCGTGGTGAATATTGCGTAAATTTAAGAGCGCCGGAAAGAAAGCAAAACCAGCCAAAGCCCCAAAAAACTGTCAAACAATGTCAAAGTCAAGTCATTCCAACGTCAAACCAAATTTGCTGTTACGTTTTTACGTTCCGTTTATACTTGAACCTAATTTTTCAAACACTCAATCATAAGCATTATTGTTTACAATAACTCTTCCTTTAATCCA
This sequence comes from Thera britannica, assembly GCA_939531255.2. Classification (NCBI taxonomy): domain Eukaryota; kingdom Metazoa; phylum Arthropoda; class Insecta; order Lepidoptera; family Geometridae; genus Thera; species Thera britannica. Next base: position 5,544,162 of record OW618039.2, on the reverse strand, counting down.
TTATGATGAGTCAACCCTATGAAGTGTGATTCTATTTGAATAAAACGGTAGATGTTTGGATGGAACTTCTCCTACATTTTGCGTTAGGCGAACCAGCTAAGCGTTTCATTCCACTCAATACTTTGTGGTTTATATTTTGAATAAGATCAGGTTATGTCAATTCGTTTCTCTGTCACGTCGTAGGTCCGTCCGTACGTTAAAATTATAAATAATGAATAGCAACTTTTGAAGGTTCGCACCAGTACTCATTGATTCGCACACTTTCGCTTCATTCCACGCAGATTCACTACAATGACATTTGTCAACAATCAGCTGTCCGCTGTCAACAAGCTTTCACAAGTTTAGGTCACCCTCAAAAGATGTCGCTGCTCTACCAAAAAAATAATAAAACTAGCTGTCTATTTTTGAGATAACCTTCAAGTGATTTTGTCAATTTATTGATAACAAAAGAGGATCTATTTGGTTTCTCTGTTGTTAGATATCAATTAGTGTTATTTCAAACAGCGAACATGAATTCCCTCAACAGAGTGTTAAGTTTACGTTCATCAGTGTCACAGAGTTCGAGGTACTTGGCAATGTTTTGTATGTGTCCACCGTCCGGCATTAAAATGTTGAACGGTAGTTCTAGCAGTGTTATTTTGTAGGTTGATATCGTCGACGAGTGCGCGATCAATCTCTGACGATGGATGGCTTTCGAAGCTACTGGTGCGGAAGATCGAGCCGACGAAGGAGTCTCACAGCAGAATGCTCAGTGATAAAGAAATTGTGTACGCGCTACATACGCACAACATCAGACCTGACTGCATGGAAAGATACCTAAAAAACTAGTACGTATAAATAGCTTATGTAAGCTGAAAGGCGGCTGAGTCGCCACAATAAATTGCGTAATAGGCAACATCTGCACATAAATAGAAAAGAACAGCTATAGAGTCCCACACTAGCTGTTTACATTTTAAATTTAATCTTCAGAACCTTGAACCTTTGTAAAGTTTCTGATTACTATTATCACATGGGATATTTATCATAATACATAAGACAAATTAGTTTGGCTGCTGTGCTTTTATATACCTAAATTACTTGCCTACTATTAGGTTAGGTACCTACTTACTATAGGATTACTAGAATATTCAGTTAGAACTTTTTCAAATCCACAGCAAGACTTCAGTAGAATTTGTTGAATCCCGCAAATCGGATCTTGGCTGCGAGCTAGTAGGATCATGGACAGTGTCTGTTGGAGACATGGACCAGGCATTGCACTTATGGCGCTATGTCGGTGGCTTTGAGAAGATTGACATTGCGAAGAAACTTTTCAGAGAAAATAATGTATGTACCTAAATCTCAGGAAATAAACACTTTTTGGTTTGTATTTACTGTGAAAGTGTGGTTGCAAGTCCATCAATGCTGCTAGAATATGAATTAGTTTTTTCATTATGTTCTTCAGCCATCTTCAGCCATCTTCAGCCCATTAAACCCATAATTTATCCAAATACAAAAATCTTTTGGTTCATGACTGAGTGTGTCCCACAAACTTAAAGCCAGGGGGTTAATTCTCGGGCCGATCTCGATCATTTTGCAATTTTATTTTATTGCTTTTTTTCGAAGAGAGAATGGATGATTTCCTTGAGTAATTCATCAACGACCTCTTCGTAAAAGCCTCAACAGCTACGATATACGGAAAACGTACAAAAAGTGCGGGGTTGTGAAAAGAAGCAATAAAATAAAATTGCAAAATGATCGAGATCGGCCCGAGAATTAGCCCCCTGGTCACTAGATTATCACTTCTTATTATGACATGATAATGGGTGCATGCATTTTAAGTGCGCCTCTGTACTTGACAAATACTTTCGAACATATTAGTTTCTATAAAATGCCAATTTCCTCACAATGTTTTCCTTGTCGTTTGGGAGTGCTGGCATGGTGCACATTAATTTTTGAGCAGAAAAACTCATATGTGACTGGTTTTGTACCAACGATTTTAGAATCGGAAGACAGGGCTACCACTAGGCCAGTGCTCTCATCATCAGTCTGCTCTTGGTATTTGATGATTCAAATGCCAATGCGCACTTAATTCGTTTTTGTTCTTCTTTGCAGTTTTATTGGTATACCTGGTGCCAATCATCTATGCATCTAATGACTAACTAACTACTTGCAAATTTAAATTCAAATTCAAATTTAAATACCTTTACTTCTCCTTAAGAATAATATTAGCTCATAATATAAGTTGTTCGCTTTACTCGTGTGAATTGTGACTTTTCTGTGCGTGCATGTGTTTATGTTGCAAACAAGATCAAAATTGTGGTATTTTAGTTTTTAGTTATTTTGTGGTTGTTGTGTGTTTTGTGCGCTTAACAAATAAAATGAAATAAAAAATAAAATCAACGAATAAAAATGGCCACATGTTATCTCTCACTCACACACTCCTTTTAGCAATAATATAGACAGAGAAGCAGTGTTATCTGGCACTTTTATTAGTTTATTTGCTTAATTGTTGTGACTTAGGGTTATTTTCAGTTTTTTCAGTAAACTGTTTGTTTTCAGGAATACAGCACATTGGAGAAAGAACGTGGAGGATTAGTTCGTTCTCGCCATTTGCAGTACCTTCTTGCATTTAGTTTCTGGCCGAATGGCGAGCCTCGGCAAACAAACAATATTTATGAGATAAGATCTTACAGGTAAGAGAAAAAAAAACACTCGGCTTTGATTAACTGGCTTGGTAAGCATTCCTGCCAGATCTCATGGGTAATATAGGTCTCAGCCAATATAGGTCCGTCTGCCGTTAGAACGACGGTATTCGTGAGCAAGAGTTGACTGATCCTCAAGAACAAAAACAATTTTTTAATAGTTCTATAGACCAAAGGTTATTTAGAAGTTATCAGGTAGGGGTATAATAATTATTACTAGTAGGTGTAGAACAAATGGGCCATATTTCTTTTTATTGTTCTACCATGTACTTAGAGGGTACAAAAGTTTTAACAGTTCTCTGATGTCAGTCCCTTTGAAACAAGTGAAGTTTAAAAAACTTGAGTAACCAACTTCATGGCCAAACTGCTGAATCGAATTTGATAAATTTCTATGGGAGAAGATTATACCTTTCAGATAAAAAAAAAACAAATTGGTTCATAAATGACGAAATTATGAGATATAAATCATTGAAAAAATACATACATCCAAATTGAGAACCTCCTTTTTTATTAGAAGGCGGTTAAATATAAGAGATATGATAGAGGCCTAAATGCTTACCTGATTCTTCTAGCTTGAAACCCGGCACCATGATCGAATGGGGCAACAACTGGGCCCGTGGTCTGAGCTACCGCCGCGCGCAGAACGAAGCATTCGCCGGCTACTTCTCACAGATTGGACGACTTTACAATGTGCATCACATTTGGTGTAAGTAGCTTTGTTTTTAATCCTAATTTCAATGTATATGATCCAAATACGCCATAACAGTTATTGAAATATAGACATGCTCTAAAAAACTGCTAGATTCGAATATTTCGAACCCACAAAGACCTCAGGTTTCCGATCCTTAGAAAGATTTCATCCATTTCATCCTTACTGTTAATTTCATACTTACATCACACTTACTGCCTGCTACTACTACTAGAACGAGCTGTTATGTTTGGGAAATAACTACGACAGTAGTACCCACAATGTTTATTTATTTACCTTCTTCTTATCGTGTCACTGGTTCTTTCGTACCAGGTGAAAGTATTTAAAGTGCGCTATTATTTTAAATTTACCTTTACAGGCTACAAAAACCTGCAAGCCCGGCGTGAAACCCGCGAGAGTACATGGCGCAATCCCGGCTGGGACGAATGCGTTGCTTACACCGTCCCGCTCATTAGAGAGATGCACTGCAGAATCCTGGAGCCGACCGAGTTCTCTCCCACTCAGTAACTTAATACAAGATCGCGCTAATGGGGTGGAACATGCAAGGCTTTTTGTAGATGGCAGCACGAGCGACTGCTATCAAATGAGATGTTTCATGAAGTTAAAGAGCCTGCCCTAGGTCTGTGTACTGTACACCAATCATAAATACAGCTTATAGTATAATATAATATAGTATTCGGTTGAAATTGATATTTTTGTGTGTGTACATAGAGATTTTCTTGACCAACGAGAGGAACACAACGTACCAAAAACATGGTGGACCGACATGACGTGAAGTAGTAGAAATGCAATTTTGAGAACACTGTCAATTAGCATGACATTGACACTTATTTGTGTCAGTCACTGCGATAAACCTGTAATGGCGGCGTTTTTGGTATTCAAAACTACAAAAAATCAACCACTTTTGAACATTTTTGTACAACTTACTTGTTTATAAAGTGCATTTAGTATTTATGTGGTAATCCTCATTATTAACCGCATTTTTCATACAAGTGTACATAGACCTAGCGCATGATGAAACATTTCTTTTACGTATTCCGTCAGTTGCTATATTGAGCCAGCTGCAGTTTACCACCCCAACAAAATGCCAAAACAAAATAGAAGTTGGGCCACTGCGTAATACATAGTACGTAAGGTCAGTGTGCGAGTCACAATATTTCATAAGTTACTGATCGAACGATAGCAATTAACAAGTACATTTTTACAACAATTTAAAATCTCCTGACAGAGGCGATGTTTTTTTTATATGAGTGAACATAAAATTGTTTCGCCTCAAGTCTATGAATAAAGTAATGCTACTGATAGTGCCCAGAAGGGCAAGTCCCACTTCATTTACAACATTTCGTCTACGAAATGTTGTAAATGAAGTATTATTATGCTAGTCCATCCATCTCTCGCCAAAAAGAAAAACAAATATAAAATGGCGACGCTATCCTTCTCACTCGCACACTATTATGAAGAGTGAGAGGTAATGAGTAGCGACACTATTGGATTCGTTTATTGGCGCGGGTCATACCACCAATTACGATCGAGAAGTCCACTGAGGCAGTCAAACCTCCATATTAAATTCAAAGTCACTTGTATGAATTGCATTTTTATATTTTCTATCAAACTATTATTGAAAACATGCATTAGCGCGTTAACCAAAGGGTTAACGCGCTAATGCATGTTTTTTTGTTTCAATAAAGATATATTTAGTAAAAATATATCTTTATTGAAATCATCTTATAAGCACAAAGGACGTTTCTGTGTTGGATCACTTAATCCTTGAAACTATAATGCCATAAAAAATCTTGTCTGTAGTTTGCTCTAAAATAAAATTGCCTAACTTTAGAAATATTTTTTTCTAGTAAAGTTTGCTTTATACCTAACTGCAATGGCATTTAATGAAATCTAAATGTAAAATATCTTTTAAGATCAATTTTGATATAGTTGTAAGTTTTTCCTTTTTTATTCATTCTTCTATGTATTGTTGTTAAATATCAAATAATATTCTTTACTTATTTTGTTTATTGAAAATAAAAAATAGATTTATGAAAAGATCTGCAGTTTCTTTTAAGCCCTACCTAAAGCATGTGCTACACGGTTTCAAACCATCGTTTAAAACAGAGGTTTTAAGCCGTGTAGACGGTAGTTTCAAACCAATAAAGGCAAGAAAGGCGCGCCCGGCAAAGCTTGGGGTTGGTTTTATAAAGCGTAGAGAAGCGTTCTACCAAGGTCACCTTGGCAGAAACTGTTGTTCTAAACCGTCTAAAACATGCTTAAGCCCATAACAAATTAAAAAGTTGAACATCTAATCTACGCACCTAGAGAAATGACTGCGCTCATCATTACCTCTCCCTCGCACTCTGGTAAGTATCGATTAGCGCTCTATGCAATTTTTTATAAGTTTCCTTATTATAACAGGACCTATTGAGCCTCTGCCACTTAAAATCCTTTCACCACATTGGTTTGAAAAAACCAGTGAACCTAAGAAAAAGAGGACCTATAGTTTGGATAGGTTTGACATTAAAAAACTGAATTCTTTCTATTTTATTTATTTTCAGTTTGATTTTTTCATTAATAAGATTATATTACAATATTAATGATAATAATTTTTAAACTACAAGTCAGTGTTATTTAAATATAATATAACAAAATAATAAAATTAAAATAACGGTGCAGCACAGAGCGAGCCGCAAACTATAAAAGCAGGCTCGCGGCGGCTTTTCGCACGCCTCAACCTCTCTTCTAGTCTCGCTCAACGCGCATACAATACTAATATCGCCGATACAACGCCTATACAATGGTAAAATATCAAAATTATTTAATTAAATGTACATAGTATGTGATTTTAACTAAGTTTGGTACTTCTATCTTTATAATTATTTGTCCATCGCGACTGTATGTGACATTCGATTTATCCTAACTCTAGACAGCTAAGTGGTGGGGATTTGGGGAGGGAGAGATGCGCCTACGTACTATACTTTTACCGTCCCGTGCAGTTCCAACTGTGATAGATTATTTTAAAATTTGTGATACAAGTTCTAAAATGACTGCGCGGGAGTTGAAAGACTAAAGAGTAGCGAAACACTACGCGCCTAACGTTAAGTACCGACCATTTAGCACGAAGTAACACAATTCAATTCCATAGTGCTTCGTTTGCCGATTTTAATAAGATACTTCGTGAGGTGCAGCAGCTAAAATATATTTCGAGGAATAAAATATATTTACTGACTTCATAAATCAACAGTGGAATGTTCTAGTATTTTTTTTAAAGTGACTTGGTTATCATCATTTTATTAATCTGCCAGCGATAGAATCTACCAGAAAAATCAATGATAACATTATTAGTACTTAATAATTTACGACCTTATAAAAACCTGTTACAAGATAATCAATGCTTAAATTTGACTGACCTCTCAGCTCAGTCAGTCAAAAGTAGCTCTGCCATCTGCGCCGTAGGTCGTGGGTTCGATCCCCACCGCGAATAAATATTTGTGTGGTGAACACAGATGTTTCTTTTCTGTTTAGGGCTAGATAGAGTTTTGTGGATGGTCCTGAATATTTATTTATTTACTTTAAATATTGCCATCTCGCAACGGCGAACAGGAGAAAGGGAGTTAAGTTTCAGTATGAAGTGTCTAAATATAAAAAACCACGTTTCGCGAAGACCCGTGTCACTGTATGCCTAGCTGCTGCAACTCATATAGCGGTATAAAACCTAGACTAGGTTCTATCCGTCATGGCCTAAGACCACGTCATTAGCTTCGAAGCTATTTTCTTAAATGTACCTTTTAATAAGCCAATTACGTAGTCTTTGGTAGTCAATTATGTCACCGGAAGAACATACTAGGCGGAGTAGCATATTTGCGACAATAAAGAAACGAATATCAGTCTCTCTGTCGCACATTATGGTTAACAGTTGTGTGAGAGAGAGGTAAGATTAGTTCCTTTGTTGGTACAGGTTCAAGGTGAATATACAGAGAATGACTTCAGTCAGGCCGTGTCTAGAGATTATTGTCATTAACTTGGTCGATTCAGGAGTGGATAGTGTGGAAGCTACTTTATAGTGTTGCCAACTTATCTGAGCAGTCCAGAGTATATTGAAGACAGCAAGCTCCTTTGAACGATGCAGATAAGCTGGTAACACTTTACCCTTAGATCGCTGTGTTAAACGCTGCCCTTCAGCGTAATCTATAGAATCCAAGCGAATATTATCGGGACAGCGAATGACACCGCGTTTACAATTTACGTACAGATTGTTCACTTCTATAATAATTTAAATCTATATTGATTAGGTCGCACGGACTGTATCACTAAACGACAAATAATACGATCACACCGTGTGATGTTTCTGCTTTCAAGCAATGTGATAGGAAGAAAATAATAAAACAAAAAAAAATACTTTTTTAAAATAGCATTAACTAAATTTGGATATTTATGACTAATACAATAGTTAAATTAAATAATTATAAATTGTATTTACCTATATATTGACTGGTAAGCTTAGTTTGAAAATACAATGTGTATTTGGGCACTAAATTAGAGAAAATAGCACTTTGGCTCCCATGGGGGATGCCTACACTTTCATTTTACACAAAACAAACGAATCGCACCTTACAAAAGTAACAAACTATGTATTATAGTTGAATTATATTATTCTATTATTGTTCTTTATATACAAAACGCCGAGCTCCGCGCGCCCCTCCAGATATTAAGGCAATTGTGTGCTCGGTAATACATAATATTATATATAACTTTATATATTTACAAAACATAACTGGCAGTCGGTTACACAGTTCGCATTCCACAGCACCTGCATCGTTACTCTGGTTAAATAAAGCGTGTTACAATTTTAGATCCTAAAACATTATACATAAGCGTCAATTTTGTATAAACGGTAAAACCATTCTAAAATCAATAGGCCAATAGTCTGTCAGTCCGCTCTAAACAAATTCAACTAACAACAATTCAATTACATGCAAAATCGTTCCTAAAGTATAAACTAATGATATGAATATTAGAATTTTGACTATCTAATGTTTGTTACTTTATATTTAACAACAGTATAGTTTCAACAGTCCGTGAAGGGAGGCGGGCGCTGTGCTCGACGGGACAAACCAATCTAATAATACCTAGACAAGTCATGCCATTTGTCAAATTATAAAAGGCCAGGTTATCTGAATAAGCTTATTTATATCCAATTTATATGTATGACCCGTGTCAATAAAGTAATCTATTAAAAAGCGCCACCAATAAATAACCTCTCATTCTAAATTAGTTTGCGAGTGAGAGAGGTAAGCGACGCCATTTTGGATTCATTTATTGGCGTAAGTTAGACATGCACTTATAGATAGCCTATCATGTTTTAAAAATAAATATGAATATGCATAGAAACTTTTAATCAACAAAAAAATGCAAACATCTGTACATGAAAATAATTTCTATAGGTACCTAGCAACGTTAAAATAAGATACAAATTTACATTAGCAGATAACCCGACCTCCTAAGCGTACACTTTGAAGGTAACCAAATTCGTTTACACTACAAAGTTTAGTTGACATCGAAGTCGCCGATCTTAAACTGATTTCGTTCTTCTTTTACTATACAGTACTCGCCGTGAATATACAGATTGAGCTTTTAAAGACTTCAGTCGACTTCAGTCAGACTTCAGTCAGGTAGGACTTCAGTCTCAAAAAAATATGTTTGCGATGATTTGATAGGTAGATTGTCTTTCTAAAAACGATGTGCAATATAAAACGTCGGGTACTGTAGAGCAAGATGAAAATTAAGCTAGAACCACTATGGAAACATTAAATACTACGTATTATACACGAGGAGTAGAAACAGGAATACTAGTTTCATTTACGACCCGTCATTTCGTTGCTTTTAAAATCATTTAAATGTAATTGACTGTTTTTAAATATCGTATTATGAAGATAATAACTATAAATTATATTGCGTCTAAAATCTCTGAATTCATATTGGCAATGCGCTTCTTCACAACTTAAAATGGCCGATAAGTTTGTTGCCATCTCTTTTTATTAACAAGAAAGTGATTGTATGTATGAAGATGTATGGTAGGTATCCCTAGCATAGATAATTTCTCGCAGTTCGAAGGGAAGCCCTGGAGGTCCCTTACTAAAAACATATTTTCCCATTCCATAATGTACCTACTAAGCTTTTTCAAATTGTGAACTAAATGGTAACATGTCGAAACCATAGATTTTTTTAAAAGCAACGAAATGCCGACTTAAAATGAATTATATCTAATAGAAAGCATTTCATTCTCTCGGCACATTCGACATACACACGTTTATTGCCTCTGTTACAAAGTCCTGTCAAGTGATGGTCAGGTTGAAACCAAATAAAACTAATATAATTCTTTCGATGAAAAACATACATATTTACATTATTTAACGAAAACACTTGGTTTTATTCAATATGCCGCTCATGCGGTATCCATGCTCCAAACAAAATTAGATGTTGATTAGTCGGTTAAACAATAATTTTAGATTATTTTTTGTGTTTTGCTTTCAAACATCAAATTAGGCTAGAGTATATTTGATTGCATGATTTTTCAAGCATCGGTTTGGCTATCAATAATTTATCAGGACTTTGTGAATAAGGCGTCAGTTGTGTTGCAATATGTTTCGGGCATCGCAAAGTTATTTAAGCACATTAGTAGCTAATCCCAGAGTTTTAAGCAGAGTAAAAACTAATTGAAAACCTTCTCATTCTTAGAATCGGTGGAAAATGCGGACTTAAAATTTAACGTTAATAGTGTTACAAATTAAGTGTTGCCTGTGGTATACAGTCTAATATAACATGAAACAGCTCAAAGTTTATTTCGTTTAGCTGTATCTACACTTTCTTATGCCAGAAACACATTGAGGCATTCAGTTGACAAGAAACCAAAAGCACACAGAATTATACAGGGTGTGCCAAGACAGCTCCTGGCAATAGGGAAGATACCCTCCTAAATGCTATAATGCTAAATCTTACTTTAAAATATAGCTTGTTTTTTTCATTCTACCGTTCAATTACTACTGGTTTTCTTTTCAAATGATTTAAGCATTTAATTTTTAAAAGCCGATGCATGAATTCAGATTCATGAGCTGTCTTTGTACACCTTGTATTAAACATATACTCAAAAGATTTTCAGCTTGTTAATTTATATTTGCTTTTTGATTAAACGGCTAATCTTAAAATAACGAAGTGCAATAAACTTAATAGTGTAATAGAAATAGGAAATGCCCCCCCGAATCACATAACACGTCAATACTGCGTCGTATATTCACTTGGAAGACGTAACAGAAATATTTATAATCACAAAATAAATTAACTACAATTCTCTTCGTATTGCTGTTTTGGCCTCACAAATATTGTGAACGTCACAGGTCATGCTATAGGAAACGACGCCATTTTGTTTTTCTCTCTTTCTAACTGTAGAACAACGTGAGAGGGCGATAAAAATGGCGCCTTTCCTTATAATAATTTTAAACGCTCTATTGATCTTTTCTTGTATTTATTTGCATCGAGAGCTTAAAAAACTGAATACGGCCGTCACTGTTCCCTTTGCGGGAGGTTCAGTTTCAGTGCAGTAAGTAGGAAGTAAGATGCCGCTGCCAAAACGGTTTCAAAACATTTTAGTACTAACCCGAAAGCAACTCACTCATGAGAACGCGTTGTATCACTAATGAGGTAGTTTCATAATACCTCTATAACTTTTGCCGTCTCTTTCTATTACATATTACCAATTACCTATCAGAAAACGTCAGACAAGAAAACATGATGCGCCTCAGTTTTTGTTTAAATAAATCACGCGCAATTCAACTTTTCTATCTTGTCCTTTTCTGATAATGTGATTTAGAAAGAGACAAAAAGTTTTGACGTTGTAAAGATTCACACGTATGCTATACATATAAGCAAGCAGACTACGCGTCTACAGATTTGCACAGCTGGCAATATTTTGGCAGCAGCATTGAAACTGCCTTAGAAATGCCAAATTTTAGAGAACATCGTACTTGCTACCTAACGTTATAGAGACCTCTTTTTTGTTTCTGAGCTTAGTAAAGTTTCGCACTTCTAAGATTTGTCTTCGACCAATTACATAAAAGATAGGCCAATAACATAATAAAACGTATAAAACTCAGCTCTTTTGTTTTGGCAAATTTTACAAGGATTTTGCGTCTATGATGTAATAAAGGTAATTTTAAACGTATTTTGTACTGAAAAGTATGACCCGTCCGTTTACAGCTCGATCGAAGGGCTTATAGCCTCACTCTGTTTAAGAGACTATACAAAAGCTTACAATAAGTAAGACTGGAAATAGGAAAAGGAAAGATTGTGTACTGAACGGAAACAATCACATTGCCTATTGACCTCCTTGAAACAAAATCACCGAAGGATCACACGTGTAGAATGAACCTTGTATGCGGCGCATACGGATCATTTTTGAATGTTTACCTCGTCACGTGGAACGTATAGCGGTGGTTAGAGGGAGCCGGCTGCGAAGCTTGCGGAGGAATTACTGTGTGCGAGCGAGAGCATCGATCCGGAGAGGGATTGTTCTTCGTCTCCATAGCCCTCCCGGCTGCCTTCAGCGATCGCCAGAGCGCTGCAAACCGTAACATAGCATGAACTTCTGCCCAAAAAGTACTGCATTGCATCTTAACACCTTGGACATGCTTACAAATATTATTCATCATTACAAAACAATACTGGACAAGTTAGTGGAAGCGCCATTGTTTCGCTTTTTTTTGGTTTAATATTCTTGAGCTTTTAATACTTTCTACTTGTTAATAATATTCAAATGTATGAGAGATAACAATTAAAATAATTGTGAGTAATCCACACAACACTATCTAGCCCCAAACTAAGCGGACTTTGTACTATGGGTTGTACATGGTTTTAAGTGTACCTAATAAAATAAAATTCGTACTGTATACCTAAATTGTCTTTAAATTTCTAGTATTTTTTAAATTGTCTTTGTAGTTTATTGTTTTTAATTTTTTCTTTAGTTTTGCTTTATATTAGCAATCTAACATTAAAACTTCGCATGTCGGTCTCCGACGATGTGGTACTAACATTATTATTAACTAGCAGCCCGTCCCGGCTTCGCACGGGGTAGACAATATTGTTGTACATTATTTTGTTCTATTCTAAAGACATTTTAAGACTCATTTTTCTACACCTTCGATTAAATTGTTCAAATTTTACCAAGGATCCCTATTTTTTTTTTCAAAATGAAATGTAGCCTATGTCAAATTGGAAGAATGTAGCATTCTATTGGTGAAAGAATTTTTTAAATCGGCCCAGTACTTTTTGAGCCTATTATTATTAATAAGAAGATTTTCAATATTGCTTTAGGCAAATAAATACATTTCATTTAATTTCATCAATTTTTCTTTCTTTTACCTGAAGCCGAGGCGTGCGCTCTCGTTGTCGAAGTGGTCGAGGTCGCGCTCGTGCTTCTCGTGAAGCATGCGGGTACGTTCGGCACGCTCCGCCAGGAACTGCGCGCATTCAGACTCCATCTGCACAAACATTAACCACTATTCATTGAGTTGCAACAGCACTCTGAGGACTGTTGCGGACAGCTGGACGTCACCTCTATGGAAGTGCCGTGCGCTGAGAACGATAAATGGAGGAATTTATTTCTCCCATTGATCGTCCACAGAACGATGCCTTCGACATGACTATAGTTTTTAAGTTGACTGTTTTTATTTGAAATGTGTTTCCTTATAATTTTGTGTGCTATGGATTTTATGTGGTCCGAAATAAACGATTTTTATTTTATTTATTGAGCGCTTTTTTTTGTGTAAGTAAATTAACAAGCCTTTGGTCACAAAAAAGATAGGTACAGCACGCAATCTTCATACAAAGTGCGCCCGAGCAACGCAGACATAGACACGGCTCACGGACACGATATCTCGGACCAGTTGGGACTAGTGCGAGCGCGAGTGCTATCCGTTTGAAACACGTGTCTGTCAACTTTATATGCAAAAAAAGCGCAACAAAAAAAAAAAATCATCTGGTGAGATTGTGGTCAAAGGACTGTCAATAGAATAAAAATTGATTTTTTTTTATCTTCTGTAGTGTGACTACTTGTTTTTCTGCTAGACAAGTATAGATAGTGCAATTCACGAAGACGCGCCCCTCGCGGGGTGCGGGGAGTTTGCTCCGAGCGGCAGTCGCGAACCGTAGTCTATTCATTGTGGTATGCGTGTGCACTCATAGGTAATTAGTGTGTACCGATAACACTCAAACATTGACGGAAGCTTGCACACATTATACTATAAACGGTTAGGAGGAATAGTGGGGCGCGCCTTCGTGGATTGCACTATCTATAGATTGCGGTACAATATTACCTTTTGTTCTAACAGCGCCCGCCTGACCGCTACCCGTTCTTCCAGCTCCCTTCGCTCGCGGTTCCTCTGCGCCTCCGCTTGCATTTTGCTCTTGCTCTGGTACGCGGTCAGCATATCCAGTTCATGCTCCAATTGCATCTTCAACTGCTGGCATTCAATCTGAAAATTCATTGCAAGGTAATTCCACCAGCCCCACCCTTCAAACTGATACGAAGCTATTTATGCCGTGAAGCAGGCATAAATAGGCATAGTGGTAGAACTTCCCCGGACGAGCCCTTCACAGAGCTCTACTACTACTAGAAATCTGTATACAAAATTGGTAAGTCAAATATGTATTTATTCAATTGTATCTTAGGGATCACTTTGAAACGTCTTAAAGCTAGGTGAGTGTAGGTGCCAGTTCCACGCGACCAAGCCTAGAAGAGCAGGCATTAAATACGGCTTGGTTACTACCGTTTTTTTGTATGATCCTTTAATTATAGATTTTTTATTGAAGAGTACACCCAATGAAAAATAAATCAATACAATACAGGGCTAAAAAAGAGGCGACTAATTATCTCCACCGCATGAGAATAAATCCTATTTCATACCATTTGGCTCTCATCTAGCCTGACAGTCTGCTTCTGTAGCATTTCCGTGATGCTCTGATCGTATTGCTCTCCGAGTAATACCAACTTGCGCCTCTTCTCGTCTTTTAGAGACTTGATCACTTCTTTCTGCTGTTCCTGTAAATTTTAACTGAGAATTAGAAAAAGAATAACGTTTATTTCAACGTTTATTTCCAGAATTACCATCTGAACCTGAAAATAATAGGCAACCCTAACAAATAGGCACATAAAGTAGTAGGCAACAAATATCGGCTACGTTCGACTTCCTAAAGAGCGTATGCGTCAAAAAGAGATAGCGCTCTACAAAGCCTAAAAACAGATGTGCAATATTGATTGCCTACAACCGTACTGTGGTGTGGTTTGGAGCTTTACCTCCCGTGCTAGCTAAAAAAACTGTGTTACGGCAAAGTAACGCTTCTCACTTCAAATATTACAGGTCATTTTCTTTTGTGGAACTAAGTACAATTACATTAATCATTACATCTAATATTTAATTAATGATCATTAGTTAGAAAATAGATACTAACTTTAGCGGTGGTTTGCAATATTAGCGCTTTGAGTTCCTTGTACTGACGCGTTTGTATCTTACACGTCTCTCGGAATTGTTTGCGTATCTGCATTTCTTTTTGCTGAAAAAGTAAAAAGTTGGCTGTATTGCAAGAGATTCTGGTATGCTATTATTATTATTGGATTTGTAGTCGTCGGCTGTTTTTCCCGACGACTACAATCTATCTTCAAGGCAAGAGTGAATATGGGTCTTCTAGATCATCCTGTTGCTGAGATTTGCAGGTGAGATTGTGACCAAAGAAGGGTCTATATCAAGTAAAAAATAATGCATTTTTGAAGAGAGCAAATGACTGAATCGTGTCTTCTGTGAAGTGTCTAAGCATCTCTTTGCAAGGAAAATCAATCAAAGTACATAATTATACAAAACGTACTACCCAAAAAAGATTGGGTTATGCAAAATGAGTAGCAACTTCACATCATATAATCATGATCCCCAATTTATTTCACAATTTTTATCAAAATTGTGTTAGTTTATTCTTGCTTTAAAAACTAGAAGTCTTCTCTTACAGTGTCTAGTTCTTAGAACCAGTGTTACGAAAACATTTTAAGAATGCCTCAAAGAGGCTGCATTTAAAACAATGAATAAACCAATTAAGTGACGATTGAAATCGATAGGAGTGAGGCAAGGCCTTACCTTGAGGCTTTTAGGTTGCTGTTTGAGTTGCAGCGCATGTTTCTTCCTCAACTCATGCTCCGCTCGTTGCATGTACTCCCTCTGATTGGCCAGTTCTGTTGCATGCTGGTTTGACAGCTGTTCTTCTCTGAAATGAGAACCAATCACTACTTAATAACTTCTTGTTGCAATATTCGTGTTGTTATGTGACCACGGAGCTCTTTTATGATTTTAGCAACGGTTTTTGAAACCAGGGGCTTAAAATTTTATGAAATTGAAGTGTCTTTTATTTAAGGCTTTTATATAATCGGTGATTAGATTCAGCACAGACAATAGTTTAAAAGCTTAGGATACCTTCTTCTTCTTTTCGTGTCGATTTTCCACTAAATAACTTTTACTAAGTAGGTGGCTACCTTAATAGCGCTAAATGTGGCTGTATTGAGGTCTATCATTGTATATCAGCGGTGGCCAACCGGTCGATTGCGACTTTATGTCATCAAGTTGGCCACCCCTGTTGTATATCAATCTTACCTAAGTGCATGAACGCCTTTCTGCTGTCGATACTCGAGCTCTTGCGTTTTCTCGTGATGTCGCAACAGCATCGCGTGCGCTTGTTCTAACTGTAGTTGTCTCTTGTTCAATTCCTGCAAGTCAAATCAAAATCATTTATTTATTGAAATACGAAAAGAATCACTTTAAAAACGTCTATAAAAGTTAGATGAAAGACCAAGCCTATAAAAACAGGCAAGAAACTACAGCTTGGTTCCTACCGTGTTGTTGTATGGCCCTCTTACTACTATTATTAGCCCGAAGTGTCCCACTGTAGGGCAAAGGCCTTCCCCTATTCTCGGCAGTCATTATCTTCGGCTTTAATTTGCCAGTCTTACTATGTCTGAGCACCACTTGGTAGAGGTTTTGGCCCACAGGTCGTCCAGCATGCGACAGAGTATGATCCTCTTACAAAACAAAAAATTGTGTGTGTCAGCTCCGACGGACGACTGGAGTTTACTCCATATAGGCAAAGTAAGGGTACACACTACCCACGATCTAGCTGCACTGCTCATACCAAATTAGAAAGATGCGCAAGATAGGTTGCGCACCAAAAACGTAACGAGGTCATTCGTTCAGCAGATTTCACTTCCCACATTTTTCTCATACCGGGCGCCTTATATCAAAAAACCGATTCTTTAGGAGTAAACTCCAAAAATAGCAGTGAAGTTCAGTTTTGGTGCCAGTAGTGAATAATAGCAATAAATGACATACCTCTCTAAGCAGTTCCTGTTCCTTATGATGCACGGCCAACATCCTGCGCCGCCGAAACCGACGCAGCTCTAACTCGAGGTACTCCCGCTGAGACCGCACTAGTCTCGCTTCCTCCGCTGCTTCTGCTTGCTTCAGGGTGTCTTTTTGTGACCTGTAAATGGACAATGCTGTTGGTTCTTTTTTTTATAAAATCAAAAGTGTATCTAGAGGATCACTTTCAATTTGATAAAAAAAAGAACCTCCAGAACCTCCAATAGGTAAGTAGTAGTAGTAATATTCAGGTGGGTATCTATTGTACGAGTAAAACCGCCCTCCGTTACTAATAATAGTGATCCATGGTAAAAACATGTTTTTCACCCCTGAGTTGTCAACATGACAGTGACATATCATGACATTTCTTTGTTTACAAAAAATGACTGAGTTTCTGAATCAGGGTATAGATCAGTCCATAAAATGACGGAGGTGTGCAGTAAAAAACATTGAAACAAAACGGATAGGCCGATCTTGATAAAATTTCTATGGGACCAATCTGTATATATTACTTTCATATAAAAAATAATTTATTAAATCTGCTCTTACATGTTGAGATTATGCGATAGCAAACATTAAAAAAAAATACTTACTGTAACGTTGCGTCTCTCTGTCGCTTGGGCGTCGCGTCGTCCATACTAAGTTCCTTTTTCCACCGTTCCTTGTTAGCTTTGTATTCGCGCTTGCGTTGCGTCTCGAACGCCTTGCGATCTTGCTCCTGCCGCGCTGTGATATCTTTGATCAGCTTCTTTTCGGCAGCAGCGTTTTGTTTCTGCTTCCGTTCTAGTTCTTGAGCGTGTTTTGTCTGAAAGAACCAAATAAATATACAAGGTGGCTTTTCGAGGATTTTGAGGAAAGGAGGTGATGGCCAAGTCCGAAACCACGAGAGTTAGGGAAAGTCGTGAAAGGAGTTATGCCCTCGATTTAAGATAACAATAACTGCATATTTATATTTTTTTTAAATCTTTTACTTGTGACGGAAACACCCTGATGATTTTTCAAAAAAAGTACATCCTGTATTATTGAACCAATGGATTCTTTTGCTGATAAGACTAAATAACTAAATAAATATAAATAAATAAATATTATAGACAATCCACACAACACTACCCAGCCCCAAACTAAGCAGAGCTTGTAATATGGGAACCGGATAGCTGATATAATACTTGAATACATTTTTTTTTGTAAATACATACTTAGAATACAATATAACACCCAGACAGAGAACAAACATTTATGTTAACCACACAAATATTTGTTCTCGGTGGGGATCGAACCCACGACCTACGGCGCAGAAGGCAGAGCTACTACCAACTGAGCTAGAGGCCAGTCTATGCAAATATCTTATTAAATATGAATGGAAAGAGCAAATTTTCACTACAATTTTCAGCCACCAATCTTCAGCCAAATCGGTTCAGCCGTTTTTGAGTTATTAGTAGTCTAATTAACACGGCTTTCATTTCTAGATGTAAAATTGCGACAGCCGTTTCAATACAAACAGCGGGCACATGGTCGCCTTTCTACTGTATTCTGTGATGCAGTTTCGTCGTTATAATATAAGTTTAAAAAAACTTGATGAACCGTCTTCATAGACTCAACGGCCGATTTTGGGATTAAATTAAAAATATAAAGTATTTTTTAATATAATTTTTTTTTCTAACCGGTTCGGACGAAATAAAGCGATCTCAAACATAAAAAAAACAATTGAGAACCTCCTCCTTTTTTATTTGAAGTCGGTTCAAAGTTAGTAGTTACCTGTAATCGTTCAAGATCTCTCGACAACTGTTGCAGTAACGCGTCATATTCTCTATCAAGTTGAGCTTTGTGCGCTTCGACGTCGGCCTTGCAGCGTTCTTCCAACTTCATGAGTGCCGCTTGATGCTCGCGCCGCATTCGTTTGTACCCGGACATTTGTTCGTGCATCTCCTGAACGGAATTAAAGAGGATTTATTCATCTTAAAACAGAATAAAAAAATAATGTGGACAATTCACACAACACTATCCAGTCCCAAACTAAGCAGAGCTTGTACTATGGGAACCAGATAGCTGATACAATGCTTGAATACATTTTTTTTGTAAATACATACCTAAATTACAATATAACACCCAGACAGAGAACAAATATCTGCGTTCAGCACACAGATATTTGGTCTCGGTGGGGATCAAACCCACGATCTACGGCGCAGAAGGCAGAGCTACTACCTACTGAGCTCAGAGGCCAGTCTAATACAAATCAAGACAAGATAGGTAGGCCTCAAAAAATGACAAGTATAAGGAAGTACTGAATACAGAAATGACGGCAGAAGAATCAAGGAACTTATTATCTTGTCAATGGTTCTTGCAAACCAGTGTGGCGAAGGGGTTTTAGGTACGCCTGGGAGACTCCTTTAGAGGTGCTTTCGACACATATTTTCAAACTTTTCTACGACATGCCGGTTTCCTCACGATGTTTTCCTCCACCGTTTGTGAGTACATACTTGCATAGTGCACATTTTACCGACAGAAAAACTCATTGATACACAACTGAATCTGAACTCAAGACCATCAGAAGATCGGAAGGCAGGGCCGCTACCACTAGACCACCAGAAATCTAGCTAGGAACATGTTGTGCAGACCCCATATACAATCGGATAAGAGCAGGAAAATGATTTGAATGAAAAACAATTTGAAGCGCAAGCAAAAAGAACAGGTTCCACCGAGATTTGAACTCGGATCGCAGGATTCAGAGTCCTGAGTGCTAACCGTTACACCATGGAACCGCATGACGCGTTAGCCGAATTTATCAATGAGTAGCTTATTTCCGAACACAAAACTCCCGGCTTCGTCACTAATATTGTTGTTTCTACTGCAGACGGAATAAGTGAATGATGCCACTATAAACCATACAAACAACAATAATTGATATACTAGAAGTGTTTTTTATTAGGGTTCCGTAGCCAAATGGCAAAAACGGAACCCTTATAGATTCGTCATGTCTGTCTGTCTGTCTGTCTGTCTGTCTGTCCGTCCGTATGTCACAGCCATTTTTCTCCGAAACTGTAAGAGCTAGACTGATGAAACTTGGCGATAAGATGTATTCTGTGAACCGCATTAAGATTTTTACACAAAAATAGAAAAAAACTATAAATTTTGGGGGTCCCCATACTTCAAACTGAAACTCAAAATATTTTTTTTCATTAAACCCATACGTGTGGGGTATCTATGAATAGGTCTTTAAAAATGATGTTGAGGTTTCTCATTCCGTTTTTTTCTAAACTGAATAGTTTGCGCGAGAGACACTTCCAAAGTGGGAAAAAGTTGGTCCCCCCCCTCTAACTTCTAAAATAAGAGAATGATAAAACTAAAAAAAATATATGTTGTACATTACTATGCAAATTTTCAACGATATTTGGTTTGAACGAGATCTAGTGAGTAGTTTTTTTTTATTCGTCATAAATCGTATACCGCAATTTACCTTTCGACGAACTACAAGAACCTTTATATTATGTTACTTGATGCTTCGGAACCCTTCATGGGCGAGTCCGACTCGCACTTGGCTGCTTTTCTATAGCCTAAAATAGTACAAAGCTAGTCTTAGGCCCCACTTATTTTTTTAAGGATGAACCATTTCAAACTCTCTCCCTCTTCCTGAAAGGGTTTTTTTTCTCTCTCCAAATTAAATTATATTTACCATTGGACCCGCCATATTCCAGCGGTCTAATCATATTTCCCGCGCTCAAACAAGACAGGTTAGAAGCTTTATCACATCACACACAATATTAAACAGACCAGCACTGAATGAAAGCTGCAATTTATCTGGTTCGATTATTAGCAAGCACCTCTATTTATACTCAGGTGATGATGTGACGAACTGGCAGATTGCCCACTTTGTATCTCAATATACTTGTAATTAATTGTACAGCATATTTTCGAGGTATTGTTTTGTTAACCCAGAAATTGGAATATCCAAGTTTTTACGTTATCAAACAACCGAGGATATCCGTAGAAGAACCAAGGTCAAAGACATAGCTCGTAGAATTTGTAAGTTGAAGTGTGCATGGGCAGGCCATATAGATCAAAAACCGACAACCGTTGGGGAATAAAAGTTCTCGAATGGCGACCACGAACCGGAAGACGAAACGTAGGGCGCCCACCCACCAGAAGGACCGACGACATTGTTATGATCGCAGGAAGTCGGTGGATGGAAAGGGCTCAGAACGAAAGGGTTAAAACTCTCTTTATTATTATAACACGGAAAACACGCCATTTTTCTATATCCCGACTAGTGATGTCTCGTTGCCCGGTCTCAGTAGGGACGTCCTATTCCTGAAACCGGGTAACACTACTATGAAAGAAGAGAGCTATTAACTAAGACGCTGCGCCACATCCACGTTTTTCTTTTTTATATTGATTTTATAGTGTTCGCTCGGCTCTAACTTTTTGGATATTATAAAAACCTTTGTAACTTTCTGATATTTCACATGAAACCTTTGTTGCTGCGCCAGTCATGTCTAATTTAAAGCATGTTTATAATATTCACCTGATTATGCTCCTTCTGCTGTTTGGTGACTATGCTGGTGGTTCGTATCGTAGCAAAGTTGTTAGCGCCATGTTCCGAAACCAGTGACATTGCCGCCGATACATTGTTGCTGGCTGAAAGGGCAATATAAAAGATTTTATTATAATATCCATTCATATTGAATTTTTTGCTTACAAAGTTATACCTCTATCATTATATTTATCTATCATCTCTATCATTCGTCATCTCAGTGCTCAATCCTTTCCTACTCATGTCATCCTTGACACAGTCTATTCATATTTTCTTTAAGCTACCTCTTCTTCTATAGCCACCATCTACTCACCACTACCACTGATCACCTATAGTGGTAGCGGCCCCGCCTTCCGATCCTAAGGCTGTGGGTTCAAATACAGTAGTGCGAGTCTTTCTGTCGAAAAATGTATGTGCACTATGCCAGGACTCTCAAACGGTGAAGGAAAACATCGTGAAGAAACCGGGCATGTCGTAGAACCTAAAAAGTTCTAAAACATGTGTCTAGTGCACGAAAGGAGCCTCTCTGAGGCGCACTTAAAATCCTTTCAACGCACTGGTTTCGAAAGAACTAGTGACACGATAAGAAGAAGACCACCATCCACATCCATCTATATCCACCACTTTCCTCATAAGAACATTAAACATTTACAGGCATACTTATAAACGCAATTTAAATTTAATCATTGCTGTAAATTATGCCTGTAACTGTTTGTCATTACCCAATGGTAAGAGATGGCAATAGTTTAAGCATCGTTTATCTTTTGGCATAGTAAGGCCATAAATTAAACAAATTGCAAACCTCTATTCTGCCTCCGCTGCGAGTTCCTATTATCATCGCTGCTGTCCTGTTGCCACGTAGATGGAGCGTTCACATATTCCCGATACTCGTTCGCCTGTCGCTCTCTTTCTCTTTCCCTCTCGCGCGCCTCCCGTATCGCGTCTCTATTTGCGTAGTCATCCCCGTAGTCATCGCAGCGGGAGTCGCGATTGGCGAATTCTCTAACAGCTTCCCGATTCACGTAATCATCGTGCGTGGAGATTGGACTCTCGCTCTCTCTGCGTAGGAAACACCAACATGAGTTAAGCCATTGCCAACGCTTGGGAGCTTGAGCGGGCCGTCTGAAAGGTAAAAAGCTCTAGTGCAACGTGCGTAGCAGGCTAATGCAGTGCAAAGCTTACATTCAAAACTACACTATACAAGGTGTATCTAAATATGTGTACTATGCGAAGGTGGGGGGTTTCAGACCACAATGGTGATCAGTTGTGGGGGGGAGATAATTAAAAATTCCTATTTTCAGTTTCCCATACAAAAATATTTAATTTCATAATGCCTAAATAAATTGACAACCCTATCCTTGTAACCCCTTGACCCCTTGACCTACTACCTCTGTAGGTCTACTACTACTACCTACTACCTCTGTAGCTGAGTTTAGGGTTGTCAGCTATAAAGTCAGCTGTTCATGTTGAAACTTCGTTGCAGTTTTTTTCAGAGATACCAATCGAAGTTCGAAAAGTCGTTGAACAAAAGTTGTTCCCCGGGGGGTGGAAATTCACCCCCCTTCAGGATAGTACACATATTTTGATACACGTTGTATAACTAATTTTCTTTGTGTTTTCACTAGGTACTACATTCAAAATATATTTTTGTAATTGTTACTAAGATTTTGCGTGCGAACGTGCCCTACAATTTTGCATTCAATTTATTTATTCACTTATAATAACATTACAGATTGAATCCAATGCGTTATCTAAGGCTACAATGCACTGCCCTGCGTTTCACCGGCAGTCACAGCCTTCAAGCCGAAACTCAGCAATGCTACTGCACGTCAGACAAAGGCATGGTGGTAGTACTTCCCTGGACGAACCATTCACAAAGAAGCTCTACATCATTTACTTACTTTTACTACATGCTACAGACTCTTAGCTCATTTAGAATCTTACACGGATATAATTTAAAAAGTGCGATAGTCTAACTACACAATGCATTTAGTGATTAATTATTTTACGAGTCAACACAAGACATGCATGAAGCAATAGCTCAACCATCTACTGATTTCTAATAACAGACACAACAAATGATTTTTCATTCATGCTATTCACTACATCATAAAAAGGTTTTAAAATAATTAATTTAAAAATGTCTAGATACTACAATTCGGAGTAAAGTTTAGAAAGCATCTCATGAGAAAATCTTTAGGGCCGTAGAACAAACGTTCTTCGCCTTGACGTCTCGAATAAGCTCCCTTTCGGGCTTATGGCTATAATAGGTGTAACGCCCAGAGTAAACAAATCGTTGCAATCCGAATGCTGACCAAAGTGAAAACCTGAACAGTACCCCCCCTCCAAGGATATTTTAACCAAGGGATACGCCATTAAACTGTTTTCGCCTTTACCCCTCTTGCCAAGTAGTGTCCCATTTTAGTGTACTTATCCAAATGACGTTGTCAGTGTGCCCTTTGCTCTCGAAGAAAACACAACGAGAAATATGACGAAATGCGCCGTACTATTTTGTAAAAACTACAGTGGCCGAACAGATACATTTTCTTATCACGCGTGGGTACAATTTTATCCCATAAAAGCGGCTATTTTTTCATAAAATCAATTAAATGTGGTTTGTTTACTTCTATTATTACACTATTTTAAGTAGGTACTATTTTTTCAGTGCAATGTAACCAAAAAAGTTGTATACTGAAACAATTCGGATTATACCGTTCATTTTTCATTCGTTCTTCTTTCATGCTTCCAAATAGGGCTTGAAACTATCGATGAAAAGATATCGATGTAAATGAATGAACAAACTAACACACTTTCAGATTCCCAACTGATCCGGCTAGGAAAAGAGAGTGGGTGAAAGCAATCCGTAGACAGCGGGCATGGATCCCACAAAAACATAACAGAATAATTATGTAGTTTACATTTTGAGCCGGAGTTCTTCGATCCAAAGATTAAAACAATAAGAAAACTATACAAAGATGCTGTTCATACACTACATTTGTCTGAGTTTGTAAGTTAGAGCTTGAAATGCCACATACAACTCTTATAATAATCATCATCATCTTAATGCAGTAGCTTGTGGAAGCTACTGCTTAAAATCGTCCTTGCTCAAAGAGTGACAATCGGCTGAGCATGGCAAATGATCACAATTTATTACCGACTGACCGACTTTAAACAAAGGAATAGGTTACTCAATTTGGTTGTATATAATTAGTGGCAGATTTGCAGTGTTGGCCGTCTTAGGCCCCAAGCCATGTGCCGCCCCTTCTCAGCACCCATCATATAGACTAGATACATAATGAATTTACTTTATTGCCAATTTTTATCTAAATCTAATGATAAATTAATTATTTTTTCTTTTCCTAAATATATAAAACTAAGCACACTCTATACCGTAAATTTTACAAAAGTTATTTAGGAAGATACTACAGGTACGTTGCGTTGCGGTTTGGTCCGCTCCGGCCGGCGCCATAATAAATGTGCAGCCTTTTAAATATTTAGGTACTTTGCATTTGATATATTTTTTGCTATCATCGGTGGTTTTTTTGTCACGATTTGCCACCCCTAATATCTACTGCCCAACTATGCCTTAGGGCAAATCCACTTTATATAATGTAAAATTATGTATATTTTTATGTCTGGGCATAAATTCTTTGTTTATGAACCGATTATATTGATTCTTTTGTTGGAAAGGAGATACTGCGAGGATGGTCCCATACATATGTGACCATTCTCGCAGTATCTCTTTTCTACTTGGCGAGGATCTTTAGAGTGATCGGTATCTTCTTGTTATAAACTTTATCGTGTAAATATACTTTTAGACACATGAAACGAAACATTATGAGATGAAAACATCACAAAGTCACAAAGTACCGGAAAATAACTTAGGCGTAAGTACTTAATCCAGCAATCATAAATAGTATTGTATATTGTTATTGCAGTAATAGATAGATTAAATACTTAGTAGACTTGCAGTAAAACCAGTAAGTAGTAGATTTATGATAGAAGAAAAATGCTTACTATTGTATTTTAATAATTTACGTATCAAGAATAATATTAGAAATTGTCATCGATACTAAATAATAAATAAATAGTAAATCATCTAGCTTTAATAAAGTTAAGTTTATAAGTTTTTATAACTTGCAATATATGCATATGCATGTGTCAGAGAAGTGATAATTCTCATTTTTAATTGAACGTCATCTATTAGCTGTCAGTTTGATTTGGAAACGCCAAGTGTCAATCACTAGGGTGAAATCGATACAGAATAAGCACAGGACGCTATTGTTTTGCTATTGGGTCAGTTCGTTCGTCCAGAGTGGAACAAATGGGTAAGCTTCACTTTTACTTTTGAGCGGAGCTGTCGTTCAACCCACTTTGAATCGAAATCATCTCGTTTCTAACCTTAATCTGAAATTATCCGAGTAATCCTGTTTTATTTTTATAAAATCATTATTGTAGTCCACATTTAAAGGTCTAAACTATATTGTGAAGCTTGAATTTTGGCCATGTCTGAACTTCCTGAAGAACCGCTCTTTACCACGTTTATAATGTACCTATGCGTACTTAGTAATATTAAGTTTTGTTGGTCTGTGGATTGATGATTGCAATGTACAGTGAACGCTAGTGAGTGAGTGTGAGTGGCGGCGCTAGTGTCGCGTGTCGACTCCACTCACTCGAAAAGAGAAGCGCTCGTTTTGCTAGCAAGACTCGCATCGTTGCTAGCAAAACGAGCGCTTTCACTTTCCTTTGGAGCGCCACGCCGCCAGGCAGAAAACCTCTCTTAGCATCGAAACTGTCACGTCCACCGTAAAAAATAAGAAATAAATAAATAAATATGACTTAGGTTTATCAGTGTAATGATAGCACTCATTGGATACCTCTGTATATCTAGACATAATTATACCTATATACGGTCCGGTCCGGTGCTCAATCAAATTTGAGCCCCGGACCTGATGGATTAACTATTTTACCTTTGACAACATTTGGTAAAGTATGTATCCACTTTACGTACTTAGAACTACGATAAGGTAAGTAAAAGTATGCAGGTAAGAACTTACTAGCCACGAGTGGGCACTAGTACTAGTAGGTACGATAAGGTAAAACAGAAAAGTCGATAGCTACCCAACCCATCCCCTTCAGTGGCACTAAATAAAACCAAATCAAGCATAAAAATTAAAATGAGTGCTCTGGTATTTTCCGTCATTCATTCATTTTTATCGATACAATTTCATCGACTGCATCAAGCACTAGAGTAAATCAGCAGTGACTTTTAGACAGTGACAACGCTATATGCCAAAATGAAGCAGAAATAAATCCTCCCTCCCGCGTCCCGCAAAAATTGGTTGACCGTGATTTCATTAGCTTTTCGAGCGTTTCGTATCCATTGGTTAAAAAATCCTTGCCCCCCTCATAGTGTTTGTGTGCCCGTATAGGTGTTGTAGGCTAGTTCGTAGTTTGTAGGATTGAGGAACCACTAAAAACTTCTTTATACTGTACGGAATAAGACAAGGTTAGATTAGCAAGATATCGCTTATGCGCACAGTACAAGATGAATGTAATATCATAGACAATTAAACTTCTATGAGTTTTACAGATGTTCAGTTTATGATGTTTTACAATACTAATTATTATCTGTGTTGGGATGCCAACATAGGTCATAAGTGTAAGTCAGTATCACATGGACCCTGTATAGAGTATAGCAACATGGAGGTAGGTCAAGGTTTTTAGACAATAGTAGGTAGGTCAAGCCCGCCGAAGTTTTCACTTCAATAATATAATGATCTCACCTGACTGCGTGCGAAGCGTGTTGGTGATTGACGTGTTGGTACTGAGGCTGTTGTTGGTGTTGGTTTAGATGATTTGCGTTCATCTGTGAAGTTATAAAGGTACATTACAAATTGGCTACGTGAACATAGTTGGCTATTGGGCTATTGGTATTGGCTATTGAGATATTGGCTATTGGGATAATTAAAACCTTATGCAATGACACAGAACTAATTTTAAAATTCCTCAAATGCCTCAAGTTGATGAACGCAGGGCAGTGCAGGCAATGCTTTGTTATAGGCGATGGTTACATAGCCACTAAACATCAGGTGGGCCATATGCTTGTTCCGTCAGTTAGTTGTATAGAAAATCGTGATTGCATAGACCCACTGACCGTATCGTAATTTCTACTCAACTGAAACACCCAAATGAATAGGATACATTTCGATCCCATACAGAGAACAAATACCAAATGTTTTTTCCCGATGAGGTTTAAACCCACGCCCTCCAGCGCAGGAGGGAAAGTTACCAGCTGAGTTGTGAGGGCGGTCAAAAAAACAGACACCACACCAATGTTTGTTCTCGGTGGGTTGAACTCACGCTCTCCAGCGCAGAAGGTTTTATCTAAAGCATCCTACTTAGCATGTCTCCGACGAAGTATTAAGAAGCTTTTCAATATTGACCATAATTCAAGCGAATAAATACATTTAATTTCATAAACGTACCGCATGATGCCTTCTTCGCAGACTGCCAGACGAAGAGCTCTGGCTGGAAGCGCCGGCCACGCTGTGCTCCGACGTCGCAGAGTTAGACTTGGAGCTGTCACCGCCTGATCTCTCCTCGGCGGCTTCTTCGCTGTCACCTGTGAAGGTGATTCAAACCTTTTAGACCAGGGATGCTCAAACGGTCGATCGCCAACAATTTACATAATATTGGTACCTAGTAGACTTTTTGGTCTTGAAAACTGCAGGAAATATGCCGGTGCGGAGTTTTGTGGTTGTGGCGTGTTTGGCGACACTTAAAGTTGTTGTCACTGCGACAAAATAGTCGCTAAATATTGACGGAAAAATGGACTTGACGTACCGATAGCGCTTTCATTGTCACCGTCCACCATCAGTATTTTCTTCATCTTCCTATAATTAAGGTTATCTAGATCCCGCACCGCTGCTTTCGTCCTTTGTATAAGGTCCACTAGTACGTTGGGTGACCGCGGCCTGTAATCAAATAAGGAATTTAATTTGGTCACATTTGAGATGTATATAAAAATTCAGTCGGCACATATCCTATTTAGATGAATAGTACACCCTGGCTGCGCTCGCCCCGTTCTTGTTACTATTTCGGGATAAAAATCGGGATATGTTCGTTTCCTAGTTCTAAGAGCTACCTCTCCACCAATTTTCAGTCAAATCAGTTCTGCCGTTCTCGAGCTACGAATAGCACTAATACTAACACGACTTTATACGAGCTATTGTGGACAAAACACACAACACTACCTAGCCTCAAACTAAGCTGAGCTTGTACTAAGGGAACGAGATAGCTGATATACTATTTACATACATACAGTTTTTTGTAAATACATACTTAGAATACAATATAACACCCAGACACAGAACAAACTTTTACGTTCCCCACACAAATACTTTTTATAGGTGGGGATCGAGCTCACGATCTACGTCGCAGAAGGCTACTACCAACTGAGCTGAGAGGCCAGTCACGCCAAGTAGTATTATGAAACTAACCTGGTAATGAAGGGATGTGATAGTAGCTTAGTAGAAGTGGGTCGGTCTTGTGGATTCTTCTGCAAGCACGCCTCTCCAAAGTACCGGAATGTGTCTGTCCATTCAGGCGCCTGCAAAGCATGTAGCGGATACCAATTATTACAAGTGAAAATGTACAAGGTTGAGTAATTTCGTGATGCAATGTTGTATGAATGGGCCAAGGTTAAGGATACATAATACGTTATTTATTTTTTCGTTGATAGCTCATATAATTATTTATTGAAAGTATATACTTGAGAATAGAACATAACACCCAGACATAGAGCAAACATCAGTGTTCACCACACAGATATTTGTTTTCGGTGGGGATCGAACCCACGACCTACGGCGCAGAACGCAGAACTAAACTGAGCTGAGAGGCTGACTCTCTTCCAGTGTCAGTATTTCCGGAACGCATTAATTTAGGATTTTTTAAGACAAGAGTGAACAGGTGGATAATGGATTAGCATGCTGCATCCTCACTTTCCATCAGGTGTGATGCTAGCCAAATGCTTAGCTAACTATATCTAAAAAAAAGGCTAGTCAAATATTTCAAATGAGATGTTTCATGTTGTGTCAGTCACTGCGGTAAAACTGTCATGGCGGCGTCTTTTGGTATTCACCACTACAAAAAATGAACCATTGAGCATTTTGTACAACATACTCGTTTATAAATTCGTGAATTAAGTAATCTTCATTATTTACCGCATTTATCCTACAAGTATACATAGACCTGGCGCTATCAGAAACATCTCTTTTGAATAAGTGCGATGCACTTGATCTCGTCTTACTTGCAAAGGCGGAGAATCGTTTTGTGCGATGTGATAGAGCGCCGACATAGCGTTCATGTTGAAGTAAGGCGGCTTTCGCTCGGCTAGCTCGATACACGTTATACCTAACGACCACACGTCCACCTGGAAACAAACACAACAGTCAAGTAGTAGTAGAGCTGTTTGTGAAGGGCTCGTCCGGTGAAGTACGCACATCTAGACGATGGCGATCAACTGAAACGCTGTCAAATATGACAGCTGTTCTTCGTTTCGCCTATTTGTCTCTCTATGGAGAAAAGATGAGACAGCAAAAATACGTTACGTAGAAACGATCGCTCCGATAACGGGTACGGGACGTCGATTCCAGCAACACGGCTCGATTGAGATCACTCAAACGATCGCGTAAATCGATGTGAGTTGTCAATTTTTGTTTGAAAAATTCGAAAATGGAACGCGGATTCAGCGATCACTCAATCGAGCCGTGTTGCTGGAATCGACAGGCTGATCGCCTAAAGGCCTGCGCACACCTAGTTCGCTGGCGGTAGCGATCAGTGAAACGCTGTCAAATATCGCTGTCAGATTTGAGATTTGACAGCGATATTTGACAGCGTTTCACTGTTCGCTACCGCCAGCGAACTAGGTGTGCGCAGGCCATAAATGTGCGCAGGCTTTTACTTTACCGCCCCAGTAACTTAAATTTCAATACAAATCTTAGTGGAACAGATGTCGGCTGTTTGTAAATCTCGCGTAAATTTTTCAATTGATTTTCATTTTTATTCTAGACGTGATCAAATCTTCAAAAAGTGCAAACTCCGTGAAAAAATCTGTATTCGTTTATAACTCCAATGATACTCAAACATAGCTATCACTATTTATGTGTGTCATAAGAGTGAGCAATCATTTCCTGTTTAGTTTTGAATGCATCTCATCTCACCTTACTTGAATGAATTTATAATTTTATGTTACGTTTAGATTCACGATGGCACTTTATTTTGTGACGCAGGTAAGTTGATGAGTTTCAAACATAAATGCTCGGTTTTACCGAGAAAATTTCACGACAGAGAAAACTCGCGGCAATCACATAGTTTTAAGCCGAGCTTAATGTCATCTCCATTGGAACATTTCTCGTCTGAATCGAGTATTAGACACCTGTACAGGAATATTATTCCAATTGTTTGCCAAATAAAAAGGACAATTACCTTTCCATCGTATTGCCCCTCATCCATAGCCAATATAACCTCAGGCGCCATCCAATACGGTGTCCCCACAAAGCTGTTAGCCGGGCACTTGATACTAGCACTGCCGAAGTCAGCCAGCTTCACAGTTCCTTGCTCTGTGAGCAGTATGTTACCGGCTTTGATGTCGCGATGGATTCTGCCAAGACTGTGAAGGTAGGAGAGACCGGAGACCACTCCTTCGCATATAGCGGCTATCTCTTCTTCGCGAAGCGGGCGTTTGTGGACCTGAGGGAAAATTTTCAAATCAAATCAGAGCACGTAGTAGTAGTAAATAGTAGCTCTACCTAGTAGTAGTACCTCGCGAGCACACTAGTCAAGAAATTTACTGCATTTTGAGGAGCTATTCTGCTCATCATGCTGAAGAACCTGATTAAAAAAAGAGCTATTGAACTCTGATCTTTAGCCTTCTTTTGCCCCTTTTTGTAGGAAGTGCCTACCCTACATGCCAAGTTTCGTGCACACCTGGAAAAAGGCATTTATTATGCCTTTTGACTTTCGAAACATTATAGAAGACTGGATTTGTTTTAGAAAGATAATTCATTTTACGCCGTGAACTGAGGAAATAGCTGCATTTTTTGAGATTACGAGATCTAACACCACTAACCTAAAACCTATAGTGCAACCAATAAGTTCAATAAAACTAAATCTAAATGTATAAACGCTAAACCTCAGGTGACGTACGAAGCTCGAAACCTAACTGTACATTACGTAAGACGAAAACAGGAAACAATATGACAATATTATTATAAAAATGTAAATTCATATGCCTGTACAGTTTATGGCGGCATGCAGGCTGCATTTATAATTGCACAGTACAGTACTCGAGAGGTAGTTGACACTAGAAGGGCGTGCCTAGGATTACTCTGTTTTTAAGAGGCAGACTTCTCCTCGATCACTTTATATCTCACACACTTAGACACTTATGTACAAAAACCAGAAAGCAAACTGTTTAGTTAGAAAGCCTGGTAGGATCAAAATATTTGTTTTGCTAAATTGTGTGCAATCCGATTGCATACAAAATAGTTGCTCGCGATTTTTTATAAATAAGTTCAGTGATTTTATATCTTTCAAAAGGTCAGAGTGTGCGAGCGAGAAGTTGTTTCACGGTGCCGGTGTTCATCGCCTTAAATCGATAGGGTTACTAGTTTCGTATCTCACTAATTTACATACTTCAACCCCGGACTATAGCCCCGTAAGACATCCTCAGGCTTGAGTAGGTATGTACAAGGTACAAAAAAAACTCAGGGGAACCAGGTTACGTAAAAGCACTAAGAGGCTTTACGTTCGTGTGGATGTTACTTTTTTTTCTAGACTATCAGAAATTAAGAGATATTATTTGCGGCCAGCTGTAAATGCCGCTAGCAACCACCCATCCAAGTGGTGACAGGTAAGGGATACATAATTCGTACGTAATGGAGGTTACTGACCTTATTACAAATTTACCCTTCAAAATAAACAACAACACAAATTAATTCTCTAAACTTCACATGACTCAAAGCCATCGCGATTATACTTATTCAATGCATTTTTCTTAGAAAAGATGACGTAACAAATCAAGTGCGTGGCTACAGGATTTCGGATGTATCAGTCATGAATACTTCGAAGAATTAACTTTTGATTTAAGTGACGCCCTTTTTGTAAGCAAAATAAATAATATACCTAAGGGAATCAACTGTTATAATAAAATCCAGTCTGAAGACAGTGCTGGACATAGGCCTTCTACATATTTAAGGGGATTTGGCGTACCAAGCTTCTCAGACGGACCAGTTAACTCAATAGGAACTAAGCCGTAGTTTGCTGCCTGTTCTTCTAGGCTTGGTCGCGTGGCACTAGCACCTAGACTCTAGACTCATCTAGCTTTACGACATTTAAAAATGATTCTTGTGATACTAAATTAATATTTTTTTACTGTCACTTTGAAAATGTTGGTGATTTGCTTCAAGTCTGGATTTGTATGGAATGACAAGAGTTCTCACGTTTTCTCACGCCTAACCGTACCGCCTATCGTAAGGCGCCGCGATACAGAAAACTAAATATGAAAAATTAATAAACCAACTTTACGTACAGATAAAATGCTGTTGCCCATCCCTTGGTACTTTTTTATTCAACTAGCTGATGGAACAAGCATATGGCCCACCTGATGTCAAGTGGTAACCATCGCTACCACATAGCATTGCCTAGTAGGTCACGCACGCTAGGAACGTGCCCTACGATACACTGCCCTGCGACCAGCAACTTGAGGCATACAGATGTTTAGCCTCACGTGCCAGTATTTTCACAGGCACCCACACCCTTCAAACCGAAACACAGCGATGCTGCTTCACAGCAGAAATAGGTATGGTAGTAGTACTTCCCTGAACGACCCCTTCACAAAGAGATCTAGGAATACTTTGACGCCCCTTATGGTATGGCAAAAAACTTGGTAAAGTTTGCGTTCGATGCTGTTAGAGTCCATGCGAAGTCGGGTGAGTCAGTTAGTTAATTTAAGTAACTTATGCAATAGCATTTTTCTATTTATAAAGATTACCATCTCATTTGTGTAATTCTTCAGAGATTTAATGAGTTCTCAAAGGATGTCTGACTTTCTAATTTGAAACTAGGCTTAAACAGGTATTTGTATGTGGACCATAATAAATCAGATATAAATTAGATTTCTAAACAAATAAAACCATCTGATATTAAAGAAATTCACAGAATTTAATATTACGAAACAAGCAGTTATTCGCGACTTCGTACGGGTAGATTTGATTTTCCTTTGGCACACGTTTCAGACTAATATCATCAAATACGGACACTTTACTGTACACTCCGCACGGCGCAACGCATCGAGACGTTTTCATTATATTATACACTTGATTTACTTGAAATACAGGCATGTGAGGCTAAGTAAACATAAAAAAAATAGTTTCTGAAGTTATACTAAATCAATATTCGGAATAACTATTTACAATAACCACATTACAAACAGTATCTACTATGTAGTAGAACAATACCGTGTTTAATCTTTCTGATTTGTGTCAATAATAGTACATTATTGCAAAGGCAGCGAAATAGGCAATTGCAGGTCGAGTATGAGTTGAGTCAATGATACGAGACATTTTATTTTAATTTACATTTTGTGCCGAAAGGTAAACGATTCTGTTGCTATACAGCCACGAGAACGCAATGTGTACGATAGATGAAAGAGTTCTAAATTCAAACAGCACACCGTTTCATACAACATTGCCGGAGCGAGAACGCGCCGGGAAGTGATTTTGGATTTTCAGTCTACGTAAATATGATACTTCGCGTGTTCTATATTCAAAAGTAATGACAATATTTCCGCGCATGTTTAAGAAAATTCATTTCCTATTTGTAGCATTGGAATAATTTTGGTACTTACCTCAATAATGTCAGAGGCAGATCCAACACAGTATTCCATAACTAGCCATGCTGTGTGCTCGCGTTTGTAGCAACCCTTGTACTCTATTGTATTTGGATGCTCCAGTTGTTTTAAAAATCTAAGAACAAAGAAAACAATTTTATTAGGCCTCGAGTTTTTTTATCGGAAAATTTAAGTGCACTATGCCAGTACTCTCAAAATGGTGAAGGAAACATCGTGAGCAAACCGGCGTGTTGTAGAACCTTCGAGCAACACGTGTCAAGGGTCACGCAAAAAGGGCCCACCAGCGGCCTACTTGCGGAAAAACCTGCCCGCACATCAAGTGCGGATGATAAACTTGCCGAACTTAAACTTAGGGCTCGCTGTAATCTCACGGCAAAAAATTAGACCCCTCCATAATCTCTAGAGATCCAACAATCCAAGTGATTTAATTAGGTCCGACAAATCTTTCAAATTTGGACAATGAGCACAGACTGATGCAACCACTTCTGTTATGTCCCTAATACACACAAAGAATAGCAACAAATCCAGCAGTTAAGCAGTTTGTTTCTATCACTACTTTAAAAAAAATAACAATAATTCTAGATTTTAGGAAGGTAAAAATATACTCACTTGATTTCTTTTAAGATGTCCTGCCATTTTTCCTCGCTTTGCTTCCCCAGATAGGACATTTTCTTTATAGCCACAATCTCCTTGGTGAGATTGCAGCGAGCATAGTAGACAGCCCCGAAGGACCCATGTCCAATCTCTCGCAGATCCTCAAATATTTTCTCTGGGTCATGGCGGCTAAATAACTCCGCTATATCCGGGTCTTTTAGACTGCCAGGTCGTGGCATTTTTAACTGTAAGGGTAATCTTATTTTTTAATTGTCTCTTCATTGGTAGGAATGTATTTGTTGGATGATGAGTTTCAATGCCTGCCAATAAAATTACTGTCACTCTTTTAGCTCAGAATAATGAATGCCACTATTTGTTGGAATATGAGTTCAATGAAAAACTTGCTTCATATAGACTTCTATAATGTCCCAAAAGTTCGCCGAGCGGTAGGTATAGTTGACTGTAACATCAAACCTGTAGATGGAACCACGGTCATGTCGGTGCCATACAGTCCCTAAGAGTTATTCGTTGAGTGTGATTAGGATTAGATAGTGCAGCAATTACCTCCATCGAGGCCAAGGGGAAGGTTGTGGTTTCAAATCCCACTCAGTTCTTAACTTTTGGGACATTATGAAAATCTTGTATAAAACACATACGATAAAATCAATTGCATCATATAATCATTGGAAATCAAACTCTACACATGAAATAGGTTCTCATTCGCTCATTCTAGATTTGTGTATTATTGTTCTGCAACTTTCAAATTATTTTGTGTTCAGTGCCATTTTCAGATACTTATGTCTTGTTTTAGATGTTCAATCAAGAAGTTCAATAAAACTTTATGTATTATTATTTTAGGAAGACCTATTATAGCACAGTTGTAACTATATACAATCTCTACACTTCATACAATCAAAGAAAGATGTTTACAGGCACAAAGGTGGCCAACTGACCCCAAAATAATGTTCAAATTTTAAGAATTAACTCACTGAATGAATTAGATTATCTTTACAACTTTGGCAGCAAAGTTTGAATGAAAATCAATGTCAACCTAACCAGGTGTTTTACATGTAAATAATAGGAACATACTACTAGTGCCAGCTGAGCGCCGGCAGCGTCCGTCAGTTAAGCAGAATAGTCCCGTGGGCCCGGCCCATCCTCCGCACCACTTGCTATCTGCAAAGTCGGAAACGAGACCGATAAGACTGGCCACGCCAAAGTGTTTCACACACTTCCGAAAAGTCGACAAAGAAACAAACAATGCAGTCTGAACACGCACTCGTCTAATCTGCCCAATCTCAAGAAATGTATGCCCCCGTGTACCACAATAATTTAATTATGCGAGCTCCCAGATAAACGGCACCGCAACCCACCTCAATGCAACCATCGAGACACGAACACAGTCGATGGAAGGGTTCAAAATAAATCATCTCCCCGGGTGCGTAGTATCATCCTTTTTGAAACAAAGTGAATCGCACCCTTTTCCCCAGGAGCACAATCGAAATTATTGCAAAATACTTGGCACTTACCTATAAATTTCGCTTCAAAATGGCGTTGGGGTATCGTGCGCAATGATGGTTTTTTGTTTCATTGAGTACACTATTTCGAGTTTTCCATCACATTTGGCTGGCACATAAGCTCATCAGAAATCTTTGAAGTAAGGAAAGGCTTCAGAAAAATTATCTAAATTAGATTTTTTGAGAAAATTATTTACAACTTTCCCGTATCGAATCATAGATAACAATTTTACTTATTTTTTTTTAATTGCTATTTGCTTGCTTGAGTGATGTATCTGGTAGAAATCGAGTGCTTGCTAGATTTTTGTCAGCTTCTTACTTCACCGCGTCTATATTGTCTATTCTATACCATTGACTTGGAGGAAGAATAAACAGGTCATACTTGTAAATTCTTGATAAAAAAATCATTTTCTGAGTAACCTGTTAGCCGGTTTGCTCGATACGTGTGATTGCTCAGCCCAGCTCAGCCGATCATCATCAGAAATCATAAAATCAACGCCAGAAAATCTCTGCCACCTACCAGCACTGCTTGCTTCCCAGAAGTTTGGTTTTCTAATATTTTAATACTTTTTCGGTATTTTATTCTTTGAAAATCAGTATTCTAGGTTTTCTATCGCAAGTTTCGCAAGCAGGATTTGAAAGCAAGATACATGGTGGCTTTCGAATTCTAATTTTTATTCGTCTACTTGGTACAGCTGTATACCTACAGACTATTAGGAGGAGTATGAGGCTACGCCTTTAGGGGCTACGCATTTTATGTTATTATTATAAATGTAAAGGCCGAAACCCTAATTCCTCCAAGGCCGAAACCGTGTATTCGGCTTTGTATTCATATTTTTATTTTTTTGAGTGTTGTCAGTATTTTCGTTAAGTTTCATCTGGTCACACTGACTGATTGCTTGGACTGCAGCGTTGCCAGAATGATACTTTTGTAACATTTAACGTTACTTTTGACCCTCTCATGTTACCTCCATGTTACATGATTATTTATATATTTAGGCTAAATATTTTAGAATTATTTTCAAGCAAAACAAAAAAAATAAACTATATAAAAGTAAACTGAACGCATCCACAAATTTGTTATGTTATGTTTTGATTAATATGAATCTATTTCAAACAGTTACGAGTAATTGAGACCGGAAACTTATCTTAGTTTTTGTCTATTTAAGTGCCGTAGAGGATTGTGTCGTTTTCCACATCTTCTTTTTATCGAGTCGATACTCTCAAATCCTCCTCGACCAATATAATAAGTAGCCAACTCAAATAGCTCCTCTCTATGCTATGCTCAAGTCTTCCATGGTGCAGTAAGCAGTTAGTCGTGCACAGCGGACAAGAGAACAGGTGTGGCATGTCTTGTATGGGTATGGCCCCGCAGTTGCACGGTACTCTGATCGGGTCGTCGGGTTGATAATTCCCCACTTATCATAGCGGCTGACCTGGGTCTGGAGTTGGTTGAGAAATTTACACTGTAGAGGGGGAGTATTATTTACTTACTACAGATGTTATCTTAACAGCTAGCCAAAACGATAACACTATCACAAATTAAAAAAAAACAATATTTCACTCTGCTACTTCACTAACAATAATACTAATACTTACATAATAGGATATTTATTTCTCCACAGCTCACATTTCATTTCAAACTCATCACATTTTCCTCTGAGGAGGTGGTGTGACTCAGGAAACTTTTTCTGCTCCTATAACTTTTAAGCATTCAGATAAAATGTGTTTTCCACATGATTTATGGTTTGGTAATGTTACTTTTCTCGTGAAAATGTTTCTTTTTGAGCTGTCTTACTCTGATGTTATATTTGACAATCTGCCACTGGCAACACTTTTTGCTGGCTTTTCTTGTGGTAAATTGGTGGTGAAAGTGAAAATAATTCAAGCCGCCGCCGGTTTTTATTTGTGAATAAACATCGAATCGAGCAAAGGTATTTCTGAATGAATTGAGTTCTTTGTGTTATGACATGTGCAACAGATTATTTTTAATCAACTGCAAACCTATGTGAAAACTCCTATCATCTTTACTGCATGGCATCTAGCATTCTTGCCAAAATGGCGGGACGAAATTCCAAACATTTCCAGATAGTGAAACTACGCAAGTATGTTTACTGAGTCAGATTCAGTGTATTCTCATTTTACTAGTCTCCCTGTTTGTCTCTCAGTAGTTAAGTTCTCAGTCTTGAAACAAAAGAGTAGGTTGGTACTTCATTTTCTGTCTATTTACCAGTGTTCTTTACGGCGTTTTCTGCTGACAATGCTTGAACGTTGCGGTTGTGCTTACAGATGGCAGACAAGAAGCCTGGTGAACCAGAAGTAGAGGAAGAGTTCTCCGTTGAGAAGGTTCTAGACCGCCGCATGAGAAACTCAAAGGTACGAATCCTCCAGGACTTTAATTAATATGCTGGTTATTCGATACTAAAAGGTTAAGGTTAGGTCTAAAACTCATAAAGTACGTAGAACCATGAACTGTTCGGGTATCACAGTTCTGGAACTACCATGAACAGTTCCACTCAATGGGCCAACAGCGATGATGAATGTTGAAGATATGGACAGTGCTAAAATAGGCAGTTTCATTTCGTAACCATGTCATTTTACTTAATAATTCATACAATTTTAGCCAACAGATAGGCTATCATTCAATCATAACAAGATCTATTGTTCTTAGATCTTGTTATGATTGAACGATAGCCTACACAACAAGCTAATCAAATGATAATCATATTAAAAAAAAGCTCAAGCTCTGCTTAGTTTGGGGCTGGGTTGTGTTGTGTGAATTGTCCAGAATATTTATTATATTTATTATTTATTTATTTATTTATTTATTTATTTATTTTAATAATTATGGAAACATGAAAAGGGCTTTCTTTTTCCTACCTTAACTCAAGAGAACTTTGTGTTTTCATTTTCTATTTATAAATTGTGTGAACGCCACACCATTAACTGTCTAAAAACATGCTAGACCCACTGAACTATTGATTTTAATTTTTATTAATTGCTGATTACTCCAGGTGGAGTACTACCTGAAATGGAAGGGATATAGTGACGAAGACAACACTTGGGAACCGGAAGAAAATCTGGACTGTCCTGACCTTATCCAAGCTTTCGAAGAGGCTAGAAAGAAAAGGGAAGCTGGTATGTGCTTGTACTAGTACAGCAAAATAACAAACATAGTCCATTGTGTACATCTTATACAGGGTGGTTTTTTGAGAAGGGTGGTTATGGTTTGGTCCAAAACCACAAGAGTTCCAAAGGTCGTGAAGTTCATTAACATTTTTCAATTCCATTTTTTTACTTTTAACGTAAATGTTTTAAGATTTCTTCAATATTAAAATATAAAATAGTGAAAATTTGCTATTAAACTTGTTAGGTGATAATGTACATCAAGTTATTGTATACCACGTTATTGCAATGCGAATTGAGCATCGGCAGCGGCTGCTGTTGTGCTAGAAAATGTCATTATATATATTATTATATATGAAATTACCATCACCAGATACAAAACGTTTATCAATTACAACGGCTATGGTGTGCATGGGCCTTAACAATTTCACAGTGGACAAAAAGTGCCTCTACTAAAAGTTTGTCTGATCTTTGCCGAAGAGGAGACAGTTTCGCCAGTTCATCGACAAGAAAAAAGTCTGAAAGCATTGTCAAATCTTATACCTTTAAACGAGAAAATCTTGTATATATATACAGTTGTGGTCATATAATTAAGAACGATTTGAAGTTCTAGAAGTTTTTTATTTAAATCGTATCATACACAGATATGTGTACCTTCTGAGAAGCAACTAGTTATGTTATATAATAGTCACATTAATAGAGCAACCTGACTTAAGAATAAAGTATGAAATCGAAACTATTTTTTGTACATTTTATTGATTTTATCAAAGTAACACATTCAAATAGTACTGAAACTGGACAAATAATTAAGAACGATTTATTTAACTGCTCGGGAATTGTTTTGTATGACACTTAGATTTCAAAAATCACAATATTATGTAGCACAGGAAACCTAAAAAGAAATTTAATAAGTATTTAACTAAAATTAATAGTTAATAGCATATCTACGGATTCTAATTACAGCTTTACACCGGCGAGGCATTGACTCTATTAATTTTTGACATTTCGCAAGAGAAATAGAGTTCCATTCTTCTAAAAAAACGTAATACAGCTCTCTTAAATTTCCACACTTTGTATTTGAAACCTTTTTCTTTACTTCAAACCACAGATTCTCTATTGGGTTGAGATCTGGACTGTTAGCAGGCCAGTCTAAGACAGAAACTAATTGCGCTGTAAGAAATTCTTTTACGGTGCGTGCAGTGTGCTTTGGATCATTGTCATGCTGGAATGTCCAAATGACCGGTAGAACGTCTTCAGCGTATGGTAACATTGTTTCTTCCAGTATATTTTTGTATTGGAACTGATCCATGTTACCTTCTATCAACTTTACAGGTCCTACACCATGTCTAGAAAAGCAACCCCAAATTTTCACATTTCCACCACCGTGCTTTAATGTAACTTTCGTGTACTTTGGGTCGAATGCTGTATTCGGGGGACGTCGTACATATCGTTTTCCATCAGAACATACTCTGTTTATTTTCGTCTCGTCAGAAAAAAGTACATTTTTCCACTGTTGCACAGTCGAGTTTTCATACTTTCTCGCAAATGCAAGCCGGGCTTGCCTGTGGCAAAGTTTTAACATGGGTACCTTTCTTGCTATCCTACCGTGCAATTTTTCTTCTACCAAACGTCTTCGAATAGTGCGTGCGAGATTGCTGAAGGGTTGTTTTCACCAAAATATTATTTTCTAAGCTCATTGGACCCTTTAAAAGGATTTTGTTTTGCCATACGAACGATGTTTCGGTCATCTCGAGGAGTTGTTTTTCTCTGTTTAGGTACACGTGGAACATTCGAAGTAGTTTGATACGTAGCAAAATACTTTACAGCGTGGAAAACCATCGTTTTTGAACATTGCAGATGGTCGGCTATCTTTTTATAAGACCAATTCTTCCGGCGAAGTTTTATTATTACTTCCCTTGTAGATTTATCACAACTTTTATTGTTTCCCATTGTTTTTTCTAAAGAAGCCTTTAATCTTTAATCTTTTACAGCACGTAATGGCGCCAAAACTATACAAACAGTAACAAATCGACTGAGTGTTTATTTAAATTTGAATAAAGGTATAAACTACTTAGCGTTCTTAATTACGTGACCAGCCAGTAATAAGGAATACTTTGTTTATAATTTAAGTTTAAAAAACTTGAGAAACCGACTTCATTGTCAAACGGCTAAACCGATTTTAATCAAATTTGTTTGGGACAATCTGGACGTATGAATAACCTTCCAAATAAAAAAATAATTTTCTAAATCGGTTCATAAATGACGGAGGCATGCAGTTACAAACATTAAAAAAAATATTTAAAAAAAAATGGCAACACCGATTTTAATAAAATTAAAATGGGACCAATCTGGAAGCAGTACCTTTCAGATAAAAAAATAATTTTTCAAATCGGCTCACAAATGACGAAGTTATGCGGTAACAAACATAAAAAAAAAAAAAAAAAAAAAAAAAAAAAAACATACAACCGAATTGAGAACCTCCTCCTTTTTGATTGGAAGTCGGTTAAAAAGTAGTGTAAAATGTTTGCCTATTGATTTTTAGCCAATCATGTGTATCAATGAATACAGTGGTAATATGGAAATGTTTTGCGATACCGAGAGAAATAAAAACAAATGCATACAATTAGTTTTGCATCTTAGTTGGAAAAAATCTTCCCTTTATATCATCATTTCATCATCATTATCAGCCTGAAGAAGTCCACTGCTGGACATAGGGCTCCCCTGCTCGTTTCCAGGAAGAACGATTCTGAGCCCTTTCCATCCATCGACTTCCCGCGATCTTAACAATGTCGTCGGTCCATCTGGTGGGTGGGCGCCCAACGCTTCGTCTTCCGGTTCGTGGTCGCCATTCGAGAACCTTTATTCCCCAACGGTTGTCGGTTCTTCGAGCTATATGGCCTGCCCATTGCCACTTCAACTTACTAACTCTACGAGCTATGTCGGTGACCTTGGTTCTTCTACGGATATCCTCATTTCTGATTCTATCACGTAGTGAAACTCCCAGCATAGCTCTCTCCATAGCTCGTTGCGCGACTTTGAGCTTGTGCACGAGGCCTATAGTTAGCGACCACGTCTCAGTTCCGTATGTCATCACTGGCAACACGCACTGATTAAAGACTTTTGTCTTGAGGCTCTGTGGTATCTGTGACGAGAAGATGTGACGCAGTTTCCCGAACGCTGCCCATCCGAGTTGGATTCGTCGGCTGACCTCTTTGTCGAAGTTGGCTCTACCTAATTGGATCGTTTGACCCAAATAAACATAGTGGTCCACAACTTCGATGATATCGCTCCCAACATGTACCGGCGCGGGTGTGACATGAGCATTAGACATTATTTTTGTCTTGCTCATGTTCATATTAAGACCCACCTGTTGGGAGACAATATTGAGGTCTCTGAGCATTGTGCCTAAGTCT
Organism: Thera britannica; assembly: GCA_939531255.2. Taxonomy (NCBI): domain Eukaryota; kingdom Metazoa; phylum Arthropoda; class Insecta; order Lepidoptera; family Geometridae; genus Thera; species Thera britannica. Next base: position 5,501,245 of record OW618039.2, on the reverse strand, counting down.
TCCAGTGACTCCGCCATTATGACTATGTCGTCGGCAAATCGAAGGTGAGTGATGAATTCGCCGTTGATGTTGATGCCATACCTTGTCCAGGACACGAGCTTGAAAATATCCTCCAGTGCCGAGGTGAACAGTTTTGGAGATATTACATCTCCCTGTCTCACCCCTTTTTGCATGTGGATTGGATTTGTACTCTGGTCCTGAAGTCGAATAGACATTGTGGCTTTCCTGTAGAGACATTTCAACACTTCGATATACCGATAGTCAATTTGACACCGCTGGAGCGACTGTAGCACTGCCCAGGTTTCGACTGAATCGAAGGCTTTCTCATAGTCCACAAACGCTAAGCAAAGTGGCCGATTATACTCCTCGGTCTTCTGTATAATCTGCCGTAGCGTGTGGATGTGGTCTATGGTACTGAAGCCTTTCCGGAACCCGGCTTGTTCGGGAGGCTGAAAGTCGTCGAACCTACGAGCGAGACGATTAGTAACTACTCTCGAAAACAGCTTATAGACGTGGCTAAGCAAGGAGATCGGCCTATAATTTTTCAAGAGAGTGTTATCACCCTTCTTGAAAAAGAGCACCACTACGCTCCTGCCCCACGCCTCAGGCGTCGTACCCTCGAGGATGACAGAATTAAATAGCTTCTGAAGGACCTTAAGTATCGGCGTTCCGCCCGCTTTCAGAAGCTCTGTCGTTATTCCGTCTTCCCCCGGTGCCTTATTACTCTTAAGCTGCTTGAGAGCCGTTCGAATCTCGTACAGGCTGACGTCCGGGATATCTTCCGTGTAGTGTCGAGTTAAACGAGCTCTTGCATCGCTAGTCGTGCTTGTAGCAGGACTTTGCGATGAGGTGTACAGTTGTCCATAGAACTTCTCGAGCTCTCTTAAAATTTCCGGCTTCGAGGAAACGATGCTGCCGCTATCGGTCTTCAGTTTCGTCAACTGACTTTGCCCAATAGACAGATCTCTAGCGAACACTTTCGAGCCTTTATTCCGCTCTATTGCCTTTTTAATACAATTAGTATTAAAAAGGCGAAGATCGTGTCGCATGGACTTCGAGATCTGTTTATTGAGCAAGCCGTATTTCGACCTGTCCACTGAAGACTGCAACCTCATTTCACTGCGGTCTGCCAGAAGTTTAAGAGTATGCTCAGAGAGTTTCTGAGTTCTATTTTTGCGTTGGGTCTTATAGAACTCTGACCCTACCGCTTGGACAACTTCCACCAGCCCGTTGTTTAGTTCGTCCACTGTTTCGCAATCGGTGAGGCATTGGAAGCGATTTTCGAGCTCCAACTGAAAGCTCTCGGGGTTTTGAATTTGGGCAGGACTTGGGCGAAGAGTAGATTTCACCAAACGAGACCTTTCAAGCTTGACGTTGAGATTCAATGTGCCTCTTACCATGCGGTGATCACTGCCGGTTTTCACCCTGTTGATCACGGAGACATCATTGAATATATGCTTTTTCGTCGTTAAAATAAAATCTATCTCGCGTTTGTGTCCACCGGGGTGCAGCCACGTCCATTTCCTGGACGACCGCTTTTTGAAGAAGGAGTTCATCATGAAGAGTCCCTCCTTCTCCATGAAGTCGGCCAGTCGCTGACCTCGGTGGTTCCGCTGTCCAAATCCGAATTGCCCCACTCTCAGTTCATCGCCGATCCTCACGCCTAACCGCGCGTTGAAGTCCCCCATCACCACCGTAAAGTGTGTTTTCGAAGCTTGCATGGCGATTGAAATATCGTCATACATTGCCTCCACTTCCTCGTCCGGGCGTTTCGAGTGAGGGGCGTATACCTGTATGACCTTCAGCGAATACCGACTGGTGATTCTGAGTATAAGGTATATCACTCTGTTCGAAACGCTTTCGATCTTTACGATGTTATTGACGAGGGACTTATGGACGAGAAACCCGACACCATGTTGGGATTGCTGGTCTCCCTCCCGGTAGTAGAGCAAGTTGCCGGAATTTAGGATTATCGTGTCCTCCCCCTCTCTTCGGACTTCTGATAATCCTATCACATCCCAGCGCAACTTACTGACTACTTCTTCCAGCTCAATCAGCTTCTCATCGGTCCTCAGTGTGCGTGCGTTGTAGGTTGCCAGGGCCAAGGGTCTTTGTTGGGATTGGTGGCTGGATCTCTGCCGGAGATTCTTCGCACCCCTTGTTCTGCCGTTACCGTGGCCGCCACCTGCGCCAGGAATAGCAGAACTGCCGGGGACTAGGGGCCGTCTCGTATTCGTGTTCATCATGGGGGGGGTTTGCCATAGTCACCACGCTTGGCAGACGGATTGGTGACCGCAGTGTTGGTGTTATGTACATTTAGGAAATGCTGCTGCCCATTTCCCAGTTGTGTTCCCTTAGTCGCCTTTTACGACATCCACGGGAGGTGATGGAGAGGTCCTATTCTTTGCCGGAACCCCACGGGCCAGCCTTTATATCTGCGTTCTTAATTATATGACCACCACTGTATATATATATATATTTAGGATCTCGGAAACTGAGCCAACAATTTTCACGAAATTTACTATACAAGGGTTTTCGGGGGCGATAAATCGATCTAGCTAGGATTCATTTTTAGAAAATGACGAGAAGTTGGTGTTTTGCAATAATCAAACATAAACTCAATATACGACTGTTCCTGCCATCTATTGGCGATTGTGAGCAACTAACTGCAAGCTAGAAGGCGTTGTTAATTAAAAATAAGCCAATAAAGATACGACTCTTCCTGACATCTATTGGCAAATAATAATACTATTTTTTTTTAAGCCCGAGCGAAGCTCGGTCATACCGGCTCGTGTAATATAATGTCCTGACTACAGTAAATTACAATACATTAACTGTATATAATATTATGATTATTGACTTTTATTATTCAGCCATTATTTGTCCCACTGCAGGGCAAAGGCTTCCCTTCCCTCTTTCCACTCTTCACAACTTAACGCAGTGACAGGCCACGATCTAAGGTGGGAGTCAAGTTCGTCCCGCCATCTCATTTTTTGTCTTTCACGATTATTGACTAGACATTTTTTAATAATTTCAGAGGCAGGTAACAGAAACGTAAAAGCAGAAAAAGAAATCAAGAAACGTAAATCTGCAGCGGCCACGCCAGATCTCAAGGGGGCGAAAAAAATTAAAACGGATGAGAAGAAAACAAGTGGCTTTGATAGGGGCCTAGAACCCGAGAAGATAATAGGTACCTAAACCTACTCCAAATCCTTAGAGAATGTCTAAAGGGAATAGTCAGAGTAGTTTTGTACTATCATCGCAAAAGTCGATTGCTGGACATCTCTCCAATACATTTCTAGGAGGATCGATTGTGGGCATTTCCCTCGATCTTTTTAGAATATATAAAACCGAACGTTTAAACTTAAAGCAACCGAAATAATATTTCACTGCCTCAACTGACTTCACATTTTTCTAAATTAATCCCTTGCAAAGCCGGGTGGATCGCTAGTGAATAAGTAATTTATAAAATAACTCCTGTTAATAACTCCTAGCTATAACTATAGACAGCCTAACATCCTCCCAAAAAGCGCAGAAGCTTCCTGGGGGCTTCACAGGCTTGGAGGAGTGACCTGGGGCTGCCCAGGATTTCCTGTCGTTGAGTTGCTAAACCCTCGCATTCCAGGACTGCGTGTGCAGCTGATTCCTCTGCAGAGTAGACTGTCTGTAGCTCTGATTTTGTAAAAGATGTTTGTTGAGAGGAAGTGACTTGTTATGGTCTTCACAAGGATTCTGAGGTTCAGTCAGTGTAGGTTAGTGAGTGAATAAGTATAAATAGCAATGAACAATAAGTAATGTCTTAATTTTGAGTTTGAAGTCTTAATTTTAAGTTTTCTACATGTATTTTTCTATGTGTACAATAAAGAATAAAGAAAACTTATTTATGAAATTTTATCAAATTCCAGGTGCCACTGACAGCAGCGGAGAGCTGATGTTCCTGATGAAATGGCAAGGTACGGACGAGGCCGACCTCGTGCCTGCAAAGCAAGCCAACACGAAGTGTCCACAAGTCGTCATCCAGTTCTACGAAGAACGGCTGACGTGGCACACGCCCACGCCTGAAGATGGCGTTATCGATGAATAGGTGCTCCAAAGTGAGTTTTATAACGTAGGGCGCACACCTGATGGACCGACCACATTGTAAAGATCGCGGGAAGACGGTGGTCGGTTAGGGCTCAGAATTGTTCTTCCTGGAAATGTATTGGGCACGCCTATGTCCTGCAGTGGACTGGTACAGGCTGATGATGAAGTAAGTTATGGTAAAAATAGTGGCCGCCCGTGGCCGCTCGTGGCTTCATCAGTACAGTCAGTGTATCAGTCAGTGGTAGTTTTTCACCTTACTATTAAGGGGGAACTGGGGAACTGATAAAGCCACAATTACTATTAATTGTTCAAGTTTTCACTTGTCGGAATTCCCGGAGTGCAACTTTTTTTCTACGACATTCTGGTTTCCTCACGATGTTTCCTTCGCCGTTTGAAGACTGACATAGTGCACATACATTTTTAGGCCCGTATTCCGAAACAGCGCTTGAGTCTGAGTCGAGCCTCAAGCATAGATTTTATGACAGTTCTCCATTGAAAAATGACAAAAATCTGTGCTTAGAGCTTGACTCAGACTCAAGCAATGTTTCGGAATACGGGCCTTAGACTGAAAAACTCATTGCGGTACACAACTGGATTTTCAACCTTAGGATCGGAAGACGGGACCGCTACCACTATTGTCACTGACTGTGTCAGTGTGTCACTGACTAAAAAGCTGTGAGAAATTTGATCGAGACAAGTCATTTCTAAGCCATAAAGATTAATAGTTAAAAGGTAAAAACTAACGTCATATTTATTTATTTTCAGGTAACATAAGTCAAAAATTTATCAACGTGGTGAAATAGTTGGTATATGTAAGTGGAACATAATTACTTTAGCATTATTTTGCTTAATGTAAAATTAGGAGTTGGTTATTTTAAGACTACATTTTTTTTCGGGAAATAGGACGACCGTTTACGTACTGGACATACAGTATTCAAAATTGTATCTATCTGTCTATCTATATTGTTTCATTGGTTTTTCAAATATTACCAATCAGAAAAAAGCTAAATGTTACATTCTAAGGGTCATGCTACACGGGCGGTTCTCCCGCCGCGGGAATCCGCTCGACAAAGCTTCCGCAGACCATTAAACTATACGGGACGCGGTTTTTCGTTGTCTTTTGTTCATTTCAACATGGACCCGCAACATGGAACGCAAGTGCACGAACGACGAGCGACCGAGAAAATCCCGCGCACAATGACGCAATAGCGGATAACCGCCCGTGTAGTTTAGAACGGCGGTAAACAGCGGCGGTTTGACGCTGCATGCGGCGATCGCATTTCTCCCGCCTGCAAACCGCGGCGGGAGAACCGCCCGTGTAGCATGACCCTAAGAATAAAATTGGAATTTCATATGTAAAACTACAAACAAAGCCTTTTGCATATTTTTTTTCATAATCATTTTAGGTAGATAAAAATTATCAATTAAATATTAGACTCAACTCTGTTGTAGTAATCATGACAGAGAAACTACGTGTTTCTCTTAACACTTAGACAATTTGACTTCATAGAGAATAACCTATAAAAATTTGAAATATAATTATTATGTTACAAACATAATTATGCGGTTTTGTCATCGCTTAATATGTTGAAGAAGATTTATTTTTAATTGAAAAAACTATGTAAGGCAAGAGACGTCGTCATTTCATGATTCGTTCGTGTATTTCGAAAATTCTATTAAATACAGTTATTTTGTCTACTATTGAGATATATGGCTTTGTCTAAATAGACTTTGTATTGCACTGATTTGATTTAAAAATCGGACTAGATGAACCTGAATGACAAGATCATAGACTAGAGTCCACGCAAGATAAGTCTACGAGTGACAGATGGCGGAAAACATGAATAAAATGGTCTGGAAATATATTTTCCGATTACATTACTAGGGATATCGAACTTGTGTTACGTTTAATGCTTGTTTATATTTGTGATTGGGCGATTATTTCTAGTCAGTTTTTTTACATTTTCCGTCATCTGCCACGCGCATAGTTATCTTACGCGGACTCTAGTTGAGACTAGATTTCTTTTCATATTTTTCAAAATTAGAAGTGTAATAAAGCTAAGATTAGGTGGGTAATTTTTTGTTACTACTTTTAAAATACTACCCAACAAGAGCTCTTTAATTCATAGGAATTCATAGGTGTAACTTCCTTGTTATACTCTTCTACTTTTACATGGTATATATAATTTACTAATGTATCTTAGAAATAGCTTATTACCTACGTATTTTTATTTCCTGATATAATTGTAAAATGAATCTTCCCGCATTAGAGATATGTGAAATTGTGAACATAGGTTAAGAGTAGTTTATTGTTTAGATTTCAGGCTTAGTTTAGCTATGTCGACTTTTATTGGTAACTGGTTCCAGAGTAAGTTTTGGCCAGAACGCCTAACAGATTGTACCAACTTGACATAAGTTTCTTTTAGTATGTGTAGTGTTCAGCTGCAATCATAGTTCTAGTGACCCCGTTGATATAAATCTGTGAATAGACGCTAAGTTATCGTTAAAAAACGAACATCTCGGTAAATAAGTAGATCATAAATATCTGCATTAAAAACTTCAACCATATATCTATTTTTCAGCGATTCTGCGGGTTGAATATGCACATTTTTTATCAATAATCTAAATACCTACTACAGTGGGTAGTAGTCTGTTTAGTTCAGATTTTTATTGCATTACATCGTAAAGTTACGTGTTAAGTTTCGTATGAGTTGACTCGATGTGTTAAGTCTAGTATAAGTTTCGATTAAGTGAGGGCAATAAACGATATGTCTATAATATTTATTTGATTTCAAACCCAACAAAACCCCGCAAAACAGTATATTCGACAACCCACAATGTTTCACTTTCGCAATGTTACGTTCCCATTAAACTCGTAACTTTTCATAAGGCGATGACTTACTGTCGATGTACTTCTCACTCCCACATTTTGACCCTTGGAAAAATATAATATCACTGAACTTAGTTAACTAAAATCGCGACCAACTTTCTTGTGCGCAATCCGATTTCACACTTTAACTGCAATTTTGTTATGTACCATTCGTATTTGTATAAATATTTTTGTAGGCAATAAATATATTTTCTTTTAGTTATTTAGCTAAAAATAATTTTGACCCTAAAAAAATCTAAACCGTATGCAATCAGATTGTACACAAGATTCGCAATTTCCGATATCAAAAGTACAGTATTATATCTTTCAAAAAAGTCAAAGTGTGCGAGCGTGAAGTTGTTTCACGGAGTTCAGCGTCTTAATAATATACTTTGGTAATTCGTTATCTGGACCCGTTCAATTGATATACAATACAATATTTGCATACACAATGTTAGTTCAGGGACATACATAGTTGTTAGGTGTAAGTCTGTATCACATGGACCCTGTATAGGGCAAATCAACAATATCTGCGTAGGAATATGGGTAGGGGTATTGGGACTAACTAAAGAAAACCAACAATTACGAAAGAGAAAAGTTTATTTTCCACTCACTATGGTTAGTTGGTTAGTACACCGTAGACAAAGTATTTGAAAATCTCTAAAACTAGATTATTATAAAACTGACTAGAGATAGATGCACAAAATGCAATGGGAAGAACTAATACTCAAGTATACATACTCAATGTTTGTAAATATTATTAAAAAACTACAAAACTAACATACATATTTACGTAAATTAGTAAATGCTCAGGATCTTATTGGCACCTAAGCTATGGTAAGTTATTTAGTATGAGTAGGTAGGTATGTATTCAAACTATGTTTGTATAAGATTAAATAATTATATGGAAGAAACGGGTGTTTATCGCGATTACCTTTATTATTTCCCGACGTTTCGACCGTGTTACAACAGCCGTGGTCGTGGTAAAAAGAGTTAAGATATACTTATATCGGTATGCAACTGTTATTATAATTATTATGTTAGCTGGCACATAAACGTTCTCGCCTATAGGTTGTTAGTTTGTTATAGAAAAAAAAGTAAGGTATGTAGGTATTTGATGTTAAAGGTAGTTAGACGTACTACTTTGCGCAAATCTACTGTTTACACGTACAGCAGTCGGGTCCAGTACCTATGATATTTCTTCCTTTTTAAAGTTAGTGTAATAATTCATTTTTACTTCGACAGATGGATGTTCTTCAATGATCTTCTTCAGTTCTTGCTTTTTTTTCGTGGTCTCATCATCGCAACTGTAGTTTGGAAAAGCTTTCAACGTGGCCAGATAAGCCTGGACGAAGTCAACGTCGAAGAGCATGTTTTCAAAAATAACAAACTGGTTTCCGATAGAAAACTCCCCTAAGATCATCTCCAAAGCTTTCGAGAAAAGCACGTAAATGCATGGAAAATACAGTTTTACGTCTTGCTTCAAATACTCCAGGCAAAACGTTCCGTATTCTGGGGCAATATCGGTACTAATCTTTTCCCAATCTTCCTCTTTTGATTCCCCTATGAGCTGCGATAGTGTCACAGTCAAATTCCACATCGTTATCAACAAGTAATTTTCACATGCGGTTAAATTTTGTACCTCATCCTGAATTTTCGTAAACATTTTAGTGGGGTTAACCATTTTGTTCTTCACCACATAGTTGTTTAGATCGGTCAACAGACACTTCAGAATCTGTTGAATGTGACGCCGTATGTAGTAACTTCCTTCACGTTTTTCATCCCATTTATTGTCAAACGAACGCTTAAATATTGGAGAGAGGATCTCTTCGTATCGTTGCAGTTGAATGGCTTCATCCTTTGTGCACAGCAAGTAGGCAGATAATACAGCTACCATACCGCTGCCTGATCGAACATCATTCTCATATTTATCGAATACGAAAAATTTCTCGTCAATAAACTCTGTTATAATACCAGCAACGAACTCCGGAGGCATGAACTCCATTATATCTCTTGTAGATTCTGCCAATCTATCAACATGGTACTGGTATTTATTACGGTTTTCAGGTTTCGTATTTTGGACCAGAGCTTTCATAAACTTGTAGCTTTTCACCAAGAACATTGGTCTGACACACAGGGGAACATCGCTGACACGCGGCAGTAAGTCGTATATTTTATCATCTTCCTGGTAGTTCAAGTTATCTATGAACATTTGCAATAACTCCCACAGTTCCAGCGCTCTGTCGTCGTTTTTCTCTTTTTGTAACAGCTCAAACATGAGTTGAAACACTACGGTCCTGATGGTACTGTTTTTGGAAGTGTTCCAGACGTTTGACATGTGCAGCTTGAGTTCGCTGTGGTCCAGTTTGACGAACGCCAGACGAAGGCCGTGTTTCTGCAGTGAAACTGGTGCATCGAGCAGTTTCGGCACTTGCTCCTTGCTTTCGACGCGGCTCATGTTGTAAAAAATGGCGTGAAGAGACGGAAGTGCGTATTGCAGGTAATCTCCCTTCGCATACAGTAGAATATCTTCCGGTGACGGTTGAGGACGCGCAAAATGCATGTTTTTAGCGATAGCTCTTTGCAAACTGAGCGATAGTTCATCAATATTACTCCAATCTATTTTAGCTTGCTGTGGAACATATTTCTTTATGATATTGTTACGTTCGTTCTGAGGGAGGATAGCACAGATCCCACGTATTAGAGCCTTGTGATTCCCGAGTTTGTCGAGTCTGGCGACGTACGACTTTGACCATTCGTCGGCTAGAGAGTTAGGCCAGTAAATCCTCAGTTTATTCAGCAGGCTTTCTAAAGAAAGTGCGTCATTGCAGCAGATAGCTTCAACTTCATCCTTGTAACGTTTCAGCAACTCAGGATCGTGTTTTATAGCATTCACGCAGACCTCCTGAGTTGGATACAGGATCACTGATTCTTCGAACATGAGTTTCCTCCAAGATTTGTTTTTGTTGTAAAGCTCGGCGAGATCTGATTTCCAATTATTTTCCTTTTTGATTTTCATGAAACATTTGATTTTTTCAAGTATATATGGGTAGTTTTTCAGGTCCTTATCCCAGTCCAACAATAAGTTAAGTAAATAGTTCAGCCATATGACAGTATCACTGAACGCTTCTTGGCTGTTTATCTCCTTATTCTCTATTATTTTCTTCGCATGATTGAATAAGTATTCAAATACTTTGTCGCCGTCTTCTTTGCCGAGCTTCTTGTGGTAGTTTTTAAGAGTATAAAATGAAAACTTTTTCTCCACCGCCTCAGGAACTGGTTTGTTTTTAAGAAGATTGTGAATAATCACAGTTTCTAAGCAATTCTGTTGTGTGCTAATTGCTTCAGTGTAAACCCCCATGTTAATGAAAATTATGTCTAGTAAGTCCCAAGTAGGATCGTCATATTTATGAATGTCGGTGCAAGCAATTACGTTGCTTATAAATTCATTCTTGCTAGAGATTTCATCTTTTACGTGTTGAGCAAAGTAATAAGACAACACCATTTGTATACGTTTCAAATCATTCGCTGTACAAATAAGAAGAACCCGCAGCATTGACGACTTTTCACGGTTGTTTGTTTCAGAGTAAAGAAGCTTTTTAAGTTCAGTAAACGCGGTTTCGAAAGCCGCAAATTCATACCAAAAGTAGCTTGGGGTAAATGAACATACCGCTTTGCATAAAAGCCTCGAAGCATATGTTTCAGAGCCTCTTTGAAGAGCATCTTCATCAATAAGTAACATACCTTTATCAATGAAATGACTTTTAACAAAATCAAATTGTTCCTCTTTAGGCATCTTCAAAACGAATTGTTTCATAGTTGCATATTTATAGAAACGCGGAGGTCGATGGATATTGATAGTATCCTCTTCAGTAACTTGTTTGTATAAAAAATCTTTTATTTCTTCGCTTTTTAAATGTTTTACAAATGTCGGTATGTGTATCAACCCTGAATATATTTCGAACTTATTTTTGACTCTTTCAGACACTTGCTTCATTATTCTGTCTGTCGCTTTAGCGTTCAAACTCGATCTTTCATGCTTAGGCACTCTTTCTACTGCATCTAAATATTTATCGACGTGCGTGTTGACTAAGAATGATGATGCTTTTAATATAATACGGCACATGTAGTCATTCTTTGCCGTTGCAGCATCAAATATTGTCACAGACTTTTCGCACAGCCTTTTTAACTCAAGACTTCCTATGTGAGTTGAGTAAGTTTGTATGTTTTTTTCAATGAACGGTATTGAGCAGCGAGACAACCATTTTGCAGCGACTTTAGGATCTGTTTCGCTTTTAAGAAATTCCTCAACTCGTGGTTCATTCTTCAGATGTTGCCTGATGAGCTTCGTCAGCTTGATGCCAGCTTCAGTTGTCATTTGAGGCAAGAGTTGTTCCCGAAGGTGGTTGGGATTGATGATGTGCTTATACTGATCTTCTACCAGCCACTTGCAGTTATTAATAGCTCTAGAAACATAGAGTGTATCCTTACATTTTAGCACACTGAGTATGTAGTCGACGTCTTTGTCATTGCATGCTAAATCTATTTTCATCAAGTTATCCAGGTCTGATTCCCCGGGAATGAATTCTTTTTCATCCAGTTTCCTTTTTTCAGCAATAGCGCCATTTACTTGTTTGTTATAGTTTTTGTGTTTTTCACCTAGTGTTTCGATTTTCAAATCTTGTACCGCCATCTGTAAATCGAGAATTTAAGAATTGTAATTCCTATTTACAATGGCGCGGCGCAAACACTTAAGTCACAGTAATCTAGAAATTTGTATTCTTTCCGAAGAATGTCTAGTCGTTAACGAAATAAGTAGGTATAAGACTACTGCTTCGACTCACAACACAAACACTAATAAATAATGATGACCTCAGTCAATACCAATTAGCTAGTAGGTATGCATTAGATATTTCGACGAATACGTGTAGGTACCTCGTATTCACCATTAAAATAATGACTTTTAATCGCTTTTGGCATTTGTATCCACCAACTCCCGTATTCAAATATTAATTTACAAGTAATAAAATCACTTACCGTGTACCGACCAGTACCGACCGGCCAGCTATCTACGCCCTTGAAAATCAATAAAACAAAATGTGATGAGATGAATGAGTTTAAAATACAGACGAGAAAATGAATGAAGCACTCTTGTAAAGAATGAACGAAAACGGAGCTACAAAACTAGCGTTCAACAACGTAAAGCGATAAATATAGAATTTTGGAATTTGGTATTTGTATCACTGTAACAGATTATTATAATTCGTTACAGTGAATACAAAATTCAAAAATTCTCTATTTAGCGCATCGTGGCACATAATATAATCTGATTATATTCTGTGCCACAAGTGTTCTCCATTTTATGTACCCACTATGCTTTGTTTGAAAATCGATTATATTGACACTTCTAATTAGGTAAAGCGTTAGGAAGGACGGTCGTTCACCTAAACTAATATTCTAAAAAGCCCACCACAAAAAAAGTTTAATTTGCTTACACTATTTCAAAGTAACATATCACGTCTCTAGGTATCTACCTGCATGAAGGAAACTAACATTAATCGTCTTACTTACTTTATTTTTTTCTTAGATTTTGAAACATGCATTGTACATTAGGAATAGGTACATTATTAAAAAATACTGCTTTCAGGTTGTAATAGGTAAATCAGGCAATTTTTTCATATCGCTTCTATTTCAGCCTTCTCATGGAACAATTGATAATAGAACATTTTCAGTTCTTCTGAAGAATGCGAGAATAGCATTCTGCGTATTTCTGTTATCTTTTCTCTTTCGTCATCTGAATAAATATGTTCCACATATCCCACTAAAACCGCATAAACTACTAAATATGCTTCTTTATCATTGCTGCATTGTAATATACATTTCAAATATTCCAAAGTCTTTGCCGTTGATAAACTCGTGTATGAGAAAAAATATCTAAAAAAACGGTCGAGGGCTTGGGAGAATAGTATGTGGACCGATGGATAGAAATGTTTCAAGTCCTCTTTTAACAACCGAATACAGTGTTTTGCAAACTCTGGAGCTAATATTGAGTGAAGTTCAGAGTGTAACTTCTCACGCTTTTCACTATTTTGCTCATTATCTTCTGGGATACATTTGGAGAGTACATCTTTGTGTTCATTCAATAGTTTTATGTACTCTACCGCCATTTTCCAATTTGTAAGAAGCTCGTAATCTTTCTGTGGTGACAAAGCAGATTCTAGTTTCTCTTGTATCTTCAGAAAAGTTTGTACAGGAATGTTCATTTTTTTCTCTAAGCTGTAATCCACGATAAAATACAAGAGTTTTTCCAGTATATTTTTCAGGTTGATCCTCACGTGGTATTCTCGTTCATGGGCTACATTCCACAGCGCCAAGTTTCGGTCTAACAAGGGAGCTAGAAACAGCTCATACCGCCGGTTAGCCACCACTTCATCTTTGCAACTTAAAACAAATGAAGCACACAATTTTTCATGGTCAAACATATTGTCGTGGTTCTTCGTGAATTTCTTATCGATATTTTTCAGCATGACATTCGCTACAAAGTTATCGTCTAAAGATTCCATTAAATCGGGGGCTCTGAATTCCATATTCCGTATAATGGAATCACATTCTACCGTTGCGGGTAAAGATTTTAGAAATGTATAACTTTTCATAAAGAAATGGTTTCGAACACAAGCAGGTGCATCTGGTGCTTTTCCTAAATTCTGGTAAATTTGATGATTTTCTTCGGTAGATAGATTATCAATGAACATATTTAAAAGTTTCCATATCTCGTTGATTTGAGCCGTATTGTGTTCTGTGCATAAAAGGGCGTGCGTTTGCTTGAAAAGTACTGTTCGGATGGTACAGTTCTTTGTAGAATTCCAAATATCAGTTAAAACTGGTATTAGCTCCTGAGAACTTAGTTTGCCGAATGCGCAGCGGACTCCAAACTTTTGTAACGAAACGGGTTCATGTAGCAGCTTCGGCATGTACTCGCGGAGTTTGTTTGTGCTCAATTGACTGAGAATGGCATTTAGTGAGTGTACCGCGAACTGTAAATAGTCCCCTTTGGCATACAATAACACAGTTTCAAGAGGAAGAAGAGGTCTTGCTTTGGCCATGTTCTTTGCTAGTTGTTTTTGAATACTAAGTACAAGTTCATCAATTTCGTTCCAATCGATCTTACTTTTGGATGGAGCGTACTTTTTGGCGACATCGTTCAATTGCTTTTGATTGAGAAGAGTACATAACCCGAGTACAAGAGCTTTATGTGCTTCAGATGTCTTTAGTAGACTAACAAGATATATTTTCTTCCATTCCTCGGCTAATGAGTCTGACCAGTAGGTCCTTACTTTACTAATCAGGCATGGCAATGAAACAGCATCGTTTTTCAATATTGTTTCAACCACCACTTTATGTCGCATCAATAGTCCGGGGTCATGCTTCAAAGCATAAGCGCATACTTTTACAGTTGGACACAATAAAATTGATTCTTCAAACATCTCTTTCTTCCAGTGTTTATTAAAGTTGTAAAGCAAATTCATCGATGTTTTCCAGTTATTGTCTTGCTTGATATGAACCAGATATTTAACTCGTTTGATTACGTAAGGGAAATCATGTAGGTCTTTTTTCCAGTCTTTTAAAAGATTTAAAAGATTGTAACACAGTTTTACGGCATCTTCTAATTCTGATTCAGTAGTTATCTTTTGATTTTCGTTTTGTGTCATCTCGTGATCGTATAAATAGTTGAAAACTGCATCTTTTTCTTCCTTTTTCTTTAGTTTTTGTTGATATGGTTTCATCGTGTCAAATATGAATTTTTTGTTGATTATTTCTGGTATTTTATCACCACGAAGAATACAGCGTACAATGATAGACGCGATGCAAGATTGCACGTTATTTTCTGAATCAGTGTAAACTTCCATGCTCTGAAATATTTGATTCAAAAAGCTCCAAGTTTCATTATCTAACTCATGAGTGTTGAATTTGGATAAAAACTTATTAACAAACTGAATTTTGAACTTAAAAGGTTCATTGATATGTTTCTGATGATAGAACTTTAGCAATGCCCGTACGTGTGCTGAATTCCGGCCTGCACATGATATCAGTACTTGTATCATCGAACTTCGGACGGCTGCTGACGATTCTGCGCGAATAAGTTTATTCAAATCTGTGAATGCCTCATTAAATGGCGCAAATTTGTACCATTGGTATACGTTTTCGCGCGGCATACCCCAACAATAATCACCGACACATTCTTCTTGGCACTTCGAATATTCTTTGTGTATGAAGATCTTTTTTACAAACTCATATTTGCTGTCCTTGGACATGTGTTTAATAAAGTGTTCCATGTTACTATAATTGTAAAACCATTTAAGTTTCTCATTCTGAGCATGCTTCAGCAGAAATGTTTGGATATCTTGTTTCTCTTTTAGATGCTTCACAAAAGTGGGTAAATGAAGAGCTCCTGAGTAAAACTCAAATTTATCTAATATACGATCTGGACATCTTGTCATTAAGATGGCGGTTGTTCTTGGACTACGCTTAACATAATCGGCTCTGTCTTCGTACTTACTTTCAACTGCATCCAAATATTTTTCAATTTCAGTGTTAGCAAGGAAAATAGTATCCCTCACTAGCTGAAATCTATTGTAATGCGAGGATTCTATCATTATTAATAAAATAGCCATAGATTTCTCAACGAGTCGTCGTAATATGTGGATCGGTACCTCATCACCATGTTTCTTGATTTCGTTTTCGATGAACGCCACAGAGCAATGCTGTAACCATTTGAATGAAGATTTGCGGTTTCTTTCTGCAATATACTTGTAGAAGTCTTCCGCACGATCTGCATCTTTCAAGTTGAGTCTTATACTCAGCATCAGTTTATTAAATGCTGCAGTGGTCATCGTAGGCAATAGTTGTGTGTGTAAATATTCTGGATTCACAATGTTTGAGTATTGCTTGTTTTCGACCAGCCATTTGGAATTCTTGATAGCCCTTGATACATAGAACGAGTCTTCGCTTTTCAATACTTCTATCAGAAATTCAATGTTTCTTGTTTTACAAGCTACGTCTATTTTCAGTAAGTTTTGAATGTCATCATCACCAGATAGCGTTGGTTCGATCGCTTGTTTATTAGAGAGTGCTTCTTTGACCAACTTGTTGTAGTATTGATGTCTCTGGCCGAGAGTATCTCCCTTTAGCACCAGCGACGTCATTGCAAAGACCTGAAAATCAATTTAAAATATGTTAATTCGGTAAACGGTACGTACTCGTTATCTTGATCAATCGCAGTCAGTCGTGTAGGTACTAATGCGCAGTTATCAAGGATCATCATAGTTTGTGCATTTTAACATCGTCATCAGCCGAAATACTCAGAATTCTACCGCTGGAGAGCTAGTTTGTGCTCCGCAAAGTCTATGGTATATGTATGTAAGTGTATATAGCTTTCATGCTTCGCAACCAGAACATGTAGGTATTGCTTCATAAAACTTTACCTGTTATAATTAGTTTCTAACTAACAAGTGGGTATCTATCTACAGGTACCCACTTGTTTGAAGAAGCACTCTATCGCACATTGATAAACACTCTTAGATAAAACAGGCTGTTAAGTAAATATAACAAGTGCTTATGCAGGCATTTTAAATGTTAAACCTATAGTACATCATTATCGCCATGAATAAACGCCACTACTGGATATAAATATTCCTCATATATATATTTCCAAGAAGAATGTTTTTTGCCTACACAACACAATCCATAAAATTCTTTGATCCATCGATCGATGGACCTTCCTTTTTGGTGGAGATCGAACCCACGCCCTCGAGCGCAGCAGCAGAGCAACCACCAATGGAGTGTGAGGCAATATAAATATTATCATTGTTATGATCACCATGTTATTACACAATGTATTATGATGAGTAATTATCTGAGCATTGAATATAAATAGGTAGGAGGTATTTTCAGACTACGATGAGTAATATAGGTAGGTACCTAGTACCTACCTCTTACACACCTACCTACTTCTTTAGATTACTAGGTAGGTACTTCTTTACCTAACTACTATAGATGTTACTTATGTAGGTCATTGTATTTTGGGTTTTCCATAATAAGAGTAGGTATATATTCTTCATGCATTCAAAAATTCATCCAAATCCATTCAGCTGTTTCGGAGATAAATAGGAACAAGCATACTA
Organism: Thera britannica; assembly: GCA_939531255.2. Taxonomy (NCBI): domain Eukaryota; kingdom Metazoa; phylum Arthropoda; class Insecta; order Lepidoptera; family Geometridae; genus Thera; species Thera britannica. The sequence continues at coordinate 5,484,112 of OW618039.2, read as the reverse complement.
ACCCACTCACAAACTTTCCCCTTTTTAATGTAAGTAGGATAATGACATTCTTGGAAGTTGTAAAAAATGGTGACGTCATACTTAACTACCATGCCATTCCCATGACCTTGCTTATTGATACTAATAGGTACACATATGACGACTGAGTTTAGTAGGTAGGTATTAACACAGGATATGTATACTGAGAATAAACGTGGGTACGTTCCTGCCATATGAAAAATATGGTAGGAATATTCTAATAGTCAGTACCTACTTATCTACCTAGGTTACGTTATGTACGTACGTATCTAATTTGTAGGTAATAAGTATTAAATAAAAACACCTGCACAATTAGGTAAGTAAGTAGTTACTAGTAGCTTACTTAGAAATATGTTTTCCCTAACAAAATTTTTCTATACCACTACAGTAAACAAAATATAAGTCGGTACCTACCTAGTTATTGTAATAACAGTTTTGTTTGACTTAGGAACTTACCTCCTTTTGCCGGTATTTGTTGATATTGCTTTATCTGCGATACTTTGTTTTTAAACTAAACTCGTGATGATAAAGAAATAAATGACTGGGCTAACTTCCTGTCAAATTGCCCCCAATCCCAATGAGATGAGATCATTGTCTTTCATTCGTATACCGTTAGGTGACTGTGGCGCGGTCTGATTGAATGGCGCATTTGATTGGACAACGGATAACCAATCATAAGCAAAGAACAATGACGTTGAATTGTTTGCTCGTATTACCGCTTAATAAGGTTCAAAATTCTGTGAACGTGAAATATAAGGATTGAATGAATGAACGATAAAATTGAGAGGGCGCCAAAATCAAAATTCTATAATGTTTACCATGTATATTTTTAAAATTTGTAATTTATTTATGCTTTGCTTAGTGTGATTAGAAGCCAAGGAGACAATAAACGCACTATAGCACTAAAGTAATAAGTAAGCTTTAGTGCTATAGTGCGTGACCTACGAGGCAATGCTTTGTTAGGCGGTCATATTGCTTGTTCCACCAGCTAGTTGTTAGTTGTAGTTTTAATACTTTACAAATACTTTTTTTCTTGTCTAATTTATATGATTCAGTCTTCTTTTTCTTATCCTTTCACTGGTTCTTTCGAACCACAGTGTGGTGAAAAGTGTCTCCTTTCGTGGACTTGATGCATGTTTTCGAACTTTGTTTTACGACATAGGTACCTACGATTTCCTCACGATGTTTTCCTTCACCATTTAAGAGTACTGGCAGTATACACATACATTTTTGGGCAGCAAAACTCATTGGTACACGAATATATTTGAACCAACACACTTAGGATCGGTACATTTTTGGACAGTAAAACTCTTTGGTATATACACGAATAGATTTGAACCCACGACCTTAGGATCGGAAAGGGTTCGCTACCACCAGACCACTAGTGCCTCTATCTATATCATGTGATTCAATGAAACAGGTTAACTATTTCTACATATAACCACATGGCACTAAGACAAAATACCTAGGTATATACCTAACCTACTTACATTGAAAGATAATTGCACTAATATTACAAAATGTAGGTATGCCTAAGCATAGGTAGTATTTATAGTTTGATTTTAGAGATAGTGTTGTTAACTGTTTTGGGTAAGGCCTTTAGTACAGGGTAGAGATTCCAGTAAACTAACACTCACAAACAAATGAAGACGGAGTTTTTTTTTAATAAAGAAACCGAACCAAAAAATTATGTAAATACTAGCGGCCGCCCGCGGTTTTGCTCGCCCTGTTCCCGTGACTTACATATCGTTATAAATTGTGGCATATGTGCTATTCTGATAAAAGTTAAGGAGTCGAGCGGGATTTGAACCAGTGACCTTCCCTTTGGTATGGGAATGCGCCTCTCAACTTTTTGGACATACGCGCGGGGTCCTGATAAGTCCCCGCTAGTTATAATCAGTTTATTTAATGGGGTGGAATATAATAAATAAAATAATATTCATTAAATATTGTGGACAATCCACCCAACACTAACTGGTCCATAACTAAGCAGAGCTTGGACTATGGGAACCAGATAGCTGATAAATAATTTTTATATATTTTTTTGTTTGTAAATAAATACTTAACACAATATAAGACAGAGAACAAAGATCTGTGTTCACCACACAAATATTGGATCTCGGTGGGGATCGAACCCACGTACAGAGCTACTACAAACTGAGCTGAGAGGCCAGTCAGTAATGTTAATTTACTGTAAGCTCTACCCTACTTGGTACTATAATACTGTATTATTCGGTGTAAAAGGTCAAAATGTAGGTTAATCATTACGTAGTAGGTATCTGGTAAAGGTGAAATACCTATCAGGGATTACTGGCTTTGCATTCCAATCGATTTATGCTTTATTGCGGAGCCCTGTAGGCCTACCACAAGCTCTGTCTGGCTCTGTCTCTGGCTCTGGTTTTGAGTCTGTGTGAGTGCTCACCAGTGTACTGTGTATGTGAATTGTGACGTTTCGACGTAGGATTTATTTAGTCAACACTCACACAGACTCAAAACCAGAGCCAGAGACAGCCAGACAGAGCTTGTGGTAAGTATACCTAACAAGCTAAGTTTGCACATCGCTTTTTTTGTGTATATACTAATATTATAAAGAGGAAAGATTGGTATATTTTGTATTTTTGTAATGAATAAACTCAAAACTACTTGTAACGATTTAAAAAATTCTTTCACCATTGGAAAGCTTCATTCACTCTGAGTAACATAGGATATCTCTCAAACTCAAGCTCAGACTCAGACTTTTTGAACAGTCATAGCAATCCATTTTTGCTAACCAAAATTTTTTTGTAATTGATGCGAGGTGAAACTTAGTTTGGTCGAGCTATAAAATAGGACACGGTAAGGCAGTTCCTCTCTTCTTATCTAAGAGCAAGTGGCTTTTGTCGGCGTAATGTACCTACCTATGCATTTTCCTCCAGGTATTTCTTTTGAGGGCAACCTTGAAGGTGATTCAATATCAAGAGTACCTAGTACTACGATTTTACGATGATTTTTAATTGGGGTGAAATATTCCAAAATTAAGAGTAGGTTTACATTTTTTATAGATTTTTTTTAAGATTTTTTTTCAAATAGTATATTATGCAACTAGTGAATAAAAGACGGATTTAAATCGAGGACCAAAGATGAATCAAGAGCAAGTGCAGGAATCTACGGTCGTGATTCATGATGATGCGTAGCGAGTGAGTCAAGTGTTAGAATCCTAAACGACGCGAGTGATTCATGGCCCTCGATATAAATCCGTTTTATTCAAGAATTGCATACTAAACTTTATACCATGACTTCGAGAAAAAGAAAGATTTAAGCGAAAAAGGATTAAAAACTATGAACTTTGTTTATACTATTCATAAATGACATAAAACAAATAATCTTAGATTTTGATTTGATTTGTAAATAAAGAAGGATAAATTAATGCCAGTTTTCTACTATACCTACTTCTCTTTCATGAACTCAACAACTCAATTGAACAACAAACCATTCAGCACATCATTTTCATTCCTAGAATGCATTTTCAATCGATTTACTATTATCGAACTTTTTGCTGCATAACTTACTAAGAACAGTATTCAAAATAGCGCCAATTTACTTATGTATGACAATGACAACAAAGAACACAAAACAGTTTTTAATCCAATGCTAAACTCCTTGTCAAAAATTTCGACCAATCAAATCGAGAGTATTTATGACGCAAGGAGGAATAAGAAGGTTGTAAGGTATTGAGATAGACGTTGACCTTATTCGTGTGTTCCAAATTCAAACACCAAAACAGTGATTAAAAGAGCTTTTTATTCACTGTTTCCAGTGAATAAAATAAGCTTTTTAGAGGGGGTATGGTATAAAATAATATTCCTACTAATATTATAAATGCGACCGGTAACCGGACAGTCCTATGTAGAATAATGATGAATAAAAAAAAATTTTTTTTTAGAAAAAAGAAACAAAAATCTTCGATCTCTTTGGTAGAATGCATGCAATGCGTTGCGGCTACAGGGGGCTAATTCTCGGGCCGATCTCGATCATTTTGAAATTTTATTTTATTGCTTCTTTTCGAAGGGGGAATGGATAATTTCCTTGAGTAATTCATAAACGACCTCTTCGTAAAAGCCTCGACAGCAACGATATACGGAAAACGTACAAAAAGTGCGGGGTTGTGAAAAGAAGCAATAAAATAAAATTTCAAAATGATCGAGATCGGCCCGAGAATTAGCCCCCTGAACAGAAGAAATAAAAAAAAGTCATTGGCGCGAAATCTTTGGAACTTTTCTCAACTATTTCACATTGGATTTTATGTATAACTAAAACTTATACATTTATCATTTACTTAGAACTAGAGTCAACACGCCCTGCACCGTGTTGTCCCCATATTTATTGACTACCTAGGTAAGGCTTCTGTACCAATACCAATCTACCAATAGGCTGGACTGTGCAACTAACCTCGCCAAGGGGCTATTTTGTAACATAAGTAAGTAGTCTGTTTTTAGGATTCTTTGTTTTTTATCCTATTTATTCAGTTCGCCTATCAAGATAGGATAACAAATAAAAAATATAATTACCAGCAAGAAGTTTTTGCGGTTTAATATTTAGCTGTGACCTATGGGATCAATGACATCTGAATAAAAACATTTTTAATTTTAATTTAATACTATGGTTGGGTCCATTTTGCCGTCAAGTTTAGATATACAACGGCCTGTTAATCCTTTTATAGTAATTGGCTAACATAGGTAAGATAAGAACTGGTGAAATATAACCTTAGTAAGTTGATACAAAAACGACACGCAAGTACCTGTAACCTACTATTTTCAAATGAAAGTTATAGGCTCCTAGAGCCGTACGGCGTTACGCAACTTTCACTGTCTTTCTAGATCGACTAACCGACCCTATAACTGCAATACAATGCCAAACGTTTGATAACGTTTCTGTACTGTTGCACACACAAGTTTCAAATATTTTAAATTATGGCGAGCTTATCAAATCCACTTCACATGATCACTCCACTTGTATTATGTAAATGTGTTCTTGTATCTAAAATGTTCGTGTTTTCTCATATCTACCGTGTGCCGTCATAAATAAATAAGTTTTCTATCTTTCTTCCTTTTTTTCTAAATCCAAAAGATATAGTGGAAAGCTTTTCTAATGTTCAGTCGTCGTGTTCAGGCTAGCTGTTGTTCAGGTAACAGCAAGCTGGCGTGGTACGGGTATGTCATGAGGAGGGTCGAAAGTCATGTGACCAGGAGAGTGATGAGTACTACCTATGAATGTAAATGGATATGTGGGGTAGAGGTAGGCCTAAGAAAAGATGGAACAGTGAAAAATAAAGTGGGCTGTAGACAAGAAAAAGCAGAAGGAGTGTTCACTTTTTTGTTCCCTGACCACGGGGTCAAGGTCAGGGTCAAAATTTTTTGGACGTTTAGATTACTTGGGACTTCTGCGTTTTTTGTGTTAGACATGAAGGATAAAAGGGTCTTAGTTTGGAAAAATTATCATTGAAGGTTGATCTCTTGTTGGTAAGTTATAAGCTAATTGGGCTTTAAAATAAAATACTCTTTTTTTCTTCAAGCAGTTTTGTTCCTTTCACTAAGTGGGAAAAATCCTGGCCTCACTCCAAATATTTCTCACATCATAATTATGATTGAAGAAAAGATATCTCGAAAAGTAACTTGAACGATAAACCCAGGGATCTACTAGAAGTCTAAAAGAAGGTACTGTGTGGATGAGCTAAGTCCTGGTCCCATAGAGGAGCATTGGTAAAACTCGCCGTGATATCAATCTGCTGATCAGAATGAGGATTAATAAATAACAAGCTTTTGTTTTACCTACAACTTTACTTTTAAAATCAGACTGCCGCTCGCTACAGCAAATTGGTTGACACGTCAATTTGCCAAGCGTCTTTTCCCAAACGCCCACATTTCGCTATGCAATTTCCGTCTTACACTTCACGTCATTACTGTACCCAACGGAGCCGAACTGGGCGCGGTTGAATTACCTAAGATAATATTGTTTTAATTTATTGATAATCTATAAGCTATTTATTTACACGGTACTCCGAATTAAATACATTCCGCATATATTTGTTAGATTCGGTTGCTTTTACAAAAACTCTGCACGCTGCGCTCTCCCAAACTTTGAATTTCGAACACGACGAACGGGGGAAGCTTTTAAGTGATGACGTGAAACATATTTAAACTAATGGCAACATAGTTGCACTTTATTTCATAACTGTACCTATTACTGTGACTGTTGTTTATTCTGTGGCTGAGTTTGGGCGCGGTCGCAACGTTGCTTATATCGGAGATCTAATACAAGTGCGTACAAAATTAGAATACTATTGAAATGTTTCAAGACTGCCGTGGGGTTCGGCGTGAGTAATACTTTTTATCTGGAACCCTAGACTCAGAATTATTGCTTAAACGACTATCTATATATTTTAACGACTTTAAGTGAAGTTTAAACAACTTGAGAAACCGACTTCATGGCCAAACTGCTAAACCGATTTTGATAAAATTTCAATGGGACCAACCTTTCAGATAAAAAATCTAATTCGTAAATAAATGGAGAAGTTATGCGATAACAAACATAATAATAATATAATCGAAATGAGAACCTCCTCCTTTTTTATTTTAAGTCGGTTAAAATACATATATAAGGTACTATGTTATAGACGTGATTTTTTACAATATGACGTAGACATCTATGTTACACCTCCAGCCAGAGAAGATAGTACTTTTGTAGCCGACTGTACCAACCTACATACCTTGTAGTACATTATCAACTTGTCACTATCATAGTTGGCTAATTTGCTTTATTGATATCTTTCTAAAAATAAACTGAAAGTGAAATAGGCTCGCGTACCATTAGGGTGGGTGACCGCTAGTGGCGTCATTTTCACTCGTGCTTGCGTACAACGAAACCTCACTTCTTAAAAAAGAAGCTGGATGGACATTCATATGTAATCTAAAATACTTAATTAAATATTTGATTTAATAGCAGTATGATAAAATTAAACTTTATCACTTGAAATAACACGACTTAAAAAAATTACTGGCACCCCTATTCACAAACGGTAGCAAGAATTTGTGACCCTGCTATACCTACCTGTGACCCGGCTTTGTGTGAGCTTTAAAACCGTGTCTCTAGCTGTTTATTTTCGTGTACAAACACGAAAATAAAGAGGCTTAACTAAGCTTGCTAAAATCTTTCCCAAGAAATGACGTTTTGTGAGCTCTTGGAAAGCCTCCTCCTCCTAAGTCGATAACCTCACTATGGGGGTCGCGACCTTTATGCAGGACCCTGGTCTGCACAATATTTCTCCATCGCGTTCTGTCTGCGGCATGGACGGCATCGCTCATAGATAAATTGTTGTGGAGCGCATCTGGGGCTCAATTCTAGACCAGTGACTTTTTTGTCACGGTAGATATATATCACAAGAACTGCCAAATTTACTAAAGAAACTGACAGTTCTTGTGATATATATCTACCGTGACAAAAAAGTCACTGGTCTAGAATTGAGCCCCTGATCGCTCCAACGCAGACTTCGTCCTCGCGGCCTCTTACCCTCCACTTTGCATACATACCGTGCCCTTGTAGTAAATGCTGAGTGGTTGACAGCTTTTGCCGTCATTTAATTTTAGTTGAACTGTACCTTTGTTTTAAGTTGTCGCAAAATAAGTTATTTCTATTTCTACCTAAGAACCACCAAAGAACTATGTATGTAGGTACCTAAACTAAACCATGTGTATGCTACAAATGTATTGAGTATTCTATAAAAAAAATACGGGTTGCACTCCGGGAGTGCCGGCAGAAGTGAAAACTTGATTATTAACGTTGAGCATGTTTGATATTTTGGAATGGTTAGGGGGGGCTTGTTTGTTATTTGGCACGCTGTAACATACACGAACATTCGCGCAAGCGCCCTGCGCTGCCTAAACGAAACAGTAGGCCCAGGCATACATTTTCGCCGCGCCGTAGAGAGGGGAAAGCTGTCTACTCTCCATCCGTCTTACGCTTTTTCGATCAGGTCACGTGTCCTGACGCGCTGACGCGAGTTTAAGATTTTATACCCATTACAGAAAAAGTGCTCAACGCCGCTAAAGAAGTTTTCACTTCAATAAAATAAATAAAGCCTTAATAGAGTGCGCGTGTTTGTGAGTATGGCCGCAAGTGTCGTGCCAGCGGGCGGCATTCCAACGTCGCGTGCGTCGCACGCCACTGCGTTTGCGCCGTCAGTTAATTGCTAATCAAAGTTATTGCAAATCGCCAAATAATTTCCTCCATTACATTCCAGACAAGGATGGGTTGCGTATGGACCGATTAATTTTCGTAGCTTGTAACTTTAATAATAAAATGTAAAACGTTCAAAAACTGCATCGAGTGCACGAAAGGAGGCACACTTAGGCCCGTATTCCGAAACAGTGCTTGAGTCTGAGTCGAGCCTCAAGCACAGGTTTTTGACACTTTTCAATGGAGAACTGTCAAAAAATCTATGCTTGAGGCTCGACTCAGACTCAAGCGCTGTTTCAGAATACGGGCCTTAGGCCCGTATTCTGAAACAGTGCTTATGTCTGAGTCGAGCCTCAAGCACAGATTTTTGTCACTTTTCAATGGAGAACTGTCATAAAATCTGTGCTTGAGGCTCGACTCAGACTCAAGTACTGTTTCAGAATACGGGCCTTAATATCCTTTCTCCTCACTGTTTCGGATGAACCAGTGATACGATACGAAGAAAAATGAGCTGTAAGGCTTTGTTTTTAAAAAGGACCTTTAAATTCTTCTTCTTCTTAAATTTCATAGTTTAGCTCTTGTCCGGGTTTAGATGCAGTTTTCTCCAATTAGTCTTTCAAATGCGGCCTCCTTGTCTTTCTTGACATGATAGCGACCTTTTCTTTTATCTGGCTCACATGCTTTAGACTTTCAGCCATACTTATAAACGCAATTTAAATTTAATAATTGCTTAAAGTTAGCCCTGTCACTGTTTGTCATTACCCAGTAGTAAGAGATGGTAATAGTGTAAGCACTGTTTATCTTTTGACATTATTTTTATAAGTAAGGTCATTTATTATTAGAGCTCACGTAACTTATTCTTGGCCTTCCTCTTCTCCGGTTTCCTTCAATGATGTTGTAGCTCAGCTTCATAGAGAGCCTTTAAATTAAAAACCCAAAATTTACATAGCTTCGTAGGTAAGTATGGGGGTATTTAAATAACTAATTTGCCTGCTTCTAGTTTCAATAGCTTGTCAATCGCGCCTTTCATGCATGATGAAGCAACATTGAGTCTAGCAATAAGAAATATTGTAGGCACTTAATTGCTCCAATTACGAAATAATAGCCCATAAAATATAATACACACTATTATAAAATTTGAGCTGTGAAAAATTATACGTTTGATCAATGTTACCTATTCAGGTGCCTAATAGACTTCTACCACGGCGGAAGGTGTAATAGGATCTGGTGTTATGGCAGTCAAACGCTTAGCTTTCAGGAATAAACATTTTTTTTAGAGATTTTTGCATTGGAAGAGTTATTTTTAAAAATAGTATATTACTGCCCGTGGTGTGTCTGCTCGACGACGGCGGAAAGAGGCAACTTCGGTTTGTGCAGCGGACCGATAGTTGCCACTTTCCACCCGGTGAGCTGAAAACTACATTTACTCACCTTATGCTTCAATCCATTCATCACCATCATCATCATCATCATCATCATCGCTTGAAGAAGCTTAGTCGCGCCATCCACAGACTTTCCTCGATTTTTAGGGTTCCGTAGCCAAATGGCAAAAACGGAACCCTTATAGATTCGTCATGTCTGTCTGTCTGTCTGTCCGTCCGTATGTCACAGCCATTTTTTCCGAAACCGTAAGGGACTACTAGACTGATGAAACTTCGCGAGTAGATGTATTCTGTGAACCGCATTAAGATTTTGCGTGAGAGAAACTTGCAAAGTGGTAAAAAGTTGGTCCCCCCCCCTCTAACTTCTAAAATAAGAGAATGATAAAACTAAAAAAAATATATATTGTACATTGCCTACTATGCAAACTTCCAACGATATTTGGTTTGAACGAGATCTAGCCAGTAGTTTTTTTTTATGTCATAAATCGTAAACCGCAATTTACCTTTCGACGAACTACAAGAACCTTTATATTATGTTACTTGTTGCTACGGAACCCTTCATGGGCGAGTCCGACTCGCACTTGGCTGCTTTTTTTTTTAATCCGTCCATCGGGTGGGTGTTTCATATTCGTAGAATTCTCGAATGGAATATGAACAACCCGGAATCAAATATGCGGCCTCGATATAAAGTTAATGATTACTAAAACAGACCAAATACACAAGATAGGGTCATTTAGTTATACATTTGGCTTTAGACCTTAATAAAAGAGAGTGCAGTTTTATTCCGGACCTATGCGTTTCAAGGATGTGTGCTTCGAAAAAGGGTCTTCTTAGACTGGTGACAAATTCAAACAAATTATTGACCAAATTCTATATCTTAAATCTTTTGATTTGGAATTGGATCGATTAAGCTATGTGCAGACCTCTGCATACGACAATATAAAAAGTAAACAGGCTTTTGCATCTATATATATTCGATGATTTATACAGCGTCAGGGGCACCTGGTTACTCATGCCTCTACTTACGGGACGCTATAGTCTGGACTGGATGGAATAGGCTTTTCAAGTAGGTACATGACAGCTTAGTCGGCATAATCCACAGGAAAGACATGGTCAATGCCTACGTGCAGAGCTGCCTCATACATGGGTTACCTCACGATGTTTTCCTTCACTGATTGAGAGCACTAGCATTGTGGTCATAAATTTTCCGAAAAGAAAAATCCATAGGTATACGACTGGATCCCGCAACCTTGGGATCGGAAGGCAAGGTTAATACCACTAGGCCATGAGTGCACTCAGGTGCTTTGCACCGGCTCCCTTCAAACCGAAACACAGCAATGCTGCTTCACGGCAGAAATAGACACGGTGGTACTACTTCCCCGGATGAGCCCTTCACAAAGAGCCCTCGTATTATGTAAGTACTTACATACATCTGTAAAAACTAGTATTTAATTGTAAATTTCTTTGTAAATGAACCTACTATTCAATTATGTTTAGCAACGTTGATAAGCACAGCAGCACAGATAAACATCAGAAAACGTAAATTAAATGGTGGTTGTAAACCAATTAGCGGAAATTAATTTTAATATCTTGATTTTGTCAGTTAAACGAACAGCAAATTAACATAACTACGCCTGGGATCCTGGCATCCTGGCATCTTAAGACAGCACAGACACAGTTCTATTCGTATAAATAGTATCAAAAACTTATTAATTATAATACTTAAGTAATTAGTTTTAACCTTATAAAATTTACTCTTGAGAACAGCAACAACTTTCAATTTCTACAGAGATGTTTAGATCTTTAAAAATCTGTATACATTGGAATCAATTTAAAATCAATAAAAATGGGATTCTACTGAAACGAAAAGTAGAAATTGGAATCTGTAGAATTGAGATTGACTTAGACAGCGCCAAAATAAATATTTTTGCTGTAAATTGATAATTCATCAAATCCAGAAACCAGTATCTACACATTATCATCTGAATTTCATATGAACTAAATCATTATCAAGTATAGACCTTCAGAAAGATCCCACAAATGTACCCATTAAAAAAATTGTGTCCACCTTACAGCACACCACTTACATCGTAATAAATACCTATACAACTAAGTAGTATCTTAAAAACCTTACCTGTGCTAGCTGTTTGGTATTTTATTGAAAAACTGGACACGACCCAACACTTGATTGCTTAAATTAAGTTTATTTATCGCCGAATTGTATTCTAGGTTTGTAATTCCTACTAATGATGCTCATTTGTTTGTTAAATTATAATGAGACGCTTTTAACAGGAGCTTTTGAGCTGTCCTACTTAAGGCCTGCGCACACCTAGGTCGCTGGCGATAGCGATCAGTGAAACGCTTCCAAATTTGACAGCGTTATCGCCAGCGACCTAGGTGTGCGCAGGCCTTTAGTAAACCGTCGAAACGGATATACATTAACATCTTAGATGATCCCTTTAGCATGGACTGCAACACTACTATGGAAGAATAAATACCGTAATAATGTATGTGCCTTAGATAGCTACTCACGCTGACTTTTTTTATGCAACGATCTAATGGTAGATCTTTGTTACCTTTGTAAAAAAAAAACAGAAAAAAACAGGTCGACATTAAGACTAATTGATTTTAAGTACTTGAATCTTAAATCAAATTTAATTGTCCATGCCTAAGGCAACGATCATTAACAATCATGGCTTTACAACCCAAGTGTTCAAAATAAGCTTTACAGTAAAGTAAGCTAGTATACATAACTTCGCAAAAAGGTGTGATAACTTTATAATGTGCGTGTTCTGCTGTTATAACTTTTAATTTTTATTTTTTTAACTACTGCCTGTTGGAAAAAGCACACTGCCCACGCGATGCTAAGTGGTAACCATCGCGTATAACAATTCAGGCCTCGCAGGTTGCTTACGTCAAGAATATGTGCACTACCCTGCGTCCATCAGCTGAGGCAAACAAAAAATGTTAAGCCTCACGTACCAGTAAATTCGCCGGCACCCACACCCTTCAAACGGAAACACAGCGATGCTGCTTGACGGCAGAAATAGGGATGGTGTTTTTACTTCCCCGGACGAGCCCTTCACAAAGAGCTCTACTAATACTAAGTAGGTATACTACCTAGGTATATTATTTTAAAAATATTTTCCAAAAGCTATTCAGTCAACTTAAACGCTAGTTGATTTGGGAGCATAAGTTGTATAGCTACTTTTGACGGCGACTTACCAGAATGAATTATTGCAAGTATTCATATTTAAAATTACGATTTTGCATTGCGCTACTTACGAGGACTTACCTACGAGTATGTCTCGAGTGATTTATTTCGCAAAATGTCTCTGTATTTGCCACAATTATTTAGGAATGTGAGACATTGGGTTTAAGATTTGTGTGAGTAATAATAAATAGCGTAGGTATTTTATTAGTAGGTTATCATAGCTGGTTTCCTGGAGTGGGACATCCCTACTCTGTCTGGAACTACGTCACATTTGTAGTCTGGGTCTCGGAAGAAAATAAAAAACGGCGGGTAACTGCGTAGAGTTATAATAATACTTAATAATAATTAAAAAAAAATATTTTGACAATTATGGAGTCCATGGTGCTAGTAACAAAAACAGAAAAAGTGGCTAGTGGCTTATAGAATAGAATAGAATAGAATAGAAATAATTTATTTTGCGTCAACTTAAAAATAAAAGGTACAGGTATTTAACTTAGATTACTTAGATTATAGCTCTCTTTATTATAACTTCTGCTTCTTCTTCTTCCTACCTTTATCCCACTTTATGTGGGGTCGGCACAACATGTTCTCCTCTTCCATTCTTCTCCATCAGCCGTCATCTTTGTATTCACTCCTTTCTTATCCATATCACCTTTCACACTGTTCAACCATCTTTTCTTTGGCCTGTAATACCTCTACCCAAATATCCGTCTACATTCATGCTCATCACTCTCCTAGTCACATGACTTCCATCCCTCCTCATGACATGCCCGTACCACGCCAGCCTGTTGCTCCTCAATTTTTCTGTTACCGGTGCTACTTACGAGGTAGATACTCTTTATTATAACTATTATCAGAATTCTGGATAGATTTGTAATCATCCAGATCACTTAGTATACTTAGTATGGAAGGCACTAGTGGTCTTACTGACAGTCCTCTTTGCAGAGGATGTATAAGCACAGAGGAAACTGCCGCGCATGTACTCCTGGAGTGCAGCAGTGTGGTGCCTCAACGAGAGCAACATCTTGGAGCACCAAAGACGCCTAGGGAGGCATGCGCCCGAATCCGTGAGCTGCTAATTTCCTGGAGGACATCGGGTGGTTGAATTAGCAACACCACCACCCGTCACGCAAAAAGGGCCCGCCTGCGGCCTACTTGCGGAAACCAGTCCGCTCACCAAGTACAAGGCACTTGTGGTCTAGTGGTAGCAACCCCGCCTTCCGATCTTATGATTGCGGTTTCAAATCCGGTGGTGCACCTATAGATTTTTCTCTTTGAAAAATCTATGTACGCAGTGTTAGTGCTCTTAAACGGTGAAGGAAAACATCGTGAGGAAAACCGCGGCTTCGTTAGCTCCGAACGTATTGACCATGTCTTTCCTGTGTATTAGGCCGATCAAGATGGTATAGGTGCCGGGCAAGCCTACTCCATCTAAAAATCCTGTCCCAGGCACTATAGCGTCCCGTAAGTAAAGGCATGAGCAAACACAGTTGCCCCTGACGCTTTCAAACGGTGAAAGAAAACATCGTGTGGTTATCCGCGCCTTAGAATAGAAATATAATCTAGAATAAAAGCATAGGCTTGTTTACTTTATGGTAAGGTGTAGGTACCTACGAAGCCTTCCGACTTATTGTTTTCCGACTTGTCTTTGTCATTTCAACGAAAAGACAGCTGATTTATTTTGTAGATATGTACCTAATTGATTAATGTCCAGTTTTATAATGTCCATTAATATTGAGCAGGTACATTGATCAATTACAAACATTGATTGATCGTGATCCGTAAGTTTTTAGCTTTACTTTAACTTTAAAGTTGACTGGTTCGGATTTTAGGGAAAAGACCTGCGTAAGCTTAGCTTTAGCTTAAAAGTTGACTATTTCTAATTTTTAGAATAAAACCTCTTGTATTTTTTTTTATTTGTAGCATTTTACACAGAAAATTGCAATGATTTTCAAACATGCAAAACTAGAGAAACTAACTTTATGGTCAAACTGCTGAACCGATTTTGATGAAATTTCTGTGGGACCAGAAGTTTAGTTATTTTTTTTTTAAATTAGCTCGAACATTTTAACTACAGCAGACTGTTCAAATGATCTAGATATATAAATATATATTATATAGATGAAATTAGTTATATATAACTAACTTCATCTATGAATCGGAACGTAATACAGAGAAAAGGAATTCTGCATCTATCAATTGAGTGACACATACTTGCAGACAATCGAGTACTTAGACATTACAGCTTATAACTCTATTGATAAACCTTCCAAACAACTTAATCGTAATGCCCTTTGTAATACCGCATACCTTCGTGTTCAATATCCAATACCATAGTTGAACTATGCTAATAGTAATACCCATTTACTGGTAATGGCGTGATAATTTTGCACTAGTTTTGCACAAGTAGAGATCTGCGGCGAACGAGCGTGTCAGACAGGCGTTTGGGTGTTTCACTAGTCACGAAAACCGGAACGAATTACATCAAACTAGCATTGATAAGCCGCTTGGCGCGAGCCAAGTTTCAAACTAACTCATAAAGTCGCTGTACACAAGAGAATAAAAAAAACACACGTTGCAAGGTTTAAAATGTAGGAAAGTGGCGTAAAATCATCAAAACTATGATCTTTATTCGACTGGCCTCAGTTGATTAGTAGCTCTGCCTTCTGCGCCGTAAGGTTGTGGGTTCGATCCCCACCAAGAACATTTATGTCTTGAACACAGATGTTTGTTCTCTGTCTGGGTGTTATATTATTTAGTATGTATTTTACAAAAAATATATATAGAAGTGCATAGCACGAGCTCTGCTTAATTTGGGCCTAGATTGTGTTGTCTACAATAGTTATTTATTTATTTATCTGAAGCACTCTTAGCGTTAGGCGCTAACGACTATCGTTAGGTTTAAAATGTGGGAAAATTTTGATGATTTTACGCTTGATATTTCACATCAAGTACCTAACATCTATGTTGAATCATTGTATAGGTACATAGTTATTCTCCAAAACTTGGGAGTTTACTCTTAACTTCATTCGGTTATTTTATATCTTTTATAACGTTGGATTGTGCAGGCGTCAAGTTGCCTGACGGATGTCAGCGGTTGGTAAGTAACATGCTTGGCTTTGAGAGTGGCTTCCGTCTCCGGCTTTAGGATAACTTGTCCCTGTATTTTAAGTACCCGGATAAAGGGTAAACACATTTTTGTACATACATGTTATCGAAAAATGATTCTAGAAGTCACGAGCTTGATTTAAATCAAATGAGATCTGTTTTTGTTTTTTAATGAGCGTAGGAACATCGCAGAAATACTGTTTTATTTTAAAATAATATTAGTAGCAAGGAGGTCGGAAACCCAT
Organism: Thera britannica; assembly: GCA_939531255.2. Classification (NCBI taxonomy): domain Eukaryota; kingdom Metazoa; phylum Arthropoda; class Insecta; order Lepidoptera; family Geometridae; genus Thera; species Thera britannica. The sequence continues at coordinate 5,467,934 of OW618039.2, read as the reverse complement.
ACTGTGCAACAAAGAATTTCTTAAGTCTATGGTAAGTAGTCGGAAAAAAAACATTCTAAGAAGAAACAATTATTTTGACAGCTTGGTTGGTGTTGCTAGGGTACACATATTACTGCGCAATTCCTTGCAATTTTAGCAGTCTCGTACGTGCTTGCTTATTAAATTTTAGAGACCTTCAAAAGTTGAACCGCTTATTTTTTCGTTGCCTTTTAAATGGTTTGTTAATAGTCTATTAACTAGTAATGACTATCTTTTGGTGCGTCGGCATATAATTATTAAAGTATTAGATTGAATATTGCGACTGGTTTTTCAAGAGAACTGCCACTTCAGCTGAATAATAAACTACACAAATAGTTTAATTAACATTTTCAAATGAATATACATTTTAATCAATTTGATTAGATATCTATCTATGAAATAAATTATACGATATACTGATCATAATGATCTGTAAACTTTTTTGTCCTAGAATGAAAATTCGGTCATTTTAAGTGCGTCTTGGTCGCGTGCAACCAAGATATGTGGTATGGACATGTCATGAGAAGAGAATAATGCCATATGACGAAAAGAGTGTTAAGCAGGTAGATGCATATAAGGCAGAGGTAGGCCTCATAAAGGATTGTGTTAGAGATGATTGACTGGCCTCCAGCTCAGTTGGTAGTAGCTCTGCCTTCTGCGCCGTAGGTCGTGGGTTCGATCCCCACCGAGAACAAATATTTGTGAGGTAAACATAAATGTTTGTTCTCTGTCTGGGTGTTATATTGTATTCTAAGTATGTATTTACAAAAAAAAAAAATGTATTTAAGTATTATATCAGCTATCTGGTTCTCCCATATTACAAGCTCTGCTTAGTTTGGGGCTGGGTAGTGTTGTGTGAATTGTCCACAATATTTATTTTATTTATTTATTGATAATGTCCAAGAAAGAAGTAAGTACTGAGATGACGAATGATAATAGGGCTAAAAACGGAGACTTCCAGACCCTTATTGGTGTATCAGTTTTATTTTAATTTACTTTACGCGCGCCATTTTTAATTTTTTTATTTAGTCATTTCCTAGGTGGGATGAAAGGTTACGTGTTTCAACTGGAGTGCAAACAAAAAAAACGAAAGCAACTTTGAACTCTTGTTTATCAATTAAGAGTAACTATTATGCATGGAACTCCAAGCTGGAATATTCACAGTTGTTTCAAAGTGACCACTGTAATTTTATTGATCAAAAACTATTTTCTGTGTTTTAAACTTTTTATGGTTCTGGCCTATCTTGAGTCACCGAAAATAAGTTGCACCTGATATTCTGACCAACGCAATTGTTTGGCTTCAATTTCTTGGCCAACTGTAACCACAAACAAGCTCAGCTTAAATTACATTGACACCGGTATCAGTGTTTTTGACCAGATACTTACGTATAAATACTTGTTATGTCTCCAAAGTCCTTTGCCTCTTTTATAATTATAAAGGTTAATTGATCAAATTTACGTAGACCTGGATACCTATTAGAATTTCCGTAGTATTATAAATTGTATCAAATCAAAGGCAGCTGTTGACGATCATTATAAATAAATAAATATTAATCACCACTTCATCCCTATCTTTAAGACGTTTCAAAGTGATCCTTGTGATGCAACTGAATAAAGCAATTTTGCCAAAGAAACTGAAGACGTGACGACTTTATGCGTAAGATCCTTCTAGAACTTCTGATGATATCCTTGATCTATATGTAGGTCAATTTAAATTTACATGAAGAGTTACTCTACACTTAAAGTTCATCATTGAAGATTTATTACGGATTTAGCATTTTTATGAGCGTAACTACATGACACTTGGTCGCCTTGGATAGGAAAAAAAAATATACTTACAGCGGGCTGTCTAAATATGCGGAAGTCAAAAGATGGAAAATCTGGAGGGTTTCCGAACGAGCAATTATGAGGGGCTCCCAACAATTATGTTCTACCGTTTATTTTTTAAACACATAAATATAGCCTATGTTACTCCGGGTGAATGTAGCTTTCCAATGGTGAAAGAATTTTTGAAATCGGCACAGGGGTTTTTGAGTTTATTAAAATACAAATCTTTCCTCTTTAAAATATTAGTATAGAAGTATAGATTTAGAAAGTATCAGATTGTAGGTAATAACTTTCAAAAACAAAAGTACCAAACCCTTTTTTGAAGCTGGAAACACATGCGATGCTTCCAAATAAAAATTTTTGAATTCCACTGCTTTAAAAAAAATTCAAACTTAGCTTGGTGTTTTTACACGACCCATCATTTTCGTAAGAGCCACTTTGTGAACGAATTACCTAGGAACGATAATTGTATCGACATTGCATACACTACTCGCACTTTGCCAATCATATTGCGTCCGTCACATGGCTAAGATACATGCTAATTTGATCCTTATAGAAACGATATAGAGATCAAGGTGTACCTGCTAAGCTACTGATAAGCAAATCTACAATTTCTTGCTCTATTTACTGTGGTATTAATCACTCGTGTTGTAGTTTTTTGTAATTTATTTGCTTACATTGTGTTGAATGTGTGACAGTTTGTGTGGGAAAATGGTTCATACACGTGCCCCAAACTTATCTGATCAGTTATTTCTTCCCCAAATTTTTTTGGTCTACCATTGAAATTGGTTTAATAAAATACCATATTGTATTTGGATATGGATATACCAAGTTTCCTCTAGTACCAGTACGCCTACCACAAGCGCTGTCTGGCTTTGTCTCTGGCTCTGGTTTTGGTTTTGAGTCTGTTGAGTGTTGACTAAATGAGTCATACGTCGAAACGTCACACGCACAGTATAATACACTGGTGAGCACTCACACAGACTCAAAACCAGAGCCAAACAGAGCTTGAGGTACGCCTACAGATCGGTTGAGAAATGCTGTCTATGGAGAAGAACAGCCGGACCTCCGGTCATCCGAAGTAATCCGAATATACCTGTTATTCCTGCAACACGCCTCGTTTGGGTAAACGCATTCGATTTTTAAATTTTTCAAACAAAAATTTAAAACTCACATCAAATTCAGTGATCGCTTTGAGTGATTTGGCTTCGCTCACTCGGCCGATTAACATTAGAACCTTTCAAGGTTCAAAAATAATATTAATATTTCAATAAACGCATCTCGTTGGCAAATTTTGCTAACTAGAGCATGCGATCATTAACATTTTTCTATTATATTGTAGGTTACGCATTCCATTTTAGTAACGTTTATTTTAATTGTTAACTAGCCAACACGTAGGTACCTAAAGAGATTACGTATCATTCCTGCCGAAACTTTAACCTCGACTTCACTCATAAACACACTTAGACGATAAAAAACATATTTTATATTAAAACTATTACACGAGTATTTATAGCGTATATTACCTTATTAGTATAAATAAAATAAGGTAATAACGATATGTGTTGTGATTGCGAAAGTTTGAAAAGTGCTATATTTTATATTTAAATCAAAAAGTTTTAGCTAACGAACAAACTTTAACTTCTTGAATATCCTTTTAGATAAGAAAAAAAACGCATGGAGATCTCGGTGGGACGACGACTTTATAAAGATCGCAGAAAATAGGTAGATAAATAAGTCCCAAAAAAGTTATTTCTTGCGTCAAGGAGAATTGAGGACTCAAGTAGCTAACACTCTTCGACTAAAGTTTCTTCTTCCACTCTTCTCATAAAATTTTCTCGGTGCACACTCACGTATCTTTCACTCAGTCTCTCCATCTCTTCTTTGGTTTATTTATTTATTTTAGCCTGGATCCACACTGCAGAGCGAAATCCTTCATCCTCTTTTTCCACACCTCTCGATATGTGGCCACAGTGGGCCGCCAGTCTTAATTAAAATCGAGATCGTCCCGCCTATTAACTCCGGGGTCTTTTTCTACGACACCGACTTGTGGTAATCATCATCATCATCATCATCAGCCTGAAGAAGTCCACTGCTGAACACCAGCAGCCTCCCCTACACATTTCCAGGAGGAACTATTCTGAGCACTTTTCATCTACCGACTTCCCGCGATCTTAACAATGTCGTCGGTCCATCTGGTGGGTAGGCGCCCTAGCTATACGTTTTGTCTTCCGGTTCGTGGTCAGTTAATATTTATATTTCAAATTTCTTACGTTATTCAGCCTTCACCCGATGATTTGACTCCATTCTTTGGTCTAACTGTAGCGGCCCCGCCTTCCGATCCGAAGGTCGTGGGTTCAAATCCAGTCGTGTACCAATGAGTTTTTTTGTCGACAAATTTATGTGCACCGTTTTGAGAGTACTGGTATGCCAGTACTCTCAAAACGGTGACGGAAAACATCGTGAGGAAACCGACGTGTCGTTTAAGGAACCTAAAAAAGTTCGAGCAACACGTGTCAAGGGTCACGCAAAAAGGGCCTACTTGCAGAAAAACCAGCCCACACATCAAGTGCGGATGATGACTTTACCGAAATTTTTTTGGTCTAACTCAAATTTATGATTTCTGTTTAGCCTAAATATAAACACAGTTCAAACATATACAGGCTTGATAACTAGATATCCTAGATACTTATTGTCTAGATAAGGTACGTAGAACTCTTGCATAATGCCATGCAATGTTCTTTTGGCACAACCTAGTGGCGACAGGAAATCCCATTCTTGTGCTCGTAATAGTTGTGTAACTGTCCACATAATAGGAAATACTTTATAAGGTAAATAGATTTAGGGATCAACATTTTAGTACACAAAAAAGCTTTTGGGAGAGGCAGAACTAGCGCCTACTCCTAATTAAGAGGGCATCACACAGGCGACTCTCCATACAAACGTAGTCCCCTATTTCCTCCCTGGATAATGCCTCTAGAGTAACCATTTTGTCTCATAAAATCCACATCTGCTATATACGTGCTCGTATGTTTTCCTTTTTTTCAGAAACTTATTGATAAAGAAAATATTACCCTCATTATGATTTATATGAAATATGAATTTGAGGTGATATTTTATCACCTCAAACTCAAACCCATCTGGACAGGCTCTTAGAGCCTGTCCAGATGGGGCGTTTTACGCGCGATTCCTCAATCGCGCGTAAAACACGAGCAACTATTTGGTAGGAGCGCGCGTAAAACGCGGCATCTGGACGCAATATAAATTGAAACGCGCGATTCCTCAATCGCGCGTAAAACGCGGCATCTGGACGCAATATAAATTGAAACGCGCGAGGGCACTCGCGCGTAAAACGCTCCATCTGGACAGGCTCTTAGAGCCTGTCCAGATGGGGCGTTTTACGCGCGTTTTACGCGCGATTCCTCAATCGCGCGTAAAACGCGAGCAACTATTTGGTAGGAGCGCGCGTAAAACGCGGCATCTGGACGCAATATAAATTGAAACGCGCGAGGGCACTCGCGCGTAAAACGCTCCATCTGGACAGGCTCTTAGTCTCGATAGAAGTACTATTGAAAATCACAGCACGTCGTTCCAGAAACTTTGATTTCGCTCCTCTCATGCGAGAGCGGGGAACAACAGAGAAACACTATAAAACAACTGCCTAAATTATTAGATTACAATTTTGAAAATGGACCTTCGATAAAAAAACTATGATAAAACAAAAAGTTCTAAACAGACTTTATACAAAGGACCACAACCCTAACCCCTGGAACAGTTAGATGGACTGCGTAGATTAGATGGATGACTTAGGCTCAATTTACACCGCCGCGGAATGGAACGGAAGCTACTTTTTGCATCGTAATTGTATATAGCCACGGAATCCTTGCTTATTCTCGTAAATTCTCCGGTGCCTGATGCGGTGAAATCCTGCGTCAATGAGGCTAAATTAACGCTTCTATTCCGTTTCATTCCGCGGCGGTGTAAATTGAGCCTTAGAAAAGATTGTGGCGATCACTTTTCAGGCCTAACCCGATGTAAGAAAGAGCACTGCATTGATTTGCGCTCCGCATCGGCAATTTTTACCTAGTACTGGAATCTCGCCTGACATCATTCCTTGCCCACATCAAGGGTTCGGTGATGGCAATCAATGAATCGCTGTTAAATATGACAGCGATATTTGACAGCGTTTCACTGAGGCAGGGCTACTATACCAACTGAGATGAGATGCCAGTCAGTATGGTCTATGATATTTTAATAAATATATGTACCTATGTGATTATGTCAACTGTTTTGCATTTAGTTAGGAATCTTAAATAGATGATCAAGATTCCAATGTATCGAAGAAAATTGAGGCCGTTCAGTCTACCAATAGCCACGGCATACGTAATTATACGCCTTCAACTGCCTTAAGGCTTATCTTGACCGAAACGAGACAATTGACTCCTTATCCACTTAAAAATGATTTATATTTTACAATAAATCAACATTTTATCTCACGACGACACTTTTAAACTATATTGTGACCATACCGAGGTATGAAAAGCACCCCGCGGCCCGATAAGTCTAAACTAATTGCATTTTTGAAGGAAAGCTTAATTTATGTTCACACCTGGTTCATGAACTGTTCACACGACTTCTCTGTTGGATTTTAAATTAAAAGTTTATGTAATGAATCGAGCGGGGGTGCGAAATATTGCTGTCTCTTTGCTACTATTTTCTGTTTTTTGTGTAGTGTCTTCTTCTTCTTATTTAAGAGCAGAAGGACTAGTCCTTCTTTATCTACAACATTTCGTCTACTCAAAAAAACTCAAAAAAAAAAATTTCGGCAAACGTGTGGTATCTATGAATAGGTCTTTAAAAATGATTTTGAGGTTTCTAATATCGTTTTATTCTAAACTGAATAGTTTGCGCGAGAGACACTTCCAGTGGTAAAATGTTGGTCCCCCCTCTAACTTCTAAAATAAGAGAATGATAAAAATAAAAATATATATGATGTACATTACTATGCAAACTTCCAACGATATTTGGTTTGAACGAGATCTAGTAGGTAGTTTTTTTTATACGCCATAAATCGTAAACCGCAATTTACCTTGCGACGAACTACAAGAACTTTTATATTATGTTACTTGTTGCTACGGAACCCTTCATGAGCGAGTCCGACTCGCACTTGGCCGCTTTTTTTTAACTGTCCTGCAGTACCTAAAAAATATTAATATAATCTATTTCTTATTCTAGCTGCCTACCATGACTTCTGTCTGGCTATGGCTCAGGTTCTGGTTTTGAGTCTGTGTGTTGACTAAATAAATTCTACGTCAAAATGTCACACACGGTAATGCACGTGTGAGCAATCACACAGACTACAAACCAGAGCCAGAGACAGAGCCAGACAGAGCTCATAGTTTACTGCAGTGCCTAAAAAAATAGTAATATAATCAATTTTTTATTCTAACAGTTGTGTAGGCAAAGGCTGACCCAGCTTATCGACCAGACGATCGAGTGATCGTCACGAGCTAAGTGCTCTAACATCTGACATTTGAAACTGTTTACCCGTATGATCAAGATCTACATTCTCACGGCCAGACAGCCGGTGCGTGGAGAATTTTAAAGCCAATATTGTGGTTATATGATGCTTGTAACACACCTCCGCTGCGGAACCGTTAAAGCGAAACCGCTAAATGAATTCCGCTGCGATCAAGTGTAGATAGTTGCAGAATGGGCATCAGAACCTCGCACGAGTCCAAAACAGTTAAACAATTTAGTTTTGCTTTTTATTTTTGTCAATCTACAAACTCGTGCGAAAACAACGCCAAAATAGCGGCCAGAGCGCGGAAGTGTGGCTGGAATCGGAGCAGTAGGACTACCATGAGCTCCATCTGGCTCTGTCTCTGGTTCTGGTTTTGCGTCTGTGTGAGTGTTGACTATATAAATCTTACGTCAAAACGTCACTCACACAGTATAATGCACTGGTGAGCACTCACACAGACTCGAAACCAGAGCCAGAGACAGAGCCAGATAAAGCTCATGGTAGGCCTACTGATCGACGAAACCGCGCAGCTAAAGATTTGGAATATAGTAAAATCTATGCGTTAGAACAGGCAGTTTCGCTAGTGTTCCGCTTCTCCTACACGGGACAAGACATGACGAAATTACTGCGGTGCCTCTGTAACGGTTCCGCAGCGGAGGTGTGCTACGGGCGTTGCGCACAGGCGATCAGTGAAACGCTGTCAAATAAGACAGCGATATTTGACGGCGTTTCAATGATCGCCACCGTAGAGCACTTACACAGCTTCACTTACACGGCACGGTATGTAAACGAAAACGATAACATTTAAATTAACTTTTGGGAATAAAATATAAAAAACAAATATTTAATTAAAGATTTATTCGGAAAGTCCGAGTTTTATTTATTTCCTCGCAAATATATTGTGTAATAAAACGTCGCATGACATACGTGCGCTTTGATAATTACAGCCTCTGCTTTCTTTATAGCCCGAGCCCGTGTCGCCCTTTCAACTTACCGCACTTATATTATAATGTACTTTTTGTTGCATTATATTACACCCTGTATGAACGACATAAATGTCTACTCCACAGAACACCAAACACGCTTTTGCTTGTCTACTCCACAGAGCACCAAACACGCTTTGTCTACTCCATGATTATTGCCCCCTGTCTATCAACAGTAGGCCTACCACAAGCTCTGTCTGGCTCTGTTTCTGGCTCTAGTTTTGAGTCTGTGTGAGTGCTGTCAAAATAAATCCTACGTCGAAACGTCACACTCACAGAATAATACACTGGTGTATACACAGACTCAAAATCAGAGCCAAAGACAGAGCTTGTGGTAGAGGCCTACAGAACATGTTATTAGAGTGCTGAATTTCCATCAATTAGCCGCAAAACCTTGTTATTCCAATTCACTTACTAAAAACCTTCAAATCGCCGAGCTAATTATTGAGTGAACATTTTCACAGAGCCATATAAGAACTACAGCTTCATACAAAATACCCCATATTAAAAACAATTAAATTTGATTGCACTGCCTTATACAGGGTGTAGATAGATTGATAGATGCATAACTTTTTGTCTTTTTTGACGTGACAACGTCTTATAATTCGATGGAGCCGGCTGCACGCACGAAAAAACATAACTCATGCGGCGTTACCTCGCTCTGAGGCGTTCCATTTAAGGCTTGAAGTGCAAGCGAGAGCGCAGAACGAGCGACAAAGAGGCAGAATTGGCCTCCGCGTTCGGCAGCATTCGACATCTGTCTCGGTCCCACTTGAGTGAGCGATGCGTCCGCGTAGACAGCTGTATGACGTTGTCACGTTCAACTATCGTCAGTAAACCGACTTTAAAGACAACCGATTTTTTATTGATTTCCATGACACTAGATAAGTAGGATACAATTTTATTACAAACTAGCAGCCCGTCCCGGCTTCGCACGGGGTAGACAATATTGTTGTACATTATTTTGTTCTATCGCTAATAGTTTCGGCAGCGCATTCGACGAAAGACATTTTAAGACTCAGTTTTCTACACCTCGGTTACATTGTTCAAATTTTACCAAGGATCCCTATTTTTTTTCAAAATGAAATGTAGCCTATGTCAAATTGGAAGAATGTAGCATTCTATTGGTGAAAGAATTTTTTAAATCGGCCCAGTACTTTTTGAGCCTGTTCATTACAAACATACAAAAATAGGTACAAATCTTTCCTCTTTATAATATTAGTATAGACAACAGTCACAGTGAACAGTCACAGTAATTCAATGGGCCTCATTGCATGCTAACAGCGATCTCTACCAGCACATAATACTATGATTGTGTAATAAAACTACATCCGAAAACTTGTTTTCTGTTGCACTGAGAGCATAGGAGAAATAACACAGTCATTAATCTACAAGTATGAGCAAAAAACTGTTTTTCCATATTTTTTTGCAGACCGTATTCAAGTTTCAATTAGGTGGATTAAACGGGTATTTATCGCAATTACCTTTTGATACGACCACGGCTGTTGTAATACGGTCGAAACGTCGGGAAATATAAAAAGGTAATAGCAATAAATACCCGTTTAATCAATATAATTGTGCATAACGATAGCCTTAATTTTAAACGTGCTATTGAATTTTGATACGGAAAAATAAATTTTCACATATAGTTGGTTTCATAGAAAATGTTTTTCATATCTTAAGTGCTTTAAGTTTAAACGTATCGGAATATTTAAAGTTTATTACTCGTACATAATTATTTCATAACCTCCCGGATACAAAATAATAACTGACTATAAACTTATTGAATACATTATACACCTATAGCAAAATGCATTAATATTACCCAGAACACAGCTAAGTGAAAATTACTGGATCACTCCAGTCTTTTGACAGTACTGGCGTATGCCTAAATTTTTCGACCAAAAAAACTCATTAGTTCATCATCATCATCATCATTATTATCAGCATGTAGAAGTCCACTGCTGGACATAGGCCTCCCCTACATTTCCAGAAAGAACGATTCTGAGCCCTTTCCATCCATCGACTTCCCGTGATCTTAACAATGTCGTCGGTCCATCTGGTGGGTGGGCGCCCTACGCTTCGTCTTCTGGTTCGTGGTCGCCATTCGAGGACCTTTATTCCCCAACGGTTGTCAGTTCTTCGAGCTATATGGCCTGCCCATTGCCACTTCAACTTACTAACTCTACGAGCTATGTCGGTGACCTTGGTTCTTCTACGGATATCCTCATTTCTGATTCTATCCTGTAGTGAAACTCCCAGCATAGCTTTCTCCATAGCTCATTAGTTAAATGACTAGATTTGAAACCACGACCTTAGGATCGGAAGGCAGGACCGCTATCACGAGACCACCGAAGCTCTCCATTATCATCAAAAAGGAACCATTTTGAGATGCACTTAGCTTCCTTTCACCACTTTAGTTTGAAGGAGCTTACTTGTAACACGATAATAATAATTTAAAATCCTCTGCCAGTTCACCTTCATTTAATCGCAAAATTAGTTTTCTGCCATCGATAAATCTAATGATCAGTCATTAAAACTACCTTGGTGTTCAATCGAATCAAATCAAAATCGATTACCTTACTACTGATTGATTGAATAATGTAACTCAGTCAATTTATGAATAAAGATATCTAAAGCGGGAGGCGATAATGTACATCACGTTATTGTACACCATATTGGTTCAATTCCCGCTCGGCTCTTAACTTGACTGGCCTCTCAGCTCAGTTGGCAATAGCTCTGCCTTCTGCGCCGTAGGTCGTGGGTTCGATCCCTACCGAACAAATATTTGTGTGGTGACCATCGATGTTTGTTCTTTGTCTGGGTGTTATATTGTATTCTATGTATGTATTTCTTGTAGCTATAATCATTGAAGAGTTTTCGTCGTAACAGTACCAGACAACGATATAAGACCAACAGTACCAGTATTTAGATTTTCTCAGTAAGATGGTGACAAAAAAACGTATTCTCTAAGATAGACACGAGCAGTCCATCGTGTCATCAGGACAGGCGTGGGAGACGTATCAGCTTGATCTTAATGTAACTAGTAGAGCTTCTGAATAAATTGCCGTAGTTTATTGCCTGTTCTTCTAGGCTTGGTCGCGTGGAACTGGCACCTAGACTCGCCTAACACACCTAACTTTAAGAAGTTTCAAAGTGATCCTTGTCATACCATTTTGAGCCGTTTTTTGCTGTTTGTGTATATCTGTTGCTTAGCAGTGCTATATCTGTATCTGTTGCTGAAACGTTTGAGTGCACAGGACGTATACGACGACGTAGTCTTACTCACATTTCGTGAGCAAAACTTTAAAGTTATGTAGGTACCTAGTTTTCTTAGTATTTTTGTTCTCAGTTCAACTGTTCAGTTAGTCAGAGATTATTTTATGTATTCATTTGTTAATTTGATGTGGTGTGCAATAAAGTATCGATCTATTTTTTTTGTAAATATCTACAAATTTATCTTTTTTACTAGATTATATTGATAAGTGCCTGTAAGGTTATATCTAGGTGTGAATAAATAAATAATAAAAATAATAGGTAATAGTTATTTGTTATACAAGAGTGCAAAGCTGCTTTTTAACCGCGTGCTCAATTTTGATGACTGAGCAAGCGCAGGATTCTAAAGTTTAACCATCTTTGCACTCGAGTGCAACACGTAACTTTTCATCCCACCTCAGCGAGGAAATGACTAAATGCAAAAAAGAACATGGCGCGACTAAAAGTAACACACCAAGAAGGTTCCGAGTATGAGTTATTAACAAATTTAAAAAGGTTGTATGATAAATTCGGCACCATGCAGGTAGAAGTAAATAGGTTTAATGGTGTTTTGAATTCACAAATACACCAAGAAGGTTACAAGTGCGAGTTTTTAACAAAATAAAAAAGGTTGTATGATAAGTTCGGCACCATAGAGGTAGAGGTAAATAGGTTGTGTATTCACAAACTTATTGAACACGATATTCTAAATTCAAATTTACTTTATCCTCTAGCGGATAAAAACGGCTTTTCCAGTCAGAAATTAAACAGCAAAAACACACTTTCAGAGCTGGTGGGATGAAAATTATATTAAATAGGTAGGGGGTTTTTTTTCGTGTCATGCTGTGATTGTGACATTATGAAGTATGGATGGATTTGGAAGTAAAGAATGAGACAGTGAATGCTAACATCGCAAGTATTTAGGATCTTATCAACGGTTATGAATAAGGGGGTAAATATTTAGGGCCACCCACATTATGTCTAATAATAACGTGTGCAACCTGACTGAGGAAATACCACAATAGTATCGAAATGCAATTAAGATAGTAATTTATTACGGGTTTTAAGCCTTTGCTCACGAGGTTGTCTTTTCTTGATCTACTGCCTCCTACAGCCTTTGTGCCAAGTTAAGTTCCGAACTTAAAATAAATACAAAGTCAAACTCAAAGTACTTTTGGCATATTCAATAAAATTAAATGTCAAATTAAGAAGTGTCCAAGTTATTCTACTTGAATATATTTATTTATATGAAATTACTAGCACGTGAGGCTGAACAACTGTATGCCTCACGCTGATTGACGATTGACGTGCGTGACCTACGAGGCAATGCTTTGTTAAAGGCGATGGTTACTACTTAACATCAGGTGGGCCATTTGCGTATTCCATCAGCTGCTTATTTAAAAAAAATAGTGGGTTCAAACTCCACCGAAATCTGGTGGTCATCTGGTTCCCATATAGGACAAGCTCTGCTTAATTGGACCTAAATAGTGCTGTGTGGATTATCCACGTCCAATATATTTATTTAGTTATTAGCGGCCTGTCCCGGCTTCGCACGGGTGTACATTTATTTTTTAAACACATAAATATAATCTATGTTACTCAGGGTGAATGTAGCTTTCTAATGGTGAAATAATTTTTGAAATTGGCACGGTAGTTTTTGAGTTTATTCATTACAAACACACAAAAATTAAAAAAAATCCTCTTTATAAATACAAATGCATTTTTATTTTAGTATAGATATTTATGTTGATTGTAATCTTGGCCGTAGAAAATTAAGTAGACCGATAAAGAAGAAAGTATATCTAACGTAAGTGTTTTATTATCTACGGCAAGTCTAAAACACGCTAGCTAAGAAATGTGCAACAATGTAAGTTTATATGAGCTCTGTTATAGACCTTCGGACTCGCCACAAAATATTCTCTTCTCGTCGTGTTACGCGCTCCTTCGAATCAGTGTGGTGGAAGATGCTATGGTATATAGCAAGACGAGATTTAGGATACCACCCACCTGATGAAACAAATACTTTGTTAAGATCGCGGGCGAATATTGAACGATAAAATAGACGCCTACTTTAAAGAATGGTCCACAGTGGCACAAAACAGAGACAACTGGAGAGAAGGAAGGGAGACCTTTGTGATGTGGAACACTAGAGGCTCATAATAATAATAATATTAAATAATAGTGGTCATGGTGTTGTGTTTTACACGCGTTTTTCTATTCACGACTCAAAATACGTTTGTTTGAGGTGGGTCGCACCTACAACCTTCAGACTCTGAAATTTAGAGCCCAAGGCAGAGCCACTACAACTGTGAGGCATGTCAAATCTTGTTCTGTTTGATGTCTGGCGTCGATATGTCGATCAAATATGTCTAATTTAATTCTTATCTAATTAACTAATTGACCTGTAGGTAAATGCGACGTGCGTCCTTACACGTCTGGTCATAACATTGCAATTGAACTGCTGAGTTGAGAGTTTTGTTTGGATGTGGCATTACAACAACGAAAGCGTTCCTCAGTTATGCGCAATTTCGCAGGACTTAAAATATTTTCAATCTTCTACATACCAGTGCAGTGTAGCGAAAGGATTTTAATGATATTTTTTAAAATATAAAGTGCTGCTTTAAAGTGATAACCGTCGCCTATAAAAAACATTGTCTCGCAGGTCACGCACCTCAGGAACGTACCCTACGATGCACTACCCCGCGTCCATCAACTTGAGGCATACAGATGTTCAGCCTCGCGTACCTGTAATTTCACCGGCACCCACACACCCTTCAAACCGAAACACAGCGATGCTGCTTTACGGAAAAAATAGGCATGGTATTAGTAATTCCCCAGAGTTCTTTACAAAGAGCTCTACTACTACTTCTACTGCTACTCTAATTTATTGAACATTATTATCTATCTATCTATCTATTCAGCCTGTATGTACCCACTGGGTATAGGCCTCCTCCGTAATAAGCCACTCTTTTCGGTCCTGTGCCAGTCTCCGCCATTGCTGCCCAACTATTATATTTTAAAATAATTGTTACTTGTTTTTCTATTGATAGTTGTAAGATGTTCAGCGGTTCAATAAAGAGTTGTCTGTTCTATTCTACTCTAATAGTAACTCTGTCGGAATAAATACATTTAATTTCACTTCATTTGTATTTTGCTACGGTACACCACGTCCACAATTCTCACTCCGTGTTAAGCCGCGCCCGTGGACCGGTTCGCCATATTGTAGATCCTGTAATTTTATTAGATGCCATTCAGTATTTCGCTTCGCCTGTTCCTTATTGTAGTTCGAAGGTTGAGATGGAATGATCTAGAAGACCAAATATTTGGGGTTCGCTCCGAACTGCGACTACGAATCGTTTTTTCATACAAAAGACATAAACGCGCTATCACATCGTCTGCACATTTTTTAGAGATGACGATTAATAATAAATTATAAATGAATAATTCAATAAGATAAATTGAAAAATAGTAGGAAGGATAGTGACCTTGCTTTTTAATTTTTCAAACGGAAACTGGACTTTAAAACGCACACATTTTAAAGCAAAAATAAGTATTTTTTTAATTAAACAATTAAAAAAATACTTATTTTTGTATTTATTTTTTTATGTTAAAGATGATAAGACACTTGAGCTTACGGTCCACCTGATGGTAAGCGGTCACCGTCGCCCATAGACACCAACAACACCAAGGGTGCTGTAGTTGCATAGCTTACCCTTGAGGAGTTTTTAAACGTTTTTCTTGAAGCTATTCATGTTGTACTTAAGAGGATACACCTCTGGTGGTAGCTCATTCCACAATTTATGGGTATGAGGAAGAAACGATCTGAAGAAGCAAGCAGTACGAGAAACCCATGGATCCAAAATGTGAGCATGGGATGTGTGTGTGTGTGTTGTTTTATTAAAAAGTGTAACATTTTAAGAAAAGCTGTCCTAGTGTGTATATGTGAACTCCAATTTATAAGTTAACAATACCTATAGATATTTCAAAACACAAAACGAATCTTGTTGCAATACAAACACGGCTACCAAATGGAACTATAATAGGAGCTTTGGAGTAATAAAACAAGGCGACACAGAATAAAATCTTTTTTTTCAACCTCTGAAAAGGTGTCCCCAATTTCCCCCATTTTGACCCACTTCCACGATCCTCGGTCAACTGTACCCAGTTGTTGTGGTCTTCGCTCCAGCGTTTTCTGGGGTAGCCGCGACGTTCTACCCTCTGCGGGTCTCACTCTATTAGCCCACCTCGCGGGGTTTATGCGGATTACGGGACCTGCTCAAATAGGTAATAACTAAACTAAATTTGATAGATACTGACTGTGACAAAGGAATTTAGCTCCAAAAAGTAAATATCTTCCAACACCTCATGTTTTTTATTTAAATACTTTTTTATATCCATTATATCCATATATCCATTTATGTATTTATTTATTTTATTTTTAGCCTGGGTCGTGCCACTGCAGGGCAAAGGCCTCCCTCCCCTTCTTCCACACCTCTCGATCTTTGGCTATAATGCGCCAGTCGTCCATATGAGAATCGAGATCGTCCCACCATCTTCTCCAGGGTCTTCCTCTACGACGTGGACCTTGTGGGACCCAATCGGTTAATATTTTGGCCCAAAGAATGTCCGGCATACGAGCCACATGCCCTGCCCAATCCCATCCATAATTGTTTTTTTATATCTATATCTTCTTATTATTCTTTTCTTTGAAAAAAAAGGAGTAATAATGTTAGGAAAACAGAGAAAAGTTCTGAAGTGAATAGCCGCCTCGTAGTTGGGTCACAAACTAGTTCTTTCAACTTAACTAGACTAAATAAAAATGCATAGCTCATAGTTTAATTATTAAAACAAATTCTTAACAGGTCTAAGATAAAGTAAGAATAAATAAAACATTCTATATAAGTATCTATAACTTTTTAGCCAATTTTTTTAACAAATTTTTGAAGGATTGTGTTGTGCTAACCACCTAATGTTTCTACAAATAGTTATAAGTTTTTATGTGTGTTTTTATGTCTGTACCTAAGTTATTGTGAGCAATAAATTATTTTCTATCCATCTTTAACTAGTATTTTTTTTATTTTATGATTTTTTTGTTGTTTAAGTTATAGTTCAATAAAACCCATATATATTATAATCTAGTTTTAGTCAAGAGTGAAATAGAGATTTGCTCTCTAAAGCAAAAACCAGTACGGTTTCAACCGATAGTTTTAACGACTGTGGTTCCGCTCTTAAACTTGGTATGCTAAGCTGTGAGTAAATAAAATATGTGGCTCAAACTTATATACAAATTAAGTTATTTTAGTTTTTTTTATATACATAAATTAAGTTATTTTATTATTTATATAAGTTTGAGCCACATATAAAATAAATAAATATGTGGCTCAAACTTATATAAAAATTAAGTTATTTTACTTTAGGTCAAGTAAACAAAATCTTATGATTACCAGTGTTATATTTGTTGTTTGTCATAATCACTCTTCCAATTTTATGATTTCCTCACAAAAATCAAAAGCCAATTCCAAAACCTTTTTATTCAATCAAATCATCATCATTGAACTTTGTGTACTCGCAACCAATTATAGAAGAACACATAACTCGGGATAGGGAAAACTGGAAGTCTTTGGGGGAGGCCTTTGCCCAGCAGTGGGACGACATAGGCTAATATTTGTATTTGTACATAACTTTCATCTTACAGCCGGGTGATTGTATAATTCAAGTTTTATTCTAACAAATAAATGATACTAACAAGATCACATATTTTGTTGCTATCATTTTTCGAGCGCTATCTATCTGTTGCTATGCTAGTTTTACAACATGAAGTCCCTATTCGTTACCTCATGTTTATTACGTCAACATTCAGTCTTATTGCAATCGTTCATTGTCAATGATAAGTTTTGTTTCAATTTTTTATTATTGCAATTGCAAGCTCAAAATAATGACAAAACTGACAGATCTGACTAGGTTTTGATTGCAACAAAAGATACGCAGCACCCCACAGGTGTTCATACCCAATTTGCTTATGGTTCTTACCCCAAAGGCTAGCCATAGTTTTTATATTACTCTCGCAAATGCTCCATTAACTTACTCAACAGATACTTATGTCTTTTATCACCATTATTATTGACAGCTAAATAAATGTTTTGTATTAAGATTTGTAAATAATTTAATTATTAATCGATAACCAATTTTACTGAAACTTGTGAAACATTACATGGGTTAGAAAATACTATACTGAGATTAATAAAGATACATTAAGAAAGCACTAGTGGTAACTAAGATCGAAATAATCCTAAATTGTATTATCTTATTCTGTATGTCTTATTTCTGAAATAAACTTTATTGCTATTATTATTACTTAGTAGTAATATAATAATAGTAATAATAGTTTATTACTATTACTATATTACGTCTATTTCATTCTTAAACATAGGTATGGATATTCTAAAAATGTTTATATTTCAAGTAGCAACTAACTTTTGGTGAAATAAATTTATTAATAGATAAGTATTGTACATATTATTATTTTCAATATAAGGATATTCCAAAGGATTCATTAACAAAAATCAGCGTGACGCATATCAGTGCTCATACTCATAGGTACCCATAATAATATTAATTATTTCATTTATTATTATGTTACATAATGGGATGGAGGTCTTCAAATTAAAAATGGTGGTACGTTATAGGCTCTTAAGGTTAGTGCATAGCAGTATTTTATTATTGTATGTGTTAGCTTTAAAAATGGATCTTTGTTGACAATCATATACATTGACATAATAAAACTGATTTTAATTCAATTTAATATTGAGGAAGCGGGCTTTTTTTTCGGCTGCTTGCTGCAGAGATCGGAATCATAATGCCCTAAGCCTTACGCAAATCTAAACGTTCTGCGGTGGCCATGTCTGCAAGGCTTAAGGGTTCCAATCCCGTCATGAACCAATTAGTTATTCTGCCCAAAAATGTATACGATCTATATATAAATACTGAGCCAGGGACCTAATTGACCATGTGTAACTTTGCGTTATCATTATCACTTATTATTTGTATCATTTTTGGTCAATAAACATATTTTCTTTCTTTCTTTCTTTCTTTCTTACATATGCCTGTAAGTACTCTCAAATAGTAAAAGAATACCTTGTATTTTACCCTATATTTAACCCAAAACTAAGAAGAATGTACTTATTAAATTGTTGAAAAAATGAAATGAAAAAAGTTTATTGAATGAACACAAGAGAAAAAACAAACAAGAACCTCAAATACAAACAAGGTATAGGTACAAGGTGAGATGTTTGAGACAAAAGGGAATATATGAAAATTGTCTAACTACTAGGTAAGAGTCCCGCATGAATAAAATGCTTAAAGTTCAAGGCCAATTATGATAATGAAGGTACTATCAGCAACAAAAGTTAACTATTGACTTCAACACACACTTTTATAGCAGCAGGCAGCAAATATTGCACATCGGCTAATTTCGGCTTCATAGAGTGTAGTGTACGTCAGAAAAAGATAACCCTCTACGAAGCCCAAAAGCCGATGTGCAATATTTTTTGCCTACTACTATACTTATTTTTTGCTTAGTAAATAATTATACTTAGTTCGGTTTAGTGACAGTCGTCTTCTCTTACCAGAATTAAGCCAAAAAAATTAATGCGTTATCGGCTTTAAGTTATTTTATAAGATACAATTTGTACACCTCAAGAGATGTGGATTTTGTTAATAAATAAAATAACCTCTAATTTGCCGAGATGCCAAAGACTGAAAACGCTTTTTTTTACTTTGTGACCTATGCTAAACTCATAGTTATAAATAATGTTTGTTTTTTTTTTGTTTTTAGACCTGCTGATGAATTTTTAGATTTTTAGATAGTGCCCTACAATGCCCTGCGTGTATCAACTTGAAGTATAGCCACCTTTTAGTTATGGTTTCAGGTTTTGGATTTTTTTATATATTAAATCATCAAATGTGCATAAGCTTCTTTCGCTTACTGTACCACCTACCTGTGCGTGGTGCGTTAAAAAGTATTGGTTCTGTAGGCCTACTACAAGCTCTGTCTGGCTCTGTCTCTGGCTCTGGTTTTAAGCCTGTGTGAGTGTTGACTAAATAAATCCTACGTCAAAACGTCTCAAACACAGCATAATACACTGGTGAGCACTCACACAGGCACAGTGAGTCAGACAGAGCTTGCGGTAGGCCTACTGGTCCTTGTGCATAGAATATAGTTATTCAATGAGATGATACATCCATTGAACATGCCTACATAATTCTGTTTAAAGGCCTGCGCACACCTAGTTCGCTGGCGGTAGCGATCACTGAAACGCTTTTAAATATCGCTGTCAAATCTCAAACCTGACAGCGATATTTGACAGCGTTTCACTGATCGCTACCGCCAGCGAACTAGGTGTGCGCAGGCCTTTAGCGGAGGTCTTCAATTCAGCTGTTTATGTTTTTTTATCGCATGTCGTCGTCATTTGTGAAACGATTTGTTTTTATCAAATCGGTTTATTTAATTGGTTTTTTTATCAAAAAGGTTAACTTCCAGATATTACCTTTCAGATTAGTTGGTTTTATATTGGGGGAACCCGTAGAAATTTCATTAAAATCGGTTCAGCAGTTTAAACTTCTTTAGAGACTAAGCTGAGAAGTGTGTTATGTAAGGAGCGAAGCTGAAAAACCCCTAATTGTGTCACCTAGACTCACCTAGCTCTAGGACGTTTCAAAAAAAACCTTATGATACAACTGAAGAAATATTTTTTTGTTCTATCAGTCTGAAAAAAACCACATTGAAGAAAAGCCAGAAAAGTATTGAAGTTCTCTATCAAAATCAAGGTGAAATACATTTTTTATACTACTATTTCTACTTATTATGAAATACATTTTCTGCTTACCCCCATGGGAATAAGGCATGATTTTATGTATGTATGTATGTATTTTCTATACTGCTACTTCTGTTTATTTTATAAGCTTGGTCGCGTGGAACTGGCACCTAGACTCACCTAGCTTTAAGCCGTTTCAAAGTGATCCTTGTGATACCATAAACTATAAGAAATATTTTAATTAAATTGAATTGTCCCTAATAGTCACTAAATATCCCTAATAGTTATTTTGCTTGAGTAAAAACCAATGATTGCGCGTTGGTTCAAACATCCTATCTTTAATTCAAATCACGCGGTGTATAATATTTGGGATATTATATCTTTGTTCACAAAACATTCGACCTTGCCCACTAGGTAGTTCTCACCTACTTGCGAAAGAAATGCGCATGAAACGTACAACCTTGCTGATGATTCTTATTAGATTCTTATTCTCACTGATTCTTACGTAAAAAGAAATGCTTGCTAGCCAACCTTGCCCTTCTAACTGGGGCAAATCCAATCCTTACGTATTACAAATGATAATGAGGAACTTACATAATACTAGAACACGAATATTACCACTATCAAAGCAGGAATCGAGTTTCAAAAATTACTTTGTAACATTCTGTTTCAAACAAATATATTTTTCACTGTCATACTTTTTAATAAAAACTTTTTGGATAAGGTCATAACTTCAAAAGTTTGCTGAACTATTTAAAAAAATTACTAAAACCCTAGTCCCTACAGTAGATTGTATACTCGTAACATTCTCAACTTTTTCCTTTATCACGATATTTTCAAAGGTGAAGGAAAATTCTACACAAGTTGTTCTAAAAGATTGATAAAGCACTATCATAAAATCACGTAAATCCTTCCAACTTTGCTAAACGAACAGTTCTTCTCCCAAACATCCAAACTCAACCAATCCCGAACACGTTCTGGCGTTCCGGCGGAAAAACATGAGCATCTCACAAATTAAAAAAAAATTACAGCATTCCACTTGCTGGCCAGTTAATTGTTTCCAATTACGAATTCTCGAGCGGGGTGCAACGTATATAAGGGGGCGTAGTGTTCTATCTACATTCAGTCACTGAAAGTGGTTGCGAACGCACGTAACTTAGTCGAAAATTCCTAGGCGAGTACTGGACTACCAGCAGCGCTTAGCTAGTTCGTTTGAGATCTCCTAGTTAATTAAAAACACACAGTAATCATGCAGTCTCTGGTAAGTCTATTTTTTTTATTTCAAAAATAATATTTTCAAAATAAAATTTCCATATAATATTCCAAAATCGCCAAATTAAAATTAAAATTGTATTATACATTAAAATGTGTACTTATAATATTTAATTCTTTCCCCATCCAAAATACCCTTCCAAAATAATAAGTTTTCTCTGCATAAACTTTTCATAACATAACTTATTAAACTGTTCAGAATATAACATACAGGTAATTCAAAAACTACTTTAAATCAAACTATTATTTATCTATAAACTATTACAGTAAAGTAATTTACTTCCGCAAACTAAATGGAGCCAGTTTTCTTACTAAATTGCAATTTCTGCTATAACTTTACCCACTATCTTGCAATTTGAATATCTAATTAATAAACATGCACTTCGCACCATTCCTGCCCACAATTTGTCCATATAAATCATAGGCAATTCAAAATCAATTGTTCAAACTAAGATTATTACAAGGCCCGAATATTAATCAGATACCTTTGATGATTAATACTTTGTATCGCCTACAGTTCTTGTATTTTGTAATTGTATATGTAAATGATATCATTTAAATATGATTACATCTTAAAATGTGCTTGGTGTGTCACGGTTGCAGTTTTGATAAGTAGAAAGTACTTATCTAAGCGCAACAATGCTGGAATTTACCTATCTATTGTAATCAGAATAGCATTTGCATTAAAAAAGAAAGTCAGAATGTCTATGTCTAATGTCGAATGTCTAACTATGAAGATAGATCAATTAATTCGTAACAAACAATCATACAAGAAATATGTAATGCTACACGAAATTATTGTGAATAATTTGTGCCGAAACTCAATAAAAGTAAAGCTTTAACTTCTGTATACAAATCCTAGATACAAGTGATAGCGAATTAAAAATCTTAATAAGACTTTAAATTAAAACTTGGTGACCACCACGAGAACTGTTTCAAACAATAAAATATAATGTAAAATTGGAAAACCTATACATAAACAAAAAATTCACAGTCGAACACATTCCTTACTTACTTACTTACTCAGTTAAAAATGTTGAAAATGTCACTCAGGCACGTTGTTGTGACGTAGTAACAACTGTAGTAATCTGTGTCTAATAACTGACTCTACGGCGCTACGTCGTAGGGCGGGCGCGCATCTGCTACGAATACAAGATCGCCCAACAAATTACAGTGAAGAAAAACGGCTATTAGAGCCGCGGGTTCACACGTCTGCATCGCAAGTATCGGACGCATCGCATCAAGCAGATCGTAGTATTCTTTGCATAGAAAGTCAAATAAGTGCATATAAAATGTTTGATACGATTCGTCCGATACTTAAAAATCGGGCAATGGACGGGCGCCTTAAATTCTCTGTTTCCATATTATATTTGACTTTTGAGTTAGTAGTAAAAACTCTAGTGGTGTTGCAAATGTACCAAGGTAGTCTACAAAAACAGAATGCACCCAGTTCCCTAACCTTTCCTATAATCTTAATTAAAATAACAATGATTATAAGTTAAATATCAAATGTTCGCAAATAACCTTTACCTAGTCCATAATGTTCTATTGTCCGACTGAAGGTATTAGGATCTGACAAAGCGACGTGATTTGAGGGCGTGGGCCCTAGGCTCGCCTTTGCATTCCCTGAACTAGGGATGTGCTACTTTTAGCCGGATTTTCTGTAGAAATTAATAAGTATTGGTGGGAATTTTACACAACACTATCTAACTGCACTAACTAAGCGAAGTAGTATGAGAACAATAACAAATCGTTGTTCTCGGTGGGATTCGAAAAAAACATTGCATTGAAATGTCGTAACTTTGACCTATAAAAGTAAGCTAATAATATTAGATACTCCATCATTTTTTCACAACGCAGCGCAAATATGAACTAAGGTTTAAAAAGGTCAGGTACATGCGGTGATTTTTAATCAGTTTCGATCTCTTTAAAATTCATTCCGTAAACTTCTATGCATAACGATTATCTATAATATTCATTCTGTGAATTTCTGCGTATTCCCTTGTGTGTACGTAACAGATTGTTTTTAATGAAAGTAATAAATAAATAAAAACAACAACAATAACAAAAATATTATGGAAAAAACAATTGAGTACCTATCAAATAAAAGATCTCTACTTATTGATATTTTTTTTTGATTCGCCCTAGGCGCCCTTTTAAGTCGTTAATATCTTCAATAAAAAATACTTAAATACTAATGATACAGTGCCTTTAAAATTAAATAAATATTAAACGCAGACTCAATTTTAACACTGCGATATTATTATATTCGTACAAAAACAAACGATATAATAGACAAAATGTCGGGCGGTATCCGGTAGCCGGAAAATAACCGAACAGCCCTAGAGTTTTGCAATGGATTGGAATTATCATCGGCGAACTGGTGCACAACTGGGTGTTGCAAGTGATTGCACCAGGGGAAGTGGGAGTGAGGAGCCATGGTGGCCAGTGAAGGCCAGATTTCTCGTGTGGACATTGAAATGTGAAATTGTTACGGTTCAATTGCAAATTGCAACTCTACATAGGTTGTTATTGCTTGCGTTTGTGGCTGGCAATTCGACTTTGAACATTATTTTCTACGAATATAGATTCAAGATAGATCGTTGGGCTTATCACCAATCATTCTTCGGGTTTGAAGAACATTTAAATCTCCTGTTATCTGA
This sequence comes from Thera britannica, assembly GCA_939531255.2. Lineage (NCBI taxonomy): Eukaryota > Metazoa > Arthropoda > Insecta > Lepidoptera > Geometridae > Thera > Thera britannica. The sequence goes on along the minus strand of OW618039.2, from coordinate 5,443,579 downwards.
GACGAAGGAAAAACCCCCGAGAGGTGGAAATACGCGTAGCGCATTTTTCGATAGTAAAAAAAAATGGTTTTGATCAGTTGAGCCGAGCTGAACTCAGCAGTGTCCAATATGAATTTCGAACAGTATGTTCTATTTATAACTCCTTGCATTCACTGTAATTTTCTTTGATAATTACAGAATTCTATAATACTACTATTTTCATAAATCAAACTCCACCTGTACATTATTCAAGCTAAGCCTTCATTGCGCAACGATAAGAATGGCTTGACTTATTTACAAACTGACAGACAAAACGACAGGTGCTGAGTTATAACCAGGAATTGTATGATGTATTGGACACGCCTATTTCAATTTGCTGCTGTGTTTTTGTAGTGATTGACCTTTTAAAATTAACATCCTAGGTCGAAAAACATGGCATGATTGTAAGTTAAATTATTAGACAGCATTGTGTGTACCTACTTAAAAAATCAGCGTTTATACACTGTATGAAAAACATTTCCAATATGAGTAACGTTTAAGTAAGGGTTTATGTTATACCATACGTACGGCTCTACAGATTTAGCTATCAACACTTTGACGTCGATGTCTCAATACGTATCGAACAGTCCGCCTTGGAAGTAGACTGACGATTTCCGTTAAGAATCTACCTTTTTCTTTGGATTTGTCAAAGGTATGACAACTTCTGTTTGCAAGTTGTAGCTCAAGTGAAGTTAAAAATTTCATTCTAAAGTGAGCTAGTTTGATAAATATACGAACTTAAAAAGCCAGAAATGCCAATCTACTATTGAAACTGTACCTTCTGATTTAGATTGGTCTTAGCCAGAATTCAGGATTCCAAACGAAAAGCTAAGCGAAACAATTAGCAGAAGATCTAAGCGCACTCTAAAAACTTGAGTGTGATCAGAGGCCGTCGACCCTTTGAGTCACAAAGCAGGTTCTTGTGACAACTAGTGACAGTCGAGTGAAGGCCACGGCTACACACACGATAAAGTTGAAGTCTAGACCGGTATAGATATGGCACATAAGCATACGCACTATGCATGAATGAAATTTTATTGGTACTCTACCAAGCTAACAATAGGGTTTAAAATTTATTTACACAAAGAAGTAAAACTCAATACGTAGTATTTACAAAATGTACTAAAAACATAAGAAACAATTGAGCTATCTGTAGACGATCTAGAAATAGCTCAGCTGATCCAAATCAGTGCTAGACGGAAGCACCACCTTACGCTGAGTCGACATACCTTTTTAGAGACAAATCAATTGTTTATTTCCAGAGTAAGTTACGTAAATTATAGAACGTATGAATGAATCTTATATTGTCTATAGATAGATGAAGTCTAATTAAAAATGTCCGTAGATTGAAAAGATAAAGAAAGTAATAGTAGCCTGTTGTTGCTAATAACCAAACTATTGCAAGTCATATCAAGATGGTTGAACAATTACATACATTTCAAGGCCTAAAATATAATTATACGTACATTGTCTTAATTACCACAGTTTGATGTCAATTTTAAATTAAAATCTCGATGTGGTAACTTGGTTTCTATTTGCACTTCATTAAAAATTCTAAAGCAACTTTCTAGAATGTACCTTCTATCAAGTTTATATCCTCTTTTGTTATTTAAAGTCCTCCCGCGATAAAGAATAAAATGTACGAAACATGCCTTCAGAATCAACACTATTTCAGTCAAAGCATATTTTTATTTGACTTTAGAAAAGAAAATGAATCAGTCAGCTAAGCTTCTACTGTATTGCAACACCCTTACAGGGTAAATTATGTATTAATTAAAAAACTAACACATCCTACTACTAATATTATAAGCGCGAAAGTTTCTAAGTATGGTCTCTTTCACGTAAAAACTACTGAATTGATTTTAATGAAACTTTACAATAGCTTATTACAATTTTTATAGATATTGTAACCAGAATGTAAGTAACGGGAACGGGACGTAACGGGAACGGGGAGAGCGAAGCCGCGCGCGGCCGCTAGTACATAATAAGACAATAAATATACTGAATACTACTTTGGTTTAACAACATAGTGCCGACTAACAAAAAGCTGTCAGTTTTTCAATCTAGAATACTAACTTTCGTCTTAATTTCGTCAGGTTTCGGAACACCCAGCCGGAATGGCGTTGCAAATTATATTTCGGAAATTATTTTATCAATTTTGCTCATACAGCAATCAGTTCTATCGAACCTGTGGTTTAATACAGTAATAAAGGCGATCATATCGAATTGGAAATGTCTGCGTGCTACCATTATGTCTTTGGTAACGCACAACTTTCTTAGCCTATATTTTAAGGTGATTTGTAGAGTTTCGTTGCAATAGTACATACTAACCTCTTTTAGAGTAATTCACTAATCAAGTGAAGTTTAAACAACTTGAGAAACTTCTATGGGACCAACCTGGAAAAAATATTTTTATTATTCGGCTCCTAAATTAAGAACAAACATTAAAAAAATACCTTCGAATTGAGAACCTATAAATCGGTAAAATAATAACAAATTCTGTCAGCCATACTTAGAAACGCAATTTAAATTTAACAATTGCTAGCCCTGTCACTGTTTGTCATTATCCAGTGGTAAGGGATGGCACTAGATAAAGCACTGTTTATATCTTTGTAAGTTAAGTATTAGCCGGGATAAATATGAATTTCAATTACGTCGAAGCTTATTGCTTCTGAGATTAATTTTGTACCTAAAAAGACATCAAAAATCATTCAAATTCTTAAAATCAGAGCGTAAAAGATCATGGTTTTTTGATATGTGTGACTAGTTTTTTGTAATTCGTATTGAACTTTGATAGTAACCACGATTACTTCGTTATTGCGGGAACAAATACGCAGATAAGCGTAAACAGGCGTTGCAAAGGTCAATGCAAATCGAACAATGAATGGAAACATTGGTCAATTCTTTTGAATACACGATTTGTCTTTTGACCTTTGTCATGAAAACCATGCATCCACCGATGAATGACTATTACATACAATGCAACAAGAAATTACTAATTGAAAAACTCATGGCCAACGCTCTACCCCTAAGGTTTGCAGGTAGAAAATGCATAAAGCATTAGTCCCACCTTTTGTACATATTATTTTAAGTTTTTGTGCAATAAAGAGTTAAATAATAAATAATAATAGGCCCTAAAGTCAGAAAGAAGAATACCGGCGATCTTAGGAACAGAAGGTCCCCGAAGCTTCTATGACTACGCCTCTATAAGTGTTCTTCAAACCTATTCGTAGAATTAATTCTATCACTAATATCATAGAGACTTGTATTTCTGGATTTTTATTTATTAAATCTTTGCGCACATCTCAGTGAAACACTGTCAAATATCGCTGTCATATTTCACAGCGTTTCAGCTGATCGCCATCGCCATCGCCTAGATGTGCGCAGGCCTTTAAGGTTTCATTCTATTGCCCAAGTTTCAATCTACTTTCTAGATCTATTTTACATAGCTTGCAAACACTTTAGTGCTTTAGATATAGATGTGGGCTCTAGTGCGTAACACTGCCACGCCCGTTCCACCTTGCAATATTGCCCCATTTAGATCTACCTTGCAAATCTATCTGTAAACCTATCTGTAAACCTATCTGTTAGTACCTTCGTGGTTAGTTCACAACACCTACGTTTGAAAGTGGCGTGTTTACCGGTAGTAACGATCGTGAACGAGGTATTGAATGAAGTGAGGTAAACTTGGGTTAAAATAAGGTGTTATTACTAGTGGTTGAGACTAGATATAGGTACCTACTGTGCTATTATTTTTTTCAAGTAACCTGCAATAAACTTATTTTTGAACTGTCTTTAGGATCTATTTTTTTTTATGTTCATTTTCATTTTGACATGTTTTTATTACACACAATGACTCAGCTTAGAATAACTTGCGAATAATATCTAGGCAAACAGTCACTAAACAAATATTTGTTTTCAAGCCTTAAAAACTTGAGAAACTGGCTTCATGGTTAAACTGCTGAACCGATTCACTATATTTTTATGGGATCAATCTTTTGTTACCTTTCCGATAAAAAATATTTTTCTAATCGGCTCGTATGTGACGAAGTTACGCGACAAAAAAATACAACTAAATTGGGAACCCCCTTTTTTTATTTGAAGTTGGTTAAAAATAACTAATACTGTATTATCATAGCTAATTTACTTAGTGGTCTAAAACATCGTGTAAATGATTCAATAAATTCTTGTAAAGGGTACCGCTAACTTGCATCATTATAACGTGGAGATATTATCTATGTAAGATTTTAATCAAAAAGTGTTATACTACTGTCATATCTGTTCAGGTTCACACGTTGACTGATGAAATACCCCCCTATCATAATCGTGAGAAAAACACAAAATACACGATTGTGATAGGCATCTTTAAGTCTATAAAAACTATGGTGTGTAATGGAGCTTGCAAAAGGTAGGTAATAATTTGATAAAAGTCCGACTGAAAATTAAGGACGGAATTTTCTATTGACAGCTAAAACTGTATACTTAAGCAGTGTCCAAATCACTGGTCTAATTGTTCACGTATGAGTGATCACGGAACTGTGCAGGTACCTACACTGGCTTACAAAATATTCAGGTCAGGAGCGGACTAAGGGAAGTTCCGTTTGGGGGCTCTACTTTTAAAAAATGGATTGCTAAGCACATTCCTACGATACTTCTCGTATGTTTTCACTTAACTTCTGTATATCTATGCTGGAACTGGGGGCTTCTATATTATGTATGATAGTCAAAACCAAGCCGCAGCTTATACAGTATGTCTGGATATCAATTCCGTTCAAAGGGCAAACCCATTTTAGCTTCTAGTATTTCAGGATTCCATTCGCAAAAGAAAATGTATTGTGTCTCGCGTTAATCTACATTCAAATTCAACTGATGTACTTAGAAATGTAAAATGTTATTACATATTTTTTGTTCGTGAAAGATGTACATGGTTTTCGATTACATTTAGTAAGATTCTTAGCCCCCGACCTGTCAAATTACAAGCATCTTAGCCCCTGGGTCATACCTTGAATACGGCTACCTTATAACTTAGAGCCGTGAAATCGGCGCACGCTCCGGTAACCACGCACCAGTGGCCAATGTCAGCTATTTGCATTTACACATTTACCTAATAGTGATTAACTGATGTGTTAATTGCAATAACATTGCGTTGATCCACAGTTGTCAGACAAATTAGCTTGTGAAATTTGTTATTCAAGTTTTTCAGTTCTGATTTTTCATGCTTCAAAACATGTTTCTAATAAATCATGTTTCCTCGCTGATAATGAAGTCTTGGTTCTATTTGAGAGAGATTTCTTAGTTTATGAAATGTTTTATCTTTTTGGTTCATACCTCTGACTGTTTCAACTAGATCTTGAATCTTCTTTGATTTTTACGATAACCTATATTTCTCTAACCATATTTCATAATCTTAAAAATTATAGCAATGTTTTCCCTTGTTCCAGATTATCCTCGCAGCCACCCTTTGCCTGGCTCAGGCCTCATACTACGCCGGTGCCCCCGCGCCGATCCAACTCAGCCCAGACGGCAAATACGTTCTGGACACGCCCGAAGTAGCGCACGCCAAACAAGCACATCTGGCCGCACACGCACAGGCTTCCACAGGGCACGCTGCGTGGGCACCCGCTGGTTACCTCGGCGGTGGCTACGCCGCTGGCGCACACTACGGCGCTCCGGCTGCTGGTTAGTACCTTTCATCACAACCTCCTTCCCCCCACCCTTCCCTCCTTTTTTATCTTCGGAACCAAGGCTTAGTTTTTTAGTTTGTTGCCTGTTCTTCTAGGTCTGGTCGCGTGACTGGTAATACCTAGACTCACCCAGGTTTAAGACGTTAAAAAGTGATCCTTTCAAAGGAATGAATGGATTTTGACTTTTTAAGCACGTGATTTATTGCCTCCTCATCAGCTTAGTGAACATCCACCGCATTATGTTCGTTTGTGGCACAGAAAACAAAGACTGCTTAGAGACCCTGAAATGCTCCTCTGATTGGCTGACCGGCATCACAAACCTTCTGTCAAAGAGTTCTATACTTAAAATGGTATCTACTGTACACAAATTACATGGCAGATATAAGTATCTTCACCCTTGGATCCCTCCATGGTTGTCATCTCTCAAGTTACCACAGAATTTAGCCCCAGATTTTATACCAACAATTCCTCCATCCAGGTCTCATCAAATACGGTCCCGCCCCACTCGCGCACGACGGTCGCGTGGTAGACACTCCTGAGGTAGCTCACCTGAAGGCCGCCCACATCGCCGCTCATGCTGGAGCGCATGCCGCAGCTCACCACGGCGGCGCCGGACTCGGCTACGGACTCGCTGGACTCGGCCACGGAGCCGGACTCGGCTACGGAGCTGGACTCGGACACGGAGCTGGACTCGGTGGTGGCTATGCTTCTGGATACGGCAAATGGACTGGCCCTCAGGTAAGCAAAGAATTAAACAGGTACTAGGTATATTGGGCTGTTATATAGATAACAAAAATCCTTTCAAATGAGAAAAATTACAGCCAAGTCTTCAGTATCTTGAAGCATCGTTGAAAATTTAAAAAAACTCAGGGTGTTCTTGCTGGCAATTTTTTTTATACTACTAGCTGATGGAACAAGCATATGGCCCACCTGATGTTAAGTGGTAACCATCGCCTATAACAAAGCATTGCAAAGTCACGCACGTAAGGAACGTGCCCTACGATGCACTGCTCTGCGTCCATCAACTTGAGGCATTCACATGTTCAGCCTCACGTGCCAGTAATTTCAAATATGAAATATCATAAGCCAGTTCAAAGGATGTTTGGCTTAAGTGGCCAATGCCCATTAGAGTATTTGTCAATTGACACATTGTTTTCTCTTCCCCAGGCTCACATCCAGCTGACCCACGACGGACAATACGTAGTCGACACTCCTGAGGTCCAGCACGCGAGAGCCGCCCATCTCAGCCAGTACGCGCAAGCCGCTCACGCCGCAGCCTCATCCCCCGAGGAGCCCTGGGGCGTCCACGGAGGCCAAGGCTGGCACTGAGCCCTTTCCTCCCACAACACTGCCTGATACTTTTTATACAAAACGACTATAAAAACCAAAAAAATAAACTGTATAATGTTGAATGTATGCAAACTTGCAACCTGCAGAGTGAACATGAAAATGTATAAATAAAAAAAATTAATAATGTTCTACTTCTTGGTTTCTTTTTCAACCCTTGTTATAGAATCCCCGCCACCAGCGATCTCCATTTTTAGTTTGGAATTAACGATCTAAATACACATAATAATTATGTACACAGAGCTCGTTACAGCAGTAGAAATTGACTAGGTAAACCAAAATAAATTCTCAGGTCAAAAAAAATATTTAACACAATCATGTACAAGCTACTTCGTTTGTACTAGAACCTAACAGTTCCATAAAAATAATTAAATATTCCTAAACTGGGTAGGTTTTTTATTCAGCACCTAAGAAAAATATCATTGCAATTACTATGAAATATTATATAGGCGCTGTGCTACCAGCTATACTCATATCCCCTATTATACAATATATAATATATCATAATGCCTGACCGTTTTTAGCGGCTCACGAAAGTCTCAAAAATAAATATAAATAAATATTTTAGACAATCCACACGACACTATCTAGCCCCAAACTATAGTTTGACCGCAACCGCTGTGCCGCTCCCTAAGAAAATGCGGCGAGGTGAGGGCCGAAGAAAAAAGAGCAAGAGTGCACAGGAGATCTCGATATTGTCAGATAGATCTTACGTTACCGTAAACGATATGTTATTTTATCTAGCGACTAGTGAAATCCCGCGCGACTTCGTTCGTGTTGAGTTTTGTCCATGCAAACTTCAACCCCCGCTGCACCCCTTTTGGGGTTGAATTTACAAAAATCCGTTCTAAGGCCCGTATGCAAAAGCCATGCTTGAGTCTGAGTGGAGCCTCAAGCATAGATGTTTGACACTTTTCACCACAAAAATATTTGTTTATAAACAATACGAATATTGTATTGGTTTGAATTTGAGCTCAGTATTTTGACCTATAAACGTTCGTCTATAAATGTCTGCAGGCAGACATCCATACCTGACATTTGATCTAACCAAAGTAACAAAGGTACGGTAAACCGCATAACATATGGAAATGAACATGCAGGATGGTAGGCCTACCACAAGCTCTGTCTGGCTCTGGTTTAGTAAGCCTGTTTGAGTGAAGACCAAATAAATCCTACGTTAAAACGTCATACACACAGTATAATACACTGGTGAGCACTCACACAGACTCAAAACCAGAGCCAGACAGAGCTTGTGGTAGGCATACAGATCTGTCAATTTCATTGCCATATTGGTATGGAATTGGACTAGGTCACCCGTATTGTAATCTAGGTCTTAGGTTCTCTACCTACGAGTACATGATGCTGACCGATGTTTCAATACCTATCTAGGGGTCTTATTAATAATCCTAGCGTAGCGTTGGACTAGTTGATCCGTGTTTTGTCTCTTGCATTGACATGCAATTGTCAACTCGAGCAAATGTGACAAAACACGATTTAACTACTCCAGCGTTGCGCCAGGATTATTAAACACGTTAAACATTGTTATTAAACACGGATTAACTAGTCCAACGCTACGCTAGGATTATTAATAGGGCCCTAGGAGTAAGTAAAAAAATTACGCACGAATTATACCAAGTTGGATGTTATTGACTACAATTGACATTATATAAGTGACATCTCCATATTAGTACACAGACTTTGGTAAAGCATGTTTACCACCACTCATTTGTTCACCATCTTATTTTTAACACATGATGTTTATGCAAGTAATCTTTATTTTATTAAAACTTCAAGCAAAGTAACAAAGAGAGTTGCTGAGAGCCCTAGCCAAGCCGAGTTTAGTTTAAAGTCATAGCAATTCTCAGAACAACCAATAGGGGCATATCCTCCTACACTCCACAACAAACATCAATACAAAAAAACGGATTTGAAGCACTGTTGTTCTCCAAAAGATATCGTATTGCTCGAAAAATAGCGCCTAGGACTTTTGAGCCATTAAATATTGACCAATTTGCTCTGAAAATAGAGTAGGCTCAACATTTTAGATACATTTCAAAGAACTCGTGGAAGGGCCTCAGAACCTGTTTTCTACCTGTAATATCAACAGATGGAGAGCAGAGTATTTTTTTTATAAAATGTATTTTTTTATTTTAATCATAATGTTTTGTAACATTTTTTTTTTGTAAATCATATATATTCTGTTGTAAATAATAAATAAAAGTTATTATACTGTTATTAAGAATTTGAGTTAGTTAGAAAAAACATCGAGTTTGGCGAATTTAATTTAAATTTAACTTCTCATCTCAACTTGTCTGATCGACAACGCTTTATTAACGCAAAATTGCTTTTTTTTGTAAATCGACTTGACTCGATATTCAAATTGACAAGTTTTCAATTTTAAGTTTTTTTTTTAATTTTCATCGGAATTTAAGCATCTTTACAATAAAATGGGCTTCTTTACACATACCTACACAAAACTCAAAACCATTGAAATATGTTTTAAACATTCTCCCATAACGGTAAGTTTCACTCTCTATACGGGTTCAAGTAAATTCTTTTGAATGCATTCAATAAGTGCAGCGGTACTTCTTGTGGTTGGGTTTACCAAAAAGCTTGTATGAGGAAGACATTATTCGAAATTCAAATTTCGAATTTTTTGATTGTTTCCCGATATTTCGGCAAAGTTGCATACATCATGAACATAATAATAATAATAATATAAGTTTAAAAAAACTTTAGAAACTGACTTCATAACCACACTATTAAACTTATTTTGATGAAATTTCAACGAGACCAATGAAGTTAAAGCTTTCACATAAATTAGAATTAAAAAAATCTGTTCATATAGAGTTGACGGAGGTATGCAGTAACAAACATTAAAATAAAACAAAACATGCGAATTGAGAACCTCCTCCTTTTTTATTTAAAGTCGGTTAAAAATAAGGTTCTTTGTTTATTCCTATATTATTTGCAATTTTCTTTGTAACGTAGCACGACTGTACTTCAAAAATCATGGTCAAAGGCACCATAGATACCAATGCTACAATTCGGCCGGAACACAGATGTTAGTAATGGCTCTGATTGTGAATTCAATTTCAACGGATATTAAGGTATTTGCCTATCAGCGATGATCCAAGGTCATCTAACTGTTCTCAAATGACGTAACTACGGTATTGGATAAATTAATATTGGGTGGACATTTCATAATTACCTAATACACCTGTACTTACTATCTAGCCACAGTACACATATTATAATAATGTGGTACCTCCATTTCTGCCTTTCTTCAGTTGTCCGTTTTGTGTGTTTTATTGTATTTGTCTTAAGTATAGTACTTACGCCTTTACGTCAAATAAATATATTTTCTTTCTTCTTTCTTTCTTTTCTTTCTAGTCATAAACTAAGCAAAACTTGTAAAACTTTTTTTTTAGCAAGGTGAGCTTGGGTACAGGCTGCAAACATTGGATTTTTTTTCAATCTGCAGATAAAATCCGTCAGATAAAAAAATACCACTCTTAATTTGCCATTTCAAAAAAAAGGACTGACATTTTTATTCGAAAAATAGCGCGACAAGCCCCTCGGAGGCACACTTGAAATCCTTTCACCACACTGGTTTCTAAGAACCAATGACACGTAAGAAGAAGAAGAATTCCGTAAACGGATAAATCAGCCCTAAGCCAAGTTTTAATTATTAAAAGTGGTGATCTAATTGACGTTTGAGTGCAACAAAAAAAACTAAACAAAATGAATAACAAAAGAAGGTCTTATCACTCGTCTTAGCTAATTCAGGTTCAAGTTCTTGGGTATAAATTATTATAACTAACTAGCGGACGCCCGCGGCTTCACTCGCCCCGCTCCCGTTCCCGTTAAAAAATTCAATTTCATATTTATTCACCTTTTCAACCTTCTCCGGACTTCTACAAATAATTCATGACCAAAATTAGCCAAATCGGTCCAGTCGTTCTCGAGTTTTAGCGAGACTAACGAACAGCAATTCATCTATCTATATAAAAGAAAGTCGTGTTAGTTACACTACTTATAACTCAAGAAAAACTGAACTGATTTGCCTGAAAATTGGTGGGGAGGTAGCTTAGAACCAGGAGACGGACATAATGGTACTTTTTATCCCGAAAAAGTAACGGGAACGGGGCGAGCGAAGCCGCGGGCGGCTACTAGTTTTTATATATAAGAGAAGATAGAGCTACAATAGTTTTTTCATTACTCATACTCTGAAAGTAGGCCTGAAGTTGCCTGAGGGGCCTAATTGAAAGTAAAACTTTCAGCCCTAGGGAGAATCGCTTTCTACTGACAGCTGTCAAATTATAAAAAAAAACAATTTCTATTTTATTCAACCATGTTCCAACTTTCTAAAGTCTTTCTGACTGCAAGGAGGTCGTTGAACCAAATTCGAACTTTTTATTCAGCAAGTAGGTTGGAAACCCATTACAACGGAAAGAAGTTTAAAAAGTCTAATTAGAGCGCAATGTAAAATTTAAATTTAAATAACATAAAGATAGTATTAAATAAATAATATATCTTCTAAATTACTTGATTAATATATAGCTTCAACTATTTATTTAAAATAACATAGATTTGAGCAAGCAATTTACCATTTTTTAAATTATGAGAATGAAAATAATGGCTGAATAATGCTGGCGAGCCGAAGCCGAAGGCCCGCCAGAGAAAAAGAAAAAAAAAAAGCAGCCAAGTGCGAGTCGGACTCGCCCATGAAGGGTTCCGTAGCATCAAACAACATAATATAAAGGTTTTTGTAGTTCGTCGAAAGGTAAATTGCGGTTTACGATTTATGACGTATAAAAAAAAACTACTGACTAGATCTCGTTCAAACCAAATATCGTTGGAAGTTTGCATAGTAATGTACAACATATATTTTTTTTAGTTTTATCATTCTCTTATTTTAGAAGTTAGAGGGGGGGGGACCAACTTTTTTTCACTTTGGAAGTGTCTCTCGCGCAAACTATTCCGTTTAGAAAAAAACGATGTTAGAAACCTCAACACCATTTTTGAAGACCTATCCATAGATACCCCACACGTATGGGTTTGATGAAAAACAAATTTTTGAGTTTCAGTTTCAAGTATGGGGACCCCCAAAATTTATAGTTTTTTTTCTATTTTTGTGTAAAAACCTTAATGCGGTTTACAAAATACATCTACTCACCAAGTTTCATCAGTCTAGCTTTTATGGTTTCGGAGAAAAATGGCTGTGACACGGCCGGACAGACAGACAGACAGACAGACAGACATGACGAATCTATAAGGGTTCCGTTTTTGCCATTTGGCTACGGAACCCTAAAAACCGGGAAGGCGGCAATTCAATCTTCATTTTCACTAATTTTTCTTTCATGTTTTTATTTTTACTTTCCTTGTATTCGTAATGAAAAGCACAGTGTTTACCTCGGGTGAAAGTCTTTTAAGTCCCTCAAGCTCCATTGGTGCCCTCGCTTACGCTCTGGCGCCAAACCCGTCTCGGGACTCAAAAAACGTGACTTTCAACACTCAGGTAACAATGTACTATTTCAACGAACTGGGGGCTAATTCTCGGGCCGATCTCGATCATTTTGAAATTTTATTTTATTGCTTCTTTTCGAAAGGGGAATGGATAAGTTCCTTGAGTAATTCATAAACGACCTCTTCGTAAAAGCCTCGACAGCTACGATATACGGAAAACGTACAGAAACTGCGGGGTTGTGAAAAGAAGCAATAAAATAAAATTTCAAAATGATCGAGATCGGCCCGAGAATTAGCCCCCTGATCAATGACGATTCGCATGCGCAAAAAGTATGTGGGTACAAACATAGGTACGTGGTTTTCCCCAAGATTATCGAATTATGAAGATTGATGGTAGACTAGACATGGTGATGATTTTTGAATAAATTATTAACTTGCTGTAAATTATTAAAACAAACATGTTTTGTATAGATAACTATGTGAAGGACAATGAGCGGTCTTATGGCTGAGACTGATTATATCCCAGGAAATTTTTGGGTGGGCAAGACAGAAAAATATGGTTTTTATTACCAAACACCAAAAATATAACCCACCAAAAGTACCTATAATTCATTACAAAAAAACCAAATTGACAGCACCAAAAGTTAAATAATTTGCGTTAGCCAACTACACCATCTATTACATACAGCTCTTACATCAGAGCTATGTGCTGTGTGAAAGAAGAAGTTGTCTAAGAAATAAATAAATTATAATATAAGAAATGAAGTTATGGAAGAAGAATACAATAGTGTATGCTCAGTAGGACATTGAAATCGTATCTCTCAGTCCCACATGAAAACGTCACAAAATGGTATCCAACTCAGCTTGATGTTGTGTTTGTATGTAGGTAATATTAAAATCAATGAATAAGCAATAAATATAAATACCTATACAAGTTTATGACCATCTGTAGCAAAGTAATTCACCATGGTAATAAATATGATTCATTATCACTGGAATTGTAAAGCTACGAGTCCCATGGAACTATGACTACTTAGTAGATTTCATGGTGAAACAACAGCAACAGAAATTGACTAACACTTTGATCATTCAAAATTGGTTATAGTTATTCAATATTCCGACGACTCAAATCAAATCAAATCAAAAGTGTCAATTCAGTATATATAGGATTGCAAGAATCACTTTGAAACGTCTTTAAGTTAGGTGAGTATAGGTGCCAGTTCCACGCGACCAAGCCTAGAAGAACAGGCAACAAATTACAGCTCGGTTCCTACCGTTTTTTTATATGATCCTTTTACAAATCAAAAATAATAGCAGTGAAGTTCCATAGTGTGGTGCCTTCACTTAATGAGACGTATGCATTAATACATTATTTTTTGAATACGTCTCACAAGAAGTCTATTTGCTTTAGGCTTTAAACTTTCGAATAGGAAGCATTTTCCTTATCTGCATTTTCCGGAAGATTATTATAGAAGCGTTACAGTGTTCCCCCAATTTGAGAAAATAAAGTTTGTTTTTATTTCTATGCGTGAATCACAGTTTTTCTCAAGCTACAGATGTGTTCATATTCATAAATACAGTAAATATTTTGGCTAATATTTGCCATTAGTTAAAACAATTTTAAGAAATATATTCTTTTCCACAAGCATCTCTGTTAAACAAATACGAAGATCGACTAATACACAAAGGTATACGTAAAAACCAGCTCACAAGTTCATCTCTACATAAAATGCTTCGCGGCCGCAGTCAGTGGTGACATCTGCGCGTCTTCTAACGTGTAATCCTCTATCGCTGTTTCGATGCTCGGGACTGTGTTTTAGTGTTTTAAAAAGGTATTTGTCATTTAAACAAGATACAAACGAGATTAATTTAAATAAGCACCGTAGCGTGTGCTGTCTTTGAAACTTTTGCTTTTGTATTACTGCATTGCATACGTCTGACTAAGTGAAGTGGCACCACACTGGAACTTCACTGCTATTATTTTAGACTATTTTTGATTTGTAAAAGGATCATATAAAAAAACAGTAGGAACCGAGACGTAGTTTGTTGCCTGTTCTTCTACGCTTGGTCGCGTGGAACTGGCACCTAGACTCACCTAGCTATAAGACGTTTCAAAGTGATTCTTGCATCGTAATGAATAAAAAATTATTGAGTTTAATTGAGTTTAAGGCACTTAAAATTTGCATGTCAATACTTTGGTGAAATATGTGAAACTGATAGAATAAGATAAGATTACTTCCTAACCATATATCAAGCAAAAAATATAAGTAAGAGTTTTCGAATAGGCAAAAATAATTGTTGTAAAAATTATAAACGTAAAAAAAAATTGTGGTGGTCAGTTATTTTGTGTGCGTGACTTACGAGGCAATGCTTTTTTTAGGCGATGGTAACCACTTAACATCAGGTGGGTCATATGCTTCTCCCATTAGCTAGTAGTACATATTATTTTATGTACCCCTTGAGTAGACCAGATTCTAGATAGACATGAAAAAATATATAAAAACATCAACAGGGATATACCTACTTATATGCAAATAAAATTGCAGCTGTGGTTAGTAGAAATTTTGGGGTCAGTTATTATTTTGAAAAAGATACCCTTCAAGTCACACTATTATATTTATTATATATTCTAGACCTCTGAGATCAAATGCAAATAAAGTTGTAACTGTGGTAAATTAGAAGAATAGTGTTCTGAACAAAGAAGCCCATGCAGGTCTGGTTTAAATAAATAAAATTGTTGTTTTTTATGCAACTACCTGTTGGAACAAGCATAATGACTCACCTGATGCTAAATGTTACCCTAATAGTATTAAATAAGGGCCTCCACCAAAGACACCTGATACCACAAAAAATAATATAATCAAGGGTCTGTATAACTAAGCTAAAAAAAGGCTGGTAAAGGTGTTGGGGAAGCCTACTCCATCTAAAATCCTGCCCCAGGCACTATAAAGTTCCCGTAAATAGGGGTATGAAAAGTTGCCTCTGACGCTGCATAAATCAACCGAACCGCTCAGGTGCAATGGCCTGATTAATTTTATTTTCTTCTTAACCCCAAAACAAGTATTTCACCTAAAACTTGATTCTTTAAATCCTCCTTGGTGTAATAAGTTTGATGACCGACTTAAAACTGCAAAATATAAAAAAAAACAGTTAGGAATTCCAAACAAAAAAAGAAATAAGGACCAGTTCTCAAAAACGTGTTCTTATGATTTCGGGGTCCTAATCCACTTTCCTAGTGCAAACTTCACCAGCCATCATCTTCATCAACATCAGTTCAGTGGCCATCTTGTCGATATGACAGCTTTATCAGAAATATCATCGAAGGAAAGAGAGGAAGGGGAAGACCAAGGTTATGCTACATGAGCCAAATAAAGCGAAGATTGCCGTCATGTCGTATAAGGAGGTAAAGGAGGTTGCCCTCAAAAGAAATACCTGGAGAAAAATGCATACATTACGGCGACAAGAGCATTGCTCTTAAATAAGAAGAGAGAGTTCAAAAATGCAACTCGTTTAGCATCGTCAGTATTTTCTGAACGCGGACATAGAATTTTTGAAGTCAAGAGTGAACAGGAGTAACTATATCTAAGCTTACTTCACTATAAGCTGCATTTTCAATTCCCATCAGAGGTTTATCAGAATATTTTTTAAGTATCTTTCTTATTTTATCTTTATTCAGAATTTTTTGTTTCAGAATTTACTTCAGCATCATGATCAGGGCAGCGGAAGTAAGATTTTTAAATTTATTTTAAAAACCCTAATGCTCATAAATTCTTCTAGGCTTGGTCGCGTGGAACTGGCACCTAGACTCACCTAGCTTTATGACGTTTCAAAGTTGATACTACTGAATTAATACATGTTTGACTTTGATTGTGAAACGAGAAGGAAGAAAACTGACGGCTCTGAACTGGTGGTTGAATGGCTCCATGAATACATACATACGAATTTATAGATTACAAAATTATAGATGTAAATATATGAACATCTATAAATGTGTAAAATATCATTTAAAAACTACAGAGGTTTGTTAGTTAGTCAGCGTTTGGCTACGGTAATAAATAAAAAATAAATTGCATAATTACTAAGATAAAATCATGGTAAATGTTTTGGAACGAATTGCTTAAATTATAGAGCTAAATAAGAACAAAACAAATTAAAAGGTGAGGTATACAAACTCTTTCGGGGAATGCAAAACAGGTAGGTATATGTATTTATTTTTAACCCTGTCAACACATAAAAATAGTGGTCAAATAGCAATCATTCCTACAGAGCCAAATATTGGTTTAGAGCTGGGGTTCACCATCACAAATTAAGCTTTAATAAGGGTTCCGTTTTTGCCATTTGGCTACGGAACCCCCATCCTAAAAAAAAATCCCCATCTATCCTAATATGTGTGCAACAAAAGTTATTAATAATTCATAAAATAATAATAATAATAAAACTGCTTTACCAAGTTTGTAAGTTAGGGTTCCAAATCCAATTACATTGTTTTCCTGAAAGAACAGTAGGTATATAATCTAATTGAGAATACTTAAGTACCTACATGAGAATAAGAAGTTTTCCTATGGATGCATTGAAACAATAATATCAATTGCGGTATCACGACGCTATAATTAAGAATTAATTCCAACTGATACGCACCTTCACGATTGTGTAATTTCCAGTTATTATTTATTTTTCCATCATCATCAGCTTGAAGAAGCCTCCCCATACATCCTAAGTCAAAGTCAAATATAGGTATATTTATTCAGTAATATCACATACAGGGTTATTCATTATTAACTGCAAATACTCAGGAATTAGGTTCAACAAATAGAATAAAAAATATTTATGAAAATATTTTTTTTAAATTTGATCAAAATTTTTTTCAAGTTTTTGTATCAAAATTTTATTTTTATTAATTTCTTTACGGCTATTGCATAATGATTGCCACGGAGAACAGGACGATGACCCACCCAGGCGTTGACTGAATGCAGAGTGTCGCTCACGGCGCGCGGGCGCGGATCAAAGGTCAAAATAGGTCAGGCGCCAATGATTCCTTTACCGATTTTCTCGGGATTTTCATAACAAAACTTAAAAAAAATCATTTCATAAATAATTTTTATTTTATTTGTTGAACCTAATTCCTGAGTATTTGCAGCTAATAATGAATAACCCTGTATATGTGTGGTGTAAGACGTTTCAAATTGATCCTCGTGTCACCATTGATTAAAGACATAAAGAAAATACTTTATTGCACACCATATAAAATTAACAAGGGAATACAGAAAAACATCAAAGTGGAATACAATGGGCGGTCTTATCACTAAGAGCGATCTCACATACATACACACACCCATTTTTGAATTTGAATGGAAAAATCTTGGCGAGAAAGTCGCGTGGGTTCCACTAGTTAACCAAAAACTTGTGTTCAAAATAATAACACCTTGAAACTACGTAACCGAGTCTAAACTTGAACTTGACTTACGTTGAGCTTTACAAATGATTACAAACGGAAACGAAGCAACAATTAGCTGTTTTTGCTCAGCTTCTGCCGCATTGCTAAATAATTGATGTTGCATGAAACAAGCACAAAGGTATAAAGTACAGTAATTTAATTATTCGCGTACAGTAAACTTAAAAAGTAGGTAAGTCATCATCATCAGCCTGAAGAAGTCCACTACTGGACATAGGCCTCCCCTACACATTTCCAGGAAGAACGATTCTGAGCCCTTTCCATCCATCGACTTCCCGCAATCTTAACAATGTCGTCGAAAATCAATACACCCTTTTAAAAAATAAAGTTACTTTATAGTTCATTATTACAAAAAACATTATGTAGAGTTATAAAAAACAATGGTCTAGAAAAATAATAATTAACACTATTTTCCACCTAATGTTTTGTTCATAATTACCATTGTGATTTTAACAAAAATTTGAGAACTCTAGAGGGCCGCAGAAGTTGCTCAAAATATATAAATCCAAAATTGTCATGATTAGAAGATGTTTGCACAAAGGTTAATGTTGTAGGTAAATGTACAAAAATTATAAATTTTTCTATAGTTCAGCTGTTGCGTGTATCTTGTACGATTTGTACATTTGTAAATGTATATTCTTTATGTACTTACCTAGTCATCGTAATTTTCTTTGAAAATAAATGAGTATTATTTCTATAATTATGAATTTTATGTCGCTGAGTGTATCTACTGGTTGCCTTATAATCTGTACTTATTATCGGCTCATCATCATGTCATTATTTGTTTATGAATGGAAAAATAATTAGTTCAATCAGGTGTAGGTATAGGAAGTAATAATGTACTAATACATAGCATAAGCATTAATTTCCTAATGCTTGCCAAGTATGTTGTCATGGCATACCTAAATATTATTATCTGTGATAGTCTTAAAATATATAAAATAAAAACAAAATAAAAACAAAAACAAATAAAATAAAAATAAGCATGGTAACAAAGTTGCACACGGTCAATTAGGTCACTGGCTCAGTATTTGTCGCACCGTGTTGGTCACATGACGTCACACTACACAATGCAACTAAAAGATTTAAAAAAAAACTATATGCAGTTATTGTTTTCTCATAAATCGAGGGCATGACTTTTTCACGACTTTTCCCTAACTTGTGGTTTCACATTGGCCGTCACCACCCTTCTCAAATAACCACCCTGTATACAGGTTATTATCCGTCTATACTACACGGCCTTATAATAAGCTGCCAATGTCGTCGAACTATCCTTTAGCGAACGTTCCTAAATCCTCGGCCACACTACTGTGTGCAGCTAGGTAACTAAGGCCCCAACTAAATTATTAAAAATTGTTTCTTCTGTATTCGACGTGTTCCGAATTTGACGCACTCCAGTTTTATAACTTAGATTACGCGGGGCCTCTGAGCTTGGGGGCCTTGGGGCACTGCCCCGTCTTGGCCTACGGTAGCTACGCCACTGGCCACAACGTCAATGTAACTACGTCCAGAATCTAAAAGGCCCGTATTCAGAAACAATACTTCAGTCTGAGTCGAGTCTCAAGCATAGATTTTTGCTATTTTTTAATAGAGAACTGTCAAAAAGTCTCCAGGCTCGACTCAGACTCAGTCTGTTTCTGAATACGAGCCTATACAGGGCGTCCCACGGATGTGCCACATGGAGGGAAAGAACTTTGAATATTGTAGATGGAACATTTTACTGAAAGAAGACATTATTTGAATTTAAAAAACAATTTAAACTGCATTCATCATCATCACCATCATTTCAGCCCGGTATTACCCACTGCTGGGTATAGGCCTCCTTCATTTTCTGCCAGCCTCCTCTGTCCTGTGCGTCTCTGCATTCATAGATTTTTTTATTGGACGCCCTGTATAAATGTCATACAATGAATGACTATTGATTCCAGACATGCGCATGCCCTATCAACGAGGTCGGGCCGTCTATGGTGGGCAGCTGTCCCGGCCAGTTCCTGGTCTTCATGAGCTTACTGGAGTCGTTTATCAACGGGCGCTGCGATTTGGCTGACCCTTGCAATCGGGTAGTCAGCAGAGATCCTCTCGATGATAGCTACGACTTTGTGGTGCTTGGAGGAGGGACGGCCGGGTCAGTGGTTGCTGCACGACTCTCCGAGAATCCTCAATGGAAGGTATGTTTATAATACTTACTTAGATAGATAAATGAATTTGAATCAGAGTCTTGAAGCAGCCAGTAGTAGAGCTCTATGTGAAGGGCTCGTCCGGGGAAGTACTACAACCATGCCTATTTATGCCGTGAAGCAGCATTGCTGTGTTTCGGTTTGAAGGGTATGGGTGCATCTGTATGCCTCAAGTTAATGGACGCAAAGAAGTGCATCGTAGGGCACGTTCGTGACGTGCGTTGAGAGTACCTACTGGTATAATGCACGTACATTTTAAACAGAAAATTAACTCATTATTGTATGACCGGATTTGAACCCACAACCTTAGGATCGGAAGGCAGGACCTCTCTCCATAACTGTACTCTTTGGGCAGGACCTCTACCACTAGGCCACCAGAGCTCTACAAATCAGTAATTCTTACCCATGCACCGCAGAAACCAACATTTACCAGTACACACAGACATACTCGTACAATAGGGAAAATAGATGTTGCATCGTTTTTGTAGGTTTTATCCAAACGAGCCAAAAAAAACACTATGAATGAAGACTGATTGAGCTTGAATAACCCATTGTTTTGAAAGCCATACCTAATAGCAAGGCGCAGGCTGGTCCGCACCTTCAATTTACTTACTCAATACATGTACCTTATTAGCTATTGCAAGCCGACCCAAAATAGGTTTTCTGTTTGAGACAGGCTGTTTATTGAGTGGTCAATCGAATCGATTTGCTCCACAAGTGAATTTTACAATAATAAAAAATATAAAATCCCCGGTCGAGTATGATTTTCATCAGAAAAAGAAAAAAAGCTGCATGGATCCCTTTCCTTAGAGCCATTTCAGAAATATCAATTTCTAACAAAAACAAACCGCATTTAAATTGGAGCAATTCTTTCGGAGCTACGAGGTAGGTAACACAAAATAAGCGTATAAAAAACAAACATGCTATATAGCCAAACGTCTTCAAGAACGCCGCAAACATGATAACACCCCTCTTTTCATCGTTTTAGAGAAAGGCCAGGTCAGAAGTATACCATAGAGGCCTGCGCACACCTAGATCGCTGGCGATGGCGATCAGTGAAACGCTGTCAAATATCGCTGTCAAATTTAACAGCGTTTCACTGATCGCGATCGCCAGCGACCTAGGTGTGCGCAGGCCATAAACAGACGAGCATGTATGAAGAATGTTATGAGAATGAATGAAGCTAATTAGGTTGCAATCCGAAGCCGTGTATTACAATTGTGACGTCATGAGAGCCTAAGAATTTCCATAAAGCTATTAAATACCTTCCGGATTTGCATATCTGTGTACTTGATACTTATTTTAAGCTTTTGTATAATTTTACAGCATCGTTTAGGGTTCATTAAGATTTTTTCGTTAAATTCAATGCCTTCCTCTTTAAAATTATGTTTTTAAGATGCTACAGATAACAATCGTATGGCATCAGCATCTAAATGAAAGTTTGTTAGTCCCAAACAAAAGTAAAGGTCCCAAAACTTCTTGCCTTTTACTGCCATGAAGCAGTTTTGCTGTGTTTAGGTTTTAAGGGTGTAGATGCCGGTGAAATTACTGGCACATGAGGCTGAACATTTAGGTATATGCCCCAAGCTGATGGACGCAGGGCAGTGCATCTTAGGATAGTGACCTTCGAGGCAATGCTTTTCCTTCCATAGCATGTTACATCAGCTAGTTTAATAAAAAAAAGATTGAAAATGTATATAATAGAGACTAGGTTTACCAATTTACAATTCACTATAATAAACATTTTTGAGACTTTTTTTTTAAGACCAAGCATTTTCTGCATTTTGTTAACATCTTTTTCCCATTTCCGTCCGTTGGTGGTTATGTTGTGACCCGTATACAGGGGCGTGGGTAAAATGTGTCCATAATAAATCTAGAATATATTTTTACCTATTACGTACATACCTTTGGACGAACCACTAGGGACATGTGTACCTCTTCAGTTTCTTGGAAAACCCTCATAGTTAGAAGTTAATTAAGTTTTCAACGGTGATACAAACGCTTTTTGTGACGTTTTTTTTGTAGTTTCATTGTCAAATGTTTTGTGTTTGTCTTTGTGTGAATGAGTCATCGTTTGTGTGTGAATAATCAACCAATAGACTTATTATTATGTCAACTTCGGTTAGTGGTAACCAGGTAAAAATTACTTTACAACGAGCTGTTTTTCCCACCTGGAAATTTTTGTTGACCTAGCTCATAATTAAATAAATAAATAACACTTGTTCCTAGGTGTTACTCATAGAAGCAGGTGGAGATGAGCCCATCCAGTCCTCGGTGCCAGCGTGGGTGACAGCCTACTGGGGCCGGAACGATACCGATTGGAACTACGTCACAGAGCCTCAGGAACGTGCCTGCTTAGCTGACGGAGGCAAGTGCTCGTGGACTAGAGCGAAGATGCTTGGTGAGTTATAGTGATCCTTCGGGGCTTTTTTAGTATGACTGCATTCCAGGATTTATTTTGCTTCGTTCGGTATTTTGAATAGAAAAGAATAGCCCTCGATCATATTGCGCGGAGTTAGTTGTAGAGTTGTTGTCCACTACATCAACTGGGCTTATGAAGCTAACAAACTGTTGTCAGCTATATTTGTTGTTCGACGAAGTTTGATCTTAATTATACTTTTACTAAGCCATTGGAATTATACTCTTTGCGATTTTTCATAAGTGTAGTGATTTCACAGGATGTCCCATAAAACTTGGAATTTTATCAGAACTTTTGTAAATATACCTACGAGAGCACTGGTGGTCTAGTGGCAGCGGACCTGATTCTAAGGTCATGGGTTCAAATCCAGTCGTGTACCATGTCGTAAAAAAGTTCAAACAACACGTGTCAAGCGTCACGCAAAAAGGGCCCTCCAGCGGCCTACTTGCGGAAACCAGTCTGAACACCAAGTGTGGTTGTTGAATTTGACAAATTTGCCATACCTACTTACTATGACATTGCAGTGCCCAACAGGGTGCATGTACTTGACCTAAGCTACATACTAGAACTAAGCTATTTAAAGATGTACATGTTAGCAATGAATTGAATTGAAAATTCGGTGATTTTTAACTTCCTCAAATGTATAAAGAGTTCAGCCTAACTCTCTTATCCAGGGGGCTGCTCAGTAACAAACGGAATGATGTATATGCGAGGGCACGCGGCAGACTATGACGCATGGGCTGTCAACGGAGCCACGGGCTGGTCGTGGTATGACGTGCTGCAGTACTTCCTGAGAAGCGAAGACAACAAGGAAATAGGGAATGGAGTGTCGGGACAGTATCACACTACGGGAGGACCACTGCCGGTGCAGAAAGTGAGTAAGCCTATGTTTTTATGGCTCTTACAGACGAAAAAATAAAAAATAGCAAAAAATATAAATATTGTGGACCTGACACAACACTATATAGCCCCAAATTAAGCAGAGCTTGTACTATCCGAACCAGATACAAACTTCCCATATTGCCCTTTTATTGTACCTACGTCCGGAACCGACAAATTGTGAAAACTGATACAAACCTAGCCATAGTCAATAAGGTCTTTTCTGTACAACAGTTAGGCAATAATCATTTCCGATTTCTGATATTAATAATACTCTACAAACTAGATTATAATACTCTACATTTTTTTGTAAATACAAAGAATACAATATAACACCTAGACAGGGAACAAACAACATCTGTGTTCACCACACAAATATTTATTCTTTTCGTTCGTTGGTCTTCTTGGTTCGTGGTCGCCATTTTGGAACCTTTATTCTCCAGTTTGTCGTCGGTATAATATCTATAGGTATGGCCCAACAATACCAAATGACTTTCGAAAGCTAAGTAACTATAGGTATAAATTAAGGATGTCGTGCTAGAATACTACAAATTACTGTTAACATACTAAAACTGTACTCTCTAGTGTGGACTCAACCAACTTTTACCTAGGCATCAGCTTTGTTTGGAGAAGAGGCAAATATACTTTCGAAACATAACACTTGTACGCCTCATGTTTATGAACGCATCGCAGTGCAACGTAGGGCACGTTGACAAAAAATAGAATGTTCGTAAAATATATTAATTTGATTATTTGAAGCGTAGGGCGCCCACCCATCAGATGGGCCAACGACATTGTTAAGATCGCGAGAAGTCGTTGGATCGAAAGGGCTCAGAATCGTTCTTCCTGTTTAAAGGAGGCCTATGTCCAGCAGTGTGGACTTCTTCAGGCTGATAATAATTATGAAGATGATGAGTTCTATTTGAACCTTGGTGAAAGGATTTGAAGTACGCCTTTACTATAGTTAATTGATTCAGACGTGACTTTCCGGAATTCCATTGTTAAACATAAAATGTTTTTACGCCTCTAAGAGGTAATGGAGTATGGTATGATTACATGAGAGCACTGGTGGTCTAGTGGTAGTGGCCCCGCCTTCCGATCCGAAGGTCGTGGGTTCAAATCCACTCGTGCACCAATGAGTTTTTCTGTCAAAAAATTTATGTGCACTATGCCAATACTCTCAAAACGGTGAAGGAAAACATCTTGAGGAAAACGGCGTGTTGTAGAACCTAAAAAAGTTCAAGCAACACGCGTCAAGGGTCACGCAAAAAGGGCCCACCAGCGGCCTACTTGCGGAAAAACCTGCCCGCACATCAAGTGCGCATGATAAAACTTGCCGAAACTTGGTATGATTACATGAAGGCCTAACATAACCACGTTGCTAAACTCGATCTGATCTGCATAAGGATATACGGTTGTTTACAGTTCCGTTACGCGCCTCAGTTCGCCCATGATGTGGTCTCGGCGAGTGTGGAACTGGGCTACCCGCCGACCAGTGACCTCAACGGAGAGTCGATCACTGGGTTTACTATCGCTCAGACTATGAATGAGTAAGTTGACTTACGCTTTGGTTTTAGCTGCAGTAACGTGCGAGACCTTTTTAGGGTTCCGTAGCCAAATGGCAAAAACGGAACCCGTATATTATATAATAATATATTCGGAATAGATTCGTCATGTCTGTCTGTCTGTCCGTTTATGTCACAGCCATTTTTCTCCGAAACCGTAAGAGCTAGACTGATGAAACTTGGCGAGTAGATGTATTCTGTAAACCGCATTAAGGTTTTTACACAAAAATAGAAAAAAAACTATAGATTTTGGGGGTACTTGAAAAAAATACTCCATACTTGAAACTGAAACTCAAAAAAAAAATTTTCATCGAATCTATACGTGTGGGGTATTTATGAATAGGTCTTCTAAAATGATGTTGAGGTTTCTAACATTGTTTTTTTCTAAACTGAATAGTTTGCGCGAGAGACACTTCCAAAGTGGTAAAAAGTTGGTCCCCCCCCTCTAACTTCTAAAATAAGAGAATGATAAAACTAAAAAAAATGTATGTTGTACATTACTATGCAAACTTCCAACGATATTTGGTTTGAACGTGATCTGGTCAGTAGTTTTTTTTTAATACGTCATAAATCGTAAACTGCAATTTACCTTTCGACGAACTACAAGAACCTTTATATTATGTTACTTGTTGCTACGGAACCCTTCATGGGCGAGTCCGACTCGCACTTGGCTGCTTTTTTTTTGTTGTCGGGGGAAATCGGCAATCGGTCATCGTACCTACCCCATTTAGGGAATCCCCGGTGGCCGGCCTTGATGCTAAACATAGACTCCAGGTCCCCTAAAAAGACTAGAGTCTTTGTTATTTTGCCATTAAAAAGAACGTCCCGGGAGAACCGTGACCTGCGACACAATGCTTTGTTATAGGCGATGGTTACCACTTAACATCATGTGGGGCATATGCTTGTTCCATTTGGTAGTTGTATAAAGAAAGTCCTGTTTCATCTCTGGATTATGCTATCCGCCAAATAAAAATATCTAATTGTTTTAAACCAATTTTTATCGAGGTAAAATCTAATCTACAAAAGTTGCAGAATTTTATGGTAACAATTTAAAGAACTGCTTAGCAGTCTTTAAACATACAGTCAAGATAAAGTGAAAAAATGTGGCTAACAATTTATTAATAATTCACGTAAGGCAACAAATATTGCACATCGGCTAATTTCTACTTAGACTTAGAGCGTAGAGCCGATGCGATGTGCAATATTTATTGCCTACAACCGTTCGTGTAACACAGATATTAAAATGACATCTAAACTATTAAATGATAACTAATTGTATTTTAAACCACTCTACAGACCCAGATACGAGGCTGATAAAACATAATTGCCTTTAGTTGGGTCTGCCTAATCGGCTTAGTTTGAGATGACCCCAATCTTAAAACAGTTAAAGTATACCTTCATAAAGCGGCGTAGTCGGCTGCATGCTTTAAAAAAAAATATTAAGAATTCTGGTCTGGCAGATAAAGACGAAAAGTGACAAGAAAATAGCAATCGCAAAATTAAATCGACTTATATGGCTGCATGCTTTTCATAAAATGTTTTAGAATTCTGGTCTGAGCTACAGACGAAAGGTGAAAAAAACAAGAGGTATTTTCAAAAAACAAAGAAATGCTTAGATCTATTGAATCTAGGTAAATCGTAGAGTGCGTGCTGCTCTTTACTTCGATAAAATAGGCACGTTAGTATAGTAGTATAATCCCTAAGAGTTATTCGTCGAGAGTGATTGGGGTCTGATGGCGCAGCGGTCAGCACAGCCCCGTACCAAGAGGAAGGTCGCAGTTTCAAATCCCGCTCGGCTCTTAATTTTGGGACATTATAAAAAGAACGCTTGGAAGAAGGCGGAGGGGGTTTATTTGCACATCCTAAGCTCGCACCTATTTGGTGGTACATATTAGGTGCGTGTTTTGCATGCGTCAACGCATTCCCTCCACGTTTTCCAGCGTTATTTTTATGTGACACAAACTTAGTTTAGTCTGCACCTCGTTTTCTTGTGTACATAGGTATAATTGTTAAAAACAATAAATGCGAAGTAAAACTAACAAACATTTGTTATTTTTTTTAAAGTCATAGCTAATCCATTTTGCAGACCGACAATTTATTGTAACCGACGCGAGATGCAAACTTAGCTTGGTCGAGTTATACTTTTGACTTGTCCAAAAACAAAGAGATTTTATATTTGAGATTACTCTGATATAGCCGAACATGCCCTAAATGTTACCTATCCATTAATTTTCTAGTGGCGGTTCCCGTTACTCAACCTCACGTGCCTACATCCGACCAGCAGCACGACGAGAAAATCTGCATGTGCTTCTAAACGCGCTAGCTTCTAGAGTCATCGTGGACCCCACGCAGAAACGGGTCACTGGTGTGGAGTATATTAAGGATGGGAAGACCAAGATAGTTGGAGTCAATAAGGAGGTAAGAACAGAAACAGCCTCACGATTTTGATTCCCAGAAAAGGTAGATCTTTGAGTATCAAGCCAAGATTCTTTGGAGATGTCTAAGGGGGTCAAAATACTAACTAAATTTGAGGAAAGAACGATGATAGTAGTCAAACCTAAGGTTTATTATGTACATAGATAATCAAAGAATCGAATGTACTGACAAAACCCAGCCCTTCCATGCATTGCCCATAAAATATTCAAATAGAACAATTAATTGGTGCACGAAAACCAACGACCAGAACAGGTGCGAAGGTGTTTTTTTAGGGTTCCGTAGCCAAATGGCAAAAACGGAACCCTTATAGATTCGTCATGTCTGTCTGTCTGTCTGTCTGTCTGTCTGTCTGTCTGTCTGTCTGTCTGTCTGTCTGTCTGTCCGTCCGTATGTCACAGCCATTTTTCTCCGAAACCGTAAGAGCTAGACTGATGAAACTTAGCGAGTAGATGTATTGTGTGAACCGCATTAAGATTTTAATATAAAAATAAAAATAAAACTATAAATTTCGGGGGTCCCCATACTTGAAACTGAAACTCAAAAT
The DNA here is from genome assembly GCA_939531255.2 of Thera britannica. NCBI lineage: Eukaryota > Metazoa > Arthropoda > Insecta > Lepidoptera > Geometridae > Thera > Thera britannica. Next base: position 5,415,589 of record OW618039.2, on the reverse strand, counting down.
TTTTTTTTTCGTCGAACCCATACGTGTGGGGTATCTATGAATAGGTCTTCAAAAATTATGTTGAGGTTTCTAATATCGTTTTTTTCTAAACTGAATAGTTTGCGCGAGAGACACTTCCAAAGTGGAAAAAAGTTGGTCCCCCCCCCTCTAACTTCTAAAGTAAGAGAATGATAATACTAAAAAAAATATATGTTGTACATTACTATGTAAACTTCCAACGATTTTTGGTTTGAACGAGATCTAGTCAGTAGTTTTTTTTTTATACGTCATAAACCGTAAACCGCAATTTACCTTTCGACGAACTACAAGAACCTTATTATGTTACATCAAGTAACATAATATAAAGGTTCTTGTAGTTTGTCGTGCTACGGGACCCTTCATGGGCGAGTCCGACTCGCACTTGGCTGCTTTTTGAATTTTCCATACGCTAAGTTTTCCGAATAACGGATCTTTTTTTAGGGTTCCGTAGCCAAATGGCAAAAACGGAACCCTTATAGATTCGTCATGTCTGTCTGTCTGTCTGTCTGTCTGTCCGGCCGTGTTACAGCCATTTTTCTCCGAAACCATAAGAGCTAGACTAATGAAACTTGGTGAGTAGATGTATTCTGTGAACCGCATTAAGGTTTTTACACAAAAATAGAATAAAAACTATAAATTTTGGGGGTCCCCATACTTGAAACTGAAACTCAAAAATTTTTTTTTCATAGAACCCATACGTGTGGGGTATTTATGGATAGGTCTTCAAAAATGATGTTGAGGTTTCTAATATAGTTTTTTTCTAAACTGAATAGTTTGCGCGAGAGACACTTCCAAAGTGGAAAAAAGTTGGTCCCCCCCCCTCTAACTTCTAAAATAAGAGAATGATAAATCTAAAAAAAATATATGTTGTACATTACTATGCAAACTTCCAACGATTTTTGGTTTGAACGAGATCTAGTCAGTAGTTTTTTTTTTATACGTCATAACTCGTAAACCGCAATTTACCTTTCGACGAACTACAAAAACCTTTATATTATGTTAATTGATGCTACGGAACCCTTCATGGGCGAGTCCGACTCGCACTTGGCTGCTTTTTTACTATATAGCCTCTATTGTCCCACTGCTGGGCAAAGGCCTCCTCCAAAGACTTCCAGTTCCCTTTATTCCGAGCCTCCTGCTACCATCCTTTTTCGAATAATGATATGCGTAGCGGTTATCTGTTTTACAGTTATTTAGGTATTTTTCTTTTCCAGGCTATAATCTCTGGAGGTACGCTGAACTCCCCCCAAATCCTGCTCCTCTCCGGCATCGGGCCCAAAGAGACCCTGGACAAATTCAACATCCCCACCATTAAGGACTTGCCTGGAGTGGGGCAGAACCTACACAATCATGTCGGAGTGTCTTTGGAGTTTACTTTGAATAAGGAGCCAAACGAGCCGGTACTGAACTGGGAAACTGCGACGGAGTATTTGCTGAAGAGACAGGGTCCGTTGGCTTCTACTGGCATGTCTCAGGTATGTGTTTTTAGTGGCTCTACGTAGGAATATTCTTTTGAAGCGTTTTTTCTGTTCTGTGTTCTTTTGCACAATCAAATGACAGCCGTCACAGTTCAAACGACAGCTCAGTTGGTAGTAGCTCTACCTTCTGCTTGTTGCAGGGAGTGGGTACGATCCCCACCAAGAACAAATATTTGCGAGGTGAACATAGATATTTGTTCTTTTTTATGACTCCTCATTCTTCTTCCTATCATGTCACTTGTTCTTTCGAACCAGAGCCTTGAAAGGAAAAGACTTCTTTCTTGCACTTGACACAATGTTTTCGAACTTTTAAGTTCTATAACATGGTGGTTTCCTCACGATACATTCTTTCAGCGTTTGAGAGTACTGGCATAAGTCAAAGTCAAAAATGTATTTATTCAGTAGTATCGCAAATATCACTTTGAAAAGTCTTAAAGCTCGGTGAGTCTACGTGCCGCGGCTCCACGCCACCAAGCCTGGAAGAACAGGCAACAAACTACGGCTTGGTTCCTACCGTTTTTTTGTATGATCCTTTTACAAATCAAAAATAATAATATACATGGTACAAGCAAACTTATTCCTATTTGTAATGTCTACAGCTAACAGGAATAGTGAATTCCCGTTCTGCAGCAGCCGGTGGTAGACATCCCGATATACAGTTCTTCTTCGGAGGGTACTACGCATCGTGCGGCACGGGTGATATACCCGACTCGGAGCTGTTGAAGAACAGTGGAGAGAAGCGACATGTCTCGTAAGCAACTTCTAATCGTGGTGAAAGGATTTTAAGTGCGCCTCAAAGAGGCTTCTTTCGTGCACTCGACACATGTTTTCGAATTTTCAGATTCTCCGACAAGCCGGTTTCCTCACGATGTTTTCCTTCACCGTTTGAGAGTACTGGCATAGTGCACATAATATTTTCAACCAGCGAAACTCATTGGGACATTCAACTGGGTTTCATTCAACCCACGACCTTAGGATGTTAGGACTGATCAAGGAAGAAGATGCAGGTTCAAGGGTGTGGGTGCTGGTACAATAACAGGCACATTAGACTTTGTTGGGCAAGCCTATTCCATCTAGAATCTTGTCCATGCACTCAAGCGCCTAGTTAATGGAAAAAATGCCCCTGATGTTGCATATATCATCCACAATAGGTTCAAAGGCCTGTTAACTTTTCCTGATGGGTTATATCTCCTTACAGAATTTCAGCCGTAGCTCTCCAGCCGCGCAGTCGAGGCTACCTCACCATCCAGTCAGTAGACCCCGCAGTGCCTCCAATCATGCAGCCCAACTACTTCGCGGAAGAACACGAGTTGAAAGTGCTGGTCGACGCTGCTAGGATCGCTTACAGATTGGCTAACTCTACGGTGAGTTGAAGATAGAAGTGAAATTCTGAAGCATTTATTATAGTCAATTAATTTGAATTTAAAAAATTTGAGCAAAGGCGTCGTGGCAGACCAAGAACAAGATGGCGAGACGAGCTCGATAAGCACAGACCACAGTGGAACATCTCAGCACAGTACCGCACAGAGTGGAGAGGATTGGGGGAGGCCTTTACCCAGCAGTGGGACATAAAAGGCTCATAATAATAATAATTTTGAATGTCAGGCAGGCGGATTGGTGACATAGTACCTATTGAGGTAGGAAGACATCGTAAAAGGCGCAGGAAACATCAGGTCAAGAGACGCACAGGAAAGAGAAGGCTGGCAGAAGAAGGCATACCTATACCCAGCAGTGGATGATGGGTGATATCGGGCTAAGATGATGATTTTCTTGTTAAACATGTCTTGACATCCATGCCCAAGACATAAGTTTAGATGGAGTAGGCTTGCCCAACCCTCTAAGGTAGGTATATGTTTTCCCCCAGATTATGCGTGAAAAGTACGGCATGACACCTTCTGAGGGTTACGGCAAGGAATGCGAAGGGGGTGGTGTCAATCCCACAGACGATTACTTCAAATGCCTAGCGAGGCACCACACAGCGCCTGAGAACCACCAGGTGGGAACTTGCAAGATGGGACCAGCTAGTGATCCTATGGCCGTCGTGGATTTGGAGTTGAAAGTGCATGGTATACAAGGTAAGTTTTTAATGAATTATTAGCAGGGCAAAGGAATTCAGGCGATGCATGATCGGTTTAAAGGGGGTGCCGATGAAATCAGGTACGCGAGGTTTTTTATGCCTCAAGATGATGGACGCAGGGTTGTGTATCGTGGGAGGCAATGTTTTGTTGTAATATGGTGGTATCTGCTTGTTCTATCAGCGAGTAGTAAAAAAATTGCGATTTGCAAAGCAGAAGTAAATTTGGCAAACCCCAGTTGGACCATCGTAAAATTTACTAGCTAATATGTTTTTTGTTTTAGGTCTAAGAGTAGCAGATGCTTCTATCATGCCAACTGTCACTTCGGGTAAGTCTTTCATCATTTTCTCCTCAGTCTTTCTATTTTAGATATACTTTAGAAAGATTGAGGAGAAAATGCTCACAGCTGCATGGGTATACCGTCAGTAGTGGTACATTGTATGTGCCACTGTTGACGGTTTTGTGCTAATTTCATCCAGGTCTTGCCAGCGATGTTCGTCACATCGTTTGCCCATCCCTTTTTCACAAAATTTATATTACAGGAAACACAGCCGCCCCTACAATAATGATAGCAGAACGCGCGGCTCAATTCGTGATCTCCCGCTACCAACTGTCTAAGACCAAGCCTGATGGACTGAGCAATAGGTTTGGAGAGACCGGTACTGGTAGCTACGGTCAAGGCAGCTACGGAGTGGAAAACGAGAATGGTGGCTATCCCCACCATAATCACGATAGGTATTGCAAACATTGAGCTTTGCTGTATTTGTTTGGACGATCAGTTATGACAACTTACATTTGATACAGTATGATAAATACAGGGTTATTCATTATTCGCTGCAAATACTCAGGAATTAGGTTCAACAAATAGAATAAAAAATATTTATGAAATTATTTTTTTTAAATTTGATCAAAAATTTTTTCAAGTTTTTGTATCAAAATTTTATTTTTATTTATTTCTTTACGGCTATTGCTTAATGATTGCCATGGAGAACAGGACGATGACCCACCCAGGCGGTGACTGAACGCAGAGTGTCACTCACGGCGCGCGGGCGCGGATCAAAGGTCAAAATAGGTCAGGCGCCAATGATTCCTTTATCGATTTTCTCGGGATTTTCATAACAAAACTTAAAAAAAATCACTTAATAAATATTTTTTATTTTATTTGTTGAACCTAATTCCTGAGTATTTGCAGCTAATAATGAATAACCCTGTAAATAGCATAGACAATCCACGCAACACTATCTAGCCCCAAACTAAGCAGAGCTTGTACTATGGGAACCAGATAGCTGATAAAATTCATTTTTTTTTGTAAATACATACCTAGAATACAATACAGAGAACAAACATCTGTGTTCACCACACAAATATTTGTTCTGGGTGGGGATCGAACCCACGACCTAGGGCTTAGAAGGAAGAGCTACTACCAACTGAGCTGAGAGGCCAGTCGTGTATGATGAATTGGTATTGCATGCATTGCGGTAGTCACTTATGCCCGAGATACACGAGGGTAGTTTTCAAGCCAGGATGGCAAGTGATAGTAAGCTTTATAGCAGTTTTAGCTTCGTGTAAACAGAACTAGCTTGATTTTTCATATAGCAGTTCTGTTTACACGAAGCTAGAACTGCTAGCTTGCTAGCTTACTATTATAACTATCTTGCTATCCTGGCTTGAAATACAAGCCTCGTGTATTCCGGTCATTAAATAACAAAATTGCGGGGTATCGAAGACGCAAGTTTGTGTACGATGGGGCTAATCCACAAATAACTATTATTGACATCGAGATATAAGTACTACGTACTAGAGAAGCTACGTCAAATAACTGAATTCTCCTTCGTAATTTGTTCTCGGCAAAAAGGTCTTAAGCGCCATGTAAATCACGGCACTTACGCGTTTTCGAGAGAGAGCGACTGAGGCGACTGAGTGAGGTGCGGCGCGATCGCCGCAGTTGAACGAGACAAAGTAGGAATTTACGGTGTCTTCTATAATACGTAGTACTTATATCTCGATGATTATTGACTACGTTTTATAACGATACAGGTAAGTATTATATTGATCGTTCAAACGACGCAACGGTTTTGGAGGCTAGTAATATAAACAGTATTATTATTATAACTTTAGAACTAACTTATATTGACAAACTTATACTGTAACAAAGGCTCAAATGGTGCATTTCTAATAAAGATATTGATATTGACAGCATGATGTTTACTTTACTTTCTAACCAGTAGGTGAAGGTACTTTACTTACTTTACTTCCTAATATTATGTTAGCCGGTTTTGGGAATAGGACATACTTCTTCTTATCGTATCACTGATTCTTTCGAACCAAGTGTGGTGAAAGGATTTTAGGTGCGCCTTAGAGGCTCCTTTCGTGCACTTGACAAATATTTTTTTTATAAATTTTTGGGCAGAAAAACTCACTGGTACACGACTGGCTTTGAACCCACTACCTTAGGATCGGAAGGTGGGGCCGCTACCACTAGGCCACCAGCGCTCAATATAATAGGAAATACTGAGACCGGGCGATGAGACACATCACGAGTCGTGATTGAAAAAAAGATGGCGTCGTAATAGGTGGACTATTATTTGCCGTGTAATAAAGTTATACAGAGTTTTAGCTTTAATCAATGGATAGTTTTCGTAGTAATAATTAGTTCCAGTAGGTTATGGTGACGGATTTTTCCTAAATCAAAAGTATTACTAACAGGTTAAGATTCAACTTTCCTACTTTAGATTTAGGTTACGATATTAAAATAAGCATACCTACTACAGGGCTCACGCTTACGACAAAATAACAGTTTAGTTTTAGTAATAAATACTTAGAACAGTACCCGAAGTCCCAGTGCATTTACAACTTTTCGTTACCAAATGTGGTTTTCGTTTCGCCTATTTGTCTCTGTCTATTTTAGGGAGAAAAGATGAGACAACAATTCTAACGACGTAACGTATTTTTGCCGTCTCATATTTTCTCCATACAATAGAGAGAGACAAATAGGCGAAACGAAACAATATTTGGTAACGAAATGTGGTAGCAAAACTCCGACTTCGGGTACTGTTTAACGGTGGTAATAAAACTAAAATGCCTAATGGGAATAGGTAGTGGCTTGAAGGTAATGGTTTCAACATAGACTTGGTGAGTACTTATTTTATCGCCATGTTTAATTTGGCTGGTCGTAACAAATATCCCAAATCGGTGGACGGTAAATTATAAATAAATATCGTGGACAGTCCACACAACACTATCTAGCCTGAATTAAGCAGAGCTTGTACACAAGGATACGCATCAGACTATACACTGCTAGTTCTTATGTCCTTGCAGTAAGCATAATTTTTCTTTGTTTTTAGGTAACTTGAGCTGTATCCTACTGTACTATGGGGAACCAGATAGCTGATATAATACTAAAATATTTTGTTTTGTTAAATAACACCCAGACAGAGAACAAACATGACTGTGTTCACCACACAAATATTTGTACTCGGTGGGGATCGAACCCACGTCCTTCGGCGCAGAAGGCAGAGCTTCTACCAACTGAGCTGAGCTTAGGTTCTGCGACGTGGCGGTTTTTTCACGATGTTTTCCTTCACCATTTGAGAATACTGGCTTAGTTAGTGCACATACATTTTCCGGCAGAAAAACTAAATTGGTACACGTCTGGAATTGAACCCACGACCATAGGATGAGAAAAAACCATTATACTCAAATTGTTTTTTTTTTGTTGTAAATATGTATGACTTAGTATTTTTTGAGTGAAAAAAACTACTTCCACCATATAAAATATCAATGTGATATTATAGGTGGAACGATGATGGCGACAACTACTGGCATCAACACAAAGACAACAAGACCCACCACTGGGACCACAGATGGAAGCCGTGGGACAAGAACTGGCAGGCCCAGCAGTGGGACAACAACGCCAAAAACGCTAGCCGTCAACAATGGGACAAGCTTAACGTAAACTTAGAAACGGAGCAGTCAAAAAACGCTAACCTCCAAAAAACTACTCAATACTACCCGAAAGTAAATACAAATAGTCAAAACTGGCAAAAGACCGACGGTGGTTACCAAAGCTGGCACAAGAATGATGAAACCACAGTTCCCAGTTGGCACAAAGATGGTAGGCAGTTTAGCTGGCAAAATAATGTACCCAAAACTGATAGCTTTACTTGGACGAATGAAGCTACTACGCCGGCCTTCAAAAGTGTGCATTGGCAGAATACGCCTAAACTAAGGAATTCTAGATAAAACACTAGTGTAGTTATAAAACTATATTGCAAGTAAAATTAAATAATAGGTACTTAAATGCTATTTTTTCTTTCCATTTCGCTTTCCTTTGGGTTTCGTTTCGGGCTCCGGCTCTGGGTCAGATCTGGGAAAAAAATAAATTATAAATATTATGAAAATTCCACACAACACTATCTAGCCCCAAACTAAGAAAAGCTTAGGAAACTTGCTTTAATTTTACGGGATATTTTGTAACACGCTGTATAACGCAGACCCAACAATCCTAAATTGGTGACCCTAATAATCACTACCTATCTTGGACTGACCTTCGCCTTCTGCGCTGTAGGTCGTGGGTTCGATCCCCACCGAGAATAAATATTTGTATGGTTAACATAGATGTTTGTTCTCTGCCTGGGTGTTATATTGTATTCTAAGTATGTATTTACAAAAAAATTTATATAAATAATATATCAGCTTTCTCTTTCCCATAGTACAAGCTCTGCTTAATTAGGGGCTAGACAGTGTTGTGTGGATTGTCCTGAATATTTATTTATTTATTTATCATATCTAAAGTACTCACTCGTCACTGGCGTCAGGGGTTTCAGGAATGGTGATGTTGCCTTTGGAAACTTGCTTGTTATCTTCCAGATCGCTCGAATCATTCAGAACTGATTGCTCCTAGAAATAGACATAGTCAATCATTTATTTGCTTTTTAGCAACACAACATAGATAGATAGATAGATAGAAAATTCTTTATTGCACAAAAATTAAAAATTACTGTACACAGGCGAACTTAATGCTAGATAGCATTATCTACCAGCTACATACAAGACATCAATTGATTAAAAAAAATCGATTGTCTATAAAGTCGGTTTACTGACGATATTTGAATGTGAGAACGTGATACAGCTGTCCACGCGGACGCATCGCTCACTCAAAGAGAGAGACAGATGTCGAACGCTGCCGAACGCGGAGGCCGATTGTGCCTCTTTGTCGCTCGTTCCGCGCTCTCGCTTGCACTTCAAGCCTTAAATGGAACGCCTCAGAGCGAGGTAGCGCCGCATGGTTCATGTTTTTTAATGCTTGCAGCCGGCTCTATCGAATTATAAGACGTTGTCTCGTCAAAAACTATTATAAATAAGTATACATATTTAATAACAATGAAGAATGATAATAGTACTATGCTGACTTACAATCTGTTGATCATAAACGATTGTGTGAAGCGTATCATCGGAGTCATCGAACCCGCGCGAGCTACCAGCGCTGCTGCGGCTAGAACGAACCGACGATCGCGTCGCTTGGACTGGAGGAGGTTTCTGCACTGCCTTTTTATCTAAAACAATAAATTTATTTATTAGAAAGATTAACTGATGAATATTTCACACAGCGTTGTCTAGCTCAATCAAATAAAGTTGTATAGGCTCCGGATAAAATCAAGTACATAGCTGGCTTATTGGTCTTCTGCAGGATACATTTCGGAGAGTGTGCCCAAGAACTTTATAACTTGGTTCCCCCATCCCCATTCCATTATCGGACCAATAGACGTACGGAAAGGAGGCACCCATTCATGGTAGATACACTTTCGTCTCGCACTAAGCGCTTCGCCTCCACTTTTATAATGCGGACAGCCACAGAGTGGAACTCGTTGCCGGCGTCTGTTTTTCCAAATAACAATAATTTGGATGTTTTCAAAACAGTGAATAGGTAGAAATGAAAAAATGCGGCCAAGTGCGAGTCCGACTCGCCCATGTAATAAAATATTTGAGTTGATTGAATTAAAAAATCACAGAATACATTTACTTACCAAGTTTCAACGGTACAGGTTCGAAAAACGTGGCTGTGTCATATGGACGGACAGCTTGATAGACATGACGAATCCATAAGGGTTCCGTTTTTTGCCATTTGGCTACGGAACCCTAAAAAGAGACGTATTTGCTTTGGACAAGCAAATTATTCTAATCGGTAGCGTAACTTAGCTAACCCTTTTTAGATTTTACTCTTCCACAGTTCAAGACTTACCAGCCTGTTTCTTTCCCTTCCCTTTCTTTCCTTTCTCCTTATCACTTTCCACTTTATCTTTCCCAGAGCCTTCGCTACCCGACCCGTGGTTTGACTGTCGAGTTGACCGACGAACTGTCACATTGGACGTGTCAAAGTCAGGCGATGACAGTGGTGAAGCCGATTCGGGTGCGGGCGATGCCGATTCAGGGGAAGTTGGCTTTTTCGCTTTAGACGCTTCGGCTTTTGATTTTTGAGCTGTGAATAGAAAGAAAATACTATTATTATGAAACAACGGGGTATTTTATAATGGTAAATATCCCGTTGTTTTATAAAAATTGTATTAAAAACCATGATAGTTTCAAAAGTTAGAAAGAAAATAGTATGACTTTTATTAATCACCCTCAAAAAAGTAAAGTAAACAGGTCTTTGCATCTATTGTAGATGATTTATATAACGTCAGCGGCAAATAGTGATTTACTCATGCCCCTACTTATGGGACGCTATAGTGCCTGGGATTTTAGATGGAATAGGCTTGCCCAGCACCTATACCATCTTGACAGATTAGTCGGCCTAATCCACAGGAAAGACATGGTCAATACGTGCGGTTTAATGTTTTCCTTCTGCTAGAGAGCACTAGCATTAGGTACATAATTTTTGAAACAAAAAATCAAAACAAAAAAATGGATTCGAACTCGCGACCGTATGATCGGAAGGCGGGGTGACTAGTGATTACCCTCTATGGGCATAAATTATTATGACTAGTTATGGAAAAGTGTTGTTTGGAGTCATGAATATTATTGATAGAAATAAGAACGAATTCTGAAAAAAAACCCGTTATGTTACTAGTTCTTTCGGAAACAGTGTGGTGAAAGGATTTAAAACGTTAATAACCTATAGCGCGAAAGACAGAACTACTACCAACAGTTTTGTAAGGCCATTTTTTCATTGCTTAACTTCATTTCATTTAGTCATAACAATTTGCAAAAATCGTGTTTGAAATTACATTAAGCCTTACCTCTTTCAATATCAACTAAAGACCGTTGCGATCGGCTCCGTTTGACGCCACCCGCTGCTTCCGCGTCTTCTTGCGACGATTTGGCTTTGTCAGCTTTACTGTCCTTTCCTTTTGTAGGTTTGCTAGTCTCTGCTGTAGGCTGTCTTGTGATGGATAACTTCTTTTTCTTGCCTATTAATGAAAAATAGTTTGGTGATTAACATAGTGTCGTCGTTTTAATTTGAATAAAAGTATAGTGTCATTTGTATTCTCATGATGCATCTACTACTTGAGGTAGATCATTAATATAAATTAAAAACAAAAATGGTCTTAATGTCGAACCTTGTGATACACCCATTTTTGGAGAACCTTTTCTATTTACGTCAAATCTATGGACGTGTTTAAACTGAAATTTGATCCTGTATCCATGATCTGGGCTGTTTTATGTCTGAAATCCATTCTTTTTTGTTTCAAATTATATGTGCAACACCTTTTGTGAACTCTTTACCTTTGGTAACTTTAACTTTCTTGACCGGCGAGACACCGCTACTTGAATCAGACGGCACTTCTGGATCGACCGTCGGCGCTTCCTTCTCCGATGACGTCCGACCACTGACTGACGGTATTGCCGATGACTCTGGGACTGAAATATTCAGTGTGAAGTTACTAAGATTAAAAAAAAATACAGATTTGACAGTTGACAGAGAAGAACAGAGGATGAAAACATGTTATGCCGACCCAAAAGTTGTAAACCCATTACAATGGAGAGGAAATGTCATTGATTTGACTAGCTTTAAGATTTGACTAGCGGTAAAAATGTATGGAGATGTTGAAATTTGCTGGAATTACCCGTTAAATCCCAAAAGCATTTGACGAACGAAGTTCTGTTACTGCATGTCTATACTACGCAGCAAAAAAGTTGCTTAAGCCTATGAACTGACCGCAAAAAAGCGGGACAAGTGCAGGATTTTTTCAATTGCGTAAAGAATTACGTATAATCAAGTATTGCAATTACCTTCAGATATCTTAGATATGTGTTCGATAGGCGAAGTTTCGTCAATTTCAACCTCTTCTTCTACCGTTGCGTTGATTACTACGTGTGTACTGCGCGCTATGGGCTGAGCTGCAAACATAAATACATTATTTTATACTTTAATCTTCTTATTTTTAACTATAGATATAAGATTTTAATAGACTTACGCAGCGAATTAGTATTCCTTCCTAACGGAGCGAGAGAATCTTCTTGCATAGTTCCTTCTGTAATACCTGAAATATAAATCCAATATTGACACACCAAAAACACAATGAAACTCGCCACTTTTACGGATGAATAATAGTAAACTTACCTGTATGTGAAATTTTGTTCATACTGGCTCGTTCGAACGCTTCCAAAGCGCCCAAGTACCGGGTTAGGTTGCGACAAGATTGCTTATCGGGCAGCTTCTGAAATGGTACGAATAAATGAATGAGTGATTTTTTTTATCACTTTTTCATTGAACTAGAGCGCTGGTGGCCTAGTGGTAGCGGCCCCGCCTTCTAATCCTAAGGTCGTGGGTACAAATCCAGTCTTGTACCAAAGAGTTTTTCTGCCCATAAATGTATGCACACTCTGCCAGCGCTCTCAAACGGTGAAGGAAAACATCGTGAGGTAACCAGCATGTCGTATTACCTAAAAACTTCGAATATATGTGTCAAGTGCACGAAAGGAGCCTCGTTCAGGCGCAATTAAAATCCTTTCACCACACTTGGTTCGAAATAATCAGTGACACGGTAAGAAAGAAAGAGATTGAACTAAAACTAATCAAAACGTGCGATTCGAAGTTATTACCACGTTTTTATCACTGGATTTTTTTATAAGACTTGCTGATGGTACAAGCATATGACCCACCTGCTGTTAAGTGGTAACAATCGTCTATTACACAGCATTGCCTCATAGGTCATGTACGTAAAGAACGTGCCCTAACATACACTGCCCTGCGCACAATTTGAGACATAGACATTTATTTATTTAGTACATAAGCACACATAAACCAGTAAAATACAATGACACTAAAACAAGAAAGATACAAACAATACATTGATACTGGAGAAGTGCGTCGTGTTTCTGTATGCTACAGCAGCAAAAGAGCCTTGACTCAGCATAATGCCTGGCTACTGTGAGGAAGCTATGAGCTGGTATTCTATCGAGACCGTAAGCCAATAGAACTTGTGGCACATGAAATTAAATGAATATTGTTGAAGGAATATGTATGTGTGAGTGTTTGTGTAGGTATTCATACACACACAGATATTAAACCTCGTGTACCTGTGATTTTACCAGCACCCACACCCTTCAAACCAAAACACAGCAACGCTGCTTTGCAGCAGAAATAGGCATGGTTTAGTTTTGTTTCGTTTGCAAAAAATCCTATGCAACAAGTCATGTTAAGGTGGTAGTACTTCCCCGGACGAGCCACACACAAAGAGCTCTACTAGGAAGTTATAACTGAATACTTGCCACACATAGGTCCCGCAGCAGGTTGCCTAGCGATGACGCGAGTGAGGCGTCTCTAGGCGGCGACAATAGCGCTAGCATCCGACACGCGAGACCGACCTCGGACGCGTTGGGACGTCGTGCTATGTGTTGGCATAGTACTACGGCCATACCGCCTTGGCTATCTGCTAACTACAAACAAACAATACACTTTTAAAAGGCGTGGGAGAGACCATATCGAAACTTTCAAGCGAGAATGGTGGGAAAAAGTGAAAAAATAGAGTGTACTTTGTCCAGCAGTGGGACGATATGGGTTAATCAAAAATCGTGGCACTCCGGGAATGCAGACAGAAGTGAAAAATTTCTCAAGCCAAGCTAAAACAGGTTCCACTAGAATTTCACTGCTATTATTATTATTTTTGTTTTGTAAAAGGTTCATACAAAAAAGCGGTAGGAACCAAGCCCTAGTTTGTTGCTTGTTCTTCTAGGCTTGGTCGCGTGGAACTGGCATCTATCTACACTCACCTAGCTTTAAGACGTTTCAAAGTGATTTTTGTGATACTACTGAATAAATTATATACAGTCGAAACCGATTATAACGACATCGTTTACAACGACCGATCGGTTATAACAGCCAGATTGTAAGGTCCCGCCCGAATCTCTAGTAAACTATTCAGCAAACATACCGCCTATAACAACACCGGATACTGCGACATATCGCTTACAACGACGAAACTTCATCTATATTCATCGACTATAACGACCAACCGGCTAACGGCTTCTTGTCAAAGCAAAACAAAACAATACGGATGATTTTAAATCTTATTGATAAGCATTGAAGGAGTATTTTGGCGTATTATTACCTACGCACTTTTTCCCACCTCATCCGAACCTCTTCCCGGCCATTTGACCTTGCATATTTTACACCAATTGTTTAGTGCGCTAAATGACTGCGTGAGTGACAGCTTGATTCATAGTGTTGGTTTTGATTAGACCGTGCATGCATGCGTTATTATGTCGCAAAATAAGAGAAAAGTGTTTTCTATTGAAGAAAAATCTCATGTCATATGGAGTCTAATAACGATATCAACGATTTGGAAGAATAGAGATAAAATAAAAGTTATTTTCGAAAACAACTCCTTAAAATATGTATGTAAATAAGTGTATTGCTTATAACGACTATCGGATATAACGTCGGCAACTATACGGTCCCTTCAATGTCGCTATATCAGGTTTTGACTGTATTTGACTTTAAATTGTGTTTATATTATTGTTTTTGTGTGGCATAAAAATAATAACTCTGGCCTCTCAGCTCGGTTGGTAGTACCTCTGCCTTCTGCATCGTAGGTCGTGGGTTCGATCCCGACCGAGAACAAATATTTGTGTAGTGGAACACAGATGTTTGTTCTCTGTCTGGGTGTTATATTGTATACTAAGTATGTATTTACAAAAAAAAATGTATGTAAGTATTATACATATCAGCTATCTGGTTCCCATAACAAAAGCTCTGCTTAATTTGGGGTTAGATAGTGTTGCATGAATTGTCAAAAATATTTATTTATTTACTAAAAAAAAAAAACTTTGATTTGATTTGACTTCAAAATATAAAATCAAAGTAAAGTTACCTCATGATTGACTCTGGTGAGAGACACAATAAACCGGACCACCGCTTCTTGGTCTATCTCTGCAAGTGGGGAGCTGGATGGAGCATTGGCGAGCGTTTTCAGGGTCGGTATTGTAGCTTTCTGCAATAATACAAGAATACAATAGAACTTTATTATACACCAGAGTAAAAGATTACAAAAAACAATAATACTTAAAAAACTAGAGGTACTACGAGTGGTCTTATCGCTAGAAGCGATCTCTTCCAGACCTTTGGATGGAAAGAACATAATTATTGCATGAGTATGATCCATGAACATGAATATAAGTTCAATGTAAAGTTTTATGTTTTTCCTCGATTAAATATTAAGCATTGAGCTTTGTAAGCTCTCAGCTGTGTCTTTTTATGTTGTTTTAGTATCACCACAGTATCCCGCTTATAAGACAAATGAGTTTCACACATAACGACCAAAAATATAAAACAGGTGAGTTTTCTTCCGTGTAACAATATAAAATTTGTTTCCTTGATAAAGAAACGTGAAGACTTGTGTGTACATGTTTTAGACAAATAAAGGCTTTATCAATCTATCTTATAAAATATCCATTCAGCACACGCCTTAGGATGTAACATGGTGACTGAATAGGTGAGGTTCATATTTTTAAGCAAGAGATAAACTATACCTGTATTTCAAAATTCATATTTTTTCGCAAAAGAAAATGTTTAAGGGGCCGGCGGAGGGTGAATTTTCATACAAACGTAATATCAAAATGATTACTAATTTAAGCAGATTTTCACTATATTATTGTAATAATTGTATTTGTATAGTATTTATCTAGGTTCCTGAACAGTTTTAATTTTAAATTACTTACCTCAAATGAAATTAACGCCAATCACATTTTACAATGAAAAAAATGTGTGAAATGCGATTGGCGTTAATTTCATTTAAGGTAAGTAATTTAAAATTAAAATTAAAACTAAAATTAAAACTGAAATAATTTTGGTATTACGTTTGTATGAAAATTCGCCCTCCGCCGGCCTCTTAAGTACCTGTATTTGGTCCTGGGCTTCATCAACGCTGACTGGAAACGTTTGGAAGAAAACACCGATGATCTGCCGCAACATATCCTCTTCAACTGTTTCGATGGAATTATCGTAAAAAATATATTCATTGTAATAAAAAAAACAGGTGTTTGCATCTATTGTAGATGATTTATATGTATAGCGTCTGGGACAACTGTTTTTTTATCATGACCCTATTTACGGGACGCTATAGTGCATGAGACAGGATTGTAAATGAAATAGGCTGACCCTATACTATCCTGACACCTAATTGGAAGTATAGATGTCAAGTCTGTGTTTCACTCGATCAGTTTGAACAATTCGATTCGCCTACGCGTCTCTCTCTTTTGTATGGAGCAATGATGAAACAACAACTCGTTTCGATCGTTTCTAAGTAACGTATTGTTGGTGTCTAGTCATTTCTCCATATAATAGAGAGAGACACGTAGGCGAAACGAAATGTTCAAATTGATTGAGTAAAACTGCGACCTGCTCTTCCTGGACTACCACAAGCTCTGTCTGGATCTGTCTCTGGCTTTGGTTTTGAGTCTGTGTGAGTGCTCACTAGTGTATTATACTGTTTTAGTGACGTTTCTACGTTATTTTAGACTAGCTTTAAGACGTTTCAAAGTGACCCTTGCGATCCTACTGAATAAATACATTTCTGATTTGATTGACTCAAAACCAGAGCTAGAGCCAGAGCAAGACAAAGCTAGTGGGCCTATTGGTCTGAAAGTTTACTATATCGGAGCCACATTTATAAAATGTATTTAACAAGGTAAAATGTATTTACCTGTAGCAGGATTGAACCAAAGCAACAGAAGTCGGCTCAGTATGGTTGGAGACTCGAGATGGCCCAAATGCAATAGTCGACAAAGTCCTTCCACCACTATCAATCTGTAAGCTGCACACTACAAAACAAAATACATATATTCTAAGAACCTATTTGTCTTTACATTTTTGCCTTGCCTACTTCTTCCTCTTTCCGTGTCACTGGCTCGTTTAAACCAGTGTGGTGAAAGGATCTTAAGTGCGCCTCAGTCAGAGGCTACTTAAAATCTTTGCCAACTTATAGTTATATACATTTCTAGCTGTGCCCGTGACTTATAGTGTTCATTGCGATAATGTCTGTTTCACATTTTGTAATGACTCACCTATATACCTTACATAATTCCTATATAATATTTCTTATACTTTCATATAATTATAATACATTCACATAAACCTTACATATTTTTATATAAACTTCCATCTCCCTTGTTCCATCCCTATTGTTATTTTAGATCCTTGAAGGTAAAACTTTTACGAACTCTGAATGTCATATTTATGTACAACTAATGGCCGCCCGCGGCTTCGCTCGCCCGTTCGCGTAACGTCCCGTTCCCGTTGCTTTTTCGGGATAAAAAGTATCCTATGTCCTTCTCCCGGTTCTAAGCTACCTCCCCACTAATTTTCTGCCAAATCAGTTCAGCCGTTCTTGAGTTATAAATAGTGTAACTAACACGACTTTCTTTTATAAATATAGATTTGTATCAAATCAGCAGCCTAAAAATTTAATTTCAAGCTTCTAGCTCTAAAAATTACGATGCTTCCATATTAAAAAAAAGTAGCAGTAGCCTATGCCATTTGTAAACATATTGCAGAATAATCATTGTGATTTTTAGTTTTTATTGAAACATAATTATGGGAGTGTGTCCAACCGTGGAATTATTTTATGATGAATACTCACAGGACTATCCATGACCTTCAACAGTAGTTCTATGACAGTACTGTGACCCGGTGACAGCGATAACGCTGATTCTGATAGCGTACCTGAAAAACATACAAATGAAGTTATTTTTCTCATACTCGGAGAGTAGGTCTGAAGTTGCCTGAGGGGCCTAACTGAAAGTAATACTTTCAGCCCTAGGGAGAATCGCTTTCTACTGACAGCTGTCAGATTATAAAAAAAACAAATTCTATTTATTCAACCATGTCCCAACTTTCTAACTGCAAGGAGGTTATTGAACCAAATTCCAACTTTTTATTCAGCAAGCAGGTTGGAAACCCTTACAACGGTAAGAAGTTTAAAAAGTCTTAGTCCGCGATGTAAAATTTTAACTAAAATAATATAAAGATAGTATTAAATAAAGAATATATTTTCTAAATGACTTTATTATTATTTAGCTTCAACTATTTCTTTAAAATAACATAGATTTGAGCATAACATTTACCATTCTTTAATTCCCTACAGAATGATGAATAAGCCTGACGATGGACGGCTTGCAAATGAATGAAGTTTTATTGCGTCATCATTGTAATCTGTATGGACTCGAGCTTTGCTATTATAGATTATGAAAATGAAAATAATGGCTGAATAATGCTGAAAGCCCGTGCCCCGCCGAAGGCCCGCCAGATAAAAAAAAAGCGGGAAGGCGGCAATTCAATCTTCATTTTCCCAATTTTTTCTATCATATTAAGAGAGAGACTTACCCCCGAATACTGAAACGCAACTCAGATTTAAGCACGTCTCAAGCGACGAATATTTGACAGATTTTCATTGAAAACTGTCAAATATTCGTCGCTTGAGACGTGCTTAAATCTGAGTTGCGTTTCAGTATTCGGGGGTTAGACTTTTTTAAGTCCCTCAACCTCCATTGGCGCCCTCGCTACGCTCTGGCGCCAAACCCGTCTCGGGACTCAAAATAAGTGACTTTCAATCCTCAGGTAACAATGTACTATTAACACAAGTACGCACCATCATCATCAACTATAGTGTTCTTAGTAGTATTCTTGGTGCTGTTCTGTTGCGTTTCTGTATCTTCGTGCTCGAAAACTTGCGCGCCGTGTACGCACAGGAGGTCTACGAGACAGCGAAGCACTACTTTCACTATCGGCTCGTTTGTTGTGTCTATTAGCTGAAATAAGCGAATGCAGAGTGAATGAAGTGAAGATTTTGATTAAATTTCTATTGGACCAATTTAGAAGCATAACGTTTCAGATTAAAAAAAATAACGAAATTATGCGCTAACATAAATTAAAAGAAAAATACAGCTAAATTTAGAACCTTCTCCTTTTCATTAAGTCGGTTAACTAATAAGCTAAGTTTTGCTTACATTAGCGAAGAAGAATGCTTTATGTTCTTTTGCAAAATCTTTGTCGAGCATTCCAAACAGCGCTACTGTTTCTAGGGCAGTCAAAATGATGTCTGGGTTTTGGAACACTTCTATCTGGAAGGGAAAATAATTATTAACAAGAGTACAGTACAGGCAACAAATATTGCACATCGGCCAATTTCGGCTTCATAGGGGCCATAGGGCGTAGTGTGCGTCAGAAAGAGATAGCGCTCTACTAAGACGAAGTCAATATTTATTGTCTACACCCGTAGTTACTCAACCGTGTTCTGTTCTTGATAGGTTTGATATTTTTTGTTAATGATTTTTTTTATTACCGATACATTACCTGTGTCCCACTACTGCCGTTATTGATGCTTTAGGAAAGAAATAATTCATTCAAAATTATACAAAACTTATTTTTATCACATTCTTCTTTATAATGTCAGTAAATGAGCCAAAAAACTAACCTCTAATTATCTAATTATATGGCATAAACGGGTATTATTTTTTGAATCTCCCGACTTTTTGACCGTGTTACAGCCGTGAAACGCGGGTAGACTGGAAGTTCATTGAGTTAAGGTCGATTCACACATATCAGTGAACCCACAGTTCCGGCACAGTACCGTTACAGTTCCGTATCCGTGCTGCAGTGGTGCGTCAGTGCTTCAATTCACACATATCAGGCACAGTACAGTTCTCTGCGGGTCTTCGTGCACGACGTTCCCTTCAGACAAGACGAAGAAGAAGAAGAGGAACGAGGAAAAAAAAAGAAAATGGGTACATGAAGCATCTGAAGGAGAATTCGTGACATTATACAAAGAATTAATTAAAGACGAAAGAAAGTATTTTGAAAATATTAATAATATATCAATAAGATCAATAATATATAATAATAAATCATACAAAACAGTATTCTCACGGACTAATTCAATCAACACCTCGTCCTCCATTTTGTTTTCGATGCAGCGGCGTCAGTGATCCGTGATAAAATATCGTCGTCGCCGATCACGTCCGTGATGGCCGGTGCCGGCACTGACACTGACGGTACTGAGACGACACTGACACTGACAAGTGTGAATACATCCATAGAGAATGTTTGAAAGAATAATTATCACTGATGCGGTACTGTGCCGGAACTGTGGGTTCACTGATATGTGTGAATCGACCTTTACTGTTGAAAAGCTGCTGAACAAAAGTAGTTGCAGTTACAACTACCCTCACTTGGTCTTCACAATAAGTAGATTCAGATTGTAGTAGTAGAGCTCTTTGTGAAAGGCTCGTCCAGGGAAGTACTACCACCATACATATTTCTGCAGTGAAGCAGCATTGCTGTGTGTCGGTTTGAAGGGTGTGGGTGCCGGTGAAATTACTGGCACGTGAGGTTGGACATCTGTATGCCTCAAGTTGATGGACGCAGGACAGGCAATGCTTTGTTATAGACGATGGTTACCACGTAACATCAGTTGGCCTTATGCTTGTTCCATCAGCTAGTTGTATAAAAATATAATAGTTTTATCTATATACATAACATCAACAATAATACCGATAATAAATATTTACTGTCTAAAAATATGAACACATTTCTTCGTCATATTAGAGAATGGCGTATCGCTATAAAGAGTGTTTTAATATGTGGGTTTTAACGCAAACCAACCAAGTTGGGCTCACTTCAACGTTACAGGGAGTTTATTGTTATAAAGAGTTTACACTGTAATTATATTAGTCTTGGGGACGCTTCCGCCTGGTACTGATTTTGATCAGTTGAGCTGTCTCTAGATCGTTTGTAACGGTATTCAGATAGCTCAACTGTTTCTTGTGTATTTTGTATATATTTGTTTAGTTATGAATAACGATAACATAAAGATTTTTATAATGTCCCAAAAGTTAAGAGCCGAGCGGGATTTGAACCCGCGACCTTCCCCTCAGTACGATTTCCTTAAGTGTAGTAAACAATATAAAATCAATAAACAATTACGATAACATTAACTTAAAAAGAACAAACCTCTAATTCAGAAAACATATTTCGTAGATTCGGCGTGATAGTCGTCAGTTGTGGAGTGTCCAACGCACAGTTCAGAATAGTCAGGCATTTTTCAAGAGTTGCTACATCTGACAACTTCTCTTTGACCGTCTGGAAAATGGAAAAAAGTTAATGCAAAGAGAACTTTTTTCACATAAAACTGCGCCGAGCGAACAAGGCGGACGGCAAATATTATGTGTATCCAATAAATAAATTAAAATATAAAATAAAATTTAGTAATAGGTAAAAATGAAATGAAATGTATTTATTTGTTTGAAGTATAATATTGTTTTTTTTTTTATTAATAATAATGTTAGCATCACATACGACATGCAACGATTTAATGTTAAATTAGTTTTAGTGTGTGAGTAGTAGTGTGTCAAAGTAGCAGTAGCACATGATTTGAAAAAAAAAATGTTGTTTAGTTCAGTGACTTAGAGAGACGAATACGAAACGGGGCGAGCCAAGCCGCGGGCGACCGCTAGAGTATATAAATAGTTACTTACAGGCGGCGGCGGCGGCGGTGGTGCAGTTTGAGTACCCAAATCTTCTAATTTCTTCTGAATATCTTCCACCTACAAAAAGTATGACAACTTGTTAAAGAAGTTATATCGATCTCCCTCGCACTCGCCCAATAGATTGCACGTGCTATCTCTGCTTATATAGTGTTATAGTTGGTTACCACACGTCTGTGAGCGGGTGAGCAATAGCTTATAGCTTGCACGCTTACACTATAGGAATGTAACAAAATTACTTGTCAGTGTTGGTACCTTAGCTTTGCACTCAGCTGCCAATGCGTAATTCTGCTCCCTTACAGCCTCTTCCTGCGCTTCCATTGCGACGTTCAGCGAAACACGTAGCCTTGCTCTCTGCAAATAACATTATAAAGTTTACTTATTTATAATCATTACAATTTTGGCATTACAATTCAGCAGATTGGGATGGACTGCGTGAATTTTACGCGTCGTACCCGTGGAAGCAGCTCTGTTTCACGTCGGAAAGTCCTGATTCCTGCGCTACTGCTGTCACTGAGACAATCATGGCAGGAATGGAATGTTTCATTCCAAATCCATCAGTAGCTATAGGAATGAAACGACGACCGTGGTTCAATCGGCTATGCAAAGAAGCTAGATCACTCAAGCAAACTGCTTATGAGGCCTGGACCACGGCTCGAACTAATAAGGACCCAAACATCTCCGACGTGAAACGCAAATTGAATGCTGCTTCGAGGTTCAATAAGAGGATGATTGCCAGGGCCAAATTTGATTTCGTTGGCAGAGTTGGTGAGCGGCTGGCACGATATCCATCTGGGACTCGTGCTTTCTGGTCGCTTGCTAAAGCTGCCGAAAGAAATTTCTGTCAGTCGTCTTTACCACCGCTTCGATATACCGACGGTAATCTGGCCCATAGTGCTAAAGAGAAAGCCGACCTTCTGGGAAATCTCTTTGCCTCTAACTCGACTTTGAATGATGGAGAAGCCGTACCAACTCCCATCCCATGGTGTGGAATTACTATGCCGGTAATCACCATATCACAACGGGAGGTCCGGCGGGAGTTGCTTTCTCTGGATGTTCATAAGTCGAGCGGACCAGACGGTATACCGGCAGTGGTACTAAAGCGGTGTGCTCCTGAACTGTGTCCAGTTCTAACGCGTCTCTTCGAGCTTTCGTACTCCACTAGGCAGTTTCCTTCTTCCTGGAAGACTGCACACGTCCATCCGGTGCCCAAAAAGGGCGATAGATCAGACCCATCAAACTATAGGCCAATCGCTATAACCTCCCTGCTCTCTAAGGTCATGGAGCGTGTTATAAACCGACAGCTTCTGAGATACCTAGAGAGGCACGATTTGATCAGCGACCATCAGTACGGCTTCCGCCATGGTCGCTCGACTGGTGACCTTCTAGTGTATCTCACACATCGTTGGGCTCAGGCCATTGAGAGTCAAGGCGAGGCATTAGCAGTCAGCTTAGACATAGCGAAGGCTTTTGATCGGGTCTGGCACCGGGGTCTTCTATCGAAGTTGCCATCGTACGGACTGCCCGAGGGTTTGTGCAAATGGGTCGCTAGCTTTTTGTCCGGCAGAAGCATACGAGCCGTTGTAGACGGCGGTAGCTCCGATCGCATGGACATCAACGCTGGCGTCCCGCAAGGCTCCGTTTTGTCCCCAACACTGTTCCTGCTGCATATCAATGATATGTTGTCAATTGACAATATCCATTGCTATGCAGATGACAGCACGGGGGACACTTTATACACGGGTCGTGCTAACATCCCTCGTGCCATAGTGGAGGAAAGCCGGAGTAAACTTGTGTCTGATATAGAGGGCATATTAACCAGAGTCTCCGATTGGGGAGAGCAAAACCTGGTTCAGTTTAACCCTACCAAGACACAAGTTTGCGCGTTCACCGCTAAAAAAACCCCATTCGCTATAGCTCCACAGTTCCAAGACATGCCCCTCACAACATCCAAGAGCATTGGGATCCTGGGTATCGACATCTCCAGTGACGTCCAGTTCCGTCGTCATCTTGAAGATAAGGCCAAGCTGGCATCCAAAAAACTCGGTGTGCTGAACAGAGCGAAGTCATACTTCAGTGCAGGCCAGCGACTACTTCTTTATAAGTCGCAAGTCCGGCCTCACATGGAGTATTGTTGTCACCTCTGGGCAGGAGCACCTGGATACCAGCTTGGACCCCTTGATTCGATCCAAAGACGTGCTGTGAGAATTGTTGACGATCCCAAGCTCACAAGCGGTATTGAGCCCCTAAGTCTGAGGAGAGACTTCTCCTCATTGTGCGTGTTCTACCGCTTGTATAATGGGGTATGCTCTGAAGAACTGTTTGAAATCATGCCAACAGCTACATTCTACCATCGCACTGCTCGCCATAGGCAGAAAGTTCATCCTCACACCTTAGAGCCTGGGTGGTCGCGCACCGTTCGGTTTCAGAGGAACTTCCTCCCGCGAACACTCAGGCTGTGGAATGATCTCCCTGCTGAGGTTTTCCCTAAGGACTATAGCATGGGGTTCTTCAAAAAGGGCGTTTTTAAAGTTTTAAAGGGTCGGCAACGCGCTTGTGATGCCTCTGGTATTGCAGGCGTCCATAGGCTACGGTAACCGCTTCCCATCAGGTGGGCCGTATGCTTGTTTGTCAACTTAGTAGTATAAAAAAAAAAAAAAAAAAAAAAAAAAAACATAATTTCTCTCATCCCCTGACCTGGGCGTCGATTTCAGGAACACGGCTCAATTGAGTGATCACTGAATCCCTGTTCCATTTTCAACTCACATGGATTACGCGATCGCTTGAATGATTTGTGTTGCTAGAATTGTACCCCTGATCTCTTTAACTCCCGAATGAAAATCTCTTTAGATCTCGGATTTATATAAGCGCACATTTTTGATCCCTTTATCTCACGACTGAAAACAGAGGTGTTGTTAAACGCCATCTAAAGTTTAACAGCTGATCCACTTCTAGCCGTACCTAATTGCATCCGATAATTATCATCGGATAATTCGTTCATACAATACACGTTTGCGCCTCCAGCGCACGCGCCATTAAAGGTTTGTCAGGGGTGCTCCCGACCTCTTTCGCTGGGCACCATACCGAATGCACCTGTCACTTACCTACCAGTCCAAATAACGAAACCTCTCTTGTATTCCCAGATCGTCTCATTTTACAGGTGTCATAAGTTTTATCATGAAGCAGATCTCATCGGACCTTAACGAATAACTAGGTATATTGTTAATTTTATTATCTAAGCTCAGCTTTCCTTTTATGTAAGCACGCCAACGCCATTCTCTACCCCTATGGTTGGCAGGTAGAAAATGCTTATAGCATTAAGCCCACCTTTTGTACATTAGTTTTAAGTTTTGTGCAATAAAGAGTTATAAATAAATAAGTTCGCTGATCGAGATACAGTTATAATTTATAACACACTCTTGTAGTTTGATCTCAGTGGAGTCTATGTTTGCTGCGCGGTGATCACTCCTCCGATCACTTCTATTCGCGGAGTCACATCACTCACTACCAGAACTAGCACGGACACGAAACGCACACTCACATAGGAGATACAGTTATAATATACACACTTGCAGTTTGATCTCAGTGGAGTCTATGTTGGTTGTCGGCAGAGGCGGCGCGTCCTGTTCGGGCGGGTCTCTGAGCGCGGTGATCACTCCGCCGATCACTTCCATGCGTGGACTCACATCGCTCACTACCAGAACTAGCACGGACACGAAACGCACACTCACATAGGAGATACAGTTATAATATACACACTTGCAGTTTGATCTCAGTGGAGTCTATGTTGGTTGTCGGCAGAGGCGGCGCGTCCTGTTCGGGCGGGTCTCTGAGCGCGGTGATCACTCCGCCGATCACTTCCATGCGTGGACTCACATCGCTCACTACCAACGCTAGCGCGGACACGAACGCACGGATCACGTCAGAGCTTAGTGGGCCGTAGTCACCTGATAAAAAAAAGCAACATGTGTACTAACAATTTACATATACTTACACTAATATTATAAAGAGTAGGTATGTACCGAATGTATGTTTTTCTGTCGAAAAATTTTTGTACACAAAACTGTTCTTAAACGGTGAAAGAAAACACCGTGACGAAACCCGCGGCTTAGTCAGCTCCGCACGTATTGACCCCATGTCTTTCCTGTGGATTTGGCCGATTAAGCTGTCAGGATGGTATAGGTGCTGGGCAAGCCTAACCCATCTAAAATCCTAGCAAGTCGCAAGTAGGGGTATGAGTAAAACATTAGTTGCCCCTGACACTATGTAAATCATCCACAATCCATGCAGAGGTCTGTTTTTTAAATACCGAATAAACTCAAAATCTATGGGACCGAATAAAAAATCGTAAATAAGTAGAATAGAAGATTTATTTATCTACGGCATACCGGTCAACACATCAGTAATAAGTTGTCTCAGCGCGGTGCGTGACGCAGGGTCAGTGGCATCATACACAGAGAGCAAGTTTCCAAGCTCATGGAGGACGTACTGACGCGTACTGAATCCCACCGGGTCTTCTGTTTCAGACGGACACGGCGATTCTACGATACTGGAATAAATAATACACTATTAGAATTTAAATCAAATCAAAAGATTGGTTTAATAATTTAAACTTTTGGACATTTCACAGCGCTAACCCAACGATTATCAAAAGAATTACTTTGAAAAGTCTTCTTCCAGATGAATGTAAGCACCATTTCAAACTAAGACTTGAAGAACAGATAAGACTCGTGCCATATTCAAAAGTAGTAGAGCAGCTCTTCGAAAGGTTTCGTCCAGGATAGTAATATCTTACCAGTTTTTATTGTTAGTAGTAATGCTCGCATTGCTGCGTTCTGGTTTGAAATGTAAAATTGCCAGCGCTAATACTGGTACAAAGACCCATATTTTGGGAGGGTTTGCCGTAGTCAGCGCGTTTGAGAGGCGCATTTCCTAGTGTAGTTTGGTGTACTTTTAAAATGCAGCTGCTGTAACCTTGAATTCCCCTAATTCATCACTCTTTTTCATAAAAAACTTACGCTCGAATATACCCGGTGAGAACAATCAAATCCGGTAAAATAGTCTCCAAGGTCACATCATCTTCAATCTTCTGCAAATGTTCCGATAGATGGCGCCAATACCAAGACGTTTCTTTGTTCAGCTTGTCAGCTGGGATGAGGCGAAGCGTTTTGTCGGTAGGCAGCCATTCTAGAAGCTCTGATATTGGTAGACGTCTGTAATTATAAGAACCACCAATCTATAGTATTTACTTTCTTAATATTTTTTTCTGGCACTTTCACAACTACACAACACAGCAGCAGCAGTGTTTTATACAACTCTGTCAAATATGCAGGAGTTACCTAATGGAACGTGGTAAAAACTCATCACGAAATCAAAACTACTAAGCCTAGGTCTAAAACTTACCACGGAGAGACAGAAAGAGCGAAAAAGAGATACACAGCTGGAGATCACGAGAAGGGTATCATACAACAATCCCAGTGGAAAATGTTGCCTATGTCAAGACGCACACCGAACCGCGGGACATCCTATAATTACTAAACTTACCAAAACCATGCCATGCCTTAGCTCATTCTGAACTTTGGTAAATCGGCTAAGGGAGGCGCGCACTAAGACAAGATTTTCGAACATGCCAACCTAAGAGGTAGAATAGGAGTTGGTATGGAAATAACTTCACGCATCAACTCCGTCGCGAATGCCAAGAATTAGTTTTATACAATGTGTAGTATTAAATAAAAATCTTACTTGAATAGAGACTCCAGTAGCTTTCCCGCAACATACTGCGAATCTTTGGCATCGTTCACGTTATCCAATCGGATTGCTTTGAGCAGATCCACTATATTCCCCTGAAAGGTGCTCAGCCAACCGGGGATCAGTATTTCTTCTACCACGCGGCGCACGCGTTGACTGCGCTCGGTAAGGCCTACCTAGAATAAAAATATTTTTTTAAGTTTTTAATTATCCTACTTCTGGCCAAAGGTATCAGGCATTCAGGCCCTGATTGTCCTGGGTAAGAAAAAAAGGTAGAGCTTCGTAGCTCTTATGTATTTTTTTCGCGCTGTTGAGTTTGAGGGCAATATTAAAAAAATATCCGTTCCCACACTTTGCGACGATAGGGCTGGGCTAGTGGTTCGTGAAATGTTCACATAAATAATACTTATTTATTCTTCTGAATTGTTAGACCATTCTACTAACAAAATCAGCCAACCCTATGTTTCGGAACCGGCCCGAAAATCGCAACTGCGGCTGACTCGAAATTTAAAATCAATCGCACTTTATTAAAATCAGTTTTCAACGGGTTAAGCAAGAAAGAAAGAAGCATACTGGACTGGCCTCTAGCTCAGTTGGTAGTAGCTCTGCCTTCTGCGCCGTAGGTCGTGGGTTCGATCCCCACCGAGAACAAATATTTGTGTGGTGAACGTAAATGTTTGTTCTCTGTCTGGGTGTTATATCGTATTCTAAGTATGTATTTACAAAAAAAAAAAAATGTATTCAAGTATTATATCAGCTATCTGGTTCCCATATTACAAGCTTTGCTTAGTTTGGGGCTGGGTAGTGTTGTGTGAATTGTCCAGAATATTTATTTATTTATTTTATTTATTTATACCTTCTTTTTAATTCAATGGAATCTGTCCATTAGGTCAATTTTGCCAATGCCGCATCTGGCTTAGAAAGAAAAGATGGCGTTTTTCTCCAAAACCATCGGAAATATTTTCGTAAGCATACCTTCAAAGTTAAAACCCGCTGTCTCACTCGCAGTTGCGTGACATTGACAGCTGAGATGTAGAGGAAAGCGGCTCTTCTAACCGCCTCGTCGACGTCACACAGACGTTCGAGCACAAACGGCACGTTGCGAGTACACTTTGCTATAGACATCACTATGGCCCTGCGGATAGAAATGACTACTAGAGTCTGTGCCACGACTGAAGTCTTACGGCAAAAGTAGGAACTAAGCCTCTTTACGTACAAAAATATTAATCTTTTTCTTATCGTGTCACTGATTCTTTCTAACCAAGAGTGGTGAAAGGATTTTAAATTCGCTTCAAAAAGGCTCCTTTCGTGAACTTGACACATGTTTTCAAACTTTTTTTTAGTTCTACGACATGCCGGTTTCCTCACGATGTTTTCCTTCCCTGTTTGGAGACTACTGGCATATTGTTCATACATTTTTGGACAGAAAAGCTCCTTTGTGGTTTGAACACACGACCTTAGAATCAAAATAAATAAATAAATATTTTGGACAATCCACACAACACTATCTAGCCTCAAATTAAGCAGAGCTTATGCTATAGGAACCAGATAGCTGATATACTACTTAGAAATTCATTTTTTTTTGTAAATACATACTTAGAATACAATATAACACCCACACAGAGAACAAACATCCGTGTTCATTACACAAATATTTGTTCTGCATGGGGATCGAACCCACGACCTAAGGCGCAGAAGGCAGAGCTACTACCAACTGAGCTGAGAGGCCAGTCAAAAGAATGCCCCGTCTTCCACTGCTACGACTAGACTATCAGTGCTCATCAAATTTACCGGAACAGAAGTTCTAGCCCAATGTGATCCAGGCACATGGGGCAAGAACAACTGTTCCGGCCATCTACAAAAAGCTTAGTATGTTCCACCCCAAAATCTTTCCAATCTTCCAATCCAAAATCCTGCGCATGATAGCGAACGCTCCGTGGTATATGACAAACTCCAAACTCCACCATGACCTTGAAATTATGACAGTAGAAGACGAGATAAAAATGAAAACTAAATCGTATGCCAAATGTCTCTAAATTCACCCAAACGAGCTTGCCAGACATCTGATGGAGAAGACCACTTCTTTCAGAAGAATAAAGAGAAGAGCTCCTCAAGACCTCATATAGCTCGCAAGAGGACAAACAAGATGGAAACACCACTGGGCGTTCTCCATACATGCCAATGATGTAGTAGATAACCGACCAAACTCAAGCTCAATGCTCGCATGGGCAGATTGCAAGAATCAGAGGAGATTAATAAAAAAAAATGTTCCACCCAACTGCTGTTGGCCTGCTTGCGGAAACCAGTCCACTCATCAAGTATCAACCCTACTGCATATAAAAATGTTACCTTCTAACTGAGGAGCTAGGATCGCAGCTCATGTGGAAGCGATATGCACGAGTGACCTCATCATCTGGCTCCATGGGGTTCTGGAGCCGCTGCAGCGCCAAGGCAGCGCGACACCGAACCGCACCGCGCGTGTCTTGCAAACGCTGCATCTGTGTGATTATAGAACTACTTGTACTATAGAATTACAACTTTTTAACTTTTGTAAAAGTATCATAAAAAAATTATAGGAATGCGATTATGGAAATACTAAACTTGTATTATAGAATTAAAACTTTTTAGCTTTTGTAAAAGGATCATAAAAAAATGATAGGGAACAATC
This sequence comes from Thera britannica, assembly GCA_939531255.2. Classification (NCBI taxonomy): domain Eukaryota; kingdom Metazoa; phylum Arthropoda; class Insecta; order Lepidoptera; family Geometridae; genus Thera; species Thera britannica. The sequence continues at coordinate 5,385,620 of OW618039.2, read as the reverse complement.
TTAGTTTGTTGCCTGTTGGGGGATGACGGTCTGCAATGACTTCCCAATAAGGGGTATATCACAAAGATTTTTATAATGTCCCAAAAGTTAAGAAGCGAGCGGGATTTGAACCCGCGACCTTTCCCTTGGTATGGGGCTGCGGTGACCACTGGGCCATTGGATCCTAATCACACTCGAAAAATAACTTTTAGGGACTTTTGTTAGGGGGGGGTGTGTTGTGTAAGGGAAAGGGTATATCGTCCAGTTATGCCTGTTCTTCTAGGTTTGGTCACATGAAACTGGCACCTAGACTCACCTAGCGTTTTAAAGTGATCCTTGTGATACATCACAAGGATCACTTTAAAAGTTCTTAAGGCTACTGAATAAACAAATTGTATGAAGCTGATAGTAGCTCGTAGTAGCTCTGATTTTGATACCCACAGAGAACAAAAATTTGTGTGATGATGTTTGCTCTCTTTTTGTGCATCTTGCTGCTAAAATGAGACCATTTTTTTGATGCCAACGAAGAATATACTTTTACATACCCCAATAAAGTGTTAGGCTTGTATTCCGAAACAGTGCTTGAATCTGAGTAGAGCCTCAAGCGACACTTTTCAATGGAGAACTGTCTAAAAATCTATGCTTGAGGCTCGGCTCAGACTCAAGCGCTGTTAGTTGTCAGAATACGGGCCTTAGAGTTGTTGAATTATCTGTCAATGTCAAAATAGAAGGAAGGAAGACTAACCTGAGATGCAAGAAGCTTGTCGCACAAATCATCATCCAAAGAAGCATCTTCGCCCAACGCTGCCAGCACAGCGGCCAATAGCTGACTTGCTCTGTATCTCACTGACTGACCTGATACACATTGACACTGGAATACAATTCTTTATTACAGTGGAGCACACAAAATATTTGAAGCTTGCGAACCAAAAACTACTCAAATCAAATATTTACTGTCAAACTATGAGGGGTAGATAACAGAACAAGGAACAATGACAGCTGCAATAATTATAAAACTGTTATACAGCCTTCAAGAGTTTACCTTGTAGACTTAGGCCTATATTAAAAAACAGAGCTTGAGCTTCAAGCACTCTCCGCCATAGATTTTTAGACAGTTCTTCATTGAAAAATGGCAAAAATCAATGCCTGAGGCTCGGCTTAGACTCAAGCACTGATTCTGAATAGGAGCTTTAGGTATGGATTGTCTTTTTAATGTCTGGAAATCAGTTTTAGACATCACAGGAATAGATAAATAAGTATTAATGTTACCTCAAATATTATGTCAAATATGAACAATAGAAATTCCTCCTCATCGTCAAGAGAGGTGCAGAATGTAGCCACGAACTGTACGACCCGGTCAACATTCGCGCTGGTGTCTCCAAAAGTGAATAGATACTGCAGTGCATTTTTGAAACTGTCACGGAAGGAGTTTTCGTCGAGCTGAAATAAGGCACATTTATAGCTAAATTTACAGTACTTAGATCTATTTAAAATTACTTAGATATTCAGAGAAAAAGCAAACTTAAAAAAATAGAAGTTGGGTTAGGAGCCATCTAAGGAATAAAAACTTTTTACTTAGGCGGGCAACCTCCACAGCATCGAAAAGCAAGAAACTCACCTTTTTGTATAGCTTGATCATTTCTTTCACGTATTTTTTGTGCTGAACAACGTTGTACTGAACATTTTGGAATATTTTGAACATCACTACATTATTTCGAGGGTTCGGTTTTGGCGGCATAGTTGAAGACGCCACCCGGGGCACTTCAGTTTCCGCTACTGGCATCCTGAGTAAGTTGGAAAAATACTAGCGTAGCACACGAAATAAACACTGGTTCGTACTTTTCAATTATTTTATTCGTTGTCCCAAAACAAAACAACCGCGACCGTTGCCGTTTTGAAGAAATTCTATCGAAATTCGAAAATTATCTGCTTGTCACTGACATTTTAACCAATTATGACAGTGATAATGACAAAACAACTTTGATTGAGTCGTATTCAGAATATTAAGTATTTAACTAAAAACCTTGCTTGATCTATAAATAAAAAAAAACCAAGGTCTATTGAAAAATAAATACTAAGATGTGATACAGATTTATTTAAATCCTCACGTGACACTGCTTTATTTGCCTGAATGGACAGATTCGATGTAAAGTGGAAGTCGGAACGGAATGAACAGAACGTTCGCGTGTCTAGTTTTTGATTTTGCTACAGAGATGGCGCTTTGCTATGAATCCAATGTGTAAATCTAGAAACATGGTGCATCCGAAAAAGATAATGTGTGGTGTGTCGACCTTAGGCCATTCATAAAATAATAGCCATAGTTTTTAGCTATAGAAAACAACTACGTTCTACGTACGCGTATGCTGTAAAGTACTAAAATAACACATAGATGGCGCTAGTAAGCGATGTTTTAGCAAAACGTAAGAATTTCTTTTATAATAAAACTATTTCTGCATAAAATGTATAAAATTTAACTTTAGAGAACTAAAATATTTGTAAAGCCTTATAAAAAAGCAATCGATTTAATCCAAATGTAATAGAACTAAAATTGAGATCAAAAGTTCTAGATCGCGCAAGAGATGTTTTGTAGCTTTTTTACGATGTATACAGTAAAAAGCGCCAATTCGTTGTACTTGCTTCGGCAGTACATATACTAAAATTGGAACGATACAGAGAAGATTAGCATGGCCCCTGCGCAAGGATGACACGCAAAATCGTGAAGCGTTCCACATTTTTTGGACTCTTACCCTATTTTTCATCTATCAGAAATATTATCAATAAATCTAAGTACGCTATACGAATTAAATATATTAGAGCTTCCTTCTGGGCTGATTTAATTCTGCTCGAGTCATCATGGGCGCAGGAGATATTTTAATCGACTAGGTACGAAAACACATCATTCTTTGTGAAAAAGTTTATTGTGTGATTATGACATTAGTGCACACACAATATTCTTAAAATTACGTAGTATTTACAAATCACGTGATCATTAAATTTAGCTAATCAAGGTAAATACAAATTAGATGGGGCTATGAAGTAATTAGAAAACTTATCTATATTTTTATGTAAATAATTAAGTAGGTGCTTAACATAAAATTAAGCAATTAGTAGGTACCTCATTCTGTGTCGCACTATTTTCCTAACTAGGTGATAAGTACATACTTAAAATTTTAACAGTAGCAAATCTGAAGTTATGTTTTTAATACTTAGCTTCACTTTAGCCGATGTCAAAGTATCACTATTACTTTGAACAAGTGATAATGATGGCAAAGTTTGAAGCAAACGGCGACAAAACAACGGGCCTATAATCTATCCTAGTATGTCCTAATCTAAGTCATCAATAAGAGAATCCAACTCCTTCTTCAGTGCACATGACTCTTCCCTCTGCTTCAAGACGTCGTCTTTGAGCCGGTCCACGTTTGCCATGAGAAGTGCGTTGCCTTTCTTGAGGGCGTTGACCCGAGACTCGTGGCGCTTGAGGCGGGTGGTCAGATTGTCTTTCCTCTTGGGTAGAGGAGCGTCCTGAAAAAAAAAGCACCTTTTGATGTCTCGAGTTGAAGTCAATTGAAAAATAAATCTTGAAAAATCTTCTCCAAATCCAAACTAGTTATTTTGATTTACTTAGTCAAAACGAATGAACTGATTTCGATGAAACTTCTTTTGGACTAAACTTAAATAAAATCAGGTCGGTTTATAAATGATGAAGAAGTTCTAAGATCTGAACGACTAAAGAAAAACGAATTTGTGCCATTTTTTTTCTACGGGCGGTTAAAAATATTGCGGGAAATACCTCAAATCATAAAGATCGCAATGCACTATCTAAGGTCTACGCAACGTAGCGGCGTAGGCTATATGTAGACCATAACTCCTACGCGCCGTAGGCCTAACTAGCAAACTTATTAAGCGTAACTCGCTCGCGCAGGAGAGAAGAATTAACTAAACTCGTACAATCGTTGGTATATTATTATTGTATGTGTGACTCGCACGCACGTGCAAGAAATAAGAATGAACTATACATTAAAATGGTATATATTGTATGGCTCGTTCTACGGGTCTAGTCAAAAAAACCATCAACATAGCTTCGTTTTCGGGGCAGAGTAGACACGGCCGATGTTTATAACATTCCATTGTATTAGAAACGTTACCTCTGGTTCACTTTCGCTTTCCGTTTCACTCTCCGTGTCCTGCTCCGTCTCTGTCTCCGTCTCCTCTTCGCTTTCTCCCTTCTCTTCTTCTTCCTCTTCCTCCTCTTCTTCTTCCTCTTCGTCTTCTTCGTCGGAGCCGACTTCCTTCATCATTGCTGCCATCTTGTCCACTTCGCGTTTGAGCTCTTTGTATTTTTTCTTTTCGTCTCTGAAATCATAATTATTTTTTAAAGCCTCCTCTTGGTTGCCTCATTCATATACTTACAATATGGCTAAAATCAATTGATTATTATTATGATATTTAGTTTTACCTAGGTACTCTTAGAAAACAAGCCTTTGTCCTCAGTTACCACAAAGTTTCTTCAATACAAAAATATTTTCCTTTATTTTCACTTTGTGCTGTTGTTTGCCATCAAGTTTTGGTCTAATTTTAAGCAGGTGAATTCATAAGCTACTAAGCATAACGTACTTGAGAGCAGCTTGCTGATTCTTTAGTGACATCTTGTACGCCATCCGCTCTCGCTTCATGTTGTCCTGCTTCTCCTTGAGGTGTCGGATCTTGTTCCTCATGTTGCGGACCTCCTTCTCCATTCGCTTCTGTTTCTTCTCTTCGCTTTCTTCCTGTAATTTCAAAACTATGTTTTTAATTTATCAAAGCTAGGTCGATTTCGGCTAAGAAAGCGTTGGAGAAACGATCTCGACGCTTTTGAGCAAAGATGCTGGGATGAAGTGAGGGATAGAGACGGTTGGAAGGATTTGGGGGAGACCTCTACACAGCAGTGAGAGGATTATGGTGTAGATTAAAAAAAATGTATTTAGGTACTGAATCTCATCGAATTACTCAAAAGTGATAGAATTTCCATTTTTAGAAAGCTTTATTGTTGCTGTAACTTAGTATTTGACATAGCTTAACCACTATATTTACCTCTTCTGCTTCAGACTCTTCTTCCTCTTCAAAGCTGTCATCTTTCGTCACTGAGAGCTGTGACTTTATAGCGTGGCTTGAGCGTCTGGATCCAACATTTGTCGGCATTATACCCTGAAATATTACAAATACTTAGTATTATATCAGTTTTTAGAGATCTGTTCATAACTATTTCATTGCTTTAAACAGTAAAGGAAAACATTGTGAGAAATCCTGTTGTGTCAGGTTTTTTTCCCGTTACATGTTTTTGTCGTTATGCTTATCTTGTCCATTCAGAACTGTTAATTTTTCATTATTTGTCATATTATATCTAAACAAATAGCAGATATTTTTATTTTTTTAAGATAATTTAAGCCATACCTCATAATGACCATTGTTAGTATAAGCGGCATCATAAGCGTTATTATTAGCATCAGAAGCGGTTTTCCTCAATTTCTCAGCTTCAGGTGAGTTGATGTCGATGTCCAATAACCTACATTGTTTCTCGAAGTCTAGTTGTCTCTTCTGATAGAAGGATAGTGGATCCTCTGATGTGAATACCTCTTGTTCGTTATTCTGTAAAGGGGGTTAGTAAAGCGTTTTAGGTGCTTGCTTAAACCAAACTGTGAATGTTTGAACTCAAAAACCAGTATGAAAATGAACGGATTAAACAATCAAGTAAAAAATATTGCTGAAACCGTAGTTACCGCTAAGGCTTGTTCAAGTTTTTTCTCTAACTCTCCATTCCTTCTTTTCACTTCCTCTAGTTCCGTTATCGCAGTGTCTCTCTCTTCTGCTGCTTGTAAATACTGTTTCTCTATATTGTCAGCTGTCTCTTTCGCTTTCTCCACTTCCATTTTTAGATTAGTTACCAGTCTTTCATCGTAAGCATCTGTTACTGATATAACGGTTTTGTGTTGCTCTTGTTTTATGATTGCGCGTTCTCTTGCTACTTCTGCTTCCAAGTTTGCTATTCTTGTGAGTAGGCGTTTGTTTTCTCTCTCTTGTGCTTCCTTATTTCTACCAGCAAGAATAATGGTGAGAATTAGTCCTATCGTCATACACTTTCCTTTTTTGATATCTGAATAAAAATTTACATGAGTATTCTCTTACCTTAGTTCAATAGCCAATAACTGCTTTGTAGATTGAAGATCATCTCTAACGTGGTCAATGTCATCCATTTCATCAATTTCTTCTTCTTCTGCTGTGGGTGCAGGGATCTGGGACTGAAACAAGAACGAGTTACAGCTAACTGTTACTGAAACCAAATTAGGAATGCCTTCAAATTTGAGGGTTTTTTTTTGCCATTAACATTATATGAGAATAACCATACATAATTTTAAAACCTACATCGTTTATAGCTACGCCGGATGGAGAAGCAGCTAAGTTAGCTTGTGACATAGACTTTTGGACTTGCTCTTCGATTGTCATCTGTCTTCTGAACTTCCTCAAACCCTCCAGATTGGGCTTACTCCTGTCGTTCGTCTTGGTCTTCTTCAGTTTGATACCCTTGTTGATCTCAGTCAGCAGTGCGTTGTGGGACGTTGGCTTCTCGGATTCGAAGATGAACTGGTCTTTATTTTTTACCAGCGTTGACTTCGTGATTATGGGCTGTGATCTGTAAATACAACAATTTGATTTCAAAACAGTAGTTGATAATCACGTGTAGAATCATCATGAGGTTCCTCATAGTGTAAATATTTGTTGTAACAACATATTGCAAATGTTTATTGTATCTCGGATCTCGATTTACGAGAACGTGTAGACATAGACATTTATTTATTTACTACATAAGCACACAAAAGTCCTAGGACATTATTCGATTAGTTAAAAAGTGTATCTACCAGCAGTAACTAATGATTTGTGAGTAAGCTTTGATTTTAATAAATTTATTCTTCTTATTCTTTATATTTTATGTGGCGTACTTTACTTGCACACCAAATTCACGTTTCAGCTGTACCTAGCATGTATGATTATTTTCTGTGAAATTTATCTATTAGTTTAGTAACATGCCCAGTATTACTTATAATTTACCTGTCATTACAAACGACATGTTTCAACTTCTTCCCCTCCTCGACTTCTTTCATCATGTCACTCCAATCAGGTCTCCTCCTCGGCCTGCTACGGAGTGAGTCCAGCTTTTTCAGTTTCGCTGGATCTACTGGCACCTTCTTGAACTCTGGAGGTGGTGGCATCTTCGGAGGCAGCGGTGGAGGCATCGGTGGAGGAGTCGGCTTCAGTAAGCCTGGAATTGTTTAGTGACGAGATAAGCTTCACAAACAAGTCAAAGGGGACAACGTCTGAAGTAGGAATCGTACAAACGTACAAACTAAGGTCTATGGCGAAATAATGGCATGAAGTAAAAGGTTTTTAACTTGACTAGCTAATAATGGACAGTGAAACATCGACGGCTCTCTAGAAGTGCTTGATACTCATACATTCCTACTAACCTCTAAAATCGAATGAATGCTGAACAGAGTCGTCCTCCATTATTTATTACCACAAAGTTCACAGACACAAAAATTCACTATAGAATATTTTCACAGCACTACCTAAACTTTTTTTTCAGTGAGTAGCCACCAGATTTTTAAATAACAGTAATTAAATTGTAATTGATTTCCAATGCAGACTTGTACTCCAAGCGACGCATGTCGGCGTTTGCACCTGAAGCGTAGACGCATGCGGAACTGCAGTCTATTTTAGACTACATTTAGACCAAAACTAGACCGACGCACAAGAGATCAAAAGGTAACGATGCGATGCCCTATCCACTCGAGATGAGTTTAGAGTTAGACATTGTATGCAGGCGTGGCAATCTAGTCGGGAATTTTGTACAAAACAAAAAACTACTTTTAAGCTTCAGTTGTAAAGGGTCGAATTCGTTTTTACTTTTGTATTTCAAAGAATGGCAAAATCTAGGTATCTACTTTCATAATTATGTTACATTGAACACATGAAAAAAGCAGTCCCAGTTTTTCTTCTTTCGATTCCCGAATAAATGATAGAAACCCTTTGCTTTCCATAATAATTAATATAATAGATTAACTAACATAATAGATTTCTATGATAACTTTTAAACATGAAATGGTTTAAAAGTTATCATAGAAATCTTGTTCTTTATCTTCAGAAAAGTATCTCATTCACAGCACTTACTGGTGCCAACATTGATCAGATCGATGCCATTCGTCACCATCACATCGTCGCCACAGTACGTAACACCTACAGCTATTCTATCGAAAGTGTATTGTGTGTCAATGTTGGACTACCAGGCAAATAGGACGATCTATTCTTGATACGTTGATTCATAGGCTATAATGAAAACAATAGGTCCGGTCCATCTTTGTTTACTATTTAAGTGTGTCAAATTGAGAGGTGAGTCAAGAAAATTTCAAGTTCATTAATCTGGCAGGAATTGCGACGAAATTTTGAGTGACACTCCAGAAGAACTAATTTATTTACCATGCTCCATACATTAATGACTGGCTAGATAGGCATTTAAGTATAACAATATGAATAATATATGTATTATACAATGAGTGAGTATCTTAGAGGAATTCCTCTAAGATAAGAAACTGATTCAAGTGTCCTCAACTGCTCCTGCTAGTGAAATTAAACGGGATTGCTAGTTATCACTTGGCAGTATAAATTCGCATACTACATTTCCTGGTTTAATTTTATCTTACAAACATTGTAAACTAATAATTACTATTCACTTATTTTAAATTCAGGAGTCACTTCAACTGATCATCAATTTGCCTGCGAAGTGTGGTATGCAAAACAGTCTTTTGATAAATTTTGAATGGAACAAATACATCTTTAGTCCTTGATCTCTATGAGAGAGGCTTATGTACAACAGTGAGGCTGATGATTACTTTTGTAGTGTCATAAGAAATTATGTAAGGTATGAACTATACGTACTTCTCAAACTCTCGTTCTTGGTCAGCGTGTGTCCCTTCGGCATCTCATTGGCCAAGGTCTTATCTATATTTTCCTTGACGCGCTCGTGCAATGGGTCCCGCCATTTCTTTACAGGCCCGTCCATTATATCCTTCGACATTGCTTTTTGCAGCGAAGGCTTTCGAGGCGGAAGCTGGAATGTTACAAAGTGAATTAAAAGCAATGGGTATTTAATTGCTCTGGTAAGTGTTCTTGTCTTGCATGGTTTTTCGTACTCGTGACGATTTTTATGATCCTGTTTCGTCAATTATGAGTAACGCTATTCAGATAGCATCCAAAACATCCATCTCTACTTTCGACTCGTCCAAAATAGATATTTTTATTTGAGGCGTACGTATTTTCTTATTAATACCGTGGACAACCCACACTACACTGGAGCAGAGCTTATAAGGTGGTAATTCATAAAATAAGCATGGATCTACATGTAGCACAAAATAAAATTGCAACTGTTTTTCATATTCTTACTCACTTACACATCTCATAATTTTTGGGTCTGAATCAGTAATTAATAAACAGCCGTATAGTAGGTAGTTACTAATTTAGTAGCGAATAAAACAATGTTTATCGCATCGATAATGAAATTATATTTATCTGATTTGGTAGATTTTAATCGGCAGTGGCAATATTGCACAATAATCTTTTTACTTAATAAATGTGATATCAACAATTTTACTATAACAGTGCTAGTTCTTTGTATTATGTCTACATAATCATGTTTTTAATATATGAGACCTACTCCGCGATTCAGCTAATCAACCTAGCTGTACTGGTTAATTAACTATGATTTTACCTTTGATGGAGTCTTTTCAAGGGGTGTGGGAGGTTTCGTAGCCATTTTAGGTTTTTCTTCAACCTTTTCTTGTACTACTGACTTTTCAACTTTGGGTGCTGGTTTTTCTTTGGCTTGAGTTTTTTCTACTTTCGCTGGTTCTTGTTTAACTGGCTCAGTTTTTTCTACTTTTTTTAGAACTGGTTTGGTTGGTTCTACTTTTTCAACTGGTTTTAAAACAGTTTTTTCAGGCACTGTCTTTGCTGATGGCTTGTCATTTACTACTTTGGCTGTTGGCTTATCCTTACTGGATAGGGTAGTAGTTTTATTATTTAGAAGAACTTTGTCATTCAACGGGTTACTAGCTTTTGCTGTACCATTTTTCTCTGATTTTTTATCTACTATAGTAACAGATTTCTCTTTAGCTTTATCATCTATAGTTCTAACAGTTTTTAAGGCAGATTTCTCTGGTGGTTTATCGTTAGCTTTGTCTTCTGTTGGTTGTTTTGGTCCAGTTCTTAATCCTGGTTTTCCAAATCTCGGTCTTTCTTCCGGCTTAGAAGCTGGAGCCTTGTCGGCTAGTTTGGCTGCTGATGGTTTAACTAGTTTCTCTTCAACAGGTTCTGACGCACCGTTTTCTGTTTTATCTGGCTTTATTGTTGCTTGCTTTTTCAGTGCAGCTGTAACAGAAATGTATGCATAAAATCAGTAATAGAATTCAAATATTTATAAAATGCTCCAATAGAAGAATGTGTGTTGGTATAATCATTAATTTAATAGTTAAATTTGTTTCTTGGCCGGAGGGCCGATGTAATACATAAATTAAATTCTGCCATTTGATATTACTACAGAAGGTACTTATTCATTAACAACATTGTAGGTAATGCCATGAGTGCGTATTAACAGATTACTGGATGTGTGCAATATTTCTTCGAGAATTCCTATTGAAACTTATAACACTAACTAAGCTAAGGTGTCCCACAGTACATACTCGAACTAGAAGTATAGCTTCTAAAATTAACGAATATAATCTTTATAGATATAGGTAATAAGTGTGGTCCAAAATGAGAGAGTTTCAATCGTTCGCGTACCTATTATTATATGTAGTTATTATCATAGTTTACTAAAAAACTAGACGGAAAAAGTGCTGAAAGCACAAAATTGATAGAAGCACGTGTTCAACCCCGACGCTGCAGTTTCGCGGCATTCATACATAAATAAACATGGCCGCTGCCAAGATGGCCGACCTTCGTTATTTTAGCGCTGTTGTGTCAAACTAAACTACACAACACACAAGCTATGGTGTTTGTTAAGAGACGAATAATTAATAAAAGCTGAAAAGATAAAACATTTTCTAACAGTCTTCCTGTTCATTTATTGAAACTCTTCTGTATTCAGGTCACTTGGCACAAGACGCCTAGGAAATACCTACTCACTACCACTACACAGATAATTTCAATATTATGTAAACATTTTGTTGCATGAGCTAAAACATTTTAAAAAGTCTATATTGAGTTAGATAATATCCCATTCAAAAAAATTAAAGGTACACCAGCTTTTGGCACAAAATAATTTAAGTTTAAAAAACTTGAGAAACCGACTTCATTGTCAAACGGCTAAACCGATTTTAATCAAATTTGTTTAGGACGATCTGGACGTAAGAATAACCTTCCAAATAAAAAAATAATTTTCTAAATCGGTTCATAAATGACGGAGGCTTGCAGTTACAAACATTAAAAAAATTATTTAAAAAAAAATGGCAACACCGATTTTAATAAAATTAAAATGGGACCAATCTGGAAGCAGTACCTTTCAGATAAAAAAATAATTTTTCAAATCGGCTCACAAATGACGAAGTTATGCGGTAACAAACATAAAAAAAAAAAAAAAAAAAAAAACATACAACCGAATTGAGAACCTCCTCCTTTTTGATTGGAAGTCGGTTAAAAACAGCAGACTCTGGAGTTAAGGCGAGCGTGAAATCCAAGTCTATTTACGTTTCAGCTTTCATTTTCTTTACAGCTGTAGCGATCTCTTATAAATCACTGCTAACCCCATCTCAGTTTATTTTGTAAAAGTCTGTCCTCTCTAAAAATACCGCGTAAAGTCGGCGTCGGCCGCTCGAAATATCTACGTACATCTATAGGAGCGAACTGACACAGCTATCATGACTCGCACAAATACGAATATTACAGATTCTTTTAAAGCTTTTAGTAAGAATACTCTGATTTTGTGACTTTTTGACTGCACCAGGGGTCAATTCGGTGCCCTGTTTTATTCAATATTTACACCGATGACTTTGTATGTATTAACTGTCGATGTGAGTCGCAAAGCTGTTTATGTTATCTGACAAAATACGCATAAAATCAGCGCCTCTGTACTTTATCGATATCTTCATAGCAGACACATGTTGTAATTAGGTATCATAAAACAACTACATCAATGACGTATATTTTAATGTATTTTAATTATTACCCTGACAATTTGCATTTTTTCAAAGGTAAGGAATGTCAACATTTTACAATTACTTCTCCAGAAATCTGCCACAAGAAGCAGAATACTTATTTCAAAGGCTTACCAAAATACGCGGCCAAAGGGCTCCGCCAAATCCGCCCGACTACGCACTAATATCGATCGGAACTGGAACATCCACTATGTGCACTTTTCCAGAAATACACAATTTTACAGCACTGTAAAATTATGAGTCTTAACAATCCACCGACAACGTGAGTCTAAGAAAACCAGATATCACCTACGCTTTTCGCTTTATAAGCTTTTCGGAGGTGTAAAAGTTACACACCGCGTACGATTCCGAACTCCAGACTAACTAATTCTTCGGTTTCAAGACTCAATTATTCGAAGCTCGTGTCTCCTGCCAAAGTTTCAGGCAGGTGCTGACGTCACACCAACCACATTCGTGTATGTATGTATATCAACACGTATACAAACCCACGAAAACACAAATTATTCACAATGAAATATTGCTCTTAGCTGGAGTAGCGTCAGTGAAAAAGTTGGCGTCACTACGCGAGCTATTTTCGTCTGTGATTATTCCTTAATGAACGTGGATCTCTTATTCTAAATAAATAATTATTAGTCACATTTTTATTTATAGCTAGATTACTACTAAGTACGTTTTATATTTGTTTCGTAATTCTATTGTCTTATTGTAATTTCTACAGGAAAATAAATTATATTTTTTGTATGTTTTAAATTAGATTGAATTGATTCCTTTTCTCTTTTGCGTAGATTTTTTCCTTCTGGAGCGTTGAAATTCAACAATAATAATAAAACCTACAATAATAAAACAGAACAACGCAGATTCTGGCTCCACCTAAGAAGCATTCATTCTCCACAAGCATCACAGTTTTATTTACCAACGCTACCGTCATCGACAGCAGATATGACGTTTTGCCGAGACACGGGACTATTTTTCAGAATAAAAACAAATGAAAGTCATCAATAGAACTCAATGTTGCACTCAAACTTCATTTATTTTGTAAACATATGAAAATGTTACACGTTAATAAATAAAATGAAGTGAACCCAGTCATGATTATCAGCGCATTAGTAGCACACTTGAACATGAAAAACCTGAATTGTTGAGTATCACATCACTTATGTGCAGTCAAGAGTCTCACACGTGCTTCCGTGAGTTGTTTGTGTGGTATTCATGAATTTATATCTAATGATTTAGTAAATCACCTATTCCATCCACATTAATGCTGATGATAGTATCCTACACGTCATACAGCCATGCTTGCCATGCAATCTTTACATGCCAATCTCAATGCCCAACCTAAGTTCATCAAGCAGTATTCTTTACTGCCTTCAATTTCTTTCAAGTCCAAGCCCCTTCGTCTAGTTGTTCAATGGCTTTGTCAATCTTTCTTTACTTACGTTCTAAAGGTTTTTTTGCCTGATCCTCAACGTCCAACGAAGGAAACTTAAGAGATGCGGTACCCTCCAATAACTTAAGGTTTCTCTGTGTCCAGGCTGGTGGGAAACGAAAGATCTTCTAGAAGATATTCCAAAGAAAATGAAGTCAGTAAATTGGTAGCTACGTCTCATTCGACTTCTATTTTAAAGTACGGCGTTTGGGAAAAAGCACTTACTCTCAAATTATTATCAGGGTCCATCAGATTGATCTGAATGCCTTTTGTTTCTCGAGATAGCGGTACCGCCTCTAGACGGTTGCAATAGCGATAAAAGCTTATTCTATACCTACTATAAATGATATTTACATTGATTCAAAGATGTTCATGAATATTTATTTGACATAGCTTTGTGAAAAACTACTCCCTAAAATATGACGCTAAGTACCTTCCTGCTATCTTCCAATGCCCAGTTTAATACTACAGTATACTTATTGTTGCAACAGGCGATAAGCACTTACGTTTTAAAGGCTTCACAGTATAGTCCTGAACTTCGATTGAAGCAAGTTTCGGAGGACCCGTACTCTCGGCTGTGACTGGTTTGAGTTTCCTCTGGGTCCAGGCAGGTGGTGCTTCGCTGTCCTTTTCTTTTACCCATGGTGGTCTGAAGCTCTCCCTCTTCGGCGCAGGGTCCCTGCTGACGTTACCGATCGGCATGGTGGTCTGTGGTCCAAATGTCACTTTGAGTGGAGAAGCTACCAACCAATCTGAGTGTATGTGTTCCTTTCCTAGTGTACCTAAGTGATAATGCTATAAAATTGTGAATATATTTTTCAAGTTCGACTTTTTCTGATTTGTACTTCTAAATGTACGGTACAATGTAAACGATATGCTGTAATTTGTTACAAAACACCTATCCTGAATCAAATATCGAAATAAAATAATTGTGATAGCACTTTTTGCAATTGTAAAACTAGTTAGTCGTTGATTACTCATTCATAAGTAAAGGAAAATAATAATCAACGATAAAATTCATATTTTATTACTTCGGGTCTGCCTAAACCAATGGGCATCTCCAAGAATTGATATATTCCACTGTAACAAACGCAGTCTTTTTCATAATTTGTTATTTGTTAGCCAGACAGAAAAAAATACATCCGTATTTTATATCTCAAAAACTAAGGTTGTGGCCTTGAGATTATTTTTAAAATTTTTAAAACTTTTGTAAACATTTTCTCAACAGAACTTCTCTGTGTTCTCAAAACTAGTAGGTATTTAGTTTCAAGATGCATGTGCCTACCAGGAAAGAGTTTTAATGTTATCAACGAACGTCAGCTACTACATGATAGTAATAAAAAACATTTTTAACTTCTTACTCATCTACGTTATTAATTTTTCGTGAAAAACTTTGCAAAATATTATATGAAAACTTAAATATGGTTTCCATTAATTGGTTTAGATATTAACGGTTCGTCTTTTCTACTCTAAATAAACACTTGCTTCAACGTTTACGACGTTACGTCGGTCGATTCCTTTTGTCTGAAGTCATAGACAAAATTGTTATAACTAAGCTCGGAATTACTCGGAAAACGGTTAATTACAAAAAGTTGGCACTGGCAACTACTAGACGTTAGATGCATTTTACGATGCAGATCTACACCTAAATCAGCATATTATAGACTATCTTTCTCTTCCTACTTCAAACATCTTATCTATGTGTTTTTTTGTATTACATAGACTACATGTTTTGAGGAGAGGAGAATGTCATATGACGAAAAGAGTGCTAGGTAGGCATGAATGTATATAGATTGATGTAAAGGTAGAGGTAAGCCTAAGAAAAGATGGATGGAGTGTATTAGCCATGATATGTCCAAGAAAGGAGTGAGTACTGTGATGACGAGTGAAAGAGAAGAAAAAGACACGTGCTGGCCCCACGCAGGAAAAAGGGCATAAGGGCAGGAAGAAGAAGAGAGATGAGATTGAGTTTGTGAAGGTGTGTGAGTAATAAACTTTCCTAGAGTCAATACGAATAAAGATGCAAGAAGATTACTTATTACTTATGTATTACTGAAAGCTTAATAAAAGCACAGTTGTTTCAAACAATACCTAAAAGTCACACGTCCTTAAAATTTAGCCAGGAGCACAAACTGACGGGAACAATCTAAGAGGTCCCTATACATACATACAAATAATAACAACAAAACCAGCAGTTTCATTCTATCATTACAGATGAGTAGTTAAATGATGTAATAGTCATAATTATTAGTTGATGGATGCAGAGAAGTGCATCGTAGGGCACGGTCCTGACATGCGTGACCTACGAGGCAATGGTTTGTTATAGGCGATGGTTACCAGTTATTATCAGGTGGGCCATATGCTTGTTCTACCAGCTAGTTGTATAAAAAAACAGATATTATAATGTTTCATGAACAAGGAAGTAAAAGTTTATAATGTTAATAGCTTATACAGTAATAGCTTTAAATAATCTAAAATCACATATCCCGTCACGTTCTTTCTAAATAGATATAGGTACATATACAGTGGTGGGTGTATAGGTGCTAGGAATGCCTAACCTTAACCTGGCGATAGATAATAGGCGAACGATAATAAACAAACCTTGCTGTCTTTCCGCAACTAGTGTTGCCAATTTTTAAAACACCTGTTTGATATTATTTTGAGACGAAAACGTAAAAATAGTGTAGATAAAATATTTTAATGGGATTTTACTATCGTCATGACATTCATACACCTGTTTTTATGGCTTTTGAATGCATGGTCAAAAACAAATAAAGCATGGTGCATGTAGTCTTAGAGATTATTTTTCAACTTCCTATAAAATTATCAGGACTCACTCAATGAGGTATGTTTTAAATAACCTAGGGTATATAATTAAATATTACTGGCTCAGATCATGTAATCCTAGATTAGAGGTTCAATACTTAGAACAGGCCCTGTCAGTTTTTAAACTAAGACCAGTGCCAGTTTATTTTTCTTGTTATCAATTATTATTAGGTACACTTTAAAACGAAAAGAGACTTACCTAGACCTAAACGAACGGAAGCAATGTTTTGTGTATGATATTAGATACGTATGAAAACTCCTGTTTCTGCAGACAAAATTAGATTAAGAGATGATCCTATCATTACGTCTGCAGAGTTATTTTGCGCTTTACAAATATTAAAAACGCTTTGAATCGTCTTACATGAAATTCTTCGTGTGTGTGTTTTGTGTTAAATCACCGGTAAAATGCACTTTGTCACACACCGTTCACATCCAACTGATATTTTTTTCTGATTCCCGATAAAGCCGAAGCAGCGTATAGATGCGAGCTTCGCTCAAGACTAACATCGGTATTTCATACGAACAATCCTCTGGAACTTATAAATAGGTGTGGCGGACATCGTGTGCTCGAAAGTTTCAGGAGTTAGATGCGCGAGTGATAGCATAAGATTGGACTCTTTATTAGATGTGTTATGGTCTAGTTTCCGATTGATGTATTGAACGTCTGCCGCGATATCTCATGATTTGATCTTGCTTTGGTTTATTGAGTTGGTTAGTACTTATGAATGAACTATCGGTTCATTCATTTACAGTTTCAAAACTTGAAATTTGTAATATTTTTTTTCTAATTAAATGACAAAATGCGACAAATTAAATTCTTGAGCAGTTTTTAAGTTGATAAAAATCTGAAACGACTATTTAGCGATTGTTTGTATTGTTTATTCTATTTTCACTGAGTTAATGCTGTTATATGTTGATAGGTGCCTAACGTGGTCGTCATTGGTAGAGTTCCTCTTCATAACCCGTGTTATCTAGGATGACCTACAGCCCAGGAATCCCCTGTAAAGTTTCTAGAATAGGGTCGAGCAGAGGTTACAAGTGATAGGTACCTACTTCATTTGATATAAGAAAAGCCTACATCTATATAATCAAAGCAGCCCAGGAATCCCCTGTAAAGTTTCTAGAATAGGGTTGAACAGAGATTATAAGAGATAGGTACCTACTTCATTTGATATAAGAAAAGCCTACATCTGTATAATCAAAGCAACCCAGGAATCCCCTATAAAGTTTTTAGAATAGGGTTGAACAGAGGTTATAAGAGATAGGTACCTACTTCAATTTTCATAATGAAAGCCTACATCCTACTTGGAAAAGTAACAAGTTCATATCTTAGTTAAAAAATAAATACAGAATGGGATTCAAGTTTGGGGTCCTAGAATAAAAAACCTCGTGTACCTAGTTTCATACTTCTGCTGTTAGCCCTATACATATATGCTATACATGACCCTTCAGGAATACGGACGAAAACAAATAACCCAGAAAAGTAGTGAAGAAATCAAAAGCTTGTTTAGAATTTTGACCGAGAGACCAAAACGTCTACTTTACGAGTCTGGCAAAAATGCTTTTGTACAGCTGTCTCGCCCACAGGTCGCATTTATCAAACGATTTGGACGAAACTTGGCACATAGGCGACTTTGTAGATTTTTTTTGTACTTGTTCCTTAAAGAGGCAAAAAGCTTACTGGATATCATTGGCGAACGAGCTACAATTTCGATGTTTTTATTTTGTTTGAAAGGTACCTACTTCACGTAGTAGTACGTACGTACGTATACCTACTTCAAGTTAGCCTCAAAAAAAGTTTACGAAGATCTGATGATCTGATCTGCGACATGACGAGCAGAATAGCTCCTCAGTAAATTTATTTATTTAAATTTATTTATTTATCCATTGGGTAATAGTGCGTTTATCGCTTCGTCCCTATTTAGGATATTTTATTCCACGATTGCTGTTAATTCTACAAACTACATGAATTGGTAGTATACACACATAATTTATTGATTGATTTTTGTGACATCCAACAAAGGAAACACTTGAATAACAAATAATATTAACAAAACGTCTTAAAACTATGCGTCCCTCTAGTTATAGGATGCCACAGCATGCACAAAATTATCAACTCAACTAAACTAAACAGACAATAAGTACTAGGCAAGTAAGTTACATCGAATATAAGTATAAGAGTTCAGTTTTAGCGATAAGGTCGCCTATTGTATAATCTTATTTTTACTAGTTTGTGTAATGTTTTTTTCTGTGTGTTCAATTAAGTTAATCTATCTAAGTATGTACATAATATTAATTCGACTTTCGGGCGCCGTACTTCCTGTGGCGCACCCGTTCTGATGCTCATCCCGCCACTCCTGAAATCAGACCGTTCCGTCCAGGGCTATGGTCTGCGGAGCGTGTAATTACAGGCCTTGTAGTCGCTTCCTTGTATCTATGTCATGAATACTACTCATTATAATTGCAAACTTAGTTTTTAGTCCAACGATGGCACGATGGAACTTTAAATTTAGAGGGGGGGAGGGGGGTTCTGAAAAACAGTTTAACCCAGATTGTTTCCAGAATTCTTAGGATGGTTGTAATTCTGTGGTAACAGAAAAACACTAAAATATAAAAGTTCATATTCTGTTAAGGCAATATTTATATTTCAGTTTCGGGTAAACTTTAAAATACATAGCACCAATTTACGTGCCTACTAAGTCTACATGTAAATATATGTTTTTCACATTTAGATGTTATAAGCCTGTGTCTCAATCACACCTGAACGCCATTTATATGAAACTCAGAACAAATAATAGTTCATGATCCTGGCGCGGCGGCAGATCTCGCCGAGGATATCAAGAGGCGTTAAAATGCAGGTTTCGACAGCGCCTACCTATTTGCTCCTCATGGGGTTGAGACTCTGGGTCCGTGGGGAACTTAGTCCCTACCCGAAGAGAAGTAAAAGTTTCTCCTTAGTCCGAGGAGAAGTAAAAGTTTCTTTGTAAATAAACTATTAATTAAAAATAAATAAACTACCTTTACTTTCATACCACACAAGCAAAACCGTGGGCTGAAGCTAGTTTATCATATGTTCGATCATGAGTCAGATCTAGGTTGGTATCTATTAATTTGTGATTTATTTTAATTATCAAAACAACATAATATCTTCGTCATAGTTATCAGTTAAAAGAACCTATTATCAAGCCTTGTATATAAGCCCTTATTTCAGTTGTTTACTAATCATTCTTAGTTGTGAAGAAACAGAATAAGCTCTGCCTGGATCAAAAATATCAAAATACCTAATCCCGTTTTAAAGTGCTACCAAGGTGCTATCAAATAGAGTCCGTCATCGACTTTGTCCACGCATGTAAGTACCTTTGGGACTACACCTATCTTTGCATCCCCAATTTGGTAATTGAATGATTTCAATCAGATTTACTCTCAAATTTAAAATTTAACACTCAAAGTTTATTTTGTTACACATTTAAAACTCTCACTTCTTGAACAAAATATATATTTTAAACAATTTTTCAACCAACTTTTAATGTCTAAATGCACCGCACAGCAGTCAGTAGCCCAAACATTTTTATACGAAATATGTAAATAGTACGTGAGCCGAATCACGACGTAACGATAATAAAATGTATTTTTAAAGATGCATAGTGTTTTCCGTACAAAACGTCGTGACGTAGATTGTCTGGAGACATAATACGTAAATCTACGTTTAATTGTAATGACCGAACAGATTTATGAAAGTAAAAATAAATAATCTTCTTTTTGTGCCTCTAGTTCTTTCGAGCAGTGTGTTGCGTGGATTTTATGTGCGCCTCAATGAGGCTTTTTTATACAACTAACTGATGGGACAAGCATATGGCCCAATTCATAAGTGCCAAAACGTTGCTTCGTAATCACTCACGTCAGGAACGTGCCCTAAGATGCACTGCCGTCCATAAACTAGAGGCACACAGATGTTCAGCCTCACGTGCCAGTAATTTCACCGGCAACCGCACTCTTCAAACCGAAGAAACACAGCATTCTGCTTCGACGATAGAAACAGTGCAGGGCATCAATACACCGTAAGGCACGTTTCTATCATACGTGATTTGACCAATTAACATCATTTGGGACAACTGCATGTTAAAAAACAAGGATGTAGACTATACTTTAACAACGAACTTGACGAAATCAATGCTTACATTTCTATTCAAATGCTGATTAGATTATGATCGCGATAGTGATATCCGACCGAGATCTCCTTGACTTTCAATTTTCATTATCGTGATATTACCCCTATCGTCCTGATATTATTCCGCTCTGTAAATAATTATAGTTGAACATTTTCCATCTAGCCCCAAACTAAGCAAAGCTTGTAAAAAGGAACCCTAGCTGACCAATATATACCTTTTTCTCAAACATGCTTAACCTTCTTTGAGATAAATCGAATGGGCTGTACTGGCCAAAAACAAGCAAGGAACAACTCTTTGGAACACTCTACGCGCAGAAAAAATAGTGTTGTACGTTGTTTGTCGTCTTATTTGTCGTAATTTTATCTGACATAATGAGTTCAAGTAGGTACTACTGTAAGCAGGGATGCAATAGTTACAATCTAAAATGAATGAAATTACATAGTTGTTAAAAAAACAAAAACATCGTTTTTTTCATGAGAATTTTTTCTTTATTTCAGAAAATTATGAAGACTATATTTTTCTTGATCACATGCTTAGCGTGTTACACGCTGAGCTACCCTAACAAGACTTCATATTATAGCAGTGAGTATTTGAATTTATGCACTACTGATTTAACCCTACCAATTTTGTGGGCCACATCTCGGTTCTCGCCATTTTGAGTAAAAAAAGATTCAAGTCTTATATTTAAATTACTAGGTTTTCACTAAGTAGAAAATTGCGACGTGGAATAGCATAATGCTGCGCCAGATACCACCAGCCCTTGGTTCTAGCGTCGCTTTGATGTTCACCTAGGCAACATTTTAAAAACCCACCAGGCCTCATCAGTTTCGCACGGAACCAGAGTCTCAACCGCAATGCAATTTTCCAGACTTTCCGTTCCCATTCGTGAATAGAGTCGCATGGGGGGCCAGACCTCCTCGTTCCACCACAAGTCTCAACACTCCGGTACCGTATGTCGTGATACACCACACATACATCCCACCTGTGTGTTTGACTAGAGCCCAGTGTGAGGCGAACATGAGGTCCATGCAACAGACTCATATGGACACCAATGGATGGGCCGATATTGGATACAAGTGAGTACATCATAGTCGTCATAGGTCATAGGTGATTATCCTACGCATTTTCATGCTATTCTATACTATCGGGCTGCACTACGAAAAGTCCACTCATATTGTGTTAAAAAAAAAGTTAGTAAAACTTGAGAAACCGACTTCATGACCAACCTGTAAAACTGATTTCAATGAAATTTTGATAGGACTTATCTGGAAGCATAACTTTTTATCGCTTAACGGAACTAAAATGGGGTTGGGCAGGATACCTGGCAATGCAAGGTGATGACATTAGCACAAGTGCATCAGCACCGGCAACAGTGGCACATACAGAAAGAGGCCTATACCCAGCAGCGGGTGAAGTCGGGCTGTGGATGATGATGATAACTTTTCAAATAAAAAATAATTCTTTTATGAAAGAAACGGGTATTTATCGGGTTAATAAAAAGTGCTAAAAAAAATCATATTATGTTAAAGGCTCATAAATGACAAATAAATTACAAAAAAAAAACGAATTGAGAACCTTCTTTTTTTATTTAAAGTCGGTTAAAAATGCTTTGTTTCAGCTTCGCAGTAGGAGGAGAGGGCTCAGTGTACGAAGGTCGAAGCTGGCAGACTGTGGGCGCTCATGCAGTCGGGTACAACGTACAAAGCATAGGCATCGTGCTTATTGGGAACTTTATATGTAAGTGTCGTAAGATTTTAGAGTAAGAGTAAGACCAAGTTTATTTGACTGAGAAGTTGGAGAACGGTGAAAAGTATGCTGTGAGTTTCACAATGTGTAATGAAAAATCAGGAAAAGCGAAGAAAACCACACATCCAACGAGCGATGATCCATTGTGATACAAGCCAGCATACCTTATGAACCTTTGATATTATAGAATCAAGAAAGGCAGAGAAAATGCTTTCAAACTCTGTCTGTATATATTTACTCTCATTTTAGGTTGAACATGACCGGTCAGTACTCATCATAACTCTTTTAATTTTATATGTTACTTATAATAAGCGTCGCTGAAAAATGACATTCCTCATTTTTCGACCGATTTTTGTAAAGCTCAAAATCTTTGATTTACAGCTCAAGTCCCCGGAGAAAAACAGGTGCAAACCACCAAAGAACTGATAGCCGCAGGAGTAAGACTCGGCTTCATCAGGCCAGACTACAAGTTGATCACTCATCGCCAGGTTACTGCCACCGAGTGTCCAGGAGACGCATTGTATAATGAGGTCGCTACTTGGGACCATTTTTTTCTGGGTTCGTCAGACTATCCCTTCCAATTCGTTAATCGATCCGCATGGGGGGCCCGACCTCCTCGATCCACCACAAGTCTCAACACTCCGGTACCGTATGTCGTGATACACCACACATACATCCCACCTGTGTGTTTGACTAGAGCCCAGTGTGAGGCAAACATGAGGTCCATGCAACAGACTCATATGGACACCAATGGATGGGCTGATATTGGATACAAGTGAGTACTATAAAGTCTTAGTATCGTACGCATTTTCATGCTATTTCTACACTATCGGGCTGCACTACGAAAGGTCCACTCATGTTGTGTTAAATGCTTTGTTTCAGCTTTGCAGTAGGAGGAGAGGGCTCAGTGTACGAAGGTCGAAGCTGGCAGGCTGTGGGCGCTCATGCAGTCGGGTACAACGTACAAAGCATAGGCATCGTGCTTATTGGGAACTTTATATGTAAGTAGGTATAGCAGAGGGATTATTTTGATGAATGTGCACCTGTAAATGTGTTATTATCAATCCGCACTTTTTCACATCCATCAAATATCGATATTTGACTGCGTTTCACTGATCGCTACCACATAACTCTTAGATGCGCGCAAGGCATAATAAAGTTAAAAATATTTAAATACAACATCGCTTTAAATTAACTCAGTCACTGTCGTTACTTATTCGTAAAAATGGGAATGGGAGTTTCATATATTGTTGTATAGGGCCATAATCTTTTAATTGCAGCTCAAGTCCCCGAAGCAATACAGCTGCAAACAACCAAAGAACTGATAGCCGCAGGAGTAAGACTCGGCTTCATCAGGCCAGACTACAAGTTGATCACTCATCGCCAGGTTACTGCCACCGAGTGTCCAGGAGACGCATTGTATAATGAGGTCGCTACTTGGGACCATTTTTCTCTGGGTTCGTCAGACTATCCATTCCAGTTCATTAATAGAGCCGCATGGGGGGCCAGACCTCCTCGTTCCACCACAAGTCTCAACACTCCGGTACCGTATGTCGTGATACACCACACATACATCCCACCTGTGTGTTTGACTAGAGCCCAGTGTGAGGCGAACATGAGGTCCATGCAACAGACTCATATGGACACCAATGGATGGGCTGATATTGGATACAAGTGAGTACCATAGAACCGTAGTATCGTACGCATTTTCATGTTATTTTACACTATCTGGCTGCATTATGAAAGTCCACTCATAAATATTTTGGACAATCCGCACAACACTATCTAGCCCCAAATTAAGCAGACCTTGTACTATGGGAACCAGATAGCTATATATATTTTTTTGTAAATGCATATTTAAAATATAATATAACACCTATACAGAGAACAAACATCTGTGTACACCACACAACTATTTGTTCTCGAGCTACTACCAACTGAGCTGAGAAGCCAGTGAAAATAAAGACTTGTATTAAATGCTTTGTTTCAGCTTCGCAGTAGGAGGAGAGGGCTCAGTTTACGAAGGTCGAAGCTGGCAGGCTGTGGGCGCTCATGCAGTCGGGTACAACGTACAAAGCATAGGCATCGTGCTTATTGGGAACTTTATATGTAAGCATAGGGATTATTTTGATGGTATTGGATGTCATTTTACCACTTCCAAAAGAGACTCAGCACCCGGGAATATTGCTCGGCACACAAGCTTGGTGTGGTTCCTAGTCTCCTTAAGGAAGCGTGGCGACTAACGAAAAAGTTTAAATCTGAGCTGTTACTATAAATTTTTATAAATAATTTTAGGAGAGTCCCAGGTCCATATAGCCTTGCGTACATCTAAGCTTTCTGCGGTGGTGATCTGTGAAACGCTGTCAACCACAGCGGTATATTTGCGTTTCAATGATCGCCACCGCAGAACTCATAGCAAAAAATTAACCCTGTCACACTGTCACTGTCGTTAACCTATTCGTGAAAATTTACAATTGTTTAGTATATTTTTGTATAAGACCATAGATATTTTAATTTCAGCTCAAGTCCCCGAAGCAAGACAGCTGGAAACAACCAAAGAACTGATAGCCGCAGGAGTTAGACTCGGCTTCATCAGGCCAGACTACAAGTTGATCACTCATCGCCAGGCTGCCGCCACCGAGTGTCCAGGAGACGCATTGTATAATGAAGTCGCTACTTGGGACCGTTTTTCGCTGGTTTAACTACAGATACCGAAATAAAATAAATAAGACTTGAGACTTGCTTGCTTAGGAAATTTAAAAATCGATTCGAAACTTCTCTGTCTTAATCAGAGACTCGGGTAATACCTCCTGGCTGATGGGAATGAGACCGAATCGTGATTGGTTTTGAAAATCGAGTTTGGTACGCATAAAGTAACTTATGCATGACTATGCAAAAAATGCATAACAGAACAGATATTTTTTCCAATCTCGTGGTGAAAAATCCAAAAAGAGCCGGTTTCGAGTCGTCTAAAACGCCTGCGCACATCTAGGCAATGACGATCAGCTGAAACGCTGTCAAATATGCTAGCGATTTTTGACAGCGTTTCAGCTGATCGCCATCGCCATCGCCTAGATGTGCGCAGGCCTTAAACAAACCAAATTGAGTTTTTGTCAAACGAACCTATGATTGGTTCGACAAATGCAGTAATTTTAAAAATACTCACTATAATATGGGTTGATAATTATTTTTGTTGTTATCGTAGGCACCAATATTGCACATCGGCTCATTTCGGCTTCATGGAGCGTAGTGTGCGTCAGAAAGAGATAGCGCTCTACGAAAGCAGAAAAGCCGAAAAGCCGATGTGCAATATTTATTGCCTACAACCGCATGTTCTGACGCTGTTTCCTAACTTTAGGGACCAAAGATATACTTTACTTGTTACATAAGTAGTTTTAAGTGTTACTAGAAAATAAGTGTTTTTACTATAAAATAAAATATTGGGATAATTGATTTTTTTCTTTGCCTGTATCGTCTGACTGCTGCACAATAGCCCTGAAACTTTTTGAACAATAAATAAATAATACACTATAATGTAGGTAGAATAAAGATATAATACACATTACAAGTAGTTAATTGCATCGGTCGCTAGATCATTATAAGTACTTACTTTAGATATTAGGTATACATTTTAGATACCTACTGTGAAGGGACATCCCCTACTCGTAGGTATTTGACATCAGGTTCAATGGTCAAGAGCGATTACTGGGTCATTAGAGGAAACACTGTTCACTAATATTAGGAAAACAAAATACCGATCGTGCGATCATGTGTGATCACTTCAGCGACAAAAAAAGTGAAAATCACTTAAAATCCTTATCCTACACGGACTCGAAAGAACCAGTGACACGATAAGAAGATGAAGAAGAAGAAGCGACGAACAAAACAATATCGTTTGTTGGTTCAATATCTAGGACTGCAGCTAACGCCTACAGATTGTAAAAAAGATTTTTACTGAAAATCTAAGGCCACTTCATGAGTAGGTACACAGAACGCAACGAATTGCGGTATTTTCAGAGTTAAAAAAGTAGCCTAGTGTTAACTATGTAGGTATTTTGCTTTTGCATTGCCTATGTCTCACCAAGTTGGAGCCACACTGGAACTTCACTGCTATTTTTACTTTTCTTTTGCTTCTACAAAGCAAAAGTAAAATCTTCACAAAAAAACGGTATTATTGCCTGTTCTTTTAGGCTTGGTCGCGTGAAACTGACACCTAGACTCACCTAGCTTTGAGACGTTTCAAAGTGATCCTTGTGATACAACTGAATAACGAAATTTTGAATTTGAATCCTGGGTATAATCTACGTTCAGTCGATTTTCAGAAAGTAACAAACATACACTCAGTACCTTTCTCCTTTAAAATATTCTGGTGTTTCTATAAAAGAGTATCAAGACGTTTAAGTAAGCGTAGTGAAGGACGCCCTCCAGCAATTTGGAGCGACGATCTGCGAAATTTACCTGCCAAACGCTGAAGCAAAAGAGCCGAAGACCAGGCTCAGTGTCGCAACTTGGACGATACCTACGACACGAAGTGGATTGATGATGATGATGATGGTGATAAAGTGTCACATATGACATTCTTATCTTAAAAAGCATAAAGGGAAATACCCGAAGACTCTCGCGTCCAATAAAACGTGCACCCACAGATTTAATGTCGAAGTTAGCAGAGACAAGTCGTACAATAAAGTCACCAACTTATTTCATAACTTTGTTGGAATAAAATAAAATAAAAATGAAATCGTTTGTTATTATAATTTTTGTAAACTGCGTGTTTGGCCTTCCTACCGAAAACAACAGAACCATATTGGTCGGTGAGTTAAAAATATGACGCCTGTTTTCCCATAGGCGGAGACAGATTTCCATTTGCTATGATCCTGACATACCTAATAATACTATACCTCTTTTGAGTATTCACTCTCTTAAACATACCTACCATTATTAATCCTTGCTCGTCGGTTAAGAAGATTTTTGACTTGCAGGGCTACCACGAGCTCCATGTGGTTATGGTTATGGCTGTCAAAATTGTGTCAACAGTGTCAACATATTCAAACCCAAGAAGAAAGTGAATGTGTGGCTATATATACACAATTTGACAGCCATAGCCATAACCATATGGAGCTCGTGGTAGGCCAGCTGACCTTTCTCTAAAATATCTAAATTAATTAATAATTTTCTAGATCGTTTGTAACGCTCTGCAGATAGCCCAACAATTTTATTGTACATTTTGTTTAATGATACCATTAGCAAGAAAGGAGTTGGCACTGAGATGACGTATGATATACCTCTATCATTATTTATCGTATTACTTAGTACAGCACCACAGATTTTCTGTGGTGCTGACCCCACCTAGGTGGGATAAGAGCAGGAAGATAACGATATAAAAAATGTATTTTACTAATATTTTCTAGAACCCAAATACAAATTCTACACACGGCAAGAATGGGGTGCCGTGGCCCCCGTAGACTCTGAGCTTTTGAAGTCGCCTGTAGAATACGTGGTCATCCATCATACATACATACCAGCTGCCTGTAACACCACACAGAAATGCAATGCGGCTATGAGAGCTATGCAGAGGTATCACAACTCACTTGACTGGGGCGATATTGGTTACAAGTAAGCACATCACAAATCATTTAAAAATCACGTTATTTCATAAAACTTGGCATCAGCACACCTTTGGTCCCTGACGGGTGGCAGCAACAAGCACAAGGCACAAGGAAAGCTTTAGTTGCTATAACAGTTAAAAACAATATTTGTATGTTCGTAGCTTCTGCGTGGGTAGCGAAGGAGGAGCATACGAAGGCCGAGGCTGGTTCACTAAAGGTGCCCACGCGCGGGCCGCTAACAGCTTCAGTATCGGCATCTGTCTGATTGGAGATTGGAGAGGTATGTTACAGTGTAGTACAATCCTCACTCGATCTATGACAAAATCTAGTTGGCGATCCTGGTGACTGCACCAAGTTGTAACATTACACAGGTTCGTAATGAAACAATGCAAATCCTAAAAACAGTTGCATCCAGTTAAAGCATAAATAGTTTAATAGACTTTTTGTTTCGTTTGGGACTTAATTAAGCTATAGCTGTGATTATCACCAATATTTAGAGACATACCTATAAAGTCATAAAGGTCTAAGAATCAACAAAAGTTGGAGAATGGCGACGACGAACCAGTAGGCCTACCACAAGCTCTGTCTGGCTCTGTCTCTGGCTCTGGTTTTTATTTTGTGTGAGTGCTAAATAAATCCTACGTCGAAACGTCACACACACAGTATAATACACAGACTCAAAACCAGAACCAGAGACAGAGCCAGACAGAGCTTGTGGTAGGCCTACAGAAGTTAAAATGTACCCTATGGGCCGATGACATACATACATGTAGTTATCGGGAAGTCGGTGGATTGACAGGGCTCAGAATCGTTCTTCCTGGTAGTTTATAGGGCAGACATATGTTCGAGTATGTCCAACAGTGGACTTTTTTAGACTGATGATGAATATTTCAAGCAATTTAGTCAGAAGATGCATCTTTATAATGACAATTTAATCGTTCAAAATATTGCTTCTCAACAGTGGAACTGCCCCCTCAGCAGCAACTAGAGACTACCAAAGAGCTGATTGCCTCAGGGGTCGCTCATGGCGCCCTCATACAAGACTACAACTTGATCGGACATGGGCAAGCTACTGACACTGAGTGCCCTGGCGGAGCTCTACTGGAAGAAATCTCCAAATGGAAACATTATGTTCCGGGACATATTCACTTTGAAAATAAACTGAAACTGTAAACATTTTGTTTTGACTTTTTTATTTAACTTTCCACTCGCTGTTACGTTCTCTGGAGATCGTATTTGTGTTACTCACTGGAAGCCCTGAATAAATAAAAATAAAATAAGTGGTCATCGTGAGAGCTCCGTTCGGGATATACCACTACACCTGGTATATTCTAGATCCATTTGTATTGCATTTTAAGCATAGAAACAATTTATTTAGTAGTTCATTACTTCCTAGTTCATAACTTAAAACCTAAGCGCCAACAACATTTTATTTTTAATTTTTGATAGTAGACTTTTCGAAAAGTTGGCCCATGTATTTTCAGATTCCTTTATTTTTGCTTAGAAGGTTTTTGGATGAGTGAAGCCTTGCATAAACGCACTGCGGTGGTGATCAGTGAAACATTTGATAGCGGTTCACTAATCACCACCGCAGAACGCTTAAGAAGTGCGCAAGGCTTAAATAGATTTCACGTATGTAACATAGCAAGACGGTTATCGCGTTGCTCTAAGTTTTAATGTGTAGGCCTACCACAAGCTCTGTCTGGCTCTGGTTTTGAGTCTATGTGAGTGTTGACTTAAAGAATCCTGCGTCGAAATACACACTGGTGAGCACTCACACAGACTCAAAACCAGAGCCAGAGACAGAGCCAGACAGAGCTTGTGGCAGGCCTACAGGATTGAGGTAGAAGTTGTACCTACAAAGAAAAATAAGTACCCATGTGGTTGCATTGGGAGGAGCTTAGTACGATAACACATAACCAATGAAATCCTATGTGACTTCAAAAGTGGGAAGGTAATAATGTTTATAGTCATAACTAGCGGCCGCCCGCGACCAGGCTCGCCCCGTTCCCGTCACGCCCAGTTTATGTTACTTTTTCGGGATGAAAAGTATTCTTTGTCCGTCTCCTTGTTTCAACTGCCTCCCCACAAGTTTTCAGCAAAATCGGTTCAGCCATTCTTGATTTATAAATAGTGTGACTAACACGACTTTCTTTTATAGGTTAAAAGAAAGTCAAATAGATATAGATAAAAAACAAATCTATCCCGCGGAAACCATACATTTTACCAAGATAAAAAGTTCCAGACCATAATCTATCTCTGTGTCAAATTTCATTCAGATTTGTTCAGCCGTTCTGGCGTTATAGAGTAACAAACATCCATTCATCCATCCAAACTTTATATAATGATGCAAAAGCATGCGTGCGCAGTATGTTTTTGATCAACTTTACATCAGATTAGCAATTTAATTAACACCTAGGAAGTAGGTACGTTTTTTGACGTGACAACGTCTTATAATTCGATGGAGCCGGCTGCACACACGAAAAAACATGACGTCATGCGGCGTTACCTCGCTCTGAGGCGTTCCATTTAAGGCATGAAGTGCAAGCGAGAGCGCGGAACGAGCGACAAAGAGGCACAATCAGCCTCCGCGTTCGGCAGCGTTCGATATCTGTCTCTCTCCTACTTGAGTGAGCGATGCATCCGCGTGGACAGCTGTACAACGTTGTCATGTTCAACTATCGTCAGTAAACCGACTTTACAGACAACCTTTTTTTTTTAATTTTGTGGACGATTCAGACAACACTATCTCACCCCAGACTAAGCATAGCTTGTACGATGAGAACCAGATAGCTGATATAAAGGAGTGACTGCTGAAATGACGACTACCTGATGTGCTGACCCTACATGAATTACAGGGTAAGGACAAGAAAATGACTATGATGTCGAAGATACAAATCTTTCCTCTTTATAAAGAAGTAAATAATAAATGTTCAGCTCAGTTGGTAGTAGCTCTGCCTTCTGAGCCGTAGGTCGTGGGTTCGATCCCCACCGTGAACAAATATTTGTGTGGTGAACATAAATGTTTGTTCTCTGTCTGGGTGTTATATTGTAGGTATTCTAAGTATATATTTACAAAAAAATACATATATGTATAAGTATTACATCAGCTATCTGGTTCCCATAGTACAAGCCCTGCTTAGTTTGGGGCTAGTTAGTGCTGTGTCTATAATTAAAAAAAAAAGTTACATTATGAAATGAGCGGAAGTTATCATTAGGTACTGTACTACTTATACACAGTTTAGGGAAACAACTCTACAAAATTGAAGGTTTCATATAAGCATTAACACTATATCTGACTGGAGACATAAAATACACTTATGTCCAGATTATGACAGTTTCAAGGTTGTTTCCGTTTCCTATCTCTTAGATGTTGTAATCTTTATAGCAATGTTAGGACGCTGGAGGACGCTACATTCACGTTCACTGCACAAATATTTGTTCTCGGTGGGGATCGAAACCACGGCATATGGCGCAGAAGGCAGCACTACTACCAACTGAGTTGAGAGGCCAGTAAGAAGCTATAAAGGTAACCCAAAATACTTTTTTGTAGTATACCAACTGAGCTGAGCGACCAGTCAGAAGCCATAAAGGTAATCCAAAATACACTACGTATTTGTAGTACACTTCAAAAAAGTATTTTGGGTTACCTTTTATAGCTTCTGACTGGCCTCTCAAATCAGTCGGCAGTAGCTCTGTGTGTAGGTACTATAGTAACCTACAGGTAAGGCACACAAAAAGAAACCACAAAGATGAATAATTACCTAATCCACTACCACGCCGAAAAAGTGGATTCGCTTCGCTATAAATAATATTTGCTTTGTAGTTATTTATAGCTCGACCAATTTACCTTTTTGCACCAACCATTATGCTCACTTAATGCGCATCTAATTCGAAGTCTGTGACTGATGAGTTCTTGATTTTGTTCGTAAATGTCCTATTGTATCTAAATACCTATATACCTATGCGAGCACTGATCCTTGTCACAGTGACTTTCCACTACCCAAAAATCTACACACAAAAACATGTTGTGCAACACTGTTTCTTGTGAATGTTTTGGCTAGAGTTTCCACTGTCATGCAACAAATTGTTGAAACTGTTGTGAAACAAGCAAAACGCATAATAGTTGTCAACTATTATTATGCATCAACAGCCTGAAGAAGTCGACTGCTGGACTTAGGCCTCCCTTTACACATTTCCAGGAAGAACGATTCTGAGCCCTTTCCTTCCACCGACAACAATTTCGTCGGTCCATGTAGGAGGTAGGTTTATTAAAATCTCAGAAGCAGAAGAATGAATAAAGAGTCGTTGAACCGGTAACTACGCATAGGTACCAATCATGACCAAAACTGGAATAGAGCTAACTAGTACAGTAGTAGTAGGCAACAAGTATAGCACATCGGCTAATTTCGGCTTGAGCGTAGTGTGCGTCAGAAAGAGATAGCCCTCTACGAAAGTAGAAAAGCCGATATGCAATATTTATTGCCTACAACCGTACTTGTAACCAATAAGAACCGGGGCCCGATCATTATGTTCAATAGGTCATGCAATAATTTTTCGATAAAACGCAGATTTTGTTAGATAAAACCCCCTTGTTTATCAATAATCTAAGTCAAAAATTTAAAGATACCTAATCCAGCCCTGATAGGTCAGGTCAACAACTCATCAGAATTGATACGTTACGGCATCTGTTAGTAGGTAAGTGACATTGCTTACTGGGGAATCACCTTTGGTGGGCCAACGCTATATATAAAAGAGTATGGGCGAATTACATGTAAGTTTGTATAGCGCTGTAGCTCAAGCATGAGAAAAGCCCGTTCTTGAGACCATGACGGTAGTGCATCAAAAATACTGATAAAATGTAATTTGCTGATGTCTTGTGTGAGACATTAATATTTTTTTTATTCGTTAAAAGGTCTCGGATCCATAGTCCGTAGTGCTTTTTTTCACACGCGTATCAGATCACAATTGCATAAAAAATCCTAGAATAAAGATTATGTAAATTCAGTGACAGGAAAGATTTTGGATAGTAGAGTCCATAATGCATTTTTCCATACGCTTAAAATGTTATAGTTGCACAAAAATCCTACAATAATAATTAAATACAGAGACAGGAAGTAGAATCATCAATTTAATCAGTTATCAGGTACTTCACCTTATAAAGGATACCGGTGATTCAAATAACCTACTGATAACTGATATTCGATCGATACTCACAAACTAGATATCTGCAAAAGATAAATAGTTGCTTATTGCGTATTCACTACGATAGTCAAATAAACAGTTGTCTTAATTCTTACAGAAGTGTTAACCTGTGCTGTGTGTTACATCGGTTACATCCTTATTATTCAAGAAAAAAGAAAGCACAGGGATTAAAATGAAGATGTTCTTATTTATGTTTGCGTTTGGAGTCACAACAGGACATCCGACCAGTTACACAGGTAAGTGATTTTTTTGTACACTTGCCGTAGGTAATTAATCATAATATCTTGTTGATAGATGCAAGAGTAGAGATAGACCAAAGAAAAGAAAGATTGATTGTGAGTTATAACGGCTGATAGAGAAAAGTGGAGAAGCATAGCCTGAACTCAGGCCCTCAAAATTATCAGTTGAAATCGGTCTAGAGCTACGAGGTCATACTAAGGACCTTATGCAGAAACAGTGCTTGAGTTTGAGACTTAGACATCAAACTTAACACCCCTCTTTTCAGTAGGAGGTTCATGATAATACTTTCATGCAGGGCCTGTTCTGGCTATACTCATTCTACTCTACCTATCTGGTCTCTAATACAATAACAGCAATTTCTAGATTATTTTAAACTTATTATGTTAAAACAGCTTTATGTAAACTATCCCTAGGTATATCATATCCCTCTTTCATTGTTTGCCCCCCACTAATTGAGACTTCCGCACCCCATCCCTGCGTTTGGTCTTGAGGAGGATCTGGTTTTAGTGCTAAACACCACACGCACACACACGCGCGTGTACAAAACGAAATTTAAGCAGTGTTTGTGTAAGAAGCGCACACAGACGCACCTGTACAAACCTACACCGTATGTCTATGTAATGTTAGCGCGGTTTTGTATGGGATTTGGTCAAGTGTCCGGGGTGTGCCATAGGTATTAAGATCACATTATGTTTACAGCCGATTCGGACGAAAACGAAGTCCACACATACGACTTTCCCTTCTTCTCCCGCTCGCAATGGAACGCGAGATGTCCACAGCAGGTGGAACCATTGATAACTCCAGCACCGTACGTTGTAATCCACCACTCGTACACCCCAGCAGCGTGCTATAGCGGTGAGGAATGCAGTAAGGCAATGCGCAGTATGCAAGACTTTCACATGGATGGACATGTCTGGTGGGACATTGGATACAGGTGAATTATTTGTTTATAAGCAACCAGAGAACGAAATGGTAGACGCATTAATTGACTCAGCGTGGTCATATTGTACCAGCTGGATCATTGTTCTCTAGAAAACGTCAAAGTCGTAGAAAGATTCAGAAGCAATCAACCTATTAGCTAGGAAAACTAGTAAACTTGATAGTAAGAAAAATTACTTGGATTTTACTTTTACTGCTTTGTGTGCAATCGGATTGCATACAAAATAGTTGCTTGTGTATCTTTTATAAGTTTATTGATTTTATAAATTCATTGTTTTTATACGAGTATATTTATACGAGGTATCTTTCAAAAAGAGTGCGTCGCAAGTCTTTTCATGGTTTTCATCGTCCTAATTATCAATTTATGTTTAGTTTTGCTGTGGGGAGCGATGGTGCAGCCTACGAAGGTCGAGGATGGAAGACACTTGGTGCCCACTCATTGCACTTCAACACTATTAGCATCGGGATCTGTGTTATTGGAGACTGGACATGTAAGTAAACACTGTCCCCTGAGTAACTCCTCTTAGAGACTTCTCTAGGATCTAAGATACTTAGAATCTGACGGAGTATCCAATAAGATCAAATTAATAAGTCATGATCCTTTTGTTTTTTTTTTATTTGTATTTTCTTTAGCAGCCACCCGCGGCTTCGTCCGAGTAATTTCCAAAATCATCCAAGTCGGTCCAGTTGTTAGGGCGTGATAGAGCCACAAACATCTAAACATCTAGCGTAACTTTTGCATTTAGGATTTTTTTGTAGCATTCAAAGTAAAATTGCATCCCAAAGCTACACAGATATCATAGCTTCATGTTTTGTCGATCGAAAACTTAATTTAATAACCTAATTTATCGTTCACAGCAAAAGTACCGCCAGCAGAGCAAATCAAAACTACCAAAGCACTGATAGCCACTGGAGTAGAACTAGGTTTCATTAAACCCGACTACAAGCTAATCGGCCATCGGCAAGTCAGAGCTACCGAGTGCCCCGGTGAAGCGTTTTTCGAAGAAATCAAGACTTGGGACCACTTTAGTAGCTTCCCAGCATCGCAAGAGGACTTACCTATGGTGGAAGAGATTTCTGACAAAATGAGGCATGTGCTGGGAAATAAAACTGCTGTGGCTCATACATAAACTCTATGTAGAACAACAATCTTAATTGTTATTAAAAAAAATAGCTAATTCTTCTTCTAGTTCCTGCCATTATCCCACTATAGGTGGAGTCGGTATAAAGGCCTGCGCACACCTAGGCCGCTGGCGAACGCGATCAGCTAAACGCTGTCAAATATCGCTGTCAGATTTGAGATTTGACAGCGTTTCGTTTCACTGATTGCTACCGCCAGCGAACTATGTGTGCGCAGGCCTCAACATGTTTTTTTCTTCCTTTGATTCATTCCCTTCTGTCAGCCAGTCGTCATTTCTGAATTCACTTGTTTCTTATCTATGTCGTCTTTCACACAATTCATCCATATTTTCTAAGTACTATTCTTTAGGACATACCTAGTTAATTATTTAATCCTAAACGTGCGAAAAATGTCCATCAAACAAAGACATAATATGTTCGGAGCACATAAGAAGCAAGAGCTTTTATGTGCTCCGAACAGTTCAAATTCCAAATAGTTTTTTGTTTACTCAGACCAAATAGAGGTTAATATTAAACGTGTGCAGATTAGTTCCTATTAGTGTTTAGTGAACTCATAGTTCAACAATTATTTATGATAAAAGGCTCTAGATATACAGGGTGGTTTTTTGAGAAGGGCGGCGATGACCAAACATTAATTTGCAAAGATTCTTATCAGCAACACACAGTTAGTTGTTGGTTCAATAACAGTGTTTTTTTTAAATCATTCGGTTCCATTTCCGTCAAAAGTAAGAGATTAAAAAAAAAAGTACGCAGTTATTTTTTTCTTATAAATCGAGGGCATGACTCCTTTCTCGACTTTTCCCCTAACTCTTGGTTTCGGATTTGGCCATCACCGCCCTTCTCAAAAAAACACCCTGTATTAACTGTTTTAGGAGCTAGGGAGTTTCCCTTTTCCTATTATAGATAATTACTCTTTTTATACTAGGATTTGGAATAAAACAACTATATTATATGTAATAGAAATATTTATATTGACAAGATGACATTCACAAAAATACTTATTTATCATGCATGGGTGAAATTGATCAGTTAGGATTAGGATACACATTAAATTCGATTTACATTTACTTTTGAATTTAGAGTTGTGCTAAATTAAAATAAACATTTACTTAGTAAAATTATTCAGTTTTTATTTATTTTGTTTTATGTCAGTAAGATAACTGATTTTATATTTTTTTTTGTCTTTAGAAAATATGTAAGTTTTTAATTTATCCGTCTGATAAAAAATATCCATCTCTTTTTTAGGCTTGTCAGAAATAATTACTAATATTTTTTATTTGACGAATAGTGTTATTTCGTAGATGGTAAAAAATATCCCTTAGTTAAATAAAACAAATATAAGACACTAAGGACAAATAAAAACTTAAGTAAAGACAAGTTTTTCGTTAAAAAAAAATTCCATCAGATAAAAATATATATCCAATATTTTAGGCTAGTCAAAGTTATGGACTGACATTTTTTAATTCAACAAATAGCGTTACACCGTAATAGATCAGCTCAAAGTATAAAAACTCAGGTATTAAGAGAAAAATCTGAAATAATGCTCTTAGGTGTCCAAGCAGCGTGTATAACAAGTAGTAAGTTTTTATTATAATTTAGCACCGCTTATAAGTAATGATGATGACCCACACTGTCTTTCCATTCCAACCAACTAAACTGACCTACTAAAACGAATCAACTATTTTTCTTTCACAACGATACAACTATTCAGATTGGAACAACTGTTTCGATTGGAATATTTTATTCATTTGATTTATTCAGCGTGCCAATGCCACCAGCGTCTTGGGGACGCTTCCCTCTGGTACTGATTTGGATCAGTTGAGCTATCTCTAGATCGTTTGTAACGGTCCAAGTGTTTATGTGTAAATAAATGTGATTAGAGATTAATTTTAATTAATAAAATATTCCATTTTAAATGTTCAATTTGTTATTTGTTTGGATAGACTTTACCCAAAATAAAATATATGATCAACCAGTCGGTTCGTTTGGAAGAAAACCCTTCATCAAAAGCAAGAAAGAAGAAGAAAGAAAAATCATTTATTCAACCACCACAATTACCTATATACCTTAATAAATAAAAACTGAGTTCCATTCTGCACAACCAGTTGGTAGGTTTAGTTGGTTAGAGTGGAAGGATAGGATGCAAACATCACATTCGCATGTAGGAAATAAGTAATTTACAGGTACACAAATTGCGATGATAATGATAATTACCTTACGATATAGACGTCATATTCCTACACAACTATATCTACATGCTAAATATCGTTGGAAACCCGCAATGCTTCACGGGGGCCAAATTAGAAAAGATAATTTTATTAGAGTGCTTATAATCGAGGACTTATTGGAACCTTAAGACGGGACATTTACTACTGAAATCCTGAAAAATTTGATTGTAACGTATATTTAAGTCTGTTAACGTTTCCGTCTTTACCATAAGGACACACGGGGCCCGTGCCCAGGGCCCCCATTCTCAGGGGGCCCCGAAGGACCGACAATTTCTCTAACACATTCATTCTCAAAATATTTTTGTCGAGTACATTTCATTTTTTTCACAATACTATGCCATTATATCCTACTGTATTTGATTACCTATAATAAATGGTTACTTAGTAAAAAAAATGTTATTATAATTAGCTTTTATTACTTTCCAAAAGGGCCCAAAATTCTTGTGTGCCCAAGGGCCCCAGCCTAGTTTAAGACGGCCTTGCGTTTATTTATTTGAAACGATCTGAATCACTGTTCCTTGTTAGTATAATTTATTTGTTAGTATCGAACTTTTGATAGCAATAGAATTACTCAATCACCCAGCTGGTTTTGGTAAGTCGAATCAACATAAGGTAATACGAGTATGTTTGCTAGCATGATAAATAGTGAATAACACTTGGAATTTTCAAGTCAAGAGTGAACAAGTGGATTATAGCTAAGCGTGCTCCACCTTAGGCTGCATTTTCACTTTCCATCAAGTGTGCTGGCAGTCAAACGTTTAGATTCATAATTAAAAAAACACCTTGCTTGCCTATAATAAGTTCCGCAGTACACATACACACATATTATATTTTTTACCTAGAAGTTATTTATAAAGTAATCATGATTTCCATTCATTACGCTGTTGTAGGTTATAGGTTAATCCCCGCTATAACAACTCTGTGATGTTTGTTTTTTGTCTGGGTGTTATACTATTCACACATTACATTAGGTTTGGTATTTTAACATGTTTTTATTGCTTGCTTTGGGATCATGTTAAATATCTTTAATGTTAAAGTACCTACCTTGTTCCCAAATATGTAAATATATTTGATAATGTTTTATTTACAAAAAATATGCGTAGGTTAATTATTTGGTTCCAAAATCGTAACGACTGAGAAGTTTTCTTCAAACTCCGCCTTTGGGAAGGGTAAAAATGTAATTATTTTTGAGGCTCGACTCAGACTCAAGCTTCTCAGCAAAACGTATAACTTTAAATTTAATAGTTCACGTCACGTAAAAAGAACGCTGGAAAAAGGTGGAGGGGGTGTGTTTGCGCAACCACCTTTTTCCGAGGTTTTTTTTACGTGACGCGAACTGTAGCTTAGTTTATGATTAAATATCTTTGTGTGCAATGTCCCGATGTTAACCTATGTACTGACTGTCAAACTGCCAACTTTCAAATTTTAATACTAACTGTCAACTGTGTTTGTTTTTTTACACCTGTCAAATATCGCTGTCATATTTGACAGCGTTTCACTGATAGCCACCGCAGAACGCTAAGATGTGCCAGGATGTTTAAATTTCAGAATCAATAGCTAGGAGAGTATATCTTTTTTTTCAATGTGCTAGCTACGCTGATGTTAGTTTTACTTAGATATGTGAAATGTTTAATTTTATGATGCTTAGATACTTACAATCATGTTTTTTTTGTCACGGTCATGCCTATTTCGGCTAAGTCAATTAAGCCAGTCAATGGTTTCATAGTTGATTAATTAAAAATGTGTTTTTATTATAATATCAGATAAAGGAATACATTTTATTTCACACTTATCAACGATGACTTTTAGATTTGGTTTATGAGTAGTTTTCTAAGCAAAAACTTCTGTTTAACCTTTTCTATAATCGCGCGATAATTATACATCTATAATGATATCCGCCAGAGTGTTAAAAACAACCAAGTACCAACATAAGACGCAAAAAACCCCCAACGGCCCACGTGAAATGGTGGCAGTAAATGAAACAGCTAGGCAGTTCATCCTAATAAAAAAAAAACTCTAAATGTTTTGGGCAATCCACACAACACTATCTAGCCCCAAACTAAGCAGAGCTCGTACTATGAGAACCAGATAGCTGATATATAATGCTTAAATACCTACATATTTTTTTTGGAAACACATGCTTAGAATACAATATAACACCCAGACAGAGAACAAACATCTGCGTTCACCACACAAATATTTTGATTTGTTATCGAACCCACGACCTACGGCGCAGAAGGCAGAGTTACTACCAAATGAGCTGAGAGGCTACGGCTGATTTTACTTGTTAGCTGCGTCATAAACATAAGAATTCAGCAATAAATGTCCCACTGTTTTTTTTATTAAATTCCGTGTTTTACTGAAATATTTATTTACTATACGTTCAACTACTTTTTGACACAAACTGTGTTCAGAACACACTTCTAAAGAGGGTTTAAAAGCTTGGCTTAATATTGGACTTAGGCCTGAAATCTGTTTTTAATTACGAAATCACATAAGCGTATTTAATCACAATTGATTTGATAGACATCGATTTAAAAAAAGAAATATCTTGACTTTAAAGCCGAACGTCACCAGCGGCTAAACTAACTTAGTTTAGCTTAGCTGGTTTTTCATAGCCATTTTAATACACATGTATGAAAAACTGGCTCAACTATGCGAGCTAAGCTAAACTTAGTTTAGCCGGCGGTAGACGTTCGGCTTAATACCCAGGTTAGTTCTTAATACGAAGTATCCACCCTCGCATGGTTTTCAGGGGATGTCGAATAGGGGTAGTCAGAGTTGTAGACATCGATTTGTATAAGGTTCATAGCGAAAAACATTTAAAAGCCTTAAATATAACATACAGTAGGTATACATATAGCTTTGTAAACGATATCAGAATATCACTTAAATTATTAATTTATATAAACATTTAATAAATATTTTTCTTTTTATTTAATTTAGAATTAATTTTGGATTGGTGATAATCCCATTTTTCATTTAGATATTTAATATTTTTATCTTTAAAATAAAATAAATGTACGTACCTACAATTTAGCAAGAATTAATACATGGAAGCGCGAATAAATATAACATCTTAAAACTAAACATGTGTAAATTATGAATAATTTATATACATTAATCATTCTAAATGAAGGTAACTAATCAAATTAAATAATTCATCACGTTAAATGAAGGTTACTAACAAAATTAAAAATAACTGTTTTATTACTGCAAATACAATGGAGAAGAAAAAGGCCGTTTACTCACGTTAGATGGCAGCACCATCGACTAATACCGCGCATGCATGCAACAGACATAAAGACAGATAATATATTATCTGCCACATGCGACTTTCTTCACATGGATGTTTTTTTTTCTAAATTTATGAAAATATTTAAAACCTGCCAAATATTTAATCAGCCATTAGTGAAACCGGCATTGAGTGAAGTGTTATAAATACTATATAATTATCTACAATACTAGGTACTCTAGATCATATTATTCCTGTAGGTATAGATAAAACCGTTTTAAGAACATTGAATTTTACATAAAATTAATAAAATATACGTTTTAAAACACATAGAAACTTGTTAAAATCTGCTAAATCACTATTGTATGTATGTGTCCTCCAAGTACCTACATATTAAAATTTGGTTCTACTTGATAAAATTTATATTACGTTTTATTTTACACTAACTTAAACTAGAATACAAGGTGACCGTAAAATAGTATCTACTGATCATTTTGAAAAAGCGACTAACGGTTCTCCCAAAACGTGGTTGTTGTTGGGACTACTAAATAAAGGTGCGTTTCCAACATCGCAACAAAAACATGCAACACTGACAAGGTGTTTCGCAACACAATGTTTTGTTGAAAGTAGTGTTTCCACCATAAATGTTCCGCTATATTTTGACATAAACTCCGATAAATTTGATTCAAAATGTTGCGACAACATGTTGTGCCAACATGTTTTGTGTGACTTTCGAAACACTCTTCAAGAAACAGTGTTTTTTGTTGGTGTTTCGATCGTTGAACGTGAACGCTTATACCACATAGCCACGAATATTTTTTTCACAATTTTAAGGAAAATTTTGTGATATCATTAATGATTGATGTGTTATTCAAAAGGCACAGAATAATACAATGATTTGTTAACGATATGCGGGGAATTTCATTACTCATATAATTTCTTAGGATAAATTGGTAAACCGTTTTTGATGTTTTAAGTCGGTCACACACGTAGCTATAATATATATATTTCTATGACGTCACCAACTTATATTAATATGCGATAATATAAGTTACGGTATATTATGCGGTCACTTGAATCAGAGGCGTGTCTAGCCCATGTAGCGCCCGTTTGCAAACATTACCCAAGCGCCCCCTAGTAAATGCGCGTTCAAAATGGAATGGATACAAAGTACAAGTAACAGCACATCAAATTACCACAAACTGTCAAATTTCCCCAATGGGTAATTAACTCTAATATATTATATTATATTATATTATATTGTTTGGAGATTTTTAAGAAGAATTTTTTCAATTTGGTTACCACAATGTCCTGTTAACTATATTTAGAATTATTATGCAAGGTGTTCTGGTGTTTACCCTAACAAGCTTGAAACTTGGAGGGTGTGTTTCTTTTATAGCTTAGAAATGCATTTAGAAAGAAAATTTAAAAATTATTTCTTTATGAGGAGAAAAAGGGCGGGCGCCGAGTGCCAGCGGCGCTCGCCAAGCTCCGTAGCGGTCCTAGGGGGCGCCGAACGCAGAGCGGAGCGCTTTTTACGTTGGTCATTGAAAGTGCGGCGCCCAGACAACGTGCCCGCCAAGTTGAGCTCCGTAGCGTCGAGCGCCGCCGCCGCAGCGCTCAGCGCCACCTAGGACCGCTGCGCCCGTGTGCACCGCACACCCTGCACAATAGGTAAAGACGCCGCTGACTTGAATATTTGTATAGAAAATGCATCGTAATATGCCTTGTAATAATTTTATTAAAGCTACGTGTGTGAAGGGCTTTAGTGTCTATTGGGGTAATTGCGTATCTATAGTTGCAATCAAAAACTAGTCACATCTGTCAGTTTTGACATTTTGTTGCAATCCAAACCTAGTCGCGATTTTGACATTATTTTTGAGCTTCGATTGCAATAAAAACAGATTTTAAATAAAACTTATCTTTGACAAAGAACGATTGCAACAAGACTGAATGTTGACGTAATAAACATGAGATAGCGAATAAGAACTTCGCTTTGTAAAACTATTATGGCAACAGAAAGATACAGGTTGAAAAATGATTGCAACAAGATGTGTGATCGCTGTTCTTTGTATTATTTATTTGTTAGTATCAAAGTTTTGATTGCAACAGAATTACACAATCTCCCAAAAGAGCACAAAACTATTCGTTCTGTGGTCACTTAACACCAGAGTAAATAATTCTATGATGTAACGGGTGGGGCAAAAGTAATCACCCGATGTTCTTTTGCTGTATTTTTTTGTTTAAATGAAAAACTTTAGTTCTTCTAGTGAAATTTGTTTACTCAATCTATAAGATAATAGATAATGGCTTAAGCGTAGAGTACACGCTGCTAAACGCGTTTGTCAGCTTGGCGATTAGTATTCTATTTTCTTCACAAAATTTGTGAAGAAAAAAACGCAGACTACTGACATTTAATGTCAAAACTAAATTGACATTTGGCGCCATTTGCAAAAGTTATAGCGTTTTCCAATAAGGTGATTACTTTTGCCCCACCTTGTATATAGATAGGTAAGTATATAGATTAGTACATAGGTATATTTTAATATTT
The DNA here is from genome assembly GCA_939531255.2 of Thera britannica. Taxonomy (NCBI): domain Eukaryota; kingdom Metazoa; phylum Arthropoda; class Insecta; order Lepidoptera; family Geometridae; genus Thera; species Thera britannica. The sequence continues at coordinate 5,342,091 of OW618039.2, read as the reverse complement.
TATACTTAATTTTTATAATTTAGTAACATTTAAAAATATTTTCTATTTATTGATAAAACTCTGTATACACGTAAAACAATAATTGTGCATACATAAAGATCATCTATCAGGAACAAAGGTAGACCACTACAATTAATTAAACTTCTATAATTTATCAACATTTTAAAATTCTTGTAAAGCAAAAAAAAATTACATCGATTACGAATCTGGTACGAAATTATTAATATTTTTCTAGATTTAGAAATTTTTCCTACACATTTTATTAAAAATTTTCTACTACTCTACATATTAAATGCCAAATACTACCGTCATCAGAATCGTCATTAGATGATTTTTAGTACCCATTTTGTACCGAGATAGTTTTGTCGTTGTGCAAGGTAAAATGTACCTTATTTGTTCTCTATTAGGGTTTGAACTTGTAGAACTAAGTCTCTTGCTAGAGATAGTACGGAGGATGCATCGTGACGTTCAGCCATTTCTGAAAAAAAAATGTAAACTTATAATTGAATAGAATATAATAATAACTAAAAGAGACATTGCTTTGTTATAGGCGATGGTTACCACTTCACATCAGGTGGGCCATATGCTTGTTCCATCAGTTAGTTACCAAAAAAAAAAATAATTGTGAACCATCCACACAGCACTATCTGGCTCCAAACTAAGCAGAGCTTGTACTATGGGAACCATAATAGCTGATAAATAATACTTCTATACATACATATTTAATTTGTAAAGACATACTTAGAATACAATATAACACCCAGACAGAGAACAAACATCTGTGTTCACCACACAAATAATTGTTCTCGGTGGGGATTGAACCCACGACTTACGGCGCAGAAGGCAGAGCTACTACCAACTGAGCTGAGAGGGCCAGTCAATGTTTAACACTTGTTGTTAGTGGGGATCGAACCCACGCCCTCCTGCAAAGAGGCTAGAACTGAGCTGTAAGGGATTAAGATACCGAAAAGCCTATAAAAAATAAACTTACCATTGAAAAACTTGATAATATCAGTAAAGTCCATGGTATTAGCTAGTATGACGTCACGGTAAGTCTCCAATAACGCCAGTGCTATGAACAGAACCATGTGTTCTGACGACACATGCCTTGCCGCCCATATCAGTTCCCATGCTGCGAATACCTAACATGAAAATTGAGTAGGTTATAATCAAATATTTATTTATTACTATCTCAACTTAAACTTCTTTAAAAATCTAATACTTCCATGTTGTATTTCAAAGTATTATCTAAGCGATAAAAAATAAAGAACATAAGGCAAAATGTCGAGCCTTGCGTAACTCCTAATAACATAACACCCGTACAGAATAAGTTTCACATAGAAATAAAGTCGATCATACAATCCTTTTTATCCCTTTGGATCGTACAATCCTTTCGTTGAAGCACGTTCATAAGTCTAGTTTAGTAGTAGTAGAACTCTTCCTCCTGGGAAGTGCTACCACCATGCCTATTTCTGCTGTGAAGCAGCATTGCTGTGTTTCCGTTTGAAGGGTGTGGGTGCCAGTAACATCACTGGCACGTGAGGCTAAACATCTGTATGCCTCGAGTTGATGAACGCAGGGCAGTGCATCGTAGGGCACGTTCCTGCAAGCGTGATCTATGAAGCAATCTTTCTTATAGGCGTTAACACTTAAAATCAGGTGACCCATATGCTTGTTATAGCATGTTGGAAAAAATAAATTGAAGTTAATGCATTTATTTTAGGGAAAGTCGAAATGTGTAAATATCGGACTAAAAGGCTCAGTAGTCCGACTATCTGTCTTGATCAGCATCATCGGACTGATGAGACTAAAAAGTCTCATCAGTCCGATCATAGGACTAAATCATCGTACTACTGATACTAGGCCGTTCATAAGATGATGATGATAACGATGATTGAAATTGTAATGGAAACTTACATCTTTGTAAAGCAGTTCTCGCTTGAAGTCAAGTAGAAACCAGCGATAGCAGAAGTAGAAGTGAGTGTAGTCTCCATGAGCGTGCATCAGCTCATACAATTCGCAGTCAAGGATTTGGATTAGTGATCTGTAATCATAGAATATGGTGACAGCAGCGTTGCCAGAATATTGCTTTTGTAACATTTACGTTAGTTTTGACCTCCATTTTACAAGACTTTAAAACAATTTTCCAGCAAACTATAAATATTACTTTTGAAACTATCATGGTTTTTAACATTATTTTTATGAAACAACGAGATATTTACCATGATTGAATTGATTGTTGAGTGAATTTTGTGCCAGGAGTCAAAACTCACAAAATTTAATCATGGTTCATCACTGTATCCCGTTGTTTCATAAAAATAGAACTAAAAACATTGCGCAACGCATGCAAGAATGTATTTGTTTTTGATTACATTAAATAAATAAATAAACGGGTCAGGAAACTTATTACTAAATAGAGACGACTGGAGAGAAGGAAGGGAGGCCTTTGCCCTGCAGTGGGACACCACAGGCTCATAATATATATATAATATATATAAAGTATTGTGTCGTTTTTCATATACCGCGTCGAGATTCTACCACCGCTCTTCTCGACATAGAGACCGTGCTCATCCACACATTCTGGATCCATGGGTTTCTCGTACTGCTCGCTTCTCGAGATCGTTTCTTCCTCATACCCATAAACTGTGGAATGAGCTACCACCAGAGGTGTTCCCTCTTAATTACAACATGAATAGCTTCAAGAAAAACGTTAAAAAATTCCTTCAGGGTAGGCAACGCAACGACAGCACCCTTGGTGTTGTTGGTGTCTATGGGCGACGGTGACCGCTTACCATCAGGTGGGCCGTAAGCTCGTTTGTCTATCATTTACATAAAAAAAAAAAAAAAAAAAACTTTATGGTAATGTTAATAATGCAACACAAACGTTCATAACACGTCTATTTAGCACGACCGTTTCAAACTACTGAAGTTTGGCGTTTGTTTTAAACCGTGTAGACAGAAGCGTTCTGCCAAGGTCACCTTGGTAGAAACCGTTGTTTCAAACCGTGTAGAACGTGTTTAAGTTTTTAGTTGTTTTTAGTCCAAACCTCATATCAGCAAAATGTGCGTCCATCGCTGAACCAGATGGGAAGTTATCCTTAGCTCTGTCCATTAGCTTCGCGAATAAGGCGTGGGCTGAAGCCTCTTCCTTCATCATCACTAGTAATGGTGCGACTAGGTCACACATGCCCTGCATGTATCCTGTCTCTAGATGTTCCCACACGTATCTGAAGATACAAAATAGTTTTAATGTGTATATGTAATATCTAGCAATTTTCAAATAAACGCGATCGGTATGCATAATTATATGGAAGAAATGGGTTTTTATAGCAATTAGGTACCTTTATTATTTCCCGACGTTTCGACCGTGTTACAACAGCCGATAAATACCCGCTTCTTCTTCGTCACTTATTAGAGATTGTACTATGGGAACTAGATATTAATCTAGTTCCCATAGTACAAGCTCTGCTTAATTGAGGGCTAGGTAGTGTTACTATGGAAACTAGATAGCTGATATGATATTTTTTTTTAATACATACATAACTTTTAATCTATACTAATATTATAAAGAGGAAAGATTTGTATTTGTAATGAATAAACTCAAAAACTACTGTGTTGATTTACAAAATTCTTTCACCATTGGAAAGCTACTACCATTCGTCCTAAGTAACATAGGTTATGTTTATGTGTTTAAAAACCAAATGTCCACCCGTGCGAAGCCAGGACAGGCCGCTAGTACAATATAAAAACATAAAAAATTAAAATTAAAAATCCTGGCGTAGCGTTGGACTGGTTGATCCGTGTTTTGTCTCTTGCATTGACATGCAATTGTCAACTCGAACATATGTGACAAAACACTATTTAACTACTCCAGCGTTGCGCCAGGATTATTAATAACACCCTAGAGTTATCTTTCCATCTACAGCACCTTTGGGTTCTAAACTTACGTGCACATGATATTCCTCAGCTTATCAAGGTTTTCATCGGTGAAGAAAGGGTAGTTCCTATCACATCGCTGGACGTCTTTCTCTATGCGATGGAGATTCAGCGCGAAACTCTCTACTAACTCGTTCTGGAAAATAATCAATAAATTTCTTGATTCCTTACATGACAAAGGATATTTCTTTGCATATTAAGTACAGTGTTCTTCTATATTAAGTAAATTAAAAGAATTATCAACATCATTGAAGGAAAAGTTGACGGGCAACGGGGAAGAAGAAAACCAAGAATAAATTTCATAAGCCAGATAAAAGAAAAAGTCGCTGTCATGCCGTATAAGGAAGTCAAGGAGGCCGCATTTGAAAGACTTAATTGAAGAAAACTGCATCAAAACCCCGACAAGAGCTAAGCTCTTAAATTTAAGAAGAAGAAGAAGAGATAGAGACAAGAGACATAAAATATGAAGAAAGAAGAGCATAGAAAGAAATATAACATCCAAAGAGCCATAGTATTGTACTATAGTACAAAACTACAATTGTGTATAAAATTCTAAGCATAACAACAGGCTGGCGTGGTACGGGCATGTCATGAGAAAAGATGCAAGTCACGTGACTATGAGATTGATGAGTATGGATGTAGATGGTTATTTAGGTAGAGGTAGGTCAAAGAAAAGATGGATGAACGGTGTGAAAGATGACATGGATAAGAAAGAAGTCAATACAGAGACGAACGACGGCTGATAGAAGGGAATGGGGGAGGAGAATATGTTGTGCCGACCCCACATAAAGTGGGATAGGGGCAGAAAGAAGAATAAGATATGCAGAAGATATAAAGATTAGAAGCGAGACCATAATATCATATATTCATGAAAGATACTCACAGAGTAAACTCCTCCATTGGAGCTGGCAGGTGAAACGCAGTTAGACCTGTTCTCTGCGCGAGGTTCAACGCTAGGTTCTAATGTATCGAAGGATTGGTTGGCACTGTGAGACTCCTCTCTGACTACCCCTAGGGGACTCCTGGATGGGCTAACTGGAGCTGTGAAACACAAAATAAATAAATAATGTGGACATTTCAACACTATCTAGTGCAAAACAAAGCAGGGCATGCAAAATGGGAACCAGATAACTGATATACATTATATCTATACTAATATCATAAAGAGGAAAGATTTGTATTTTTTTTGTGTATGTTTGTAATGGATAAACTCAAAAACTGCTGTGCCGATTTTAAAAATTCTTTTACCATTGGAAAGCTACATTCAAACTGAGTACATAGGTTATATTTATCAGTTTAAAAAATAAACGTCCACCTGTGCGAAGCCGGGACAGGCCGATAGTACTTTAATAAATACATACTAAGCACACAACATAAGACCCCAGAGAGAGACCAAACACCGATGTTCAAACAAATATTTGTTCTCGAAGATTGAACCCACACCCTTAAGCGCAGAAATCAGTAGCTCTGCCTTCTGCGCTTAAGGGTGTGGGTAGGTAGTAGGCAGAAACCTACTAAGCTGTGAGGGCTATCAAAGAAAACGAGTTATATAATTTAAAAGATGCATATTTACCAGTAGTACCGCTAGACGCCGGTGACCCAGTAGCCACCAGATCAACAGACGGATTCGTGATAATCACACTCGTATGCTGATGTGGCTCATCTAAAGACGACCTTATATCTGTACCGTTAAGGTTCCCGTTCCCACTATCAACACTGCACAGCAAACCTCTGCCTTCCCCTTTCTGCACAATCTCCTCAGCTATCTTCTTTATCTCTGCTATACTCTCTCTTCTCATATCAGGGTTATCGACCACGCTTCTTATATGAACGTTATCACTATCTATCTCAGTCTCTCCGTTTAGTTTATCCTTGTGTCTCTCTTCGTCGAGGTCTATGTTTTCTATTTCGTCTATGCTCGGTGCACGGGATAGGATTGGTTTTGTCTCTGGTTTCCTTTGCTCAGCTTCGCTCGGTTCGGGGGATACAACAGGGGGATTGTCTGATATGACACTGCAATCATCTTCGAACACCTAAAGGGAATGAAAAGTTCTTTATCTTGGGTTCAGTATAAGCTTTCACTAAGCTCTTTAGTGAACGCATTATATTAGAGTAACACATTATTAGCATCTATAATTGTACTGATAAAGAAAACGATACGACCTTGCCTGAACATAGAAATGGTAGATTGCTATACCTTGACCGCAGCCGTTTTTCCCAGAATTATCCCCCTTTATGTGGGGTCGGAACGTCATGTTCTCCTCTTCCATTCTCCTCTATCAGCCGTCATCTCAGTATTCACTTCTTTCTTATCCATGCCATCTTTCACACTGTTCATCCATCTTTTTTTGGCCTACCTCTACCCAAATATACATCTACATTCATACTCATGACTTTCCTAGTCACATGACTTTCAATCTCTTTTCTAAAGTAAAATAGACTTACTTTTGGTTTCTCTTTTTCCACTAGTTTCAGCTTTCCCGAAGCATTGGATAGCCTTGCGATAGAGGCCACCGTTGGCTCTCTACCTCTTTACTTGACGACTGCCTCAACAAAAGCCAATTCGATATAAGCACTGCTTATGGCATTCGGCGTCTTGTTTTACTTTCTAATTCTCAATATTCTTAGTCTGAAAGTCTTTTTCCCTGGATTTGCGTTGAGTCCTTCAAATACCATAACTGTCTTATAGACTGTAAAACTTACCTCTGGTTCTTCTTTCTCCACTGGTTTCAGCTTTCCCGAAGCTTCGGACAGTCTTGCAATAGAGGCTGCCGTTTGTTCTCTATCTCTTTGTTTGACTATTGCTTCAACACAGAGCCATTCTGACATGAGAGTTTCGTACTGCTTACGGCATTCTACGTCTTGTTCAACTCTCTCTTGGGCTGTTGAGCCGAACCTAAGAATAAAAGCCATTGTCAATAAAATATGGATAGACTTATTTGAATACTAGCTGTGCCCGCGACTTCGTCCGCGTGGTATAGTGTCTATGGGTAGCATTTTTAATTTGCAGCGGAAGAAAACAGTAATTAAATAACAACGTCATATTCGCGTGCACGTGACACAGTCGTCTGCCCTCTTACTAAACTTAGACATAATATGGCGTCGTACTACGCCACACTTTCATTCCCCCAGACTCCCCTCCACAATCCCCCTGTACTCCCCCCACATCCCCCCTCGCTCCTCCCCTCCAAACTCCTCCATGTACTCCCCTCCACACTCCCCCCGCACCCCCCCTTCACACTCCCCCTGTACTCCCCTCCACACTCCCCCCTGTACTCCCCTCCACACTCCCCCCTGTACTCCCCTCCACACTCCCCCCAAACCTCCCCTCCACACTCCCCCTGTACTCCCCTCCACACTCCCCCCTGTACTCCCCTCCACACTCCCCCTGTTTTCTCCTCCACACTCCCCCTGTACTCCCCTCCACACTCCCCCTGTTTTCTCCTCCACACTCCCCCCGCACCTCCCCTCCACACTCCCCCCGCACCTCCCCTTCACACTCCTGTACTCCCCTCCACACTCCCCCCTGTACTCCCCTCCACACTCCCCCCAAACCTCCCCTCCACACTCCCCCTGTACTCCCCTCCACACTCCCCCCTGTACTCCCCTCCACACTCCCCCTGTTTTCTCCTCCACACTCCCACGGCACCTCCCCTCCACACTCCCCCCGCACCTCCCCTCCACACTCCCCCCGCACCTCCCCTCCAACTTCCCCCTGTACTCCCCTCCACACTCCCCCCTGTACTCCCCCCGGCACCTCCCCTCCACACTCCCCCTGTACTCCCCTCCACACTCCCCCCTGTACTCCCCTCCACACTCCCCCCTGTACTCCCCTCCACACTCCCCCCTGTACTCCCCTCCCTCTACCTCCCCAGCACAAACTTTGAATGTCATATTTTTTTATATCAAATCAACAGACTAACAAATAAGTTTTAAGTTTCTAGCTCTAAAAATGACGATACTTCCATACAACTTTCAACACCTATTTTCAACCCCTTACAACCCTTTTTTCGCAATAAAAAGCCTAATATGTTCCCAGCTTAAATATCGATCTTTTCAATCCATCGACGCTTATGACTATCTGCCACTGGCAACACTGGTCGGCAATCAGTCAGTCATAAGGACTTGGCGAAAAGACTTTGCATCCCCGCCAGCACAAAAAAAAGTCAGTCAGTCACCTACACAAACAGAAATTTCTCGATCGAAAGCCGTCGCAATTGTACAAAAAAGTGTAATTCTCATGAAAAATGGGTGTTTTCAATAAGTGTTTTGCAATAATAAGTTGCATAAATGTCCTTTCTAATGATTTAACCTATCTGTGTACCAAATTTCATTGCAATTGGTGATTGGTGATCGTCGGAGTGTTTTGGTGTCAGAGTGAGACAGAAACATCAATGTGATGCTCTTTATAACGTTTTAAAAGGTTTGTAAACCTCTTTTCACAATAAAAAGTAGCCTATGTCCTTCCTTAGGCCCTCAACTATCTGTGTACCAAATTTCATTTCAATCGGTTCAGTAGTTTTGGCGTGAAAGCCACACAGACAGACAGAGTTACAAACGCATTTATAATATTAGTATGGATAAATAAATATTGTGGATACCGCAAAATTCAGCCCCAAACTAAGCAGAACCTGTGCTTTGGGAATCAGATAGTGATGTGTGCTTTGTGAGACAGCATCGTTGTGTTACGGTTTGAAGGATGTGGGTGCCGGTAAAATTACTGGCACATGAGGCTGAGCATCTGTATGCCTCAAGTTCAGGGCAGTGTATCGTAAGGCACGTTCCTGAAGTGCGTGACCTACGAGGCAATGCTTTGTTATATGCGATGGTTACCACTCAACATCAGCTAGGCCTTTTGCTTGATCCGTCAGCTATTGAAAAAATTGAATGCAAGTCTTACTCGTAATATCCAAGTAGGTACGGCCACACTTCCTTCCTCACTTCATGTTGCACTCCGCTGTAGTACACTAATCGGTACACTTCGTCTTTATCGTTGACCGCGCCTCTTTCGTCAGTCATAGAGCGCCATAGTTCTTCAGTGATACCACTCTCTGTGCCTTCTGTAATTACAATTGTATTTGAGACGATAATGTCACACTATAGCATTTAGCCTCAAACTAAGCAAAGCTTTGCTATGGGAACTAATCGTAGCTAAAGCTGATAAAATACCAGATATTCTGTTCTTATACAGCCGAGCATCTATAATAAGAACTATAGAACGTTATCGTTTCAAAACTTAATTTGATGCCACCATAAACGGTGAAGAAAATCATCGTAAGAAGCTGGCACGTCGCAGAACATGTGCTAGGAAAGAGCTTCCTTGAGGCGCAATTCAAATCCTTTTACCACACTGGTTTGAAAAGTCAAGTGCACGGAAAAAGCCTCGAGACGCAATTCAATACCTTTTAGTTTGAAAGAACTCGTGAAACGACAAGAAGAAAATGCTGAATTGAAGCTTCCTAATGTTAATGTTTGTCTACGTCGATGAACACATCAACGTAGATTCTAGCCCAATAGACTTTTTTGTCACGGTAGATGTATATCCCGGAACTGCCATATTCAATAGAAATTTGACAGTAGCTTATAATGATTCGATAGAAAATTTACAGTTTCTGAGATGATATTGGTCAACTCACCTCTAGGGATAATGTTAGGATGCACCAGACCACTTAGATGCGTCCGCACAGTAGAAAGATGGCGGCAGTACGCAAGCCAACCATAGAATGCACGGGATATTATTTGTCGACGCATTGTGCTGCACACCAGCTCGATCGATGCTGACTGTGGAGACAAATCATGAAAATCAAATAAATTCTTCGTAATATAAGATTTTGTATTACAATTCAGGGAGCCCCATGTTGGGCGCCAATAGTGAGAAATTAAAAAAAAAATTATGTGATCATTTTAATGTCCAATTTCTATAAGACACAATGTTAAGTAAGCGAATATGTTATTATGGATCTTCAAAATTAGTATTAAGCTACAATATTTCTGTACCAGATTGGGCGCCACTTTGCAAAAGTAAGTTTATTTGCTTTAAAATACACACAATTTAGTTTAATATTAATTTACTCTATCTAACCTATTATGCAGCGTAAACGATACGAATTCTTCCTAACTGCCTAAATCGTGTCGCTTCAAAAGTGTTTTATACAAATACCTGTTCAACTGGCTGGTGAGGCACTGGCGTCAACGGCATGAGTCCATTTATAGTCGCAGACGACGGACAGTCCACAGACATGGTAGACGAGTCTGATGACGTAGTAGACGTGGACGCCAATGGGCGACGAGGCGTTCTTGGGGGCGATGCCACTGCGCGTTCTAATAATGAGTGACGGATTGCTGGAAGAGATATTGAGTATCATTAAGATAGGAGAGATTGAACTGGTAAGTAATGAAACTAGGTAATGGATAGGGCTCAATTTTTTTTTCTTTAAATATCGTATTAGATTGTATGTCTAGCAATGAACTTTTTCTGGCAGATGAAAATGGATAGGTAATTTAAAATGAGACGAATTGAGAAAAGTAAAAAGCAGTTCATGTTGGTAGGTACTGAAAGCTAAATAAAAACAAAATTGTTTTAAATATAATTTTATTAGGCACGATACGTCTTACGAATTCGGGCCACGAGCACAGACTGACTGGACCACCTCTTGAGGTTCTTAACACAATGAATAACAACAAAACCACCAGTTCAGAATTTTTACTCTAACAGTACTCGTATGATAGACAGGAAAATTTCTGAGTGGTTTACTTTTTTTGCCGTCATTTCATTTAAGTTGAACGGTTGAACCTTTTGATTTTAAGTTGACGAAAAATAAATTATTTCTATTTCTAAAAACAAAAAACCAAAATCAATTGATCCGTGCGGGAGCTACGACGCTTACTACTTAAGCTACTACTACAGGACTCCGTTCACACTCCGTTTTTGGGGATAGTTGAAAATAATATGAGAAACGTAGGCCTGGATAGCTTACCTTCTCTATCAGTGATGGCGTTATTAACAATTCGGAATACGTAGTCCCCAGCAGATTCCTCCCATTCTGCCTCCTCTATCTCTCCGCTCTCGCAAAGACTTGGCATCGGACGCCTTTTGACCTTCCCTTTACCAAACACCTAGAAATATAGAGTACTATAAGAAAAAGTAAATATAAGTAAATATAGAGTACATTTAGCTATATTCTTCGTTCATCTATAGTTCTTAACTTTGAATTAAAAACGATCGTGGTGGATAGACTACAGTCAGTAAAAATTTAAAAAAGTCTAAGATTTGATGATAGAGTAGATGCTACCTTCATCACTTCTGATAAATCATCAAATAATGGTATCTTATCGCAATCTAATATCTATATTAAAAAGAGGCAAGATTTTTATTCTTGTACATTTATGATGAAAAACTACTGATTGACTTCAAATGATTTCAAAAGTTCTTTCACCATTGGAAAGCTACAGTCACCCTGAGTAACATAGGCTATAATTTTTTGTTTAAAAAATAAATGTCCACCCGTGCGAAGCCGGGACCGGACGCTAGTGATTTAAAGAAAGTGATTTTTAATTGATACCCTTATGAACTGCGATGGAGTTACAGCTTGCAAAGCAAAATGGATTTTAAAAATGTATTAGTATTGGTGTTCTTTACCTTCCCAGTGCCTCGTTGAGACCACAACGGTGGGTCCAGCTGTCCATGTGGCAACAATCCCGTTTCTAAGTTACTCAAAAACGATAGTAGATGACCACCTGCAAAGGTATTTTAAGCTGGAAATTGACCACATATTCGTCACACTATTGGCTTTTGTAAAGTACAGTTATAATAATATCACCGTTTCTAGAAAAGCGGCTTTCCACATGATATTTTTTATGGCTGCTTAAACACTGATATATTTTTACAGATAAAAAAATTCAGTCTAAAGTCTACTAGAAGGCCGGACACCAGTACTTAATCTGATAACACTCAGGAGCCACAATAGAAAATCTAATATGCCTGGAATAGCCGTAGTCAAGAGTTTAATAGGACAATTTTTTATTTCAATTTATTTATTCCTAAACAATATTACACACAAAAGAAAACACATGGAGAAAAAGAAATACTAGATATTCTGTTTTTATATAAAGCCAAGTGTCTTTTAGTAGCACTACAGAGCGTTATCGTTTCAAAACTTGATTTGATGCCACTAAAAAACTATTAAGAAGATAACACTTTCTTTAGATAAGATAACGGGTATTTATCGCGATTACCTTTATCATTTTCCAACGTTTCGACCGTGCTACAACAGCCGTGGTCACGGGCAGACTGTTCATTGGAGTTACTGTCATGTGTGTTGTGTTCATGGGTGCGTCTGTGTGTGGGTCGAAACGTCGGAAAATAATAAAAGTAATCGCGTTAGATATCCCGTTTCTTCTATATAATTAAAGAAGATGTTATACCTTTTGGGAAATGTATAGGAGGTCGTTGCACTCCATCTTGTCCGACTAGGATGAGGGCATCGCTGGCTTGAGAGCGATGCACATGAACGTAGACTACTTCCCAAACGCACACTTGCAGAGACATCGCCCAGTACACACTAGAATTAAGAAGGAATCACACTAGAATCCATACTAAAACTAAGGCGCGTATTCCGAAACAGTGCTTGAGTCTGAGTTGAGCCTCAAGCATAGATTTCTGTCATTTTTAGGGTTCCGTAGCCAAATGGCAAAAACTGAAACCTTGTAGATTCGTCATGTCTGTCTGTCTGTTTGTCTGTCCGTCCGTATGTCACAGCCACTTTTCTCCGAAACTATAAGAACTACACTGATGAAACTTGGTAAGTAGATGTATTCTGTGAACCGCATTATGATTTTTTCACAAACATAGAAAAAAAACAATAAAATTTGGGGGTCCCCATACTTAGAACTGAAACTCAAAAAACTTTTTATCATCAAACCCATACTTATCTACGGAACCCTTCATGGGCGAGTCAGACTCGCACTTGGCTGCTTTTTCAATGGAGCACTGTCAAAAAACCTATGCTTGAGGCTCGACTCAGACTCAATGTTTCTGAATACGGGCCTAAGAAACAAGATTCAGGAATTTAAGAGTAGGATCAAGGAATTATTATTTCAAAGATAACTGTGTAGAAGAAGATAGAATTAGATTCTTTGAAAGACGATTAGACTACATAGATTTCACAGCACCTACGCAAATCTTTGGCTGTGGTAGTCCCAGTACAGACCTCTCCATTACCTCCCGTGGATGTCGTGAAAGACGAAAGAACACCCAAGGCATGGGGCAACAGTAACTCCTGAGTGCTTAATATCATCACTGTGGTCACCAATCCGTCTGTCAAGCGTGGTGACTATGACAAACTTGAGATTGAAGGTTTTCAAAGAGCAATCATAAATCGAGAGACGAAGCGTAGAGCACCTTCTAACCCGATGGACCGTCGACACCAAATTATCAGATCGAACTGTTTATTTGCAAACTTGTTGACACATAACATATAACTAAACATAAGCATAGTAGTTGCAAATTGGTCCCAACTCAGCATAATGCAAGTTGTAATAACTTACGCTGGTCTTCCATTGGAGCTGTTGAGGAATAACTATAACAAGATAAATACATAAGTGCATCACTCTGAAAAATCGCAAGAAGACGGCAGATAGAGAAGGCTCAAAATCGTTATACCTGGAAATGTACAGAGAACATGGCTAGCAGTGGTTTTTCAAAGACAAAGTCAAATATGTATTTATTCAATAGTAACTCAAGGATCACTTTGAAACGTCTGAAAGCTAGATGAGTCTAGGTGCCAGTTCCAAGATTCAAGATTCAAGATTTCAAGATTCAATAAGCGTTTATTCAATACGATACAAGAATCACTTTGAAACGTCTTAAAGCTAGGTGAGTCTAGGTGCCAGTTCCACGCGACTAAGCCTAGAAGAACAGGCAACATATGGCAAAATTTTCAGGCTGTCAACAATTTGTCTTAAAGACACGAGTCCCTGATGAATCCCTGATAATAAGCCCTATCCGTCAGATGAATATATTTCCGTCAATACTCTAGAAATTCTAGACTAGAATACAAACAAAGGTGGTGAAACAGGTACAAAGCAAAACAAAGAAGCAAACATACCAATCGACACACATCGCGCCGCGGCACTCACGGCGGTACACGCTGCAAGGCGCCGCGCTGCACATAACACACTGGTTTGGGCACGCAGACACATGCACTAGGTGACAACGAAGCAAACTACGAACAGTTATAGGCGAATGCTACAAGCTCGATATGTATAGGTACGGACAGACGTGCTCATTACTAGCACAAAAGCATGCTACTATTGAGCAAGTGCTCATTAGTAGCACGTGTGTAATGTAATGAGCATGCTTATTTATAGCGTGCTCAAAAATCAAACGACGTTTGATTTTCGAGCATGCTACCTGAGGCGCGGGTAGGGGGGGGGCGTGATCCGAGCACGTCTGAACATGTTTGCTTATTATTATGTTTGCCTATTTAAAAGTATGCTTTAAAACAAGTATGCTTATTTGTGGCAAATGTCAACAGAGCAGGATATTTTTAAGCAAGTTTATTAGCATGCTTTTTTTGAGCACGTCTGTCAGTACCATATCGCGATATTTGGATCGTAATTCAGGATCACGATATTCATCGAGTGTGTAGTATCACGTATCACGTATCGTGATATGGATCGCTGGATATACAGGGTTCTTCATTATTAGCTACACAAACTGACAGGGCCTAATTTTAGGGTCGTGAATATTTGCTTGGCCGAATCAATTTAATTCCTAAACTGATTTAAGTTTTTGTATCAACGTTTTATTTTTATTACTTTCTTTACGACATATTGCATAATTATTGCCATGGAGAACAAGACGATAACCCCACCCAGGCGGTGACTGAACGCAGAGTGTCGCTCGTGGCGCGCGGGCGCGGATCAATAGGTCAGGCGGCTCGCCTTTGATTACAAATAGACTGTTAGATGTAACAACGCGCCAATGATTTGAAATGATAATCTTAATCGATTTTCTCGGGATTTTCGTAACAAAACTTTAAAAAATCATTTCATAAATATTTTTAATTTTATTTGTTGAACCTAATTCCTGAGTATTTGTAGCTTATAATGAATAACCCTGTATAGAAATCCAAAAATCCACGAGTTGTACGCAACATACGAGTGAAAATACTGACTTATAATACCACAAGAGCTTCTAGTCGTCAAGTTTTTCAGGAAAAATCACTCGCGCTTCGCGCTCGTGATTTTTTAACCTGAAAAACTTGACTCCTTCATTTGTTTGCAACGAACCTATCGGGAAATATCTGATAATTTTGAAGCTCGTGTGGTATTCGGGGGATTATTTTTCCGTCCCAAATATCGACCAATTGCACCATTCGACGTCACGTGGTACAACCTAGAAAATTTTCAAAAAATTATCAGTATAATACCATGTAGGTTGTACCACGTGACGTCGAATGGTGCAATTCTATTGGTCGATATTTGGGTCGGAAAAATAATCAATGAAATTTACCGTCTATGTTTAGTATACCAAAATATTACTAGATAAATAAAACGTTAAATATTGCTATACGAATCGAGCGTGTAGCATTCGCCATACGATTGTTTATACAGAGGTTCTACAGAGGTTAAATACTCATGGCTTCCTCTACAAACTAAAAATTGTATACAGCAATGTGAACATCACTACTTGATGGATTTCGACAGTTCATTTTAAAATGCGTGAAAACAAAGTGCTCTATTATTGTTTAGCTATACGCACACATCTTAATGTTTCAATCGGTTTTGAAAATTTGTATGGGATGCCGTGAGAAAAAACCCTCAGACATTGAAAGCAGGTGTTAATAAGTTCAAATACTATACAAATAATAAATTACCATGCAAAAACCCTCTAGCACATTTACTACTACAAATACCTAATAGAGGTACAGAAAAAAAACAATAACTTATTATGGGATTGTATACAAGGGAGTAAAGTTGTATTTACACGGTGAGGGCACTATTTTGAATATAGAACGAAGTAAAGATTCTAGAGTCCCGAGCGAAACGAGGGATTCTAGAATCCCTCTCCTCTCCTAGATTATGAAAGATAGTGTATACCTACTCTAGCCTTTGTTGTTTGTAATGTTCGTCAGCAAACAACAGCAAAAAAACATTGTAGCAAAAAAATCCAATTTTTATTAAAAACTGTAATTCAAGACTCACCCTTTATCAATACCTTCACTCTCAGCATATCCGTTCATCAGCTGATTGGGGGTCCATTTGATGATCAGTCCAGCAGCAGTCTGATGTAAGCTGAGATATCCTGGCATTGGCTCTTCTATATCCTTCTGGAAATCGAAAGTTCACTACTCTTACTCTTCTTTTTTTTTTATTTAACCTGTGGGTCTCCCCCAAAGGCTTCCACTCTCTCTCTCTCTCTCGAACCTCCTCCCACCATCTCCTAAAATGCTTTATTTTATTTTATTTATTAACAAAATCCACAGCTCTTGATGTTTACACAATATATTTTTAAATATTACTTACAGCCAATAACGGATTTACATTTAACTTACTCTCTTACTCTTAAAATACTTACTCTTACTCTCAAAATACTCTTAATGCTTGGGAAATGTCTGAGAACAAAAGGTCTTAAGATCCTTGAGATCTACGTACGTCTCAAAGAGGCTGATAATAAACTAACAGCATAAACCGAATAATAATGAACTGATCTCTTCTTCTTCCTGCTCTTATCCTACTTTATGTGGGGTCGGCACAACATGTTCTCCTCTTCCATTCTCTTCTATCAGCCGTCATCTCTGTATTCACTTCTTTCTTATCCATGTCATCTTTCACATTGTTCATCAATGCTTTCTTTGGCCTACCTCTATCCAGGTCTACATCATCACTCTCCTAGTCACATGACTTTCATCCCTCTTCATTACAAGCCCGTACCACACCAGCCCTCAATTTTTCTGTCACCGGTGCTATGACTTCCCTGATATACTTGCATACATTTTTTATGTATTAGAATACAACATAACACCCAGACTTAGAAAAAACATACGCAGTTCACCTCACAAATATTTTGTTCTCTGTGGGGATCGAACACACGACCTACGGCACAGTAGCCAGAGCTACTACCAACTGACCTGCGAGGCCAGTCGAATGGTTTAGAATAGTTTAATAACACACTTACCGGCTGAACCCTAACATTGTTCTTTCCGTACAGTAACGTTGCAGTCGAGTTCTGATGTAGGCTTTCTACATAATCTTTGGCACTGGAGCCTACTGCTTTGTTTGTTCCTGAAATACATAAACAATATCACTTTTTAATCATCATTGTCAACCTGAAGAAGCCCACTGCTGGATATAGGCCTCCCCTACACATTTCCAGGAAGAACGATTCTGAGCCTTTTCCATCCACCGACCTTCCGCGATCTTAACAATGTCGTCGGTTTATCTGGCGGGTGGGCGCCCCATGTTTCGTGGTGTGATAGAAAAGAGTAAAGTGCACAAAAAGAGTATCTTTGAGGCGCACTTAAAATCCTTCCAACACACCGGTTCTAAGGATCCAGTGACACGAGAAGTAGGAGAAATGTAATCATACCTGAACTGGTTGTACTGCAGTCATCTGAAGAAGCGTTCAAACTCCTCTTAAAGTTGAGGATAGGTCTCCGAACTGACGGCGGCGTGGTCGTACCAGCCGACATCCTATGTCTTTGTACCTGGACCAAACCACAAACGCTTTATAACTAACGTCAATAAAAACACGAATCCAAAATGGCGCTGCTTATTAAATAAATAATTAAATAATAAATATTGTTGACAATTCACACAACACTACCCAGCCCCAAACTAAGCAGAGCTTGTAATATGGGAACCAGATAGCTGATATAATACTTGAATACATTTTTTTTTGTAAATACATACTTAGAATACAATATAACACCCAGACAGAGAACAAACATTTATGTTCACCAAACAAATATTTGTTCTCGGTGGGGATGGAACCCACGACCTACGGCGCAGAAGGCAGAGCTACTACCAACTGAGCTAGAGGCCAGTCAACCAGTATTACTTTCAGTAGTAGTAGAGCTCTTTGTGAAGGGCTCGTCCGGGGAAGTACTACAACCATGCCTATTTCTGCCGTGTAGTAGCATCGCTGTGGTTCGATTTGAAGGGTACCGGTGAAATTACTGGCACGTGAGAGCTGAATATTTTATGCCTCCAGTTGATAGACGCAGATCAGCGCATCGTAGGGCACATTCCTGACGCACGTGACCTACGAAGCAGTCTACCCTTTTCGGGCATACAATATTGCTATTGAACTTATTGAAAGGTTAACATGAAATCGATAGAATACTGAAGGTTAACTGGATTAAAGATTAGATCGTGTACCTAACACGTAGACACGAGCTGGAGTAAATACAAACACAATACGCTATGCTGGCGGAAAAGTGTGGAAAGTACCTTGAATAGATGGTAAATTTTACTGAAAGAAGACATTATTTGAATTTAAAACACTGCATTCATAGATATTTAAATAATTATATTTTTAATTTCACATCAAATGTAAAAATTCATGTTCTTCATTTTATTTCTGACACTATGTTATGGAGCAAAAAATAATGCGTATGATGAAACCTTTCGATCATTCTTCTTCTTCTTCTTCTTCTTATCGTGTCACTGATTCTTTCGAACCAAATGTGGTGAAAGGATTATAAGTGCGCCTCGAAGAGGCTCGATCATTATGAAAAAGGGTGATTATTTTTCTCATGTAACGGGTTCGTTTCCCGGTTCAACCGTGTAATTATTTAAATATGAATGATGCAGTTTGAATTGTTTTGTAAATTCAAATAATGTATTCTTTCAGTAAAATGTTCTTACATAAATCTACGATATTCAAGGTACTTTTCCTCCATGTGGCATATCCGTGGTACGCCCTGTACACACAGAACGTGTATAATCCGAGCATTGCAATGCTAGGCTCGTAATATCGATCGGCAAAGTACACTATACGAGAGCGCCTTCTAGTTAAAATGTTTTATAACGGGTAAATTTTCGGAATAAACAAATGAACGAAAGAAGTTATTTGGTTAATTGTTTTTTTAATTCCTGGATGAACTGTGTGAAAGATGACAAGGATAAGAGAGGAGTGAATGCAGAGATGATGGCTGACAGAGACGAATGGAGGAGGAAGACATGTTGTACCGATGCCGACCCCACATAAAGTGTGACAAGGAAGAAGAAAGGAATTAAAAAACCGAAAGCTTTCGGAAAAAGGTCCATTAGTTCACGCTTTAAATTTGACGACAGCTGTTTTGAATAATAGAGAGATAGAGAGGTAGATAGACTACTCCTCCATGGTCACATTGATTAGAAGCAATTGAAATGTGGTGTTGGAGAAGAATGGAAAGGATCAGCTGGACAGAAAGAGTAACTAACGTAGACGAGGAAAGAGTCCTCATAAAAGTTGTTAAGAACGGAAGAGGAAAGATGATTGGGCATCTTGTACGACATGACAGCTTTATCAGAAATATCACCGAAGAAAAGGTGGAAGGAAAGAAAGGAAAAGGATGACCAAGGATAAGCTACATGAGCCAAATAAAAGTGCAGATCGCCGTCATGTCGTATAAGGAGGTCAAGGAGGTTGCTTTCAAAAGAAATACCTGGAGCAAAACGCATATATTACGCCGACAAGAGCCTTGCTCTTAAATTAGACGAAGGTCATATTGATAAGAATTGCTTACCAACTCATCAGCTGGTGGATCGCTCCAGAAGCAAGCAGGTGCCTTCGCTTTAGAAAACTCCAAAGCACAGGGTCCTACGAGCAGTGAACTGAGGATGCTGCCATAGTCAGGGTCTGCTACGAGTGCGTCTCTCTCATAATACCGCGTCGCGTTGGTAACTAAGTGCTCGATAATCTTGGCTAGTTGGCGTTCGAACAGCGCAATTCGGATCCAGAGGTACCTGTAACTGAAACTATTAAATGAGGAAATGGTCTGAACCTTACTTGTAAGTTTGAATGGCTTGCGTAACAGAGGTATAAAAAACCCGCGCAGGGAAATGTTTCCCAAGTCTGCTTGCGACCAACTCAGGCTACCTGTGTGCGGAAATTTCCGATCTACCAATCACAAACATGTACTTGCATTAAACACAATGCAAGTTCTATTTCCCCAATCATGTTTGGGATCGAAAGATATATTTCAAGCCTATTTTATGCATGTTTTCCGTGATCAGACACTCGCATAGTGATCTTGGGTCTACTTCTTATGCAGATCTAAAACTTCTGACATGGCCCTATGCTAGTCCCAGAACTAGTATATTATCACAAAGTAGGATGATTCTTGGAGCAATAAATGTTGTACAAATTTTATAAGTTCGTTGGTTTTTATTTAAGAAATGGGCAGCTAACTGAAGCTGAAGCTTCAAACTGGATTTTATGTAGTTAAGAACACTTATCTAACATGGCGATCGACGACCTTAATAAATAAGTGAACGTGAAAAACAAGTCAGTAGGTGCCATATTATACCGAAGTCATGGAAATGAGGATGAGTAACAGTTATAAACCTCTTTGTTGTATATTTCTTGAAGCGAAAAAGTTGATATCGGGAAACGAACGCAGGTACTGTAGTGATATACCTACATAACATAGAACTGAAAAGAATAGAATATAAAATTCTTTTCTTAAACATGCGCCGAAATATTGTCATTACTTTTGAATATAGAACACGCGAAGTATCATATATTTACGTAGACTGAAAAACCAAAATCACTTCCCGGCGCGTTCTCGCTCCGGCAATGTTGTATGAAACGGTGTGCTGTTTGAATTTAGAACTCTTTCATCTATCGTACACATTGCGTTCTCGTGGCTGTATAGCCACAGAAACGTTTACCTTTCGGCACAAACGGTAAAAAAAAAAAAATGGCGGTAAAGCGGAGTTCGTTGTTATTTGGTTAATAAAAAATAAATTTATTATGTTAATTTATTTTTTATTTCCTTGTATTTTTTTAAGAAAAGCACTATATATGCCTCGGCCGAAATGGCAATTGCCTGTCTCGTATCATTGAAGTCCTCGCCTGCGGCTCGGCCTTCAAACTCATACTCGACCTGCAATTGCCTATTTCGCTGCCTTTGCAATAAGGTACTATTATTGTACACCCCACATGCAAACTAACAATAGATAAACAAGTTATTTTAAAATATAATAAATGTACAATTAGCGGTCTTATTGCTTAAGAGCGATCTCTTCCGGCAGCTAGGGTGCACTAACAAATAACAAAAAAAAATCTAATAAATAATGGACACGACAACAGAAGAAGCGATGTCCAAGACAGGGCTCAGGGAACTGATTGAGTCTTGCCCCTCCACATCTACATCTGTGTCACCATCCGGTCTACTAGAACATTGGTATTATAAACTCAAGGTCTTTACTCCGCTATTTTAAAGAGATCGGCTGGCTGGGGTGAGGTTAGAAAGGGGACAATGCAGACCTTATATTTTCCCAACTCAAGTTGGAACTGGAATAAGAATGGATACGTTTTGGGACAAGGACAAGTTACAGTGTTCAAAGTACCTTCTGGATCAGACAAAAGAATCACACACGTACTTCGGTAAGAATATGTAACTTTGTTTGCAAGTATCCGATCAGATACTTAAGCATTGTGCAAGTTTGAAGTCCGCAAGAAAGAACTTGAGGGTAGAAAAAATCCTGACCAAAACAAAATTCAAACAATAAACTGAAGGAGTTTTTTAATAATAAATAACCATCACTAGCTTAGTAATAAGACAAACCACCACCACCTGGTTAACCAGGTTTTTACAAAATGACCAAAGGAAAATTAGAGCAAGGATTTTTTTAGACAAGTTTTTTTTTTTTTATACAACTAAGTTGACAAACAAGCATACGGCCCACCGGATGGGAAGCGGTTACAGTAGCCTATGGACGTCTGCAATACCAGAGGCATCACAAGCGCGTTGCCGACCCTTTAAAACTTTCAAAACGTCCTTTTTGAAGAACCCCATAGTTGCTGATGGAATAAGCATATGGTGCGCCTGATGTTGTGTCGTAACCATCGCCTATAACAAGGCATTACCTCATCGGTCACACACGTCATAAACGTGCCCTACGATGCACTGCCTTGCGTCCAATAACTTGAAGCATACAGATGTCTAAAAACATGTGCCAGTAATTGCAATGAAATTAAATTAAATTGGAAATGCAGGAAAATGAAAACAAAGTCGGAAGAGATTAACGCTAAAAGGGGTTAACAATAATTGTACATTAATGCAGGCTTTCCTGCCATTAAGAAGGATCAAAGTTATTATTGTTAAGGCCATGTGCTTAAGGAAATCTAACACAACCTTTAAGGCTCGTTATTGTGCTCTGTTACGACTGGATATAAACCGATACTATGGAAAGCACTCACATTATGGCAATACCTATGCCTTATTGCATTTTAAAACCACTTTTATACCCGCGGCACAAGGTCGAAAGTCGTAATCTAGAATGTTATTCTAAATGATGCCATAAACTGAAAACAATCTCGTAAAAAACAACCGTTTGAAAGGTTTCATTTCGTCAATCGAAATTCGTCCCTTAGGCTTTGGCATTTGGTATAAAATATTATTTCGTTGATTCGGCTGTAGAGGACTTCCAAAGCAATTTAGACTTGTCTATGAAACAATTGTTCAGTTGGAAACTTAATTTGTATGGTTCCCAACTGCTTTTATTATTATTTTTATTTCGGACATCAAACACAGCACTATCAAGCCCCAAATTAAGCAGAGCTTGTATTATGGGAACCAGATAGCTGATTATAATACTAAGTTTTATTTTTTTGTAAATACTCACAGAGAACAAACATCTGCGTTCACCACACAAATATTTGTTCTCGGTGGGGATCGAAACCACGCCCTCCGGCGCAGAAGTCAGAGCTACTTACTACCAACTGAGCTGTGAAGGCATCCAAATTATTACTATTGATATAGAGCTCTGTAAATAAAGTTACTAATTAATTTCTGGAATAGATATTACATTCATACTGTCGAGCTGTATTGTCGGAAATCGCGAAAGAAAGATCAAATTAAGTATTTTGGTAAATACTTTTTATTTACAAAATGTACAAAATACACAAGTAACAATTGAGCTATCTGCAGATAGTTCAGATAGACAAACGATCTAGAGATAGCTCAACTGATCTATATCAGTGCATAATGAAAAAACCTAATTGTAAGCGATAAATACTCTTATTCATGCAGATTGGCCTAACCTACACTAATAGGTATTATATCAGCATCTGGTTCCCTAGTACAAGCTCTGGTTAATTTGGTGCTATAAAGCGCTGTGTGGATTGTCCACAATAAAAAATTTTTATACGGCTGTTCCCGGTCACTGGGTTCCTAGTCCTACCGAAACGAATCATTCCACAAGTCAGCTTAATTTTATTTGGTTAACGCAGGGTAAGCCACTGGGCCCGAAAAATTACTGACTCGCAAGCGCGGTCAGCGCTGAACATATTTTCAAACTTGTTTTTTTTTTTACATTATATAGGCTTGCGTTTGACCGCAATCTCACCTGCTACTGCTGCTTAGTGATGATGCGGTGCGGCGGAAACTGGTAGGTATATACGAAGCCTAGCCGTTGTTTACAGCTTGTTCTTCTAGACTTGGTTGCTTCGAACTGGCCACTAGACTCACCTAGGTTTAAGAAAGTGATTCTTGTGATCAGGGCCGGATTTCGAGGTTTGGAGGCCTCGGGGCTTTAAAAGAGCTTGTCACGCAGCAAAATCATTGCATATCAAAAGAAAAATTGAAAAATCCACAAATAAAATTAAAGCTACCTGGAAAATAGTCAATAATGAGACTGGCAAATCAAAACTCCGTAATAAAAAAATTCATTTGAAAGTAAACAATAATCTTTTGACAAATAATTTTGAAGTAGCCAACGCGTTTGATAGTTTCTTTTCCAGTATCCCTAAAGTAGTGACATCATCTTTAAATTCCTCGGCATCTGGTGCGATGGCATTGTTAGAGTCTAGTGTTAAAAAATGTAATAATATCTTTAGTTTTAAATACATTAATGCTGACAAAATCGTGAAGACATTTAAATCATTAAACATTAAAAATACTGAAGATTTATGGGGAATGTCTACAAAATTACTCAGCGCTATTATAACTGATATTGCACCATGCCTAGCGTATATTTTTAATAGGTGTGTTGATGAGGGTGTTTTTCCTGATTTAATGAAACCTAGTAAGCTCATTCCCCTGTTCAAATCTGGAAATGCAAGTGACCCTGCTAACTATAGACCTATCTCAGTATTGCCCACGCTAAGTAAAATCTTTGAGAAAGTTATTCTTACTCAGTTGTTATCACATTTTAACCTAAATGGGATACTTCATAGCCACCAGTTTGGATTTACGAAAGGTCGATCAACGACTGATGCCGGTATTCTACTCTTAAAGCACATATATGATGCCTGGGAAAACTCGCAAGACGCGATTGGGGTATTCTGCGATCTTTCCAAAGCTTTTGACTGTGTAAATCATGCTACATTAATATCTAAACTTAAACATTACGGCATTCTAAATCGCTCTATTGACCTAATACAATCATACTTGACTGATAGAGTCCTTAAAGTTGATGTGGGCGGTGAGAGATCTTCTGGGTCTATTATTGACATGGGGGTGCCACAAGGTTCGATATTAGGTCCTTTCTTGTTTCTAGTGTACGTAAATGACCTCCCTTTTTTGGTTAAAAAACTATGTGAAATAGTACTATTTGCTGACGATACCTCATTAATTTTTAAAGTCGATAGATTGAAGACTAATTACGATGACGTTAACGCATCTCTGTCGCAAATACTTAACTGGTTTAACGTTAATAATCTTTTACTGAATGCTAAGAAAACCAAGTGTATTAAATTTATCTTACCAAATGTGACTCTCCGGCCAACTAATATTATACTTAATGGAGAGTCACTTAACCTTGTAGATTCTACTATTTTCTTAGGACTTAATATTGACAAAAAATTGCAGTGGGGGCCACAAATCAAAGCACTTGCAGCTAGACTAAGTTCGGCTGCATATGCAGTTCGGACTATAAGATGGCTTACTGATGAAGCTACAGCTAGGCTAGTTTATTTCAGCTACTTCCATAGTGTTATGTCTTACGGTATCCTTCTCTGGGGGAAAGCAGCTGATATTCAAACTATATTTGTTTTACAAAAAAGGGCCATACGTGCCATATATAAAATGAAATCTCGAGACTCATTGAGAGAGCGATTTAAGGAAATTAATATCCTCACAGTAATTTCACAATATATATATGAAAACTTATTGTACACTCACAAACACATCTGTAGCTTTCAGAAAAATTGTGATTCACACAATATTAACACTAGAAATAAAAATAAACTTTATATTCCCAAATTTCGCCTGCAGAAGGTAAATGGGTCTTTTATGGGGAACACTGTACGCTTTTATAATAAACTTCCGGAAAATGCAACTAAGCTTCCTATTCGGAAGTTTAAAGCCTATGTTAAGAATAATTTAATAAAGAAAGCGTACTATACTCTAGATAGCTATATGAATGATAAAACTGCGTGGCCCAATGTCCCGGTCACTCTACCCATAGGAAGCTAACATGTCGATTTGCAATGTCTGTACCTACTATTTCGTATCTTATTTTTATATAAGCTGTGTAGATACTATAGTATAACTTTGAAGCGTAGCGTGTGCTGTCTTTGAAACTTTTGCTTTTGTATTATTGCATTGCATACGTCTGACTAAGTGAAGTGGCACCACACTGGAACTTCACTGCTATTATTTTAGACTATTTTTGATTTGTAAAAGGATCATATAAAAAAACAGTAGGAACCGAGACGTAGTTTGTTGCCTGTTCTTCTACGCTTGGTCGCGTGGAACTGGCACCTAGACTCACCTAGCTATAAGACGTTTCAAAGTGATTCTTGCATCGTAATGAATAAAAAATTATTGAGTTTGAGTTTGAGTTTGAGAGAAGCGGAGGCCACCTAGCCCCAAATTATTTACCAAATAAAATGAACAATTTCCCCACTCAGCCATTGAGTTAACCCATTGTCTCAAGATGGGTAGTAAATTGCAAGTGCTTAAGAGGGCCATTTGAGATTTCGATAATTTACTGATTCCCGATTGGAGTGAAAAAATATAGATAAATTATTCTGTTAATATTTAACCATAATATAATCATGTATGCACAAAGTACTATAGATAAAGGTATAATTATAAGTTTAAAAAACTTGAGAAACCGACTTCATTGCCAAACGGCTAAGCCGATTGCAGGCATGCAGTTACAAACATTAAAAAAAATCCCGCTCGGCTCTTGACTTTTGGGACATTATAAAAATCTTTGTGATTTCCTTAAGTGTAGTAAACACTATAAAATTAATAAACAGTAATTAAAAAAATTATTTAAAAAAAAATGGTAACACCGATTTTAATAACATTAAAATGGGACCAATCTGGAAGCAGTACCTTTCAGATAAAAAAATAATTTTTCAAATCGGCTCACAAATGACGAAGTTATGCGGTAACAAACATTAAAAAAAAAAAAAAAAAAAAAAAAAAAAAAAAAATAACATACAACCGAATTGAGAACCTCCTCCTTTTTGATTGGAAGTCGGTTAAAAACAGAGAAAAAAGAATAAAGGAGGCCCAGGGCTTTCGGCCCGTTTACCCTCCCCTAAATCCAGCCCCTTTTTGTGATATCATTGAATAAAGAAATACTGGATTTAGATTTTTTTCATAGAATTGCTGATGGAACAAGTTTAGAGCCCTCTCAATACACGAGGTGATAGCCCGGACTGGACTCACTCACTGGTACTATCTCATTTCTGCCATTATTTAGTGTCCTTTCTCTATTTACTTAACTGGCCAGAAGGAGGCCCTTACTCGCATCATTTCATTTCTGGTTATCATCCTACACCGAACACGATACAAGCGTACAGGAAAAAGGTATCACTAGCCCTCAGGCTTTGAGGTATTTGCATTTAATTCCAGGCAGTTTTTATAGCCAGCCAATATACACTGAGCTCGGCTCTCCGTCCCATGTTTAACGTTCCATTTGATAGCTAGAGGTCAACACAAAGTTGCTGAATTTAATAAAATACAAGAACCACAAGCGGTAGTCTCACTCCGACTAAACACACGAAATCTAAGCACCTTAGACCTTAAAGCCATTGCGAAATAGCTTGGACCTTCAAAGCTATTTTATTAATTACACTTTCACTTCTTCTTCTTGCCGTGTCACTAGATATTTTAAACTAGTGTGGTGAAAGAATTTTTTATTTAGATTTTTGTAATCTCGCCTCAAAGAGCACTTTGACAAGGGAGAGAGAGAGAGAGTTTTCGTGCACTTGCCACAAGTTTACGAAATTTTTAAGTTCTACGACATGCCGGTTTCCTAACGATGTTTTTCTTCACTATTAGAGACTACTCGTACACCCTTTTTGACAGAAAAACTCATTGGTGCACGACTGGATTTGGACCCACGAGCTTAGGATTGGCAGGCGGGGTTGCTACTACTAGACCACCAATTCTGGACATTTTCACTAATTTTTAGGCAAAGTGTGTCAGTTCATAACCCGGTTAAGAACTAAGAACCTGCTACTTAACTTTTGCAAGCGGTTTAGCTAACTGATTCCACTAATTTAGACCAATGGGAGACGTAAACATCTGTTTCACCTAGTAAGAGCCATCTGTTATATGACATACACACACTAAAAAGCACTAAAATTTCCAGACAATAGTTTTAAGACTAAAGTTTTCAATATGATAGAGTTTATTTTACATTGCAAGTGACGTAGGCATGGTTGGTCGGTCCTATAGTATTCAGAGCACGCACCACTGAAATTCGTTTGGAAAATAGCGAGAGCGTTGGGTAAATCGAAAATAACAAAATTAGTTTCATGGAGTGTCGGAATGGTTGGATTTACTGGGAGTGTGTTTTATACAAATATAAGATGTTTCTAGTCGCTGGGGGAAATTTTAAGCCGCCAAAGCTCAAGGTTTTTTTTTTTACACAACCAGCTGATGCGAGCACCAGACGTTAAGCGCTAACCATCGTCTATAACAAAGCATTGCCTCGTAGGTCAAACACGTCAGGAACGTGCCCTACGATGCACAGCCCTGCGTCCATCAACTTGAGGAATACAGCAGATGTTCAGCCTCAGGTGCTAGTGATTTCACCGGCACCCACAACATACAAACAGAAACACAGCAATACTGCTTCAAGGCAGAAAAAATCATGGTGGTAGTACTTCCCCAGACGAGCCTTTCACAAAGAGCTCTACTATTACTAAAAAAGTTTTATTTTTATTGGTATTGTGAAAATTGCTAAGTGGAAACTCATACAGTTACCAGTATTTTAATACACTCACAACAAGCTCCTAAAAAGATAAATAAAAAAGTGAAACACATGTTGGTCGCAATTTATCATTGGATGAGAAAACTTCAACCCAAACGAAACAAACATCATAAAACGAAATATATGAATCCCCAGACTCTAGAGACATACGACAAATACGATATCAATCTACCAAAAGCAAACATCGCAAGAAATACTTATACTAATATTATATAGCTGAAGAGTTTGATTGTTTGGTTGGTTAAAGGCGCTAATCTCGGAAACTGCTGGCCCGAATTGAAAAAATATTTTTGTGTTGGATAGTCCATTTATCGAGGAAGGCTATTTGGCTACGACGACTAATAGGAACACCATCAATGCAAATGTTGCAAAAATCTATGTCTATTCTTTCCAACATTTAGGTCTTTACTATTTTGATCCTTTTCTATCACATAAGGAGGTTTAATAAAATTCTCTATTTTGTCAAAATGTACTGGGAATATGATCCCAAACTTTATAGAATGTTTTTTAACATTCTGGAATGCCCGAGCAACGCCGTGTTTCGCTGCTAGTATAAAATAATTCAGAAATACATTTTGCGACGACAAATCCCTTTCGAAGTAATAACGGCTTACAATTCAATATTGAACGAGCTAGCGAGTTGTATAGATGTATAGATATACTAGTAAATCTCTCTGGTTACGCATGAGTTACACGAGGCACTGTAAAAATGAAAATAAAATCTGCCAACTGTGATGCATGATTATCATAAAGGCTTAGGGTAGTCTTTAGTAGTAGATATGTATATTTGTGTGGTAAACACAGATGTTTGTTCTCTGTGTGGGTGTTATATGTATATTGTATTCTAAATATGTATTTAAAAAAATACAACTAGCTGTGGAAAAAGCATATGGCCCATCTAATGTTAAGTGGTAACCATTGCCTATAACAAAGCATTCCTCGTAGGTCACGCACGTCAGGAACGTGCCCTATGGTGCACTGCCCTGCGTCCATCAACTTGAGGCATACAGATATTCAGCCACACTTGCCAGTTTTTATGTATTTACAAAAAATATATATTGTACAAGTATTAAATTAGCTATCTGGTTCCCATCGTACAAGCTCTGCTGAGTTCGGGGCTAGATAGTGTCGTATGGATAGTCCACATAATTTTTTATTATTATTATGTACGCACAGATGAATAGGACGAGCTTAACTAAAAGCTCACAATGCCACGATTAATCAAAGCCCTGACAATGAAGTCTCCAATCAGATATTTCATATTCTTTTGTGGGGAGCTTTCTACCTTTGTCACTTTTCCTCAGACTCGTAATGACGATGGAGCACGTAGAAATGTACCTATCCATTACCTGCTGATTGATATGTAGGTATGTTAAAGAAATTCGAATAATTCGTTTGCACATTTTACCAAATTGTTTGATATAAAATCATCTTGGGAAAATCATGATGGGGCTAAGAGCAAACGGAACAAGTGAGAATTGTATTCGCAATTGTTTTGTGGACAGAACTAATGGGAAAAACCCAAGTAAGTTCTGTCAACAGAACTACTCAGTAAACGAAAAAATCATGGGGGAGACCTTTGCCCAGTAGTGGGACAGCATAGGTTAGGAAAAAAACATCTTGTTAAATCTTTTTGTATTTTGTTCTTTATGTAGTTAATATTTTTAATACTTACGTATACCTAAAATTTTTGTCCTTATAAACATTATTATTGTTATTATGTTTTTTTATGCCATAGCAGGCAGACGAGCAGAAGCAGACATATTCATGATGTCATATTATTTATAAAAAAAAAATCGGTTGTCTGTAAAGTCGGTTTACTGACGATAGTTGAACGTGATAACGTCATAAGAAAATACTGATGGAATGGTTGCATTTTTCAAAAGAAAATTTTAGTTTTACTGAATTGAATTGAATGTGAATGAAACTGAATGATACTGAATGAAACTGAATGAAACTGAATGAAACTGAATGAAACTGAATGAAACTGAATGAAACTGAATGAAACTGAATGAAACTGAATGAAAATCCGGACCCGGACCCGGACCCGGACCCGGACCCGGACCCGGACCCGGACCCAGACTGAACCCTTACCCTTACCCTCATTTACCCTTACCCATTACCCGACCCGGGCTCGGGCTCAGGTAAATGGAACGACGAAACGACGTAACGACGCATGAGTCATGTTTTTTCGTGCGTGCAGCCGGCTCCATCGATTTATAAGACGTTATCACGTCAAAAACTAGCATCCGCCCACAGCTTCGCTCGCCCCCTCCTCGTTACGCCCCGTTCCCGTTACTTATATCTGTTCTCCGTTACAATATCCTTGTAAATTGTAGCCTATGTGTTATTTTGATATAAGCTTCATTATTGTAAAGTTTCATTAAAATCCATTCAGTAGTTTTTACGTTAAGAGTAACAAACATCCATCCATCAATCCATACTTAGAAACTTTCGCGTTAATAATATTAGTAGGACTGTAAACAACAAAGTTGTTATTTTATTATTTAAAGAAGTTCAAAAGGAACTTGATTGGGATTCCTATAACTCAGTCCATTATACGTTAGAGACGAGACCTTTCCTTAGCAACCAGTTTGTAAATTTCAATATCACTAAGCTCAAAAAGTTTTAAAGCCTTACTCGAGGCCTTGAATATAAATCACTTTGTATCAACATTAAAAGATAACAGAATGATCGAAGGACGGAGGCTCGACGCAAAAACCTCGTAAACCAGACCGAAGTTTGGCGAACCATCGATTCGCGGTCCCCAAGTGTGCCAATAACAGGCAAGTTCGTTTCAATGTCAAAGTCTTTATATTTATTCAGTAGGCCTACCATGAGCTCTGTCTGGCTCTGTCTCTGGTTCTGCCTGTCGATTCCAGCATCACGGCTCGATTGAGAGATCGCTGAATCCGCGTTCCATTTTCAAATTTGTCAAAACAAAAATTGTCAACACACCTCGAATTCAGCGATCGCTCGAGTGATTTTTATTGCTAGAATTGCACCCCTGATTTGAGCCTGTGTTAGTGCTGATTAAAAAATCCTACGTCAAAACGTCAAACGCACAGTATATGATGCACTGCATGGTGAGGACTCACACAGACTCAAAACCAGAGCCAGGCAGAACCTATGGTAGGCCTACTGTTGTATCACAAGGATCACTTTGAAACGTCTTAAAGCTAGGTGAGTCTTGGTGCCAGTTACACGTGACCTTGAACTTGACCTTGAATGTCACCTTCAAATGGGCAATTACACAATGTAAGTGAAGTTTGACTACTTATACTATTTTTTATACAACTAGCAGATTGAATAAGCATATGGCCACCGTGATGTTATGTGGTAACCATCGCCTATAATAAAGCACTGTCTCGTAGGTCACGCAGAAATAAGCATGGTGGTAGTACTTCCCCGGACGAGCCCTTCACACCTAAACTTTCGCCTATATCTGTGATATTCGTAAGATAAATGTCACGCCTTTTTCTGCTGTTTTTGGTGTTTTGGTTTGAAGGACAGTGCATCGGAAGGCACGTTCTTGACGTGCGCGACCTGCGAGGCAATGCTTTGTTGTCAGTTATCACTTAGGTGGACCATATTATTATGCTTATATTATCAGCTAGTTGTATAAACAAAACTCAGACAGACAGACGGGCAACAGCATCTTTGGCCATTCTCGAAATTGAGTCGCTACGCTCGCTCGGTCAGTTAATTTATCAATAAAGTGCTTTGTAGTATTACGTGGTATAAGGGAATATGTAGGTAGATTTCAACCAATCTTAAACTGCACGTCCCACTAGTTCAGTCAGTCAATGTAAATCGTTCTTTATCACTTAAACAACAAGGATCAATTTTAAGTACTTTGCTGTGAGCCAACGTCAAGTAAACGTGGTGGAGGGGCGTGCCATTTTAGACTGGTTTATCTATACACGTGTACTTTTATTTGACAAATTGCTATTGCCGGAATGATTAATTTCGGTCGTAAAGCTTGTTTGCTTGAGCCTAGGGCCTAAGTGATTCCGCAAAGAACAGGGATTGACGGAAACAAATGGGTAGCACTTTATAAATATTATGTGCCTACAATATTGCGAAATTGTTAGTAACAAAATAAGAACGAATTTTTATCAAATTTCAGAG
The DNA here is from genome assembly GCA_939531255.2 of Thera britannica. NCBI lineage: Eukaryota > Metazoa > Arthropoda > Insecta > Lepidoptera > Geometridae > Thera > Thera britannica. The sequence continues at coordinate 5,309,631 of OW618039.2, read as the reverse complement.
AAACGGAAAAATTCTGCAAAATTGTATCTCTACTTTTCTTAATTATTGTAGTTATATTTGTAGTATTTGTGTAGTAATATTTGTAGTGAAATATTTGAGCTTCAAAAAAAAAGAGTTACTCATAATACTGCCTTAAAAATATTGCTTTTATCGAAATAAACTGTTTGTGATTTGCAAAACTCATTTAACATTCTAAGTGAAAAAAGATGAAAACAAAAACTCATTTTGAAGATAAAATCCAAGAGCAAGAAATACAAAACGCAAAAACCGTTTAAAACTGCCTTAGCATTTTCAGTCCAATCCTCTTGCAATAAACCTGTAAAATTTATGCAGCGAAGCTTACCCGCCCGAGGCTCGCTCGGAGAGTGTAGGGTTGTCTCTCCACGCTCGAGGCCAAGTGGGAAAAACTATTACTATTTGCCCGTAGTATCCCACTGTTGGGCAAAGGCCTCCCCCCATTTTCGTCCGTCACTATGGTCTTCTGCTTTTAGTTGCCAGTCCCGATCTTAGGCATCCAGCTTGTCCATTCATCTCATGCGAGGCCGGCCCGCCTCACTAAGATTTGCCTCTCAGCTCAGTTGGCAGTAGCTCTGCCTTCTGAGCCGTAGGTCGTGGGTTCGATCCCCACCGAGAACCAATATTTGTGTGGTGAACACTGATGTTTGTTCTCTGTCTGGGTGTTACATATTATTCTAAGTATGTATTTGCAAAAAAAATGTACATAAGTATTATATCAGCTATCTGGTTCCCATAATACAAGCTTTGCTTAGTTTAGGGCAAGATAGTGTTGTGTGTATACAATATTTATTCATTTATAAGTATAACACCCAGACGTAGAACAAACATCTGCGTTCACCACACAAGTATTTGTTGTCTGTGTGTATTGTCTATAATATTTCGCTTTTATTAGCTTCACCTGTATGTATGTATGTATGTATGTATGTATGTATGTAACCGACCTCTTTGAGCTCGATTTTGTCCTACTTTGAACGATTAGATTTGATTCAAACTTTGCACACCTGTCAAAGGTCGATGACAATGCAATAATATGAAAAAAAAAAAAATGAAAAAAATGAAAAAAAAAAAAAAAAAAAGTAAAAAAAAATTATAGTTTAAAAAACTAAAAAAAACGCTTTTATAACTAATTGAACTAAAAAGTTAAAAATAAAACTGTAATAATCAATTGAAAAAATTATATTATTGTACAAAAAAAGCGTGGGGTGCTTGATTTTGATTGTTGTAAATATTTTATCAATAGTTTATTATATCTGTAGTTATTATAAAAAGCACTCCATGCTTTTTTGTACAATGATATACATTTTTCAATTGATTATTACAGTTTTATTTTTAACTTTTTAGTTCAATTAGTTATAAAAGCGTTTTTTTTTATTTTTTTGTCTGAGCACAACTCTGTAGTGGTTTTGGCCTACATGTCTAAACTATTAGACGAAGATTACCTGGGCATTGGTGGTGGACTCTGCGAAAGCAGCGAGCCCGACCCTCGCTTGCACAGCGGAGGGCGAGGCATGGAAGGGCGTCGCTCCACGCCTGAGGCCGAACGAGTGGCTGGAGCCCCTTCGGTGGACAGCACCCGAGCTGACACCAGCGCCGCTTCAGGGCAGTGCTGTTGACAGAACCAACCTTGAATGGAATAGGTTCACGACAGTTTCACCTAACACACAAGCCAAGACAAAATAAGTTTCTGAAGCTACCATGCAAAGTGAAATAAGGCGCATTAGACACAACAAAAATAAAAACTTGAAGGGATTTCAACACGTGTTTCGCCATCACTGCGAAGCATCTTCAGGAGAATTGACTCGCTGAAACACATAATGAAATTTTTTATGGTATTTTTGTTGTGTCTAATGGGGCTTCTAAACAGGCTATATTTTCACTTACATATTCTGGTGGCCCTGTCAAACATGTGAGTAAGAGGACACCAATAGTTGCCGGCCACATATTGCAGTGAAAATATGGCCCGTCTACCAGCCGCTCTATGCACCTTATTTCACTTTGCTGGATTTGCGGGTGTTGCGTAGGGTGTATACTTAAGTTAACTTATGTAGATTAGCGGATTAAACTACCATATTTTGTTTTTTTCATCCCTTATTTAGTTGCAAAAAAATTACAAAAGGAAAAACTGCTGATCGATTAGTGAATTCAAATGATATTCAAATCGAATGCAAACAATGAAAGATTGAACCAATAATATGGAGGGACAAAATCACGTACGCGTAATGTACAGGATGTTCAATACAAACACAGTTGTTTTTTGGGCAATCTTACTTAGATTGCCCAAAAAACAACTGTTGCGTCTTGTAGGTCACGTCTCAAGAATAACTCCTTTTTCTTATAGTGTGACTGATTCTTTTTATTCAAGGGTGGTGAAAGGATTTTAAGTGCGCCTCAAAGGGGCTACTTTCGTGCACTTGACACATATTTTTGAACTTTTTAGGTTCTACGATATGCTGGTTTCACGATGTTTTCCGTCAGCGTTTGAGAAACAATAACTAATTGTCGCTAAGATTTCCTCCATTTCTAAAGTTTTTGTAACTCTAATGGGCATATTATGGAACCCTCGTAAGATGCCTGTGTAGGTAAGTACTTGATTTATGATATCTCGCACTTTCCACTTTTAGGTAAGTGCTAGTATTCTGCTATTCCACTAATGGAGACGAATAGCCACTCAGAACAGCACCTAAGTGCCTGCAATTTTACTAAATTAAGGCTGCGGGAAAGAGCGAACAGTGGAGTGATTGCGTATTTTTTTGTTGCAATCAAAACCTTATCGCATCCGTCAGTTTTATCATTAGATTGCAATAAAAAACGAATTGAACCAAAACTTATTTTTGACAAGGAATGATGGAATGATTGCAATTTAAGACTGAATGCTGACGTAATAAACATGAGATAGCGAACAAGAACTTCGCTTTGTAGAGTTACATTGAATATGACAAATGGATAGACAATTGATTTAAAAGTAGTCTCCAGGAAATAAGCTCCGTAAGTGATTAAAAATTCCACTCATGCGGAACTAACAAACATCGAGGTAGGTACCTGGCCAATTGAATCGTTTCGAGATGAACTTTTTACTATAGGATGCAGCCGCAATCCGTACCGTAATCCACTTATACAGGTCTCAATTCCACTGGCTAGCGAACGTTGAAGAGCTGCTAGGTTTTTTATTGCAAAATGTTACTGCAATCTAAACTTTAATCTACTTAGATACCTTGTATATTTTTCTGACCTCGGATATGACTGGCTCAGTTGCTACAAATAAATGATTTATGTCTATTCCTCGTTTTCAATTAGTGCTAGAGTTTCCTAATTGCTTCGAGAATTACGTTCCCTCTAGTCAGAATTATTTGTAAAGGCTAGAAATATGTAATCCTCTTCCGATAATTAGATTGCTTATTGCTTAATGGTTGGAAAATCGTAAATATATTTTGCCGTTCAAAATAATTTTAGTCTAGCCAAAGACGGATCCATTTTAATTTTACTGTAAGATTTAGGGCTGGTTTCACTGATAGCTAATCGAAAAATTAATATTTGTCCGTTGTTTAATTTTGCTTGAAAAATTTATACAAACATTTGATGGATCGATTCTAAAAGGCCTTGAAACCGGCCTGAAATAGTAAATCCTTTGAGGTTCAGACAAACTAACTAAATATTTCTTTTTTTTAATAAAATAGCCAGCTAAAGTTTAAGGTTACTGATGTTAATGAGTTTCTGAAGGTCTTTATCGATTTCCATTAAGCTCATTAATCGGACGCAAGGGAGTAGAAGAAAATAAATTAGACCTCAATAGAACCCTGCAAAGGTCATACGTGTCATGACTTAATGAAATCGGCATTCTACGATAATAGTTAATTCTAACAAGCCCTAGAATAAACGCAAGAGAAGTTTCGGCTACAAAACAAAAATGTACATTTTATATTTACAAAAAAAATCACTTGGAAACGTCTGAGTCTCGGTGCCAGTTCCACGCGACCAAGCATAGAAGAACAGGCAACAAACTACGTCTTGGTTTCTACCGTTTTATCTACTTATAGACTTATAGGTTTTAATAATTAAATATGTTAGTGTGCCTTTTACAATCGACCTGCAGCCATGCCAACAAAATTATTGTGTTGAGTTAATTTGAGTTTTCAAACTGAAGGTGTTCATTATATTTGTAAAAGTCTTACGCTGTTGTAATCCAATTTGAACTTGGCTATTATGTAAGCAAACAACAACACAATAACATCGACTACAGCGTAGATACCTCCTGAAATTTCCGTTCAGTATTTGTTTATTAATGAGTTATTTACTTCGTAATTTATCTTTGGAAGTTTCCTTCTTAATTGAAGGAGCTTGAAATTAATCTCACACTCTATATTTAGACCAAAGTTTGCATTGTTTTAAAAAGCGCTCGTAATGCTGTAGAATAAGAAAGTTTTAAACAAAAGTTTATTATTATAGTTGTTCTGGAACTCTTTGTAAAAAGTCCAGACATGTTTTTGGAACAGTGTTAGATGAGCACCGCAAATATAAAGGGGATGTTTTCTAGACCCGTACACAGCTTTGATTTGCCGTAGCCGTAGCTACGCCGTAGCCAGCTACGGCGTAGCTAAAGCGTTAAAGCTAAGCTTAAACCAGTATAAGCTTAGCTTTTTAGCAGCTACGCGGTTGACATTTTTGAACGTTTATCCCAAACTTATCCCGTGTAACATTTTCCGCATGTTATTCTTTAATTTGAGCACAAGTAATGGTTCATCTCAAGAAATCGATTATGCCTATAGCCACGCTCAAATGCTCATACTATTAAGCCTACCTTATAACTCAAGATAAAGTTTTTATTTCACTTTTATTTTTTCTGGATTGAACGCTCGTTTTCAAGTGGATTTTGAATTATAACAAAAGTTCGCAAAAACCATACAAATGCCATAAAATTTTTGCTTGCCTAGTAACCTCTATCAAACTCATTGATATAACTAACATTATAGTCGAGCAAAACTAAGTAACAATAGTAAAGTTCGAAACCAAGTTGAGATATCGGAATTCGGAGGACAAAGTGACAAAGTTATAAACTCATTGACACCCCGAGTTGATCCAGCATTCGCTTCAAACATTGAATTATGTTGAAAACTTTTAATTTGATTGGAATCCTCGCTTCAAAAGGTCACGGTTCATCAGTAACCTATTTGATTTGTTTGATCCCTTCAAATGAACTGTGGTCACGATTCGAGAGAAGCTTCAATTGGTATTCGATAATTAAATTAGCCAATAAAGAGAATCAATGTCAAAGTCATAAGGCCTAAACTCATTAGATCAACGTTTTAAAGTCAAGTGAATCAAGGTGCCTTTTGCACGTGACCAGACCTAGAAGAAAAATCAAAAGGATCTTTTTGAATCGGATTAAAGCTTTAAAACTTTGTAATCAAGCGAAGAAAAACACGAAACAAAGCAATTTTCTTATTATCTGGGTAAGAAGTAAATAATGAAGCTCATTACAAAAACATTCATCTAAATAAAAATGAAAGCACTGGTAGTGGTAGTAACCCTGCCTTCCAATCCTTCGTCAAGGGTTCGAATCCATAGTATAATTGTACATATTTTTTCTGTTTGAAAAAAATATGCACACAATGCTAATGCTCTTAAATGGTGAAGGAAATTATCGTGTGGAATCCCGCGGCTTTATCAGCTCCGCATGAATTAAGCCGACTAAGCTGCCAGGATGGTATAGGTGCTAGGGAAGACTATTCTATCTATAATCCTGTCCCAGGCACAATAGCGTCTAGTAAGTAGGGACATGAGTAAACACCAGTTGCCCCTGGCGCTATATAAATCATCTACAATAGATGCAAAGGCCTCTCTACTTTTTTACATCTTAATAAGTCTGACTGAATAAGTTCTTTATTTCTCAAGAAACTAACCTGTCACTCAAGTTTCTTTAGCAATTCGTTTTCATTCTCTCGGGAATTCTTATTGGTAAGAACAGAACATTCGCAGCGTGACTGAATTGTGGGAAATTCTTTTATTTCGTTCAATTGAGCTTTGGAGAACAAAGCATTCTTTGTACTTGGTAGGTTTCTTTTTGTTTGCTCTATTTCTTACACTTAATCTTATAAACACAGCTGGCTGGAAAAGGGGATGGTTAATGCAAAATGGAAATGAGTTAACTAATTGAATTACTAATTACACACATTGAACCTAATCACCAAGTTTTATGACGTTTCAGGTCATTGCGATTTACTTTAAAAAATACCTGTAAGTTTGATTTTGTTGTTTTTGTAATTAAATTAAAAATGTTCTGTAGCCTACTAATATTTTTGTGAGTAAAGAAAACTTAATTATTTGCTTAATTCATACAAATATTCCAACCATGTTCCAATTATTCATTTCAGAAACGGCTAAACGAATATCGATAAAACTTTGATGAATGTAAGTAGATTGTTGTAAGTACATATGCATAAAATATCAATGTGCATGTCTCCAGCTTCCTCATATGGAAATTGCGAATTCTGAAAACGCCAACATTTAAAGCATAATTGGAGCAATCATTGATTTGAAGGAAAATTTAGCAGCAAAAAAAACAACGACTCTATGAGACCTTATAGGTGTGTTAGCTGGAGAGTGGCTCCACAGCTTCCTCATTCAGTGTGGGCAAACGGCTAACGATAGAGCTATATAGTAAACGCCAAATTTTAGAGCATAATTAGAGCACCCGGCATAAAAAAAATCAAGTCTCTAGCTCGAAAACTCTTTGAGTTAGAAGACTATAACAACGTGTTTGCTGGGAAGCCATTTCTCCAGCTAACACATGTGGATCTCAGGAATGGCTATAGCTAGAAAGTTGCTTGATATCTCCAAATTTAGAGCAAAAAATATCATGGATGCTCCAAATATTTCAAGTGTCTAGGTTCAAAACTCACCGAGTTAGAAGCTTTGATGACTGTGTTAGCTGGAGACACGTTTGTCTGGCACGCACATGCTACATCTGAGGATCTACAATAGCTACAGATTCGGTTGACGTGTCCAAACCGAGCTATGAATTAGAGCACTCGGCTCCAAAATTTTGGACTCTCTAGGACAAGTAGTTTCCTAGTAATGAACAAAAGAACATTTTGCCGCCAGAATTTTCAAATGTATGTTCGCACCCGTAAAAATGCGGCGTTGCCGCTCTGAAAGTTTGGTATCAGCGTAGGAATTTGAACGTTATTCGGTTTATTTTAGATCGCGATACGAGTCATTTTCGTATGCGCTTAGCGGTTTTGATTTCTGAAACCTCAAACTCATATTTTCTCTTTTTGTTAGGTTGAGAGCTTTCTCTCTATCTATATGAGAATTGTGTGTTGCCCGTTCTTGTTCGTTTTATAGTTTCTTTAGTAATGCGTGTCTTTTAGGTATTCTTAGAAAAAAAACTTTATTTGGTTCTGTAAATAGGTACCTGCTAGGCCAGTGTTGATGATTCTACCTACTCTGCCTGTTGTTAGCCGTCTGTTCTCTGTGTTTTACTGTATTCAGTCAGGTTTTTATGAGCGTATCGAGTAAACCAGGCGGACGGAAAATAGGTATTTACTGCGGCTTGCTAGTTGTGTGCGTACTCACGCACACTTGCCCCCTATCCCTTGCCATCTCACCAGATGGCAAGTGATAGGGGGGGCATCTCACCATGTTGTGCCGATGCCGACCCCACCTGGTGGGTAAGGGCAGGAAGAAGAAAAAGCACTTTTTGGGGTTTTTTGTTTCATTTTCAACTATATTCCTATATTGTGAATTGGACATAAGTTTTTGAATCCAAGATGGCGCCTTCATTTTTTTTCTTAAAAAATGGATATGGGTATCGTTTAATAGGTTTTTGGGGGCTCTGGTTGTGAATTCAACAATAATTTTTGAATCCAAGATGGCGGCTTCATTTTTTTTCTTAAAAAATGGATATGGGTATCGTTTAATAGGTTTTTGGGGGCTCTAATTGTGAATTCGACATTATTTTTTGAATCCAAGATGGCGGCTTCATTTTTTTTCTCAAAAAATGGATATTAGTATCGTTTAATAGGTTTTTGGGGGCTCTGGTTGTGAATTCGACATTATTTTTTGAATCCAAGATGGCAGCTTCATTTTTTTTCTTAAAAAATGGATATGGGTATCGTTTAATAGGTTTTTGGGGGCTCTGATTGTGAATACGACATTATTTTTTGAATCCAAAATGGCTGCTTCCTTTTTTTTCTCAAAAAATTGATATGGGTATCGTTTAATAGGTTTTTGGGGGCTACAATTGTGAATTCGACATTATTTTTTGAATCCAAGATGGCGGCTTCATTTTTTTTCCCAAAAAATGGATATTAGTATCGTTTAATAGATTTTTGGGGGCTCTGGTTGTGAATTCGACATTATTTTTTGACTCCAAGATGGCAGCTTCATTTTTTTTCTAAAAAAATGGATATGGGTATCGTTTAATAGGTTTTTGGGGGCTCTGATAATGAATACGACATTATTTTTTGAATCCAAAATGGCTCCTTCATTTTTTTTCTCAAAAAATTGATTATGGGTATCGTTTAATAAGTTTTTGAGGGCTCTAATAATGAATTCGACATTCTTTTTTGAATCCAAGATGGCGGCTTCATTTTTTTCCTTCAAAATGGATATGGGTATCGTTTAAAAGGTTTTTGGGGGCTCTGATTGTGAATTCGACATTATTTTTTGTATCCAAGATGGCGGCTTCATTTTTTTCTCAAAAAAATGGATATGGGTATCGTTTAATAGGTTTTTGGGGGCTCTGGTTGTGAATTCGACAATATTTTTTGAATCCAAGATGGTGGCTTCATTTTTGTCCTTAAAAAATGGATATGGGTATCGTTTAATAGGTTTTTGGGGGCTCTGATTGTGAATACGACATTATTTTTTGAATCCAAAATGGCCGCTTCCTTTTTTTTCTCAAAAAATTGATATGGGTATCGTTTAATAGGTTTTTGGGGGCTACAATTGTGAATTCGACATTATTTTTTGAATCCAAGATGGCGGCTTTATTATTTTTCCCAAAAAATGGATATTTGTATCGTTTAATAGGTTTTTGGGGGCTCTGGTTGTGAATTCGACATTATTTTTTGACTCCAAGATGGCAGCTTCATTTTTTTTCTAAAAAAATGGATATGGGTATCGTTTAATAGGTTTTTGGGGGCTCTGATAATGAGTTCGACATTCTTTTTTGAATCCAAGATGGCGGCTTCATTTTTTTCCTTCAAAATGGATATGGGTATCGTTTAAAAGGTTTTTGGGGGCTGTGATTGTGAATTCGACATTATTTTTTGTATCCAAGATGGCGGCTTAATTTTTTTCTCAAAAAATGGATATGGGTATCGTTTAATAGGTTTTTGGGGGCTCTGGTTGTGAATTCGACAATATTTTTTGAATCTAAGATGGTGGCTTAATTTTTTTTCTTAAAAAATGGATATGGGTATCGTTTAATAGGTTTTAAATGGCTCTGATTGTGAATTCGACATTATTTTATGTATCCAAGATGGCGGCATCATTTTTTTTCTCAAAAAATAGATATGGGTATCGTTCAATATGTTTTTGGGGGCTCTGATTGTGAATTCGACATTAATTTTTTAATCCAACATGGCGGCTACATTTTTTTTCTTAAAAAAACGGTTTTCTGTATAGTTGGTTTACTGACGATGGTTGAACGAGACAACGTCATACAGCTGTCCACGCGAACGCATCGCTCACTCAAAAAGGAGAAACAGATGTCGAACACTGCCAAACGCTGAGGCCGATTGTGCTTCTTTGGCACTCTTTCCACGCTCTCGTTTGCATTGCGTGCATTCGGCTCTATTGAATTATAAGACTATAAGATATAAATGATATCTATATCCATTTTTTAAGAAAAAAAAAATGAAGCCCACATCTTGGATTTAAAAAATAATGTCGAATTCACAATCAGAGCCCCCAAAAACCTATTAAACGATATCCATAACCATTTTTTAAGAAAAAAAATGAAGCTGCCATCTTTGATTCAAAAAATAATGTCGAATTCACAGTCAGAGCCCTCAAAAACCTATTAAACGATACCCATATCCATTTAAAAAAAAAAAAAAATGAAGCAGCCATCTTGGATTCAAAAAATAATGTCGAATTCACAATCAGAGCCCCCAAAAACCTATTAAACGATATCCATATCTATTTTTTGAGAAAAAAAATGTAGCAGCCATTTTAGATTCAAAAAATAATGTCAAATTCACAATCAGAGCCCCCAAAAACCTATTAAACGATACCCATACCCATTTTTAAGGAAAAAAATGAAGCCGCCATCTTGGATTCAAAAAATAATGTCGAATTTGTAATCCGAGCCCCCAAAAACATATTAAACGATACCCATATCAATATATTGTGAAAAAAAATTAAGCTGCCATCTTGGATTGAAAAAATATTGTCGAATTCACAATCAGAGCCCCCAAAAACCTATTAAACGATACCCATACCCATTTCTTAAGGAAAAAAATGTAGCAGCCATTTTGGATTCAAAAAATAATGTCAAATTCACAATCAGAGCCCCCAAAAACCTATTAAACGATACCCATACCCATTTTTTAAGGAAAAAAATGAAGCCGCCATCTTGGATTCAAAAAACAATGTCGAATTTATAATCCGAGCCCCCAAAAACCTATTAAACGACACCCATATCAATATATTGTGAAAAAAAATTAAGCCACCATCTTGGATTGAAAAAATATTGTGGAATTCACAATCAGAGCCCCCAAAAACCTATTAAACGATACCCATACCCATTTTTTAAGGAAAAAAATGAAGCTGCCATCTTGAATTAAAAAATTAATGTTGAATTCACAATCAGAGCCCCCAAAAACCTATTAAACGATACCCATATCCATTTTTTGAGAAAAAAATGAAGCCACCATCTTGGATTCAAAAATTAATGTTGAATTCACAATCAGAGCCCCCAAAAACCTATTAAACGATACCTAAATATCCATTATTTAAGAAAAAAAATGAAGCCACCATCTTGAATTCAAAAATGAATGTCAAATTCACAATTAGAGCCCTAAAAACCTTTAGAACAATAGGTATCTACGTTAACAACTTTTGAAGAAAAAAAATAAAACGTTTTCCGGAATAGAGCCCCCCCACTTTTCTTCATAATTATTATATTTATAATATTTCCTTTCGCTTTCCCGTGAGTATTTACTGCAGCTCGCTAGTTATGTACGTACTCACAGACACAATGATAGTTTCGCACGATGCCATTTACACCTAGTGTGACAAGAGTAGGTAACTCATGATTTGAAAACATTGTTGGTTAGTTGAGAGACTTAGAGATATAATTTCATGATATTTAAAACTAAAAATAAAAAATCTGAAGTCAGGTTTCTTAATAAATACATATTTAAACTTAAACTAACCATTATAAAACTTTTCTTTGGTGTTTTTTTGTTTCATTTTAACCTATATTCCGCTTCTTGAGCTACGTAATGAGTGTTTAAGACATGAATCCTAGGGTAACTATTTACCAGGCACGGGCAACACACAACTCCATCCGACTAACGTTCAAATTCCTACGCTGATACCATACTTTCAGAGCGGCAACGCCGCATTTTTACGGGTGCGAACATAATATTTGAAAATTCTGGCGGCAAAATGTTCTTTTGTTGATTACTAGGAAACTACTTGTCCTAGAGAGTCCAAAATTTTGGAGCCGAGTGCTCTAATTCATAGCTCGGTTTGGACACGTCAACCGAATCTGTAGCTATTGTAGATCCTCAGATGTAGCATGTGCGTGCCAGACAAACGTGTCTCCAGCTAACACAGTCATCAAAGCTTCTAACTCGGTGAGTTTTGAACCTAGACACTTGAAATATTTGGAGCATCCATGATATTTTTTGCTCTAAATTTGGAGATATCAAGCAACTTTCTAGCTATAGCCATTCCTGAGATCCACATGTGTTAGCTGGAGAAATGGCTTCCCAGCAAACACGTTGTTATAGTCTTCTAACTCAAAGAGTTTTCGAGCTAGAGACTTGATTTTTTTTATGCCGGGTGCTCTAATTATGCTCTAAAATTTGGCGTTTACTATATAGCTCTATCGTTAGCCGTTTGCCCACACTGAATGAGGAAGCTGTGGAGCCGCTCTCCAGCTAACACACCTATAAAGTCTCATAGAGTCGTTGTTTTTTTTGCTGCTAAATTTTCCTTCAAATCAATGATTGCTCCAATTATGCTTTAAATGTTGGCGTTTTCAGAATTCGCAATTTCCATATGAGGAAGCTGGAGAAATGCACATAAAATATCATATTGTATTAATGAATAATTTTATTTAAATTTGTATGTGTATTTAACTTTAAAGTAAACAATGTGCCTACTTGCCTGTTTTCTTTATCATGTTTGCATGCTGGATTTTTCTGGCGAAGTGTGTGAATCTCTATTTGCCTATATATTTAAGATCTAAAATGTACCATACTTCAAGCAAATAAATTATTTCATTTCATTTCAGTTGTAAAGATTATATCTTGGATGAAAGCAAACATTCCATTCTAATTCCTATTATTAACCTACATCATAATGTTATTACTTTTTTATTTTGGAATCGAACTCCAAACTGCAGCGCCCCTACGGGTACTTACACTACCTACTGTACCATTATTCTTAAGACCTATGTTCATGAAAGCAATAAATTAATACAAATACAAACTAGTGTACAGTAAATTATAGAGAAGATTATTATTACCAATCTTTACCCGAACGTAACATACTTCATGATTTGATGTGGGTGTGACGTTTGCGAGTAACATAAACATAATTTGTAGTGTCTAGCTAAATTGCTGAAATACTCCTGTGGGGTGATTGAATAGCTTTTTAACCAACTTAAAATAAAAAAGGGCGAAGTTCTAAATTCCGTTGTTTTTTTTATGTTTGTTAATAGCATGACTTCGTCATTTATGAGCCAATTTAATTTTTTTTTTTTTTTAATTTACTTCCAGATTTGTTCCATAGAAATTTCATTAAAATTGGCTTAGCCTTTAGCTTTCAATGTTTATTACTGCGTAGCTCCGTCATTTAGGAACCGATTTAGTAAATTCTTTTTTAGTAGCATAATTAGTAGTTTTAACACTTATAAAGACAAGAAAAAAGAGGAACGCTAGCCGTAAAACAACTTTGTAATATTTTTTAAAATACTACAAATTCAATTGAAATATTTCCCAATTTAATACCACAGCCTTCATTTTCTATTTAAAAGCGGTTGACGAAGCATTCGGCACGCGTAAATTATGAAAATTTCATTAATTCCTTCGCTACGCATAAATTTTACGAAATTAAACACTTTTCAGCAAGGATTTGATGAAATACGTTCCGCTTAATTATATTCTTAGCTTTCAAATACGATTTTCTCGAAGAAATAAAAGCTTTGACGATCAAAACACCTGGTGTAAGATGGAAATGAAAATATAAAATTGAAATAGCTTTTTATCATAGCAGACTTTTGCGAGAAAGTAAACTGGTGTGAAAAATATCAGCCCATGAATCAATCTTATTGGTTACTTTTACGAGACATGTTTAACAAACATGTCTCGGAAATAAGTTCAAACATGTTTCCACTTCAATCATTTTTTAAAGCCACAGGTTCTATGAAAAGAATTAACAAAGCGCAAAAGCGTAAAAAGTACAAAGCCTTTTCAGTTTTTGCAGTCTCAAACAGAGTGCCGGAAATTACATTCTTCAATCTTGTAAGCAACAATCGTAATTCGGAAAACTTTTCTTTTTAGAGAATAAAGAACAGAAAGAATAATAAAGTAGCTACAATATGTTGTTTTGGTTTGAAACCAGACGCTGCTTTTGTACCCGCAATATTTGATTTCTTATGATACAAGCATAGTAATGGAACAAGCACACTTAGTAGTAGTAGAACACTTTGTGAAGGGCTCGTCCGGAGAAGTACTACCACCATGCCAATTTCTGCCGTTTAGCAGCAAACCTGTGTTTCGGTTTTAAGGATGTGGGTGCCAGTGAAATTACTGGCACGTGCGGCTGAACATCTGTATGCCTGAAGTTGATGGACGCAGGGAAGTGCATAGGGTACGGTCCTGACGTGCGTGACCTACGAGGCAATGCTTTGTTTAAGGTGATGGTTACCACTTAACATCAGGTGGGCCATATGCTTGTTCCAACAGCTAGCTATATAAAAAATAAACACGGCACACCTGATTTTCAGCGGCTACCAAAAGAAATTGCATCAACTCGAATTTACATAATTCTCGTAGACGCGCTACGGCGTAGCAAAGCGTACCCAATACGTAATTGAAGGCGACGTATTTTGAGAGCCTGATAACTGATAACTTCTTTTTGTCCTAAGTTATTTTGGGAGTAAAGTCCCAAAAGAATAAAGAGAAAATGTCCAACTTTTGACATCACGTGCCTTTTATATAAAACGACTTAGGAACTCATTATTAACTTCTTAGTAAGGAATATGCTTTTCAATCATATTGTGTCTCTAAAACATTTTAGTTACCATATTTTTTGACGGGTTTCTTTTGAATTATAGCTCGGTCAATCAATCAATCGGTCAATCGGTCAATGTTAGCCACAGTGTGAACGAGTTTGGTAAAAGCTGTAAGTTTATTATTAGTTTTCAAATATTCAGAGTCATGAAATACAGGAATTACAAATAAAGCGTCTCCGTAATGAGTTACGTTTGAAGTTTCCTCTTCAACTTGTTCAAATAAGCTTGTTGAAAATTCCTCGAAATGGTTCAGTATCTTGACATCCTTTCAAGTTTCCTTATTATTTCATACCACTGATGTGTTGAAGTTGTGTGAAGTTATTTACTTATGTCACTATGGTTTCTTGTTTTCAGAGAATGACTTATTGTTAAATAAAGACATACGTTTTAAAGTAACGTGAATGTAAAAATATGAAAATATGTTTTCAAAATCATACGAGCTTATACTCTGTTGGTCAGCTAATGATGTAGTATGCAGAAACGAATAATGAGGTAAATAAGTAAAAATAATTAAGTATATACAGTACATACAGTAAGTAAGTTAAGTAATAAGTAAAAAATGAGTAAACTAATTATGAGAATAATGCCTAGTGATGACGTAATGCAGTTAACATACGAGCCATACTCAGCTAATGATGAAATATGCAGAAACTAATCATGAGATAAATAAGTAAAAAGTAAGTAAGTAATATGCATAAAGTAAGTAAAAGTTAAAAGGGAGTAAGCGAATTATGCCCAGTGATGACGTATAACAGTCACAACAAATTGCCACAAGTGAAAGTAAAATAACAAAATGCAATTTCTATCTTAAAAGCGACTTTGTAAACGTTTATTAGAAAACAAGTGCCTGCGACAGCGCGAACAATGAAGTATTAATGGGGAAGTCTCGTAGCTTCTAACAAAATGAGCGCCGTTTACGTAGAACGATAATACCTACTAGACGCAAAATTAAATTTAATTCAACAGCCGATGTGCAATATTTGCTGCCTAACTATTATAGCTAAATGTCTAATGTTCAGTAAGTATAATTAGCAAAATATCCATGTAGCATAACATCCAACTATCAGATTAATAATAATTTATTTTATTTATTTAATTATATTCATTAAAACTGAGGTTACATAGGTACAAATTTACAATTAATTAAACTACTGTATAGCAGAACGTCTATTTAGCAAAATGTAATTTTTAAAAACTCATGATCAATCATATAAATTTTCATACATTTACAAATTACTTTAACTCTAGAGAGTAAAAGTAATTTGTAAATTTAATTTATTTGACTAAAAAACCCGGGTTAAAAAGCTACTGGCACCCTTCAAATCAGAATATAGCGACACTGCTTTACGGCAGAAATACGCATGGAATAGGTATGGAGAATGTTCTCAATTTATATATTCACTACATTATTGTGATCCTGTTTATACCACCACTATTGTTAAGCTTTCCTGGAATATTGGTTCATCTGATACATTTACGGTCTGTTAAATTTGATCCTCTAGACTAGACTCTAGAGTCTAGAGGTTTCATGAAATAGAGTACAATAGTCTAAATATTCCAACTAAGGGATCCGTAAGTTTCGTGTTCTCATGAAATTAAATAGGTATAATACATACTAGCGGCCGCCCTCGGCTTCGCTCGCCCCATTCCCGATACTTTGGAAAAAAAGTTCTATGTCTGTCTCCTGGCTAAGCTAGCTAAGCTCTGGCTACGTTAAATGGAAGGCCAACCGCAGAACGCCCACCCACTCGATGGACCGACGGCATAGAGGATGGAAAGAGCTCAGAATTTGTTCATGGAAATGTATAGGGGAGGCCTATGTCCAGCAGTAGACTTCTTCAGGCTGATAATGATGATGATGTCGTCGTAAATGCATGGTTGCTAATGTAACATTTTGTATTCATATTACCTCAGCTTGCAAATCAAAGACATGCCTTTGTGCCTCTAGTCTTAGAAATGTCGACAAAGGCCTGCCAAGCTGTTTCACACAGGAAATTCAGATAAATTCCTTTGTGAGATGGACTGTGAGGTAAACCAGTGTTCCGCAAACTTTTTGTGTTCACGATACGCGTAGGAAAACTTTTGGAGGGTCACCATAGATGAAAAATCAGTTTTAAAGTAGCATTCATAGTATACGTATGTGGTGTAAAGTTAAGTTATAGAGCGAGGCACAGCGTGATAAGAGAGAAATGCGGTGTGAAAGAAGACTTTGTGAGGAGAGTAGATAAAGGTATTCTAAGTACCTTTCATCCACTTGAGTACTTTTAATATTTATATTTCCCGTAACTTTATTGGGATAAAAAGTCCTCTGTCAGACTCCTGGTTTTAAGCTACCTCCCCAACAAATTGGTTCAGCCGTTCTTGATTTATAAAAAGTGTAACTAACACGACTCTCCGATGGCCAAGTCTGAAACCACGAGAGTTAGGGAAAAGTCGTGAATACGAAAAGTCGTAATAGGTACCCTCGATTTATAAGAAAACAATAACTGTAAATTATTTTTTTATTATTGACGAAAATGGACTCGAATAATTTTTCATAAAAAATTACACCCTGCATTATTGAACCAATGGGTTTTGTTGCTGATAAGAATCAATCTTTGCAAATATTTTTTTTACGAAAAATGAATGGTAATATAAAATTTTCACTATTTTATTCTATTTTACTTCACATTTCTACAACATTTTCAATGTCACTTTGGCAAAAACTTTCGCTTTAAAGATTTGTTTACAAGAAATTTTAATTGGAGGTTGAAGACCGCATAACCCTTTACGTATAAAGACGAGCGTAAAAGACAGGTGAAATGAGGTGAGGAACGAAGGTCACATCACTGTTTATATTATCAAGTAGGTTCAAAAACATTAAATTATTGGTTTAAAACGTCTTAACTGTGATACAAAACACTTTCAGCATATTTGGTTACAGCAAAACCGCACAGCCAATCCACTTTTGTTTTTAGAAGAATAAATATAGGCTCACGCCAACTACGAGTACATAGAAACGGCCTAACTTGATTACTATACCTAGCTACTATTTAAATAAGCCTCGACCTACCCTCATGTTGCTTTAACCTATATATGGTCTATGTGATACTGACTTACACCTAAGAACTATACCTACCTAAACTACTTTTCACATTGAACGTGACTGTTAGTTTTTTAAGTTCAACAGAATGCCATTTGGCCTCAAAAATGCTGCTCTTTCAAATAAATATGAATAAAGCCATTATTTCAAAACCAATTATAACATTATTCAGCTTATTCTATTCGATTTCAATTGATTTATCATGTTATTATGTATTTTTGTTATTTGTGATTATATTATTTATGAAGAGATCACGCAGGCGATGACGGGACGAGCTAGACGCCGTTGAGCGGGACTAGTAACTGGTGGCACAAGATCGTGAAGAGTGTTGGGATTGGGGGGAGGCCTTTACCTAACAATGGGAAGATTCGGGCTAATACGGTTCCATTGCCAACGATCTTGCGCCAGTCGAGTCCATGCTCTCCAGACCACCTCTACAATACAAAAGCGGCAGTAACTCTTACCTTAGCAATTTTATGCAGCAGTGCAGTTGTGGAGCTAGTCTTGAAGAGGCCCAGGGCACGTCGTCTTAACCCTTGGCCGAGGCATGCTTCGACAGCGCCGCATAGTGCTGTCACTCCCCCGCTGTCTTCATGAACGAACTTTCGAGTCACAGCCTGAATAAATATCAAGGTTAATAAAGTTTCGACGTTTTCACGTCTGAAAAGACTTGGCCCTTTCAACATGTTTCAATTTCTAAAGGCGAACGGAAGCATGTAGTGAAAGGAATCGCCTCATAGAGGTTATTTTCATCACGAGATCAAAACCCAACTATCTAAAGGAAATACAGAGAAATATATATATTTACGCTCATTTCCAGTGTAAGCTTTCAAAAGGACAAAGTATAAGAACAATCCTAGCACACAATAATAGGCACGGATAGAAAACAAACACCATTATCGGTCAGTTTGTTTTCGCCAATGAATTTCGGGTCAGCGAGTGTAAACATCGTCAATTACAAGGACCCTCTTTTAGAACGCTTGATTGGGTAGACTCGTTTATTTCTATGTATCCATTTATTTTCTCTTCACAAACATTTTGTTATAAGTAAACTAGAAACTAATTATCGCTAATTAAATCTGCTGTGCAACATATTCGAAGCAGCCTAAAATGGAGCCCAAGCCAGGTGAACAGGCAATAAACTACCTTTTTTTGTATGTCATTTTTACAAAACAAAAATAAAAACAGCAGTGGAGTTCAGTTGGATTGTAGAGTTGTCATATCAAAAGATATGATCTTTGATCATAGCCGCATAAGTTCCCAAATCATTAAAAGGGTAAGCCATTAGTAACCACATTTGGCAGATGGATTTGGTGTTTATCTGGTGTTTATACATACGTACCTGCTGCTATTTATTGTTTTACAACCGACTAAGTATAAATCTGGATAAGTTACAGAACAAAGCTAAAAAACAATGCTCTTTCTAATGTCTCCCCAAGCACCAAACCGCACTGCAAAACTTGACTGCGCTTGAAACATTTATCTTACTTTATACGATACATCTTACTAGAAAACTTATTAGAGAAGTAAAGTTCCTGTTCAACATAAGTTACAATTAGATCTACTTCGGAATCCTCTAACAGTCATTTAACTTAGCAGACCAATAAGACGGTTGCCATCTCTATTTGTTGACATGAATGTGACAGTGACAAAAGACTTTTAGCGAGCCGCTAAAAAGTATCAGGCTACATGGAGAAAGAAATGGGGGTAGTTATAGCTTTTTTCTCTTAAGTTTATGGAACAGTTTTCTATTCCGGTAATTAATTGAATGCCATTTACCTTTTTTAACTTCCGAACAAAAAGAGGATACGAAGTGTCTTGTCTACGTCACACCCACTTCAAATTACAAGCTCACTATCATTTAGAACGCTAGAGGTACAGAAAGGAACAAAGTCACAGAAATTCACGGCAGAATAATTATTTTGCAAATGTCAGAAACCAAATTCACAGTGCCCGTTATTTAGTTAGGCAAAGGTCAACTTCAAAATAGCAAAGCTTTCCGCCGCAAGCTAGTTTGTGAATTGAGGGTAGGTATGATAAAATTGAATGGCACACGAACTGTCATCGTTATCGTTGTCTATCAACCTCAGATGGTCTAATCAAGACACAAAGTTGTTAAAAACAGGCTAGTCCTAGTGCGCGGTCCATTGTATATCATGATTAATGTAAAACTGAATTCTTGAATAAATAATTTTGTATTTTGTAAAGCTTTCAAATTCTTAAGTGAAACCATTATCACCTTAGAAACTAACAGAAAGTAACATCGTAGAACCTTGCACGCTATTACTTAGATTAGGTTGTATTTCAATTTGCATTTACTTTGTAGAGTAGAAAATTTCCAGCTCGCAAGAGTTCCTTATTAGTTTTCCACACCGGCTAAAGCCAAATCTTTACGAGTTTTACAACTATTCATTTCACTATCAAAATCTCTACTTATATGCCAGGGTATACCGGAAAATCGATCTAAGGTCACCAATCGATCAAAGGGCAATAATTTTGCTCGTCTAAGCTTGACCGCGAGGAACTGGCAGCTAGCCTTTGCAGCCTTGGCAGCTAGCCCTTAGCTTTAAAATGTTTCAAAGTAAGTCTTTTGATTCAATTGAATAAATTTATTGCACTGTTTTGGAATACGGGCCTTAGAGTTTGATGTTTAACAGGTACTTTTCTTACCCGTTTGTAGAGTGTGTCATTGAGTGTCAGTGTTCACCTTCATAACCGGTCTTAGAATTAATTATTAGCATAGTGTTTTTCAACCTTCTTGGAAACGCGACCTATTTACGTATAAAAATCCTCCCAGGACCGTTCAAAGCTAACTAGAACTACTCGATAGACATTGCAACTTTATTTTGCAAGGTCGCTGTGTGGTCAAGGCAAAAGCTAATCAAAACTTAGAAAAATGGCTTTTTGATGACATAATAGGTTGAAAAACACTGCGCGCGAACTTCACAAAGCGCGATTTTTTTCTGCGTGATATTGCGCGGTGTCGGTCGTCGCGCCGAAAAAACGCGCTCGTGTGAACGTGCACTTAGCTAACCGGTTTACTGATGTTTTGGTAGTGACTAATGACAGATAATATAGAGGGTAAAAGGCCAGTAAAGGCTGAAGCCCCCAAGCAATGAACTGACTTAGGTATATATATTTTTTATTTATTTTATAGTGTTTACATAAGGAAATCACCAAGATTTTTGTAACTGTCCGTTTTGTTCTGCATTTTTCTGTAAGTACTCATGCAGTACCTGTGTGTGCTATATAAATATCTTCGACCTATCTCATGGCTGTAGGATTACCTCTTCCATCAACTGCTTGACTTCTTTCTTGACGGCGGCGACAAGCCGCTCCTTCTGATCCGCATTGGGGTCTGATGCGGCCGGCATCTCTTCAGAATCGTTGTCCGCTGCAACAATGGAAGTTGTAAATCGTCAGTCGAAAGTCGGCTAAAAAACGATTCGGACACCTTTCCATCCACCGACTTCCACCGATTTTTACAACTTTGCCCGCGTGGCGCCCTAACGTAGTCCTTCGTCTTCGTACAAAAAACTAGACTATTAGATACGCACAGTTTTTTTTTTATACGATCTCTTTGTCTGCTTTTTGGTTCTTTGTGTACGATACCCGCCCTATTATTTTAAGAAATGTATCCAGTTAAGGTCCTTTTAACTCTGTGAAATCACAAAAAATGCAGTTGTTGATGTTGAAGTTGATCGTATATACAGTAGGGATGCGAAAGGCTTTAACCCAGTTCCCCGCTGAGCCTGAAAAACCAAGATTAATCTCCTCTCAGCCTCAGCCTTCAACGCAATTTGGAATGTTTTTTGCGTAGCTCTCAATATTACTGAGATCATCAATCCTATTTTTATACTAAGTACCTACTGAAACTCGTGTTATTCTTCGTCGTATACCTCTCTACCTAAGTATATTAATTTCGAAAGATTAAAAAATGTATAATTAAATAATCCAGAAGACATTTGCCACTTTCGTGTGTCGCCTTTTATACACTCGGGAGGGACTACAAGCCACGTTAATTTGAGGTGCGCTGCCTGTATTGGCAAAGGAGGTTAAACATCTAAAATAAAATCAGAATAAAAGACTTGACTTAGAATTATTACAATCTAATCCATACGTGCATCCATGTCAGATCAGCCCTAGAAGACCAGGTACTTTTAAGTATTTGTATATTTTATCCGGTACTCTACTTCTGTCTTTCGACACTACAAAGTAGAAGAGAGGGTAGTTCATGAGAGAGAGTACCTAAAGAAAAAAACTCATTGATAATCTGTAATTTATGTTTCCGAAAATAGAAAATAAAGAAACTGTAAAAATATTTCGGGGTTATAAAATTCGGAACTATTATTTTCTGACCCTTCTTCGTCCTAATAAATTGGCCTTTACTGCGAACAATATTTGGTTGATTGACCGCAATACTTCGTCACGCGTGTAGGGCATGAGCTAGACTAAGGTACCTATAGTGATAAGTATAATATAGCATAGTAATATAGACTACTTATTAGTGAGTAGTTTGCTAAACCACGATGAAGGCCATTCAGTGGTTTAGAAGAAACTTTAGTCTAGATACTGCGGTCATTTATTTGGGTAACTACCCACATAAATAAAATACCTATCTATATGTTAAACCTTTTGTATTAGACTAGCGTCCGCCCGCGCCTTGGCTCGCCCGGTTCCCGTTACTAACATCCGTTCTCCGTTACAATCCTTATTATAATATTATAAATGTGTTTGTAACTCTGTCTGTCTGTCTGTCTGTCGTCCTGTCTGGCTTTCACGCCAAAACTACTGAACCGATTGAAATGAAATTTGGTACACAGATAGTTGAGGGCCTGAGGAAGGACATAGGCTACTTTTTATTGCGAAAAAAGGGTTGAAAGGGGTTGAAAATAGGGGTTGAAAGTTGTATGGAAGTATCGTCATTTTTAGAGCTAGAAACTTATAACTTATTTTTTAGTCTGTTGATTTGATATAAAAAAATATGACATTCAAAGTTTGTGCTAGGGGGGTAGAGGGAGGGGAGTACAGGGGGGTGTGGAGGGGAGTACAGGGGGGAGTGTGGAGGGGAGTACAGGGGGAGTGTGGAGGGGAGGTGCGGGGGGAGTGTGGAGGGGAGTACAGGGGGGAGTGTGGAGGGGAGTACAGGGGGGAGTTGGAGGGGAGGTGCGGGGGGTGTGTGGAGGGGAGGACAGGGGGAGGGTAGGTGCGGAGGGAGTGTGGAAGAGAGTACAGGGGGAGTGTGGAGGGGAGGTGCGGGGGGAGTGTGGAGGGGAGTACAGGGGGGAGTGTGGAGGGGAGTTCAGGGGGAGTGTGGAGGGGAGGAGCGAGTGGGGATGCGGGGGGAGTGTGGAGGGGAGTACAGGGGGGAGTGTGGAGGGGAGGTGTGGGGGGGAGTGAGGAGGGGAGGTGCGGGGGGAGTACAGGGGGAGTGTGGAGGGGAAGTGCGGGGGGAGTACAGGGGGATTGTGTAGGGGAGTCTGGGGGGAGTGCGGGGGGAATGTGGGGGGGTGTTGAGGAGAGTGAGGGGAGTGTGGGGGGAGTTTGGAGAGGAATGCGGGGGGGATGAAAGTATGGCGTAGTACGACGCCATATGTCTAAGTTTAGTAAGAGGGCAGACGACTGTGTCACGTGCATGCGAATATGACGTTGTGAATTACTGTTTTATTCGCTGCAAATTAAAAATGCTACCCATAGACACTACCTATACCACGCGGACGAAGTCGCGGGCACAGCTAGTATCTTTATAAATTGTAGCCTATGTGTTACCTGATGTACCTATAAGCTATATTATTGTATGTACAGTTTCATTAAAATCCATTCATTAGTTTTTACGTGAAAGAGTAACAAACATCTTCTTTCCATCCATACTTACAAACTTTCAAGTTTATAATATACATATAAGTAAGTAGTAGGTATACGATGGATAGCGAGTTTTTCGAACAATTTAGTATTTTCTCGACACGTATTTCGAATTATTATCATTTCAATTAGGTACCTACACTATAAAATCGTTACTATGGGAAAACCTCATCACTCAACATTTCCATGTAAAACAGGGTAAGGTACCTTCTTAATTTTATTACATAGGTACTTAGCTGAAAATTATGAAATTACGACCAACACGCACGAAAAGTTGGTCGTAACAGCCAACTGTTGCTTTTGTGGCTACTTTTGATGGCACCAAGTTAATAATCAATGAATTATATTACTGTCATGTTAAGTAGATTATAATTATTAGTTAGATATAGGTAATCTTAACAGCTTCTTTATCTAATCTTATCTAAGTTGAATCTTAAAAGCACAAACCACTCTGGAAAATGGACCGTAAAAAATAAAGTATGTTATAAAACCACCCTTATCTCTCCGATGCTATAAAGATTGCAAACATTCACATGGCCATTCGCCCACACAAGTTGTTATCGAAACGTCAAAAGGATACGTTACACGCTGACTACAAGAACACATTACCGCGTCCTACAAAACCTTATCGGCCCATTTACATAGGCACAACAAATTAGAGCAACACGAAAAACGGAAAATACCGAGACAATAATTTCGGGTTTGTGTACTGACCTTTATTTTGAGCTGCCATTATTTTCCGTGGAGTAATGCATTATTATTCCGGGAGTTTTCAATTACAATTTTCACATTTCACACGTTTCGATGCGAATATTCTTGTTATTCAAAGCGTGTTTATAGTTGTACTGTTGGTTGGCAATTACTTGTTTGGAGTAGAAAAATCGATGGGACGCGCGCAGAGCCGTTCTACAGACTACGACGAAGCGCCGATAAGGGTCTGACTCGCTCAGCCGCCGTCCTACCTACATATACTTTAGTTAAGTTTATGGATACCTACATCGTATAGTAAGCTCAGTGTATCTATTATATCTACATAAGTATGCTGATTAGAATCGAATAGAAATGAGATGTGGCTGGTGTCCTTGGGGGGAAATGGTTTGATATGAAGATTTTCACGCATTAAGATTTTTGGGTGTTTTGATACATTGACCTAAATACATATACATATATGCTATGGTAAGTTGATGGTTTTATTACCTAGCGTTATTTTATTTGATCAGTTTATTTATACTTTACACGGGTATTTATCGCGTATATTACCTTATTTTATTTATTATCCCGACGTTTCGGCTATGTTGCAATAACCGTGGTCGTGGGTGGGGTGTAAAGTATAAATATGTCTTATGATCGCGAAAGTTTAAAAAGTACTATTGATCAGTTTAGATTAGGTACTTATACGTAGGTACTATTTAGTAGCATAGGTACCTACCCTATACCTACTTTACGTATTAGCTTAGGTACCTATAAGTTAGGTGCCTAGGTACAATATAATTTCCTTATGTAGGTAGGTGGAAGGTGGTTATGTAGTATGTAGGCACCTATACCTGGTAGTAGGTAGATATTTATACTGGCACTAGGACACACCCATACATATTAGACGTATGATACATACAGATGAGAACCACAACAGCCCGGGTTTAATCATTCCGGCAAGTAATCACACATAATTATTGTATGTGCCAAGTTTTTTTTTGTTCTTACCTACATACTCGTTGGTGTTCTGGTAGCCCACTACCTACCTACTTACGTACGTAATATTATTACGCTCTCTTAGCTTCAGAATGCTCCGTTTGTTACTAAACATAATGCAATTAAGTACATAATGTTTATCGACAGTCGAGATTTTACTAAAAAATTTTATGATGATTTTCTAAAAATTGCCGCGATATAACCACAGACAACAGAATACAGAATAATTCTGTTGTCTGTGGATACCATCTATCCATGCACTGTGTAGCACGCAATGCTGGTGGCATGGCATGGCTATAATTATCTACTCCAGCTGCCTTCGAGATTCCAGCTGCACGTTGTTATTGCTTAGCTTAGACAATAGGTTAGATTGTCTAAGTGTTATTTATTGTTAACGGCAGTTGAAGTCACTCTTGGCATGACCGTCAATGCAACAGGTCAGTTTGTACCGATAGTCATGGTCATCTACACTACATCAAAAAATATGCAAATTCATTGATCCGCACTTGGTGTGCTGACTGATTTTAAAGAGTTGACCGCTGGCAGGCCCTATTTGCGTGACCCTTGATTGACATGTCAGTTTTTGAACTTTTTAGGTTTTTTTAACGCATGCCGGTTTCACGGTGTTTTCTTTCATTATTTAGGAGTAAATTTTCGGTCAGAAAAACTCATTGATGCACGACTGGATTTGAACCCACGACCTTAGGTTCAGAAGGTGGGGCTGCTAAGTGGTCTATTTACCACACCAGTTACAGCATAATTTATCATTGAGCACTGTCTGATAGTGAATGGCGAGCTATAAACCTATGTTAATGTCAATGTCATGTTGTTTTTATTTCACTTGTTGTCACTGTCATTATTGTCATTCATGACAATTTTCAGCTGATCCAATGCAATCAATCAATCTGTCAAATTCGCAAGAGGGAAAAATAACAAAACATTTCTAAACTGTTTACGTATTTATTCGCCCCTATATCAATTTTTCCAGCTGTAATGAGGGATACAAAAATGAGTACACACCTCGCTGGTGGTAGGCTCAACGTAGCCCTAGTACAGGAAACCATGAGGACAGAATTACTTAATCTTTTACAACTTTACAAAGGACCGAAGGTAAGCTTAGGAGGAAAACTACGCTGTTTATGATAACAAGCTAATGAATGCAGCCTTCAACTAACAATTAAAATAGCTAGCTTACGGCCTATAGCAACATCACTAAACAGTTTATTTATTTGAACCACCAGTTCAATTTGTAACACTTCAAATTCAAAACTTCATTATTCAATTGTATCACAAGGATCACTTTGAACCGTATTAATGCTAGGTGTTATACAGTAAACTGGAACATTGCTGTCATCAACCCATAGCCTTTCTTCACAATTTTCAAAAAATTGTGCGGGCTGGGACAGTCAAAATACGCCCCATTGCAGGACGTCAGTGCCGAGCCTATTCCCCCCAACTCTAATTAGAATGAGGTTATCAATAAAAGTAAATCTATTCCAGGTTACCATCTGGGATGAATGGCTAGCAGGCCCGGTCGGCCTTGTAGCGCAGTACACTCTGCTCAAAGATCATGAGGTAGTGGATATGTTCCCGCTGCGCCCCGGCAACCTGCCCAACATCTCAGTGAAGCACATTGTGTTTATAGCCAGGCCGAAAATAGCTCTTATGGACCTGGTTGCTGATTATGTCCTCTCTCTTAGGTAAAGGCTTTATTTTTCAACAAAAAGATTTTACACATACAATTCAATTTCAATTTATCTAATTATACAAAACTCTTACGTTACTGACTGCATAACTGACTGACAATCAACGCTCAGCCTAAACCGTAAATCCTAGAAGCATGAAACTTGGAGGGTATGTCTCTTTTATAGCATAGGGGTGCACTAAGAAAGGAAATTGGAAAATGATTTCCCTAAGCGGAAAAAGAAAAACTTAAAACAAAAATCAACAGGGTGTAATGGCAAAGGGGCGAGCGAAGCCGCAAGTGTCCGCTAGTTCACTTATAAAATAACATTACAGATATACAATGTAATCGTCTGTTATCTGCAGGCTGATCATGTAACTTTAGTTGCAATGGTTTCAATCAAAATCTTATTGAAACTGTCAATTTGCGATCATGTATTAATTTCGAAAATTGTCAGTTTCAATAAGATTTTGATTGAAACCATTGCAACTAAAGTTACATGATTGGCCTGCTGATCTTGATATGTTTGCCAAGGTCTTCCTCACTTTTTGTCATAAAGTTAACTTTCCCTGTTGTGTCATCAATCAGAGTGACATAGCTAATAGAAAAAAGCCCAAAGCTTATAAACCCTACAGCATTTAACTCCAGCACATACACCAAACATGATAGATAGATAGATAGATAGATAACCCTTTATTGATTACTATGACACATATAGGAATACAGTATTTAGCTTAAAAATAAAAATTCACAGTAAAACAATGGGCGGCCTTATCGCTAACAGCGATCTCTATGTCAAACATGCTTATAGTCAGAAGGCTGATCGCAGATAAAAACAACAAAAATATATGATGAAAATTTATGAAATTGAAGCTTATTAGTTCGAAGCTTATGAAACCTACTGCATTATCTTACAGATCAAAACAGACTACACCGCTTGAGTTCCACTTAATCTTTGTACCTCGTAAGAGTGAACTCTGCAAGATTCATCTGACAAACCGAGGAGTGCTGAACAATCTGACAATGCAAGAGTTCAAATGTGACATCTTCCCCTTCGAAAGTGACGTCATGTCCTTGGAGCTACAGAACGATTTTAGGTGATCTAAATAAAACTTATAAAAACTTAGTGACAGAATGTAACTTTTTAGTGCTATAGTAGTAGTGGTAAAGAAAAATAAGCTGGAGTTTCATTACTGCAGTCCCATGTGTTGCCACGTCGACTGTCTCTCTCATTTAGTGTGGGAGAGACGGAGACAGACTCTTTTTTAGGCTTGCCAAATACATGGATGTATTTTTTATTCAACGAATTGCGTTATTCCGTAGTTGGAACAATCACTAGGTACTTACCTATTCCCTGTCATAAAATAATAATGTGCATATTTATAAGCAACTTGTTAACACTTTGCAGGGAAAACTATTTAGAAGGAGACCCAACCTGCATGTACAACGCGGCGCAGGCACTACGTACAATACAACAGTTGTACGGAATCATTCCGCGGGTGTACGGGAAGGGACAAGCTGCTAAACAGGTAGCCAGTGTTCTTGTACGGAATGTCTCTTCTAGTACTAGGCATGCCCAGCACCTATACCATTCTGACAGCTTAGTCTGCCTAATCTACAGGAAAGACATGGTCAATACATGCAGATCTGACTAAGCCACGGGAAATAAAAGATTATAACTAGAGGCCTGTCCCGGCATCGCACGGGTGGATATTATTTTTTTAAACCCATAAATATAGCCTATGTTACTCAAGGTGAATTTAGCTTTCCAAAAAAATATTTTTGGAAAAAAATTCCAAAAATATTTTTTAGTTTTAGTTTCACAGTAGTTTTTGAGTTTATTTATTACAAACATACACACAAAATACAAATCTTTCCTCTTTATAATGTGCCTTATTTTCCTAGGTATGGGACCTTCTCTGTCGCCTGAACAAAGAGGAGCAAGGGTCTAGCGTCAAGGGCTCGTCTACTTCCTGCATTGACCAACTACTACTGCTAGATCGCGCTATAGACCTCACTAGCGTCATGGCCACGCAGCTCACCTATGAAGGATTGATTGGTAAGATTAGATGTAGAATGTTTGTTAACAAACTATTCGGTATTTAGATTTTGCCCTTAGAGGGAGGTAGTGTTAGAGTAATAATGCTGAACTGGTGGTTTTGTTGTTATTCATTGTGTGTGTTGAGGACCTCAAGAGGTGGTCCAGTCAGTCTGTGCTCCTGGCCTGAATTTGTAAGACGTGTCGTGCTTATTTCAATCATATTTAATAAAATTGTGCTTTTATTGAGCTTTTAGTGAGACTTTTATTTGAATGGCGCTGCTATTTAAGATAGGTTGATTTGGGGATATCAACTATGCCTACCAGTCGTTAACCTGTTAAATATCTGAATTTCTCAAGCAGGTTGTAAACCTATTGCAATGGAGACGCAATATCATTGGTTTAATTAGCATTATCGCGTGCCGAATTTAATCGGGATTTAGCCACTTTGTGGAACTATTCTATGAATTACGGCTTTTGATGGAAAGTTCTGGCATGCGCGTCACTCCGGACGCTCACAAACCCGTTACAGCAGGTCTATACTGCGCACCAAAAAGTTTCCTAAGTCTATGATATTTCCAGATGAGCTGTACGGCATAAAGAACTCCACAGCCACGTTCCCTGGCGATAAGTTCGTGTCAGGCGACGACTCGAGCCCTGAAGCGGCGCGCGAGAACAAACGTGTTATACTCAATTCTAGTGAGGAACTGTTCACTGAGCTACGGGATTGCTACTTCTCTTCGGTAAGATTAAAAGTAATTACTGGCACGTGAGGCTGAACATGTTTGCCTCAAGTTGATGGACGCAGGGAAGTGCATTGTAAAGCATGTTTCTGATGTGCGTGACCTACGAGGCAATGCTTTGTTATAGGCGATAGTTACCACTTAACATCAGGTGGGCCATATACTTGTTCCATCTGCTAGTTGTATAAAAAGAAGATACATTCCTCATCATTTGTTTCCTCTCCCTCACATACATATACATTTACATACATAAATATGTATAACATAAATAGGCATAATTTTGTAGATACATACATACTTGGGATAAAAAACAACAACCAGACAGAACAAAAAATTGTGTTAACCACACAAATATTTGTTTTCGGAGGGGATCTAATCCACGACCTATGGCGCAGAAGGCAGAGCTACTACCAACTGAGCTGAGAGGCCAGTCAAAATATGTTTCAATAGTCTTCCTCAATTTCTATTGTTTTTCAAGGTAGGAGCAGCCCTCTCCAAGAAAGCAAGAGTGATCAAAACGCAGTTAGACGAAAGGCACAAGGATAAAACGGTGCAGGAAATCAAGCAGTTCGTCACGCGTCTACCTCAGATGTTGGCGAACAAGCAATCGCTGGCAACACATACCGCTATCGCTGAGTATATCAAAGAGGTTGGGAGTTTTATGGTTTTTTTTCTAGCAAACAAACAAAAAAAAAGTCGCCTTGCGCAGAATGTGTCACTGAAATGAAAAGATATACTTATATTTTTTTATAGTTACATATCTTTTCATAACAGTGATCTATATCTATCTTTTAGTTCTCTAGTTACGTCTAGTTCACTTGCTCAACAGTAACAAATGTTGTTGTCGTAACGGAACGTAAACGTTACCGAGCCAGTGAGTGAGTGAAACAGACAATCCGTACGGGCTTTCGTTCGCGCGACCGATGAAGACAACTGAAGTAAAGAGTTAGTGAACTAATTCAATTGTAAGTGAAATAGAGTAGGACGGCGCACAACTGAAGTAGTCCATTTGAAGGATTCATTCGTGAACTACACATGCCTTGAACAATTGCATAGTTAGAACTATGCTTCGATAGATGGCGCTGGAATTAGCAAGGCGTTTATTTACCGAATGTTATGCCTAACTATCTAACTAGTCATTTAGAATGACTAGTTAGAACTTAGAAGTCTATTCACTCATGCCCGGGCGATTGATGCGAGGCTATTTTTTCAAGCCAGAATAGCAAGATAGTGTTTATAAGCTAACAAGCGTATCCCGGGCCTATAGCACCTACATTTTTCTTAAAACTATTCTTTGTTTATTTTGCAGACGACTGACAGTTTTGAATTCAACGACAATATCCAATGCGAGGAAGATTTTTTGAACTGCATTGAGAATGAGAAAGTGTGCCCGTACATCGAAGATCTAATCGCGCAGAAGGAACCATTGACAAAGGTAAGAGGTCTGACAGGCGCGTGCCAAATGTAGGTAATGTTTGGACGTGCCTCTGACTACCCCCACTAGTTTGGACACCCTCTTGCAGCAAAAAAGACTCGGCACTTTGTTCTTTAGGGTATAGTAAGAACTAAGTGCCGCGTCTATTTTACAGGAACTTTTCTTTTTGGGTTTTTTGATTTTTGCTGTTGATAGGGGTTTTGTTTTTTAGGGACAGACTCAGTTGGTAGTAGCTCTGCCTTCTACGCCGTAGGTCGTGGGTTCGATCCCCAACGAGAACAAATACTTGTGTGGTGAACACAGATGGTTGTTCTCTGCCTAGGTGTGATATTGTATTCTAAGTATGTTTTTACCAAAAAAATTCAAGTATTGTATCAACTATCTGGTTCCTATAGTACAAGCTCTGCTTAGTTTGGTGCTGTCTGAATTGTCCACATTATTTATTTATATATTTAAGTCACAGAGTTTGTCGTCTAAAATAATAGCAGAATTGAGTATGATTTTTATTTCTAGGTGCTCCGTCTAATCTGCCTGCAATGTGTGACCGGTTCAGGGCTGAAGCCCAAAGTTCTGGAGTACTACAAGCGTGAGCTCGTCCAAGTATACGGCCTGAAGACTTGGCTCACGCTGTGCAATCTCGAGAAATGCGGCATCTTGAAAGCCCAGCAGGGAATTCGACAGTATGTGGTACTGAGAAAGGTATGTACATCTTGCCCCTACAAATAATGATACAAATATTGTGGACATTTCACACAACACTATCTAGCTTCAAAACTAAGCAGTATTTGTGCTATGGGGAACACTGACTGATGGCATTAGGGTAGCGATTCCTTGCGATCCTAAAGTCGTTAGTTAGTCATATCGTGAAGAAACCGGCATGCCGTAGCACCTAAAAAGTTCGAAAACATAATTATGACAACTGCATGAAATGAGCCTCTTTGAGGCGCACCTAAAATCTTTTCGCCACACAGGATCGAAATAACCAGTGACACGAGGGGAAAAACGAGACTATGGGAACCAGATAGCTGATATAATACTGATAAACATTTTATGCACTAATATACATACATATATTAGGTACTTAGAATACAATATAACACCCAGAAAGAGAACAAACATATCCTATCAACACGCACATTTTGTTGTCGGTATTTATAATATTAGTACAATAGGTTGATAAATACATTTAACATTTTTATTTCAGTCTCTGCATCTGACTATGGACGAAGGAGAAAAGAGCTCAAAAGATAACTTCATGGCAAGCAAATATACACCTTTGACAGTGCGACTCAGCGAGCATATTGCCAAAAACAAAGGCTGGGCGGGTGAGTCAACATAATCTAAATATATAAAACTCTTTCGTTACTGACTGACTGACTGACTGACTGACTGACTGACAATCAACGCACAGCCTAAACCGTTAGTCCTAGAAGCATGAATCTTGGAGGGTATGTTCCTCTTATAACGTAGAGGTGTACTAAGAAAGGAAATTGGAAAATTATTTCCCGAAGAGGAGAAAAAGGGGAAAAATGGTTTAAAGAAAAATCAACGCACAGCCTAAACCATTAGTCCTAGAAGCATGAAACTTGAAAGATGTGTTGCTCTTATAGAGCAAAGGTGCATTAAGAAAGAAAATCGGAAAATTATTTCCCTAAAAGAAGAAAAAAAAGGAAAAACGTTTCATGAAAATTCACAAAAATTTGCTTTACAAAATACGCAAAAAAACAGTAAAAAAACTCTGCTACCGCAGCATCTGTCACCTAATTTGAATACACACAAAAGTTTACCCCACCGTAACCACTAAGACAAAATCGCGGAAAACACCTATCATACCGAAACTAAACACCGCACCGCTTCAAAAAACGGCTAAAGTACATGCTCAAAACTATGGTAACCAGCTGGTCATGTCAAATTAAAAAAATCTGATTCGATTATACACCAACACGCAGACGAAACCCTAAATTAGCCACTAATCTTTCTTCTATCTATCTATCTATATATATATAACTCAAAGGTGACTGACTGACTGACTGACTGACTGACATAGTGATCTATCAACGCACAGCCCAAACCACTGGACGGATTGGGCTAAAATTTGGCATGCAGGTAGATGTTAAGACGTAGGCATCCGCTAAGAAAGGAAAATGGAAAATTATTTACCGAAGAGGAGAAAAAGGGGAAAAATGGTATAAAGAAAAATCAACGCACAGCCTAAACCGTTAGCCCTAGAATCATGAAACTTAGAAGATGTGTTCCTCTAATAGAGCAGAGGTGCGCCAAGAAAGAAAATAGGAAAATTATTTCCCTGAAAGAAGAAAAAACGGAAAATGATTTTAAGAAAAATCACAAAAAATAGCTTTACAAAATACGTAAAAAAACATTTAAAAAAATTCAGCTACCGCATTATCTGGCACCAGGTTCGATTACACACAAAGGTTCACAAACAAACCGATGATAACCACTACGACAAAATCGCGGGAAACATCTATCATACTTAAACTAAACACTGTTGAAAAAAGTCGGCTCCAACAGCACTCACCTTAAAATTCAAATACACTAAAGTGGAGGCTCAAATCTATGGTAACTAGCAGTTGGTCATGTCAAATAAAAATAAAAAGCAGCCAAGTGCGAGTCGGACTCGCCCATGAAGGGTTCCGTAGCACGACGAACTACAAGGACCTGTATATTATGTTACTTGATGTAACATAATAAGGTTCTTGCAGTTCGTCGAAAGGTAAATTGCGGTTTACGGTTTATGACGTATAAAAAAAAAACTACTGACTAGATCTCGTTCAAACCAAAAATCGTTGGAAGTTTACATAGTAATGTACAACATATATTTTTTTTAGTATTATCATTCTCTTACTTTAGAAGTTAGAGGGGGGGGGGACCAACTTTTTTCCACTTTGGAAGTGTCTCTCGCGCAAACTATTCAGTTTAGAAAAAAACAATATTAGAAACCTCAACATCATTTTTGAAGACCTATCCATAGATACCCCACACGTATGGGTTTGATGAAAAAAAAATTTTTGAGTTTCAGTTTCAAGTATGGGGACCCCCGAAATTTATTGTTTTTTTTTTATTTTTATGTAAAAATCTTAATGCGGTTCACAGAATACATCTACTCGCCAAGTTTCATCAGTCTAGCTCTTACGGTTTCAGAGAAAAATGGCTGTGACATACGGACGGACGGACAGACAGACAGACAGACAGACAGACAGACAGACAGACATGACGAATCTATAAGGGTTCCGTTTTTGCCATTTGGCTACGGAACCCTAAAAACAGATTCGATTATACACCAACGACGAATACGATAGCCCAAATTAGCCATTTCAACAAATTCACGAAAGTTCTTTACAAAATACGCAAAAAAAACATTAAAAAATTTCCAGCTACCGCAGCATCTGTCACCTGGTTTGAATACACAAAAATTTTCAAAAAAACTATGATAACCACTAAGACAAAATTGCGGGAATCATAATCTATCATACTTAAACTAAACACCGCTGAAAAAAATCGCCTACAACAGCACTCGCCTTCAAATTCAAATACACTCTAAAGTACAAGCTCGAAACTATGGTAACTAGCATTTGTTCATATCAAACTAAAAAAACCAGATTCGATTATACACCAACGAATACGATAGCCCAAATTACCCCATAAAAGAAAATCACGAAAAAGAGCTTTACAAAATATGATAAAAAAAAACATTATACAAAATACGCAAAAAAAAACATTAAAAAATTTCCAGCTACCGCAGCATCTGTCACCAGGTATGAATACATAAAAAAAATTCAAAAAAACCGATGATTACCACTAAGACAAAATTGCGGGAATCATCTATCATACTTAAACTAAACACCGCTGAAAAAAATCGGCTACAACAGCACTCGCCTTCAAATTCAAATACACTCTAAAGTACAAGCTCGAAACTATGAAAAACCAGATTCGTTTATACACCAACGAATACGATAGCCCAAATTACCCACTAAAAGAAAATCACGAAATAAAGCTTAACAAAATATGCAAAAAAAAACATTAAAAAAATTCCGCTACCGCAGCATCTGTCACCAGGTTTGAATACACATAAAGGTTAACAAAAAAACCGATGATAACCACTTAGACAAAATCGCGGGAACCATCTTTCATACTTAAACTAAACACCGCTGAAATACACTTTTCATTACTCATACTCTGAAAGTAGGTCTGAAGTTGCCCGAGGGGCCTAATTGAAAGTAAAACTTTCAGCCCTAGGGAGAATCGCTTTCTACTGACAGCTGTCAAATTATAAAAAAAAACAAGTTCTATTTTATTCAACCATTTTCCAACTTTCTAAAGTCTTTCTAACTGCAAGGAGGTCGTTGAACCAAATTGCAACTTTTTATTCAGCAAGTAGGTTGGAAACCCATTACAACAGTAAGAAGTTTAAAAAGTCTAATAAGATAGCGCAATGTAAAATTTAAATTTAAATAACATAAAGATAGTATTAAATAAATAATATATCTTCTAAATTACTTGATTAATATATAGCTTCAACTATTTATTTAAAATAACATAGATTTGACATTTACCATTTTTAAAATTATGAGAATGAAAATAATAGCTGAATAATGCTGGTGAGCCGAAGCCGAAGGCCCGCCAGAGAAAAAGAAAAAAAAACCAGGAAGGCGGCAATTCAATCTTCATTTTCACAAATTTTTAAAACCCAAGATTATCACTAAGACAAAATCGCAGAAAACACCTATCATAGCGAAGCTAAGCACCGCTGAAAAAATTCAGCTACAATATAACTAACTAATATAATAGCACATGCCTTTAAATTCAAATACACTCTAAAGTACAAGCTCAAAACTATGGTAAATAGCAGTTGGTCATGTCATTTAAAAAAACCAGTTTCGATTATACACCAACAAATACGATAGCCCAAATTAGCCACTTAAACAAAATCACGAAAAAGAGCTTTACAAAATACGCAAAAAAACATTTAAAAATATTCAGCTACCGCAGCATCTGTCACCAGGTTCGAATACACACAAAGGTTTACAAAAAAACCGATGATAACCACTAAGACAAAATTGCGGGAAACATCTATCATACTTAAATTAGACACTGCTGAAAAATAAAACAACAGCACTTGCCTTCAAATTCAAATACACTCTAACGTACAAGCTCAAAACTATGGTAACTACAGTTGGTCATATCAAAATAAAAAAAAGAACTCAAATATCCACGCGGACGAAGTCGCGGGCATCAGCTAGTTAGTTAGATAAAACAATATAATCACCACAAAAAGTAGCTTTGTTTGTATACTAGAGAGAAATAATTGAGTTCAAACTTCGAACTTACAACCATAAACACAAACTAGTACCATCCTGTCTAACCAATAAGTTTATGAGTATTAAATAAATGAGTAAAAAAAGATTGACGGAAAGGTGACCGAGGACTGGGAAGAGAGGCGTTGGACGTCCATTCTTCTTCTTCTTATCGTGTCACTGATTCTTTCGAGCCAAGTGGGGTGAAAGGATTTTAAGTGCGCCTCAAAGAGGCTCCTTTCGTCGATTAGCACGATGGGTTGACGACATTGTCAGCGTCGTGGGCCGCAGATGGATGAGGGTAGCCCAAGATCGTGGTGAATGGCAAAAGCAAAGGGAGGCCTATGCCCAGCAGTGGGTTAAGTCGGACTACGGATCATTATCATCATCATCAACCTATATCAGTCCACTGCTGGACGTAGGTCTCTCCCAAGACGCGTCACTGAGCCCGGTCTTCGTCTCTTCTCCTCCAGTGCTTGCGGCGTTACATTCCTCAGATCGTCGCCCCATCTTATCTTAACGCGGTCTCCCTTCTAGTATTCGTTTGCTCCAACGGTTGTCTGTTCTACGGCAAACATGACCGGCCCACTGCCACTTCAGGTTACTAATCCTTTGAGCTTTGTCGACTAGATTGGTTTTCTGTCGGATAACCTCGTTCCGGATTTTACCCTTCAGAGAGGCTCCGAGCATAGCCCTACTCCGAGCATAAAACTGCGGATGATGATGATGAAATTAAAAAAAATAGATGAGATTTATCACCTCAATTACTCTACGTAAGTTTGGTAATAGCTATACAGATTGGCTCATTGGTAAAATTACTTCTCGCGACTGTAGGTAATTGATACCAATTTATTTGATACTGGTTCGTTATTTGGCCTTATCAGTAGGTAATAATGTGAATATGACGCATTGACAAAATAAATATGTTTTATGATAAAAAATACAAAACTTATAACAGACGAGCACAAAATTGTACGAATCTATACCGACTTCAAAAAAAAAGATGTGCTCAATTCGGTTGCAATTTTTTAAGCTTGTTACAGGTAATTTAACCTACCAAGCTACTTACTATAAACCGATTTGAAAATCAATGCAAAACCTATTTGTGTTGTCATTGAACGAATTATGTACTACTAGTGGCTGCCCACGGCTTCGCTCGCCCCATTTCCGTTTCTTTTTCGGGATAAAAAGGATCATAAGTCCGTCTTCTAGTTCTAAGCTAAAAAGATATAAGATAAAGCCCTAAAAAAATATTAAATAAAAGAAAAGTGAATACCTATTGAAATCAAAATAAATCTTCAGCCAAATCGGTTCAGCCGTTCTTGAGTTATAAATAGTGTACCTAACTAATACGACTTTCTTTTATATTAATTATAGTAGTTGTAACAGACAGGGAATTTGTCTGTGGATGATTGATGTTAAAATGTTATTTTTTAATGGGGAACCCACGATCAACAGGAGAAAGCAGAGCTACCAACTGTGCTATCAAGCTTGATAACATCATATATATATAATATCATATATCATATTCCAGGTATCCAAGACGTCTTAGGCCTCCTCCCAGGCCCAACTATCGAAGAGCTACAGTCACTGCAACCACGAACAGCAAGACGCAATTCTATATCCAGTGACAACTCCTCTCTAGACTGCCCCAGGGTGATACTAATATTCTTTATTGGAGGCTGCACTTATCAAGAGATCTCTGCACTAAGAACTATTAGTCAACAGGACGATTCAAACGTGGAATTTGTTATATTGACGACTAAGTTGATTAATGGTACTATGTTTTTGGAATCTATGATGGAGGCTGAGGTATAAATCTGTTTGAGTCAGGAATATCTAACTATGGATGTTTATAAATCTGTTTGAGGACTTTGAGGCAGGAATATCTAACTATGGATATTTGTTACTCTTTCACATAAAAACTACTGAATGGATTTTAATGACACTTTACAATAATATAGCTTATACAGCAGAATAACACATTGGCTACAATTTACAAAGATATTGTAACGGAGAACGGATGTAAGTAACGGGAACGGGGCGGGCAAAGCCGCGGGCGGCCGCTAGTCAACTATAATGACCCTTCTTGTTGAAGCGAATAAATACATTTCATTTCAAAGGGTTGTTAAGCGCGCATCAAAGATAATTTCAAAAAAAAATCATGCAATTGACAGAAGTTTTTGAACTTTATAAATAAGACTAAGTATTAAGTTGCCCAGTCAATCTCAATAGGTAATTTAGTAAAATACTGGAAGAACTAAGACTGCTTTCACTAACTGACCTTTAGAGCATCAAAATATCATTTAAAAAGGGATCATTATCAGCCTGAAGAGGTCCACTGCTGGACATAGGCCTCCCCTACCATATTATTTCCAGGAAGAACGATTTTCATCCACCGACTTCCCGCGATCTTAACAATGTCGTTGGTCCATCGGTTGGGTGAGCGCCCTACGTTTCGTCTTTACTGTACGATATTAGTTTATATTGTAATCTAAGTTGGTATTTAATATGCAAAAAAAGTTTATCGCTCATTTCATGCACACGCTCACGACATGCCGGTGTCCTTATGATGTTTTCCTTCACCGTTTGAGAGTACTGGCATAGTGCACATACATTTTTGCTAGGAGGGCGGTAAGGGCGTCAGTATAAGCATAATTATGTTTCTGTTCTAAGTACATCTTTCCCTGTATTATTTTTAGTTCAGATTGTATCATAAAGTGTGTACTCAATTAGTATGCTTGAACTGTTAATAAATAAAATTAATATATTACTTGAAATACACTTTTATTCCATCTGACCAAATTTTTCCATGAAAAATAAACATTGAACCATAGATTTGGTTCTAAAATCTCATATTCATAACTCGGATATAATAATCTTTTAATTTGATCAGTTATAATATAAATAAACTTATAAAACCTGCATGCTTACTACCTATATATTACAATTTAAAGCTTTAGCATAATAAAAATAATTTCATACAATTAAATCATACCTAGTGACTATTTCTCATAAATATTCATTACTTGTATACTTTGTGATGTTGGCTTTCTTTGGTGCAACATTCACACCAAACTTCTTTGCTAAAGCTACCAACTTTTCATTATCATAACTCATTTCTTCTTTATAACATCTGAGCATAAGAGGCATAACGGTTTCCAAGATAAACTTAAAGTTTGTCTGAGCATAGCTAGAGTCGTTACCTAGCGATAAATTAAGGCGACAGTTGAATATAGCGTGAATACACTCGTCTAGTACATCCATCATGTCTTTAGTTACTAGTTTAAGACCCATCTTTTGCACGGTGATAACAGATTGAGCAAACCATATCGTACTACTGGATAGGTCGACCCATGTTTCATTAATTATATATTTAGCTAATATAAGGCCCAAATTTTCCATTTGTATTAAGAATTTATTCACACCAGTCTTGGTATGCATGTTGACTGGTGTCCATCTGTCCTCGGAAACTTTACTTTTCATTGATTCAACAATCCTTTCTTTGTATTCCCTCAATGCTTTAATCACGGGTGTTCTCAAACAGCTGTTTAATTGAAATCTTAAATCAAGTCCAAATTCACAGAACAACATACACTGGTCTCTCAGACTCTGAACACAGTCTAAAACTAAATCTAAGGCGCATTGTGGGGTGAAAACCTGCTTAATAATTTGACTCATCAGTACCCTAAGTTGAAAGCTAGCCCAGACTATAAAAGCACTAATTTTATTCTTAGGAAATAGAGAGGTGAACTCGGTTAAGGCATCAGTCAGTGAACAGAAGAATACTTCGCCCACATGTTTAACATAACTGTCTATAGAACCTTCTAGTTGGACCCCCTTGACGTGAACCTTGACTGTGTGACTACAGATAGCCAGGTACATTTCACAAGCTTGACTGGTCATGTTGAATTTGTTGAGTATTAATACAGAATGCCTCGTCGACTGCAAGCCGCCTCTAGGACTCCAGTTGTGTGTCACATCCAACTCTCTCAGTAATATCTCAATCAACACCTTTTGTTTCTGCTCAATTTTCTTTAAAATATCAGGCTTTTGTGGGTGGGTTCTATATTCTTCGGAGCTTAAACTTTTCTGAGCTTTGACCATCAGCTCGTAAGTCTTCTGAAAATGTCTCTCGACTATCAAAACATCAAGTTCTTCTGTTACATCAGCTAGCCATTCGGGGAGTGGAGTGATTTGTGGTGATGGCAACTCTTCTACAGAAAGACTAGGAGATTCAATAGATGCAAGTTTAGGTCGCTCAGAGCTCTCCTTTTTCTTTAGCTTCAAATTCTCCTTCTCAACATGCAATTTTTTCGCAAGGTCAAACTTGTCCAACCAGTCCTTCTTGATAGCTATGCTATTACACTGAAACACTCTTGTATCTGGAAATGCAAGAACTTTAAAAGCCTGCTTCACTGTACCTAAATCACGCACATTTACCACAGCAAGAGTACTTATAGGATAACTGTTTTGAAACTTATACCTCATGGGGCCCCTTCTGTTCGATATCCATGAGGTTAGCATAAGGCAGTCACTGAATAAATACACATGCATTCTTTGTAAGGCAGTGTTCTCTTCTCCGTCGATCTCTAGCAGATCGCCTTCGTGAAGTAAAGTTCGTTCGGGAACGTCGAGTAAGTTCATGCAACCTTCGACCTTCTCTGAAATTATGTTGAGTTTGTTTTTGCGTTCCTCCTCAGCGTTGTCCGATTCTAGGTCTGGATTGTCGAGCGATTCACGGGATATGGTATTATCATAGCCCAAGATCGACGAGTGGGACAGCGTAGTGAGGACGGTTCGTTGCTCGCTGAGCAAATGGGAGAGCTTATACATCTCCGCCTCGAGGTGGGATATCTCAGTCGCTGTCTCAATGAACTGCATGTAGTTCTCGTAGACATTTTTCTTGAGGGCGCTGGCGGTTTCCTCGGCTAACGTTTGGATCTTCTCTTTCTGCTGTTGGAGATCCTCCCCCCCGACGCAGGTCTTCGTCAGCTCCTTTACGTAGCGCTCTGGGACGAAGTCCGGTACCGCAAACTTTTCCATATTGACGTCGGACATGGTATCTCATAAATATTTCGATTAAACGTTTAGTAAAAGATAAAAAACACTAGTTCTTTCATTATTCGGTAATCAAATCAAACGACAGGCCAGGCCACAGGCAGGACGAAAATGTCTGTCTGTCTGTCTGACTGCAATCTGACAGAGAAACCTAACGTCAAACGTCTCTTTGACGTTGACTTGACTGACGTTTATATATGTCAAAAATATTTCGTTGAGAAATTGAAATATTTATCAAATATTTAGCAGAATTGTGGCTATAGTCATAGTCGCAGTAGCCAAAAAAGAAGAAGTGAAGTGAAATATTTATCTGCGACAGTGTGGTATTATGGCCTAAAGGCCTTAGCAATTGAAGTGGAAAAAAGTGGATTCGATTTAACTGGGTGTACATTAACCAGACCCACTATAGGAGTAAGTACAGGAGGAAATTACTTACTTTTTAAACTTTTGTACGATATCGTTGCAAGTTTTACATTGAATTGAGGAAAACGAACCAGCGCGCCGCCAAATTATATACATAATTACCGAAAAAAATATTTCTTGGCCAGCCTACACAACGATGCGTAGTTATAGAGACTTGTACGATCAGAGAACTCTCAGAACTCACAAGACGACTGCGAGTAGAGTATATACACACACACACACAACTTACCAGACAAAATTAGGGTTTCCTGATCCGCGCTATTAGTAAAATAATAATAAATGAAATAGCCACTTTTCTCAAATGATGTGTACCTAAGTATTTGAATAGGTGTGTCTGTGTACTGTCGAGGAAATGGAATTACTATCCATGATGGAAGGCCCTGAAGACTTAATATAGATTTTAATAAGCCTATCTAAAGCTCCAGTCTGGGCACATTTCACTTAATATATCTTTTCTAGTGTGACCACTACCTACTTACACCTACCTACACTACCTACTTTTTTAAAGAAAAAATGCTAAATATTATTAGATATGCTAAAATGGTGTTACACCATTTAATTTTGTATAATTGTTTTGGGCCATATGCAAAAATAATGGTTGATTATGAGTTGAACAATGATTTTCACACCTTTTCAATGGTGAACTGTCAAGGCTCTACTCAGACTCCAGTATTGTTTCTATATACGAGCCTTAGTTCAGTAAATGGTAGGTAGATACTACTACTAACCCACTTTTTGAATTGTCTAACTAACACTAATCTACTGATTAATCGGGAAGAGATTAAGTAAATATTTTATAAATACCTACAGATGTACATAACTACATAGGAATTGGTTAACAAAACAACTTATAAAATGGCACTATTTTATTAATAATTAGTAACAAATAAACTTAGACAGAGTCTAAGCTCGTATGTTGGTTCTGGCAGTTTATAAATTTAAGTATGACAAAATTTTATATTCTGAAATCTTAAAAGTTATCGTTGAGTCCCGCCCATAGATTATATTCTTTAGAAGCTTTAGGTTACCGTTTTACCTCAGCTCCTTCTTCAACGTCAAAGCAAAGAGGGAGAGAGAAACCTTCAGTTTTGATTGGAAAGGTTTTTTGTTTGTTTGACGGTTTTATTTTGTAGTTTAAAACTCTTTGACATAAATATCATCAACACGCCATCAATAATTACCAAAGCCAAATCACAGGATGAACATTTATTTTATCCTATTGCTAGAATAGAACATTGGAAAAGACTCATTTATCATCGGTAAGGTTTACAATTTATTCTGCCTTTGCAGGCTTATCTTCTCTTTTAGTTTGTTTTTTAATAAGGCTTTCCGTTACCACGTTAGGGGGAATTACTTCAGCTGTGAAGTTCCCATTCCTCTTGAATCTGTATGCGCGGGCGCTGGCAACAACCGATTGAGACTCGTAGCAGTTGATCAGAGCATCTCCGTTGCGACCTAAAATATAACAAATAGAGAAGGTGATATTTAGAATAATGACAAACAAAATATTCATTTAAGGGGGTACGATTTCCATACAAACTTAATTTACACAACTATGGGCGAATAAAGTATTAATGTACACTGAAATAGCTGTAT
This sequence comes from Thera britannica, assembly GCA_939531255.2. NCBI lineage: Eukaryota > Metazoa > Arthropoda > Insecta > Lepidoptera > Geometridae > Thera > Thera britannica. Next base: position 5,266,212 of record OW618039.2, on the reverse strand, counting down.
AGGCTTTTACAGTGGTCCTTATTACCGGCCAGTTATATAAAGTTGGAGTGGTAGCCGTTGGTCGTGGCAGTCGGGGCTTCAGAAAAAGAACTAACAGACTTTTACGACTATTTTGAGACATATGTTTTAAGCTCATTCACGTATTCCATGCCGAGTACCCGTTAGAAAGAATGTCGAAAAAATTACTTTTTTGGTTTTTTATTAATATTTCTGTTATCCTACAGTTTTCTCCAACTTTATACATATAACTGGCCGGCAATAAAGACCACTGTAATAGTACATTATGATATAAGTGCGGTAAGTTGAAAATTACAGCCGAGGCGTTATTGCAAGCCCGAGCCGTAGGCGAGGGCTACAAGAAAGCAGAGGCTGTAATTATCAAAGCGCACGTATGTCATACGACGTTTTATATTTGCGAGGAAACAAATAATACTCGGACTTTCGGACGAACTTACTTACTTGTAGTAATTACTTACTTGTTAAAACAGTTGGAAAAATTTGAACAATTTGTAAAGTTGATTATTACGTTGCCACCACAATGAGCTTGACTTATATTTTTAAGAAACTTCCATGAAATAGGCTAAAAACACACTTTCTGTGAAAATGAATTGGCATCTTTGCTTGTTTTCCATAAGATGAAGTTTTGATACGCTTGTAAGTATCTATCGTTCGATTTTTCAGGCAAGAGGCTTAAAGTAGCCTTTTTCACTGCCTCTGAGAATTTTGGCGGTTCGAATTAATAAATTCATCATTACTTGACGACATTTTCAAACAAAAATAATACAGCGAAAAGAAAAAGCGCGCGGAATAACTTTTTACTTTTTCACAAATTAGCTAATTTTTTTTTTTTAAGGCAAAGGCACAAAAACAGCCAGTATTACTAATAGAGTAAATTAATATTTTTTTGTTTTTGTTACAAATAAATGGTATTAATTTATTGTTAAAATTAATTAAATTAAAGAATAAATGTGTATTTTCTATATTTTATCTCCCAGAGTTAATTATATTCATAAAATGTTTACCACAAAAAAATCTTAGCAAAGAGTTTTTATGTCAGTTTTCTGACATAAAAACTCTTTGCTAAGATTTAAAAAGATACCGTTCGTGGATTGATAACCGTGCGTTTTACATTACGATAACGCACAAGTACGTAAAAACATACATAACGATATTGAAATCGGTGAAGTAGGAGACCCTTTATGAGCAAATGTGTTATAAAATTCTATTACAGCTATTTCAGTGTACATTTATACTTTGTTTGCCCATAGTTGTGTAAATTCAGTTTGAATCGGAATCGAACAACCTTAAACGCCCGCGCGCGTCAATAAATTTTTTAGACCAGTATATTTTTGTCTCTAATACATCTTCTATTCCAATTGGTCATTCAATTACCTGAGGGGCAGGTGCAGACTGCAATGTGTCTTCTGGCCATGCAGACGGCACCAGAGCCGCACTGGGTGTTGCCAAGGCAGGGGTCGACACAGTTGTATCCGACGCAAGCCAAATGGTCAGAGCATTGAGAGTCAAGCTCACATTCACCCTGCAGATAAATACAAAACATTTTTGTTATCCATGTGATGTAAGCTGTGAAATTAAAATTTGGTAGATACCTAGTACAAACGCAAATTGGTTATTTATTGATTTCGATGAAGGCGTACTAAAGCGATTGGATACAGTTCGAACTCTGTTTTCTTTAAAACACGGAAAACAATGGTCTACGCATTCCGACGCCATCTTTGTATTCCCCGAACCCCGACTAGTGTCTCGTTGCCCGGTCTCATTAGAGATGTCCTATTCCCAAAACCGGCTAACAATAGGTATTAGGCTAGTTTTTGGTAAATTTTGTTCAATCTAACTGCCCCGAAGTGGGAATTACAACCTTATTATATTTGATTTGAGTTTACTCACGCGTTCGCAAGAAACAAGTGCGTTTCCAAGGTAGCCACTTGGGCAGGTGCAGACGGGGCGTTCAGCACCGGTGCGGTCATGACCAGGAGTGCACTTAGCGTTGGTACCGCAAGGGTTAGGCTCGCACAGATCACCTGTAAAGAGGTTAATTAATATAGGGCCCAGAAGTATACTGGTAGAACGCCATATTGTTTTTCCCTCATCCCGACATTTGTTAGCGATACTCTCCTCCTGGAGAGAACTCCAGGAAGACGAATAAAAATACTCTCTTGTCACTGTCACTCTTATGTCAAATAAAAAAAAATTGCGTAATCAAATTGAGATGGCAACAGACTTAGCGGCTTAAAGCGTAATGCTAAATGACCAATATGAGTATGAGTCAGCTTATGAATTCAAAATAGAGGTGATAGGCTGACTTACGGGCTTCGAAAGGTCTGCAGAAAGTGAATGGGTCGCCGGTCATGGTCTTCGGGCAGGAGCATACAGGGGTCAGACCGCGGAGGTTGCAGTCAGCATTGTATCCGCAGGCGTTAGTGCAAGGGTTGATGCACGCATTGTAGACACAAGCTGGCTTGTAGCTGGGGCACTCGCCGTCTGAGGTGCATTCGGCTGAGCAGATTTTGTAAGGATCGCCATGGTAACCCTGATCATAGTAAAGACAATTTAGTTACTATAAAAACAATGAGTACGAGTAGTCAACGCAACAATATTTTTTATAAGAAAATATAATTTGGGAAAATATAGATTTTTGAATAGTTTACGAACCCTTGGGCACTTGCAGACAGCACGGTGAGCAGAAACAGTTTCGCAGTCAGCATTGACACCACAGTCACTACAAGGGCTCGTGCACTTGAAGTCCCGACAAGACTGCTGAGTGCTGCAGTCTCCGTCAGAATCGCACTCGTGGCGACACCCGCTCAGAGGGCTACCCTGTTAAGTTTAAACAATAAGTATGAGTGGTAACTGGTAACTACAGATTGGCTTAGCCATTATGAAGCGAACCGCTGCTGTGGAAATGACCAATAGCGAATGAAAGATGGGCCAAAGGGTACACTTCAGGCCCCCTCAAGTTACGCCGGTCATATCCTCAGGCCGGTATCTTCATATTTTTTATACATTAATTAGGGCTCAAATTGAAGTGTTTTCTTACCCTGTATCCTGGCAAACAGGTACAGATAGCCTGGTTACTGGCAACATGGCAGTTTGTGTTAGGTCCACAAGGAGATGGATGGCAAGCTTCCTCTGCAAAATAAAACAACTTGTCAGAATATCAATTGATAGAAGATCAACTCACTCTAGAATCATAGCAGTTTTACAGTTGCAAAATATTGTAGAAATATAAATACCTGGGTCGGCGATTCTGCAAGAGACAGAGGGATTGCCGGTGTAGCCAGCGGGGCATGTACAAACTGGGATGTGGTTACGAACCTAGGTACAAATAAAACAATGTCACTTTTTATAAAGACAGAATCCTGGAAGCATCAAGAAGATTTACTGATCAATTCCTTCAGAAAATGTTAAAGTTAGCACTTACGTCACAGTTGGCGTTAGTACCGCAGGTACCTTCACAGGGGTTGACGCAGTGCTGGTTCACACAAGTCTGGTGGCTGCGGCACTCGCTGTTGTCTAAAAAATTATAAGTTATCATAATCTACAGAAAAAAAAAGCTGAATAACGAAAAAATTATGAGCTTAGAACTCTGAACTAATAAATAAATAGGCTTGAGATAAAATAGGGATCTTACCAACGCATTCAATCCTGATGCACTGGCTGAGGGGATCGCCCGAGTGTCCAGCTAAACAAGCGCACACAGGCCTCACGCTACCCTGGACGCAATGAGCTCCAACACCACAGGTGTGAGTGCCACACATAACAGTTGTGTCGGAGATGGAGCGTCCATGCTCGTATAGATCCCGGCCGAAGTAGCTTCGGGGATTGTAATTGTAGTTGTAGTAGCGTTGAGCTGAAATACAAAAATATCATTGGTGTGGGTAGCTATTATTATCATCCTCCTCTTAGCTAAATTGCACTCTATCAAAAGCTTTGCTTACTTCCAAGTATTGGTTCCCTAATAATTATACCCCGCCCTGCAGTGTTACAACTGAATTCCTATTTCATTCAGAAGTATTTGTGCATTACTCATAAAATAAATTAAAAAGATTAATAATTCATACAACAAAGGTATAATAAAGCGCATTATTCCCTAATAAGACCACGCGGAACCAACCCACACACCGTGGACTACAATAATTATTATGGTCTGTCAAGGACCAAGCTATATACAAGAGAAGACAAGGCTACTACAAGATCGGGGAGGATTTTGGCATGCATAAATTCCATTCACAAATTTACCCAGTTACTTATACTAGCACTAGTAAAGTAACTGACGTATTGGAAATATGTAATGTTACTTAGGATTTTTTGCAATGAACTAAACTAAACTGGTGATTTCTTGAATCTTAATCATAAGGCACTACTCAGGCAACGCAGGACTGTAGGCGTAGTCAAGGCTGCATAGGTGATTATTTTCCAAGGTTTTTTATGGTATATTTTTAGCCACGTTGATCGTATTTGTTTTGTTTATATAGTGTGCGTGGGGATGAGATGATAATAGGAGATTTGCAATTTTTTTAGATTATTAGAATTTTTTACGGAACTTTTGATGTTACGGAATTGGCTTCTTTATAAGATTTAAATATTATTTTTTATATTCAAAGATCATAAAATACTTAGACTATATACATACTACGTCTATAGTGTGAAAAGGCATTTGCTTACTTATTATGCGTAGAGCACCCAATACCTGCTTGCTTGATACAAGCAATTAACAATTATCAAAAACCTCATTGTGGAATATCTCGCTCAAAGCTATAGTACATTATTGCAAAGGCAGCGAAATAGGCAATTGCCATTTCGGCCTAGGCATATATAGTGCTTTTCTTAAAAAAATGCAAGGAAATAAAAAATAAATTTATTACGTAAATTTATTTTTTATTAACCAAATAACAACGAATTCCGCTTTACCGCCATTTTTTTTTTTTTACCGTTTGTGCCGAAAGGTAAACGTTTCTGTGGCTATACAGCCACGAGAACGCAATGTGTACGATAGATGAAAGAGTTCTAAATTCAAACAGCACACCGTTTCATACAACATTGCCGGAGCGAGAACGCGCCGGGAAGTGATTTTGGTTTTTCAGTCTACGTAAATATGATACTTCGCGTGTTCTATATTCAAAAGTAATGACAATATTTCCGCGCATGTTTAAGAAAAGGTAATTTTCCTCGTATGTAGATGTGGAACTACATATTATGGTCGTGTCGTTGATGTACATACTATCATTAGTTAATTACTGATTGGTTGGAGAAGTTTAAAGAAGTCTTCTATAAAAAACATATTGGGTACGAATATTATAAGTAGTCAATAGGTATCTACACCCACTAGGTAACTGGTACGAATAAGGTTATGTAAAATCGTCTTGTTATTCTAATGATGATTGATAATAACATTGATCAAAATGCAGAGGTCAGTGCAGATGTATGATTTTTATAAGGTTCGAAAAAAATTGGTAATATTTTGAATTAGACCCTACTTACTTTAGGCACCTGGTTACTTTACCTTTAAATTCAATTAATTATAATTATGAAAAATTACTACACTAGATACCGCTAAGGGCCAGTTTAACAGTTGGATTGCTAATCGCTTAAACTAGCTTGCTTAATTTTTGCAGCTGCCAAACATTTAATTGAGCGATTAGCAGTCCGTAAACCCGGCCAGAAACTACTACTAATTAAAAAAAGGTAAATAAGGTGAATAAGGTAAATAAGGCGTGGTTTTCTATATCACTTACCATCAACGCCCACTTGAAGAGCGAGAAGCACCAGCGGTGCTATAGACAGCAGCTTACCGCCCATCTGAAAGAAAACGTTGTAAATTATTTCCTATTTAAATAATAAGGAGTTCTGGGTCTTCAAAATGTTGTATAAGCAACTGATCGAAGCGACGACGCGTGATCCAAGGAATGCAACGCACCACAAACTATTAACGCACGCTTCTTTCTGACGCAGTGCATTAGCATTGCTATTCTGCGTGGCAATGCCGCCAGCGTCTTGGGGACACTTTCGTTTGGCACTGATTTGGATCAATTGAGCTATTTCTTGCGTTTTTTGTAAATAAATATGTTACTACTGAATAATAATTAACTCAGATACCTAATTACCAAACAATGTTTTAAAAATTCGGTATTTGTTTGTATGTATGTATTGTATGTGCCGTGCCGTAAAAATAACAAATAATAAATAAATATTTAGGTGTGGGTCCCATAACTAAAATACAAACTATTAAACCTCACTATAAGGTACAAAAACTGAAGACAAGAAAGATTGCCTGGCCGAGCTGGTGACCTGAACTCAGCAATGTGAGCAGAATAACTTCTTGTATTTGGCAACTATTTAATTTAAACTTAGCTTGAATAAAACCTACGTCTGTTTCATCAGAATTGTTTGCACCTGCGAGTGTTTATCAAGGTGTTTCCCCGAAATACTAATGATGATTCACTTATTTTTCAAGTTGAATGGTTCCCATTCGATTATGCTAACTAAACTAAACCTATATCCTATCCACTTTATGTAGGTAGGTACTTAGAATACTTTAGTAAATAGGGGATCTATTCGTTCGGAAACAGAATCACTGATTAATTTAACTTGAATAAATATAGTAATTGGTATGCCTAAGATGAATGAGTACGCACGCAGCTGGCCATAATAGAGGTATAGCTCCAATAGTCTGTTGAAGGTTGTGTGTGAGATATTGTATGAGTGAGTCATTTGACGTCAAGTACCATTGCGTTTGAGTTACTGTGTGGCGTACTGTTTTATAAATCACTTAAGTAAATTGCAATAATACCTACGTTGGTGATAATTTTTTGTTTGTTTACATGTTCAACCAAATTATCATTCAATTATAATATTCATTATTTTCAGTACAAGCTCTACTTAATTTGGGGCTAGATAGTGTTGTGTAGATTGTCTACAATATAATATATTTTTATTTTAATTAAGTACCTATGGGTTAATTTTTAAATCTGCTGATAAAAATAATTCCTTCTGATAAAAATATCCTTAAATAAATTCATGTCTTGTTAAGGTTTGTTAAAAAAAAGAGTTGTCTATCCAGGTGCAATCTACTCAAACATTGGATAGATTGAAAATTTTTGTAAATAAACAATATGGAGAAACAAAATTAAAGGGAACACAATAAATGCACGTAACAGATGCCTAATGTATCATCTCTACGACCAAATCACATCGCGAAAAACTTAGAATTATTTTTTTATAAATTTCACAACCGACACTAAATACACAACACTAAACACTTACTGTTCGTATGTCTTTGTAGAGTAAACAACTCTGAGAAGAGTGTGCGCCGGCCTTATACTGGCCAATGCGCCTACGCCATTTTACGATTTGTGCGAAGTTTTCATGCAAATTCGATATTTTTAAGCATCTTGATTTATAGCTTGAATTTTGTGGCTATTGCCTCGGACATAGGAAAATCATAAAATCAATACATCTCATCTTCTGCCTAGGCCCTAGGTAGTTGAGATTTTGAGATGGGTAACTTTAATAAGTACTTATATGTTAAGTAGGTAGTAGGTATAAGAAAGGATGGTGTTGATGGGCTGATCAGAATTGGTTCATTCCGTGTTATGTAGATTATAGGAACCTAAATCTCAAAGTCTAGCTAGGTTATTATGAGTACTTATCTACTGATTTAGGTTCGATTTTGTAGTGCGTGTGCTATTGATCGGAATTCGAATCACAAGCCCCATGATCTAAGACCTTTCGCTGTTAAAGCATTTAAAAAAATACTTTTATTATTGGTTCTTTAATTCATTCACAAGTGAAATTATAATTATTTTTCTTCAAATACATATCTTTATGCCCCTGATATAAAGGTTTATTTCAAAGTAAGGACCTTCCTGATGACCTTCATTATAATCAAAAACATTTTTAATTTATTTATCATGAACACTTTCCCACCATATTTGGCTATCACTCGTTGCCAATGGTAGACAGTCAGATACGGTAATGACATCACTTTAGGCGAGTATTTAACCTGAGTTCTCTGTAGCTCGGTAAACCTTGGTAAATAGATCGCAGTAACCGGATCTAAGTTAAGTCAAACTGAGAATATTAGGGCATTTATCAACGGGGGGCATAGTATAGCTCAGACGACATAATTCACTTGGATAACAGTCAATAAACACCACAACTACAATAAAACATGCCTTATAAGAGTCTTGACAACCGTCCCTCTTCATAATCAGTTCGTGATTTTGCTAACACATCGGCGGAACGTGTCAGGAACGAGCTCGTTTGTCTTGCAAAGGTTCGCAACAAAGTTAGATACATAGTTAGCGCCCAACTATTGGTTATTATATTTTTTTGCAATCAGAATAAAGACCACATTTCCTTCTCACATTAAAAACTTCTTCAGGTGGGTTTGACTACTTTTTGAGGTGGTAAAAACCAAGGAATCGCTGCTTTCACGAAACCTACACCTTTTCGGCATAGATCGACATTCCCCGACTTTTGACGATTACTTCGTCAAAAGTAGGGGAAGGCCCCCCGTCCCCCGATTTTTGACGAAGTCCGCCGATCCCCCGATTGAGTGGGGTCACGGGGGATCCAGGGGGTTTGGAAGGGAAAATTGCTCAAGTTTTCACTACTGTGTTCCCCGTATTTCCTGAGTCCCTCGAATTTTTATTTTGTCTACGATCCTACGATGAGAGCCCGTCTACGTTCCTGCGTTTCAGTATTTAACTCGTGAAGATTCGTTTAGAAAACACAACAGTCCAAATACCAACTTTAGCATAACATTTTGGCAATCCGGCAAGGAACAAAATCATATTTTTTCAATTGATTGACTCATTTGGATTCGACCCACAATGATTACGTAATATTGTTTGTTGTAAGTATCTTTATACTAATCGAAACACCTTGTATTGTAATGCTAATTAATATCAAAGCTATCATAGGTTGTTTAATTCAGTTACAATTACCTACCTAGGACAAGAAAATATGAAGAATGTACCTACTAGCTATACCAAGACTTAGCAACACATAGTACAGAACAAAATTTTCGGAACACTTATAATTACCTAGTATTATCAGTAGTCTCATACATTATTCTATTATTCAAACCAGAAGCTTCAATAATAGCACAAAGTCAAGGTCACGTTCGGCTTCGGATTCACACTTAATTATAAATCGTTCCAGTTTCCTTAAAAAAGGAAAGCCATCGTTTATGTAATTATTGAGTAGGTAGGTATCATCCTGCCCACGCTAGGATTTGCATTTTAATTATTATTGATGGGTTGCTAAGCTATCCATTACTAAGTTTAGAACAGTGGTTTTAGATAAAATTAATAAAAAAAAATGGTAGGTACCTATGTATATGATTTAGGTCCGGTTTCAAGAATCAAGTAGGTACTAACTAATCAAATATTTGAAATATTTGACTGCTGTCTGTGTTTGTATTTGATTGGTCGATTAGTCTCCTGTGCACGGGCAGATGATAAGTTAATCATCATCAGTCTCAGCTCGATATCACCCACTGCTGAGTATAGGCCACCTTCTTTTTTTGTCAGCCTCCTCTGTTAGGGATGATAGGTATGAGAAAGTCTCACACCATATAATAATAAGAGAAAAAAAATCTACGGTCTGGAACCTATTCACATGATGGTGTAAGAAAGTAAGTGCGCTCCCTCCTGTGCTGTACCTTTATAGAAAAAGCGTTCCGAAAGTAGTTTAATACAACTAAGTACTCATATTCGTAATTGCTTATTAGGTTAAAATAATAGTCTTAAGATAAATAAACAGTATTTGTGCTATTATTTTCATTTTATTGGCGGCCGCCCGCGCCTTCATTTGCCCCGTTCCCGTTACTAACATCCGTTCTCCGTTACAATATCTAAGTAGGTATATAAATTGTTTTTACGTGAAAGAGTAACAAACATTTACAAACTTACAAACTTTCACGTTTCTATTATTAGTAGGAAGGAAGTAAGAAGTAGGACATTATACACAATTATTTTATTCTACGGACGGACGTACGATTCCCATACTGGATTCTTACATTTATAGCCTTCAGTGACATTTTGAATTAAAAAAGCTAAAATACAATACTGTTTCCGAACGTACACCATGAATGAACAGCTGATCGCTGCTGAAAGTGTCATTTGTTGACATGACACCACTAGCTTTGACAGGTTGTCTTTTTTTTTCAGCCACTCGTTTTTCATTCCTCGAAGAAAATGCATTGAGGGATTTTGTATTAAAAATAAATATAAATTTACACTGTGTCTGCATCGAGCCATCGAGTCAGTGCAACGCCATCCACCATAATAAAAAACATGTCGGCCAGTAAATTGGATGCAGTGTACCGAAGTATTCTCTTGACCAAATTTTTTACTAAAGGATGGGGGAAGCCAGAAAACTTGAGAAGGTCAGCTCATCATCAGAATACTGTGTTGTGTAACAGATGCATAAGTACAAGAGTAAAACTTTGAATTATACTGACTTATCCATAATTTTTTAAGGTTATTCGAGTTCAGGAAAATTGTATCCAACCGGGAAGAATGTTTCAAATTGGTGGAGAGAGATTATCCAGTCACTATAACAAAGGTAAATATAGTTATTCTTATAGCCTGTATTTTTATAGGCTGTGGTAATTTCAAAACATTTTTAAAAATAAAACAAACCTTCATGTTACTCAAAACTACACATCAGATTTTCATCAATTACTTCTATGTTTTAGGTTCATTCTTGACGTACTTGTTTTTTATGCAAATGATAGACAAATGGGCTTACGGCCTACCTGATGGTAAGCAGTCACCATCGCCCATAGACATAACAACACTTTGGTTGCAGTTGTTGTGCTGCCTACCCTGAAGATGGAGTCGTAATGCTTAGATGTATTGTTTGCCGTGTTATAAAGTAAAACAGAGTTCTAGCTATATTAAATGAAGAGTTTTCGCCGTAACACTGACATACTGTTGTGTACTGACATAGCTGAATAAATATTTTTTTTATTTTTAGACTGCAGCTCGTTTTAAAGTGACTATTCCACATGCTCAATCTTAATTCAATTTCTTAATTTCAGGAACAAAATCTAGCCGATTGCAAACTTATAGAAGGGTACTTCCTAAGTCCACTTGAGAGGTACCTTCCGGGGATAGTCCCCGAGGTTGCACAGAAGGCTCACTTTCAAGCCCTACTACCAATCCATTGGCCGGATAAGAATGTAAAGCCTGTATGCTTGCATTTAGCTGGAACTGGTGATCATGTAAGCCATATTTAATAAGAAAAGAAAGAAAGAAAATACATTTATTTTGGACACACAACACACATAAACACAGCACAAACAGAGAATAACAATAATAATAGATAGATTGATAGATAGATAACACTTTATTGTACACAAGGATACATCACAAGTACCAGCTTATTATAATAAAGTACAATGGGCGGCCTTATCGCTGAAAGCGATTTCTTCCAGGCAACCGTAATAATATGTAGTTGTAGACGATTCACACAACAAAAAACGGTAGGATCCGAGCCGTAGTTTGTTGCCTGTTCTTCTAGGCTTAGTCGCGCGGAACTGTCACCTAGACTCACCTAGCTCTAAGACATTTCAAAGTGATTTAGGAATTGAAATGAATAAAATTTTATTGAGTTTGAGTTTGAACACTATCTTGCCCCAAACAAAGCAAAGCTGCCCTGTGTCCATCAACTTGCGGCATACAGATGTTCAGCCTTAGGTGGCAGTAATTTCACCGGCACCCTCACCCTTCAAACCGAAACACAGCAATGCTGCTTCACGGCAGAAATAGGTATAGTGGTAGTACTTCCCCGGACGAGCCACACACAAAGAGCTCTACTTCTCTTGGGTATACTCGTAGTTTAGAAAACCACTATAATACTAGCCAGATTTCAGAATATTTCTCGTTTCTTACATGCTTTATTGGCAATCGTATTGGTGTCTTCATCCATATATTTGTTTAGATGGCTACCTACCCGGTTAGGTATATATGTTTAATTTTCATGCATATTTGACTACAATGTAAATTCAGCATGCTAATAAACAAATCATGCGTCATGTCACGCCACGATCTATGACACGACCTTATCTTCACTTCTATGCTAATATTAGATGGTGGGGTCGGTAGTTTAATCTTAAATACTAGCTCTATCATACATAATACAACCAAATTGCGAACCGTCTCTTTTTTAATAGAAGTCGGCTAACAAGAAGAAAAATAAAATAGATATGAAACTCTCAAGCTATAGTCAGACCGTGGTATGTCTTCTGAAGTTAAACAGTACCTGCCTGGGTAACTAAAAGTAGAAACAAGTTTACCTTTATGAATGAAACGGGTATTTATCGCGATTTCCATATAGCCAAGATTACTTACTTAATCTGTGTTCAAGGTTCATTATTCGATATCAGTAAGTCATCTGTTGCCCATAGCAAAAATATACAGTAAAAGTTTGAGTTTTCATGTGTGAAATATTCCCCAAAATTTTTTTTTTTCGCTTCTGACCAAAGGCCTTTCACCCTTTCCTATCTCATAGATCGTTACCGTTTCAAATTCGGTCACTCTATTTGTGCCACTCCCACTCTTTTTTTTAATTTGAAAATTTCGGCCAGTAAAATAGCATGAGTTTCGTTTCTTTGTTCCTAGTAGTAGCTACTCTATGACGCGATCATCAATAATATTATCTTGGCAAGCTCGTATCAGCCCACATGGTATGCCTATGTACTTGTTATCTATTTTTATCGTGTTTATTCACCTTATCGAGATACATATTTAGGCATGTTAAATTCACGTCACTTACACCTTTGTATAAGTACCCCTACTCTAAGTTTTACTCTATCAGTTAAAACAATTCGTGTCTCTCTCTTTCGTATGGAAAAAAGATGAGACAACAACAATAAATTACGAAGAAACGATCGAAACGAGTTGCTGTTTCGTCATTTATCCATACAAATACATGTCTCTCTCTTTTGTATGAAGAAATGATGAGACGACAACTGGTTTCGATCGTTTCTACGTAATGTATTGTTGTTGTCTCATCTTTTATATACAAGGTGCAGTTTTGAACCTGCAAAACATTTCAGGAGGTTGTTAGGAGACTCGTAAATAATCATATAACAATACGATACCAAGTCAATAATCAATAATACTTTTTATTTTCGATTTTTCAATTTTATTGATTTTCAGAATAACCCTCTTCAAAAAAACAGAATCACCCATTGCGATGTATCGCGTGTCATGTCACTGTGTGCGTGAATGCGATGACCAGTGACGTCAAATAATTTTACCTTAGATGTAGTTCGAATTTTTAACTGTATGCAGCTCACTGCATGGAGTGCCAGTGAATCTCGCAGGGCGACTGCGTATCAGACCTCAACAAACCAGTTACTTGATAACACGATACCCATTTGTTATTTGCTAATTGTCCGACCGTACGGCAGGGCTGTAAGGTCGTTGACCCGTACCGACCCGTGTGGTACCTAACGACTGTCCGAGAGCTACAAATCAGTTCGAACCAAAGGCTTTAATTAAGTGCTTACCGAAACACGGGATTTCAATGATGACGTTGCCGATTGGGGAATAACTCCGCGAACATTTCGATGGCTCGAGATACATTGTCTCCACTGATGGCATACCTACAAGCGGACCATCTCCACCAACTCTACATTGGAGTATTGGTCCGTCATCTTTACAATTAGGTAGTAGGTACCTATCCCGACCGTTAATCGAAGGCGCACTTGAGGGGCGGAATTTGCAAGCGTATGCACATACCGGCGTCATCAAATACACTAATAAATTGACCCGATCGATGCGTTTGCGATGGCCGCGGGGGCGTGGCGGGGTGGCGGGGGGGAGGGAGCGGCCGGTGGTTGGTGCTTTGGTTTGGATTTATGAAAGAAATGTCGGTTGCGTTTGTTTGTGTGTGTGAAAGCGCAGTTTAAGGACACGTACAGATTGGTCGCGTTTTAAAAAGGGGAGTTCACACTTACCGATTTACGTTAATAAGAATAAAATGAAAAAAAAATACCTGCCCATTTTATTGTTGATTCGGGTCGAGAATCACTAACATAATTACCTCCTAAAATGTTTTGCAGATCCAAAACTGCACCTTGTATACAAAAGAGAGAGACACGTAGACGAAAAGAATTGACTGATCGAGTAAAACTGCGACTTGCCCTTCTGTTGTAGATGATTTATGCAGCGCGTTTTTCACCCTTATTTTTATAATTTTTTTCACCCCTATTCACAAATACAAGGTGCAGTTTTGGATCTGCAAAACATTTTAGGAGGTAATTATGTTAGTGATTCTCGACCCGAATCAACAATAAAATGGGCAGGTATTTTTTTTTCATTTTATTCTTATTAACGTAAATCGGTAAGTGTGAACTCCCCTTTTTAAAACGCGACCAATCTGTACGTGTCCTTAAACTGCGCTTTCACACACACAAACAAACGCAACTGACATTTCTTTCATAAATCCAAACCAAAGCACCAACCACCGGCCGCTCCCTCCCCCCCGCCACCCCGCCACGCCCCCGCGGCCATCGCAAACGCATCGATCGGGTCAATTTATTAGTGTATTTGATGACGCCGGTATGTGCATACGCTTGCAAATTCCGCCCCTCAAGTGCGCCTTCGATTAACGGTCGGGATAGGTACCTACTACCTAATTGTAAAGATGACGGATTTAGGGGTTTAAGGCCATGATGCTACCCCTAACTATATAATTTACTTTTCTTGAGGATAGTGCAGCAATAAACACATGTTCCAAATACTTGTTTATTTTCACCAAGGCTACATGTTCGCACAGTGTGAGCGGGGAGAGACGACTGGCGACGCGACATTGAATTCTTACGCGTCAGCCCGATTCCTGTGGCTAAGTACCTAGCCGCCACAGTACTCCCCCTCTTACAAAAAATTTTGAAAAAATTTAAAGTATACACAAAAAAACATAAACATAAAACTTATCACAAACATTCCAATTAACAAATTGCAGTTAGGTACAGTACACTCATAAATGCAGTCAAGACAATATTGCAAATTCGCTTACGCCGCAGTAGCTCGCTACTTTGCAATATGATCTCGAGTTACCGCTGCTGTACCTACTCTACCTAAACATAAAATTCTACGAACTAACACTGATTCTAAAAATAGCACTGAATTTACTTTAAAGCTTTTGGAAAAAAAAAACTACGCTACGCTGATGATACGCCTCGTCCGATTCTTTGTCACAGCATCTTCTCATAATCACCGTCATTTTCCTTTAGGTCTCTACATACTCGTAGCGCAAGGGTCTCATGCCAGTCACTCGTAGCAGTGGGACTGAGCTATCTCCAGATCCAACACTGATCCTCCGGCGAGCATACCTTCTCCAACCGGGCAACACTTTCTTGAGTGAATCTGCAGGTCCAAACTCCATTTTCTTCAGGATTGAGTGCACCTCAGATGTCGCTGGCTTCCATAAATTCTTCATGGTACTGCTCTAGACCGCGCGTGATTCTTCGTTGGCTGGACCGCGGGTGGGTGGACATCCTCTTCCCCGGCCATACACTGCCATCTTTATTTTTTCTAATCACATCACGCTGATGACCGGCTCTACATACAGGCTTCATTAGTGGTTGGGACGGGCTTTGGCTGACGTCATCGCATTCTTGCATCCACGTGGCGTGTCGTTATTGCGTCATCTTGATGTTCTTTTTATTTTACCTCCCGAGGTGTGGACTTCGTCGGGAGGGAGTCGTCTCCGCTGCTGGTCTATAAGGTCACCATTGTTCTTCGGAATCTTGATCAGAGTTCTCCGTGCTGCCGCGTTCCTTCGGGTGATCACCGCATGTTACATCACACCGAAGTTTGTCGAGGGTCACCACTTTAGGGGTTTAAGGCCATGATGCTACCCCTAACTATATAATTTACTTTTCTTGAGGATAGTGCAGCAATAAACACATGTTCCAAATACTTGTTTATTTTCACCAAGGCTACATGTTCGCACAGTGTGAGCGGGGAGAGACGACTGGCGACGCGACATTGAATTCTTACGCGTCAGCCCGATTCCTGTGGCTAAGTACCTAGCCGCCACAACGGACCAATACAATGTAGAGTTGGTGGAGATGGTCCGCTTGTAGGTATGCCATCAGTGGAGACAATGTATCTCGAGCCATCGAAATGTTCGCGGAGTTATTCCCCAATCGGCAACGTCATCATTGAAATCCCGTGTTTCGGTAAGCACTTAATTAAAGCCTTTGGTTCGAACTGATTTGTAGCTCTCGGACAGTCGTTATGTACCACACGGGTCGGTACGGGTCAACGACCTTACAGCCCTGCCGTACGGTCGGACAATTAGCAAATAACAAATGGGTATCGTGTTATCAAGTAACTGGTTTGTTGAGGTCTAATACGCAGTCGCCCTGCGAGATTCACTGGCACTCCATGCAGTGAGCTGCATACAGTTAAAAATTCGAACTACATCTAAGGTAAAATTATTTGCTATAAGTTGCTGTTGCTACAACAACTTGTACAGGTCGCGGCACGTTGGTTGAACCTTCGATGCGCAGTAACAGATTTTCGAGTCTAAATCGAAATGCGGTATGACGAGAATCGCGGGGTTCCCCGTAACCATAGCAACGACCTTCATTTTAGTTTAACGTAGTGCCGCGTTCGATTCATAGAAATGTGGACGGAGGGAGACTCGTACAGGCTGACGTCACTGGTCATCGCATTCACGCACACAGTGACATGACACGCGATACATCGCAATGGGTGATTCTGTTTTTTTGAAGAGGGTTATTCTGAAAATCAATAAAATTGAAAAATCGAAAAGAAAAAGTATTATTGATTATTGACTTGGTATCGTATTGTTATATGATTATTTACGAGTCTCCTAACAACCTCCTGAAATGTTTTGCAGGTTCAAAACTGCACCTTGTATAGTCCAAGTTGTAGGTGATCTGAAAGACACGACGCCGGCAAGGAATTCCACTCCTTGGCTGTCCGTAGCATAATAATTAAGCAGCAATAATTTAGCATAATAAGCAAATAATTAATTAGTTTGCTAATTTTTTTTTCAGTTTTTCTGGCGAAGACGAAATCTTATGGTGAAGCCGCTACTCAAAGAAGCAGGCATTGGTGGCATCATACTAGAAAACCCATTCTACGGACTTAGAAAACCGACTGACCAAGTGTGAGTGAACTGACATCATCATCATCAGCCTGAGAATAGACATAGACACTCACCACTGGATTCCACTTTTCTAAGTAAAACTATTCTGAGCCATCTTCATCCATTTTTCCAAATTTTTTTCCAATTTATAGGCTTTTGACCGCAATCTCACCTGATGTTGAGTGATGATGCTGTCGACAGTGAAAAACTTACATCGAATTACTAACATAATTAATATTGTGGACAATCCATATTGCTGATTGATATAATACTTGTAGATAATTATATATTTTTTTGTAAATACATACGAATACAATATAACACCCAGACAGAGAACAAACAATGACATCTGTTCGCCACACAAATATTTGTTCTCCGTGGGGATCGAACCCACGCCCTCCAGCTTATAAGCAGAGCTACTACCAACAGAGTTAATCAAAATAAGTACCATCATTTATAATTTATGCAGATGTTACCTATTATGTATTTAGGTACCACCTGCATGTATTGGTGGCGAAACAAACACGCGCCAAAAGAATAAGTAGGTGCCTATCTTCATTTCGTTTACAGTATTTGAGCCAACAAACTTTGATAGCGTTTTTGGCAAGTACGATGAACCATGTCTAAAATTGTTTTTTTCTTCAAATGACTTCCGAATACCCTTTGTGGGTGTCGTGTCTGTGGTTGGTTACTACAACGAAAATAGGAACGCAATTTGGTATACGAAATCGAAAACGTTTTTTTACTGAGTAATTTTTAGTATTCCCGTTTCTAGAGGACTGTGACATAGATCCCTTTAGTTCCTTATTAGAACGAATAAAAAGTTCTATGACGTCGCAGTCAAATAGAACAAAACTAATATTTATTAGTTTTAAGTTTTTTGCTTTTGTATTCTTTGTAATAAATCTAAACCTAAAAGCAAAAAAAAAAATCTAATAACTCCCTGTACTTTATTAAGGAGCCGGCGGAGGGCAAATGAAATTAACGCCAATCACATTTTACAATGAAAATAAATGTGTAAAATGCGATTGGTGTTTATTTCATTATAGGTAATAGGAGGAACCTAGATAAATACTATACAAATACAATTATTACAATAATATAGTGTAAATCTGTCTAAATTAGAAATCATTTTGGTATTCCGTTTGTATGAAAATTTTCCCTCCGCTGGCCCCTTAACGTTGTGAACGCCTGTCTCCTTTTTGCCGAAGGTTGGGCAGCTGCGACATTGTTTTTCTGTTGTAGTTTTAGTCCCAGTTTTTTTCCCACTTCTGTTCAAGTTCACTAATAAATATGAAGTTGTTACGTGTTTTTATTTACAGACGTTCCTCACTACACAACGTTTCGGATATATTCGTGATGGGTGGATGCCTTATACTGGAATCTCTGGTGCTGTTCCACTGGTGCGAGAGAAATGGGCTCGGTCCATTGGGAGTCACCGGGCTATCTATGGGCGGACATGTATGTACCTAAAGAAACTGTGGAGCATGTAGTACTGCACTGCTCCGCAACAGAAAAAGCAAGGTCCAAGATTCAGCAAATTCATCACCAGCACTTGATTTGTGGGTTAATTTTTCCGCAAGTAGGCCGCTGGCGGGCCCTTTTTGCGAGACACGTTTTGCTCGAATTTTTTTTGGTCACGCCAAGACTCAGTAGAGTTTCAGTTTTGATTTGTGTTGTTTGTCTGGCAGATGGCGTCATTATCGGCCACTAACTGGCCGAAGCCTCTGGTGCTGGTTCCGTGCTTGTCCTGGTCAACCGCCTCCGCAGTTTTCTTACAGGTAAATTAAAATATCTATTTTAGTGAACTTTTCTTATAGTCTTATTCGCATAAAGGTCGGATTGGAAAGGGTTGGTTCGATTTAGTGATTGTCTTTTAAAAATTATATATGACTGGCCTCTCAGCTTAGTTGATAGTAGCTCTGCCTTCTGCGCCGTAGATCGTGGGTTCGATCCCCACCGAGAACAAATATTTGTGTAGGGAACAGAATGTTTGTTCTCTATCTATATTGTATTCTAAGTTTGTATTAAAAAAAATGTATGTAAGTATTAAAACCAACACTCTGATAAATAAGTACAATACGGCTTCCTGACGAGCATGACCTACGAAACAATACTTTGTTATAGGCGATGGTTACCACTTAGCCTCAGGTGGGCCATATGCATGTTCCATCAGCTAGCTATATAAAAAAAGAGTTTTCACTTTTGTGGACATTTCTGAAGTGCCACTAATTTTTTTCAATAAACTTATTATTATGATTATTATATCTAGTTGCAATATCTAATATCAGCACTAACTTTTCAGGGCGTCATGTCCCAATCAATAAACTGGGACCTTCTAGAAGACCAATACCTTTCCGACGGCGTCTACAGAGAGAAACTATCCAAAATGGTGACCATAGTCGACGAGGCTTTTCTAGCCGGCAAGAAATTCGCTCGCAGTTACACAGAAACCATGACGCCTCAAGCCAAAACAGACCCTAACGCACAGAACATAGAACCTAATCCTAAACTAGATATAACATACAAGGAATCAGTACCTACAAATCAAGTTATAGATGTTAGTAGAAGTCTGGAAATGAACAACAAAGTTCCTACATACGAACCAAAATCTGAGCTCACAGTGAATATAGAAAATTTGTATGAGGAGTTAAAGAAGTTGCTGGATGAAAATAAGATATCACAAGTGCTGTATGATAAGTTGATTTCGAACGAGACATTTGCGCTCAAACCAGAGGATATTCAAGATATTAATAAGTTGACCGAGGATAGACTGAAAGAGGTGCTTTTAAGATGTAAATTGGGTGAGTGAATACTCTCTGTAAACTTTTAAAAGTACTGGTTTATGCCCTTCACACATATAGCTATTATATATTACATAGCTGTGTATTATATGCCACATGCAGGGAAATTACCTTGATTATTGTAAATAGAACAATTTACTAAAAAAATACATTATTTGAATTTTAAAAACCATTTAAACTGCATTGTGAGAAAAAAAATTGTATTACGTTATGTTTTCCAGCTTTTCTTAAACAAGAAGAAGAGGACGTCTTACCACTCACACTAGCACAAGAAAAAGCTGATAAACTGGAACATGAAAAAAGCGAAGGCAGTAAAGAACACACAAACAATACCAGTGAAAAGATCTTAGAAGTAAAATCATCCGTCCCGGAAAAAGTTAAGCTCCAATCAAAAGAAATAATCAAAAAACCTAAAGAAAAAAGTTCCTGGAACATATACGATCTGGCGTCCGATTGGATCAACCTTCCTTTTCTCCGATCAAGCGAGAGGAAGATAGATATAAGCAAGATACATTGGAGGGACAGAGAAGCACTGCAGTTTATGAGGGGTGTTATGGACGAGTGCACGCATTTAAGCAATTTTTCGGTGCCTTTTGACACTTCTCTTATCATAGGTGAGTTTAGATTCTTTATTTATGACGCAGGTAAAGCTGTTTTATCCCGGTAAAATGTATGGTTCCCGAGGGATGGGTTTGTTTTTAATCTAAGTAGGTATATGTATCAGAGAAAGTTGTGTTTATATTATAAGTATTATAACTCAAGAACGGCTGAACGATTTGGCTAAAATTAGTACAAATCAAGTTATACACACGGTACACGGTACGGTAGCTTAAAACCAGGGGACGGACATAGAATAGGCAAAACTCTTATATCCCAAAAAAGGGGCGATGACATTCATACGAAGAAAAAAACAAAAAAGAATGCGCAAGATCGCCGACAGACAGTGGAATCGCATGGAGGAGGCCTTCACCCTATTCTGGGTGCCGAAATAAAGAATATAAATGAAAAAAAAAATGAATTGAATTGTATATACAACGTGAGTTTGAATTCATATGTTATCCCGAAAGGGGGATAAGCTACTCCTGAATGCCAACAGCATTAGTTCTATGACTTTTCTGAATCAGGACTTTTTCATTCAACAAATGGTGTGTAAAGTTTACGCCATGATTTTGCTTAAAAGCATGTTAGGCAACCCTATAACCAGCTGATTAGGTACTTGACCTCTGTTGAACTATGTCTTATTTGACACCCAAAATCTGCCATTGGCAAGTCAAAAAGCAATAAAAATGTATTACCGCCTCCTTTGAATCGTCATCCTAATTTTATAAAAATGGGGTCTGTTGGGTTCCGTATAATATTTTTCATGGAATTTATGTTCAAGTATTTATTTTGTTTATTTGTTGTATGATTCAGAACGAAGAGGATGTGATGCAATGCCTACACTCATTAAAAATTATTTTATTTACACATTGTAAAAAAACTAGTGGTAGGTACTTTCGTACTAAAACATATTATGTAAGACAAGTTTTATTTGTGTGATTGAGTGATAAACAACAAGTGCATTTTGCGACTACCTACTTTATGAAAATCTCCGACTTTGGCATTGCTTTAAGATATGATACGAGAAACTTAAATAAAGTACGTACAGAGTAGGTACCTATTTACTTTAATTTAATTCGAATCGAGAGCTTACGAAGTCATCATACACACGACTTACTTAACCCAATATTGGGTTAAGTAAGTATTTCATAATGTTTGTTTCGCCGTTTTTTATTTCAATGAAAACGGGACGGGACCCTAAAATTATTCGGCACTGTCAAACTTAGACAATTTGGTTAAATTGTCTAAGCTGTCAAAGGAAACCGAACTCGAAAATCTAAAAATAAACTTAGGCATTTCAGTTATTTTCAGTATTTCGTGGACTATTTCGTTGCGAGCGCATGTTGAAAAGTTAAACTCAGTGTACAAAAATCATTTAATTGTCGTAGGTATGGCCTACCTAAGTGCTTGTGAATAATGTGTGCAAAACCTACCTGTACCTAGTACTCGTAGTAGTACCTACCTATGTAGCTACCCGTCTTCAGAACAGAGTGCTTATACCATGGAAAGCCAGTAAATTGATATGTACCTAGTTTGTAAGTTTTATTACTACTTACCTATTTACCAAATTAGCGCCGGCCCCGCCCAAGATGTAGGGTTTTCACACAAAATATTTTGTCAATTGATTATTTTTTTTGTATGGAAGATTTAGATTTCGTATTTCACAGAAATGTTTTCATAGCTTGTGCAAAACCATGGTCCCTATCACCACCTTTCGGGATAACATACGAATTCAAACTCACGTTGGTAGTATAATCGATTTTGGAAATAAAGGCTTTGTTTATTTATTTATGTTTGTTTGTCAGCGGTGTGCGCGAAGCACGACGCCTACGTCCCGCGTGACGACGTGGGCACGCTGGAGGAGATCTGGCCAGGCACGGAGGTGCGGTACGTTGACGCAGGGCACGTCTCCGCATATATCCTACATCAGTCGGTCTTCAGGTATGTTACATCACCAATAATAATACTAAATCTATGCTAATCACTATCACATTACATTACATCACATCACATCCACTTCACATCACATTCATATCACATCCACATCACATTCCCCTCACATTCATATCACATCCACATCACATTCACATCACATCATTTTTCACAATTAATTCACAATACTAAGTATATTCAAAAGAGCTTGGTGAGCTCAGTTGGTAGTAGCTCTGCTTTTATCTCTGGTGGGGTGTACCGTAGGTCGTGGGTTTGATCCCGACCGAGAACAAATATTTGTGTGGTGAACGCAGATGTTTGTTTTCTGTCTGGGTGTTTATTGTATAATACGTATGTATTAATACGACGAAAACTCTTAATTGATTATAGCTACAATTCTGTTTAATTAGAGTACACGGCCAAAGGCACAACGACTCGTAACCACGCCATATTTCTTTTCTTCTTCTTTTTTTCTCCACTAGAGATGTCACTCCTTGCTTGATCCGAATAGAGATGTCCTATTCCCAAAACTGGCTAACAGTATGATATTCAGCTGTTTGCCATAGTACAAGCTCTGCTTAATTTGGGGTAGATAGTGCGAAGTCCGCATTATTTATTGTATTATTTATTTCTTATAATTTTGTATTTCAGAGCGTGCATTCGGGAAGCATTCGAGCGTTCAAAAAAACGATGGAAAGACGGCGAGCATATTGTCTGACACGCACAAGTATCGCCACTCAAGTGTTACTCAGCCTTCTCAACTCTACACGCTCAAATAAACAGTCTCGCCCAAAGAACTACTCAAATATTCGGAGTAATTAGTCGACTTTTATTCAAGTCATAATATTTCATAATGGCTTTTTGTGATCGTAATTTTAACCGCTGATTTGTATGTGATAACAAAACGAGGGTATTTTATAAAAAAAAAAAACCTAGAGGTTTTCAGGAAATTCGGCTTTTTTAACGCTCAATTTTAATCTACTATTACGAGTATTTGGTATCTTCGTTTTGATTGTTTTAGTGCCATAAAATCGTAGGTGTCATGTTTAGCATAGAAAATTGAAGAAAATTCTGTTTTTTCGTGTGGGTGCTAATACTAGAATAGAGGAATATCATATCATTCAATGTTAATTTGAGATATTTAAAGGTCAGCGCGGGTTGGTTATTCCTAGATAGTGTTGGTGTGCTCATACTTTTTGTAGAGACTACCGCCGTTAGTTGACTGAGGAGCCAAAATGACCCGCATTTTATAAAAAAAATACGTTACGTCAGACGTAACAAGCAGCCCGCTACTGTGTGCGCTGGCCTTTATCAATCAGACATAAAATTAATTTAGAAAAAAAACAAAGCTTGGATTTAAACGTGAAAATAGTATATCCTGTCTTTATAGTACAAATATATTTTGGATGTGAATTATTTAGTAGATTGCAATGCTTTTAGAGTATTTATTTATAATGAAATATCTAGTGTGTGTAAGTCTATACAGATTCTCTATTGAGATTGTAAAGTGTAAATTGTATTTTTTATATAATAAATGTTGTTATTATGTACCTATGATATTTTTATTAAATTCCCGTTCCCTATTGACTGTGTTATGCTGGCAGAAAAAGTCATAGCGGGAAACCAACTCCCATGGTCTAGGAATAGAAAAGTCTGAACAGACTTCGGAGCCAGATGGGCCGCTGCAGGCATAATTTAGTTTTTTATAAATACTTATCTAAGCATTTATCCAGCTGTTGACTCGTCTTAAAAATTCCTAAAACGTTCCGGGAATACTGTCGCAGGAAGAGAGAGAATGGGGGTACTCTCCAACCATGCGGACTGCAACTGCGGAACTCCAGACTATGCCTGATTTGCTGTCTTGGCCAGAGTGCCCTTGTTTAATTGTCCTCTTGACTATGTGGCCAGACGAAAGTGACGCAGATTGGTTTAGGTTTCAGAATTTGCCTAGACGACTACAGTGCGCTCCGTTTTCATTAAATTGAAACGAGTAAAAAACAAGGATAAGAAGGAACTATAAACAAGCTGAGCATATGAATTACTCTGATCCATTCAAATAAAAACTATTTCTAAATAAATTAGTACCTAACTATTTCTAAATGATTAAATAAAACCACAGTTCATAATAAAACAAATATTTATTTCAAAATCAACCAACGAGAAAACAATCGCAGTTTCACATCATAATTTGTTTTGCAAAATAAAGTCGAAACATTTAGCTAATGTACACCAACCTTATAGAACATTTTGCAACTCTGTACCTACAAGTACTATATTATACAACTTAGGTGTATACTAGTACTCTTTTCCGGTCAAGGACCACATAGGATAATATGGTGACCGGACCACAGCTAATGTTGCCGCATACGGGCCTCTAGCCACAACCACAAAACGCCGCCACCGTCGTATTTCCTGTAGTTTTCATACATTTTATATTGACTCGCCGCACACGAGTGACGCCGATAGCCGCCACACGCTACTTCGCCGCTTTAGAAACGGTATGTCAAGAAATATGCCAGTGGCGGCGTTTTGTGGTTGTGGCCGGAAGCCCGTGTACGGGAACACTAAGGTAGTTTGGTCAAGCAAACAATACCACCCAGCGCCTCATAACTAATACCAATTTACTCATACATAATCCATTGTGCCAAGCACGTGCCAAGGGTTTGAGCGCAAAACTCCGATGTAGGGACTCTCCTACACAGCATTTTTGCGAGCAAACCCTAACAAACAATATATGCACTATAATACTGTACAATATATCTTTGAAATCGGTTTTTTCCGAGGAGGCAAAGGGCGATGAAGAGACAAGAAATTACATACCGAGCCGCGAAAACATTTAGTGTATTTACAATTTATCCAATACAATTTGTATAATATTAGAGCTGTAAGTTGTAGAAACTAGTTGTGTTTATCTGCTGATAAATGTAATAGTACCTAAAGTACCGGTTTTACTATCACTGTATAACACTATCCGCCAAATAAAAATTTCTCTCTGTAGTGACTTTAGACTAGTCTATAAACCTAAATCATCTGTAATAGATGGTACAGGCCAATGATGATGATGATAAACCAGGCGGTTTTTTTATCTGCCGGATAGCGTAAAACCATTACCTTAAATTACAACCTTATTCGTTATAATGGTCGAGATAATCACTCGACTATACAAAAAGATACAAATGTTAAGTAAGCCTTTTCAAAAAGCACTATTATTTTTTATATTTACAAACTCTTTAATTTGCTTAATAGCACAAACTTAATCAGGCATTTCTATGCTACACATACAAGGTGCAGTTTTGAACCTGCAAAACATTTCAGGAGGTTGTTAGGAGACTCGTAAATAATCATATAACAATACGATACCAAGTCAATAATCAATAATACTTTTTCTTTTCGATTTTTCAATTTTATTGATTTTCAGAATAACCCTCTTCAAAAAAACAGAATCACCCATTGCGTGTCATGTCACTGTGTGCGTGAATGCGATGACCAGTGACGTCAGCCTGTACGAGTCTCCCTCCGTCCACATTTCTATGAATCGAACGCGGCACTACGCTAAACTAAAATGAAGGTCGTTGCTATGGTTACGGGGAACCCCGCGATTCTCGTCATACCGCATTTCGATTTAGACTCGAAAATCTGTTACTGCGCATCGAAGGTTCAACCAACGTGCCGCGACCTGTACAAGTTGTTGTAGCAACAGCAACTTATGTAGATGTAGTTCGAATTTTTAACTGTATGCAGCTCACTGCATGGAGTGCCAGTGAATCTCGCAGGGCGACTGCGTATCAGACCTCAACAAACCAGTTACTTGATAACACGATACCCATTTGTTATTTGCTAATTGTCCGACCGTACGGCAGGGCTGTAAGGTCGTTGACCCGTACCGACCCGTGTGGTACCTAACGACTGTCCGAGAGCTACAAATCAGTTCGAACCAAAGGCTTTAATTAAGTGCTTACCGAAACACGGGATTTCAATGATGACGTTGCCGATTGGGGAATAACTCCGCGAACATTTCGATGGCTCGAGATACATTGTCTCCACTGATGGCATACCTACAAGCGGACCATCTCCACCAACTCTACATTGGAGTGTTGGTCCGTCATCTTTACAATTAGGTAGTAGGTACCTATCCCGACCGTTAATCGAAGGCGCACTTGAGGGGCGGAATTTGCAAGCGTATGCACATACCGGCGTCATCAAATACACTAATAAATTGACCCGATCGATGCGTTTGCGATGGCCGCGGGGGCGTGGCGGGGTGGCGGGGGGGAGGGAGCGGCCGGTGGTTGGTGCTTTGGTTTGGATTTATGAAAGAAATGTCGGTTGCGTTTGTTTGTGTGTGTGAAAGCGCAGTTTAAGGACACGTACAGATTGGTCGCGTTTTAAAAAGGGGAGTTCACACTTACCGATTTACGTTAATAAGAATAAAATGAAAAAAAAATACCTGCCCATTTTATTGTTGATTCGGGTCGAGAATCACTAACATAATTACCTCCTAAAATGTTTTGCAGATCCAAAACTGCACCTTGTATATGCGTACGTCTAACGCAGAACGTTAGATGTACGCAGACCTTTAGTCGTAAAAGCGTCGCAGTACCGAATGGCTGCACTTACGACGTCGCAGACTTTCTACAACCCCAATATTGAAATACTTAAATATAAACTTACAAATCTACTTGAGATAGATAATAACATTCTTATGTACACATTAAACTCGAACTCTCTTTAGTCTACAAATCTCTGTATGAAAAAAATCTGCGTATTCAAGCTGAAAGAGTCAGTGAAAATAAAGCTGTGTTTAAAAAATAATAAGAAACTTAAAAGCTACAGTCAGTCGCATAAGCTCATTATAATAAACAACGTGAACAAATACTTTTAATTTGTAACAACTTATCAGTACAATACCTTTGCATTAAGTGGACGTTTATACCACTTACTAAGAAAAGTTTATATCACTGGGATCAGTGTTTTAATAACTATTTATTAGTATCATAAAGATTACACCACTTATTAGGAAAATTTTTAACACTACTAGTATCATTGTAGTGTCTACCACTACTACACTAGTATAAGTAGTGTTTTGATTAGAAAAACCTTGTTTATTTTTTACAAATTCTTTGCAATTAATGCACAGTAGACATACCCACACAAAATATTACACGAGATTAATTTGCCAGCGTGTTCTTAAGAAATCTTTAAAAAAACTACGACGACCAGAAATCAACAGTTCTTTTATCAAAATGTGTTTAGTATTATTTAAAAGTAACCAAAAACACACACATGCGTCACAAAAGCTCTTAGTGGTAGAGATTCTTTTGGATGCTAGTGCTCTCAAACGGTGAAGCAAAACATAGTGAGGCAACCCGCGGCTTAGTCAGCTCCGCGCGTATTGACCATGTCTTTTCTGTAGATTGGGCCGACCAAACTCTCAAGATGGTATAGGTGATGGGCAAGCCTATTCCAACTAAAATCCTGTCCCAGGCACTGTAGCGTCCCGTAAGTAGGGTCATGAGTAATCACCAGTTGTCTCTGACGCTATATAAATCATCTACAATAGATGCAA
The DNA here is from genome assembly GCA_939531255.2 of Thera britannica. Taxonomy (NCBI): domain Eukaryota; kingdom Metazoa; phylum Arthropoda; class Insecta; order Lepidoptera; family Geometridae; genus Thera; species Thera britannica. The sequence goes on along the minus strand of OW618039.2, from coordinate 5,238,147 downwards.
AGGCCTGTTCAATCTCATACGCAAACGTAAGAAATCCGCGATCTAGTCAGTACAAGTGACTAGGTCTGTAGTCTGAAGATTAGAGTAACTTTATATTTATAATGCTGGGTTGTTCTTAAATCTTAATCCTGTACTTGATTCTACAGCATCCCGTATTAAGCCTTGCGCACTTTTAAGCGACAAATATAACAGTCATATTTATTTTTAGATACAAACAGCGTTTTACTAATCGCCATTGCAGAACACTTAGATATGCGCAAGGCTCTAATAGCATTGTGTGTGCATTACGCTGAATGATTGTATATAACTCTATCTAGATTCTAGAGGTATATTTATTATATCTATTGGTTTTTACGAAGAAGCAAACTTCTGAAGTCGCTGTTAGATTTGGGTTTTTCTTTCTCTTCACTGTCCGAGCTTGCTACGCTCGTCGACGCAACCGGTTTTTGGAGTACACTGGGAATGAAACTGCTTAGCTGCGTTCGCCGCCTGTGCAACAAAATAAATAATTTATGTTTAAATAAACTTGAGAAAACGTCTTCATGGCCAAACTGCTGAACCGATTTTGATGAAATGCCTATGGGACCAATCTGGAAGTATTAGCTTTCGGAAAAAAATCGCATGAATTTTTCAAATAATTGACTAAGTTATTTTTATGCGATAAAAATCATACAAAAATATACAATTAAATTAAGAACCTCCAGATTTTTTATTTGAATTTGTCTGTAAAAATATGAATCTACTCGTGCGACTACGACAATAAATACGATTAATTAATTTTTAATGAATAAATGAATTAAATTGACTTTGCTGCTGATTCACTTGGGCCTACGGAGACAAGAAAAGTCTCGAGCCAAACAGATCAATCTTTTTATGTAAAAGATAGACAAACGAGTTCACGGCCCACCTGATGGTAAGCGGTTACCGGCGCTAGACACCATCAACATTTTTTTGTATTTTTATATGTTTGTAATGAATAAACTCAAAAACTACTGTGCCGATTTCAAAAATTCTTTCACCATTGGAAAGCTACATTCACCCTGAGTAACAAAGGATATATTTATGTGTTTAAATAATAAATGTCCATCCGTGCGAAGACGGGACAGGCCGCTAGTGCTTAATAATTAGACTCACATGCCACCGCCCGCGTCTCGTTTGGGCAGGCCGAGTGCCGTGGCTGGCGCCGCTTTGGGCGGAGGCGCGCTGATGGCCACCTCTATCTTCCGCTCTCCAAGCAGCATGCCGTTGGTGGCTGCGATTGCCTTCGCGGCCGCATCCTCGTCTTCGTAGTCTATGTACGCGAGACCTCTCGGTCGGCCGTCCCTGTTCACACATTATAAATAAATAAATATTGTAGACAATCCACACAAAACTGTCTAGAACCAAATTAAGCCGAGCTGTACCATGGAAACCAGATAGCTGACAAACATACGTTTTTTGTAAATACATACTTGGAGCACATTATTACGCCAACAGAGCTAAAATAAATTCCACACAACACTATCAAGCACCAAATGAACCAGATAGCTGATATAATACCTACATATTTTTTTTTAACTACTTACTTGGAATACAATAAAACACCTAGGCAGAGAACAAGCATGTGTTCACCGCACACATATTTATATAACCCACCGAGAACAAAGATTTGTGTGGAGAACATAGATGTTTGTTCTAAGTACTGTGTTTACAAAAAAATACTCAAGCCTTAATCAGTTATCTTGTTCTCATAGTACAAGCTCTGTACTTAGTTTGGGGCTAGAGAAGTGTTGTGTGGATTGTCCGCAAAATTCATTAATTTATTTACCTTACTTTGCGTCGCCTCAGATTTTTTAAAAACTTATTTACTTTTTTTTGTTTTTCTTTGCTACTAAGTACTTTTTCATTTTACTTTAGTTAAGCAGGCATGTAAAGGCATGGTCACTTACTTGCAAGTCACAATCCTGACATCGTTCAGTTTGCCGTGCGGCTCGAAAATAGCGGTCAGTTCGTCCTTATTGCAACTCGCAAAAGGTAGATTTTTCACAAACAGCTTATTCATTTCCTGCGAGGTTGCGTATTTGAACTGCGGTTTGGTTTTCTTAGCTGTGTAGCGAGAGAAGAACATTGGTCTACCGTCGAGCGGCGATCGGTCGTGCTTCAAAGCTGCGTCTACGGATGCCTGGAAAGTCAAATAAAAAAAATATGTAGACAATTCACACGACACTATCTAGCCCCAAACTAAGCAGAGCTTGTATTGGGCAATACAATTATAAGCATAAGTAAATGTATGGTGTAGTGATGATGATGTTTACTATAATAATATATAATTTATTTGGCCGCTGAAGACGACAGAAATGGGTTTTCATAGAACTTTTGCCGGCCGCCGCATGTGTGGCCAATTTATCTGATCTCGAAAATTGTCAAAATAAAAAACGGTTTTTTATCGCGATTACCTTTATTATTTTCCGACGTTTCAACCGTGTTACAACAGCCGTGGTCGCGGGGAGACTGTACAACAATGAACTCCAGTCTCCCCGCGACCACGGCTGTTGTAACACGGTTGTTGGGAAATAATAAAGGTAATCGCGATAAAAACCCGTTTTTTCCATAATATTGTGCATAACGATCGCGTTAATTTAAAAAGTGACAAAATAATGTTCAAATTTCCGAGTATGTTTGTGAAAACACTATAAAACAATAAAGATATATACAAAAGCTTATAATACGTTATTTACTTACAATATTTTTATACTGGCAGTAACAAATAGAGCCGCCAAACGCTTTCACGCCACTCTTCAACCGAAGAGACGCTATGTCACCGTATTGCGACAAGTGTTTTCTTAGATTTTCCTCGTTTACTCTAGAAAAATAAATAAATATTTTTTGTGGACAATACACTCAACAATATCTAGCCCCAAATCAAGCAGAGCTTCTACTATGGGAACCAGATAGCTGATATATTACTTTTTTTTTGTAAATACATACTTAGAATACAATATAACACCCAGTCAGAGAACAAACATCTATGTCCACCAGAAAATATTTGTTTTCTCCAGCGCAGAAGGCAGAGCTACTACCAACTGAGCTACGAGAGCAGTCGAAAAATGTATGCTTGAAGGTTCACTTAAGCCTTGCGCACATCATTGCGTTCTGCGGTGGCGGACGCTGTCATATATGACAGCGATTTTTGACAGCGTTTCACTGATCGCCAGCGCAGAACGTTAAGATGTGCACAAGGCAATTTACCTATTTCTGTTTAGTGATAGTCGTTTTCTCATATCTGTTTTGCACGAAAAATGTAAATCCATTATTGGCTGTAAGTTATATTGTAAGATATGTTATTTAAACCTTAAGAGCTGTGGATTTTAATAATAAATAAAAAAAAAAAAAAAAAAAAGACTAGACATAAGTGTTGTTTGTGAAGTACTTATTAAAAAAAATTGGATAAGACTTACTTGAATTCAAGATTGCTGACAAAAAGCGTACAGGCCTCGCGATATATAGCTCGAGCGTCTTCCGTTTCGATTTTCAGTTTTTTAGTATCTACTTCTGAAACGAGAAAAACATTATTTTCATTAAAAGAAGGATATTTTATTTCGATAGATAACTATTTATAATTACCACGATAGATAACAACTCGTTTCGATCGTTTCTACGTAACATATTCTTGTCTCATCTTTTCAAACAAAAGTGAGATATGCAGGCGAAAAAAATAATAAATAAATAAATAATGCGGACAATCCACACAACACTATCTAGCCCCAAACTAAGCAGAGCTTGTACTATGGGAACCAGATTGTTCAAACTGATCAAGTAAATCTGCTACTTGTCCTTCTGGGGACTGACCACTAGCTCGTTAAACTTGCTTCATCATCAACCTATATCAATGCACTGCTGGACGTAGGTCTCTCCCAAGACGCGCCGCTGAGTCCGGTCTTCGGCTCTTCTCCTCCAGTGCTTGCGGCGCTATATTTCTCAGATCGTCGCTCTACCTTGCCGGAGGGCGTCCTACACTACGCTTACCTAAACGCGGTCTCCACTCTAGTATTCGTTTGCTTCAACGATTGTCTGTTCTACGGCAAACATGACCGGCCTATTGCCACTTCAGCTTAATAATCCTTTGAGCTATGTCGACCTTGGTTCTCTGACTTGTCTCGCTCTAATAAGCCTTTTGTTAAACACAGTTTTTCTAAGATAAAAGAAAATAACTAAAAGTCTACCTTCTATATCATCGTGAGATCTCTTCACTCCTTTACCGTTGCTACCGGACTGTTTAGGCTCATCAACATCCATATCACCGTCTCTCTTCCTCTTCACCTCAGTGCTGCTTACAATTGGCTCAATCTTTCTCTTTCCTTTACTTTTACTTTCATCATTACTGTTCACACTTTTGTCGGCGTTTGTTGGTTTTGAGAACGTTTTTTTATCAGTTTGTTTCTTTTCGTATTGTTTTTTGGTGTCTTGTGTTTTGTTTTTATCGAATTTGCCTTTCTTGTTATCCTTGTATTTCGGAATGTTCTTCTTGCCAGTCATGTTTTCTTTCATTGTTTTATAGTATTCGCGCCATTCTTTTATCTTTTTCTGTAAATAAATATTTTAATTGATTAGAGGATGTTACATAAAATTGTTGAAGTACCACTGTGATCCGCTCTAGGGGTCTTATTAATAATCCTGGCGTAGCGTTGGACAAGTTGATCTGTGTTTTGTCTCTTAGGGGGCGTCCACAAATTACGTGAGATGTTTAAGGGGGGGAAGGGGTCGAGTCAAATCTCATCATAACTTACGTTGGAGAGAGGGGGGGTCTCGGCAAATATCACGCAATATTTTTTTTATTGAAAAAAAAAAAAAATATGCAAACTATTTTGGTCCCGTTTTATCAGGAGTCAATAAAAGTCGTAAATAAAAGCACGAAGCATTTTTTTTTTTCTTTTTAAATAACTATCTAACGCGTTTACCTAAAACCCCACATTTTGAAAAATCTCACGTGAGATTGGGGGTAGGGGGAGGGGGTTGAATAAAATCTCACGACATCTCACCAGGGGGGGAGGGAGGGACAGAAAATGTAAAAAATCACCTCACGTAATTTATGGACGCCCCCTTACATTGACATGCAATTGTCAACTCGAGCAAATGTGACAAAACACGATTTAACTACTCCAGCGTTGCGCCAGGATTATTAATAGCTCCCTAGGCGTACAAATATTTTAAGCTATTGCTAATCATACAGAGCGTCTCACGGATATGCCAAATGGAGGGAAAGTACCTTGAATATTGTAGATGGAACATTATACTGAACAACGACATTATTTGAATTTAAAAAATAATTAAAAGGCATTCATCGATATTTAAATAATTACATGGTTGAACCGGGAATCGAACCCGTTACACCAGAAAAATAATCACCCTGTAGCTTTATCATACCGATCGAAAGGTTTCATCACAAAGATTATTTTTTGCTAAATAACAAGGTGTCAGAAATTAAAGGAAGACCATGAATTTTAACACTTTTAATAGAAAATTAATCAACTATTTATCAAATGCTCAAATTAGAAAAAAAATCGGTTGTCTGTAAAGTCGGTTTACTGACGATAATTAACGTGACAACGTCATAAGAAAATACACAGATGTCGAACGCTGCCGAACGCAGAGGCCGATTGTGCCTCTTTGTCGCTCGTTCCGCGCTCTCGCTTGCACTTCAAGCCTTCAATGGAACGCCTCAGAGCGAGGTAACGCCGCATGAGTCATATTTTTTCGTGCGTGCAGCCGGCTCCATCGAATTATAAGACGTTGTCACGTGAAAAATATGAATGCAGTTTAAATTGTTTTTAAAATTCAAATAATGTCTTCTTTCAGTAAAATGTTCCATACTTTCTCCATGTGGCATATCCGTGTGACGGCCTGTATAAGCGGCGTATTACCTCACACGCGTCCTTGCATTCAACGAGTGTGTCTAGCGAGGCGAAGTCGCGCTCGTAGTCGCGCCACAGCGCCGCGACCGAGGGCGGGTAGTCGGCGACTTGTCGCAGCGCGCGACGGAACAAGTCGCGCAGCTTGTGTTCGGCCGGCGGCGGACTGCGCGCCATCTCGAGCCGAAGCAATGCCTCCCAGTATTTAGACAATGTCTTGTTATCGCCGTACTCTATAACAGTGAAAAAATACAGTGCAAAGACCAGTTCGAGAACACTGGTGGTCTAGTGGTAGCGGCCCCGCCTTCCAATCCGAAGCCACGAAGCTTCGAATCCAGTCGTGTGCCAATGAGTTTTTACTAGTACTCTCAAAACGGTGAAGGAAAACATTGTGAGGAAACCGGCGGCGTGTAGTAGAACCTAAAAAACTTCGAGCAACACATATGGGTCACACAAAAAGGGCTTGCGGAAAAACCAGCACGCACATAAAGTGCGGATGATAAAAATTTGCCGAAATTTGCCAGTTCGAAAACGGAGTCTGAGCACAGCGGTAGTTCGGAAGGGCAAGTCCCACTTCATTTACAACATTCCGTCTACGAAATGTTGTTTTCGTTTCGCCTATTTGTCTCTCTCTATTGTATGGAGAAAAGATGAGACAGCAAAAATACATTAACGATCGAAACGAGTTTTTGTCTCATCAATTGGGTAAATGATAATTTTGAATTAAAGGCAAATTTTAAGATTGTTACTTATCCTACTACTGACAAAGAGGTATACTAATATTGCTACAAAGTAACTTACTGAATATTTCGTCAAACACTTCCCGTCCGTCTTTGGGTGATTTCATGCGTTGATATTCGAGCCGCGCCCAAAACAGCGGCACTTCACAGTCGTTCGCTTCCTCACCATAACACTGCAACCAATCGTTAAAGAGCCTACTATACTTTAGCTCAAATTCTACTTTGGCCTCTGTTCGTCCGCACTACAGTATTTTCTATTCTATCTTCTTCTACAACTTCGTAAAACCATTTCGATCTTACCCCCTAACTAAAAAGTGTTATTCAAAAGATTAATCAATGTTAAAACAATTGCCATCTGTTACTACTGGGTAATGACAAACAGTGACAGAGCTAACTTTGACCACTGTGTCCCACCTAAGTAACTCTTATAAGAGCCTTCTTCTATATAGAAATGCTGTATTTTTGCACTGTTGCCATATTTTTGAGCTTTCTCCCTTTGTCCTTTGCAATGCTGCCATACTATATTGAAAGATAGGAATTGTATACATTGTAATTTAATTTATGGTTAGTTTAATTATAATAAATATTAGGGTTCACACAACATTACCTATCCCCAAACTATGCAAAGCTTGTACAATCGGAATACGATAAATAAATACTATGGACAATCCACATAAACACTATTTAGCCCCAAACTAAGCAGAGCTTGTACAATGGGAACCAGATAGCTGATATTATTAAGTTACAAATACTTATTTTTTTTGTAAATATGTACTTTTTTTTGTTGTGTAGTTCAATATAACACCCAGAGAACAAACATCTGCGTTCACCACACTAATATTTGTTCTGTGGGGATTGAACCCAAGATAACTGATATAATACTAAATATATATTTATTTTGTAAGTTTACCGTGGCAAGCGAGTCCCACGCCAGTCGAAAGGTGCTTCTAAGACGGTCAACATCTTCTGGAACGTTGAAGTTAGTCTGTCGCCGTTTGTACTCGATGTAGCTAAGCCAGAGTTGCTCGCCTTCCTTGTAAGTCTCCATGCCGCGAAGTAAGGCCGCCTCAAAAGAAGCGTGCACCTGAAAAAATACCGCATTGAAATTTATCGATTCAAGCGTTACACTGTAGATATTCCGGACGAAAACTGTGACCTTTTTTTTGACTCCCTGAATTCACAAAAGTGAAGGATTTGATGTTCCCGTGACTGACAAAAATGACCCCCCATCCCGAGAGAATATATCCCAGTTCTAGGAAGCACTAAATATTATAGCACTAAGAGACACAAAAATGTTGTTCTCGTTGGGACCGAATCGCCCCTACAGCGCAGAAGGCAGAGCTACTACCAACTGAGTCAGCTCTGATATTAAAATCAAAAGTTTCGCAAGTCTGTTGTTCCAACACATAATTATGGTGGGGCTGCCTCGTTTCTGCAGCGCATCCGGGATGTTTGCAGAAGCGCTAGTAGACTGTTTCTACGCGACCATGCGCAAGCGCTAGTGCGCAGAGTACGGGCCAGCCACAACACCATCCTGAGCGTGTTTGCCAGTACGTTTGATTGTTATTACATGACCCGTTGCGATATGGTTCATGTAATGACAAGCAAATCTACACATACTAGGTTGCACTACCTATTGTGCCTATCAAGTTCTCACCTGAGGTGGGTATTATACATATACACACTAGTTTTAGTTGTACTACCATTAGTTTTAGTTTTGTGTGCTACTAACAAATTGGATTTTTTCTGAAATAAAAATATTGTATTGTATTGCATATTATATGCTGCGGGGTTCTCTTTAAATATGTGACAGGTTAATTAAGTACTAACAATAGATCTATAAGTTGTACTAACAAAATCATCTTATGCTGACCGAAATAAATGAATCAAAAATAAAATAAACAATAATTACCTCTGCGATGTCCTTCTTCTCTCTCTCCGCTTGCTGCATCATGAGGGTCCAGAAGTGATGGGTCCGCGGATGCCGGCGCGCACAAGCCCGCAGCGTGCGCCAGTATGTAGCGGCAGAGTGAGAACGCATCGCGTGCTCGGAGAACGATAGCAGCAAGGGAAGTGTTGGGCATTCCGTGGTCGCGCGATCGTAGATCACCTATTGATCAATTATTATCATACAGATTGTCAAGTTGCAAGTGGCAATAGGCAGGCCATATGGTTCGAGAAACCGACAACCGCTGGGTAATGGTTTTAGAACGGGAAACAATGCACTGAAAAACGAAATGTAGAACCCACCCACCCGCAAGTAGATGTTAGTAGACACAATGTTTTCGAACTTTTTGATTCTTCGACATGCCGGTTTCCTCACGATGTTTTTAGAGAGTACTGGAATCGTGCACACGCAGCGTTTTTTGCAGTGTTTTTCCTTTTCCACCCTATTTTTAACAGACTTCGAATCAAAAAGGAGCAGGTTTTCAATTCGTTTGTAATTTTTTTTGTTTGTTATATACAGGGTGGAATTTTGTAATACCACCTGGAGGGAAAGTACTTTTAATACTGCAGATAAAAAATTTTACTCAAAGGAAACATCCCTTTATTTTAGAATAGAAAGCAAACTGCATTCAAAGATTTTCGAAAATTATTTTCTCCCACACACTGTACTTTTATTGCATCGATCGTTAGGGTCAATTATAAGGATGAAATCTCTTTAACAAACATGACAAATTAAATGAAAGGAAAACAAGGATTTTTTTCATTTTGTGTAAAAAAAAAAAAAAAAATTGTCTGTAAAGTCATGACCTACATGATGTTAAGTGGTAACCATCGCCTATAACAAAGTATTGCCTCGTAGGTCACACACGTTGTTGGTCCCATTTAAAATTAATAAAAATTGGTTTATTAGTTTGTAATAGTAGTATAGTAGTATAGTAATCTCGGTGCAATTGCCTTACCTTGATTGTGGCATCGTAAAACGGTTCATCTTTGCCGGCGACAAGACTGACTGCTTCCTCCAGGTATTCTTCATATACTCGCAGTTTGTCATCAGAGTTATTTCTTAAACAATAAACTGTCAGTTACCTTTACAATCAAAAGCTTTAAAGGCCTGCGCACACCTCGGTCAATGAAACGCTGTCAAATTTAACAGCGTTTCCCTGATCGCCATCGCCAGCGACCTAGGTGTGCGCAGGGAGATCACTGGTGCTCTAGTGGTAGTGGCCCCGCCTTCCGATCCGAAGGTCGCGTGTTCAAATCCACTCCAACCAATGAGTTTTTCTGTCGAAAAATGTATGTGCACTATGCCAGTACTCTCAAAACGGTAAGGGAAAACATCGTGAGGAAACCGGCGTGTTGTAGAACCTAAAAAAGTTCGAGCAACACGTGTCAAGGGTCACGTAAAAAGGGCCCACCAGCGGCCTACTCGCGGAAAAACCTGCCCGCACATCAAGTGCGCATGATAAACTTGCCGAACTAGGTGTGCGCAGGCCTTAAGTTCTCTAGTATGTATTTGAGCTTATCAACTGACATTAATTATTACACATTCCTTCATCTATTTCCATGGAAATAGCCTGAATATTTTTGAAAATTGTACCCATCTTAATTATTACACATTCCTTCATCTATTTCCATGGAAATAGCCTGAATATTTTTGAAAATTGTACCCATCAGATTTATTTTAACTAAGATTTTTATAATGTCCCAAAAATTAAGAGCCGAGCGGGATTCGAACCCCCGACCAAATATTTGTGATTTCCTTAAGTGTAGTAAACACTAAATACTATAAAAACAAGCATAAATGGTGCTAAGTGGTTACCATTGCCTTTAACAAAGCACTGCCTTAGATCACGCACGTCAGGAACATTCGCTACGATAATATGCCCTGCGTCCATCAACTTGAGTAATACAGATGTTCAGCCTCACGTACCAGTACATAAATTCATTTTACGGCGCAACCTCAAAACAAAAGTTTAATCTAAGTTACATATTATGTACTAAGACCAGTTAACAGACCAAGTAACCCAAAACTAACCCCCTAAATAACTAACTGGTATAAATATGCAAGAGAAATAATAGGATAATTTACTTATTCGCAGTGAGGAGGGTAACTTAAGACTTACTCTAATGTCAGCAATCGGTCTTCGAACGGCGTCAATTTTTCTAAAAATTCCAAAGCCATTTCATGGCGTTTCCTAGTCTGAAAAAAAAATACACAAAATTAATGAAAGTTCAATGCCAAAATACGGAATGATCGGAAAGACAGACGCCGGCAAGGAATTCCACTCCTTGGCTGTCCGCAACATAAAGGCTGAAGCAAAGCACTTGGTGCGGACAGTTGGAACATCAACCAGGTATGGATGTCGCATTTCCGTGCGTCCAGTCTGTATAGGTAGCGGCACATAACTTTAACGCTGACCGTTATTGCGCAGAAGACAAAAATAAGGTACCTGAGGGACAAATTATGTTTTTCTTTTTCTACTCCCCATAAACTTGTTAAAAATTATGTCCTATGTACAGCTGACATGCGCAGCTATCCCCTACGCGTATCGCTCACCGCTAAACTTACGTGCCGCTAGTTATGTACTACTGAATAAATACATTTTTGACTTTGAACAAAGAAGAGACAATCGTACTCACTCTTTCAATAAGGGCGGGTTCATATGTTGGTGTATTTTTGACGTAGTCCTCGTAAAGCGGCCATGCCTCATCCACTTGCATAAGCGGTCGTGACACCATATCTTCCAAACAGCGGCATACTAGCTCCCTTTGTTTCATGTACTCGGGTTTGTCAACATCACTTTCACTGTTGGTAAAAGTAGTTATAAATAAATAAATATTATTCGTGTCACTGATTCTTTCGAACCAAATGTGGTGAAAGTATTTTAAGTGCGCTTCAACGAGGCTCTTTTCGTGCACTCGACAAATATTTTCGAACTATTTAGGTTCTAGGACATGCCGGTTTCCTCACGATGTTTTCCTTCACTGTTTGAGAGTACTGACATAGTGCACATAAATTGTTCGACATAAAAACTCATTGGTACACGACTAGATTTGAACCCACGACCTTCGATCGGAAGGCAAACCCGCTACCACTAGACCACCAGTGCTCTAAAAATGTGGAGAGGAGGCCTATGTCCAGCAGTGGACTTCAAAATAAATATTGTGGACAATTTACACAGCACTATCTAGCTAGGCCAAAACTAAGTAAAGCTTGTACAGTACTAGGCAACAAATACTGCATATCTGCTAATTTCGGCTTCATAGAGCGCAGTGGTTGATGATGATGACACTGGTTTGAAAAAACCAATGACACGAAAAGAAGATTTAGTTCTTCGATATAACTTACTCAAACTCGTCTAGCTGAGCCTTCTCATACTGGAAGAGTGCGTCCCAGTACAGTTTCCCTGAGAGCGGATCGGAGCCTGCACAGTTCAGGATCGCCTTGAGCTGTTGCCGCGTCGTCGCAGCCGTGTGATCGTTGCCCACGCTCCACGAACACCATTCGCCGAGTATATCCACTGCTGTAATATCACAAGGTTAATAAAACCATTACTTTTTTAAAATATTCTTCATAAAGTTAAGATGGTTGGCGATGGCCACTTAACATCAGGTGGGCCACATGCTTGTTCCATCAGCTATCATAAAAAAATTGTTGTTTAAAAAAAGAAATAAAAAGGTAGATACACTTACAATAGCAATCCTCAAGTGCCGTCTCAAACAGTTTGGCGATCCGGTCCCGCGCTTCAGGCGAGTGCGAGAGAGTGGTCTCGGTGCGGAGTCGAAGCAGCCAATCAGCTGGCTTCAATGCCATGAGACTGATGACGTTGTCGAACGCAGCCCGCCAGCGATCCAGGTCCGACAGTGCCCTGTTTAACGAGAAACAATGTGCTTTGTATCAACAGAGTGGCCTCTCAGCTCAGTTGGTAGTAGCTCTGCCTTCTGTGTTGCAGGTCGTGAGTGAGAGCACTGGTGGTCTAGTGGTAGCGGCCCCGCCTTCCGATCCAAAAGTCGTGGGTTCAAATCCAGTCGTGTACCAATGAGTTTTTCTGCCGAAAAATTTATGTGCACTATGCCAGTACCTTCAAAACGGTGAAGGAAAAACAACGTGAGGAAACCGGGCGTATCGAAGAACTTAAAAAAGTTCAAACAACACATGTCAAGGGACACGCAAAAAGGGCCCACCAGCGGCCTACTTGCGGAAAAACCTGCCCGCACTTCAAGTGCGCATGATAAAACTTGCCAAATAAACTTGCAGTTCGTGAGTTCGATCCCCACCGAGAACAAATACTTGTGTGGGGCTAGATAGTGTAAGTCGGCAAGTTTTATCATGCGCACTTGAAGTGCGGGCAGGTTTTTCCACAAGTAGGCCACTAGTGGGCCCTTTTTGCGTGACCCTTGACACGTGTTGCTCGAACTTTATTAGGTTCTACAACACGCCGGTTTCCTCACGATGTTTTTCTTCACCGTTTTTGAGAGTACTGGCATAGTGCACATAAATTTTCCGACAGAAAAACTCATTGGTACACGAGTGGATTTGAACCCACGACCTTCGGATCGGAAGGCGGGACCACTACCACTAGACCACCAGTGCTCTCCCTGCGCACACCTAGGTCGCTGGCGATGGCGATCAGGGAAACGCTAGATAGTGTAGTGGGGATTGTCTTTAATATTGAGAAACTCATTATTATTGATGTAATGATGAGTTTTACCATCGAAAAATTTATATGCACTATGCCAGTACTCTAAAATGCTGAAGGAAAAACAACGTGAGGAAACCGGCGTATTGTAGAAGCTAAATCAGTTCAAACAACACGTGTCAAACAACATACAGATGAGAGCCCCCCAGCGGCCTAAATCCGCACACCAAGTGCCGATGATGAATTTGCAGGAGAACTTACCACAATACCTTCACCAGCTCAATATGATGATCATAGGAATAAGGATCTGCTTTGATCATCGTCTCTAAATCTGCCACCTTGCGTTCCAGTGCTGCGTCAACAGCGTCATCATCATCCTGCAGACAAAAATATCAGTTGTTTATAAAAAAACCGACACCATCCACCAAATATAAACATAATAGACTACTTAAGAACCCTTAGGTGATTTTTGGAGACAGATTTTTGCCTCTATGAATAGTTATGCACTTCTGACATTCTTGTATTATCTAAAATTTTAGTAAAATCTACTCTTTTAGATTGTGAGAAGGTACATAATGGGTTTCAAAACACTTTGGCATCAATAACTCATTTTGGCAAAAAATGTCACTTAGTGACTTCTCGCACGACAATGACGATATAGTAATATAGCATAAAGAACAGTCCCTAAGAGTTATTTGTCGAGTGTGATTAGGATCCGATGGCGCAGTGGTCAGCGCAGCCCCGTACCGAGTGGAAGGTTGCGGGTCAAATCCCGCTCGGCTCTTAACTTTTGGGACATTATAAAAATCTTTGTGATTTTCTTAAATGTACTAAACGCTATAAAATCAATAAAACAATATAGCATAGTAACCCATGCCAATAAAGGAAATGATCATAGATAAATAAAATCTATCGATAATGTGGACCACACAACACTACCAACTGAGCTGAGAGGCCAGTCAATACTTTTACAACTTACTGGGTATACTCATATTTTCAGCCTATTTTCGCCATACACCAGGTTATAGTTTAATGGGTTCAAAACTTCAAATACCACAAGGTTGATAAGCTTTAAGTTTTGTGATATAAAAACTTTGTTATTGTTATTTGATTAGGAAATCTTCATGAAACTAAACAGTAAACAAAGCATTGGTTTCAAATGGTTACTTCTTACATGGTTTATTCATTCTTTTCGAACTTATTGGAATGATGATAACCTTCCAGCTTTTCTTTTTTGCAAATTGTATTTTCCTTAAAATCCTAGTTAACCACAACATTGTTCCAAAATCATACAAGGCGATTTACCTGTGAAACACAGCCCCAGCGTCTGTCGTTGCCTATCATAAAATTGTACGTAGTACTACACCAATTTGATAAATTGTCATGAACAGAAATAGAAAAAACTAAAAATGAATTTATTTCTCACCTCAGATTCGTCTGAATCCTGTTCGCCTTCAAACTCTTCTACCACCACCTCAATTTCATTCTCTTCTTCGGATTCATTTCTCACTTCGTCCTCTACTATCGCCATAGTTGAAGAAACGGAAGAAACGCTGGCAAATTGGTTTCCTGCAATCACAGAGTACTATAAACATACGGAAACCTGCAGTAATAACCGCAGCTCAGCTCAACAAACAACACACACTACCACAGAGAATAAGAATACCAAAAGAGTATTCTATACGCGAAGAGCGAAGAGACGGATGTGCGAACAGGCTTAGAACTCAACTGTCAAAATAAAATGTCACTTCACTGACTATTACATAAAAAGATAAAGTACGTATCAGACTGCCATCTGTAGATAGAATAGAACATAAAATGCAACTGTTGAGTTTTATTGTCATACGACAGTTTTTTTTTCTGTGTAATTGAATGAATGACGAGTAGCATTGCCACAGATTGTATAATAATGTGACCGAATTTAGCCAGGCCACTATAGATTTTTTTATTATCTGTGATGTTACTACCTACTACAGCGTACCTATAGTACCTACCTATCTACCTATAGCATTTCAAACAATATATATTTATACTTAAGCTACCTAACACGATATGTTAATTAAAACCACGTACATTATTTTATTAAATGATTTATTTTTAAGTTTCTTTTTGTATTTTTCAAAAGCCGTCTTTTGCATCGCAGGCAAAACACGATTTTGTAATCTTACAATATCTGTGCCTTTTAATATTTTATTTATTATACTATACTGCACCAATTCATTATTGTAAACACACAGTTAGGGCAATAAAATGATTGATTACAATTGTCTTGTGTTCAGCACAGTTGATGAAATCAAATGAATAAGTACTTGGACAGAATAATATATTTTATATTTGCACAAACAAAATTTTCATGGGCACTATGTTCCAAGAATTCATTGGTTTCAGCAATAACGGCACCGAAACACCTAACTGCTCCTTCGGATGGGTAGATTACGCGGTTTCTGGCGGCAGTATTATTCCCTATGACTTATCCAGTCATGAATTCTGCTTTGCTCGGTATTGGTTAGGCTCCTTTTGCACAAATTGCAATTTATATTTAATTTACTGCATATTTTCCGCACTACCCATCCAGCAGTGTAGGCACGCGAATGGACATTGAGGCGTTCGCGTCGAGCCTGCCCCACAATCATTTCAATGCTTTGCTCGGAATTACTCTTCTCAACATTATCGATAATGATCGATACATTTTGTGAGGGTTCTGGTAAATTTTGGGATTCACTGGTGCCAGATGCATTATTTTCTGAAATAGACATCAAAGTAGGTAAATATTATAATTTAATTTAAAAATTATACTTTTTTACTGTATAGCAAATGTTAATGGGGTTGAGAGAAGAAAATGAATGGTAAGAAAACATTTATTTTTACCATCTCATGATAATAAGCTTTCCATCACAGACAATCAAAAAATTATTTTTTTTGAAAAAACCCACAACCCCATCGCTCCCTGGTGAGTTGTCACTGCACCTATCTAAAAACATGCACCAATCAAACCCGAACCAATAACTGAAAACTGCATCCAAATCGCACGAGTAGTTTCGGAGAAGAATGGCAACATAGATTTGCACACATACTCTCATGTATCAGTTAGATGCATATTCTATATAAATATATTGTATTGAATGTAAAATAGTGACAAACCTTTCAGTGGTTCCAGGCGGGAGTATGTGTGGTCAAAGTGTATTTTACGTGAGTAATTATGCTCAGTCTGAGGATCAACGTTTTCTGAAAATTATAACAAATACTTATTTAGCAACATAGATAATGACACCAAGGGATGAGCAGTAGCATCTCATAAGGATCCCATTTAACCCCATCATTGCGAGTACCAATCTGCCTGCTAAGAGTGGGTTGTATACGTATGAAGTGGGTAGTTGAGTAAGAAAGTTATCTAATATATATCTCTTTCAAAGCTGACTGACTGACAATAAAGCACAACCTAAATCAGAAGGTCTTAGAAATTTTCAGTGTAGCTTCCTTTTGTAGTAGGGTACATTATGAAGAGAATTTTGAACTCGAGCCTAAGTTGTCTTATAAAATTGATCATGCTGGACAAATTAAATCGGTCTTACCGCTGTTCTCCTGAGCTTGTGCTGGTATTCCACTAGAAATCTCGTCTTCAGTAAACAGGGTAGGATACCCTTTTCCTAGAAGACGTGATTTGGGAGTAAGGAACTTCTTTTCAAAATGTTTTTGACATACAAAAAGCTTCGAAAGCTGTTCCTGTGATAATTTCTTTAAATCATCACGGTTTAAACACTCTAACCACATAGTGAGTCTTTTCTCAGTGCACGGAAAATGATGTAAAATTGCGTCCTGTCGCGAGCTTTTACAAACACAGCATTCGTAATACATTTTGTAAGAAGCAAAATAACTACAAGGGAGCTATTATTACGGATAAATTGGAGAGGATAAGCACAACGTCTTCACTCGATCGACAAAGTACCCTACCCGTACCGTAGAAAGACCGTAACCCACAGACTAAGACTAGTAGCCGTAACCGTAATGGCGGCTGTACACATGGGGCCAAGGTGTTGGGCCAACGTGTAGAGAGCTACCTGGCGGTATGTTGGCTTAATTGGTCTAGTTGTCGCCAACATTGGCAGGCCATCCGAATAATGTCGGTTTTTTGTGCACACATCAAAGGATCTTGGCGCGCTCCGCAAACAGCGTTCACACGTTGGTGTCTTGTTCAGTTCGTTGTTACTCGTCAGCGGAGACAGACAGTATCGTTGCGCGTGAGTGAAATGACTGGCCTCTAGCTCAGTTGGTAGTAGCTCTGCCTTCTGCGCCGTAGGTCGTGGGTTCGATCCCCACCGAGAACAAATATTTGTGTGGGTAACATAAATGTTTGTTCTCTGTCTAGGTGTTATATTGTATTCTAGGTATGTATTTACAAAAAAAAATGTATTCAAATATTATATCAGCTATCCGGTTCCCATATTACAAGCTCTGCTTAGTTTGGGGCTGGGTAGTGTTGTGTGAATTGTCCACAATATTTTTTATTTATTTAATGAGGTTTTACAATTCATAGAATTGTATCGACATGAAGGAATAATTTGGAATCCAAAAAAACCATCCACCACCTTCTTTTGCGCCATTTCTTTTTAGTCATTCTACTTTGGTGCACATGTACGTAATAACTAAACGCATTGTATAAATAAATTGCCGCGGCTGCAAGAACTTCTACGTCCATCATCTTTGAAGCGCCAATGCAGAATGATCAGTAAGCCAATGTGTGAACAGAAATCTTGGTTATCCATCATTTTTGCCCAACACGTTGGCCCAACACCTTGGCCCCATGTGTACAGCCGGCATAAAAGGGCCTCTACACATTTGCCCATGCTGGGCCAGGCTCCGCCAATGCACAATTGTAGACCACGATCACTTGGTGTTCACACACTGGCGCATGGCTCATTGCTGCCTGTCAAACCAATTGCGACGGACGTCGAAGTAATTACGGCTGCGGCTATTTACTTTGAACGATCAGATTTGATTCAAACTTTGCACACCTGTCAAAGGTCCATGACAATGCAATAATATGAAAAAAAAAATATATGAAAAAAAAAATATATTTTGATTGTTGTAAATATTTTATCAATAGTTTATTATATCTGAAGTTATTATAAAAGCACCCTACGCTTTTTTGTACAATAATATAAATTTTTCAATTGATTATTACAGTTTTATTTTTAACTTTTAAGTTCAATTAGTTATAAAAGCGTTTTTTTTTTAGTTTTTAAACTATAATTTATTGTATACTGTTTACAAGTATTACAGAACGCAACACAAAAGTGTTCTATCCCGGTCAGCGGCCGGTGACGAACTGAACATTGGCCGATTGTGTAAACACCACAGGCCAGGCTACGCCACGATTCCTTTGAAGTGTGCCCAAAAAACCGACAACTCCCCGATTGCGCGCCATGCTTGCCGCCAACATACACCAATACCCGCCAATGTCCGCCAACATACACCAATACCCCCTGTACACATTGGCGTTGGCCTGTAGTGGGCCAGCATGGACAAATGTGTAGAGGCACCTTTATGAAAAAAACTTGCATTGACAAGTCAAACAATATGGCCGACCAGCCAACCAATCACAGCCTCTTATAACGTCATACCTACATCATTAAAAACAAAAAGGCAACAGTTTCGTTCCCTGGTTTCGTTCTATGCAGATTGTCAGCCATGCTTCACTTCTTCTTTTTTGGCTACTGCGACTTACGAATTGTAGATTCCATAGTGCGACTAGATGCCACAATTCTGACAGTGTCCGTTTCATGCTAGTGTCAAACGGCGAACCGGTGAACAGTGAGGTTCTAGTAGAGGTTGGTTTTCTGTCATTTTGGGAAGTCACCTAACTTTTTGATTTTAATTGTTTTTCTGGTGTTATTTTCAGTTCTGTTGTGTAATTTCGGAGGTATTTTAACCAACATTACTTGAGGTCTTAGCTCGTATAGTTGCGCTAATGAGAGACTAGAATACTTTGTCCTAGGTTATGAAGGTGATTTCAAATCACCTTCTACTTTTTCGTCAAGTCGTCAGTCACAAGTCGGCCCTACCCTAATTGGCTTTGAAAACAAAAGATGGCCGTTATTTCCAAAACCATCTGAAACATTTTCGATAAAATCAGATCCCCTCGTCTGCGCACCACGATTTGCGAAAAATGGCGGATATGCGCACTACCTTCGTTAGAGGTCGGCGCGCGCATGCCGCTTTGTAAATGAATGATGATTCTCTTTTATTTTTCTACTATCACTCTGTAGTAATTATACCTCTTTGAAATCAGCTTGAAATATTCTAACTAATTGAATATTAATTATTACTTGTTTACAAATGTACACTTCGCTACTCGAAGTCAAAGATTTAGAAAACGGATGGAAATACACACTTGGAATTTATGTGATGTAGTACAAAGTAGGTTCAATGAGTTAGACAAAAACATTGATATCCAAAAACATGAATATATTTATAAAAGATTCATGATAAAAAAATAACCTATTACCATACAAAAACATTTAGAAATTCAACAATCAAAAACTTGCAATTTTCTATGATAACAGTGCCATGTTATCATAGTGGATTTCTCGGACTGCGGAACGTCCCACTCGTGGCTCATGTATGGAATGCTAGTATTTATTTCACTATTTTGAAGAAACCTAATTACATTCTAACAATATAACACTTAAATAACATAAAAATATGTATTGTTGACCTATTCCACTGGTTTTTTAGTAAAGACAGTTAGATTTTAAGTCTAAACAAAGAGATTTTCTATGATAACAGTGCCAAGGATTTCTCGGACTGCGGAACGTCCCACTCGTGGCTCATGTATGGAATGCTAGATGCTAGTATTTATTTCACTATTTTGAAGAAACCTAATTACATTCTAACAATATAACACTTAAATAACATAAAAATATGTATTGTTGACCTATTCCACTGGTTTTTTAGTAAGGACAGTTAGATTTTAAGTCTAAACAAAGAGATTTTGTTGGAGAACTTCGCAGAAAAAAATTAGGTGGCTGATGAAATTAGCAAGGTTTTGAATGAAAACTTATCAAAACCGAAACCAATTGAATGTAAAAACATTAAAAACTTACCTGTTCATCGTTACAATAGCACCAACAACAAAATAATTCACTTTTTACCCTGTAAACCAGCAACAAAACACAAACTTGTTACACGATGACCGGCCGCGAAAGTGCGCGTAAATAAAATGAACTTTGGAACTTTGTCGCCGTTGGCCGTATTTTTATGAACATTTGCTACCTGTCTCTATTCTTCAACGAAGCCAGTGACTAGGTTAGAGAAGTGCAGCTATAGGTTAATGCCGTTAATTTCTTACAAATACTGAGAACGGTGGAGGACGGTGTGATCGTCCAAGAATCAAATGATGCGCAGATGTGATGATTTTGAAGAAAGCCACCAGATCGACAGTTGCCAGTCCAAGGGAATATCACCTAGTTAGTACCTACACTTTAATTCCAACTGCAAACATTAAAGAATACTGATCAGTGTTGCCAGTGGCAGATTGATTTTTTCGCATTTTCGTAATCACTAGGGCATAATTAAGCCATAGAAAAAACACTCTTGCAGCCAGCTTCACTCTAAGTGGTATTTTTTGATACCCAGTCCAAGCGCCTTCTATAGCAAACTAAGTATTTTGAAATGCAATACAAGTCCAACAACCAATTTAAATCTAACAACCAAATTTTATGATGAAAAAGCACATTTCCATTATACATTACTAGTCCAAACGACGTAGTGTTACGCATCAGTAGTCTACGCGACAGTTGTTTCTAACTTCTGAACGTAATCTTTGTTTGGGTGGAAGGAGAGGCTGGCAGAAGAACCCAAGTCATGTTTAAGGAAGCACATATTATACTAGTTTACCAAAGTCAAAAACTTAATTCTTTGGTCAACTTAATTGTTGCGGAGAACAGAATAAAAAAAATAAAGGCCAGAATACACGTATAAAGATAAAGATAAAAATATTTTATTGTAAAACTGTGAATAAAACATCTTAAAAGTAATTATGTTCCAACAGCTTACCTATTTCGGGCGTACAATATAGCAAAAAAGTATAAAAATAGACCTGATGATCTCTCCTCGAAAAGCACCCTATATTTCTGAAACTGCAATTAATACTTTATACTCCACAAGACTACAAGAAAGTTATGGCAAGCTGCAGAACAAAGAATCACAAATACTGAAGAAAAGGAAAAAGCTATTGTCAACAGAAAAAAGATAACAGTGGGCGAGAAGGTCAATAATAATTGGTTAAGAATAAACCAGATAAAGGAAACCTAAAATCATCCATTGCCTCATTATGTCAAGGCAGGAGCAGTAAAAGAGGAAGAAAGCTTAGAAATTGATGTAAAGAAAAGAAAGGGAAGGAAAGGACAAAATGTTTCAGAGAAAAAACTAAAAGATTTAAAATCACTGTTTCATAATATTCCAAACGACGCTATAGCATTTGACAAAGATTTGATTTTTGATGACACGATTGAAGATGATATTGTTGTTGAAGGTGTTGATGGCCATCTAGGTTTTTGATCCGGAACATATTGAAGAAGAGTAGATTTATATATTATTTACCTACTCCATCCTACATCCTACCCGATATGTTCTGGGTTTGGGGTTGGTGTTTACCAATAATATCATCAATCATTATTCTGTCTGTCTGAAAGCTGAAGATAATATCTGAGATAGCCCTTATCTTGTTTTAAATTATTATTGTTTATTAAATTATGATAATTATATTGTTTTATTTTCTGGACATACTGTCAGTGCCATTTTAATAGTTTTTTATTTATTTTTATCAATCCTCTGTAACATCTAATATAAGATGCTGAGTAAATTTTTATAACGATAGGAAAATAGTCCAGGAAACATTTTTATGTTATACTTATACTCATTTTGCAAAATGAGTACATCATATTAATTCGTTTCCACGTGCACTTAAAGCTAATCTTCCAGAATAAATAATTATTTTGTCTCTTGGACTCGTTTTGCAAAATGAGAACATCATATTTATTAGGAGTCCAAGTGCATTTTTAACGATATATTCCAAAATAAAATTTTTTTTTGTGTTTTTTTCTTGTAACATGTTAAATTACAAATATAAGCTTCGATGTACATAGATTTACTTTCTGACGATGCAAATGCAAATCTTCTACCAATAAAAACGCGTTTATGTAATTTCCCAAAAAACTGAAAATGGCGCTTGGACTCACTATGCTTATCTGTATCCAAATATAACATGAGGCAGCCCAATACTTTAAGTTTTTGTAACATAAATTCCTCCAAGAACATAAAGGGTCAAAAGTAACGTAAAATGTTACAAAGTAGCATTCTGGCAACGCTGTACTGAATATGAATAGAGACCAATCTTCCGGCCTATAATTGGAAACGGTATAGTGGCGCTATCTGGTAACTGTAGTAAGAGTTACTCTTTTGGATACATACTTAGTAATATAAATATGTACCTTTTTAAACTGTTGCAAAGCACCGTACAGAAATAGGCACAGATATGTTTATATAGGTAGGTAGTTTCAATTTCTGGAAGTATGAATAAAACACTTGTTTAGTTTGGCTATGCTTTTTTATTTTAAAAACTGTCTGTGCCTTTTAAAGCACCTATTAAACTTCTTCGCCTTTTTTGCTTGACTACTCTCATCATCATCATCAATGTTTCTTATACCAGACAATAATTAAACATTTGATGAAACTAAAATCAACCATAATAAGTAGGTATGTTAAATTTAGGTGGCGGGCATGAACTAGAGCAGGGATCCCCAATCTATTTTGGACACGTGTATGATGAACAGTTACCTCAGACCCCCATGGCCAAATTACCTACTTGTAAGATCAACCCCCTTATTCATAATGGTCCGCTAACTTAAAACAGCTGCTACAGAGTGTTATTTTTCATTCTGACTTATGTCAATACAAGAAGACAGAGTGAGAAAAAGTAATGCTTTAAGTTAGCAGACTATTAGGAATAAGAGGAACTATCTTAGGTTTTTCCTATTGATACAAAATACCTAGGTACAAAGGTACCAATTGGAAAACTTTGCACTTGGTTAAGTGATTACTCACTTGGATGAGAGAATGAATCGAACTAAAAAGTACAAAATAATTTTTAATTACAGAGTTTCAGAGTAAAAAACGTGGGATGCATTTTACTATATTTTTTATCAAGCACCCCACGCTTTAATAGGGGTCGATTTTTAGACCTCGTCGACCCCCAAAATCATTTTTCGTTTATTTCGACCCCTAGGAAACCAATATCGACCACTTTGGGAATCCCTGAACTAGAGTTTTTGAGTGTATTGTCTGAAAACATCATGCTACTAGTGGTTCGCCCCGAACCGAGGTCTTGTGGAGTGCAAAATTGATTGAAGACTGCTCTCTCAGTTTAGCTTGCTGACAAGCTTGTATCATTTGTTAGCCTAAAAATTAATTGTATACAAGTTACCGAACACATTTAAGTCTGTGTACCTGAATATGCTGATGGTTTTGTTGGGTTGATGTTAAGTTGCATCTTTTCTTAAAAAAAAACACACATTGCTTGAGCGTTGTTGATAAAGGGCCTGAAAAAAAATAAAAACATGGATCCAACCAAGCAACAAATATCGTCACAACATCTGGTCCACTGGAACATTGTTGCCATCAACCCAAGGACCTACTCCGCTTTTCCCTTTAAAGAGTTGGGCTGGCTGGGTGAGGTAAGCAGGGAATGCACAATGCAGTGCGGACCTTATTCCCCCAACTCAAAATTAGAATTAGAATACGATAGGTACCTGGCATATTTAATGTTGGTATAGCTATATTGCTGATTTTGTTATTGCGGCATAGGTACTTGTCTTCAAAGTGCAAGCGACACACACGGCGGTACTTTGATATGCGATCATTCTCCAGGCGCAAGATGTCATTGCCAATTGCATACAACCAAGCATTGAATCTCTCCTTATCCTTTTCTGGGTCTGGAAATCCGTGAAGTACTTGACGCATGCCTAAAAACCAATTATTCCATAATGCTTTATTACCTAGTTGTTAGTTGTAAAACAGTTGGCACATATTCAACGGCATTTAAAGATAGTGCAATTCACGAAGACCCTCGCGGGGTGCGGGGAGTTTGCTCCGAGCGGCAGTCGCGAACCGTAGTCTATTCATTGTAGTGTGCGTGTGCACTCATAGGTAATTAGTGTGTACCGATAACACTCAAACATTGACGGAAGCTTGCACACATATACTATAAACGGTTAGGAGGAATAGTGGGGCGCGCCTTCGTGGATTGCACTATCTATACAACTGCATGCTCTATGTATAGGTTATATTATATATTATATAGTCGGATTTTTAATTACACGATACCGACTGACAGTAGCTAATGTCACTTTGTAAAATAATGTTGCCTTATTTAAAGTAATAGTGCTGCGTTCAGTTCTCGTTCAATCAGATGAATGAACAATGAGTGAATAGTTAATCATTACAAACTATAAAATAATATTGAAATTTGTATAAAAGTGCTCTGATTTATGTTACTTGTAGTATGTAACTACAATCAGTTTTTTGACGGTTTATTACAAAGCCCGGCGTGGCGAATAGTGCCAACACCGATGAACGCCACGCGCGTCGGTCACCATTTTGTTTGTAATTCGGCTTCTAACCTCTGGTCTGATAGCACGAATGTTTTTCTGCGCTCACGCTGTTTAGTTATTGTTTTTGTAAAGTTTTTCGTTACGTTGTGTTTGTGGTAATTGTTGTGTATTTTGTTGCTATATTGTTTCGCGCGAACGATATGGATCCTCAACCAAGCACGTCAAGTCAAGTTCGGCACACTAACTATTCACTAGAAAAACGAGGCAATTTCATTCATTCAGGAGTTTTTTCAATCATTCACTTTGTCACAACACTATTTTTATTTCATCAAAAACTGACAACACAGTAAACGTCAGCTAGCTTCGTATAATTAAAAAATCCGAGTATAGGTTCCGCGTTGACTAAAGTGGGTGATAGACGTACGAACTTAAAGTACGCGGTTTTTAAGATCGCGAACTTACTCGGCTCGACGTTGGTGACACACGTGAAGCTTACTCACTCTGTATTGCGATGTCGTCGACTGAAGAAGCTTTGTGTTATTTAGGAATAATATCGTATTACATTTTAAAAACTTGCTATCTTGCACTTTTTTATGTTCTTTACGGTACCCAGCTCTTAATGATTTTTTTTTTCTTGACGTACTCAATCGTAGCATCTCTTTCCATCTTACGTATAATTTCTAATAAATTAGTGTACCTACCTAAGCTGTGCTTATGCTGTGCTGTGCAGCTTCATATTTTTGTCTTTGTAATCGTTGCTTCTAATTTTCCAAAGACAAGGGTAATTTCGGAAAGCTTCTATGAATTCGGTTAGCAGTTCATGCGAATATGTTCGGAAATCACTCATTTTGAAATTTCTGAATTAAAATTAACAAAAATTGCAAAAATTAACACGACAAGCGTGCGCATCCACGAACTGGCGAAACAAAATCGCGGCTCGCGGCTCGCAATGCTGCCACACGTTCGAGCCATGACGAGCTACGAGCAAGATTTCAGACCGGTTGGATCGCCGACGATTTTGCTCGGCGGTTTTAAAGTACGCGTACTTACGGTGACACACAAGCGAAAAAGGTCGGCGAGCCATAAGTACGCGTACTTGCTCGTACGTCTGTCACCCACTTTAGGCTCGTATTCCGAAACAGCGCTTGAGTCTGAGTCGAGCCTCAAGCACAGATTTTTGACACTTTTCAATGGAGAACTGTCATAAAATCTATGCTTGAGGCTCGACTCAGACTCAAGCTCTGTTTTGGAATACGGGCCTAAGAGTGTTAGCCTGATAATCGCAACCCAAACCCTACCAGTTTTAACTATTTTTTTGCGGTTTTTTGCACCTCTTTTCGCGGCACTCTGAATTCTAAGCCCAACTCTTTACTTTTGATAAACAAAAAGTACTTTGTATCCAAGACAGCACAAAATTTAAGAAAAATGTACCAACCTCCACTGCCTTTGCATCCAGGGACGCAGCAGTGCTTATCCGACGACATGTTAGTGGTATGACGGCACACAAAACAATTAAGTAGCGTGCGTAACTAATAACAATTAAGCACACTAGTCTTCAGATTTTATGAGTCCTTTCTCAGTTCAAAAGATAACACCAAAAATGGTTCTGTCACAAACATAAGTGGAGTCCTAACCTAACTCAGTTCAATCAAAATTAACGCTTAGACACCCATTACGGTAACGTTTCATAGCCGGAGGAACAATTGCTCAACTCAACGGAATTAAAAACACTGCCGAATGTAGAAAGAAATAGGAAACGTGCAAGTAAATATAAATTGCAGACTTGGATAGAGTTTGTTTTGTTTCATTCAGTGTTGCCAGAAGTCACACTGAAAAATACCCAAGCCAAAGCATATTTTTTTTTCATATAACAGAAATAAAACTGTAAACAATTTAATGGAACAAAATGTACATTATTGTATTCAAATAATATTTTTTTAATTAAGTTATGGATTTTATGCATATCAGTAGTAACATCAATTGTTAACACTGGCGGCATGCACATTTTCTTCATAGTTTTGCTATGCTACAAATACGATAGCAGTGCCTCAAGTATCAATAGTTAGAAACATTACTGATTGTAATTCTACAAAAATGAAATACTCTATCATACGGACCAACGTAGAGGTTTTGATGTGCTTCGTTATTTGACAGAGCTGCACCACCTACTCTTCCACATTATGTACGATTTCCTCTTCCCTGCCCAAGATTACGGTGATTGATTATGACGCATAAGACGGACATCTCCCAAAAAAAAACTCGACGTAGAAATTGACCGATCCCATTCCACTAGTCCGTTTCAGGCTCTGTAGTACCTACTACAAACATCAAATCAAATCAAATATTTTTATTTCACAAAAAAGAGATTAAGTAAAAACAATATCATTCATTCTATCTATGTATTCTATTCTAGGGAAATTTTTAACTCGTACGTACTCAAACATAAAAGTAGGTAGGGTGTGTTGGGGGTCGGTCGGACGAGAAATTCTGCATCCCGACCTCCAGCGCTTCCCGTTAAACCTATTACCCCTCTAACGGCCATGGTACTAGAGAGCCACAAATTTTATAACGGTTATATACAAGGATGTTATATTATAGGGATGGATAAATAAATTTCAAAGCGTGTCCGTTTTTTGTTAGTGTTCAGTTGTAGATATGTGTTAGTGTGCGTGACTAGAGAAGTAACGACATTAACTAACCTATCGATGAATTACGACGATTTGACGACCTCTGTGGTGCAGTGGGCGAATGTCCACCTACGACGCAAGAGGTTGCGGGTTCGATTCCCGCCTTAGAACAAATATTTGTACGATCTGCAGGTATTTATTCCGGGTGTTCTGGTCTTTTCTATATAAAAATAAAAAATACCTATACATGTAATGTATTGTATTATGTAGGTATATCAGTTATCTAGCACCCATAACACAAGTTTTGCTTATTCTAGGGCTAGATAATGTTGTGTGACTTGTCCAGCATTATTTATTGAATACCGAAATCAATGAAAAAGGCGTCATAATTGGATATAAACTCTTTGATTTGTTCAACTAAATTACAATAATATAATTCAATACACAATGAGGGATTTTCACGGTATGAAAATTTATGAAACGGTTTAAACTTTTAAAATTCTCACTGCTCGCTTGGGTGTTGTAGAAAGGTCTTGTGTTTCCACACCACTTTCTTGCATCTTTTTCCGTCCTGGGGCATTTTGGGAAACTAAAAAAAATTATAAATGAGATAAATAAACGAGGCCGTTAATTACTATTTCAGCCGAGCATTGTATACTTAGTACTATTCTCTAATTTGCGAGGAAACAAAAAACAAATTAATTCTAGAATCAGAAGTTTACTTCTTCAGCTATGTCTCTCAATCGAGTTTTAAATCTTATTCAGCACCCAACGACTAAGTACCTACTTAGTATTTATTAAACAAAATAAAATTGTGATAAACCTAAGAGAACATAACATCCACAGCGCAGAGTAGATAGGTAGGTATCAGATTTTCATTCCCGCCAATTTGACTGTGCGCGGTTTTTTTTAGCATTTAAAAAAAAATATTGTGTACAAAAAAAAACGAAACGAAAGATGTTTCACATTATTATGATTCCACAACATTACAACAGTCACTTCATAATCCTAATATCAAGATATCAAGCTAACTTACCTTAAAACCTCGGCCTGCCTCCATGTTTTCTATACCCATGCAGAGTCCATGTGATACCTAATTACACCTAAAAACGATGCATGCAGAAACTAAACCATGTGTAAAGCAATAAATGTATTGAGTATTGAGTACTTAGTAGTCATGATCCCCCAGTAGGATTACACTAGGATACCCGTATCGTGGGTATCAGGAACTACGAGTGACCCGCTACAAATATTTGCAGATCTTACAAACATTTATCCCGCAGTAAACTCATTCAAAGCATTGAGTTATATGCATAAAAAACGGAAACTAAAATATTATTGATATAGCCAAATTGGCTGGTGTAGTACATCACTAGCACAGATGCCTAAATCAATACATTTTATTTTACAATAATTAATGGTTTTACACTTAGTTTTCATCAATAACACTTATGAATCTAGGACTAACATGAAATAAAATTTAATTATTACTGTTTTTCTGGTAAAAAATCTCGCTCTTTTAGCATGTAAAAAGATGAAATATATTGACTAAGACTTACGTATTAAATGACTATTCCGGGTCTTTTACACCTCCTTTTGTTGTTCTGGAAGAACAATACACAGCAGAACAACACATTTTTTCACTAGGTGAATTGATTTTGTAGAAACGCTTTATTTTTAACACAATTTATTGAGTTTTCTCAGCACAACAAGACAATGTTTTGTCTAACATGTCGGAAATCAACAGACACGATTTACACAGGAGTAAGGTGTTGCCAAACTTACATCTACTTTCTCTTCTACTCGTAGCTACGTTCCGTGGGATAGACAAAGATAAGATCACTGGTGTAATACACAGCTAAGTAAGAGCGGCAACGCCTTATCGCGGATTCCATTGATTATTCTTCCAAGGTTATATACCGTTCTTGTTTTCGAGTTCTTTATTAGCTGTGGCCAAAGTTGTTGGGTTGTCAAATCTAACCTACTTTAAGGCCCGTATTCTAAAACAGTGCTTAGGTCTGAGTCGAGCCTCAAGCACAGATTTTTGACACTTTTCAATGGAGAACTGTCATAAAATCTATGCTTGAGGCTCGACTCAGACTCAAGCGCTGTTTCGGAATACGGGCCTAAGATCTCACATTTTTAAATAACAGCAATTGTTATAGGTACCTATCCAATAAAGCAAAGAATTGAATAGGTACCAACTTGTTCATAATGTTATTTTGTCCCTCTACATAGATATTTCGATTTTGCATAGAACTTGGCACTCATTTAGATCTCCATTTTTTTGCGGCGAAGTCCACAACCAAGCATAATTTATTTATTGAACTTGGGTCACCTCTGTTACATTTGATATTGGGTATCAAATGTATGTACTTTTTGTTAATAAATCTATGTAGATATACTTATGTTGTCCCGCGCATCGCCGACGACACACCGTTGGCTGGTTGTATATTTAGCGCATATTAAAAGTTTTTTATATGGGGACACACCACTTATTTGTTTTCTTTTTTTTTTTTCCTGTGCTCACACACAATTACCGATCTGTATTCTAAATTTCATCCTTCTAGGTCATCTGGAAGTGGTAAGATTTAGGTACTATAATGTCAGTCAGTCAGTGCTTAAATTTACGTCTTTTTGACCTTCATATCTTTATAACCGTTTGAGATAGCTTCATGAAATGTTGGCTCCTTGTCAGTCATGTCCTTATGGATATAATTAAACACACATAGTTTTATTATGTTAACGTTAAAGAGGTTTTGAGTTATAGATGGGTCAAAATTGACACCAGGTGGTTCATGTAATATTACACTCGGCACTGGCTAGCCAGTTCCTTTGCTTGACATGCTGCCGCATGTCTAGATTGGTCTATCTGGCCAGTTTCTGAAACTTACCATTATTAGTCTGTAAGTGTTTCTCATCAGTTGAAGGGGTTTTAAGTTGTTCCTGTTGTAGCTTCAACATTATGCCTTCTGATGCAATTGGGATAGCGAATTTATTTAATCTTTTCCGAGAACTGCAGGTATAGGAACTGTCATCAAAGTGCTTACTGCATAACATCTTATGTGATAAGTGTAAGCTTTTTAGTGATTTTTCAGTAGACCAGTCCCCAGCTGGGTAACAGTATTCAGCCCAGACTCGTGCCCTGAAATCATTGAACATGGATTTGTTTTTATTGACTTACAAAATTCGTCTGTTAAGTCGGTTTACTGACGTAGTTGAACGTGACAACGTCATACAGCTGTCTACGCGGACGCATCGCTCACTCAAGTAGGAGAGAGACAGATGTTAACGCTGCCGAACGCGGAGGCCGATTGTGCAATGTGCCTCTTTGTCGCTCGGTCCGCGCTCTCGCATGCACTTCAAGCCATAAATAGAACGCCTCAGAGCGAGGTAACGCCGCATGAATCATGTTTTTTCGTGCTTGCAGCCGGCTCCATAAGACGTTGTCATGTCAAAAACCGTAGTAACTACTTATTCGTTTCTGAGACATTATAGGACATTATCTGAACTTAAATGTATGTAAAGTTAAAGTTGTAAGAAGTGATTTTTTTTTTATTGTTACTCTATGATTGACAAATGGGAATGTTAAATAGTTAGAACACAATTTGCCCCAAAAATCAGGCGTAACTTTTTAGGTAAATAGCGTGCTCTTACTTCAAAGGGCCATGTTTTCCAGGTAAAGGAAATCTGTGGAAACGCAAGTTCACATCGTCAGCTCCAGTGATTTGACATTTTGCACACTTTATTCTTAGTTCCACGGACATCATGCACCAGACAATAATATCACAAATTCACAATCACACACAACCAACGCAGAAAACTATTATAAATAACGTTAAGAAGATTTTCGTTCTAACCCGCCCCGCCGGCCGGCACTGTTTACAAATACAAACAACCACCGCCATTTTGAAATTATGTTACAGTGGCAAGATGCTATTTTGAGCATAAAGTTTGTTGTACTCTGTCTTACGTGTAGCGTCGTCTCATATGGTAAACTGAGCCCAGGTGTTGGCATTTCATGCTACTGAACTTGACCCCCCCATCATGGGTATGATCGGGTTGGCTTTAGAATACACGAGCCCGCGGAGTGGGTAAAAAGGGCTATGACTGGTAGGGTTTGGGGCCCCGATTCTAGTAGAGGTCTCCCTCGGCGCCCAAAACGGGCAACACGTAAAGTGCTGCCATCTGGAGTTTTCCGCTGAGACTACATCCCCCTATTCAATTCTGTATTCATAAACCTAGATACAATTAGTAGATTGTTATACAAGGGCAGTAAGTGAGCTTTTGCAGAACAAGATCCTTTTTGGCGCCCGTGCGAGCGCAGCTCGCAAAGGGCGCTAATGGATCGAGTGTACCCGAGATATTTAGATGCCCGAGCGAGCAAAGCGAGCGAGGGCAAATATAGTTCGAGGGTGCAATAGCTACTTATGACCGAGGTAAGCATTCTACTTTACATCATTCATGTGAGGTAAAGTTTTAACTAGCTGATGGAACAAACATATGGCCCACCTGATGTTAAGTGGTAACCATTGCCTATAGTAAAGCATTGCCTTGTAGGTCAAGCACGTCAGGAACGTGCCCTACAATGCACTGCCCTACGACCATCAACTTGAGGCATACGGATGTTCAGCCTCACGTGTCAGTGATATCACCGGCACCCATACCCTTCAACTCGAAACACAGTAATGCTGCTTTTCGGCAGAAATAGGCTTACAATACAACAATAACACAACACTTATACGGGTATGACAAAATGTAATTTTAATTTGAGAAAAATAAAATTACAATAATAATATAAGTATTATTATAATTAAACTATTAATTTTATTAAAATTAATAGTTTAACGCTAGTCTCTCCTATGATAGGGACCTCATGGGGGGTGGTCGCACAAATCACAACACAGGCGTTAAATCAAAGTTAGTATAATGTAAGTAAAACGATTAGAAACACACGGATATTTAAGTAACACGACTAAGTATAACATGTAGGTGAAGGGAGTCACAAATAACACAAGAACAGTTTATCATCTATCTGTCCACACGGACCTTGCCAAGAATGGCGTCGGACGGATCGCGGAGGAAAGCGTGTACGTGATGTAGATACGTATAGCTCGCTTGTTGTCCCCGCACCGACTGAGGCAACTGCGCCACACCATGCGACATCTCATGCCGGCCGCGTCCCTAAGCGACTACGTGATTGGCTTAGCGCAGCGCCTGACGCCGCACGCCGTACGTCTATTGGTCGCCGCGTGCGACTCTATAGCGTGAAGCATAGAGCTTCACCCGCGCGAATTATAAATTATGTGGCTAACCCAAGTGCGAGTACTTCGTCCTCATTCTACTATATTAACCCCGCGTTACAGTCTCCCCCGATAGCCCTACTTTGCGCCCTCGCTGTTGGGCTAGCATTCGGCTATAAGTCTACGCGGTCTGCCACGTCTTCGTTTCCCCCTGACTGGAGGCTCTACTGCACCAACAAACGGCGTAAGGTGCGAGACGTGGTATTTACCTATTCGTTCACCGGTCTGTACACTCTCTAGGTTGAACGTCGTAGAGCTTACTACTTCCTGGATCACGTATGGACCATCACGGCGTGGAATAAACTTCGCGGATTGGCCACGACCTACATCATTTTGCCCTTGAGTCTTTAGAAGGACGAGGTCTCCTACCTGATACTCCGTAGGCGCTCTCCTGCCCTTATCAGCATTTCGCTTCTGGACCTCCTGAGCCTTCTCGTGGGTATCCCTGGCTTCATCCAATGTAGCCGCTATCCTTTTGAGATAAGGAGTTATACCTGGTATGAAATTATCGTTCTCCACGATAGCTCTCATATCCGTCGCGGAGTCACACGGAGCTCGCAGCTCCCTTCCAAAAGTAAGGTACGCCGGAGAAAACCCCGTACTTGATGTAACGGCGGAATTCATTGCAAACCTCACTGACGCAAGATGTAAGTCCCACGTCTCGTGGTCTTGACCTACAAGCATAGCCAGCTGAGGTTTGAGATCCCTGTTCTTCCTCTCAATAGGGTTGGCTTCCGGGTGATAATATGGTGTGAGCGCCTGTGCGATCCCTAACGTGTGACATACCTGCTGCATTACTTCGCTCACAAACTGCACTCCGTTGTCACTAATGAGGCGACGGGGCACACCATACCTAAGGAAAACTTCGTTGGTTAAGGTTTGAGCACATTCAGTGCTGGTGGCGACTTCTAGTGGGAAAAGTTCAACCCAACGTGAACAAACGTCCTCCACTATGAGTACCCACCTATTTTTCCGAGGTGTCTCGATAAGGGGTCCGAAAAGATCTACGGATACTACCTCAAATCGTCTGGACACAGCCGGCGTCTGTAACAAACCTGCCGGCTTCCTATTGTCGGCCTTGTACCGCTGGCAAGGAACGCACCCTTTTATGTAGTTTGTCACGAACGTGCGCATGCCAGGCCAGTAAAAGCGTGTACGGATGCGACTTATGGTCCGTTCCACGCCCAAGTGACCTGCTGTAGGTGCATCGTGAAAATCCTCCATTACCTTACTGCGCTCATGTTCGGGTACCACCAGGCACGCGTTCTCATCGTCATCAGCTTCTAAACTATATCTATAGAGGACTCCATCGGACATGGTATATCCTCTGTCTGACCATGGTCTCCCCCTGGAGGTTTCGTCAGCCTCCAGGTCATCGACGATCTTACATACCTCCGGGTCAGCTCGTTGGTTCTCCCTTATGTCACTACTGCTCCTCTTCGGCATGTCAACTACTGTAAGGCGTATATCACAATCAGCCTCCGGTGAGCAAACGGGCCGTGATAATGTGTCCGCCACTACGTTGGAACGTCCAGGAGTATATCCGATTTCCAGGTCATACTCCTGCAACGTTAAGGCCCACCGGGCAAGTCGTCCACTCGGGGATCTATGATTCATCAGCCATCGAAGGGGTTGATGATCTGTCTTGACTATAACTTTGGCCCCCTCTATGTAGCCGCGGAACTTTCCTACTGCCCATACGACTGCTAAGGCCTCTCGCTCCGTCGTCGAGTAGTTACGTTCCGCGCTGGTGAGGAGTCGGCTTGCATACTCAATAGGTCTCTCATCAGGGCCCACCCCCTGCATGAGAACCGCACCGAGACAATACCCGCTGCTATCAGTGCAGAGGACAAACGGCTTCGTCTCGTCTGCCTGACGCAGAATAGGAGCACTTACCAGTAGAGACTTGATGTGCTCGAAAGCCTTCTGCTGATCGGGACCCCACTTCCAAGTACTCTCCTTCTTGAGGAGGCCCGTAAGCGGTCTAGCTACTTCCGCGTAGCCGGGGATAAAACGTCGAAACCAGTTCGACGTTTGCAAAAAACATTTTAAGTCCTTGACGTTCTGTGGAATTGCCATACCGTCGATCGCTGCAGTCTTGTCGGGGTCCACCTGGATACCTCCCGGGACGATGACGTGGCCTAAAAACTTCACCGAGTCACGTGCAAAGAAACTTTTCTCTCGGTTCACTCTAAGTTTGAACATTTCGAGGCGATCAAAGACAGACTCTAGATCTGCTAGATGTTTTTCGAAGGGTCCCGGCGATAATATCACGATGTCGTCGAGATACGCCAGGATCTCTACACTCTTGAGGTTTGATCGGAACCTATCAATAAGTCTTTGGAAAGTGGCTCCGGAATTACACAAACCCATCGGCATACGTTTAAACCTATACGTACCAAGCGGACTAGTGAAGGCAGTCTTGTCTTGGTCCTCAGGAGCCACGTTCACCTGATGGTATCCAGCTCGAAGATCTAGTGTTGTCATATACTCGCTTGTCTTGGCTGCGTGGAGGATATCCTCAATGCGCGGGAGCGGGTACCTGTCCGGCTCTGTCACCACATTAAGTTTCCTATAATCGATGCACAATCTCCAGCTGTTGTCCTTCTTTGCAACGAGGACGACATTAGACGCCCATGGGGACTCACATTCCTCGATGACGTCATCGCGGAGGAGTTTTTCAAGTTCTACCTGCAGGGCTTCCTTCCGGTTCTGTGATAGCCTATAAGGCGGGGACGCAATCGGCTCTTGGTCAGCACTTACCTTAATATGGTGCGTCGCGAACTCGGTTGCCGGCCCCTTAAGGGCGAACCGAGGGGATCTGCGGTCAATGAACTCCTCGAGTGCTCGACGCTGCTCACGGCTGAGCTTGCACCCCTCGTCATCTCGCAAGCAAAGACTCGCGGATTCAGCACGCATCAACTCCGCGGAAGGCGTGAACACGGGATCCTCGCGCACAAAATCGTATGATCGCTCAGGTTCATCGGCAAAGGTCCATCTACCGTGAGCGACATCTACAACCATGCCAGCACGGGACAAGAATTCAACGCCTAAGAGCGTCCTTGTCTCGTCACCTGGCAATACTAAAAAATCTACTGACACCTCGCGTCCCTCTACAGACACAAGCACTTCAGCTTCAAACACCCTCCTTTCGACTTTAGATCCGTCAGCAAGCCGAATACTACACTCTATTTCGCGGAACTTTATACCGGAATCTTCTAAAATCTTGTGTAACTTCGGGCTAGCGATACAATGCGTAGCGCCGGTATCGATGATCGCTACCCCGCTACGCCCCATTACTTTTATATTCACTAACGGTTGCCTACTCGCAACGTCGGACCTACTCCCTACGTCGGACCTACTCATCACGTCGGACCTACTCACTACGCCGGACCTACTCACTACGTCGGACCTACTCATTACGTCGGACCCACTCACTACGCCGGACCTATTCACTACGTCGGACCTACTTACTACGTCGGACCTACTCATTACGTCGGACCTACTCATTACGTCGGACCTACTCACTACGTCAGACCTACTTACTACGTCGGACCTACTCATTACGTCGGACCTACTCACTACGTCAGACCTACTTACTACGTCGGACCTACTTACTACGTCGGACCTACTCATTACGTCGGACCCACGTTGCACATCCGACTCTAGTCGAGAAATCGACTTCGCGTTGTCGAAAACCGCGCTATTAAAGTCGGTGGGTTTTTGAATATTCGAGTTGCAAATATCGCATTTTGATCTAACCACGCCCACTTTACCGCAACCATAACAACGAATTACTCTTTCTTTGTTATTAACGCTACCATTATTCGTGACCGGTTTGTTAGACTCTACGAATTTTTCTCGGTTACGACACTCGTCGACAGAGTGCCCGTACATTTTACAAAAACTACATCGGGACCTACTTGTACGGGGCGCACTCGCACTTGGGGTAGAATTTGTCGATTCTATTTTAGAAACATAACTTCTGCGGCCTGCAGTAGCGGGGACAACATTAGCATGAGAATTATTAGCACTTACCGGTTGAGGTTTTTTTAACGATACGCTGTTTTCTCTCACGCAATCCTCCGCCATCCGTGCCCTTTCTAGTAAATGATTCACATCAATTATTGATTCACGGGGGACCCGCTTGCGGATACGCCGGTCGAGGAGTCCGTAAATCATGTCCACTTGGACCTCCTCGGCCAGGTGGTACGGAAGACGAGCCAGTAGGGCCCGCTTCCCACTGATAAACTTGTCACTTTGCTCGGCACTTTGCTCGCGGGCAAACACTTCCCTGAACACTTTATGCGCTGGCTGCGGGGCGCCGTACATGGCACGCAACCGCAGCTTGGCGTCGGTCCAGGTGGTTACGCCGCTGCGCACACCGCGCCACCACACGGCGGCGTCGCCGGTCAGCAGCATTGGGAGGCCGCGCAGCGCGTGGGCATCCGACACGCTGGCGCACTCCTTGTAGATGTCCACGGCGTCTATAAAGGCCTCCAGCACCTCGGAGTCCTTCGACGCACCGTCGAACCGCGCGGAGCACCTGGTGAAGTTTGCTGCCGGTGATGATGAAGCGCCGCTGTTTATGGGCAGCGGCGGAATAGCGCCCGTTGCTGGTGCGCATGGAGAAGCTACCCCGGAGTGTTCTCCACGGGGTGCCGTCAGGAGCGCGCTGATCAGAATTCTGTTTGACTCTGCTTGGGCCCTGGTGATGGTGTCCATTAAGGACGACAGGAACTGTTCCGTTGGGAGTGATGACACATCCGGCTGTGCTGGCGTCGTGCCTGCAGCGGCCGTCGGTGTCGGCTCGACGACGCTTCCAACGTCGGAGCTGGTCCCGTCTCCCGTCAGTGTGACGTCCCCTTCCTCGCTGCGTTGCTGCCGGAGCGCTTCCCCTCTCGTCGTCGGCATTTTCGCTTTGAGCGAGCACAACGTGGGAATGTCCGTGCTATTCAACGTAAGTACGTAGGTAGGTGCTCTTGTCGCGTACCTACTACGTTACGTACTAAAACCGTGGTTCGGCCACTTAGTTGGAGCGCCAGTTTAACGCTAGTCTCTCCTATGATAGGGACCTCATGGGGGGTGGTCGCACAAATCACAACACAGGCGTTAAATCAAAGTTAGTATAATGTAAGTAAAACGATTAGAAACACACGGATATTTAAGTAACACGACTAAGTATAACATGTAGGTGAAGGGAGTCACAAATAACACAAGAACAGTTTATCATCTATCTGTCCACACGGACCTTGCCAAGAATGGCGTCGGACGGATCGCGGAGGAAAGCGTGTACGTGATGTAGATACGTATAGCTCGCTTGTTGTCCCCGCACCGACTGAGGCAACTGCGCCACACCATGCGACATCTCATGCCGGCCGCGTCCCTAAGCGACTACGTGATTGGCTTAGCGCAGCGCCTGACGCCGCACGCCGTACGTCTATTGGTCGCCGCGTGCGACTCTATAGCGTGAAGCATAGAGCTTCACCCGCGCGAATTATAAATTATGTGGCTAACCCAAGTGCGAGTACTTCGTCCTCATTCTACTATATTAACCCCGCGTTACAATAGTAAAATATTTGTATCTGCTAAAACAGTCGTAGACGCACACTTATGCATACACATCTGTGAGCTACTATATCTTTTCAGTAAAAAGTTTTCATATCATTTGTAAGAAAAGAGATTGTTTCACCAAGGAGGTTTGCATACCTCTTGAACTGTAATGAACCATTACGTATCAAGCATAGTGTGACGGTGAAGTGATTTGAAAATGGAACGCATTTACAATGCACTGGGCTGCACACGCCTACTTACACAGCCTCTTTGCGTTAAAGTAAATCCTATTTACTGAGCATGTATGATGTAAAAGTATGTACCTACATACTATACAATTCCTCCAAGATACTAGCATACCCTATTTCAGTTACACAGAATGAGATATACTGCTGACGAATAAAGGGCTAGTTTTAGAGATTATTTAAATAAATAAAACACCATTATTATATCAATCATTTACTTAATTCGTCTTTTAAAAAATTTATGAAAGTAGTTTTTTGCTTTTACCTGAAGATGATCACTATCATTATTGCAGTCTCTTCTCCCTTTTAAGATTTTATTTATAAATCTTTACAGTATATTTTTATAGATTTTAATATACCTACAGTACGGAACCCTTTGTGCATGACTCGAACTCGCACTTGGTTGGTGGTTTATGGTATGGTCATTTCTACTCAACAACGTACATACTGTATATATTTTTATATGTTTGACCAGCCTAGAGTTTATACATGTAAATAAATAGTATATTATGTAACTAGTGAATAAAAGACTGATTTAAATCGAGGGCCGTAGATGAATCACAAGCAAGTGAAGGATTCTAACGAATGAATCACGACCGTAGGGAGTGATTCATAATGATTGAATCACGAGCGTAGCGAGTGATTCAAGTGTTAGAATCCTAAACGACGCCAGTGATTCATGGCCCTCGATATAAATCCGTTTTATTCAAGAGTTGCATACTATATTTTATACCAAGACTTCGAGAAAAAGAAAAATTTAAGCGAAAAATGATTAAAAACTATGAACTTTGTTTTTACTATTCTTAAATGACATAAAACAAATAATTTTTGATTTTGTTTTGATTTGTAAAAAAAGAAGGATAAATAAATTTAAGTTTTCTACTAAAACAGTATATAATCCAACGCTAAACTCCTTGTCAAAAATTCATATCCAAAGTATTTATGGCGCAAGAAGGTTTTAAGGTATTGAGATGGACGTTGACCTTATTAGTGTGTTCCAAATTCAAACACCAAAACAGTGATTAAAAGGGCTTTTTATTCACTGTTTGCCGTGAATAAAATAAGCTTTTTAGAGGGGGTATGGTATAAAACAACATACCTGCCATAAGTAATGTTGGCACAGCTATGTTCGAAATTCTGTTGTTTCGGCAACAATATTTTTCAGCAAAATGAGCATGGCATACTCGGCGGTGTTTATAAATATTTTCATTGCTGAGGCCCAAAATATTTCCACCGATGGTGTTAACCCATGTCTGAAAGCGCTCAATCTCATTTTGAGGGTTCGGAAATAAGTGAAGAGTTTTGTGTTGATCTAAAAAAACATGAAACGAATATTAACAATTTGTGAAAAATTTACACACCTATTTTACTTGGAAATTTTAAAAAAGCACATCATATCTAATTATACTGGTCCACTGTAGGACATACTTAGGCCACTCCCAAAGAGTTAGAGCTTTCCTCAGAAACCTTTCTTCCTGGTTTATAGTGGAGGCCTATGTCTATCTGTGAAGCTAATCGAACTTCAGGTTGAAGCTGATGACGACGCTGATGTGTTATGGAATTATCAGGTGCACACATAATAACCAGCATAGATCTTTTATATTATGCAGGGTGCTGGTTTTTCTTGATAGAAAGCTTGTTTTATGTAGGTACTTAGAGCAGATAAAAATTTACATACCTTCACTTTCCACACATTGCGGGATGCAACAACGTTTGCTAGACATGGTGGAAGGCACTAATAACTAAACCAAGAGTCCTGTCTCAGAGTCATATCACGAAAAACAACACAAAACGCATTCAAAACTAAACTAGCAGTCCTGTTTTAGAGTCACTGTCTCAAATACCTAGTGGTTACACGAAAATAACACAAAAATTAGGTACTGTCTCAAATACCTAGTGGTTACACGAAAATAACACAAAAATTAGGTACACATACATACTTGACGTAGTTTGGAGGAGCGAAGGCTTAACTCAACGAATTTACGGAGGAAACCCACAATTATTAAGCACGACTCGACCCAAACGACCAATCCGTTGTTTTGATCAACTGAAATTGATCAAAACAACGTATGACATTGACAGTCCAATTCCAATGACAGTAAAAACGCTTACGGTATGTACAGTAGTGCCATCTGTTGGTTTCGGGGCGACCTCGCGAGTGTCTGGCTGAGCCATTCCAGGTAGAGCCAAATACAGGGCCTACTTGAGCAGGCTAAGTTGTTAGGTTTATTTTTTTATTTCCTTGGGAGAGTCAAACACGGGGCACCTCGACTTGAGCAGGTTAGGTTGTTTGTTAGGTTTTTTTTATGGGTTTATAGGTACTACGATATTACTAAATTTTACCCGTATGATCTTCTAGCTTCCGTTTTTGGCCATATTTACGGTCGGAGTTTCTCACCTCACCTGAAAAATTTCATTAATTTGAAGCGAGGTAGCCAGGCCACTATCTGGTCTATGTGGGACAAATAAAAATGTTTTCTTTCTTTCTTCTCTAAGTAAGAAAGATAACCACTGTTGATTTCTCCTTAGTCTGCATTGCTTAAGCATAAAAACTTCATATTGCAGCCAGTCTAATGCAAGGAATGTAATACTCTCTAAACGAGAGAAGCCATTTCATCGCCTTACATTGGGTGCTGATTTCAGTAACAACAGACTGTTGAGTCACTGACATACTCTGTAAATAGACAACATTATCATTAAGTACAAATTCTGTTGACACTATAAATAACATGTAAAAATGTTATATTTGTTTGTTGGAAGGTACATACCGGTGGAACATCCAGTTGTCCAGGCACAGCATTGCGATTCAACCTTTCCATACTTGCATTAGTATAAGAACTGGGGTGAAAGTGCTTGCTGCATATTAATTTGTGAGATTTATACAAGTCTTTTAATTGTGCATCCAACAAGTTTTCACCTGGGAAACAATACTCTACCCAAAGTCGTAATCTAAAACAAAAATAACAATAATCTGTTAACCGCAAATCAAATAGTGAATAAGAAGTGGCTTTAAATTGAAATAATTTGATAGGTTTATAAATAAATGTACAAATGTAAAAAAAGCATTCTTTTCAACATGAGAATGTACTGCTTCAAATAGAAAACATACCTTTTCAGGCTCGATGCTTTGCCAGCCTTTGGAAAAGAGTGAAAGGATAACCCTGGGTTCCGCGCAGCTGAGGAACCGCACTTAACACACTTTCTATAAATATCAGACATGGTTAAAACTGTAGAACTGAACTGTACCAAGGTATTCTAAAGAGTCTCTGTCTCACAAAGGGTATAAAAGGATAGGTCTTAGAAGTCACTATCTTATTTCTCACTTTTCACCAACTAGTCTCTACCACACTGTTGCGAGTTGTCTCAAGCAAAACAGGGGGAGAAGATGGTATACCTACACATTTGTAGAACTTAGGTACCTAGCAAGGTATATACAGAGTCTCTGTCTCACACAAGGTTTTTAGAAGTCACTATCTTAATTCTCACTTTTCACCAACTAGTCTCAACCAGACTGTTGCGAGTTGCCTCAAGCAAACCAGGGCGAAAAGAAAGATGGTAAACCGATTTGTAGAAGCTATAATCACAAAATCTAGAAATAATAAAAAACCAGAACGAAACGAAAACTTCGTAAATAGTTGATAAATTGGTCCGGTTAATGTACACACTGTTAAAACGATGACACTTTTTTTCCACTGGGAAATTGTTAAGGCCCGTGTACACTTGAACAGATAAATATTTCGATTATTAATTTTGTTTATCTAGCGATGTATAATTGCTAAAGAGGACAAGGCCTTTGATTTCATTGAAAAAAAAAATATATTTTCTAGCACTGGTGCGGCCGCTGCCGCGACATGCTGGCTCTGCACACTCGCCTTGTGCGTAATTTTGATGTTCTAACATAACATAAGCAATCCTAGACGGATCCGCCCTATAAAGTATCAAGGACACGTTTATGTATCTAATGCCAGAACAAAAAAGCAGCCAAGTGCGAGTCGGACTCGCCCATGAAGGGTTCCGTAGCACGACGAACTACAAGAACCTTTATATTATGTTACTTAATGTAACATAATAAGGTTCTTGTAGTTCGTCGAAAGGTAAATTGCGGTTTACGGTTTATGACGTATAAAAAAAAACTACTGACTAGATTTCGTTCAAACCAAATATCTTTGGAAGTTTGCATAGTAATGTACAACATATATTTTTTTTAGTTTTAACATTCTCTTACTTTAGAAGTTAGAGGGGGGGGGACCAACTTTTTTCCACTTTGGAAGTGTCTCTCGCGCAAACTATTCAGTTTAGAAAAAAACAATATTAGAAACCTCAACATCATTTTTGAAGACCTATTCATAGATACCCCCCACACGTATGGGTTCGATGAAAAAACATTTTTTGAGTTTCAGTTTCAAGTATGGGGA
Source organism: Thera britannica (assembly GCA_939531255.2). NCBI lineage: Eukaryota > Metazoa > Arthropoda > Insecta > Lepidoptera > Geometridae > Thera > Thera britannica. The sequence continues at coordinate 5,195,180 of OW618039.2, read as the reverse complement.
CCCCCGAAATTTATAGTATTTTTTTTATAATTATGTAAAAAACTTAATGCGGTTCACAGAATACATCTACTCGCCAAGTTTCATCAGTCTAGCTCTTACGGTTTCGGAGAAAAATGGCTGTGACATACGGACGGACAGACAGACAGACATGACGAATCTATAAGGGTTCCGTTTTTGCCATTTGGCTACGGAACCCTAAAAAGTAAAAATTAATGTTTGAATTGCTATAGTGTACATGTGGCTTAACTGGCATCGTAATAACAGTGTGTACAATATCATGATGTACATTATCGCCTACCGCCGAAATTAAGCTGTTCGATACACGAAATAAAGAAGCAAAAGCGTGTTTGGTGCTCTGTGGTTCGATACATCACTTTGCTTGAGCTAGTAACTCCTATAATATACTTTGTATATAATAAAATAGAGGCATATCTCAGCAGCTAATGGAGGTAAAGGAAAGTGGCGCCTCTTAAGATTAAATTTGTAAACTAACTATAAAAACACACAACACACTAATTTATTTATTCAATACATAGTATTGAGTGTGATAGTTTTTACTTAATAAACTCACCTGGCACTTGAATAGTTGGCACAGCAATATTGCTGATTCTATTGGACCAGCAACAATACTTGGATTCAAAATGCATGTGACACACTCTCCGGTTTTGGTAAATGTATTCATTAGTCAATCCTATTATATCTCCACCAATGATAGAAAGCCATGTCTGAAACCGCTCATAGTTTTTTGCTGGATTTGGGAAATTATACATGGTAGTTTGTGAACCTGAAAGTGAATTAATAAATTTGATCTTTGATATTTTCAGTCATACATACATTGTTCCTAGAAATTAAGTTTTCCTTGTTAAAAACTAGGAAAACTTAATTTCTAGAATAATGTAGGTATGTAACAAGAAAAAAAATCTTGTCCTGAGACATCTTTTAGCTTGGTCACTAAATGAACTGGTAATGGAAACAGTATAGCTGCCCTTGCTAGGGCATTTTAACTATTACCCTATAAAAAACTTCTACCTTGACACAATTAAACTCATCAAACATAAGAAGTACCATTTTACGTTTCATACTTTTCAAGCCAAAATAACTTTGTATCGGCCTAACTTACACAATTTCAATAACGATCGCCGTAAAACCATGGAATTATGACAAATAATTATGTTGTTAATATTGTTTTAATATAAAATAATTCTAAATCACTAAATTCAGATGTTAGACTAATCTACCCCCAAAAAATTGGTACCCGCTGGCGCTGCAAGGGTTCCCAAGCAGGGGGCTAATTCTCGGGCCGATCTCGATCATTTTGCAATTTTATTTTATTGCTTCTTTCACAACCCCGCAGTTTTTGTACGTTTTCCGTATATCGTAGCTGTTGAGGCTTTTACGAAGAGGTCGTTGATGAATTACTCAAGGAAATCATCCATTCTCTCTTCGAAAAAAAGCAATAAAATAAAATTGCAAAATGATCGAGATCGGCCCGAGAATTAACCCCCTGGTTTGAGGATTACAATGGCCTAAAAACGAGATATTAAATGACTGAGTCTAATAATACAGGTACTGTACGAACAATTTATAATTATTAATACGGTTACCGTACGAACAATTTATAAATTATTAATACAATTAAAATAAACGCATAATTATTTCTTTAATTACATTTTATTATAAAAATAAGATTGCATAAGCTATAAAGTAAAGATAATGGTATAGTCAGCAAATATTCAAGAAGTACCTAGATAAGTACCTACTTGCGCAAAACTATTGCTGTTACCTACATAAATTACAATATTGGTTACTTTTGTCGCTGGACCTACCTCCGATCTACGGTACGTGCACAAAGTTATGGAAAAAAGATTTCTGTTAGTCGCATTACAATACAATAGTCTTTCATGTCATAAACCACTCAAGAATAAAGCCGGACTCCAGAAGTAGCATGCAGTGTATTGCTTTATCCAAATATATAAATTTTACCTATAACTCCAAGAGACAAAACACGGATCAACTAGTCCAACGCTACGCCAGGATTATTAATAACACCCGGGTCTTATTAATAAACCAGTATGATGCTAAAAGTATAGTCACGCGGATATGCTCTCACAATATTATTTAAACTAGTACCTACTATACTCCTTTGGCACAGTATAACATCTCTATTCATTTAAAATTAGTATTACAATCCTCTAAATATTTGCTAAATCTAGTGTAAATTAAATGCACCAACATGGGAATAGATTCTTATCAATATGAGATTTATAAGATTTAGTAAATACCTAATTATAGGTTATGCATAACTTCTACAATTTTCTGTTTTGTCACAAACACATTCAGCCTTCCTTCATTTCGATATCAAATTGAATAAATTCATAAACAAATCAGTAGGTACACACAAATACCTACACATAGTGTCAAATAAAATTTAAGAAAAATAATACAATTATATTTAATTCTAAACGAATTCAGTCATTATATAAAATTAGGAATACAAATTTCAAGGAATTATAATTTAAAAATAATAAGTATCTTGACTTAAAAAAAAAAATTACGGTCAATAAAGAAAACTAGTGGATAACGACCAAAATGGCGCCAAAAATTCTGAATTTGAATCACAGATCCAAAATAAAAATGTATCTTATATTCATTTTCGACATTCACAACAGATGATATATATTTTATTATATTTTATTTACATAATAAAACACGTACCTACTTAGTCTTGTTTCGTAACCCGGTTATGAACTAAGAACTGAATGACAGAAGTTTTTTAATTGGTTGGTAACCCGGTTACGAACTAAGAAAAAACCACCTACGTAGCTGGTTATGAAACCTGGTTACGTAGAAGCACTAAAGGCTATATTTTAATTCGAGATAATAAGATTCATTTCTTAATTGTAGAATCATAGATTATAATTACTTTTCTACTAGCATCTACAAGATAGAAGCGTCTATTATTAGGCCTTTAAGGAAAAAGTCCTTAAATAATGAAAAATAATATATCTGAGTACGAAAATAATACACTTTTAGTTATTTATAGCCGTGTTCACGCAACCGTTAACGCTAACAGCTCTACTTATAAACGCATTTTAAATTTAATCATTGCTTAAAGTTAGCCCTGTCACTGTTTGTCATTACCCGGTGGTAAGAGATGGCAATAGTTTAACCACTGTTTATCTTTTGACATATTTTTATAAGTAAGGCCATTAGTTGATTGGACGTAGGGCACGGTCCTGACGTGCGTGACCTACGAGGCAATGCTTTATTATAGGCGAAGGTTACCACTTAGCATAATGGACATAATACAATGTTTATATGAATAACGGGATATTTACCATGAATACATTTTGTGAGTTTTGACTCCTGATATTTCGGCACAGTTGCATGCACCATGATCACGGTTGAACTGAAGTCCACGAGTAAAATAAACGTTATTGGCAGACAAATCGATCTACCCTCTTTCGCGCTCTTTTATTGGTTAATTTAATCATGGTAAATATCCCGTTGGTTTTAAAAATTGTGTTCAAACCCATGATAGTTAAAATATTTAATTAATACAAAAAAGTTTAATCAATACAATTTGATACATCTTCTCGCTCGAACACTTTGTCCCTTTGAAAGATATAAAATCCTGAAAATCGCAAGCCAATCTGGAAGTACCTTACAGATATTATAATAATAATAATAATAATAATAATAATGTTTATTTCGAACAAACAAAAAAAGACATGAAGTACAGCTATTTGTTATAAGAACTAAGACATTTTTAGTGCCTTTTATTTCCAGAGTCAGCATCTGTTGACCCTGGAAACAATAGGCAACCCTAAGCAATAGGCACACACTATATTCTCTCTAGCCTCAAAGGTTTGCTGTAAGAAAACTCTATTCAGGGTTAAGCTCGCCTTTGTACATGTCCTTTATTTCTGTTTTTTTCCTGTGTTTTATATTGTGTGCAATAAAGAATTAAGAATATTTTTTTTTTCAAATCATTAAAAAAAACAAAACGGCTACCCCGATTCTGATTAAATTTATATTTCAAATAAAAAAGGCGGTTGTCAATTTGGTTTTTGTTTTTTTTAAACGTTTGCTATAGCATATTTTCGGCTTTTATAGTTTTTTTTTATCTGAAAGTTTATTATACTTCCAGATTGGTCCCATAGAAATTCTTCTTACTAAAAAGTTACTTATTTATCTTTCTAAAGGTCAATGTGTGCGAGCGAGAAGGTTACGGCGGCCAGCCTCTTAATAACTGAGAGATACGTAGTTTGCGTGAACACGGCAAATCGATTAAAACACTAGATTCTAGGAAGTCAATTCGAAGTAACACAGTAGGGGATGACTCGTAGTATCGAGTTAACGAGACTGATCTCCGTCCACCGCTGGAAAAAAACATGACATTGGCATATCTATAGGTTCTCTGTCTGGGTGTTATATTGTATTCTAAGTATGTATTTACAAAAAAAAAATGTATTCAAGTATTATATCAGCTATCTGGTTCCCATAGTACAAGCTCTGCTTAGTTTGGGGCTGGGTAGTGTTGTGTGAATTGTCCACAATATTTATTTATTTTATTTATTTTTACTCATATTATAAAGAGGAAAGATTTGTATTTTGGTGTGTATGTTTGTAATGAATAAACTCAAAAAATACTGTGCCGATTTCATAAATCTGCAAAGCTACATTTACCCTGAGTAATTTTAGTGTTTAAAAATAAATGTCCACTCGTGCGAAGCCTGGAAAGGCAGCTACTTAATCATAAGCCTGTAGAAGTGCACTGTTTGATATGTAGGCCACCCCCATATATTTCAAATAATATCAAAGCAGTGAAACAGACAAGCTGAATCTATACTAATATTATAATAAAGCTGGTGAGTTTTATTGTTTGTTGAACGCGCTAATCTCGGGAACTGCTGGACCGAATTAAAAAAATATTTTAGTGTTGGATAGTCGAGGAAGGCTATAGGCTATTTAACATCACGCTACGACTAATAGGAACAGCATCAGTGCAAAATATTGCAAAAAATCTATATCTATCCTTTTCTAACACGTAGGGACTTTTCTATGACTATCCTTCTCTATCACGTAAGGACTTTTCAAAAAAATCTAAAGTATCTAAAGTATAGAATGCTCCTTAACGTCTTTGAATCTTCTTTGACATTCTGGAATATCCGGGCAACGCCGAGACTCGGGGCTAGATTATAATATTAGTGGGATTATTGTAGTAGGTCACGTGATACCTGTGCGTGAGGCGTGCACTATGCGGTGGGCGTGGCGCTCGCCGCTTGAAGTTGCATCTGTCTTTGCATCTGTTCCACCATCTCTTGCATGCGACGCAGTTCAGCCTCCTGCATTATTATTAATTCATTAGATTTTTACATAAAGATCATCATAGAAGGAATGGTTGGCATGATAAAAATGGGCATGTTTTGAAGGATGAAAGTCTGAGCGAATGTGACTAAGAGAGTGATGCATATGGATGTAGATGGATATAGGTTGGGGCACGTAACTTTAGCGCTGACCGTTATTGCGCAGAAGTCAAAAATTAGCTCTCAGGTCGAATTCACCTCCCCGCACCGACATTAGTAAACAGTCGCGTTCTCAATTGTATTGTTATTGACAAACAATGTTTTTCTGTTCTCCATAAACTTGTTAAAAATTATGTCTCAGGCACCTACTATAAATCTTTGGACATCTCACTATTTGGCATTACATAAAAATAATGTCATTATCGTTATTTAGCGAATAATTAATTGAAGTTATAATTGTATTGCGTGCGTGACAGTACACATGCGCAGCTATCCCCTCCGCGTATCGCTCAGCGCTAGACTTACGTGCCGCTAGTTATGGGTAGAGGTGGCCAAAGCAAAGATGGATGAACAGTGTGAAGGATGAATACTGAGATGACGGCTGACAGAGGAGAACATGTTGTGCCGACCCCACATAAAGTGGGATAAAAGCAGGAAGAAGAAGGGAAATGCAATAAGACAAGAGAAATAAGTAATGTTTTGTTTTACCTTTTCGCGTAGAGCATCCTCATTAGAGCCGTTGTTGACGCCATTCGAGCCGGCTTCACTAAGGCCGCTCTCGTTAGATCTTAAAAAGAAACTAGAATTTTAATTTTCATTGTGTTGGTCATAGAATCAGAGGGCTCATTCTCAGTTTTAACATTATAGCTCCTATTATAATAATACCTAAAACTTTTATGGCCTTACTTATAAAAATATATCAAAAGATAAACAGTGCTTAAACTATTGCCATCTCTTACCACTGGGTAATGGCAAACAGTGACAGGGCTAAATTTAAGCATTGTTTAAATTTAAATTGCGTTTAAAGAATGGCTGTTTATTGACTTAGCAAAATTTGTTCAACACAAACCTACCTACCCATATAATACCTACTACTTATCTATACTTATTATAATATGTTACCTTGTGCATTGTTAAGATTAGGTAACCTAGTTTTAAAAGAGTTCCTATCCAAGGAACTATAGCGTCTCGTAAGTAGGGGTATGAGTAAAAACCAGTTGTCTCTGACGCTATACTCGTATACATCATCTACAATAGATGAAAAGGCCTGTTTACTATGCTTAGTGTTTTTTTATGCCATAGCTGACAGGCGAGCAGACGGGCCACCTGATAAAGAGCAGTCACCGTCGCCCAGACACCTGCAACACTAGAGGTGGTGTACCTTGCCGGCCTTTTAGGAATTGATAGACCCGCCTTTTGAAGGACCCCATTTCGAAGCTCCGAGGGAAAACAGCTGAAGGCAGTTCATTCCACAACTTACTCGTGCGCGGCCAAAAGGGCCGCGACAATGTAATGTTAAGCTAATGATTCTAATAAACAGAATTTGAATAGAGCAGTTGTGGAAAACCAGCCATCCAGGTGGTGAGGATGGAGTCTGGTTCTGCGGCGTGTGGTGCGATGATAGAAATCAGCCGCGGGGGCACCAGATCAAACAGTTCTTCAGAACAACTTTACTACTCACGTGTGACGTTTAGGCACTTGTCCGTTCCTCGCGAGCCTCTCCGAGCGGTAGTTCTCATAGTGTACCTCTTGCGTCACCTCTTGCAGGTCTTGCATGTGAGTGCTGTCAATATACATGAATAATTGAAATAAATATAGCACTACGAATGCCTTAAGGCCTGCGCACACCTAGGTCGCTGGTGATAAAGATCAGTGAAACGTTGTCAAATTTGACAGCGTTTCACTGATCGCCGGCGCCGACGCAAGCGACCTAGGTGTGCGTAGGCCTTTAGGTGAAAACTTGAACAATGACCCCCACCCCCCAACCTTTGGCGAAGATTGTCGATCTTTGCCGAAGAGGTGTCGTTTACGGTGACACGAGTTCGTTGATTTTTTTCCCACCTCAAAAATGGTCAAGAAGAGAAAGTATTTCAGTTACAACATTTTGTCTGCAAAATGTTGTTTTCGTTTCGTCTATTTGTCTCTCTCTATTGCATGGAAAAAAGATGAGACAGCAAAAATACGTTAAGTAGAAACGAGTTGTTGTCTCATCAATTTTCTATACAAAAGAGAAAAACACGTGCTCACACGAAAACAACATTTGGTAGACGAAATGTGGGAGCAAAACTCAGACTTCGGGTAAAGCTCGCATTATCTTCTTCATCTTATCGTGTCACTGATTCCTTCGAACCAAGTGTGCTGAAAGGATTTTAAGTGCGCCTCAAAGAGGCTCCTTTCGTGCACTTGACACATATTTTAGAACTTTTAAGGTTCTACGATATGCCACTTTCCTCACGATGTTTACCTTCACCGTTTAAGAGTTTCTTCTTATGAAGTCAGTTGATAAGTAAAACGTACATGAGCATAGTCCGTAGCTTGATAAAGTCGCAATGGTCTGGGTTTTCGACCTCGACAACGCCCCAGGGGTACAGTCGACCGCGGACTCTTCTCCCGCGCACTTCTAGTTGCTGACCCGCGCCGCAAACTGCGAACGGTACCGCGGCTTTCAGCTGGCGCACCTGTGGGGATGGCTGTACGTTAGACGAAACACAAACTGCGGGTCTTGGCTTTTTATAAATAAACTAGCCCGACAGACGTTGTCCTGCATGATATTTCAAGCGATTAGGATATTAAACAAAGTATGAAATTGAAGACAAATGATACAATCATTTGTGAATCCTAAACCATCCAGGGTGCCATCCAAACGCATACAAAAAAAATCCCTATGTTACTCAGGGTCAAATATAGCCTATGTTACTCAGGGTGTATGTAGCTTTCCAATAATTAAAGAATTTTTGAAATCGGCACAGTAGTTTTTGAGTTTATTCATTACACACAAAAATACAAATCTTTCCTCTATACAATATTATTAGTATAGATAAATATAAATATTGTGGACACTATCTAGCCCCAAATTAAGCAGAGGTTGTACTATGGAAACCAGATAGCAGAATAATGCTTTAATACATTTTTTTGTAAATACATACTTTTCTACCGTCAGCATTGCTGTGTTTCGCTTTGAAGGGTGCTAGTGAAATTACACCCAAATAAAGTTTTTTTTTTAATTTGACTCAGATTGCACCATGTATTCTCCAAGTTTTGATGTTAGTTTACCTGTTCCTTATAGTCTTCATCTTCATCGCTGTCACAGTCAGGAAGCGGGTAGATTTTGATGCCTTCTCTTTCTATTTCCTCCATGACCTACAAAAAGTTATATTAGAGACTGTAATGTTCATCAAAAACATTCAAGCAGTATTTAGATTTTCATCATTATCAGCATGTAGAAAAGAAGTTTTATAAAGCTTATGGTCTTCCTTTCCTTCCTAAAAGAAATAAATAAATATTATAATGTTGTTATTTATTCATATTTACTTTATTTAAGTATATTGATTTTTGGAGGTATTTCTATTCTTTTTTATATTTTCTGTGCAATTTATATCGACTAGGTATTTCAAACTAAACTGTTTTTCTACTCTATTTTAAGCCAACCTCTCTGTTTTTCACCTGTCAAGTGTCTGTTAGAAAATGCTGTCTGCTGCTGCATTAAACTCTCTTTTGTACAAACTTGTTTTTGGTGCAATAATGCAATGCAATAGGTATTATAGATAGTGCAATTCACGAAGACGCGCCCCTCGCGGGGTGCGGGGAGTTTGCTCCGAGCGGCAGTCGCGAACCGTAGTCTATTCATTGTAGTGTGCGTGTGCACTCATAGGTAATTAGTGTGTACCGATAACACTCAAACATTGACGGAAGCTTGCACACATATACTATAAACGGTTAGGAGGAATAGTGGGGCGCGCCTTCGTGGATTGCACTATCTATACAAATAACGGTATGTCTTGATTGTTTGGAAATAAACGTTATTCTTATTCTTATAATAAATAATGATTTAATAGATTACTCTAGTCTTCAGCCTCTGGACCTCCTTCTTAGTAAGAACATCGGCCTTCGCAATCACCGGGACGATGTTCACTTTGTTGTGGAGTTGCTTCATGAACTCTATGTCTAGGGGTTTGAGCCTGCAACAAAGTCGAAATCAAAGTCAAATACTACTCAACAAAGTCTAGGGAACTAGGATATTTTAGCGTATATTTTTAATTCAACTTGTTTTTGTCCCAGATGTTATACATCAAAAGAAGCGAAATTTATTCTTAATTTCAGTTATGCAATTAAATAAATAGCGTTCATGTAAAAATATATGGTTTAATAAAAAAAACGAAAATAGTGCCTAAACCAAAAAAAAAACTTCTTCGCGCCGTCGTCGAGCAGAAAAATCGTATACACACCACGGGAAGTAAAAAAGAAAGCCTCAGATCATATGTTTGTGAATTAGATGTGATCTGAGACATTTCTTATTTTACTTCCCTGGGTATGTAATATCTTATATATCTTATCTTATACCTTTAAACGAGAAAATCTTGTATATATATACAGGGTGTCCCATAAGTCAACGTCCAGCCGAAAACGGGTGATGCGCCAAGTTATGACAGTTATCAGAAAAATATAAAAAAAAATATTTGTTATGTAACTTTCGAGTTATGAGTATTTAAAAAAAACAGAAAAAACTGACACCCTGTGATGATCTTTTAAGTCCTGTGACTACAAATATTAACTTTTCATGAATTTTTTTTCTGCAACGTAAGCATGAATAACCCTTCTGTAAAATACAATTCAAAAGTAAGCCATAACTGCCTTAGTTTTCAATGAAATTGTGGAGTTTTGGCCAACGTTTCATATCAGATAATTACATCACCCAACTTTAACCGTCTGTACCGCAAAAAAAATGTACTACACTATCATGGCATGTAACTTTAAAAATTGGCGCATTTATCCAGGATTCCAAAATGGTATAATACTTGCTAGAGTACTCTTTAGTTTTGGAAATAAAAAATGTTTTTTCAACTAAACCGAATTTCCAATCAATTTTATTTCAATAGATAAAATGTTTGTACCCTTTAAATGATGGACTTAAAATGCCTACGCTGTGTTTTTAAGTTACTCACAATTCACAGGTACAAGTAAATACCATTTCGACAATGCAAGTAAACAGATAGATCCACCATCTTGTCGAAAGAGTAATAACCATGGGTTTTCAAGTAATTTGTTAGTTTCAGGTAAAAGTTTGAAATAAAATTCAATCATAGGATTACTTCAATCGTGATTTTAATCTAAAGTTTGCCTTCGCCCGTCGCCGGTCTTATTACATGGTTTTTGACGTGACAACGTCTTATAATTCGATGGAGCCGGCTGCTCGTACAAAAAAACATGACTCATGCGGCGTTACCTCGCTTTGAGGCGTTCCATTTAATACTTGAAGTGCAAGTGAGAGCGCGGAACGAGCGACAAAGAGGCACAATCGGCCTCCGCGTTCGGCAGCGTTCGACATCGGTCTCTCTCCTATTTGAGTGAGCGATGCGTCTGCGTGGACAGCTGTATGACGTTGAAACGTTCAACTGTCGTCAGTTAACTGACTTTACAGACAGCTGATTTTTAGGGTTCCGTAGCCAAATGGCAAAAACGGAACCCTTATAGATTCGTCATGTCTGTCTGTCTGTCTGTCTGTTTGTCTGTCTATCCGGCCGTGTCACAGCCATTTTTCTCCGAAACCATAAGAGCTAGACTAATGAAACTTGGTGAGTAGATGTATTCTGTGAACCGCATTAAGGTTTTTACACAAAAATAGAAAAAAAACTATAAATTTTGGGGGTCCCCATACTTGAAACTGAAACACAACAATTTTTTTTTCATCGAACCCTTACGTGTGGGGTATCTATGGATAGGTCTTCAAAAATGATGTTGAGGTTTCTAACATTGTTTTTTTCTAAACTGAATAGTTTGCGCGAGAGACACTTCCAAAGTGGAAAAAAGTTGGTCCCCCCCCCCTCTAACTTCTAAAATAAGAGAATGATAAAACTAAAAAAAAAATATGTTGTACATTACTATGGAAACTTCCAACGATATTTGGTTTGAACGAGATCTAGTCAATAGTTTTTTTTTTATACGTCATAAATCGTAAACCGCAATTTACCTTTCGACGAACTACAAAAACCTTTATATTATGTTATTTGATGCTACGGAACCCTTCATGGGCGAGTCCGACTCGCACTTGGCTGCTTTTTTTAAGGAAATGTAGAGCTTGCATTACTGCTGAAGGCTAACAGTTTGAACATTTGCTGTAAATCCTTGATGTAGTTAAATTAAAATCACGATTGAAGAAATCCTATGATTGAATTTTATTTCAAACTTTCACCTAAATATAACAAATTACTTGAACACCCATGGTTATTACTCTTTCGACAAGATGGTGGCTCTATCTGTTTACTTGCATTGTCGAAATGGTATTTACTTGTATCTGTAAATTGTGAGCGATTTAAAAACGCAGCGTAGGCATTTTAAGTCCATAATTTAAAGGGTACAAACATTTTATCTCATGAAATAAAATTGAATGGAAATCCGGTTTAGTTGAAAAAACATTTTTTATTTCCAAAACTAAGAAATACTCTAGCAAGTATTATACCATTTTAGAATCCTGGATAAATGCGGCAATTTTTAAAGTTACATGCCATGATAGTGTAGTACATTTTTTTTGCGGTACAGACGGTTAAAGTTGTGTGATGTAATTATCTGAAATGAAACGTTGGCCAAAACTCCACGATTTCATTGAAAACTGAGGCAGTTATGGCTTAATTTTGAATTGTAATTTACAGAAGGGTTATTCATGCTTACGTTGCAGAAAAAAGTTTCATAAAAAGTTAATATTTGTAGTCACAGGACTTAAAAGATCATCACAGGGTGTCAGTTTTTCCTGTTTTTTTAAAATACTCATAACTCGAAAGTTACTTAGCAAATATTTTTTTTTATATTTTTCTGATAACTGTCATGACTTGGCGCATCATCCGTTTTCGGCTAGACGTTGACTTATGGGACACCCTGTATATATATATATATATATTTAGGATCTCGGAAACTGAGCCAACGATTTTCATGAAATTTTGTATACAGGGGGTTTCGGAGACGATAAAACGATCTAGCTAGGATTCATTTTCAGAAAATGACGAGAAATGGTTTTTTGCAATAATCTAACATAAACTAAATATATGACTGTTCCTGCCATCTATTGGCCAATAATAATAAAAAAAAATGTAATAATACGATTTACAAAATAATAAAATCCCGAGCGAAGCTCGGTCATACCGGCTCGTTTATATAATATATATTTAGGATCTCGGAAACTGCGCCTACGATTTTCACGAAATTTTGTATACAACGTGAGTTTGAATTCATATGTTATCCCGAAAGGGGGATAAGCTACTCCTGAATGCCAACAGCATTAGTTCTATGACTTTTCTGAATCAGGACTTTTTCATTCAACAAATGGTGTGTAAAGTTTACGCCATGATTTTGCTTAAAAGCATGTTAGGCAACCCTATAACCAGCTGATTAGGTACTTGACCTCTGTTGAACTATGTCTTATTTGACACCCAAAATCTGCCATTGGCAAGTCAAAAAGCAATAAAAATGTATTACCGCCTCCTTTGAATCGTCATCCTAATTTTATAAAAATGGGGTCTGTTGGGTTCCGTATAATATTTTTCATGGAATTTATGTTCAAGTATTTATTTTGTTTATTTGTTGTATGATTCAGAACGAAGAGGATGTGATGCAATGCCTACACTCATTAAAAATTATTTTATTTACACATTGTAAAAAAACTAGTGGTAGGTACTTTCGTACCAAAACATATGTAAGACAAGTTTTATTTGTGTGATTGAGTGATAAACAACAAGTGCATTTTGCGACTACCTACTTTATGAAAATCTCCGACTTTGGCATTGCTTTAAGATATGATACGAGAAACTTAAATAAAGTACGTACAGAGTAGGTACCTATTTACTTTAATTTAATTCGAATCGAGAGCTTACGAAGTCATCATACACACGACTTACTTAACCCAATATTGGGTTAAGTAAGTATTTCATAATGTTTGTTTCGCCGTTTTTTATTTCAATGAAAACGGGACGGGACCCTAAAATTATTCGGCACTGTCAAACTTAGACAATTTGGTTAAATTGTCTAAGCTGTCAAAGGAAACCGAACTCGAAAATCTAAAAATAAACTTAGGCATTTCAGTTATTTTCAGTATTTCGTGGACTATTTCGTTGCGAGCGCATGTTGAAAAGTTAAACTCAGTGTACAAAAATCATTTAATTGTCGTAGGTATGGCCTACCTAAGTGCTTGTGAATAATGTGTGCAAAACCTACCTGTACCTAGTACTCGTAGTAGTACCTACCTATGTAGCTACCCGTCTTCAGAACAGAGTGCTTATACCATGGAAAGCCAGTAAATTGATATGTACCTAGTTTGTAAGTTTTATTACTACTTACCTATTTACCAAATTAGCGAAGCCCCGCCCAAGATGTAGGGTTTTCACACAAAATATTTTGTCAATTGATTATTTTTTTTGTATGGAAGATTTAGATTTCGTATTTCACAGAAATGTTTTCATAGCTTGTGCAAAACCATGGTCCCTATCACCACCTTTCGGGATAACATACGAATTCAAACTCACGTTGTATAGGGGTTTTCGGGGGCGATAAATCGATATATCTAGGATTCATTTTTAGAAAATGACGAGAAGTTTGTGTTTTGCAATAATCAAACATAAACTCAATATACGACTGTTCCTGCCATCTATTGGCGATTGTGAGCAACGAACTGCAAGCTATTCCAGCAGATGGCGTTGTTAATTAAAATTGGCGAATAATAATACTATTTTTTTAACCCCGAGCGAAGCTCGGCCATACCAGCTCGTACTATACTTATACATACCCGTGTCCGAATGGAGATATGAAGTAGAAGCAGCAATGTATACGGTTGTCGACTATATTACGGCGGTTGAGGCCGCTCTCGTCGCGAAGGAAACGCTCGAATTGCTCGTCAATGTATTGGATTATCGACTGTGGACAATAAAAATATGGTCATTATAAGTTAAGAGGTACTTTATATGCACTTTCTTTCTATTTTTTTCTTTTTTGTACTAAGCTCTGCTTAGTTTGGAGCTAGATAGGATTGTGTGTGTCCACAATATTTATTTATTTATGGCCATAATGTCTTCTCTCAGTAAAATGTTCCATCTACAATATTCAAGATATTTTCCCTCCATGTGGCATATCCGTGGGACGCCTTGCACACGCTATGTTTTATAACCTACTCCAATAATATTACAATCTGGCCATAATTGCTAATAAGTAACACTGACCTAAATTTCTGAAGTAAACTTCAACTAAGAATGTGTCCACTAACACTTTTCTTACTATCTCTATATATGGTGTGGTGACGACACTTTATGCCTGCGCACACCTAGGCAATGGCGCTTGCGATCAGCAGAATCGCTGTCAAATATCGCTGTCATAATTGACAGCGTTTCAGCTGATCGCCATCGCGATAGATGTGCGCATTGTGTGCGCAGGCTTTTTGATGCGTTCGTAATAGCAGACTTGGCACTTTTACTATGAATTAATAATTATTTAAGTGCATGAGAGTGACAGTAAAGACTAAAGAATAGAGAGTCGCTAAAAAGTGTCAGACTGAATAAATCAGGGGGTTAAAATGTTTCAGCTAATTATTGAGAAACGATCTATCTACCTCCAATTGCCTTGACATTGAATCAGGCGAGCGATGTAACTTGATGCAAATGAGTTATTTATAAAGCGCTACTTTAGCATGCAATCACTAATCAGTACACACAGGCAGCGTATCGAGCCACGTCCCGTTAGCACGCCCATTGTTTTGTACATGTGCGTTACAGATTCGTTTTTATTGCAACGGATATACGCTAGTTAAAGCTGTGAATGCCATTCAAATACGGACGTATACATCTTATAATAGCTACGACGGTGAAGTTTCATATTGATGACGTTTTTATTTATCGTAAATATTTTAGAGAGATACTCAACATGGAGACAAAATAAGAATAAACAATATTATGGTCCAGAAAACTTAAATGTAAGCATTTGACTGGAAACACAAATATTACTCTTATTATTATCTTGTTGCTAGCTTTGCCTACTGCGCCGTAAGTCGTGGGTTCGATCCTTACCGGGAACACATACTTGTGTGGTGGACACAGATATTTGTTGTGAGTATTGTATCACCTATCTGGTTTCCATAGTACAAGCTCTGCTTAATTTTGGGCTAGATAGTGTTGTGTGGTTTGTCCACAATATTTATTTATTTAGATATGCTAACCAAATGATTCATTAGTCTTGACATGCGCTGCTGGATGCAAAAGGGTTCTACATAAAAATGTTTGAATCCATCCTATACTTCGCTTTTTAACCGACTTCCAATCAAAAAGGAGGAGGTTCTCAATTCGATAGTATTTTTTTTTTGTTACCGCATAACTTCGTCATTTGTATGCCGATTTGAAAAATTATTTTTTTTATCTGAAAGGTACTGCTTCCAGATTAGTCTATTTTAATTTTATTAAAATCAGTGTTGCCATTTTTTTATAAATATTTTTTTAATGTTTGTAACTGCATGCCTCCGTCATTTATGAACCGATTTAGAAAATTATTTTTTTATTTGGAAGGTTATTCTTACGTCCAGATTGTCCCAAACAAATGAGTTGTCCCGATTTTGTATGGAGGCTGGTTTTTTATTCCTCGAGGCCTTTAACTGGAACCACTTTATGCTGAACTTTGAATGCCTAAAACATAGAACTTGAAACCCTACTTGAATATTTTTTAAAGCCCTCCATTGTTTTTAAATAAAGTATTTTAACTCAAATAAATAAGTTGATGGTTGGTATTCTAGAACGATCAGGCATCCCTAAAAATCTGTCAGATTAGGCAGATGATGAATGACATTGACATTTTAACTGTTTGTTGCGTCGTGGATTTCAGTGCGTTGCGTTGTGTTCTCGTAGCTTTCTCAAATTATCTTCTAACTTACCTGACCCCTGACTCGGCTTTGTTTCAACGGATTGATTGTTTTATTGCACGCGATTTGGATAACGGTAGCTTGGAGATAAAACCCTGACGACTTGGCTATTCACAACGGTATTCGACTACGTTCCTATTCGTAGATTATGGCTCGCTGTATCAATTGCAACATAGCAAGTCATCCTTTACAACAACAGCATCTTTACAATGCTCTGGATATGGATCTCCAGATCATTTCAATTATAGAAGAATGGATAGCTCGGGAGGCAAGTAATACTATTTTTTTTTACTAATCAAACCTAAACTAACCTAAACCTGGTCGATAGTGCGTTATATTTTTTCTAGCAAAGTAATTTTTACATTGTTTTCAGGTTGAAGATGGAGATACTATTTGCCAAGAGTGCATGGACCTATTAATGCGCGAATATTATGGTAGATTTCATGGCGTTCATGGTGATAGACAACTTGGTCATCTATCAGTTTGCATTTGCTGTGGGATTTCAATCTCCCAAAGAACAGGGAGACGATCTCGTCCTCTACCTGTTGGTCGTCCTGAGCGAGATCATATAGCTAACATCATCAGTCCCCGTCAGGTAAAATAGTTTTAATAATAATTTTAGTTTTAAAAACATTCATTGTTTTCACATCAGGCTAACATTTATCCATTTCCAAATATAACCTCACACAATGTATATTTTATCGTAGAGTCAACTAGAGGTTCTCACGGGTAGGCTATGTTACATACACAATATAATAATATGTAGCTAGGTTACAAACTGAATTGTGTAAGCTAAACTTAAGAATCTACATTGGAAAACGCATTGTGAAAACGGGTAATAAAAAAGTAAATAAGGGTTGTTATTTATAATGCACCATTATGTAGTAAAACTTAAGTGGTCAAAATTCCTTTTCAGATTAATGCTGATGCTCGAGCGTGCAACGCCTACTGGCTAAGAGCACACTTATACGCTCCAGAAGTGGTAGAAGATGAAAGAATAATCATTCCAGATGACATAGTAGAAAGCGGATCAAGTTCGGAAAGAGAAAAAAGAAGAAAAAAAATTGAGAAGTGTCCCTAGCTCTGACTTTGAAAGGGACAGCATTCATCAATTGGAAAATGAAAATATCCATTTAGATGGTTACAGTCGAACTCCAGATACTTCAAACCATTGTTTTGTACCAGAGTGTGCAAATATCGAACGCCTCAGAAACAAAGTAACAAAATATATTATGTGTATATTTTAATGAAACTTATAGGTGCCGATTGGAATGACCGAATTTGCGGCTACTATTGTAACTGTTTCGTAGGAAAAAGATCTGTTGGGAGCTGTGCTCATGTAATGACAATTGTTTGGTATATAAGGTGGGCAAGGCATCAAAATAATATTACACCACCTGCACAATTTTTGGACCATATCCTAATAAGAGAAGATGTTGAAAATGAAGAAATTGAATAAAAAAATAATCAATTTATCAATTCTTGTTTCATTTAATAGCATTTTTTTTTTTTATTATTATAGACAATCCACACAACACTACCCAGCCCCAAACTAAGCAGAGCTTGTAATATTTAAAAGCATTAGTGCTAAAACTAGGCTTTCTACCATACACGGCACTCTGTTCTGTCTGTTGCATACAATACAAGTTTATGTCTACCTAGTGTGAACCTAAGGGAAGGTAAGGTAGCTCATAGTCGCTCATAGTCACTCATAGCGATGAGGAGTCACCATGCCTTGAAAATATGGCTCTATTGGTTGTCCAGCTAAGTTTGATAGGGAACGGTTGTCGGTTGTGCTTCCTAAAAATGAATAATGATTGAAACGTAAGGGCGTTGTGCGGGTTTGCCCACTCCACTACATTCTGTAAATTCCAGTAGGTACTTTAATCTGGATTTTTTATCAAGTATCCTCTAGATCTAGAAGAATAATGTTAGTTGCTGTTTCGATCTTTTGATGAATTGAAGGGCAAGAATTACCTTGCACTTGCACCGTCTGTCATAGAGGTATTTTTTGTTCTAGCGCTGGATATTTGTCATTTTGCCAAGTCGTAGTTAAGTGCTGCCAACTCTTAAATTAAAAATACCACTCACACCCATCCACACCCAAGATCCACACAGAAATTATCAAATCATTGCAATGATTTCGCTAATGTCCTATCATACATCGTACTAATGACAAAAAAATCGTATTCCCCTATCAGAATCAACGTGTTGATAGCGCTGATTATGAGTTTTCAATAGTTTCATCGCTGATACAAAAAGTCTTTTTTTTTCAAAAATGGCGAGCTTTAGATTTTTTTTGTTTTAACAGTTATGCCTGATTTGTCAACCTCTATCCATATATAATATTTGGATAGAGGTTAAGAATTAAAAATATTAAAAAACCATATCAGGACATGTCATTTCATTAAAATCGGTTTAGCCGTTTGGCAATGAAGTCGGTTTCTCTAGTTTTTTAAACTTATAATTGTCAGTATAGCTTAGAACCTAACTAGCTATAGCTAAGATTCGATTTTTAATGAAACTGGTCCCAACTTACCTTGAAACAGTCAGTGTTATCAATAGCATCTCCGTATCCTGGCGTGTCCACGACAGTCAAACGAAGCTTGACCCCTCTTTCTTCGATTTCAACAGTCGAGGCGTCCAACTTGACCGTCTGGTTTGTTTTTTCTGCAATAAAATTTTATATTTTTGAATCAGACATTTTGTAGTCCATCATTATTATTTAAATTATACCTCTATTAGCCGGTTTTGAGAATAGGACTAGGTATTGCAACACCCTTAAAGGGTAAATTATGTATTGATTCAAAAACTAGTTCTAAGATCTGACTCTGTTAAATTTACTTACATTCATATTATGGTAATAAATATACTTGGCGTCTGAAATCGGTACTAGTCTGTCTTACTTTCACAAAGTGCTCTACTAACAAGACATCAGCGTAATAGGCGGCCTATGATGCGGTCTAGACAAGAATAACTGAATAACCAAACACGTTTACTTTCTAAAGAGAGTACTGGCATAGTGCACATAAAGTTTTCGACAGAAAACCTCATTGGACCCGTTTGGATTTGATCCCACGCCATCACGATCGGAAGGTGGGTCCGCTACTACTAGACCACCAGTGCTCTCTCTTCTAAAGTGCACTTACCCGTAGCATCAGGAATCACCCGCTCCGGGTACAAGTCGGTCAGGAACAGAGAGTTGACGAGAGTAGACTTGCCGAGGCCGCTTTCTCCTACCACCATGAGCGTGAACTCGAAGCCTTTCTTGACAGATTTGCGGTGCACCTGATTGGGGAGGTTCGCGAAGCCGACATAGCCAGGAGTTTCGAGGTTCGAGAACTGTGGATAAAAGAAAGAACTATATATTTTTTTGTATTGCTAAAGCAAACAAAAAATAATAGAATTGTATAAATTGTTGATGTTTGTATATTGTTAAATTGTTTTTTTTTAATAAATAAACATGTTTGATAAAAGAAGAAAATCATATATGCTGCAACATGTTTGCTAAATGTTTGATTAAAGGTAGAGGTAAGTATAGATTTTCACTTTTAGCCCCTTCCCACCGGTGCGTGATATCGCGCACCAGCCCGCACCAGCTCGCACGACACACCATGGGAACGGTCTCGTGCGCCGAGGTGCGCGGTAGCACAGGAGCCTTTTCTGTGTGCGTTGCTGTGCGTCGTCGTGCGCGGTGCGTGATGATCTGCAGAACCACGCACTGTAGGAAGGCAGCATTAGTCTCTATTTTGTTGTTTTGTGTATTTTTTGTAAATCGGTCTCCGAGGAAGTATGCCAAGTTTTTTTAACATATCCTATGACCTACTTCTTGCAAATAAATATAATGTTTCATTTCTAAGAGTGGGAGCGAGACGAGGATAATTTGATTTTGAACAACAAACACCTATGTAAAATGTATAAGAAGTTAATAATATACCCTGATAAAATACTAACCAACATAGGCACGTGCCATAACCTAAATAATAGGTTCAAATCACATCGTCAGATTTCTCAAGAGAGTCTAGGTTAGTACCTATAATGATAAATGAATGCATCGTTATGTGAAAGAATGCGAGTTCTCTTTACTTTTTATTGGTCATCGCATGATATCACGCAAATCATTCATTATCATTTTAAGATTAGAATTACTTTAACTTTCTTATAACACAAGTTTCTGAATCTGTTTGAATTTTTTAGATTCTACGACATCCGGTGACCTCACGATGTTTTCCTTCACCGTTTGAAAGCCTGGGGTACACATACATTTTTGCGCAGAAAAACTCGTTGGTACACGGCTGAATTTGAACGTACGACCTTAGGATCGGAAGGGGGGGCTACCACTAGACCACCAGTGCTCACCTTTTTGAGCTTTGAGTTTTTTTTTTGTGGAGCCTCTTTGAGGCGCACTTAAAATCCTCTCACCACACGATAAGAAGTAGAAAATAATATAGGTTCTCAAGGCACGGATAAAGTCTAGCACTTAAATCGGCTCCGTTGCATTCGAGTGGCGCATGCCGTCGGGTTAAGGTCAAGACCTGAATATCCTGCCAAGGTCTGTCAGCATGAACGTGAGAACTGATCCCGTCACTCAATATCAAGATGATAAATTAGATAGGATTGTATAATATCTTAGGTTAGGCACTAAACATAGGTACTTATATTCTAGAAATGTTTGTATATTATGTAGCAACTAATTTTTGGTGAAAATAAATTTATGATTTAGGATTGTATCGACCGCAATTTATTAAAGACAGGTACCAAATAGGATGAAAATTCATAAGATGTCCTCATTTCAAGTTCTAGATCAAACTGAAAGTGGAACTATTTACTATACCTAATCAGTAATTCAAAAACGTAAATACGAATTTTTTAAATAGGAATGAATAACACACAGAACTACTGGCAGTTTTCGAATTTTGGTGCTGGCTGGCTGAAAATTAGTTTTTTTTTTTTTTTTTTTTTTTTTTCTTTCATTAAATTAGTATACCCCTTTGATGCGGTATCCTAATAACATTACAATCTAGCCAAGTAGGCTAATGAGCAATTTTGCTTTAACTTATTTTTATAGAAGAAAATATTACAAGAATGTGTCCATCGGCACTTTTCTTACAGTCTCTACACTTTGTGATGACACTTTGTTCTTGTGTTCATTAAAAGTAGCACTATTATTACTGCACAATAACTTTAACATTACACTAACTCAAAAGGTTTGATTCTTTTGAGCCTTCTTACTTTGTCTGTGTTATCGAGGAGCTGGATGGCCTCGACATTCACGTGGTGATGAAGTTTGTGGCAGAGTCCGTGACATCGCCGAACCGGCTCTGTCGGAAGACCAGCGTTGGTTGCTAGCCAACCAACATATGCTGAGCCAGAGTCCGTTTTGCGAAGCACAAAACTCACCTCTGTAGTCGATAAGTTGTTAAGTTTATATTGTTAGCGTGAGTTTTCTTTGCTTTGCAAATAAATATTTTTTCTTTCTTTCTTTCTTTCAAGTCTTTTCTCGTGAGCTTCTGCGAATTTCTTAATTAATTTATCAACGAATTCGATCTGGAGGTCCCGGTGCAGATCTTCGTCTCTCACGTACCAGGGTGCATTAACAATGCCCCTTAACACTTTATTCTGGAATCGTTGAATTATTGCAGTATTACTTTTACAGGTACAGCCCCACAGCTGTATACCATAAGTCCATATCGGCATTAGGACTTGTTTGTACAACAAAAGTTTGTTAGGCACTGAAAGAGTAGATTGCCTTCCAAGCAGCCAGTACATCCTCTTGTAGCGTAACTCTAGCTCTTCTTTTTTCTTCTTGACGTGTGCTTTCCAGCGCAGCTTTGCGTCAAGAGTCATACCAAGGTATTTAGCTGTGTTTCCATATGGAATGATTTTATTGTTAATGAATACCGCACAGTATTGATCTTTCTTGTTAGTAAAGTTGATGTGAACCGATTTGGATTCATTTAGTTTTATTCTCCATTTTCTAGTCCAATCATGGATTTCATTAACAGCTACTTGTACCTTTTCAGCTGCTTCTGCATGAGTGCCTCCGACAGCCATTATGGCAGTGTCATCAGCAAAGGTTGCAATGGTATTATTGGCTAGGACGGGAATATCACTTGTATAAAGAAGGTAAAGGACCGGACCTAGTACGCTTCCTTGTGGTACCCCAGCTCTTATTTTCTTAAGTTCAGAGAAGGCGTCTTCTTGCCTTATTCTAAAAGTTCTATCAGATAAGTAGGATTCTATTACATCTGTAAATTCAGGAGGTAATACTTTTCTTAATTTCAGTAAAAGGCCCTCATGCCATACCTTATCGAATGCCTGTGCCACGTCTAAAAAGATAGTGGAGCAGACCTTTTTTTCTTCGAGAGTCCTCTCAATAACATCTGTAATTCTATGAACTTGATCTATTGTTGAATGCTGTTCTCGGAATCCAAATTGGTGATCTGGTATGATGTTTTTACTTTCTATAAGTGGCTTAAGTCTTTTCAGTAACAGTTTTTCAAATAATTTTGACATGATAGGTAGCAGAGAAATTGGCCTATAAGATGAGGTCTCATGAGGTGGTTTTCCTGGCTTTGCTATCATAATGACTTCGGCAACCTTCCATAAATCTGGTACAACCTTTAGTCTGAGTGCTGCGTTTATAAGGGTCGTCAGTTTCACTAGTGCTTTTCGTGGAAGATGGTGTAGTATTTCTCCCGAGATAAGGTCGAATCCAGGAGATTTCTTTGGGTTTATATGGTGTTTTATTTCACTCCAGACTTCTCTGGGTGTTACCAGCTTTATCGAAAGTGTTTCGTCACAAACTTCGTTAATCATAGGTACTTGGTTTGTTTGGCCTTCGTTAGGTGTAAATATTTCTTCAAGATGTTCTGCAAATCTTTTGGCTTTCTGTTCGTTACTAACGGCCCATTTTCCAGACCCTATATTAATCGGAGGAATTTGGGTAATGGGTCGTTTCATATGTTTAGTTGCCTTCCAGAGTGAGTAGTTTGTACTGCGATCACTGATGAGGTTCTGGAGATAGCTGTTAGTTGACTCGTCATTAAAAGCTTGAATTTTTCTTTTAAGCAGTTTTGTGAGATTATTTAATTTAGTTTTGTCTTGTGGAAATCTAGTTTGGTGCCAAACGTTTCTCTGTTTTCTTTTTTCACTTATGAGTTGCAAGATATCCTGAGGGTAGTGATTTCTTGCGCCTCTTTTTTTGTTTACTGGTGTATTATTCCAGGCAACCTGTTGTATGATTTTAGTAAAATTGTCTATTTCTAGGTTAAGTTGCTCCGGGGCTTTCAGAGGAACTTTTAGGTCTATATTAAAATCTAATTCTATTTTAAAACTCTCCCAATCAGTATACTTATTTACCAGGGTCAGAGCGTTTTCTATTTGTGAAACTTTTTCACTTATTTCTAGATATATTGGAGAATGGTCAGAGTTCATATCATAACTTTGCTTCATTCGTAGGTAGTTACTCGATAGATTTTTGTAGGTGAAGAAGTCTATCAGGTCTGGAATTTTGTTTTGGTCAGTTGGCCAGTATGTTGGTGAACCAGTAGATATAACGTCACCTTTTATATGTTTAATGGCATTCAATAAGTTTCTGCCCTTTGTATTCGTTAGTCTCGATCCCCAGTACGTATTCTTTGCATTGAAGTCACCTCCAAGTACAAATCTTTCACCAAGGGTTTGTAAAAATCTTGAGTAGTCGTGTTCATGTATCGTATGGCGCGGTGGGCAGTATATGGCTGCTACCGTAAGAGAATACCGCGTTGTATTAATGCAAATAGCTACGGACTGGATATCTGGCTCTTCACATTTACTTACTTCATAGTGCTTTATGTTTTCTTTCACGATAACAGCACTACCCCCCCTTCCTTTGTTATCTGGGTGTAGTGCATGATAGGTTTTATAGCCTTTGAAAGTGATGTGTGACTGTTTATTGAAATGCGTTTCAGACACGAGACACAAATCGACATTTTCTATGTCTAGGACTACTTGCAGTTCGTTTTGATGATTAAGTAGCCCATTGCAGTTCCAAGCCATGATTTTAAGTGTACAAATCATTTTTTACTCTTAGGAATAGCTTGTTTGGTGCTATTTTCTATTATTTTCAATCTCTCATCAAAGGATGTCATGAGCTTCAGAATGACATCTAGCTTGTTATCGTTGCTTGGCTCTTTGCGTTGCATGGTTGGTGTGTTTTTGGCAGTTGCCTGGGCATATGACACAGATTTGTGAGTGGTGCTAACTGAAGGAGTTCTTACGTTAGAGCCTGGAGGAGCTACTTGCTGTTTGCTGCTGGCGTTTTGTGGTGTAGCCTGAGTTTTATTTATACTTTTGGTCCGCATCTTCTGCATTTCTTTAGCTACCATGCAGCCTCGGTAGTTTGCTGGGTGTGCTTCCCCACAGTGCACACACTTTGGTTTTTCTTCTGCAGGTTTTTTGCAGTCCTTTGTAAGGTGCTTACCTGTGCATTTAACACATCTTGGTTCTTTGGAGCAGTACTTTTGTGTATGACCATATACTTGGCATTTCTTGCACTGTGGGATAAGTTTGGTGGATCTTAGTGGTTGAATCTCGACCACGCACCCCAATATATGTTTTATTTCATATATTTTTTTTACATCTTCTTCGTTGCTGAAGGTGGCCATGAACATGTTTAGTGGTTCCTTAGTTTTCCAACTTAGTTTGTTCACAACTTCTTCAATCTTGTAGCCTCTTCCATTTAGGTCTTCGATAATTCGGTCAGGTTTACACGAGGAAGGCAATTTCTTGACCATAACTCTTATCGGTCTCTCTTGTTTGTTTTCATAGGAGTGCCAGGGGCACTCGCTTTCACTTAGAATTTTTGTTAAGGCTCTGTATGCATCATCATTGATGGCATTTACTTTAACACTCTCACCGCTTAATATCTTGATTTTAAAGGTACCAGCGGGCTGTTTTAAAGACAAGGAGTCGTAAAAATTTTGGTAATTATTCACCCCGTCTACTATGATCGGAGGTGGGGAAGGAATTTTTTTTTGTTTTTCTTTTGCTGGAGTATTGGCATTTCCTTGTGGTGAGACAGTGGGCGAGGTGTTCATTTTCCGCTTTTTCCTGGATTTCGCTCTTATCCACTCTGTCTCTTTTGCTAGCTCTTCCTCGTCCGTAACATATTCCACCTGTACCGAGGAAGTTTCCATGCTTGATGTTGATGGCATGTTTGTTGATTGCGCAACGCATTTCAGCTGCTCTTGAAGAACTTCAATTTGGTTCTTCAAGTTCCCAACAAGGCCCTGAAGCTTTTCACGCTCTTGCCTTTCTTCTTTAAAAAGACGGACTGCGTCATTGTAGTGGTCATACAAAGTATGCTCCAGCTCTGTATGCAGGGTAAAGCGTACCTTTGATGGCGTATCCATTGTAAAGGCAATAAATGGTGTCACCTTAACAATATAATTCGTCGTCGATGCACATGCCTTACGCGACAAAGAACGGGGTCATTGTCACAGTCGGCAGCACGTCCGCGGTGACGTTTTTGTGATGCGCTTGCACTTTGCACTGTAGGTACCTACGCGCGAACGCGAGACGCTACTGTTCTCAGCGGAGATCGAACAGCCACTGAAAATTAGTTAAGACGGAAAAAGTTACGAACGACCTCTTCGTTCGTAACTTTTTCCGTCTTAGAGCGAGGCTTAGAGCGAGTAAAGAAGTTGAAGTGAAGAGAGTTATACTTAAGACGATACAAAATCGAAAAGGGAAAATGTTTAGACATCTTCTACGATTAGAGAACATAATTTAAGGAAAGTGAGGAAGAGGAAGACCAGGAATCAGTTACGTGAGCCAGATAGAAGAGAAAGTCGCTGTCATGTCGCATAGGGAAGTCAAGGAGGCCGCATTCAAGACTCACTTGGAGGAAACTCCTTCAAAACTCCGATGATTTAAGAAGAAGACATACTTATTTATTTGATCAGCTGACCGTGCTCTTTCTAGTCTAGTTTTTATAGTGTGCTTATCTTCTTAGCAGAAAAAACTTTAAAGTTTACCATTAATGCTCCACGTTTGAACGGTCTCATCGTTAACCACCTCACTTCCAAGAGCTATTTTGGGCTAATAAATAGCGGCAAACAGGTACTGTTTAGGTTGATACTCTTTGCTGAACGTCAAGATGCAAATGGAACCAGTTATGATCGTAACTAAAATACTAGCATAGTCTGTCTATTCCAACTCCAGTCACAGTTTATCTGGAGTACGCGCAAGATAATTGCGCGTGACTGATGGCGTAAAATGTAAAAAATATGGACTGGAAATAATCTCCCGATTATAAACATATATATCGCACTTGCATTGCGTTTAATGCAGATCATGTTTGTGATGGGGAGATTATTTCCATTCAGATTTTTTTACATTTTCCGACTTCAGTCATGCGTAGAGTTATCTTATGCGGACTCTACATTCAAATTCGATTCAAGTGCGTACTCTCTTTTGTTTAAAAACTGCACACAGTACAATTTAATACTTTCACCAATAACAAGGCCAAATAAACGAAGTTCACGCGTCAATCTTTTAGTAACTGATACTTCTTCTATGGCTGTTGATAACCTACTTAGTTGACAAATTTACAGTTGTATGCAAGAGACCACTATAGCTGATACTAAGTTAATTTCGTATGCATGAGCTTGCCTGACACAAATTCCTGCATGTCCGTCAAAAACGCAAACAACAGAAAATTTATAAACAATCTACGAGGAATTCTGACTATTGTAATTAGGGTAGTGATTGTTGACTCAGTTGGTTAGAGATAAGACCCATCTCTAGCATTTATAAACTTTTGGTAATGGAATTCTTAACAGATGCTTTGTGTTAAGAGCGGGTCGTGAGAAAATTTGAGATTTAAAAAAAAAAAATTCTTAACTAAATAACTAAGTGACATTTTAAAAATCGCAAAAGGACTAATTGTAGACTATACATTTGAGATTAATTCGAATTTAAGTGTGTTAAAAAAATATACTATTTAACATGACATTCTATTTAACGCTAATGAAAATCGTATGTCAGGGTTAAATAGAATGTCATGTTAGATAGTATATTTTTTTAACACACTTAAATTCGAATTAATCTCAAATGTATAGTCTACAATTAGTCCTTTTGCGATTTTTAAAATGTCACTTAGTTATTTAGTTATGTTTTTTTTTTAAATCTCAAATTTTCGCACGATTCGCTCTTAAGGTACAATCACTTCTAAAGGGCTTCACACACAGCAGCTATAATGTAAAGAGGTACATTATAGCATGATACATCTCATTACATCTTTCCATAGAAATCGTCAGGAGACCACACACAACAGCTATAATGAATATTTTCATTCATGTATATTTTCCCGGGATGTAATGTACATTAATATACATTATAGCTGCTGCGTGTGAAGCCCTTAAGAATTAAGGTAATAAGGTCAGGTAAGGTATTAGGGTCGCATGGAACTGGCACCTAGACTCACAGCTTTAAGACAATTCAAAGTGATTCCTGCAATTTAACTGAATAAAGACAATTTTGAGTTGAGTTAAGAAGATCTAAAGGAAAGGAGAGTAAATTAGAGATAGCATGGTATGATTTTAAGCCACCCTAAGGCCTGCAATAAGAAATGCCATCATGAAAATGTACTCAACATACTATAATAGACTATAACTAAGAAAAGTGCACTAGGTATCTAAGTCCAGAAGTAGTGAAAAATTTTAATACTATTCAGCAACCTAAGTCTAATGAACTATAAAGGAAAACATCATGAAATAATCCATAGTCAGCTCCACCCATATTGACCATAATACTTTCCTGTGGAATATGCCAACTAAACTGTGGTGGGTGTAATATTATAGAGTAGAGATGCCAAACCTACTCTATACCATAAAACCCTGACCCACACAATTTTAGATAAAAGGTAAAACCTTGTGCACATTGTTAAACTATTACATCAAAATTTTCAACTGTTAAATAAACCATCTTTAGATAAATACAAAAAGCCTATTTACTGTTACTCAATTTGACAGAGGTATTGTAGGTGTTATAGACACCGACCTGAAGCCTTAGAATGGTCCACAAAATCGAGACAACCGGAGAGAAGGGAGGCCTTTGCCCTGCAGTGGGACACCTCATAATAATGATTATAGTTAAAAATTACTTATACAACATGTCCCAAAATTCAACGATAAGCCCGCACCAGAGGATGGACCTACTAATGACTACTCGAGAAAAAAAAAGAAAAAAAAAATACCTCTACTTTTTAAAATGGAAATTCTTCGAAAATGTATACCCCTTATGACACTTTTAACTACCATGACCACAATTTTTCAAATATTTCAGTTTTTTTGTTTGTATCGGCAACCTAAGTAGTACTACTATTCACCATAATCTTTGAAAATTACAGAATTTTCGTAGTTTTATACAAAAAAACAACCAAAAAAAATTATTTCCCTAAAATTTTGAAAGGTTTTAACGTTCAGTAAACTTTAACTCATCGTAGTGTAAAAAAAAAATATGGACACTACTATGGCAAGTTTTTTAAAAAATTAACGCAACTAACCTAGATTTTAAAATGGTATAATACTTTAGGAAAACTAGCCACAAAAAAAAAATAATGACACTTTTTCTAATCAAGAACCAAATTTCATAAGTTGTTGTTAATAGTAATCACTTCTACTATGTGCCCAAAATAGATTTTTGTTGTTGGAAAATGTTTAAAAAAAAGTAGAGGTATTTTTTTTTTCTTTTTTTTTCTCGAATAGTCATTCGTAGGTCTATCCTCTGGTGCCGGCTTATCGTTGAATTTTGGGACACCCTGTATATATTTATCAAAGGATTGTTTATGATCTTCTTATTATGTCACTGGTTCTTTTGAACCAGTGTGATGAAAATATTTTAAGTGCGCCTCAAAGAGGCTGCTTTCGTGCACTTGACACATGTTTTTGAACAAATGAATCTTCTTACTACAAATGCAAAAAGTAAGATACTTTAGAAAAAGTTAAAAAGTTAGTAGATAAGCAAGTAGTACCAGGACAGGAAGGTAAAAACTATGAACCTATTAGAGGATACATACTCTCATTGGCTGATAAATTCTATTCCAATTTCTGTTTCCAAGCGATAACACGATTGTCCTAGCGCAGCGTTTTACATACTCCTTGTTATTTGTATAAACACAGAGGGATGATTCATACTCGCATACGGGCCCTGGGTACATGCCAAACATAGATGCATAAGGATCGATGAACTTTCGTAACATAATTTGTTGCAGATTGGCATTTGTTTGGCTTCTGCTGAGATATAAACAAAGTTTCAGGAGTCCAGAAGAAAGTTCACGCAAGGCTCAAAAAAATAAGGATGAAAACTTACGTTCTTATTGTTAGCGGTGTCACTGGACATCTTGATTTTTTTTCTCTGCTCTTTGAGTTCACAACTTTTATTGATATGTATTTATTACAGCTTAAA
Source organism: Thera britannica (assembly GCA_939531255.2). Taxonomy (NCBI): domain Eukaryota; kingdom Metazoa; phylum Arthropoda; class Insecta; order Lepidoptera; family Geometridae; genus Thera; species Thera britannica. Next base: position 5,165,318 of record OW618039.2, on the reverse strand, counting down.
GTGTTTGAATCGCGCTGAAATGAAATAATTATTTTTACGGTAAAATTAGTAAAAGGCCGATCGAAACGACCCAACCCAACCCACCAACAAATAGTTGAGTGAATGAAATGAAATGTTTTTTTAATTTGAGTGAGCAAATCTAGGATAAATGAATGACGTGTTCTGTGCTCTCCAAGTGCTCTCTTCTTGACTTTTTTTTTTTTTGGCGTCTTCTTGACTTGAGTGAGTGAGTAATGTGCATAGAGTAGTACTATTAAAAGGAATAGAGTGCGCTCTTGTGCGAATTTCATGCAGTACGGAAAGTAGCGCGCTCTGGTGATTTAACGACAAAGCTTTGCCCATGCAGTTCTTAACCCACACACTTACTTAGCCCACAGTACTTATACTATACGTTTTTTTTAGTTCGTTACTGTTTGCTGTTTAAATTTGCTCTTGATAAAACACATTATAATTACAGTAACAAACAAACAAACATTTCGTACAATAGTAAATATGCATCAAAACAGAAAACATATTTTGCGCAGATTTATTAAACAAAAATCATATTAAAGGAATCATTACACACAAAATTAGGAACCATAGTAATTACGCATATTTTTTAACTTCCTGAAATAAACAGCAGCTTCTCATAGATTAGACCCCCAAATAGATCTTCACCGTCTTACGTCAATTTACCTCGTAGGATAGGAAAACTCAACACTTTGAACTAGATAACGTAACTTAATAAAAACAAAAAATAGCAAAAAAACTAGAACAACAATAACAAAAACACAACAATAACTAAGTAATAAGTAGCTTAATTTCAGGGAAAATGGGGTGAAAATTCTGAAAACCATTTCCATAGTTTTATAACTTTCATTCACAATCGACCTTTCGACAATCGAATTTTGTCAATGAGTTTCAAGTTTCGAATAATGTTAATGATGTTCATAATGCCATGGCGTTATGCAACGCTGCTCTAGGCTTTCTATACTTCGCGGCATTCCATTCCCAGACTATTAAGATGATAAGCTAACACCGGAATTCCGGAATTCCCTACAGACTGTGCCCAGTGTGGCCCCCCCTGCCTGGTGTTCTGTGGACTGTGACTCTGTCATTCTGTGTTCTGTGGTGTCGGTCTCGGTCGGTAGGTAGTCTAAAGTGTATCTATGGGTCTCGGTCCGGTCGGTCGGTCGTGCCAATCGTTTTGCAGTGATTTCGAGTTTTGTTTTTGTAGAAAATCTTGTAATTCATGAAAAACTAGGAAAAAATCGGTGCTCATACAAATATGGCTACATCCAGCGATACCTCAGAGCACAATGTGAAGTCTAGACGACCTGCAGGTGCGCTAACTACCGCTTAATGTCACACCCTGATGTTGCTGTGTCCTTGTGGTATTGATCTAAGTTGTTTACGTTATCGTTTATTTTAGAGTCTGCGTTTAAACAGCAGCGCCTGCCTGCCTGGCAGCCTATACTGACCGCTGGGACGGTCCTACCTACATTCTTTGTTATAGGCATAGCTTTTATTCCTGTTGGGATTGGCCTCTTGTACTTCTCTGATGAGGTAAGCTGTTTTCCTGTTAGCTTGTGTAGTTGCTTCCTAATTTATTTACCTAAAATAAGGTAATTCAAGAATGAAAAATTACAGCTATTATTACTATACTAGCATCTGTGAATAAGCTTGGTCTATACCAAATATGAGCGAGCAAGTATTCAAGCTTAAAAAAAGTTACAACTACTTTTGAAATTGTAGGTCAAAGAACATGTTATTGACTACACCCTCTGTCAAAAAAGTGATGATCTGAATACAACGTGCGCCGACTACATTAGTGAGAATCCACAAGAGTCTTGTACCTGCAGCCGACCGTTTAAACTGCCTGAAGACTACCCGGGAAATGTGTATTTCTACTATGGCTTATCAAACTACTATCAGAACCACCGACGATATGTCAAATCTAGGTGAGTTGTTTTAACATATTTGTCTTTTAAACATAATGTATTGTTGTCGCCAGTTCACATTTTCAGTGTTTTATTTAAAATATCACAAAAAACAAGTAAGGAAGGTTTTTCTTTAAACTTATCACCTGACTTAAAAAATAACTATTGCACAAGAAGGCTTTTTTTATTTTACTCCAATAAAACTACCAAGTTTGTAAAACAAGTATGTAATAGAAACACATGCTCATTACTTTAACTATTGATCTACAATATGTGGGGTGATCACATAGCTTTTGTAAGGTAGCCACCTACTTCGTAAAAGTTATTTAGTGAAAAATCTACACTACACGATAAGAAGAAGAATAGCTTTTGTTTCAATCAAATGCTTGTTGCAATCCTCAGTTTCCTGCAATCCTCAGTTTACTGGTTTATGTGCTTATATAGTAAATAAATAAATGTCTATATCTATGAATGCATGACTGGATTTGAACTGTCGACCTCAGCATCGGAAGGGGGGGCCGCTACCACTAGGCCTAGTGCTCTCTGACTCAGCCACCCTAAGGCTACGCTCACTTTGGATACGAATTACATCGTGCGTAAACGTATGAACACTGTTCGTAAGAATTGAGAGAGAGAATTGAATTGAGTGCGCACACTGAATACGTTTTTCTTCGTCAAATAGACCGAGTACCGGTGTTAGCGCATACGTTATTGATGATGAACGCACGAACGTGTAATAAAATCCCAACAAGTTCGGATTGATTTCGGACGTCGAACTTGCACGTACGTATACGTACCTACGACTAACTCGCGCGCAGTGTGAGCGCTTTCATAGTACTCAGAAGGTCGGGAATGTTCGTACGTTTCTGCACGAATGGAATACGTACGAAAACGTATCCAAAGTGAGCGCAGCCTAAAGGTTTAAACAACAAACTGCGCACTAAAGTAATTGCTTGCATTTCGCTTACGCAGAGATGACAACCAGCTTTTGGGACGTCTCTCGCTCACTCCATCATCGGACTGCGATCCCTTTACATACGCCGACGAGAATGGGAAGATGAAGCCTGTGGCTCCGTGCGGGGCCATTGCGAACTCCTTATTTAATGGTAAATCTACTACTTATTAGACCTATATATATCTCAGTCACTGAGTAATGCTATTCATCAGATAAAAATCTCTCTTGAGACCCATCAAAAACAAAGATGGCATCATTTTTACTTGACTGATAGTGTTACTTAAAATTTGTGAAATTGGGCATTAAGAATCGTCTTCTTATCATGTCACTATTATTTTTTCAAGCCAAGTGTGGTGAAAGGGTTTTAAGTGCTCCTCAAAGAGGCTCCTCTCGTGCACTTGTCACATGTTTTTGAACTTTTTAAGTTCTACAACGTGTCGGTTTCCTCACGAGGTTTTCCTTCACCGACTATAAGAGTATACTGCATGCTTATTTGAATTTGATACTTTGAAATTTTTTCCACCTAAGTGATACATAATTTTATGTGTAAAGTCCCACCTAGTAGCCACTCCTTCCTACCTAATCAAATAAAACCACGCTATCTAGCTCAGTAGGAGGTAACGTAATCAGGGAGCCGCGGTAACTGACCTTTAACTGGAAAGGTTGGGTGGGCTGTTACTTTTTTATTTAGGTCAGTTACGCCATGGAGTACCTATGGATTTTTCTATTCGAAAGTTCAAAGTCAAATAAATATTTATTTAGTAGTATTACAAGGATTACTTTGAAACGTAGACAAACAGGCAACAAACTATGGCTTGGTTCCTACCTACCGTTTTTTTGTATGATCCTTTTACAAAACATTATAATGACAGCAGTGAAGTTCCAGTGTTGTGCCACTCCACTTAATGTACACAATGTATGTACACAGTGCTAGGGCTCTCAAACGGTGAAGGAAAACAACGTGAGGAAACCCTGCTTAGTCAGTTTCACACATATTGACCATATCTTTCCTGTATTCATTCGACTGGCTTCTCAGCTCAGTTGGCAGTGGCTCTGCCTTCTGCGCCGTAGGTCGTGGGTTCGATCCCCACCGAGAACCTATGTTAACCACACAAACGTTTGTTCTCTGTCTGGGTTATAATAAAAAAATATTTACGTATTATATCAGCTATCTGGTTTCCATAATACAAGCTCTGCTTAGTTTGGGGCTATATAGTGTTGTGTGGATTGTTCACAATATTTATTATAATTAATATATTTATTTTTACTTGTCTATTTTTCAGATACTCTCATCGTGAGATCGGAAGTATTGTCGAAGGACGTGCCAGTGTTCCGCACAGGAATCGCGTGGAAGTCTGACAAAGAAATCAAGTTCCGCAACCCACCCGGAGACTTAAAAACAGGTAGAACTTTCTCCTAATCTCTAATCTTACTTCTTGTAAAATTATAAGTAATGATTTTTATTTTTGAAGCTGGCTTAATCACACCCTAACTGCTGGACCGATTTGGAACAAATATCGTTTGTTACAAATTATGTAACCTGTGCCTACCACACACTCTGTCTGGCTGTCTCTGGCTCTAGTTTTGAGTCTGTGAGTGTTGACTAAATAAATCCTACATCGAAACGTCACACACACACAGTATAATCCACCGGAGAGCACTCAGACAGACTCAAAACCTATACTGGACTGACATTATGCTACTATTTATTCTTGAACCATAACAGGAACGAACGGGGAAAAAACTAAAACGCGAGTGAAGCCGCGGTAGGCCGCTTGTACATAATTAATCTTCTCCCTCGTGTTATCGCATAAATATCTATAAATTTATTTTTATAATGCGACGACGGTACAAACTATCCTACTGGCTACGATATCTAATAGATCTATAACGTGCGGCACATAACTTGAGCGGTGAGCGATACGCGCTGCGAATGCATCGTAGTGTGCCATGTCGCGCACACTGGATGTGTGGATGTGTGCAGAGTGTCCTATTGGTACAGAGAGCGGAGTGCGACTGGAGAGCCAATCAGCGCTACGCACGCCCGCCCTTCATTCCGCTACCCCCCCTCAGGTACCTTATTTTTGACTTCTGCGCAATAACGGTCAGCGCTAAAGTTATGTGCCGCTACCTATACCTATATTTTTCTTTAAATTTTTTTTTCAGCTTTCGCCAACTTCACTAAGCCGGTCAACTGGCGTTTGAATGTGTGGGAGTTGGATCCTAACAACACGGAAAATAACGGATTTCAGGTAACTAAACCAAGGTCGTGGGTTCAAATCCAGTCGTGCACGAATGTGTATTTCTGCCTAAAAATGATTTGCACTAGTGCACTTAGTGCTCTCAATCGGTGAAGGAAAACATCGTATGGAAAAAGACATTACCTAGGTTTACCTAATTTTTATTTAGCCGTAAGGCCATTGTAATGCCCCAGCGAGGCTCATGTTCTAGAGCTAGACGTTATTACCCCCTAAGACCTATAAAACACATGAAGCAATGAATAAATGAATATGAATATGACATGTCGTAGAACCTAAAAAGTCGAAGAACATGTTTCAAGCAAAAAGGTTCCGCCAGTGGTCTACTTGTGGAAACCAAGTTTTTTTAGTAGAGCTTTTTGTGATGGCTCGTCCGGGAAGTACTACCACCATGCCTTTTTCTGCCGTTAACCCTTTGTTTGGCAAGACATACAACTCTGTGTTTTTTTGGAAAATACTTTATAAACCTTTCATATAGGGCCCTAGGTAAGCTACAAAAACTAAAAAAAAATCTAGGTTTAGTCTTTTTGCGAAAAACCTATGAAACTTTTTTACAACATTGCCAAATAAGGGTAAAAAAATAAAAAAAATATTTATTATAAAAAAGTTTATTTAATATTTATTTTTTTACATGAAAATCATAAAAACAGCTTCAGTTTTTGGTAATACACAGCCACACGTTGCACTTTGTGCATACCATAAGCGAATATCCTGTCTGACACTACGGCAACGACCTCTTTCTCCACTGCTGGGCAGGTGACTATCATCCAGCAGGTTCATCCAATCTGATGATGAGGGAATCGAAGGTGTTGGCGAGCTGGTATAATTGTCTTCATCTTTCTCCAAGTAGCTAATGTGGCGTGACGACCTTCTTCTTGCTCAGAGTCATCACTGTCGTCGGATCTCGCATTAGCTATCGGAATAAGAACTAGAATGCGGTTGTATCTAGCGCGTTGAAGCACCTGTGAACAATCATAAGCACCGCATGCAACCAAAAACAAAACCCAGCAAAAAAACATACGAAATTGCGCAAATCTATCGCATAAAAACAATTTACATAAACCCTAGGCAATTGGCAACGTTACTTTTTTACAACAAATACAGAATGTACTAAAATGACGGGCCTTTGGCAAGGTTGCTTTTATACAACAACTAGGTTAAAAAGCTTGATAAAACCTAAAAAACGTATCTATCAGTAGGATTATGGTAAATAACGTTAGTTTGTTTCGATGTTAGTAGTATTCAAGCAAAAAACCAGGATCATGACTAGAAAAAATAAATAAATTCGAAAAACTTACGGCTCGGTTGCTTAGGTTGCGCGCGACATCTCAGCTGACTGACGTAAATAGTGATATAAAACCGCAAAATAATAGAGTCAAATATTTTTTTAGTTTTGTACCTGAACGATACCTAATGACTAAATCGATAAATAAAAAAAATAAAAAAACCCTTAGGCTGTATATTTTTACAAAGTAATTGTTGTAAAATAGTTGCATCGCCAAACAAAGGGTTAAGCAACATTGCTGTGTTTCGGTTTGAAGGGTGTGGGTGCCGGTGAAATTACTGGCACGTGAGGCAGAGTATCTGTATGCCTCCAGTTGATGGACGCACGGCATCGTAGTACACGTTCCTGACGTGCGTGATATCAGATAATTTGTAATAGGAGATGGTTACCACAAACAGGCTTGTTCCATCAGCTAAATCAGCTAAAACGATATGAGAAACCTCCACATCATTTTTGAAGACCTATTCATAGATAGACCCACCGCACACGTATAGGTTTGATGAAAAAAAATTATTTGAGTTTCAGTTTCAAGTATGGGGGATCCCCAAAATTTATAGTTTTTTTCTATTTTTATGTAAAAATTTTAATGCGGTTCACAGAATACATCTACTCGCCAACTTTCATCAGTCTAGCTCGTATAGTTTTGGAGAAAAATGGCTGTGACATACGGACGGACAGACAGACAGACATGACGAATCTATAAGGGTTCCGTTTTTGCCATTTGGCTGCGGAACCCTAAAAACCAGTCCGCTCAACAGAAGTATGGATTCAGGATATGCCTAATTTCCAGAATGAGGACCTAATAGTCTGGATGCGTACGGCCGCGCTTCCTACATTCCGGAAACTGTACCGTCGCGTGGATCACTCACAAGACGACTTCAAAAATGGACTCATGCAGGGAAACTACGTCCTGCATATCGAATACAGTAAGTCACATCAAAGAAAGAAAGAAAGAAGATATGTTTATTTGACATAAAGCGTAAGTAAAGGTAAGACAAATACAATAAAACACACAGAACGGACAACTGAAAAAAAACGGTAGGAACCGTAGCCGTAGTTTGTTGCCTGTGTTCTTCTAGGCTTGGTCGCGTGGAACTGGTGATTCTTGTAATTAAAAATTCTTGACAATTTTAATTTGATTAGATTTGAAGGCAGGCAGGCTACATAAGAAGGTAATAATACAAACAGAACTGGGCACAGAACACGTCATATTATACTCAAGAAAACTCTGATTAGTTTAATAGTACATTATTGCAAAGGCAGCGAAATAGGCAATTGTAGGTCGAGTATGAGTTTGAAGGCCGAGCCGCAGGCGAGGACTTCAATGATACGAGACAGGCAATTGCCATTTCGGCCGAGGCATATACAGGGTTATTCATTATTAGCTGCAAATACTCAGGAATTAGGTTCAACAAATAAAATAACAAATATTTATGAAATTATTTCTTTATAATTTTGAAATTTTTTTTTTAAGTTTTTGTATCAAATTTTATTTTTATTAATTTCTTTACGGCTATTGCATAATGATTGCCATGGAGAACAGGACGATGACCCACCCAGGCAGTGACTGAACGCAGAGTGTCACTCACGGCGCGCGGGCGCGGATCAAAGGTCAAAACAGGTCAGGCGCCAATGATTCCTTTATCGATTTTCTCGGGATTTTCATAACAAAACTTAAAAAAAATCATATCATGAATATTTTTTATTTTATTTGTTGAACCTAATTCCTGAGTATTTGCAGCTAATTATGAATAACCCTGTATAGTGCTTTTCTTAAAAAAATGCAAGGAAATAAAAAAGGGTCTTTTACATAATAAATTTAATTTTTCAGCCCAGTATCACCCACTGATGGGTGGGCTGCGCGTCTCTTGTCCAGGTGTTTGTTGCTACCTTTACGATATCGTCGATCCATCGCGCTTTCGGACGCCCAAGATTTCTTCGGCCCGACTTCGGCCACCATTCGGTCAAGGCCTTACTCCACCGACCATCACCACGTCTAGATTTTTTTTTTCCGACCTAAATTCTATGAACGCAGCTCTACAGGGTTATTCATTATTAGCTACACAAACTGACAGGGCCTAATTTTTGGGTCGTGAATATTTGTTTGGCCGAATCAATTTAATTCCTAAACTGATTTAAGTTTTTGTATCAAAATTTTATTTTCATTAATTTCTTTACGGCTATTGCATAATGATTGCCACGGAGAACAGGACGATGACCCACCCAGGCGGTGACTGAACGTAGAGTGTCGCTCACGGCGCGCGGGCGCGGATCAAAGGTCAAAATAGGTCAGGCGCCAATGATTCCAAAGGATATTCTTTATCGATTTTCTCGAGATTTTCATAACAAAACTTGAAAAAAATCATTTCATAAATATTTTTTATTTTGTTTGTTGAACCTAATTCCTGAGTATTTGCAGCTAATTATGAATAACCCTGTATATTCTCTATGTTCGCAGTCTGATCATGACCGTTTCCGAATATTAGGTATTTTTTTGGATCCGTTAAAAAGTATCTTTTGTTTCAGACTACCCCGTAACTAACTTCAACGGCAATAAATCGTTTATAATATCGACGACGTCTCTGCTCGGCGGCAAGAACCCTTTCCTTGGCGTAGCGTACGTGGTCGTCGGTACTCTGTGTCTGCTGCTGGGCATTGTGCTGCTCGTTATACATGTTAGATGCTCTAAGAGGTGAGCTCATTTATTTACTACACCCCTCAAAAAATTTCCTCCGAATGTACAGTCGCGGTATGAAAGTGTTCGTCACTTTAGAGTCGGTTTTTGCTTGCACCAGTGCCTTGATCATGAACACATTTTGACATAATTTGTGACGTTAGCTTATCGGTGTATTCTGTCTATTCAGTTTCAAAAAGTAGTATGTGATCGTGATACGTTGAACAAATCAAGTTGAAAATCGACGAACATTTTCATTCCGCCACTATACCTACACTTTTCATAAAGAACACACCAGTCAGTCACTCACGCAGTTCTTTTTAGTACTAGCAGTGAAGCCAGGAGCCGCCGTCGCCCGGGCGTTCCAGAATTTTAAAGAACATTCCAGAACGTTTAGGAGCATTCTATTCTAGAACATTTTGAAAAAATCTAGAATTTAAAGAAAACTCCATACGTGATAGAAAAGGATAGAAATATAAAAGTTCCTACGTGTTAAAAAAGGATAGCCTATTATAGCCTTCTTCGATAAATGGACTATCCAACACAAAAAGGACCAGCCCGGCCCCAGCTCCCGAGATTATCGCGTTCAACCAAGCAAACTCTTCAACTTTATAATATTAGTATAGACTAGCGGCCGCCCGCAGTTTCGCTCGCCCCGTTCCTATTAATTTTTCGGAATGAAAAGTATCCTATGTCCGTCCCGTCTCCTGGTTCTAAGCTACCTCCCCACCAATTTTCAGCCAAATTGGTTCAGCCGTTCTTGAGTTATAAATAGTGTAACTAACGCGACTTTCTTCTATATTTAGGAGTGCTATTTAAAAAAATTAAAGGTCCAAATATTTTCCCATCCTTATAACCTTTTCCTTCCTTCTTAACTAGATATCCCACGGCCAATTTCTTCTTCGTAGATGAAGAGACTACATCCCAAAATGCCACTTTGAGTTCGTAAGTCTTCAATCCTGTGCTGTAAGAAACGTACATAGATATTTTGCAATCGTTTTTGTAGTTAGATTTTGTTGTAACATCGGTAAAGGTAGCGGCACATAACTAGAGCGGTGACCGTTATTGCGCAGAAGTCAAAAATAAAGTACCTGAGGGGGGCTAGCGGAATGAAGGGCGGGCGTGCGTAGCGCTGATTGGCTCTCCAGTCGCACTCCGCTCTCTGTACCAATAGGACACTCTGCACACATCCACACATCCAGTGTGCGTGACATGGCACACTACGGCGCATGCGCAGTTCGTATCGCTCACCGCTCAAGTTATGTGCCGCTAGTTATAGTGTTAGCCGGTTTGGGAATACATCCTTATACTTGTTGTTTTTATCTACACCATCGTCCTCTATCATTCTTTTCAAGTCCAGTCCATCCCAAGGTTGTCTGGAAGAGATCGCTTTTAGTGATAAGACCGCCCATTGTATTCCACTCTGATGTTTTTCTGTATTTCTTTGTTAATTTTATGTGGTGTACAATAAAGTATTTTCTATCTATCTCTATCTATCCTTAGAAGTCGTAGCAAGTGGAAATCCGTGATCTCTGCCTACCCCCATAGGAACGAGGCGTGATTTTATGTATGTATGTACATACTTAGAATACAATATAACAACCAGACAGAGAACAAACATCTGTGTTCACCGCACACGTTTGTTTTCGGTGGGGATCGAACCCACGGCCTATAGCCGGATAAGGATATAAGGATTCATCCAGGGAAGTACTACGGTACCTAACCTATCTTACCCTTATCATTATTTTTATCAAAAGTACAGTCGCCTGCCAAAAACTGTATGCAATTCGTAACTAACAAGGCATTGTAAAAATTTAAGGTTTGAAATTTACTAATTGCATACATACTAATGCAGTCGACTATACTCTTTTGCTGGTTAAATATTGTAATCTATTTTTCTTTGTTTCAGCACCACGGAAATGATTAACGTAAACCCACGCACGCCTTACTCCTAAATCACAACATGGTATGTTATGTGGTACCACAATGTCATGGTACTGTTACGAGTGGGGTCTACTGAACAATAAGCGTCGGTTTTTACACAAATAACACTTTTTATTTAACACTACGAAATAACTAGGTCACACTTATCAACACTAGTTTACTACACAAAACACTGCACCGATCGCACTATTTCACTCTAAGAAATCCAAAGTATAGGAAAAAACAGTATTCCAATTCAATAAGGTCCCATACATAAACTATTCACATTATTCGAGAACGATCCGCGCGCGAAGGTGCAAGAACGAGATAGACTTATCCGGAACCCGCGGTCTGTGTGTTTACGTCGTAGTTCCACAACTCGTCAATAGATGGCGTAGTCTGTCGTGAGTTCCATTCTTCAGCAACAGATGGTGCTAGGCGTCTACGCAACAGTACTAAGTCTACCAATGAGGCTTCGGATTGTGGATCTATTTAAGAGTCCCCGCAGACTACAAACTTTCTATCGGCCGATAGTTTAGTCGAGTTGGCCTGTTCGTGCGCACACTGTGCCAAAAAAACAGTTGGGTTGGTCGCGAGTGCGCAGACTAGCCAACAAATGGTTTGGCTGATTGATTAATTTACTAGAGTTGGTGAAGAGATCAGTCGCTTGGAATGTTGCCCAAAAATATTATCATTGCTTTATACTTGTTACAAAGGAAAAAAGAATGAAGAAGAGGAATCGAGAGTATTGGGTACATCCCATCTACAGTACCAGATTATTGCAAGGGAAGTTTTACACAATTCATTCTAAATTACTAGACCTTCCCCGCGTCCGACGCGGAGTGAACTGAAGCCATTGGCCGTGTCGGCCGATCAAACAATCGGCAAGTGTGCGGGCGGGGAAGAGCGCTATACTGATCAAGCGGTCGGTTGATAGTTCGCCGATGGTTTAGTTTGAAGGCAGTCGTGAAGCCCATCAAACTTTTTTATCGGCCGATACTGAATCACTGTAATGTGCGCATCTGCATACATCTTCATACTGATTAAGAAGCCGACCAAACTATCGGCCGATAGTAAGTCTGTAGTCTGCGGGGACTCTTACAGTCACATCGTTATTTTGTTAAATATTAGGTTAGTGCATTTATGATATCACTTTTTCTGTCGTTAAAATGTTGAACCGTGCAACTGACTAGCCCTCTAAGGGAGCCTTCAAATAGCCTTCACGATTGGAAACTGTAGTCAAAAGAAGAACATACCCACTAGGCATGAGCGCCGCGCCCGCCGGGCTAAAATTACGAGCCCGGTTAATGAACGGCCAGTTAATGTAGGGTCTGGTTAATGTTCGGCCAGTTTATGTACACCCAGTTAAAACGAATACACATTTTTCCACTGTGAAATTGATAAGGCCCATGTACACTGGAGCAGATAATTATTTAGATTATTACTTCTTTTATCTAACGATGGTAATCGTCCTAAAAGGGACAGCCCCTATAAAGTAAAGTTATTGTAAAAAAACATTTTCTGGCACTACGGCGGCCGCTACCGCAGCACGCTCGCTCTGCTCGCTCGCCTTGTGCATAATTTATATGTTTTAACATCACCTTTCCAAGTTGGATCCGTCCTATAAAGTATCAAGGACAAGTTTAGGTATCCAGTGGCAAAACTGTTTGAATGCACTGCTACAGTGTACATGTGGATTAACTGGCATCGTAATAACGGGGTGTACATTATGGCCTCCCAAAATACCGCGGCGCACGTGTCTGCTATGTATTTAGTAGGAAGTAGATTGACTATGAGATAACCAAATAAGAAACAAAATATGTGTTAGATTACTAGTTATGTATATCATTTGTGATAACTAATAAAATATACCTAATTTTATCGATAAAGAATATTCAGTATTCGTTAGATTTGTTGATTTTGATAGTTTTAATAATATTCACTCTGATTGTGCTTTTTTTTATCTTAGGTATTAATTATATTTAGGATGTTATTTCTAAGGGTCGTATGCAGAAACAGTGCTTGAGCCTGAGCCGAACCTCGAGCATAGATTTTTTGACACTTTCAATGGAGAGTCAAAATCTTTGCTTGAGGCTCGCAAGTCTGAGTAGACTCAAACATTGTTTGTGCATAAGAGCCTTAAGAAGATTAAGCTTTTAATTTCCAAGAAATCTGAGGTGATATATACCTTGCATACAGTCAATATACACGGTGTACAGTCGTGCTCATCGGCCTACAAAGATCAATGGTCGTGCTCCTATTTCATCAATATTTTTACCAATATGATATCTGATATGACAAACCAACAACACTTTGTTGACAACCACTTGAAATATTAATTATTTTTATAAATTATTACCTAAATATTATGTAGAAATAGTTGCAAGTGCCTTTTTAATAATAACGCTTTTAAATCACTTTTGTAAATTAACCTTCTTATTCAAATTCCCAATAAATTTTGTAATGAATAAACTCAAAAACTGTTGAGCCGATGTCAAAAATTATTTCACCATTGGATAGCTACATTCACTCTGACTACTTAAGGCTATATTGTGCTTAAAAAAATACATGTCCACCCGTGCGAAGCCGGGAGAGGCCGCTAGTATATAAATAAGAAGGTTAAAAACGATGTTCTATTCATTTTTATTATAATCGCTCGATATCTTACTGTTATCAGTTGTTCACGGCTTATTTTTTCTCTTTAAGTATTTATACTACATTATTGATATTGATACTATTAATTAACTAATCTAAAACAGTCATGGGTTCGAATCCCACTCTATTCACATCTCGGGATATTATAAAAATAAAATATTTGTGATTTTCTTATTTTTTTTTATATTTATTATATTTTACTTCTTATGTGTATTCAAGCTTATTAGTACTTACATATTGTTAGTTGTAGATTAATTTGTGCAAGTATTTCTTGCCAGCTAAACATATTAGGAAGTTTTTAAGGTATCTCTAAAACTTTTAAAGACATCATCATTCGTGTTTTTTTTCTGATTTACTTTGACAGTAGTATGTATATTTATCAATGTATAAGTACATACATGATATATTAAACTAAGTGTTTGTATTTAATTATGTTACAAATAAATGTCTTAAATTTTATCAGCATATTTTTTAATAAAATAGGTAATTATGTTTAGGTATCCGTACCTAAAGAATAAACCGTCTCACCGTGTGTCTGTACTCTGTACGTCTGTCTGTCCGTCCGTTCGTCTGTCCCATACAACAAACGTGATTTTTTTGCTGGGTTTTGCTTGTCCTGCGCTTGAAATAAGTATTCAAAGAATTAGTAAATAAATTTGTATGTTTAGTTTATTGTATGTATGTATTAGGTGTTATCATATCTAGTTTCGATAGCACGATGTGAAAGATTAATCAGTTATTTATGCAAGTTCTCAGTGAAGATAAGTTGCAAGAACTAAGTTAAAAAATGAACTATGATAAGTAAGGTTTACTTTTGGACCGACTTTGTGTGCGTGTCAGTTATACTTGGTTAAATTTGACTTCTAAATCTGGGGGCAAAAAAAGATAACCGTCTCTGTCTACATCTATGGGAAAGACGTGTGTTTGCTACTTCTGCGCAGTAATAAATTAATGTTCCTTTATGTTCTTCTCTTTCTGATTCCTATTTGGGTAAGGCCAAGAGAAAGGCTTTTTTTTTGTCTGGACTATGCTGGTGCTATCCTCGTATTTACACAACACGTCCGACTTCGACACACTTTAACTGGTAACTGATTCATTAAGTTAATTAATCAGTTACCAGTTAAAGGTAACAGCAGTAGGACTTCATAGGTCAGTTGCTCTGCCTTCTGCGCTGGAGGGCGTGGGTTCGATCCCCATCGAGAACAAATATTTGTGTGGTGAACGCAGGTGTTTGTTTTCTGTCTGGGTGTTGTATTGTATTATAAGTACCTATGTATTTACGAAAAATGTACATAGGTATATAATGAGTATTATATCAGCAATCTGGTTCCCATAGTACAAGCTCTGCTTAATTTGGGGCTAGATTGTCTTGTGTGCATTGCCCAAAATATTTATTTATTATAACCAAGAGGACAGTGTGATTAGAAGCTTTTAATTGGCTTCCTATGTTCCTTCCAAATTGGATCATAAAAACCACGCATACCTACCAACCAGCGCAGCGGGTAGCCGCTAGTTAAGTATATAAATAGGTAATACCTACTTATTATCGCTATCGTTATAATTCTCATATTTAGCATCAATAAAAAGCGTGCTTGGCTAATCTTAATACATATTAATCGGAGATAACAGTAAGTAGGTACATAAGTGAAGTTTTTTTGCCGTCAAAACTGCTTCTTGAAAATTACCTAATACTTGTGCTGTTTTTATTTGCAACTTTTAGTTTCATTATTGCATTAAAATAATCAAATTAAAAACCAAACTACTGAATCGATTTCGATGAAATTTGATTGAGGTACCAATCTGGAAGGATAACCTTCCATATACCTAAAAATATATATTTTTTTGAAACCAGTTCTTATATGACAAAGTTATGTTGATATATTTGTTAAATAAAAAAAGTACATTAAAATTGAGAACCTCCTATTTTTATTTGAAGTCGGTTAATAATGCGAGTACCTCCCATGGTCGCTCGTAGGTCGTAGACCGAATGCCTCGGAATAATCAATGCTAAGAATGAAAGTCGTCTGGGCCATCACAGAGCAAATTGCATAACATTTGATAGGACTGAGTATGTAGGTACATACCGTTAGCTCCCTTTCTATCAATTGGCGCTTTATTTATGTTGGTTGTTTATCGATCAAACGAAACAAACTCTAGTTGACGCTTATTTTAATTTAATTTACATAATAAAGGCCTTGGCGGAAACATTCTTTATCTTTGCGGATTTATAATAATCCTAAAATAAGGATTATCTGCTCGATATTATTGTTAGTTCAGATTCGAAGGTTCGGTGAAGGCGTGTCAACGCGAACATGTTAGGGCTAGTGGTGTGTGTTTTAACCGTGCTCGGATCGGTGCCTGCACTGGATCAGAACGAAGAGTTTGAACTGAACATCATTCATTATAATGATTTCCACGCACAGTAAGTACCGTTTTTATATACTTAGATCATTATGTACAGTAACTTCATTTAAGAGCTCTTTGTGAGGGGCTCGGGGAAGGACTACCACCATGCCTATATATTTCTGCCATGAAGCAGCATTGCTGTGTTTCGGTATGAAGGGTGTGGGTTCAACTACTGGAACGTGAGGATGAACATCTGTACTTATGCCCCAAGTTGATGGACGCAGTAGGAGTGTATCGTATAGGGCACTTTCCTGACGTGCGTGATTTACGAGGCAATGCTTTTTTATAGGCGATGGATGGTTACCACCTAACATCAGGTGGGCCATATGCTTGTTCCATCAGCTAGTTGTACAGTGGGATACAGCTCAAGTTACCTAAAAACAAAGAAAAATGACGCTTACCGTAACGACATAAGAGCTAGCAGTGTATAGTCTGATGCGTATCCTTGTGTACCTATAAAAAAAGTTCGCCTCTTTTTCGTGCATTTGATTTTTTGAATTATTTAGGTCTACGACATGCCGATTTCCTCACGATGTTTTCCTTTATGATGCTGTATTTACACTATTAATCATCTTCTGGATGATTGTATTGTATTGCACTTTTTAAATTAACGCTACTGTTATGCATAATTAGATGATAAACGGGTGTTTATCGCGATTACCTTTATTATTTCCCAACGACGTTTCGACCGTGTTACAACAGCGACGATAGGTAATCGCGTAATTATGTATTGTGATTGTAAATGTGTCCAGTTTTGAGGAAGTCAGTCCCCAAGGCACGATATGCCAACCAGACGTGGACCCTTGCATTGGCGGCTTCGCGCGCCTCTACACGGCGATCCAGCAAGTGCGGGAGGCAGAACCCCACTCCATACTCCTGAACGCAGGAGATACCTTCCAGGGTACCATATGGTACAACTTCCTGAGGTGGAACGTTGCCCAGTATTTCATGAATATGCTGCCTCATGACGCGCATGTAAGTCATCAATCATCTTCTGCTCTATCTCTAACTAGTAAACAGGCCCTGCATCTATTGTAGATGATTTATAAAGCGGCAGGGGCAACTAGCAATAACTCAAACGGGATTGCGGTACGCTATAGTGCATGGAACATGATTTTAGATGGAATAGGCTTGCCCAGAGCCTATACCATTCTAACAGCTTAGTCGGCATAATCCACAGGAAAGACATGGTAATAACGTGCAGAGCTGACTAAGCCATAGGTTTCCTCACGATGTTTTCCTTCACCGTTTGAGAGCACTAGCATTGTGTGCATATATTTTCCGAACAGAAAAATCTATAGGTATTAAATAATCCAATTAAACATCTTCTGCAGGTTCTAGGAAATCATGAGTTCGACCACGGAATAGAAGGTCTACTGCCATATCTAGAGAGACTAAACGCCCCCATGTTGGGCGCCAATGTGAACGCGCAAAATGAGACGTCAATGACCCCTTACATCAAGAACCACGTCGTCATCCAAAGAAATGGTCGGAAAATCGGTATTATTGGAGTGCTTTTACGAGTTGTAAGTTGCTTTTACAATTTAAAACAGAATAACGATGCCTCGGTGGCAGATACACAGACTCAGTAGGATTACTTTGTGAGAGACTGGCGCCCATTGGTCATTGGTGCAGGAAGTAGGTGCATGAGAATATAAGTTGCTCTGTTTAATTTGGAGCAAGATGGTATTATGTGGATTGTCCAGAATATTTTTTTATGTATATTTAAACTCATTAATCTACGTACCCTATAGTTTTCTGCTCCCATCGGACAAGTTATAATGGAAGATGAATTGGCAGCGGTGAATCGTGAAGCAGCGATACTGACCGCAGAGGGAGTGGATATAATCATCGTGCTCTCTCATATTGGATTCACTAGCGATTTGTAAGTAACTTGCCTTGCTCGCATGTCGGGCATAGAGTATTGTCATACTTATCTATCTCGTCCATCACCCTCATCACTGTGGATGTTTTTCACTCTAAAGAGAACGTGGCTGAGCTGCGTAAAAGTAGTTCAGCCACGTTCTGCATTGGACTCATCAAGGTGTTTAGGTATATTTCTGGCCCAACTATTTTAGAAACATATGGCCCCAGACGGGATCTTGCGTGTGTGATGTATTGACTCTAAGCAGTTCAGCCACGCTCCACATTGGACTAATTAGTAGTAGGTATATTATTCTAGCCCGAACTATTTTAGAAACATGTGGCCGCCTCAACCACGCTTTCGAGGATGTTGCGTGAGTGTTGTATTGACTCTTTTATCAGCTGTTCAGCTACGTTCTTTTTTGGACTCATGTACCTATGTGTCCAAAAAAGAACGTAGCTGAACAGCTGATAAAAGAGTCAATATCTATAGATATATATCTATAGATATATCTGGCCCGAACTAGTTTAGATACTCGTGGTTGCCCCAGCCACACCTTCAAGGATCTTGCGTGAGTGTGTTGGGGGAGTGTATGTAGATGATATTGTAAGTTGTGGATTAGTGGGTTCTCTTTGTGATGATGATATAAATGCTTATTAACAGACTTCAAATAAAAAATGGTTCTAAATTCGGTTTTTTTTCATTAATGTTTGCTATCGCATTAGCTTCGTCATTTATGAGCCGATATGAAAAAAATATTTTTATCTAAAAGGTTGAACCAGATTGGCGCCTTAGAAATTTAATCAAAATCGGGTTTTCAGTTTGGGCAAAAAGTCGGTTTTTGAAAATTATTTTTTTTATTTTCTTTTTAAGAGCCTTAGCTTCTCAAATGTCGTCAGACGTGGATATCATAGTGGGAGGTCACTCTCACACGCTGCTCTACACTGGAGAGACCCCTAACGGAGACACCCCAGCCAGCGACTATCCCACCGTGGTGACACAAGCCAGTGGGCATCAGGTTAGTTCCATCCTCTCAAAAACTCGAACCAAGCTGTAGTTTGCTGCCTGGAGCCTAATTCTCGGGCCGATCTCGATGATTTTGCAATTTTATTTTAGTGCTTCTTTTCGAAAAGAGAATGGCAGATTTCCTTGAGTAATTCATCAACGACCTCATCGTAGAAGCCTCGACAGCTTAGTTAGTTACGATATACGGAAAACGTAGAAAAAGTGCGGGGTTGTGCATTGACGATGTGTATATTAGGGGACATTGAAAATCTCGGTAGGCCCGAGAATCTTGTTCTTCTAGGCTTGGTCGCGTGGAAGTGGCACCTAGACTCACCTAGCTTTAAGAAGTTTCATAGTGATCTTTTTTTAGATCCAGATAAGTCCCATAGATTAAATTTCGTGAAAATTGATTCAGCAGTTTGACCATGAAGTATTTGACCATAACTATTTTATAAAATAAAGTTTGTTTTAGGTTTATATTGTGCAAGCGTCGTGCTACACTCGATATCTGGGCAACATAAAGTTTGTTTTCAATGAAGAAGGAAAGGTCTTGAGATGGGAGGGACAACCCATCTACTTGGGTTCTTCGATCGTTAAAGGTTTGTATTTTAGCATGGTATAAAAAAATTAGACAATCTACACAACTATATAACCCCAAATTAAGCAGAGCTTGTAACCAGAGAAGAAGCTTAAAAACCAGAGAGCTGTTAGTACTTATATATTTTTATAGAATACAAATATAACACCCAGATAGAGAAGAAACATCTGTGTTCACCACACAAATACTTGTTCTTGTTGAGGATCAAAACTACAACCTACAGTGAAGCAGTAGGCAGAGCTACTCACACTCGATGGATAACTCTTAGGGGGCGTCCATAATTTACGTGAGGTGTTTTTTTTTAATTTTCTGTCTCTCCCTCCCTGCTGGTGAGATGTCGTGAGATTTTATTCAACCCCCTCCCCCATTCCCCAATCTCACGTGAGATCGGGGGATGGGGGAGGGGGTTTTTTCGTTGCTTCGTGCATTTATATACCTACGACTAGCTAAAGACCCTCGTTCATCGAGTCGCGCGTTCGGCTGACAGTGGCGAGAAAACAAAGTACGGGCTCAAAACGGGACCAAATTGTATAAGTATTTTTGTTCTTGTTTCAATCAGAAAAAAAATTGCGTGATATTTGCCGAGACCCCGCTCCTCTCCAACGTAAGATTAGATGAGACTCGACCCCCTCCCCCCCCTTAAACATCTCACGTAATTTATGGACGCCCCCTTAGGGACTGCTCGGCACTAACGCGACTGTGCCGTGCGTGTGTCGGCTCTTAACTTTTGGGACACTAAAATAATCTTTGTGGTTTCCATAAGCACTATAAAATCAGTAAAAAGATGTTGATGATGATCTTCGTTGCCCCAGATCCCACAATAATGGAGCTGCTAGAGCCGTGGCGCCAAGAAGTGGACGCGGTCGGTAAGGAGGTGCTCGGCACATCGCTCGTGACTCTCAACCGGTCGTGGTGTTATCGCCGGGAGTGCAATATGGGCAGCTGGGCTTGCGACGGCTTGTTGGAAGAGGTATGTCATACCCCAGATCCCGCAATAATGGAGCTGCCAGAGCCGTGGTGCCAAGAAGTGGACACGGTTGTCAAAGAGGTGCTCGGCTCGTTCCATTTTCAAAATTTGAAAATGGAACGCGGAGTAAGTTGTCAAACCAAAATTTACAACTCACTTCGAATTCAGCGATCGCTCGAGCGATTTGTGTTGCTAGAATTGCACCCTTGACTGTTATGTATGATTTATGAAAGACATAAAAAATCGTATTTCAGATGATGCCAAGAGCGACGGGCACAAACTGGAATGACGCACATGTGTGTATGATCAACGCGGGAGGCCTTCGTGTGCAGATCAATCCTGGAGGTTGTAACATCCGACTTTTCTTAGGCCTCTAATGTAGCTATCAAATAAATTTATACCTTTTTAAGTTTCCGCGCCATTTAATTTGAAATTAAGATTATTGAACACACAAGAAGAGTGAGCACACACCAAAGTTGCTCGTTATCTCTCTTACTTTACCGTTAGTTTCAAATCCAGTCGTGAACCAATGAGTGTTTCTGCCTAAAAAATATGTATGCTTCACCGTTTGAGAGCACTAGCATACTTAGTGCTAACATCGTATGGAAACCAGCATATCGTGCAACCTAAAAAAGAACCAGTTAAGAAAAAAAACTTGTGTTCTTATGCTAGAAACTCGTCAATTTCCAGAAGTTACAACTGAAGGTCTGCTAATGGCGATGCCGTTTGAGAACTACGTGCAAGTTTATGATCTAAAGGGAGAGTATCTGTTGGAAGCACTCGAGTTCTCAGTCGGAGTGTTCCAGTCAGAGCCAGGGGACTTCTACAGCGGAAGAATGCTGCAAATTGGTGGTAATTTATACATTTTTATTAAAAAAAAAACTAACTGAAGAAACAAGACTATGGCCCGCCCCCCGATGTGAAGTGGTCCATCGCCTCTAACAAAGCAGTGCCTCGCAGGTCCCGCATGTCACATACATGCGTCCTCTAACTCGAGGCATACCGTGCCAGTAATCACTGGTTCCTTCTAACTGAAACACGCCGATCCTGCTTCACGGCAGATACAGACATTGTGCGATAGTTTGTGTCATCAAAAGAGTTAAAAATGGTGAATACCTGAGAATTAAGTTTAGGGCAGAGCAATATACTTATGAGGAGTGGAAGCGGGCCTAACTTTGAAGAAATAAATAAAAATCTAGCTTTTAGTGTTATAATTTTATTTAATTCATTTGATTAAAATTTAATTAAATTATAACCAATGGCCTGTGCTATAACTAGCGGCACATAACTTGAGCGGTGAGACGTACGCGCTGCGCATAGTGCGCATGCGTCGTAGTATGCGCATGTCGCGCACACTGGATGTGCGGATGTGTGCAGAGTGTCCTATTGGTACAGAGAGCGGAGTGCGACTGGAGAACCAATCAGCGCTACGCACGCCCGCCTTTCATACCGCAAGCCTCTCTCAGGTACCTTATTTTTGACTTCTGCGCAATAACGGTCATCGCTCAAGTTATGTGCCGCTACCTATACTATACTATAGCTGTTAGCTGTACGTCAGGGTTTCTTGAAACTGATGCTCATGATAAGTTGTATGTCAGGTATGCGTAACACATACAACGGTTCCGCTCCGGTGGGATCTCGCGTGTCCGCAACCATCCGCTGCATAGAATGCGACGTGCCGCGCTACCTACCACTGGACCCGGAGAAGACTTACAGAGTGCTCACGCAGAACTACATCGGCGATGGAGGGGGCGGATACACGGTCAGTATTTAGTAATACACTATAGTCACCGCGTTACCAACTGAGTCGTCAATCTGCCCTTTTCAGGTCCTCAATACTATCTGCTATGTTTCTATCTGATTTTAATCTTATCGATATGCGCCTATAACCATCTTACGCACATCACTATGCGGCTCCATAAGACCCACAAGTGCGAGCGAAATTGACATGATCACATGATTTATGGCCGCAGGGCTCAGAAAATTCGGCAAATTTTTATCATCCGCACTTGATGTGCGGGCTGGTTTTTCCGCAAGTAGGCCGCTGGCAGGCCCTTTTTGCGTGACCGTTGACACGTGTTGCTCGATTTTTTTTTAGGTTCTACGACACGCCGGTTTCCTCACGATGTTTTCCTTCACCGTTTTGAGAGAACTGGCCTAGTGCACATACATTTTTCGACAGAAAAACTCATTGGTACACGACTGGATTTGAAACCACGACCTTCGGATCGGAAGGCGGGGCCGCTACCACTAGACCACCAGTGCTCTCCCGCAGGACTCAGTTGGTAAATCGGTGACTATAGTCGACATGCTAATTACAAAATAATACTTAACTAAAAAAATGAAAATAAATGTGGGCAATTCACACACCACTATCCAGCTCCAAATCAAGCAGAGCTTGTATTTCTTCTTATTGTGTAACTGGTTCTTTCGAACCAGCGGGGTGAAAGGATTTCAAGTGCGCCTTAAAGAGGCTCCTTTCGTGCACTATGTGCTTGTACTATGGGAACCAGATAGCTGATATAATACTTATCTGACTTTTTTTCATGACTTCATTAAAACTATTTCTTTTTTCCAGATGTTATCTAATAATAGGGAGAACCTAGAAAATTTGGAAGTAGACTATGTAATGTTGCAAAACTACATGAGACGTCAGGAAACCGTTCTGAAAGACCTCGACGGAAGAATCAATATTGTATGGTGATAGAAATAAGACTTTTTCAGAAAAAAACTATAAAAACCTGCTAAAACGTATTATTATATAAATTATTAACTATTGATTACCGTGTTCTTATTTTTGTAGGTGTAGGCAGTTACATCGCCTAAAACAAAGCAATTAGCTCGTAGGACATTCTTATTTTTGTAGGTTTTTACCATTGCCTAAAATAAAGCATTGCCTCGTAGGTCACGCACGTCAGGAATGAGACCTATACGAAGCACTGCCTTGCGTCCATCAACTTGAGGCATACAGATGTTCAGCCTCACGTGCCAGTAATTTCACAGGCACCTACACCCTTCAAACTGAAACACAGTATAGCAGAAAAAGGTAAGGTGGTTCACTGACGAGCCCTAAAGTCACTTCATCTAGATCTAGACACTTCCGATCACAATGAAAAAACAAAATTGTCCATCACATAATTTATTACAGTATAATAAATTCGTAACTATTACAACTGTTTCAAAAACAAAGTAAACTTATTAAAAAATCAACAAAATCTCAACAAAAAGTTAAACAATAATTTATCAGAAATTATTCTCATCTATCTTATCGAGTAGCAGCATAAAATTAAATTAGTTCGGAATATAATTGCTAGTTTATTATATAACGCATATTATAATCATAAGCAAGACATTTATTTGAGTGTAAACAAAATTTTACTTATGGTTGTTCGATTTCCATACAAATTGTTTTTTTTATCATTTATGGGCGATGAGAGTATGACTGTACGCTGAATTAACTGTGGTTGGCTTTTATGTTAATCTTTTTTACGGCAAGCTTGATTAAAAGCTAAGGAAAACTACAGATTTACAGTAATAATAAACAAAAAATACATTTATTTATTTATTATATTATTTTTTTCGATCCCGCCCAGCTTCGCACGGGTGAAAAAATGACATCGAACAACCCTAATATAATTTGTCGAAATAAAGACTAATAAATAAAGCCCGCCGCAGTTATCTCAGTGTACAATTATACTCTCATCGCCCATAAATGATACAAACCTATTTGTATTGAAATCGCCCCCTTAATTAGTTAGCGACAAAGGGTTGGAATATTTCTGGTACTAGAAACTCGATTTTCAAAACCAGCATACTTTTGATCTACATTTGTTCGTACATTAAAAAAATCCATACATTCAGAAGCATACATTTATTTGCATCAGTCCTAACCCCACTTATGGTTTTGGAATCAAATCACATCACAATACTACTGTATTTAGAAGGGCTTGGTGAGTGACTTGTCATATTAACGCACAGCCTAAACCGTAAGTCGTAACGACTTGAAATTTTGATGGTGTATTCTTAATAAAAAGTGTAGATTGGTACATTAAGGCTTTTGAAAATTAGACCCCTAAAAGGGTGCAGGGGGTTTTAGTTTGTATGGAAAAAGCTTAACGCGAACGAAGTCGCGCGGGATTCCACTAGTTAGTTATAATAAGTACCATACAGTCAAAATCGATATAGATTAACTAAAAATATTAGATTTACATAACTTAGTCAGTAAATTGTATTCTAGGAATTTAAATAAGCAAAGCTAAGTAATTAGATTAATATAATATTGTTTAATATTAGATAATAGTCTTTAATACTAGAACACAATAAATAGTGCCGGTTTCTCCATTTGTCTCTTTAGACATGTCATTTAAAATTTTGTGTACACATTTTACTACATAATGATAGCCCGTGTTAATATTGAAATTGAAATTACTAACATTTTCTCAGATCACACGCCACAAAAAAAAAAAACATTATCTACGAAAATTGTTACTACATGATATTTTTTTTAATTACGTAAGGGATTACATTTTTATCATTATTTTTGTAGTAAAAGGGCTACTTATTTCTTCAGATACCTATGATGACCCCTCTTTACCTTTAGAAAACCTCTTCTAGATTAAGGCTCAGAGAGCGGACCGAATCTTAAAACATCACTACGCATATAATAGCTTCATATCTTTAATTCATTCGATTATGAATGAAACCAAGTGAAAAAACGAAAACATGCCTTACGTTACGTTAAGTCTTTTATATATTTTTTGAATTAAATATTATACAGTCATGTTCGTGAAATGCAAGACTCATTGTCAAGATACCGCCAGAATGAAAAATCATCCAGTTATTATACACCTCGTTATTACGATGCCAGTTGAGCCTCATGTACACTGTAGCAATTCATAATTTCATGGAAAAAACGTACCATGAAAAAATTGATATTTATCGCGATTACCTTTATTATTTCGACGTTTCGACCGTGTTAAACCGTGACCGTGTAGTTAGTAGATAGATAGTAAATTGGAACTTTACTATCTATCTACTAACTATCTACTGATATATTATTATAGGAAAAAATATTTTTTATAATTAATTGTATTAAAAAACCTCGGTCTGCCAACCTCTTACTATTGTAGTGTCCTAAAGGGGCTCACATGTGCTACTTACCACTGTTTGTAAAATTACCACCTCACTTACCATGTGTTTACAATAAATCTATTGGGTATTGAGTATTGTTACAAGAGCAGTCGTTGTCAACCTTTTCGTCCTGGAATCCTGTTTTCGTAAATGCATAATGATCGCGTTAATTAAAAAAGTGCTGTAGCAATTCAACTAATGATTTTTGGTTTTTTGCTCTAGCACTGGATACTTGTACTTTTCCTTGATACTTTATAGGGTGGACTTGGATAGCCTATGTTAGAACGCCAGAAAAAGGTTTTTTTTTTTAATTAATCTCCTTTAGGACAATTTATCCATTGCTAGATAAAATATTGAAATACTGGACCGCTACAGTGTACATGGGCCTTAGCATTTTCACAGTGGAAAAAACTGGATACATTTTAAGTGGGTGTACATTAACTGGCCGTATATTAACCGGACCTAGATGTTTGCTATCGCAGTAGATCCTACTGAGACTTATGTAGAAAACCCTTGAGCATACTGAGAATTCTAGTTTCTATCTCATAATTTGACACAAATGGTGTTCCCTCATGCTATTAGAACAAGGTTGAAATTGACATGACAAAACTATCGGATAAATTATAAATTGCCCTCACAAGTTTTGTTCAATAAATAAATATTGTGGACAATCCACACAACACTATCTAGCCCCAAATTAAGCAGAGCTTGTACTATGGGAACCAGAAAGCTGATATAATACTTATACACATTTTTTTTTGTTAATACATACCTACTTAGAATACAATGTTACAACGTTTGTTGTAAAAAACCGTTCTATTTACGGATTTCAGTTTACAGTTGCCTAACTTTACATTTCAGTTGGCAGTAGCTCTGCCTGTAGGTTAAATCCCGGGCGAAATGTGCATTATTAAGTAGAAACAAAAAAACAAAAATACCCCCAGCACCGGCATGAAGATCAGCGAGATATACTCGCCGATGTCTGTGTGTCAGTATTTCCCAACCATCGGCCACTTATCATTTAGAATGGTAAGGTTATGTTTGAACACGTCGAAATCTCCGATAAAGTCGGATTCAAACTCCATGCCGTTTCCTGCGTAGGGGTCACAAACGTTGAAGAATGTGAGGTTGTAGTCGTGCTTCTCTTCTGCCAAGACGGTAGGGTGTACGTGCCCTATAACCTGTAAAGAGACATTTATTTTAATAACTTGCTGTGCCCGCAACTTGGAATAGTGTCTTCGGGTAGCATATTTAATTTGACGTAAAAATATGTATTTGGATCCAGCAAATACGCGAAAGCCTTTCAACATTGTCTAGGGATATTCTATTACGAATTGATTTTCAGAATTTTCGATATTTTGTTCATACTTTTTTTATTAATAAATAATATTTTTAATTTTAATTTAAGCTAAGTATATTACGTATTATGAGATGTTCTTAGCATTTGGGCGCTTTGGCACGAGCTGTAAGCCCAAACAGCATTTGTTTAAAAAAATAAAATAAATAAATATCAAACAGTTGTATTTTATTATTATGAATAAACAACACAACATAAAGATTCTTGCCATATCTAGTTTTTAAAGAAATTATTTTCAGTTTTTGTATAAATCAACCAAGTGTTATATCCTTAGACAATGTGATGTATGTATTTGTGGACATCTAACTAAATTAGTTGGTCCCTAATGATTACAAGATGCTCCGAAATATATGAAGTGGAGGGACAAGACTGAATCAGTCACATCTGTGTCACCATCCGATCTGGAACATTGTTGCCATCAACCCAAGGTCCTACTGCTCTATTTTAAGGAGTTAGGCTGGCTGGGGTGAGGTTAGCAGGGAGACAATGCGTCATACACTTCATCGAATGACGTCAGTGCAGATCTTAGTCCCCCAACATAATAACTATTATAGTAACGTCCAATACTTCAGCGAAATAGGTTTTTAATGATGATGAGATTGATGTTTGTGTGTTTTAAAAATGTTGATGTGTATGTTTTTGTGTTAAGTCTTCTATTGTATATTGTAATTGTGTAACTATGGACTTAAGATGTCTGAAATAAAGATTTTATTATTATTAGATAGATAGATAGATTAATACTTTATTTTACACATAAGAAACATATTATAACAGAAACATATTAATAAGAATAAGAAGATTATTAATAAGAAGTGCGGCCGAAAGAATGAATGATTATACCTGAACCGATAGTTTTCGGAATAAGGAGCCATTACACGACGAGAAATGATTGTCGACCCATTGCCTTATCTCTGACATCTGTACACCATCAATTGCTTCCGCCTGGAACATAAAAAAATATACATTTTATTCCAAGCCGGCGACCTCGTGGTTGGCGAGACGATCTGATGGCTCATTCTGAGTTTTAAGAGGGAATCACACAGGCGACTCTCCATACAAACGTAGTCCCCTATTTCCTCCCTGGATAATGCCTCTAGAGTAACCATTTTGTCTCATAAAATCCAGATCTGCTATATACGTGCTCGTATGTTTTCCTTCTTTTCAGAAACTTATTGATAAAGAAAATATGACCCTCATATGATTTATATGAAATATGAATTGGAGGTGATATTTGCTTTATCAATAAGCTTTGTCATGGAGAAACGATGGGCGCCCCTGGCGTTATTGCGAGTACTAACGTTTTTGCATTCGTAAGGCATTGCATAAGTTCTTGCGACCCCGTCAGGGGCGCTGAAGGAACTTAGAATAAGCCCTCTGGACGCCTTCAAAGGAGGCTTGAGATAGTGAGAACTGGAAGTCTGAGGCCCTTGCTCAGCAGTTGGACAATATATTTTTAAATTTACATAGGTGTACAAAACTCAAACTCAATAATTTTTTATTCATTACGATGCAAGAATCACTTTGAAACGTCTTATAGCTAGGTGAGTCTAGGTGCCAGTTCCACGCGACCAAGCGTAGAAGAACAGGCAACAAACTACGTCTCGGTTCCTACTGTTTTTTTATATGATCCTTTTACAAATCAAAAATAGTCTAAAATAATAGCAGTGAAGTTCCCGTGTGGTACTATTAAACAACTATTAAAACTAGCCGACATACTTATGCATAAACCTACCTACTCACAGTTTAAATTTAATAATCTACCTACTTACAATTTTAATTTTGAATTATTTACATTACCCATTGTAACCAATGGGTAATGTAAATAATTCAAAATTAAAATTAAAGAGATGACAATTAGTCCAAGCATTACTTAAAAGTTTTTCAAAAGTAGGCAGGCGATACAGGCAGCTGCTAAATCTTGGTATTATGCGCTACCTTAGCATTTCTTCTAAGGTAGGCTTCTATATTTTAAAAGAAATGATGCAAATCTTAAATGAAATGGGATGTGAAAGAGTATTGTTCCTGCACGTACCTCTTTATACAGCCTATCGAACTGGTATTCACCCAGTACGATTTCCTTGAAGTTTCTTTCAACCTGAAAACATACGAATTTGTTAAAACATATTTTGTAATGGTACGTATAGGTAGCGGCACATAACTTGAGCGGTGACAGTTATTGCGCAGAAGTATAAGGTGGGGGGGGGTAGCGGAATGAAGGGCGGGCGTGCGTAGCGCTGATTGGCTCTCCAGTCGCACTCCGCTCTCTGTACCAATAGGACACTGCACACATCCACACATCCAGTGTGCGCGACATGGCACACTACGACGCATGCGCAGCGCGTATCGCTCACCGCTCAAGTTATGTGCCGCTAGTTATACTCATACCCATAACATTTCAGACACTGAGAACTTATAGCAGTCTCCATTAGATAGTTAAGCTAGGTAGTCTCTTATATTAGACTCATATACTGATGTGTAACTTATATGTGATGACAACAACAGTATTTAATTAAGAATATTTTTTTTATTACAATGATTACCGTTGACCCCAATGCGTCAAGTTAAGCCGAGCGGGATTTGAACCCGCGATCTTCGCCTTGGTACGGGGCTGTGTACAACGCTGCGCCATCGGATCCTACGCACACTCGAAGAATAACTCGTAGGGACTGTTTAATACGGCACTAACGCGACCGTGGCTCCATCTACAGGTTTGACGTTACAGTCAACTATTTACCTGCTCGATAGCCGAAATTGCATTCAGTTGAATCGAGAGATGTCGCCTCGCTTTTTAATATGTATTTAAAAAAAAAAAGCAAAAGCCTAGCGCAAAAGACAGCGCTACAACCAATAATGAGCTATGAGGGCTGTCTACTATAAGAGGGTACAACACAGGCGACTCTCCATACAAACGTAGTCCCCTATTTCCTCCCTGGATAATGCCTCTAGTAGAGTAACCATTTTGTCTCATAAAATCCAGATCTGCTATACACATGCTTGTATGTTTTCCTTTTTTTCAGAAACTTATTGATAAAGAAAATATGACCCTCATATGATTTATATGAAATATGAATTGGAGGTGATATTTTCTTTATCAACAAGTTTCTGAAAAAAAAAAGAAAACATACGAGCACGTATATAGCAGATCTGGATTTTATGAGACAAAATGGTTACTTTACTAGAGGCATTATCCAGGGAGGAAATAGGGGACTACGTTTGTATGGAGAGTCGCCTGTGTGGTTCCCTCTTAACCAATATAATAAGTACATACCTCCTCCTCTAGCTCGTAATCAGTGGAATGCTTGAGCTGGATGAGAGACTGCTTGGTCTCAGCGAGCGTCTTCGCAGACATCTTCATGATGTCGCGAGCGAACTGCTTCAGGAAAGTCTCCACCCGGAAGTCCACGTGAGCCACGCTACCAAAACATATCAATAATAAGCATTTTATTTAAATTACTGACTGACAATTAAGATACGCATCAGACATCATTGTGCACAAAGAAACATGAAAAAATACATAAAAGATATAAATAAAAAAATGTATAAAGTATCATATCAGTTATATAGTTAGTATAATTAGTTTAAAGTATTACTCGGAAGAAAACTCACCTCCTATTTAAATTTTTAAAGTAAAAATACTAGACTTATGCAAAAAAAATAAAGCAGTTGTTTATCTATAAATCGTGGGTATGACTCCTATCACGATCTACAATATATGCCTTTGCATAATATTGTAGAATCTACAATGTAGATGATTAATATAACGTCAGGGACAACTGGTGATTACACGACGACGCTATAGTGCCTGGGACAAGATTTTAGATGGAATAGGCTTGCCCAGCACCTATACAATCCTGAGAGCTTAGTCGGCCTAAAGAAACTAATCTGTGTATAAACAAACACAAATAATAAAGTAGGTACCTATCTTAGCCAAACACAAAACAACTACTTCGAGTTAGGTATAGCCACGTCCCGTTCCAAATACAAAGGAATAAGTGTTACCTGAACTTATCGCTCTGCGTGTTGACAGTGATGCTGAATCCGAGCACTCCAAACGTGTATCGCATCATGTTGAACACTCCATACCCAAGCTGCTCCTTCGTGCGCAGGACGTCGAATACTGGCTCTTCCATCATCATCTACCAATACACACAAAGCATATTTAGAAGTAGTAGAGCTCTGTGTGCGGCTCGTCCGGGGGAGTACTACCACCATGTTTATTTCTGCCGTGAAGCAGTATTGCTGTGTTTCGGTTTTAGTTAGGGAGGCGAATAGGGGAATTTTCGGAAATACTCGAGCGTGACAGTTTAAGATATGAGAGATACCTTAGACCTAATAGAAAAACCTTGTAAAGTATTTAGCTCTATATGTAGTGACGCGCGCCTAGGATAGACGATCAGATTAGTAAAAAAAAATGGATAGTCTGAAATACTCGAGCGCGTCAGATTTAGATATTGGGGGTCGATTTTAGTGTTTAAAGACTAAATTTAACTAATCTGACGATAGGTCCTTGACGCCGCCGAGTTATAGGGTCGCGAACTTGTAAAAAAAAAACGTTAATCCGGCATTCTCGAGCGCGATTTTTTATTTTTTTATTTTGAAGAATATAATCTAAAACTTACTAAAAATACAAAATCTGCCAGTTTCCGCATGACCGGAAGTGTGGAGGAGCCATTTCGTCTTCCTAAGAACGCGTTACGGCATTTAAGTCGCGAACGATACATTTTACAAAAAAAAAGTATAAATAAACAAAAAAGGTAATTTTATTTTACACAAAAAAGGTCTCTTTACATTTTTGTCCAAAGAAAGGAAAAAAAAGAAACCAAAAAACCTTTTTCGGTCAGATTAAGAGAACCCACCAACATTTTTGTCAGATAGAAAAATATGCTTTCAGGATACCGAGATAAACCTCCCCTATGAAAATCTGACGCGCTCGAGTATTTCAAAAAAACTTTTTTTTTTTGCATTTTCAAAAATTCATCGTAACTTATCGTCACGCCGAAATCGTCAGTTTTTTTAAAGGGAGCTTCCTTGGGGCCTACTTAACACCCCTTCCGAAAATCTGACGCGCTCGAGTAAATTTTTTTTTTTTGCATTTTTGACTACTTTATATGCCTACCCCCACCACGCAAACCGGCAGATTAGTATACCGTTGTTATCAGAGGCACTCGGGGCATACGTAGAATGAATATCTGACGCGCTCGAGAATGCCCAAGTAACTGTTTTTTTTAACATTTTTGAAAAACCGTACACGCCAAACCCACCGCTAAAATGGTTTTTGCCATACGAGCTTTTCTTTTCGAAATTATTTTATCTTTCGATTTTGATAGGTCTCGACGGCGCCGTTGAATTACGCCATTTAGCTACCTCGCCTCCCTAACTATTTGAAGGGTGTGGGTGCCGGTGAAATTAAAAACAAAACAAATTATTTATTTTCACAAGTATTACACAAGGATGATATAAAAATAACAATGCCATAAAAATTGGCCGACACTCAGCATAATATGCTATATTAGCGAGCGCCACTATAACGCTGGTCTTCCGTGACACCAGTAGAGTGCGACATAGCGCAGCAACTGCGACTCACCGTCGTTATAGAAGTTTAATTTACACGAGAAAAATAAGACACACTGGCAATAATAATAATTACTGGGACGTGAGGCTAAACATGCTATGTATGCCTCAAGTTGACGTATCGTAGGGCACGTTTCTGACGTGCGTGAAATACGAGGCAATGCGTTGTTAAAGGCAATGCTTACTACACAAATATTTGTTCTCGATGGGGATCGAACCCACGACCTACGGCCCAGAAGGCAGAGCTACTATAAACTAAGCCGAGAGGCTAGTCAGAAAACAATTCACAAATTAAATAATAATGTAACATACCATGAGTATTTCAATGATGGCCGTGTCTAAGGGTGTGTACAGCCCTCCTTGGTAGTAGTTGGTCACGATAGTGTTAGTCGAGCGCTTGTTCAAGCTGATCACGCGAGCTCTATGATCTCCCAGTGGGAGCTGATATACTCCAAACTGGAAACGAATAAAAGTGCATAATAATATATCATAAATATATATTGTAGACAATTTTTCACAACACTACCCAATGCATGCAACTGTGCCAATTACGGAGTCAAACACACACTTTTTTAATATCCCATCTTCTTTTTAAAAAAGATTATTGATTTTGATTGATTAAAATATCTCGCTATTCATAAAAATAGTGTTAAAAACGTTGATAGTTATATTCTATGTGATCGCGCCAAAGTAATTTATGCAATCTTCGATAACTTTATGAACTGTAAATGAATGGTACGTACAACGAAAGTGGTGAGGAGGGAAAAGAAAGGAACATGTAGCAAATACCTGGTTGCAGCGCCGGTCCCACGCGTGGGGTGGGCAGACGCCGGGCACGCGGTCAGCTCCAAGAGTCCCAAAGTCCTCAAAAACACTCACGATGCACTCGCGAACAGCGCGATCTTAGGATATAATTTACTAGGCCGCAATGGCACGGGGAAACACAGAAGAATTCACAAGAAAACACTTCCGGGCGGTGCGGTTGTCATGAATCGCGACGAGTTCGTTTCGCAGTTGAACCGGAACTAAACATGGCGAAACGATTGACAGCTCGCTTTACTTTCTTCTCGCGCCAGGCAGAGGGCGTCCGGCGCGGGCGCACTTCCGTAATGCATACATGTTTATAGGTAGGATTAGGAAAGGGTGAAAAGATTTGTACCATTATAATATTAAATTAATTTATCTTAATACTTTGGCGTTAACATCCACCCGCCCTTAATGGGTCACCTTTAATAGACTATCATAAGGAGGGAGAATATTCTATGACTCTAGGATGAAGCGCTCAATGCGCGCGGTTAGAGGTATGGATAAGCCATAGAGTCACGGCGAAGCGGGAATAATAATAATATACTTAAGTTTTATAATAATGCGAAACGATATAAATATTGCGAGTTAAAATAAGCGGTATTTTTGAATTGTTATTTTAATTTACTGTTTTGGGAGAGGACATAAACGGACGACCGGGCGAAGATACGTTCCCTTGACGGTTCTCACGGTAGCAACGCGTACGATGCCGTCTTTAGAGGGATGGACCTCGTCAACAATCGCTAATGGCCAGGCTAAGGTCGGAGTATTGTCGCTCATTATAACAACGACAGTCCCGGGAGTAATAGGAGCGGAGGGAGTATTCCACTTCTGCCTAACCTGCAAGCTGTGCAGGTATTCCATCCTCCAGCGATCCCAAAACGACTGAACTAATTTGTCCAGCAGCGAATGCCTGTGAAGTAAATTGACAGAGTCAGATTTAACTTCAGGCGCGGGTAAAGAAAGTAGCGGAGTGGTATGTAGAAAGTGGCTGGGCGTAAGCGCCGCAACTTCGCTTGGCGAAGAACTGAGGACTGTCAACGGCCTGCTGTTGAGTATACACTCAATCTGAGTGAGGACAGTAGTGAGTTCCTCGTAAGAAAGAAGTTGCTGTCCGATTATTTTGTAAAGGAAATTCTTTACGACTTTCACCATACTCTCCCAAGCGCCTCCAAAGTGTGGAGAGTTGGGACAGATGAACTTCCACGTTATGCGACTCTCAGCACATTCTTGCTCCAACTTAGGACGATATTCATCATTGAGAAATTTATAAAGATCGCGTAGGTAAGAAGCACTCCCCTTGTAATTAGTAGCATTGTCGGAGTGTAAAACCTGAACAGGTCCTCGTCGAGAGAGGAAACGTTTTAACGCGGCGAGGAAGCTGGGCGTGCTGAGGTCAGTGGCGACTTCAATGTGGACGGCACGAGTCGTAAGGCATGTGAAAATACACAGGTAAGCCTTCTCACTGCGAACGCCACGGCGGCGCACAGGAGTGTAGGCGATTGGACCGGCATAATCGCAGCCCGTGTGCGTGAATGCCTTGACAACCGGACGTGTGCGCACATCAGGTAAGTCAGCCATGAGCGGGTAAGTTGGACGCGGTTTTAATCGGAAGCATGTATTACACATGTGGACTCGTTGTCTCACAATGCGGCGTGCGGACAGGATCCAGAATTTTTGGCGTAGCTGCGACATTAACAATTCTGGTCCAGCATGTAAATATGTAACATGATAATAATCAATGATCATGTTCACTACATGATCACTGCGTGGTAAAATAACTGGATGAATTTGTGCATATTCCAGCGCGGAATTTGATAGACGACCGCCGACGAGGATCAAGCCGTCATTCACAAAAGGTCTCAAACGATTGAGAGCCGGTGAGCAAGGTTTATTATTCGTTATATTAGAATATTCCTCTGCAAAGTATTGTCTTTGCAGGGCGCGAAGTATTACCTTTTCGGCGAAATTAAAATCATCAGCAGTCACTGCAGTAGTGCTGCGGCGGGGTAGTAACTTTACAAACTTACATACGTACGCAGTTATACGAAGAAGTTTACTCCACGAGGAGATGCGGAGCGCGAGTGCGTATAAAGCGCAATGCTTTACAGGCGTGCACACAGTGTGCGTCAGAACTTTCTGTTCGGGTATGTCTGTAATAGACTGTCCGTCTAGCGTCTTGAGAGGCCACTGAGACGGGTCGAGCGAAGCCCACGGAGGCCCGTGGAGCCACAGTGGGTGCGAAATTAATTTAAGGGGCAAAATCCCACGACTCAATATGTCGGCAGGATTTTCAATACCCGCTACGTGATAAAAGTTGTCAGCTGGAATATTATCCGTGATTTGAACAACGCGGTTTGCAACAAATGTTTGCCACCTGTGTGGCGAACTTTTTATCCAATATAAAGCGACTTTAGAGTCGGTAAATGCGTATGTCTTGATTGGGATTTGACGAGAATAGTTGTCAAGAACTACGCGGAGCAGCTTCGATAGCAGTAAGGTTCCACAGAGTTCCAAGCGAGCGATCGAAAGCGGCTTAGTAGGAGCGACCTTAGTCTTCGCGCAGACCAGCTGGATAGCGTTGCCAGAGGCTCTTCTGACGTGCAAATATACGCACGCTCCGTAAGCGAGCTCGCTCGCATCAGAAAAGGCCAAGAGAGTGACCTCACAGTCTTCGGTCACGCCTACGTGACGCGGGATGCGTAAGTTGTTTAAGGCCGGTAGTTCGACGCAGAACTGCTTCCACATCTTAGTGATGTGTAGCGGCGGTGTATCGTCCCAATCTAGGTTAAGCTGCCAAAGTTGTTTTATTAACAGCTTGGCATACACGACTGTGGGAGCAACGAAGCCTATTATGTCCCACAGACGGGCGACGGTTGACAAGATGGAGCGCTTAGTGCCCGTCACATCCTCAGAAACGGAAATTTTAAAATAAAATGCGTCATTATCTGTGGACCAATGCAGGCCCAGTATCTTGTGCTGCACGGTCTTGTCAAACTCTACCTCAGTGGGGAGTTTGTGCGAGTCGGGAAGATTATTTAAAACTAGTCGACAGTTGCTATTCCACTTAACAAGGTCCCACTGTGCACCTTTGAACAAGTCAATCAGCTGTTGAGACGCGGAGGTTGCTTCTCGTTCTCCGGGAATCGAGAAGGCAACATCGTCCATATACAACGAAGTAGACGCAATGCTACTCGCGAGCGGATATTTCGCGCCGTCATCTTCGATGAGCTGTCGCACCGTGCGCAATGCATGGTACGGACTCGATGATAAACCGAAGCACACGCGATTGAATTGATACAACGTGAGAGGGTCTTGTGGTCGGAAGCGGTATAAGAAGCACTGATAACGACGATCGGCTTCGCGTACGATGATTTGTAAGAACTGCTGGCGGCAGTCCGCAGTCATAGCGATTGCGTACAGGCGGAAATTTAAAATTATTTGAAATAAGTCGCCTTGCAAGTTCGGCCCTGTGTGAAGTATTTCGTTCAGGGAGCGCCCAGCGCCACCACTAGTGTGACAGCTGGCGTCTAACACCAGGCGGACTCTCGTCGAGGCGTTCTGATCCTCCTTCACGACGGGGTGATGAGGCAAAACAAAGATCGGAGCGAGGTCTTGAGTATCGTACGGAGGTGCGGGGGAGATGTAATCTTTCGCGAGATAATCTTTAATGACGTCGTCATATGCCGTCCGCAATGAAGACGAAGCTTCGAGCTTTCGTTCGAGACATATGAAGCGTTTGCGTGCGATTTCCATAGAATTTCCGAGAGTATATACATCCTCGTTAAATGGCAGGCCAACAATGTATCTACCACTAACGGGATCGCGGGTTGTTGTATTTTTATAAAAGTTATCGCATTCTACATGAGCGGGGTGTTGAATGGGCGGTGAGAGGGGAACTTCCTCGAGCTCCCAAAATCGCCTGACTAATGAGTCAATAGCGGCAGGCTCCTGAACATGGCAGCATGTCAAGACCTGGTGAGTAAGTGTGGGTATGGTGGGTGCTGAACCCATTATAACGTACCCTAACACTGTGCGTAAAGCAGGGGGCGCCGACGAGTCTCGAGAAGCGTGTACTACGTCGGGGAGAAGCAAATGTGGGAAGAGAGAAGCGCCGATTAATGCATCAATCTTATTAGGCACTCCGAAGCTCTCGTCTGCAAGCGGTATTTCGCTTAAATGTGATAGGACAGACGTATCTACCACAGCGGTCGGTAATAAGTCGGTAATTTGATCAACAACAAGCGGTGCGATATTAAATTTAATGTTGTTGTCAAAACGCGAATAAAACTTTAAATTAATCGTGTTAGTTTCGACGGTTTTTTCAACTCCACCGAACCCCTTAACAATAGTACGTTCGGTGTCTTGAACTTTAATACCTTATCTATCACAGCACTCTTTCGTAATGAAATGGCTTTGTGATGCGGAATCTAACAACGCGCGAATAATATGTCGGCCTCCGTTAATATCGTACGCGACGACTTGAGCGGTTGACAATAAAATAGTAGATTGTTTATTATCTAACGACGCCTCGAGCGGCGATAAGCGCGATGAGTTATCCGTAGATGTACTCGTATTGTAGGTAGCACACAACGCGATGTCCGAGCGCGCGCTCGAAACCGGTTGCGGCTGCGTGGCGACAGGCGCGCGCGCTGAGCCAGCCTGGTGAGGCTGAGCGGCTGGCAGCGGAGCGCTAGCTGTGCGCGCGGGCGCCGCGGCCGAAGAGACCGCGGGGCTTGACATCTCGACACGCTTAAAATGTAGCAACGTGTGGTGTTTGAGTTTACATACGCGGCAATTAGAATCAGACGAGCAATTAGAAACTCGGTGCTGTAAACTTAGACAGTTCACACACGCATTTTTGTCTTTCACACATTTAAAGCGTTCCTGCGGGGTCATTTTATTAAAGTCAGCACATTTAAATAAATGCTGATGCGTGATATTTGTGCAAAGACATTTGCTCGCGGGATCAACCGTTGTACTAACGTAGGTTTGGTACTTCGGCGGCAAAGGGTTGTTAACGTTATTATTAGTGCGTCGAGTAATATTAGGCCGAGTGCACAATGCCTGACTTGCTGCGCCTGAGCTGATGTTAGTGCGTTCTAAAACCTTCGCACGGGTTGTAATGAAATCGACGAAGTTGTCAAAAGTAGGTATTTTAGAACTACAACTCAACTCGAAAGCGCGAACAGTATCAAAATCTATCTTCTTGAGCGCAACATGAAGTATTATTAAGTCTGTTAGATTGTCTAACTTGAGATTCTTTAAAGCGCGCACTGCACTGATAAAGCTATCAGTAAATGCATCAAAGTTCGTAGCAGAAGCAGTCTGCATGGGTTTGAAATCGAACATCTGATTTAAGTACGCGGAAGCGAGCATTCGCTTATCTTCATATTTATCAATTAACGCCTGCAACAACAAGTTATAGTTCTCAGCGCACGGAGATATACCTGCACATACATTACTCGCCTTGCCCGAAAGTTTGCCTAACAAATAGTATAACTTCTCGGCATCACTGAGGGATGGATCATCATGTACAGTGGACTTAAAACTGGCATAAAATAGTGGCCATGAGCGAATGTCACCCGAAAAGTCCATCAACTGAATCGGCGGCAGTGTAGGCCTAGCCTTACGCGGTGCGGAGATATCACGTGAATCCTGCGACGCACGCGGTTGCGAATATTGCGATCGTAATTGATTGATTCGACTGTATAGCGACTCGAATGCAACGAGGCTTTTGTAATCAGGTTTACCGGCAGGATTTACTGATAACAAGCGGGAATTATATCCATCGAGAATCTGTTCAAACTTGTCACGCAATGAATCTATATGAGAAGACTCGGCAAGGAAACGTTCTCTTGCCTCGGGTTTTGAATGAACTCCCGAGGATAGGTCGTACATATTTTGCACTATCTCAAAAATAGCTTCGCGTTTAGCTAGCAATATAGTTAATCGCGAGTCTTGAGCGCATTCCTCAAAACTGTCGCTATCAGCAGCGTCAGCTGATGCGGTAGGTTTCTTAGGAGGCATGATTTTCCGTTAGTTACCCAATTCAAATAAATACACGGCAGAATACGGTGAATAGGTAGGTTATTTCACGCGATCGATGTAGGGCGATGCGCGTGCGCGTGACCTTCGCTACGCAGTCGGGCTATACCGAACTTAACCGAACGTGTCGGCCAGCGCGGCGAACGCGGCGTAGGTCGGTAAATAATGACCGGCGTATAAATGAATGGAGGGTAGGTATAATCTTATAACTTCGATTTTAGCGTTTAAATTATAGGTTTAAATGAATAAACTACGTAGATAATTACTTATATATAATGTATCTAGGCGGGGAAACACGTAACTTAATGTTACGGGCGAGGATTGGGGATATTTTCGCGATGGAAAATTGATGACGCAATTGTCTTCGATTTTAACCTAACTACACGAAAATTATTACAATGATATTCGCAATGAATATGCTGCAAGAAATCACTTATTAGGGCCTATTTAAGTATGCTAATAAGGGCGGGGAACGTATCCAGGCTTTGAAGGACCACCTATGATCGCGCCAAAGTAATTTATGCAATCTTCGATAACTTTATGAACTGTAAATGAATGGTACGTACAACGAAAGTGGTGAGGAGGGAAAAGAAAGGAACATGTAGCAAATACCTGGTTGCAGCGCCGGTCCCACGCGTGGGGTGGGCAGACGCCGGGCACGCGGTCAGCTCCAAGAGTCCCAAAGTCCTCAAAAACACTCACGATGCACTCGCGAACAGCGCGATCTTAGGATATAATTTACTAGGCCGCAATGGCACGGGGAAACACAGAAGAATTCACAAGAAAACACTTCCGGGCGGTGCGGTTGTCATGAATCGCGACGAGTTCGTTTCGCAGTTGAACCGGAACTAAACATGGCGAAACGATTGACAGCTCGCTTTACTTTCTTCTCGCGCCAGGCAGAGGGCGTCCGGCGCGGGCGCACTTCCGTAATGCATACATGTTTATAGGTAGGATTAGGAAAGGGTGAAAAGATTTGTACCATTATAATATTAAATTAATTTATCTTAATACTTTGGCGTTAACACTATGGTATCGGATATCGCCATACCTGTGGTATTTCCTTAGGCGGGATTGCAACGCCATCTATTTTATTGACGATATTCT
The DNA here is from genome assembly GCA_939531255.2 of Thera britannica. NCBI lineage: Eukaryota > Metazoa > Arthropoda > Insecta > Lepidoptera > Geometridae > Thera > Thera britannica. Next base: position 5,124,792 of record OW618039.2, on the reverse strand, counting down.
CGACAATCCGAATGGCTTCATACCACTGTATGTTGCCTTGGACTAGGGCCTGCAATAAAATAATAATAAGTTTAAAAAACTTGAGAAACCGACTTCATTGTCAAACGGCTAAACCGATTTTAATCAAATTTGTTTGGGACAATCTGGACGTAAGAATAACCTTCCAAATAAAAAAATAATTTTCTAAATCGGTTCATAAATGACGGAGGCATGCAAAAAAATGGCAACACCGATTTTAATAAAATTAAAATGGGACCAAGCTGGAAGCAGTACCTTTCAGATAAAAAAATATTTTTTCAAATCGGCTTACAAATGACGATGTTATGCGGTAACAAACATAAAAAAAAATAAAAAAATTCAACCGAATTGAGAACCTTTTCCTTTTTGATTGGAAGTCGGTTAAAAATAGTAAGTATCAATGGATAAAATAGATTAATACGCGTTATTTATCTTTGGTGTTCCGGCGCACGATGGCTCAATGGCTTTTGCATAAATTGCACACAACTGTCATTGTCAAACGACTGACAGATGCAGTACGTGTCATAACTGTCATTTTCATCATTATCAATTTATCACAAAACCTAAAAATTGATAGAAGCCGGCCACGGTATTCAATATTTCATTGTAAAACTATAAAATAAACAAAAGTCTTCAAAAAACAGGAGTATTCATTTAGCCCGTAAGGAATATTTTGGCTTTGTGTAATTTGATCTGGATCCGTGTGCCAATCCAAAAAATTTTTTTGGTGTTTTGCTCAATTGTGGACCAATTGAGCAAAACGCCAAAAAAATGGAAAGATAAATTGAATAACAATTACATTACCTTGACTTGAAAAATGTGCACAATGTCATCATTCTCAAACGGTGAAGAAAAAACATCGTGAAGTAACCGATGGCGTGTCGTAGAACCTAAATAATTATAAGTTTAAAAAACTTGAGAAACCGACTTCATTGCCAAACGGCTAAATCGATTTTAATGATATTTGTTTGGGACAATCTGGACGTAAAAATAACCTTCCAAATAAAAAAATAATTTTTCAAATCGGCTCACAAATGACTAAGTTATGAAGCAACAAATATTAAAAATAAAAAAAAAATAAAAAAAAAATTCAACCGAATTGAGAACCTCCTCCTTTTTGATTGGAAGTCGGTTAAAAAAGTTCGAACAGTTCGAAGCGGCAAGCAATAATTATAAGTTTAAAAAACTTGAGAAACCGACTTCATTGCCAAACGGCTAAACCGATTTTAATGAAATTTGTTTGGGACAATCTGGACATAAGAATAACCTTTCAAATAAAAAAATAATTTTCTAAATCGGTTCATAAATGACGGAGGCATGCAGTTACAAACATTTAAAAAATTATTTAAAAAAAAATGGCAACACCGATTTTAATATAATTAAAATGGGACCAATCTGGAAGCAGTACCTTTCAGATAAAAAAATAATTTTTCAAATCGGCTCACAAATGACGAAGTTATGCGGTAACAAACATAAAAAAAAAAAAAAAAAAAATACAACCGAATTGAGAACCTCCTCCTTTTTGATTGGAAGTCGGTTAAAAAGGGCCCGCTAGAGGCCTACTTACGGAGACCAGTCCGCACACCAAGTGCGGATGATGAATTGCCAAAACCGACCTGAATAAAGAATTTCCCCCACAGCTTGGAGGTAAACTCCATCATTTCCTCGAATGAGATCTCATTGACAAGCTGCGCCTTCTCTCGCGGCGATATATACGGCTCCAGTAACACGTTCATCCTCACATCCCTGCAACAATAAACAGGTCAAAACCGATTAAAACAGTCTCCATGAAGCTTAGACTTGCCTTAGACAGGCGAGTCCATTAATTTGCCAACATTAACACTGCACATTTCCAGTAAGAACGATTCTGAGCCCTTTCAATGTCATCAATCCATCTGGTCGGCCCTATTTTTCGTCTTCCGGTTCGTGGTCGCCGTTCGAGAAGATTTATTCCCCAACGGTTGTCGGTTCTTCTACGGCTATGCTCATTTCTGATTTTATCACGTAGTGAAACTCCCAGCATAGCTCACTGTGCGACTTTGAACTTGTGTTTGATGCCAATTGTTGCACGACTCACCTTACCTTAGTTCTCGTTGTAAATAATATCAGTTTAGATAAATTAATACAAGTAGTATGGTAATATTCGTTTAGATGTATTGGTCTTGCGTGTGCGCCTTCATGTCAAATAAATGTAGAACTAGCGGCACATAACTTTAGCGCTGAGAGATACGCGGAGGGGATAGCTGCGCATGCGTCGTAGTTTGCGCATGTCGCGCACACTGGATGTGTGGATGCGTGCAGAATGTCCTATTGGTACGGAGAGCGGAGTGCGACTGGAGAGCCAATCAGCGCTACGCACGCCCGCCCTTCATTCCGCTAGCCTCCCTCAGGTACCTTATTTTTGATTTCTGCGCAATAACGGTCAGCCCTCAAGTTATGTGCCGCTACCCATATTTTCCTTCTTTCTTTTTTCTTCAGTTGCAAATAATTTAATTAGTGAACGAACGCAGAGCTTACTTGGCTAGTTTCTGCGGCTTGATAAGCATGTTATGGTAGCTGCGTGCCCTGGCTTCTCGCACCGCCTCAAACATCTCCTCAGTCAGGTTGTCAGTACATTTGTTCATTTCTTCGGTTATCAGTTTTACGAGCAGCTGAAAAATAGTAAAAACTCAATATAGTTTATTATGGGGCTGGCAAACAACTTCTCAATCATCATCATCCGTAGCACGACTTAACCCACTGGGCCTCTCTTTGCTCTTATCATCCTCCACCCTCACCCATTTGCGACCCACGACGCTGACAATGTCATCAATCCATCGTGCTACTGGACGACTTTTCGCTCGCGCTTCACCATTTCACAAGATATAAAATCAGTTATTTACGAAAAACTCCAAAAAACTTCGTATGTTTGTTGATTGCAATTCAATAAACATACGAAGTTTTAGGTTAGGTTTAGGGCATTGAACTCGTGACACGATCACGTAACCGACACGTCTTCGGCATCCACAAACTTCGCCCAAAATCGGGGAAGGTCAAGGGGGCAATGGAGGGGGGGGGGGGGGGGGGGAGGGGGAGAGAGAGAGAGAGAGAGAAAGGGATAATTCTTCAAGTTTTCATTTCTTTCAAATATTTTAACTTACGTGCAAGTTCTGACTGTATCCGTTGATTTTAACTGTGACACCTTTGTCGTTGACGTAGATGGAATGCGACAGATCCGCCAAGTTAGCTGGATACGTTTCCTCCTGTTCAAATGTTTAAGATATATTAGAGCTACTCATTTATTACTTCACAATTGTCTAGTCCTTTCAATCCATAACTGTAATAAGATCTTGCCGATGATGCCAGAGCGCTGGTGGCCTAGTGGCAGCGGCCCCGCCTTCATACATTCTAGTATAACAAAGCTTATCTAAAACTTGTCTAAATGTTGAAAAGTAGTTTTTTTCAGCTACTTACTTTGAGACCTTGATTGAGAACGTCTGTCCAGAGGTCAAGCAAACAGGCTCTGAAAAACAAGTTAACATAATAATTTCATCCTATTTATAAATGTCTCATGAGTATTTGTATTTATTGTTTTTACTTTAATTATAACGGTTGACACCAATTACAATAATAGGCAGACTGAAAAAAAAGCAAGCATTTTTGGTAAAATTTAAGTAAATACAATGTCAATAGTAAAAATAGTCATAAAAAAAAACAAAATGTCCGGACAATAATCATTATAAATTGGAAATTCACACACAGCTATCATCACGCTGACAGAATCTCAAGCATTCAGACGTTATTTTCATCCAGCCATCCTCAAACAAATCACACCCAGGGCTAACATTAAGAAGAGCATTGAGTGTGGCGAGACTGCGCGTTCGACCCTTGAACATAGGAGTAAGATAAAGCTCGCCTATGTACATGTTAGTTTTAGTTTTAAGTTTTCTAAACGTATTTTTAAATCAAGTAACTTACTCTCTCGGCGACTTGAGGCTGAGAGGCGTGATGAAGTAGAAGTACAGCAATGCTGTCGGGAAGCGAAATTTGAAGTCCGGCTTGTACCACAGCTCCAGTTTATCGTTCTTGCGGAGCAAGTTCGGCCGATCCAGTCTAGCAATAATATAATATAATATTAAATTTAACATTAAATATATTGAATCATCCACACAACACACTCTAGCCCCAAATTAAGCAGAGCTAATCAAAATCAAAAGTGTATTTATTCAGTAGTATCTCAAGTATCACTTTGAAACGCCTTAAGGTCGCTCGATTCCCATACAAATTGATTTATACAACTATGGGCGTGAGAGTACAGTATGTAGACTAAAAGAACAGTGGTTGGCTTTTTTATGGGTCTTTATAAACGGGTCAACATATTTGGTTGAAGAAAACTGTTGATTTACAGTGAAAATAGCATCAAAATTTAGTTAATTTTTGTCAATGTATGAGTAAACACGGATAGTGGCTGACGGCTCTGACGTCATTGCAATTATGTTGGAGCGAGACGTTGCAAGCTCGCGGCATCCACGTCCGCGCTGTTGCCATACGTCCCAGTCTTTTCATAATTCACTCGGCTCAATAATTTTAAATTTTGCTAAGTTTAAGCCCTGCACACATCTTAGTGATCTGCGATGGCGATCAGCTGACGCTGAGAAATATGACAGTGATATTTGGCAGCGTTTCACTGATCGCCATCGCCATCGCCTAGATGTATGCAGACCTATAATTATATTCCTGAGGCAGCAAGGAGTTGAAAGTCTATGCAAGCAGTACGTCCTAAAAACAACACTTTTTAAACTTCTTGCTGTCAGTTTCCAACCTCCTTGTGCCCTCTCTTGCAAAAACACAATGTTGTCATTGTGTTGTCATTGGTACCTACTTTATTATTTCGTTGGTTTGCTGTGAAAAAAGAGTGCTATCTACTATCTAAATCAGATATTTTTTTTCATTCGTGACGCCATGGAGCCACGAACTTCGGTATAAGATTACAAAAATCATCTATAACCTACTCTGGTCCCAGGAAAAGTCGCTAGCAAAGTCTGGGACAAATAAAACGATGTCATGGAGATATAAAAACGTAAGTATGTGCTTATTTACGTACGCAAGTAATTATAGTTGTCGTATTTTACACAAACCTATCGCAGATTATTGAACTTACGGCTAACTATCAAAAACTCTCTATGACTTGTTGCAGGCGAACAGAAGTGTGGTGCAAAAAGATGAAAACAGACGATTCCAATCCACCACCCACAACGGGGAGTAGATCCTAATCGGCGGTGATAGAGAAAACCCTGTACACACACTTGCTTTTCATCTATAAGTAAAAAAATATAAGTTTGTAATGGATAAACACAAAACCCAGTGGTGCCGATTTCATTTATTTATGTTTTTTATTGTGTAGCCCAGCGGATGCAAGTGTATGTCAATAAAAGCTTTGTGGTTGAGAAATAAATAAGTTACATGTGTACATAATAATAATATCTAAAAAATAAAATATTGACTTACAGAGTATGTACATCATTTTTACGTGAAATTATGAATAAGGTCTATTATTGAAAATATAGGTAACCTAATTTCGAAACCCGATCAAAGCTGGCTATTCTGCAGAAGGAATATTACAACTAGAATAAATCATTTTGCAAAATGAAAAATTTGAGCCCAAAAAGTCGTTGGTAGACACGAATTGAACTCGGTACCGTAGCTCTGCAGCCGAGGGGCCTAGCCACTGGTCCAATTTGAGCAATGTCATTACGTTGAAATTAGCTTATAGTTTGAAAACAACAAAATGCTTGTCTGTGTGCGTAATTAGTCTGCTTCAATCCCTGCGATTTTGATTTTTCGAACTTTAAGTACTTTTCAGACCAAAATAAACACGAATTATAGCTAGGGACATAATAAATAATTCGCTATAAACGGACCACATACTACTACCAAATAAAATACACGTTTTCATTTAAAAAATAAATAAAATGATGAAATTAGAACATCAACGCCATCTCTTGACACTGATGCGCCTAGCGGACCACCACGGACCACGTTAAAGGTAGGTGAGCTTAGTTTGGGGCTAGGTACTGCTGACTTGTCCATAATATTTATTTATTTTTAATTTAACTTTTTTTAAGTACCTGAAATCTTCAACCACTGCCATAAGTTCGCCATGTTTCAGCGTAGTCTTCTTCACTTTCTCAGCTGAATCAACCTTCTTCCTAATATCCTTCATGGTGCAATTATCCAGGTCTATGCCGAGCTCGGCCGCTGCGTTAAGGTAAGGTTGTGCAGGGGCAATGAGAGAGAAGTCAGTGGTTATATAGATGTTCTTGTTGGGAAGGTGGAAGCTAGGGTACGGTTCTACATTCAGCCAGCGTTTCAGCCAGTTTTGAGGTATCACTGGAACAAAAATATTAGTTTAAAACAACCTATCTCGGATTGCTACGGATATTAGAGATTTCCAGTTTATCTTTTCGAGATTTTGAGAGGTTTTTTTCAGATTACTGCCCATCTCTAGTCAAATGCGTTCAACATCATGACAGGAGTCATAAACTTTATTGTTTTTTGCTTTGATTGAGAAAGATGTTTCGGCTAAATTCTATGCCAAGCCACCGGCGCAGCCGTAAGGATCGAGTGAAGCTTTTACTGCCTTATTTTTGTAAAAGGCGTATTATTCAGTCTCTTATAACGTCTTAACGGTTTGAGGTAATGTAAAAAAACGATGACGCAAAAAAAAATGAATGATGTTATGTAAAATGATGACGCATGAATTTAAAATGTGCATAACTAAATTTCATGGATTTACAAAGATTTTATATAGTTCCAAAAACTGTGAATGTGTGTGAGGCGTCGCGCGTCGTCCTAATTAGCCATCGATCGCGCGATGGTGCGATGCGATTTCATCGTACGATGAAACTGCGTATGCGTTATCGTACGATGACTTCAACCTTCAATTAGGACACTCCAAAGAAATGTGTGTGTTTAATCTCGTCGTGCGACGAAAACGCATCGTTTGATCGTACGATCGTTGGCCAACTAGGACGACCCCTAACAGTTGTGTTATAAATAAATTAGTATTGTAGACAATCCACACGACACTATAGTCGGATTTTTAATTAGACGAAGCCAGCTGACGTTTACTGTGTTGTCAGTTTTTGATGAAATAAAAATAGTGTTGTGAGAAAGTGAATGATTGAAAAAACTCCTGAATGAATGAAATTGCCTCGATTGTCTAGTGAATAGTTAGTGTGCCGAACTTGACTTGAGGTGCTTGGTTGAGGATCCATATCGTTTGCGCGAAACAATATACCAACAAATAACACAACAATTACCTCAAACACAACGTAACGAAAAACTTAACAAACACAATAAATAAACAGCGTGAGCGCATAAAAAAACATTTATGCTATCAGACCAGAGGTTAGAAGCCGAATTAAAAACAAAATGGTGACCGACGCGCGCGGCGTTCATCGGTGTTGGCACTAGTCGCCGCGCCGCGCTTTGTTATAAACCGTCAAAACACTTATTGTAGTTACATATTACTAGTAACTTATATCAGAGCACTTTTATACAATTTTTTATACAAATTTCAATATTCTTTTATAGTTTGAAATTATTAAATATTCACACTCATTGTTCATTCATCTGATTGAACGAGAACTGAGCGCATCACTATTACTTTAAATATGGCAACATTATTTTACAAAGTGACATTAGCTCCTGTCAGTCGGTATCGTCTAATTAAAAATCCGAGTATATCTAGCCCCAAACTAAGCAGAGCTTGTACTTTGGGAACCAGATAGGTAGCTGATATAACACTTAAACGTTTTTTTTAACCGACTTCCAATCAAAAAGGAGGAGGTTCTCAATTCGGTTGTATGTTTTTTTTTTTTTTTTTTTTTTTTTTAATGTTTGTTACCGCATAACTTCGTCATTTGTGAGCCGATTTGAAAAATTATTTTTTTATCTGAAAGGTACTGCTTCCAGATTGGTCCCATTTTAATTTTATTAAAATCGGTGTTGCCATTTTTTTTTAATAATTTTTTTAATGTTTGTAACTGCATGCCTCCGTCATTTATGAACCGATTTAGAAAATTATTTTTTTATTTGGAAGGTTATTCTTACGTCCAGATTGTCCCAAACAAATTTGATTAAAATCGGTTTAGCCGTTTGACAATGAAGTCGGTTTCTCAAGTTTTTTAAACTTAAATTATGTAAATACATACTTAGAATACAATATAACACCCAGACAGAGAACAAACATTTGTGTTCACTACACAAATATTTGTTTTCGATGGGGATCGAACCCACGGCCTACGGCGCAGAAGGCAAAACTACTACCAACTGAGCTGAGAGGACAGTAAAGTTATAAGATATTTAACACAAAATGCATTACACTGCAAAAGTATTGCAAGATTGCAGGAGAACCTTCAAATTGGACTGATGTAGATGTAGTTTACCTTTCCTCTTGTATTCGGTGCCAAACCACTTCTCTGTGGAGTCGTACTCTATAGGGGTGGCGTGCTTGTTTGAAAGTATCATTATATTTGCCTTATCCGCTCTCATGCACTCGAGTAGATCAGATATACCCTAAAAAAGAAACAAAGTTTTATACTATAAGATTTGATAAGTTTAGTGGCACTACACTGGAACTTCACTGCTATTGTTATTATTTTTGTTTTGTAAAAGGATCATACAAAAAAACGGTAGGAATCAAGCCGTAGTTTGTTGCCTGTTCTTCTAGGCTAGGTCGCGTGGAACAAGCACCTAGGCTCACCTAGCTTTAAGACGTTTCAAAATGATCCTTGTGATATACTACTGAATAAATATATATCACTATTTGACTGTGACTTTGATATGGGACCATTGTTGTATAAACCCATTTATTATACAACGCATTTATAATGCATTGAGCAGCAAACGCGTACTTACACAGCCTCTTTGCACAACAGTAAATTTTACCTACTGAGCATGCATGATGTAATAGTATATCACATGTAATTGTTTACCGAGGCGAAGCCGAGGTTGACAAACATGTGATCCGAGGCTTTCTTTTGACGTGATAACGTCTTATAAATCGATGGAGCCGGCTGCACGCACGAAAAAACATGACTCATGCGTCGTAACCGTCGTTCCGTCGAGCCCGAGCCCCGGGTCCGGGTCCGGGTCCGGGTCCGGGTCCCGAGTCCGAGTCCGAGGCCTACTATTTTCTTATGACGTTGTCACGTTCAACTATCGTCAGTAAACCGGCTTTACAGACATCTAATTTTTTTTTTACTTCCCGTGGTGTGTATACGATTTTTCTGCTCGACGATGGCGGAAAGGGGCAACTTCGGTTCGTACAGTGGGCCGAAAGTTGCCTCTTTTTACCCGGAGAGCTCTCTCTCTTCTCCTCTTCTTCGAAAAAAATATAGACATGGTCAAAGCATACAATATGTTACCTTAGGATCGTACTTGTAGTAGAGTTTACCGCCCGTGATGTAATGTTGCGGCGGGTAGAATCGCATGTTTTCCACTAGATTCTCCACGTAGTTGGCCGGCTGGGATTCCTCTTCGAACCGGAAATTTGTCTCTTCTATCGCCTGTAAAAATTCATTTTTATACTATCTACACTTGCGAGCTTTGGTGATCACTTTTGAGAGCACTGGTGGTCTAGTGGTAGCGGCCCGGCCTGCCGTCGTAGGTTCAAATCCAGTCGTGTACCAATGAATTTTCTGTCGAAAAATGTATGTACACACCAACGGATTTCTACTGTTCAAAAAATGCATGTGTATGCCAGTACTCTTCAACGGTGAAGGAAAACATCGTGAGGAAACCCGCGTCTTAGTCAGCTCTGCACGTATTGACCACATCTTTTCTGTGGAGTAGGCCGACTAAGCTGTCAGGATGGTATAGGTGCTGGGCAAGCCTATTCCATCTAAAATCTTGTCCCAGGCACTATAGCATCCCGCATGTAGGGGCATGAGTAAATACCTTGCCACTGACCCTATATACAATAGATCCAATACAATATACCATCATCATCATCTACAATAGATCCAAAAGCCTGCTTACTAACTTACACTTGCGAGCTTTAAACAAGAATAATTTCATAGCAGGTTGTTCATGACTATTTTTAGACAATTTCTTTGCAGTGAACTATTATAGAATTTTGGTTATCATTTCGTAATGTTCTTAAATATTGACAACTTACTTTGATTTCTTCGTAAACTCTTCCTGAAGGTCCAATCTTAATCAGCATATTAATGTAAGAGAACACTGCTTCCAAAACCTGAAAATTAAAATAAAATAAATCTATACACCCTGAATAGTCAAGCAAAATGAAGATAAATTTATTCTGCATTTCGTACGATAAACATAATGAATCTATTACACGGGTATTTATCGCGTTAATTAGGTACCTTATTATATTTATTTTCTCGACGTTTCGGCTATGTTGCCACAGCCGTGGTCGCGGCCAGACTTGAACGTTGACATGAGTGCTACCGTCGTTGAGAAGTGGGGTTGGTGGGTTGGTGGGTTGGTGTGTTGGTGTGTTGGTGAATTGGTGTGTTGGTGAGTTGGTGGGGTGGTGGGTTGTGTCGGTCGCGAAAGTTTAAAGTACGATAGTTACCTCGTCAATGCGGTTCAGTCCTTCCTTAGTGAGCACCACTTGCGTCGAAAACAGACTGTACATCGAAGTGTAGTCTATTCCACTTTCTGAATTCCCCGTGTAGATTCCCAACGCCCACACCCTGAAATTGATTTATTTTATTAATTTATTTCATTCTTTGTTGCATCAAAACAACGTTTGTACTAAAGGAGAGCTTAATGCTAGACAGTACATTTCACCAGCCTACCTTGACAGGTGACAAACAGAGAAGTTGGTGTGCTTATAATTATAAGTTTAAAAAACTTGAGAAACCGACTTCATTGCCAAACGGCTAAACCGATTTTAATGAAATTTGTTTGGGACAATCTGGACGTAAAAATAACCTTCTAAATAAAAAAATAATTTTCTAAATCGGTTCATAAATGACGGAGGCATGCAGTTACAAACATTTAAAAAAAATGGCAGCACCGATTTTAATAAAATTAAAATGGGACCAATCTGCAAGCCTACCTTTCAGATAAAAAAATATTTTTTCAAATCGGCTCACAAATGATGAAGTTATGGGGTAACAAACATAAAAAAAATACCACCGAATTGAGAACCTTCTCCTTTTTGATTGGAAGTCGGTTAAAAATAGAGTAGAAAACAGTTTAGTTTGACAAAGAAAGTCGTGCTAGTTACACGTCGTGCTAATTTGATGACGGAGAGCTATACTCTGAAAATATGGTTAGCAGGGTCCTGTACTCTTTTATTATCACCATCATCATCACCACGATCTTAGGCTACCCTCATCCATGCCATATCCACGCCGTGTTATATTGTTAGAATAGGCCTGACGACTAATTTTTTAAATCTCTTCTATCATATCAGATCAGAGATCAGAAGTATCTGTTATGTCTAAAATATATCATATTTCTGTAGAAAATTAAGGTTTTTGTGCAATAAAAGTACATTTAAATTGTAATTTTCAAATTCACGCCAAAACGCTCGCTGGTGTCATGGCGTCTGTTATTACGTAACGTTTCTGTATATCAACAGTAAACATTGGTGCTTTTGTACTAAATCAGAATGACGTTTACGTAAACGTGACGTAATTCGCTCTGACCGGTGTTTAAGCTATCATGGCGGATTGTTGTATTTTGTATATTTATATTATCAAATAAATTGTCAATCTCGACATTATTATGAGTATAAATACATTTTTCAAAATCTTTGAATCCTTTTTCATTAGATCAGATAAATATTTTGGCGATACTTGATTACTGTCTTCATGCCTATTGCTTACTTTTTCTTGAGGTAAGAGAGCAGACTGCCCTTGCCCTCGTGACCTAGTAGGTAGGACACGTACTGATGCGGCTTCGACTCGTATTCAGATATCAGCGAGCGCATGCACCAACTTATATGCACCTAGAAACATTATTATATTAAGCAGTCGTATTTATTATACTAAAGGTGATCTGTACCCGAAGTCGGAGTTTGGCAACCACATTTCGTTACCAATTGTTGTTTTCGTTTCGCCTATTTGTCTCTATCTATTGTATGGAGAAAATATGAGACGGCAAAAATACATTACGTAGTTAGAGTTGTTGTCTCATCTTTTCTCCATACAATAGACAGAGACAAATAGGCGAAACGAAAACAACATTTGGTAACGAAATGTTGTAATTGCACTGGGACTTGGGGTACAGATATGAGACAATTAATTTTTTGTTCATTTCTGCCTTTCATTCGGCAACTTTCACTCGAAATGAAACGTGTGAACACCAAAAGAAAAGAATCGTGCCCAACGAACTCTTCCCAAAAAACTACAATTTCTAGCGTGTTTTTTTTAATAAATATTGTAGACTATCTGTAATATAATACTGTAGCAGAGCTTGTACTATGGCATATACACTGTATAGTACAAGCTCTGCTACTACAACTACTGACAGGCCTCTAGCTCAGTTGGTAGTAGCTCTGCCTTCTGCGCCGTAGGTCGTGGGTTCGATCCCCACCGAGAACAAATATTTGTGTGGTGAACATAAATGTTTGTTCTCTGTCTGGGTGTTATATTGTATTCTAAGTATGTATTTACAAAAAAAAAAAAGTATTTAAGTATTATATCAACTATCTAGTTCCCATAGTACAAGCTCTGCTTAGTTTGGGGCTAGATAGTGTTGTGTGGATTGTCCGCATTATTTATTATTATTATTATTATAATACTACTAATACAATATAACACTCAGACAGAGAACAAAAATTCACCACACAAATATTTGTTTTCGGTAGGGATAAAAAGTTATCTATTGAATTTGTATGCCTTATTTTATAAAAAACAGTGTAATACCTCAGTGGTATCCCCAACAGGTTTCACGTAGTAAATGCTGCTGAACTCTGGCGAGACATCGTCAGGCTTGAAGGTGTGCGTTGTAAAGTCATCCGCTGGCAAGTCGTTGTTCGGTATGTGGCCGAATGTGTCAATCACGTACTTTTCTAGTACTGGGATGTCCATGCGCGCCTGAACAAATAAAATAAAGATATTTTATAGGCGCTTTATCTAGCGGCACATAACTTTAGCGCTAAGCGATACGCGAAGGGGATAGCTGCGCATGCGTCTTAGTGTGCGCATGTCGCGCACACTGGATGTATGGATGTGTGCAGTGTCCTATTGGTACAGAGAGCGGAGTGCGACCGGAGAGCCAATCAGCGCTACGCACGCCCGCCCTTCATTCCGCTAGCCCCCCTCAGGTACCTTTTTCGGTGGTATTATAACCAACATTACTTGAGGTCTTAGCTCAAAGGGTTAGCAGTTGGAATTAAAGTGTATTATGTGATATTCTGATTTGATCGAAAATGTTTCAGATGGTTATGGAAAAATCAGACATCTTTTTTCCAAAGCCAATCAGGGTAGGGCGACTTGTGTTGTGACTGACGACTTGACGAAAAAGTATTTTATCTATGTAATTTATCATCACTAAACTTAAAACAACTCGACACTGGCAAAATTGATCCGACAAGGACAGATGCCATTCATTAAGAAGAAGAGGTACTGTTTCTGAAAACGGGCCCAAGTATCACTAAGTGTACTTACCTGTACAGCGACAGTCATTCTATTAGCGCTGTAGTGACGCTTGATGAACTGATGGGCCGCTTCGTAAAGTTTGTCATCATCATTAATGTCGTCCTTCAAACTCTTCATGTTGCCCCACGTGAATGTCCTCGCGGGATGACCCTCTGGGAACAGACTGCATAGCAGCTGGTCCTTGCGGTTCGAGTCTGATGGAGTAGCTATTGCGAACTCTGTAACAATAAATATAACATATATATATATTGTTAACCAGTTTTGGGAATAGGACACATCCCTAGAGTAGGAAGGGGAGGAAGAAGGAAGATGGCGTCATCATGCCATTGTGTAGTTGATTTGTTTGCCCTGTAATAAAGTAACACAGAGTTCTAGCTATATTCAATGAGGAGTTTCACCCTATTAATATGTATTATAGACAATCCACACAACAGTTATCTAGCCCCAAACTAAGCAGAGCTTGTACTCTGGGAACCAGATAGTTGATATAATACTTATATACATTGTTTTTTTTTGTTAATACATACTTAGAATACAATATAACACCCAGACAGAGAACAATCATCTGTGTTTACCACACAAATATTAGTTCCCGGTGGGGATCGAACCCACGACCTACGGCTCAGAAGGCAGAGCTACTACCAACTGAGCTGAAAGGCCAGTCACAAGTCAACAATAGATTTACCCTCTCATCTATTATTACTGATATTATAAAGAAAGGTTTGTACTTTAGTGTGATGTTTTTAATGAATAAACTCAAAAACTACTGTGCCGGTTTCAACAATTCTTTCACCATTGGAAAGCTACATTCACTCTCAGTAAATATGGCTTTATTTGTGTTTAAAAAATAAATGTCAACCCGTGCGAAGCCGGGACAGGCCGTTAGTTATTTATAAACGACTGCCAAATAGACAAAGGATAAAAAAAACTCATTCATTTCAATCTAGGTTTGGGATGTGCGCTAATTCATCATTCCGTCACGTACCCAACAGTTTTAAACTTTCTAGAATGATGCTTGTTCTTTGTTATTTCCTGCGGTTGTAAGTACCTAAGACCTTGCAATGATTGCACAAAACATAAATGCAAATAATCGTTTAATGCAATGCCGCACTGAATGGTTAAAACGATATTATGCCAAGCACAATAATGATATCACTGTGAGAACATTTTATAGAATTCACATCATTGTTGAATCAGGCTTAAAGACTTAATAATAGTAATTATCTAAAGCTCGAACGATTGGATGATGATGGAGAGAAAGATGGATTGTGTGAGAGATATGATATGGCCAAGAGAGGTGTGAGACAAGCATCACGGTTCAGTTGGTAGTAACCCAACCTTCTACTACTGCTACTTGAACAAATATTTGTGTGGTGAACACAGATGTTTGTTTTCTTTATCTGGGGGTTATATTGTATTCTAAGCATAATATTATCAAGTTTATATTTATCAAGTACTGAGATGACGAATGATAGGGGAGAATGGAAGAAAAATACATGTTGTGTTGTGCCCACCCCAGTTACTCAGGGTGAATGTATTTTTTGAAATCGGCACAGTAGTTTTTGAGTGTTACATACACACAAAAATACGAATCTTTCCACTTTATAACATAAGTATAGATGTAAACAGATTGATTTTCTTGTGATATTAAAAAAATATATATATCCTGTTGCATTACAAGGATCACTTTGAAACGTTTTAAAGCTAGGCGAGTCTAGGTGCCAGTTCCATGCGACCAAGCCTAGAAAAACTGGCAACAAACTATGGCTCGGTTCCCACCGTTTTTTTTGTAAGATCCTTTTATAAAATAAAAACGAAATAAAAATATACATAAATTAAGAAGGAAATCAAAGCTTAAACATACCAGATTCAATAGTCTCCCGTTCTCGTTGCATACTTTCCTTCTTCATGAGCGGACTGACGAAGAAGTTACTGAACATGTCCATAGCTCGGGGCAGATGTTTCTCCGTTATCTCGAAGTAAAAAGTCGTCACTTCGCAATCAGTCGCCGCGTTGTCAGAACCGCCTTTTTTCTGTAAGACAAAACCAGTTTTTTATAAGCGAACAAACATCTGAATTCATTAGACGAATATTTGTTTTCAGTGGGGAACCCACGACGACGGCGCAGAAGGCAGAGCTTCTACTAACTGAGGTGTGAAGGGTATGGCAAGTTATCATTTTACCTTGATGAAGGCATCAAAGTCATTCTCCTTAGGATACTTGGCGCTTCCCATAAACACCATGTGCTCCACGAAATGTGCCAATCCCTGTATGTCCGGGGGGTCGCTGTAACTGCCCACGCCGACTGTCAACGCGCAGGCCGCCTGTCACAACAAATAACAAAACATTAAAACAATAAAAAAAAATACATACCCTCTATTCATCAGGTATTCATCAGGGGTGTAAACAAAATCAAAGTATTTTTTTTTACAATTTATAGGCTAGCGCTTGACCGCAATCTCACCTGATGTTAAGTAATGATGCGGTCAACGGTGTAGCGCGCTCACCTAGAAGATACCTATTCAGTCTTTTTTGAAAACGTCGTAATTATAGGTATTTATTTAGGTTTACTGGTTTATTTAAAAAATCTATATTGATTTTGTATCGATAGGATCACTTTGAAACATCTTAAAACTAGGTTAGTCTAGGTGCCAGTTCCATATCAAACGGCGTGTAAAGTCGGGTTGATAGTAAGACAGCATCGCAACTATAGGCTTCCCAGATCATAAAATCTAATTTCCGGAAATGAATTGATGAATGAATATTTCTGCAATTTAAACAAAAATTTGAATATCCGGACTTCCGGGCATTATGCATGTGAATGAACGAAACAATAATCGAGCCAACAAAGTCAAGAATTTTTTTAGATGAGTGCCAATAACTATTTATGTTTATTTAAATTTTTGTTTAAATTGCAGAAATCCCTGAAGGACTAGAATTCCCCCCGGTTCTTCTTTGTCTATCCCTGTTCCCATTATTTGGAGTCGGGTTTCCTCACTTTTCTGCGCCAGAACAGTATAAAAAAAAAAAATTATTAATTATTCTTTTAGATATCTCTTCTTTTAGGATTCCCTCCGCATTCCGAACAAAAACCTATATTACCTAACTACCTATATTAACTGTGGCACCCCTACTCGCAACGCAATCAGTTTCAAATATTTTAATTTATACAGAATGGCACGTATCAACATAATTTCCTCTATAAAATATTATGCTTAAGTTGTGCTTATACTGCCAATTGGATTTTTACTGTGCAATAATTATTATGCTCAGCAATTTAGGTGTTATTTATGTTTTACTATTCCAGCGTTTTCAATCAAGCATTTAATGTGAGATTACGCAAACGAGCGGAAGTCTTGTATGTAATAACTTAGGTACATCAAAACATAACTATACGTAATGGGCCACGACTTGTGGATATGTTCGAACGAACTATTTGTAGTAAGGTAAGTTTTTAACCGCAGCTCTCCGTGGATATATCTTCCAAACCATTTTGTCAAATAATCAAGAATTCCCAGTAAAATAGGCACAAATACACATGAAACTCTTATTCGCTCGTCAAAAAATTATTTTGAATATCTCGAAAATAAAGGTTTAGTAGAGTGCACTGGTGGCCTAGTGTTAGTAACCTTGTTTTCCGATCCGAGGTCGCGGATTCGAATCATAGATTTTTCTACAGGTCCACGACAGGATGAAGGAAAACATCGTGAGAAACCCATGGGTTATAGTCAGCTCTAGACGTAATGACCCAGTCTTTCCTGTGGATTAGGCCGACTAAGCTGTCAGGATGGGTGCTGGGCAAGCCTATTCATCTTAAATTCAATCATGGATTCAATCATGTATTGTATACTGACTGTTCCATGTTTATGTCAATAAAGTTATTTTGTATTTATGTATTTATTTAATTCTGCCCAGGTACTATAGCTTTGTAAGTAGGACTTGAGTAATGACCAGTTGGCCCTGACGCTATATAAATCATCTACAATAGATGCGAAGGCCTTTTTACTTTCACTTAGTAACGAAGTTTAATAAAGAAAACTCGCGTTTAGCATGTCTCAAGTTTTACTAATCCTACTAATATTATAAACGTGAACGTTTGTAAGTATGGATGGATGGATGTTTGTTACTTTTTTACGTAAAAACTACTGAATGGATTTTTATGAAACTTTACAATTATATAGCTTACTAGCTGTTGCCCGCGACTTCGTCCGCGTGGATATTTGAGTTTGTTTTTTTTACTTTGACATGACCAACTGTAGTTACCATAGTTTTGAGCTTGTACTTTAGAGTGTATTTGAATTTGAAGGCAAGTGCTGTTGTTTTATTTTTCAGTAGTGTTTAGTTTAACTATGATAGATGTTTCCCGCGATTTTGTCTTAGTGGTTATCATCGGTTTTTTTGTAAACCTTTGTGTGTATTCAAACCTGGTGACCGATGCTGCGGTAGTAGCCTATGTGTTCATCAGAATAACACATAGGCTACAATTTATAAAGATATTGTAACGGAAAACGCATGTAAGTAACGGGCACGAGGCGAGCGAAGCCGCGGGCAGCCGCTAGTCTATAAAATCTATCATACCGAATGCTCCTCTATACTTTTACATTTCTATCATTATTTTACCTCTGAAGCCTACCTACCTTCCTAAACTAGCGAACTAAAACCTACACAAGTAATAGATGATTTCATTTACCTATGTATGTGTCCTAAAAGACTTATTTACGGTATTGAATGGCGCTAAGAGCGTACCGTATCGAGGGAAAGCTGGTTAAACCAGAACTGGCATAGCTTTCTCGTAACTCTGTTACATGCGTTCTTCATAAACGTGACCATTTTTCGCCTTGAGTGTGAGCACTGTCAATACAAAGTCTATATTATAACATAAAAAAGTCAATAGTTTACCCAGGAAAAACAATTTCTAATATTTATTTATTTATTTACTAGCCGCCGACCGTGGCTTTACTCGCCCCATTCCCGTTACTATATCGGGATAAAAAAATCCTATGTCCAACTCCTGGTTTTAAGCTAACTCCCTACCAATTTTCAGCCAAATCGGTCCAAATGTTCACGTATGATGGCGTGACCAAGGGAAATAGAGTTTAATTTTTATATATACAGATTTCTTTTATTTATGTAGTTGTAGACAGTCTTAGCACCTAGGTAATGAAATGTTTTAAATATCCTTGAGTAGGTGAAACTATTTGATTCAGTTTCTATTCAGTTTCACAATTCTTTAATATTTTATACCTATAACTAGTGGCTGCCCACGGCTTCGCTCGCCCCATTGCCGTTACGTCCCGTTGTTTTTTCCTTTAAAAGGTTTTCCTCTTTTTCTCCGCTAAAGGAAATAATTTTCCAATCTCCTTTCTTAGTGCACCCCTATGATATAAAAGGAACATACCCTCCAAGTTTCATGCTTCTAGGACTTACGGTTTCGGCTGAGCGTTGATTGTCAGTCAGTCACGTAAGAGTTTTATATATTTAGATAATGACAAAAGAATCTATAGGTCATGTAACAATGTGAAGGTTGCATGTTCAATTATAAGTTTTTTAAAGTGTATCCAAAAATTGGTAAAAAATTAACTGCTGCCGTACAAAAACTTAAAGGATGTTGATCTATAACCTTAGCTATAATTTAGTTGTTTTCAACAGCTATTTTAATGGCTTTTACTTGATAGTTAGCAAAAGGCATATAAAAAAAAATAGGTACCTACATAATGCTTGATGGTTTGCTTTGCAACATGTTACAATGTTTTTTTCTGTCAACCATAATAAGCTGTCATGTCAGGGAACCAGATTATTTAACAGAAAGGCCTACGTACCTATTTGACCTATTAATTGTCTACTTTAATATTTTTCTATTTTAAATTCCTAAATGTTTGTTTTTTTTTGGGGTATGATAAACAGTGGTAATACAGTACTTAAATATTGTGAATGGACTCGTTATAAGGCCCCATTTAACCTTCTTAACGGGTAGTTTTGTAACACCCTGTGTAGGTGAGTATTAATGAGAGCTATTGAAATAGTAACTCAAAGTCCTTGTGAATATGTTCAAGTGACCTTTGTTACTATTAGCCCACATCATCCCCTTGTTGGGCAAAGGCTTCCTCCCGATCCCGCCACTCTCCAGGATCTTGTGCCACCAGTTGCCAGTCCCTCTCAAAGGCGTCCAGCTCGTCCCGCCATCGCCTGCATGGTCTACCACGACGCCTCTTCGCTGTCTCAGGGCTCCACAATGTGGAAATTATGGCCCACGGTTTAATTCTCAATTAATATTACAATTTATAGGCTTGGGCTGAACTGCAATCTCATCTGTATTTAAGTGATGATGCGGTTGAAAGTACCATGCCTACCTAGAAGATACCTACTGCTCAAGCATACCTAGAGAATTCCCTATTCTTTTATAAACATACATCTTATTTCACCCCTTCACACTCAATGCTTACCAATTTTTCTTCATCAAAATCAGTGCGTTTTGTAGTGGCAGCATCATCACTGGCATCCGAGCTGTCACTAGCAGGGTCCGAAGACTCTGCTGAGCTGTCACTGCTCTCTTCATCACTCGACACATCCTCCTCGACTGCTGGACGGCTCGGGTCAGAGATGAGAAGTGCCGTCAGTCCATTATCCAGACGTATCGTTCTAAAAGGTGAAGCTGGTTAACTCAAGTCAGTCAATTTCTATTTGATTTTATAATTCGAACTATAAAATTTAGAGTGATTTGTGTAAAAAAATACATCAGGATATTTTTCATTTTAATCTTACTTATATATTTTTTTGTCAGCCTCCGATTTTGTGGGAGAAGCGAGAACTTCGAATTTTACTTTGCGAGGACTCATCGTCTGAGCTGCCTGGCGGTTTGTGGCGGATTTCACCTGAGGTTTAAACTTAGGCGTCTTGTTTCTTTTAAACATTGCAAGATCGAAAGCTTCGTGAATATTTGGTTGCAAAAAGCCAGGCGTTCTTCGAATTATATGGAACAAGAATTTTGTCATTTAGCGCATGGCCATGGCATTCGGCGGTGGCAGTGGCAGCGGTGCCAGTGTTGCCAGATGCGAAAGTTGAAAATGCGGTAACGGTACTCCAAAAACGCGGATTTTCAACAAAAAAAGCGGAATTTCCTGTTTTAACGTTAGATCGATTTTTCTCACTCAGTTCATAATCGTATTACAAATCAAAGAGTTATGTGAAGTAAACTTCTTTTTCATTGCTCATACTCGGAAAGTAGGTCTGAAGTTGCCTGAGGGGCCTAATTGAAAGTAATACTTTCAGCCCTAGGGAGAATCGCTTTCTACTGACAGCTGTCAAATTATAAAAAAAAACAAGTTCTATTTTATTCAACCATGTTCCAACTTTCTAAAGTCTTTCTAACTGCCAGGAGGTTTTTTTTTTTTAACCTGCACTGGCCCACTGCTGGGCAAAGGCCTCCCCCAAAATCTTCCAACTATAACGATCTTCGGCGACTTTCCACCAATCCTTCTCCAGAGCTTCCAGATCGTCTCGCCATCGTTTTTTTGGGCGCCGCGCGCCGTCACCTTCCGTCCTCCGGCACCCAATGAGTCGTTATGTTTGCCCACTTTTTAGGGTCCATCCTGCTGACGTGGCCCGCCCACTCCCACTTGAGCTTGGCTGTTTTGCTCTCTACATCGGCAATGCCAGTCATTAACCGCAGCATTGTATTTCGCACCCGGTCGATGCGTTTAAGGCCGAGAATGCTGTGTTCCATTGCCCTCTGTCAAATCTGCAGTCTAGATTCTGTAACTCAGTCAATGACCAAGTCTGGCAAGGAGGTTATTAAACCAAATTCCAACTTTTTATTCAGCAAGCAGGTTGGAAGCCCATTATAACGGTAAGAAGTTTAAAAAGTCTAATAAGAGCGCGATGTGAAATTTAAATTTTAATAACATAAAGAGTATTAAATAAAGAATATATTTTCTAAATGACTTTATCATTATTTAGCTTCAACTTTTTCTTTAAAATAACATAGATTTGAGCAAAAAAATTACCATTTTTTAAATTATGAAAATGAAAATAAAGGCTGAATAATGCTGGCCAGCCGAAGGCCTGCCAGAGAAAAAAAAAAGCTGGAAGGCGGCAATTCAATCATCATTTTCACCATCGAGATCTAAGTACTACGTGATGATTTTCACTAATTTTTCTATCATGTTTTTATTTTTACTTTCCTTGTATTCGTAATGAAAAGCACAGTGTTTACCTCGGGTGAAAGACTTATTTAAGTCCCTCAAGCTCCTTGTCTTGGGACTCAAAAGCGTGACTTTCAATCCTCAGGTAACAATGTACTATTACTTCAAGAACAGAAACAGAAGGTGGCTCAGGGAGGCACAAAAGATATCACTCAAGTTCAATCCACATTCTTCACAGTCAGTGAAAAACTTGTAGCTCGATCTGAACTTGCGCGTGTGCAACTTCATAACACTGTGTACCAACATGACAATAGTGATTTGACAACATAAATTTCACGGACTATATGGGACAGCGCTATACTAAGAAAAGAGATACAAGTATTTCTGTCTTGCTTTCTCGTATAGCGCTGTCTCCTACCCAACCTATCTCCCTATTACCCAAAGGTTAGCTGGTAGATAATGCTATCTAGCATTAAGTTCGCCTGTGTACAGTAATTTTTAATTTTGTGCAATAAAGAATTTTCTATCTATCTATCTATCCTATTTGGCGTAGTTTTGGCAGGAATGTAGAGGCCGCTATAGACATTTTTTAGGTTCTTCTATTTGAAAGAGTAAACGGATCGGTGCCCATAAAAATGTCTTTAGTGGGAAGATAATATTTTAATCCTCATGTCCTATCAAAGTCGAAAAAAGTGGAACCCCGCTGGCTAAAAGCGGATGGCGGATCCATTGTCAAAAAGGCGGTGTAAAAAGTGGAAAAGCGGTATGATCTGGCAACGCTGAGCGGTGCGGTGTTTTGTTTTTTCTTTTTTTTTTAATAGTGAGATAGAGATGGTGGGTGGGGGAGGCTCCTGTCCGTCCAGACAGATGAGGGAACTGTCAACTGTGCCCTTATTCAGAGTTTTACTCGATCAGTTTGATTGAACCGTTTCACTTATTCGTGTCTCTCTCTTTTGTATGCAAAAATGATGAGACAACAACAAAACGGGCTAAACTTTCCTTTAAGCCACTGCTAGTTGGAAGTTCATATTTTTTTTGTAGATAGTACTCCTAAATAGAAAGCTTTTTGCAAATTTTCAACTTGCGGAAACTCACGGTTTCCGAGATATAATTTTCTAAAATTTCAAAAATATCACGCCATTTGCCTAATTATAAGTTGGATATTTTCATAATAGACGTCAAAGTTGACATTTGACGTTTTGTTGACGGTAATAGGTGAATTTTATTCACCTTTACCGTTTCTTTTTTTTTTTAAGTAAAAAAAGACGTGTGACAGAACCGACACAGAGCACCCCGACTCCACGTAGTCTTGAGGTCCCTACCCCTAGAGTGTATATAAAAATCGTGAAGCCAGACGCTCGCGAGGAGGTCCTGAGTTGAGCTAGCCCGCGATGCCGAGTAGAGCGAAGGGGGGAGGTGGCGAGCGAAGCGAGCCGGCGACCTCCTAAGCGGAGCGAAGGTTGAGCGGGTGAAGCGACGCTCAGGGCTCCTCGCGAGTGTTCTGGCTGAGCCATTGCAGATTCAAACTCGGGGCACCCCGACTTAAGTCACAAAAGTAACAGTAGGTTGTTAGGTTTTTTTTTTTTTTTTATACCAACTTAATTTCAAGAATGGTGCATGTCAGTGCAGAGAGGACCCCTCCCGGTCCCTCCTCCTCCCTAACAATACTAAAGCCAACCCAAATTTTAACTTTACTACGCCTTTTAAGCGACTGTAAAGTGTTTTGAGGTTAGGTTACATTAATCGGTTTTTCTCATTTTCTTGTAATGCCGGTGGTACCAGAGGGCAGGGGGACCCCCCCCCTCCCCACCCCTCCCAATTTCGCCTGCTATACTCTGCTAAATGTTTACCTATAGAGCTATTTCATCATCATCAACCTAAAAGTTTAACTGTGGATATCTCCATAACCATAGGGTTCCGCAGGGTGGGGATGGTACCGGGGGGTAGCCCCTCCCCCCCCTTCCCCCCCTCCTCCCTTTCACCCCTTAATTCGTAGTGGCTTAAAGGAAAGTTTAACCACAAAACGTTACGCAGAAAAATATCGAATCGAAATAGATGTCTGAGTTACGTCTCATCATGATCACATAATAATGGCGGAAAACATGAATAAAATGGACTCAAACTCAAACTCAATAATTTTTTATTCATTACGATGCAAGAATCACTTTGAAACTCTATTCCATTTCCTGAGATTTCCTATGATCATTCTTCTTCCAAGCAGTTCTAAGCATTTCTTTTCATGTCCTCCGTGCTTAGACCTCCGTGCCCTCCTCGTCCGTAGACAGCTAATCCAACCTCGCCAGTATGGTTCTGTCAAATGTCAACTTGAAAAATTGCTTTGTGCCTGTCAATGTCAAACTCAATTCAAAAAGTTTGTAAACGTAAACAAAGCATCAATCAACCGTCCGCGAACATTTTTGTAATTTCTATTTTAAATTCAAAAAATATGTTTAAACAATAAACTTACTATTATTAATAGAACAAATCAATCATAATGGATCAATCATATTCAGACAGTGATATTTCGATGTCGCCTTCTCAGCTGTTGGAGCGAATACAAATGTTGCGACAACTGCAATTATTGCAGCGCGGGAAACTTCACAAACAGCGTTTGGAATACCAAGAGACACCTGAAAATTATGAAACGTCTTCATGCATCACAGAAATGATAAGCCATTTCAGCAACAGTAACAATAGTACCAGTTACAACACCTTTCGTAGCTTATTGCAGTCGCCACAAAGTTCTGAAACGCCGCAGCCAAATACCAGTGAAATGTCCCAAAGGGTAAAAGATAAAGACTTGGTGGACGGAGTCTCGGTTTTAAATTTATCACAGGAGTCTGAATTTATTGAAAACTCACCAGTATCGACCGACAGAGCTCCTTCAAAGAACGAGGAGATAGCTTCAGAGAACCCTAGCGCAGTGAATCTACTTGTACAGAAACAAATATCTCTTGACGAAATGCCAATTCTTTCGCCAAGGAAAGATTTCGAGGAGTTAGTGCTTGAGAAACTCCAAATAGAACAGAATGTAAAAAGCAAGAGCCCAAAGAAAAGTTGCATCTTCACTAATAAAAGACAGTTCCTTAAACGTGGTGAGGGTATGGCGAGGTTTGGTGTTAAGAAAAATGATCTTGTAATTCAAAATACTAAATCTTTGCCATGGCGAATCAAAAATGGATCCAAACCTGTAGAATCACCTATCAGAGCATTAAAATCTGCAAAAGTAAATAAAAATAAAAGTCTTAAAAAACATAATGAGATATTAGAAATCAATCCAAAACTGACTTTAAAAAAAACAGAATGTAAACCAACAGTTGACTCAGAAATAACACGAGAACAATTATCTACTATTAATGACTGTCGATCAAAAGACAAAATAAATAAAACAAATAATAAGAGTAACAGACCTACTGAGTCTGAAACATATGTTGCTAATAAAGTTCCAGACATAATAATACAAATGCCGCAAGGGAAACACCCAATGCTATCAACTAAAGGGAAAACATGGGCTGCAGTGCTCTCTAAAGAGCAGAATGATTTCCTCTCAAAACTTAAGCAAAGCGACTACTATAAGAACTTTGCTTCACCAGCCAAAAGCACAGTATCTGACATCAGTTGCGATGAAAATATCTCAGGATTGAGGCAAGAGAGAGAAAATGCTGAGCAGAACTTATTTGAACTACTTGAAAATAAAGTATCACGTGAAAGTTTCAATCTGGAGAACTCATTTTTTAACCGATTTTTAAAGAGAAGTAACCTTGAATGCTCTGGGGAGAGTACTCCATTAGTTTTGCAGAAATGTTTAGCCGAAAACCCTAACCTGATGCATATATTCCCTGAGATAAATTGTAAACAGAAGAATTCTTCACACGTAGAAGAGAGTGTCTCTGAATGCTGCAGTGACACATGCTCATCTGTATCAAGTTGCTGCTCCTGCAACACCATCGAACCAGCCACACCTCAAGATTGCAAAAAAAGTAAAAAGGTTGAAGCTAACAAGAAAGAGGTCAAAAACCCAGAATACAAAAAACATCAAACTGACAGTGATAAAGAATCTGAAGTAATGAAAGCCAACATGGCAGAAATGAACGCAAAATTAATAACAACAAGTGAACTTCTGAAAGAAAGACTTCAGGAATTAGAAGATGAAATAGAAACATTTAGAAAGGAAAATATAAACTTAAATAAATTGAGAGAAGATGTTGACATGGAGAGACAGAAATTCTATGAAGAGAAGAATAATTTTGAGCAAAAGTTCAATGAAGAGAAAATCTTGTCTGAATATTATTTAGCAGAAGAAAAGGAGAAGCTCAACAAACAAAAAATAATGTATGAGAGGTATGTTAGAGAAATGAGAGGCAGGCTCAATAAGAAAGAAAAAGATGAAGTGGTCAACTTGAAACAAGAAATCAGTAGTCTCAAAGATGAAATAAGGATGAAAGATGCAAAATCTACCTCTACAATCGCCAGACTACGCAATCAAATTAAAATAATAGAAAAAGAAAAGAATGACTTGCTAAATGAAGCAGAAAAACTCAAAAAACAAAATAGAAGAATACAACACAGTAATGATATAACCAGAAGACTTACTAATATGAAATACTTAGAACAAATCAACAAGAAACTATCAAATATGAATAAAGAAACACAATCTCAAGTAGAATTATCTGTAGATACTAAATACAAAGCATTTGAAATTGAAAGGCAGAGTAGAAGTAGGAAAGCACAAGTAGCTAACACTAACTCAATTAGACCTAGAGCCAAAAGTGTACCCAATCTCAAAGTCACTTCTAGGTATGCAAAGTACTTCAGCCAAAAAGATGCCATTAGTGAAAGAAATGATTTAACAAATTTCGAAAGACTAAATGATTCAGATTCTGAAATATTGGATAATGATGAAGATGCTAAATCTGATATCAATGAAACAGGCAGTGAAATTACTTCTGAAATTGAAGAGAATAATTTAGAAAAAATGTACATGGAGACATTCAGATCCAATTCACTTTCAAAATCTGAAGGTATAAACAACACTAATGACTTCTTTTTAAGAAAATCCAATTCGATGTCATCAAGGGATTCAAAATCACCAAGCATGTCTGCATCCCAAAACTCTCTGAACAGGTCAAAATCTCCAGTTTCTGTTGCAAGCCAAAGATTCAGGTCTAGTAACTCATTAGAACCTGCCATTTCCAACTCAAGCCTTCCACAGAGGTCTAGATCACCTATCTCCATCTTAAACCATAGAGCTTCAAATGGTAATAGCTCAAAGTCCCCTGTTCTCAGTGACCATTCCTCGCTTAGATCAGGCACGGTCATACACAATGACGCATACAGAGATAAACTTACTCTCAGTCCAGAACCTTCTGTTAGCAAAACTAGCTTGACAAAAACGAGCCTTAACCCTACTGAGATAAGGAAGTCTGATGGGTCTAGGGAACTCAGGTTCCCCAATGGAAATGTCAAGTATATCTCCCACGATGGAAAGTATACAAAATTTGTATATTACAATGGAGATGTTAAGGAGAACTTTTTGAGTGAGGGGAAGATAAAGTATTATTATGCTGAGACTAAAACGTTTCACACTACTCATGCAGATGGATTGGAAGTGCTGGAATTTCCTGAGTAAGTATTCATATACTGACTATTCCTACGATTTAAATCTTGCGGGAAACCGTTTTCTAGCAGTAGACTACTGAATACCAGAAAATAAATAAAAATATTATTATTTGCTTAATTTTTCGAAGGCGAATCGAAACTGTCATGACTTATTGAATCCCCAGAAATGGAAGATATCCTTCCATTCCTGGGGATTCAATAAGTCATCAGCTACTGATTCTGTACTCCTACAAAAATCGGCAAATTCTTCATCCGCACTTGATGTGCGGACGCTGGCTAGCCCTTTTTGTGTGACGCTTGACACGTGTTGCTCAAACGTTTTTAGGTTCTTCGACACGCCGGTTTCCTCACGATGTTTTCCTTCACCGTTTTGAGAGTAGGTACTGGCATAGTGTATATACATTTTTCGACAGAAAAAATCATGCGGGTCCATTACCACTAGACCACCAGTGCTCACAAAAGTCACTGCTACAAGAAACACTTGCATATTTTCGTTTTGTCTTATTCAGTGGTCAAGTGGAAAAGCGGTACAAGGATGGTTCATCGGAAGTCCGCTTGCCGAACGGCAGCGTTCGCTACCACGACCCTAAGAACGAGCACGTGCGAGAGGAATGGCGCTTCCCTGACGGTGCCGCGCTCACTATATCCGCTAACGGCGACCAGCGGATAGCGTTCAGCAATGGACAGATCGAAGTGCACGCTAAGGACCATAAGGTAAAAAAAAAAAAATAGTTTGGACCATCCACACAACATAAAAAAAAATTACGCGTGACGCTTGACACGAGTTGTTCGAACTTTTTCAGGTTCTACGACACGCCGGATTCTTCACGAGGTTTTCCTTCACCGTTGGGGAGTACTGGCATAGTGCACATAAATTTTCCGACAGGAAAACTACCTGACTAGACCTAACATTGGTTACCCGACTGGATTTGAACCCACGACCTTAAGGTCGGCAGGGCGGGGCCGCTACCACTAAACCACCAGTGCTCTCTCAACACAACACTATCTATCTACCCCTAAATTGAGCACAGCTTGTACTATAGGAACCAGATAGCTAATATTATCTCATATTTATTTGTAAATATGTATGTACATAGAGACAAAGAGAGAGAACAAACATCAGTGTTCACCACACAAATATTGCTTCTCGCTGGCGATCGTACCCACGACCTTACGGCGCAGGAGGATATGCTGTTACCAACAGAGCTGAGAGGCCAGACAACTTATTATATGATCCAAACAGCACTAGCCCAAAACTAAGCAGACTTTGTACTATGGGAACAAAAAAGTAACGTTGGTTAGCGCATCCCAGTATCAAGAGGAAAGTCGTTTCCTCAAATGCCTCTTGGATAAAAACTTATTGGACTACATAAAATCTTTATGATTTAATTTCTTTTTTATAGCGTCGCGAGTTCCCTGACGGCACAGTAAAGCTAGTGTACAACGACGGTACCTCTGAGACGAGGTACGCGTCAGGTCGCGTGCGAATCAAGAACGCACACGGTCACCTGATCATGGACTCTTCGCCTGGATGACGTTGACAACTAACCGTAGCAAAAACCACCACGGCAACGGAAATACTGGACTAAAGGAATCTTGTGCCCAAGGCACTTGCCCGATCGTCAGCGAGCAAGCGATGGGGTGCAATTCTAGTAATACAAATCACTCAAGCGATCGCTGAATTCGAAGTGAGTTGTCAATTTTTGTATGACAAATTTGAAAATGGAACGCGGATTCAGCATTCATTCAATCGAGCCGTGATGCTGGAATCGACAGGTCGACAGGCTGGGGTGCAATTCTAGCAATACAAATCATTCAAGCGATCGCTGAATTCGAAGTGAGTTGTCAATTTATAAACTATTTCCTCGCTCAAGAAACGATCAAAAGATATAGATTCTGTGTCAACAGAAAGAGACACCACTATTTTGATAGCACACTGAAAAAATAATAGAACTACACACTCGCTTCTCTCTTATCGCCGCCCGCGCCCGGCGGACGGACAAGTGCTCATATGCTTATGCAAAGCTGGGTGTTCACTTGCAACAATTTCAATGACACAGTCACTGCATAATGGAATGTAAAACATTTTGGCTGCTGGATAGCCAAAAACTTATGTATTTGATAAAAAAAAATGAAACATGAAAAAAAATACTGGTAAAGGACCAAAATGTGACTTAATTGTGATGAATAAAAAGGCATAATATTAATCCAATTTGTAAATTATATTTGTATTTTTTGTAACTCAACTTGTGCCAATGTTATTTATATGAATTTTATGTAAGTTGTAATTGTGATTCTATAGTTTAATTATATTGCGACATTTATTTTATAAGCATAGATAGAAATTGTTTTAATTAAATATTTTCTTAATGATTAGCAGTTTATCATCATCACCCTGAAGACATCAACAACTGGACATGGGCCTCTTCCATGCATTTTTCTTGAAATGCATAAAAGAGTATTACGATTAAGAGAACGATTCTGAGCACTCTCCATGCCCCGACTTCTCGTTATCTTCAAAATGTCGTCGGACCATTATGCCCCGATGACATTGTCTACTCTCCCAATTCACACAAATTCGTCACTAAATATTGGCATACCAGCGAGGCCTTACCCAGTCTGGCCACATAGTCAAGAGGACAATAACTATTCCGATGCCCTAACGACCCGTGGTCACCTTTCAAAACCCTTCGCCAACTGGTGTCGGTTCTTCGCGCTATATGACCTGCCCAATGCTTGCACATTTGCACCATTGATGCCCCATGGTGCAATCCTATAAACTTATTCTGAGTTTTAACATCGTTTTGTCGTCAATCACGCCAGGGGCACTCATCGTTTCTCCATACAAATCGGGGCTAACACAAGTCATTTTACGCTAAGCTACCGACAAAATGATGTTAAAACTCTGAATGAGCCTGTGTGAATTTGCTGCTGGTTGAATGAAAGTCAGATAGTAAATACATACTACTTTATTCCCTATTACACTATCATCTATGATTAGCTAGCAGCTATTTGGTATCTAGTTTGTGAGTTTGGTTTAGGTATGCCTTCCAGTTTGAAGTTAACTGGTTTCATGTGATCTTCTGTGCCGAATATCTTCTTGAGAGCTTCTCTGGCTGCCATTTCTTTAGCAATTGCAACTTTCTCACCAAAACCTGGAAATATAAAATTTCTTGTCAATAGAAGAACCCAGCTCACTTGGTTCATTATAATAAATAATAATAATAGATTGTGATTCATCCACACAATAGCTGATTATGATATTGTGTTCACCACACAAATTAGTTCTCGGTGGGATCGAACCCAAGACCTACGGCGCAGAAGGCAGAGCTACAACCAACTGAGCTGAGAGGTCAGTCGTACCATTTGGGACATTCATAGGTTTTGGAAATCTGTTATTCCCGCACTAGGTACCACTGTACCTAGTGCCTACACTAACGTCTGGGATTAACTGTAGGGACACTTCCTTACACTGTAGCTGTAGGTACCTTTTGTGCGTATCTGGTACACCAACAACGAATCATCATCACCAAAAAGTCATGATGGACATAGGCCACAAAACTTAAAAACATGGTTAAGCAGACATTAAAAAAAAACATGTTTTATTGTACCTGAAGATATCATCTGCTTATCCACGTAGAGACCGACTCGGTAGCAAGCGAGAAGTGTGTTCCTGCCAGCTTCGGCGATCAGCCGCGGCTCTATCGTAGCTCCATCCTTCGCAATGAATTCTGTCAGCATCGCCCAAGGGTCCTCAATCGGCCAGTATTCATTCACATCTTGACCTGAAAAGTAGCAAGGTCAGTAACAACAAAATTGAGTATGTTAGTCTTTTGAAGAATCTAGCAACAAAAGAATAGAATAGAAAATTCTTTTTTGCCACCTTTTTTACCCACATTGCACAAACTAACATTATAGAAACAAGTTACAATTTTGTAATTTAATAATTACAATGGGCGGTCTTATCGCTGAGGAGCAATCTCTCCCAGAAAAACATTTCTTCATA
This sequence comes from Thera britannica, assembly GCA_939531255.2. Taxonomy (NCBI): domain Eukaryota; kingdom Metazoa; phylum Arthropoda; class Insecta; order Lepidoptera; family Geometridae; genus Thera; species Thera britannica. The sequence goes on along the minus strand of OW618039.2, from coordinate 5,093,386 downwards.
AATCCTAGATCTTAGCAGTAACTTTGGCCAAATTTCAAGCTAGTATTTTTACTTGTATTTTTAAAACCTAGCCTGTCCCATGGAATTGATAAAAAAATCAAAAAACCATATATTTATCAAGTACCTTGTAGTTGTGTGATAACAAAGTCTCTGACAAAGTGGGCGGCTCTTTCTTCGCTGGCGGATTGCAGCAATACCCCCACCACGGCTTTGAAATTTGTAGCAAGTGTTAGTTCATCCACTGGGTAACTCTGTAATTAATACAATACTTTAGAAATTTATTTTGAAATTAATAAACAATTGATAGTGTCTTTACTCTATTTTAAATAAATTGAGCTAAAAAATTTAAATAAAATTTACAGTTTAAAGCTCAATCAAGTCAAGCAGTTAGTCCAATTTTAATTTAATTTGGGATAAACTACTAGACCATACTCATAATCTGGACAGTTTTATATGAAATTGCTAGCTTGACTGGCCTCTCAGCTCAGTTGGTATTAACTCTGCTTTCGGCGGCGTAAGTCGTGGGTTCGATCCTGACCGAGAATCTGTGAGGTTAAAACAGATGTTTTATTTCCGACTGGGTGTTACATTGTATTTTAAGTAAGAATTTTCAAAAAATTTATTATAGCAGCTATCTGATTCCTTCTCTGCTTTATTCAGGGCTAGATAGTGTTGTGTGGATTGTCTACAATATTTATTTATTTATAGTTTAGTAAGTTAAACTGGTATACAGGCCACCACTTTTCAAGATTCTATTTGTTAGGTTTTGTATGGAGTCTTGATAAGTGGCCTTAGCACACCTATTAAGAACTTTTGTAATTGAATGAACATAACTCGGAACAGACATTCTGTGCTCTTTATCTGTGAAACTTACATCTGCAAGTCCCACACATACATACATACATACATACATCTGCAAGTATGATGTCCTTGGCTCCGAGATGGCTAGCCACATTCGCTAGTGTTTTCACGCTAGTGAGGTGGTGTCTGATGGATGTAACTCCTGGGATCGGGTACTTGGGTAGTGCTGCTTCTAGGTATAACTGTATATATTCATTGATGAACTTTTCTCCTGAAATAATGCAAACAATAGTTATTTAAGTAGTAGTAGAGCTCTTTGTGAAGGGTCGCCCGAGGAAGTACTACCACCATGCCTATTTCTGCCGTGAATCAGCATGGACGCAGGGAAGTGCATTGTAAGGCACGTTCCTGATGTGTGTGACCTACGAGGCAATGCTTTGTTATAGGCGATGGTTACCACTTAACATCAGGTTGGCCATGTGCTTGTTCCATCATAAAGTTTTATTTAAAAAAAACAATCCTACGTGTCTTTTAATTTGGCCATTTATTAAGAAGTTACTTCAATTTATACTAACCTCCCTCTGCCAGTTCTCGGTTGTCTTTCATTTTCAAGTCAAATTCCATTTCTTTTTGCTTCATCTCTTCCATAATGACGTAGGATCGGTCTGTGAAGGCCTGAAGTAGTAAATCTGAGTCAAAATCTTCATTCAATCGTTTCCCAAATGCATACAATTCAGCTTCCAAGTTCCACTCCAAATATTTGTTTCTGGGGAAGATTATTTTGCCTCCTTGCCTATCTTCGCGGCGTTTCAATTCCATCAATTTTGGGGCTACCCATCGATGAATCCTTTGGCCTTAAATAAATAATTAATTAGGAATTTATATGAGGAACATAATATTCATTAGTTTGGTGTAAAAACTTACTTTGTGTAGAAACGGGATATATTTTGATAGATTTTGTGAATAGGGATAAACAACGTCGAGCAAGCGCCATTTCAATGAATATTATTTCTGTTAGATGCTAATCAAAACATTGAAATTTAATCAAAACAACAGAATCAAGAACGAAAACGTCAATTTGTTTTAGGTTAGAATTTAGTATTACCAACTACCAACACCAAAAAAACAAAATCTACCATGAATTCTGTAGCAAAGAGTATATGATTCTACCGGATACGGAAATATCATAATGTTTCAGGAACAAACCAACCGGAAGTGGTATAATATTCAAAAAGTATTTCTAGCCGGAAACCGTAGAAACTCGTAGAGCATCTCATAATCTCATCGTAGTAGCGTCCTGCCCCGTCGCTCGGCGTCGTCTCGTAGCAGTACTACGCTACGTAGCAGCAAAAGATGAAACGCGTACAGCGCGTAGCGTAGACCATCTTTCACTGGCGTAGACCTACGTTGCATAGACATCAGCGTAGACTACCGCGAAAGAGATTGTCATTCGCTTACAATGAGAGTGCATGAGAGAGTGGTTAAAAGTAGGTAGGTACATAGTTTATTTATATTCCTTAGTTATTATCACATATCATAAATATTTTTTCTGTAGCTTTAATGAATAACCCTTTCTCTGTTCTATCGTCATTTACTGTTTAGCCTATCCACCTGTGATGGATTCCTATCAATCTGTAGAGAAAATTAAAATATTTCAATCATAAAACTTTAATAGAAACATCAAAAACCAACGCAAAACGCGAGTTATAAAATATATAAAAAAAAGTTATAAATTCCTCCCGACGTGAATAGCTTTTCCGACCTTCTTCAGGATTTCCGACTGGTCAGGAAGCCTCTGACTGAGCTGAAGAAGCTACGTTTCAACTTGCTGCTCAGCGGATGAATGGAATGATTGCTGTAGAAGGAGGCCGATGTGTCGTATAAAGATGAAGTCATTTCTATTCCCTGTAGAATAAAAGAATCAGAGGATTTATTCTGAAATTCCACACAGTCTTCTACCATCTTCAGCAAAGTAGAAAGGAATAAACGAGTACCTACTTATCTATTATGTCGTACTTTTATTTATTTAAGTATACTTATAAATTTTATTAAAATCAGTTCAGCAGATTGTCCATGAGATTGGTTTCTCAAGTTTTTTAAACTTTAAACGAATCTCATGGACAATCTGCTGAACTGATTTTGATAAAATTTGTAAGACCCAATCTGGATAACCTTCCAGGTAAAATATTTTCTTAAATCGGTTCATAAATGACGAAGTTAAGGCGCGGACCCACCAAGGTGAATGGGCACGCGGCGCAGTTTAGCTGCGTGTATTAATTTGTTTGACAGCGTAGACCTACGTCGACAGCTGCAGCGTTGAGCTATGTAATCGCCTATTCGAGCAAGCCACGCGTGTGCCAATGACGTCAATTCGTGCGTAGCCTCTCCGTGGGTTGCAGTTGCAGTGGACACAACCACATACATTTTCTTACAAAGCGAAGCTCAATACACGTGCGTAGCCTCTCCGTGCACAGCGGGGTGGGTCCGCGCATATTTTATATAACACTCAAAAATCCTGCTTTTTTATTTGTTTTTTTAAGTTGGGTAAAAATAGGTTTTATTGAGGTGGATCACCATCACCAACATTTCGTTTCGTCTGCTGCAGATTTTCTTGTGGTACCCTAAAAGTGGGCGAGTCTTTTGGACCTGGCATTCAGAAGAATGTCATCATTATCAGCCTGAAAAGTCCGCTACAGCAGTGGACTATCCAAGAAATGTGTAGAAAGCCAATATCCAGCTGGGATTAGGCCACCTTCACATATTTTCAGAAAAAGCAAATTGAAAATTAAAATCGAGCTTAGTTCTTCAAAAAATGCTACCCGTAACCGTTTCTTTATACCCGACTACGGCGAAGCAAAAAGAAGGATTATGATTTTGACCGTTATCAAATAAATAAAGCTCTGATAGACGACGTACCCCAAGAGAAGTGCTAATATGATAGGAATCGACCGAGCTGTTCACGCTTGGCGGATAAATGACAGGTCCAGGTCCGATCTTCTCCGAGGTCTTGGACCTTAGCACGAGGCACGACATCAGTCGCTTTAGAAAAGGCCTCTTTGCTTTGTCTGGGGAGCATGGATTCATGGATTGGGTTCCCGATATGTGCGCTTCAGAGAGAAGGGAGAACGCTGATGTTCCAAGGTTTGGGGTATGAGATTTCTTGTGCCCTGAAATTATAGTCACAACTATGATGATGGTTTTAAGATCCCGAGATCTATGTTCCGGGCGAACCGGTGAGTTTACCTACTATTTTAGTTTCCATTAAGAATTTTACGAAACATGCAGCAGGTAGGTAATTTAAACTACCAGCTATTACAGTTTCCTGAAATCATACCTCTAAAGATGGTTTCTATAGAATTCTTATTCCTTTTTGCGAAGCTCGAAGATCCGATAGATGCGACATTAGTTGATGAAAACGTAACATGTTTCCAATACGCTACACTGGCAGTTCTGATCTCCAAAGAAGAGGCAGCTCGTTTTACCGCTACTTTAGGCTTAGACTTTTGAACTTTGTAACTTCCGCGAGTCTCGTTTGAGAAGAGCACAACGGTCTCTACTGGCAGTTTCGCTTTTTCTATCGATTGATTATAGAATTTGGTGGGTTTTTTGCCAACTTTTATGGAGATTTCTCTGAGTGGCGTGTCTGTCTGAACTTGTTTACTAGCGCAAACAAAAACTTCATGCGTTCTTTTCCCATACTTAGGTCCAACAGTCACAGCACTGCGTTTGCAATCGCATCTCTTACCTTTCCCTACTGTGTGCTTTATTGTTTTCTTTATTTTGTCGTATTGCTTTTTGGAAAGCACTATTGGCTTCTGCTTTGCAAATTGATCTACTTGTAAGAATATTTGAATGTTACGGTTTAGAGTAAGTTGCTGAAAGAGGGATGTTTGATCTAAATTGGGCAGCTTGTACGGATTCGATGCATTATTGATATTTCGATCAGCGTTTGTTTCGTTTGAAGAGTTCACTTCTTTCATCGCTTTCTGATCTATTTGCTCTGAAGATTCTGTCGAAACTTTATTGTTCTGGTCAGAAAGTTCTGTTTCCTTGATTGCAGTTTGTGTCTGATTATTCTTTTCGCAAGTCGGTACTATACACCTCTTTACATTTTTATCATTGCATGGACACGATAATTTTTTGCTATTAGGTTTTTTGCTTGTATGCATACAAATGCACGTATTGACAGTGCCTCGAAGAGTTTTTCGTTTGCAATCTGTTTTAGATTTCACCTTTGTCTGAGCAGGCAACATTGCATTCTCTGAATCATCATTATTTATATCGTCATTTTTAATTTCATATTCGATGCATTCACACATGTTTTTTAAAGCAAAGGCAGTTACAAAAGTTTTATCACTGTAAAATAAAGTTTATACATATTATGCGTTAATACTAAAGATGTGTGTAGGTACCATTAAAATATATAAAAAAGTCAAAATAAACCATTGGTTGGAATTGAAGCAGTGACGCGATATCCGGTCTCCCATCTCAAACTCCTGACCCTAAAACACAATAAGAATAACTTTGTTTTATTCTGCCCTGACCTTACCAAGATTTGTCTAACACGTAACCTATGGTATCCCTACTATAGACTCAGACCGCTACGAAAATTAATTAAGAATTAATTTTTTTTCGAACCCTTTTCGCTTTTATGTGGATAAATACATAGGTCTTCAAATAATAGCCTAAATTGGGATCTATCGAGGTTGAGGCTACGAGTTATTAAATCTTGAATAACTTGAAGCCGTAGCCTGAATCATCAATACAATAATGTCAATCAGCTTCCGTTCCGAATATGAATTTGAACTGTTTCTTCGATACTCCGAATTATCTTAGATTTACGGTTCTCAATAAGTAAAAGAGTCTTGAAGTGAATTGTAACCATACCTGTGGATCCGGAAATAGTGATTTGTTCCGTCTCCCTCTGACTCCCAGCAGTTCTCTGATCTCGCGGTCTCTCTCGATCGGGTCACAGATTTTGCAGTCATCACCAGCATAATGTTTTATTGGGGCTAAAATTATTCAGCATTTCATAATTATATAATTGTCATAAAATATCGTAAGACTTTACATTGTATTGTATTCTGGACGAGAATCAGTACCTCGCCGTAACACAGTTATAAACTAGCGCGGGAGGTAAAGTTTCTCAAACTGTCTACCTACAAAACTGTACATAGTTCTAACCTTTTTATGTTTGTTTACGAGTTTTTCTTTGTAAGTTTTGATTTTTAATAAAGTTATTCTTATTCTTATTCTTATTCTTATATAAAACTAGCACCTCGGATATAGACAAAACCTCTTTCAAATGAGACTGGGCGGCTCATATCAGTAGAAGGCATCCCGATCCTTCTACTGACATGAGCCACCCGTCTCATTCGAACTTCTAGTTAATGAATGCAGAATCCTGTTGAAACGAACGAATCTGTTAACTCCGTGGCAACCAGATGGAAGGCAACTCACTTTCAACGAAGAAAGCATTGCAAGAACGATCTCGACGCTTTTGAGACGATGGTGGGAAAAAAGCGAGGGTCAGAGACGGTCAGTGGGATTTCAGGGAGACCACTTTGCATATCTTGACTTGTGCAAAATATGTACCTACCAATAAATGACTATCTGACTATCTTATGAGTTAAAATACGCCGAGTGTACAGTACACCACACGCATGGTGTGTAGTTAACATTCCGTCTGTGCGGCGAATCAAAGACGTGTGCGTCAGCCATGGCTCTATACAGTTACAAAACGAGTGGTTAAGAAAGGGGAGTAAGGTTATTAAAATAAAAAAATAATTAGTAGGTAGTCTGATCTAACCTAGAAACTTCATGTCAGCACTATTTACAGTAAGGTGTTCGCTGTCCAGCCGACTGTTAATTTCTGTTTTATTTGTTACTTTATCTTCACGCCTGAAATATTATAAAATCATAAGAATAGTTAACGAAACTATAAACTTTTGCAGAAGAATAATCTCTTTTTAACGGACATCCAGCAATTTTAATACAAAAATAAACAAAACAATAGCTACCTGTGGCCAATTTCTAAGCTATCTCGTACAGAAAACTCTGGTGCAGTATATTTTAAATCGTCTGATTGCTGAAAATAAAATAGGTCCTATAAACGCAAGTTTAAGCTTTGCAAGATGTTGCTAAGACCCAGTGTAGATAATGAAAAAAGAATGTATTTTCACGCACGATTCATTTGGTACAAGCAAATTTATTTTATTTCTTGAATCTTAGACAGCGGTGCTAATAATTACATCTCCTTCGCACACTACTATTAACATTGCCTACTTCTCACCACACTCGTGAGAAGTACCATTAGCAGCGCCATCTTAGATTCGTTTATTCAATGATTTACTGTCCTCTGTTGTCAAGTAGAGAAGCGCACTTACATTTAATTTGTCACAATTCGATTGGCGGCAGACGTTACTCCTTCGATGTCTCTTACTTATATTTTGTAAGAAGTTCTCCATAGAACCATGCTGTTGATTCTCTTCAAAAGACTTCTGTGCAGTTTCCGCTTTCGTAGTTTTTCGTACTTTCAAATCTGTATTGAACTTATCTTTACAAAATGACACGTCGTAGTATTCGTTTTCGCTGTCGATAGTAACCGAAACTTTTGATACATTTTTGACTGGATTACCTTTGCTTGATTTTATTTGTTCGGTTATTTTTCTAGTGTAAGAGTCAACCAAAGCCTTTTTGGTTATTAAATGTTCAGTATTTGTTCCTTTATCTACGTTTTCTTTGGGTGATTTAGCTTTGGGCTTCAGCCACTGCCCAGAAGCGTTTTTCTTTTGCGGTTCTTTTTTAGGTGTTGCTGGTGGGGTTCTCACCTTCAGACTTTTTGCGGGACTTGAATTTCGTTTCATGCCCGTAACTTCTTTTTTTGTATTTGAATTGAAAAACTGTAGAGTCTGTTTTGAAGAGTTCGTAGTACCCTTTTTTGATTCTTTTTTACTAAGTTTCGAGCGAGGAGGGCTAACACTTCTAGCGTCTGTTTTCATATGCCTAGCTTCTACTGTTTGCTTTAATTTTGGTTTAGTTTTTTGACCTTTTGGTGATGGCGATCGACTCCGAGCCGATTTCTTTATGTTTTTTGTTTCAGTTACCTCGTTTGTGCATTCTGTGTTATTATTTAGAATGTTTTCGGGGAATGCGAGACGTTGATCTACCTGTCCGTGTGCAGTCTGAATACAGTCTAAGTTATTTTCTTGTTTGGGAAACACCGATATTATAACTAGAGGACTTTGGCAAGGCTTCAGGTTTTTCCCATCGTATCCATTATTCACAGTCTTAACAAATGGATAGCCATTATTATTACAATTGCAACTTATGACTTGTTCACTTGTACGAAATGGACCGTTCTTGTTAATGCTGTTGCCACTTGGTTTATTCAAATTTACTTGGGTTGATTGCGAGTCTTTTCTAAAACATTTCAATGAGAGTTATCGTACATTTTTCAATCTACAGATAAATCCGTAAGATATATAAATGTAAATAAGTATCCATTTCTTTTTTAGCTTTGTCAAAAACAAGGACTGTCATTTTTTATTCGATGATATCGTCTTTCCGTCTATAGATGGAAAAATGCCCTTTATTTATCCTTTCAACCGTCAATAACTATTTCAAATGCCAACCTGATTTTGTTTTTGTTATCAATGTTTGTTAGTAATTCAGCTACAGCGTTATTGCAAAAATCGGTTTGCATTGTTGAATCCCTTTGACTCCTGAAATGACATGCACAAGTCTTTGCAGTAATTAAACTACCAAGTTGCTTGGATAAAGTGTTAGTGTCTTGTTCTCACCTAATATCTTCTGAAACATCTTCCCTGAGGTTTCCTCTTCTTACACATGCTATACCACCAAGCCTCTGGTAGCTGTAAAATTTGTAAAATGATTAGTAAACGTGATGCGACCAGCGAGCGTCGAGCGATCCGTACCGCTGGACGACTGGAAATCAACGTTATCTTCAAGTGCGAATTTGATGGTATGTAAATGAATAAACTACCTAGATTACCTATAACCTTCTAAACCCACGTGTAGGTAGGTACTTTACAAGCGAAATCATTGGTAAAAGATTAACTAAAAGAAGGAAGGGAAGGTGTTGCAGGTAAGGTACGTAACGAATATGGATAGGGTAGTCTGTAGATTAACTTTTCAAAACCAAACAAACATTATTTAAGGTACATACGATGCCTGTCCATTTCTGCTGTAGGCAGCTAAAGAGCTGGAAGACAATTGCTTTTCCGCCGTAGACGGCGATGTTGGAACTGCAAACGAGGAAACATTTTATGAATTTCATATGGCTGTACGTCGAACGTATACAGATTCAGTATAATATAAATCAACTCAAAAATTTATTCCTTTAGTTGTATGTATCACTAGGATCACTTGAAAACGTTTTAAACCTATAGGCGAGTCTAGATAGATAGGTAACTCTTTATTGATTACAATGCCACATCAGGTAAGTAGGATACAGTTTTTAGCTTAAAAACAAACAGTCACAGTAGTCTTTATCGCTAACAGCAATCTCTACCAGTCTAGGTGCTAGTTCCACGTGACCAAGCTTAGAAGAACATAAAGATAAGAACCTAAGATAGCCTGTAAGTTTACTAACCCAAATGGACCACAAAGTCGTCTGACAAATAAATCTAATAATAAAAATAATAATAGTATTGTAAAAAAATTAAAAAATAAGAAAACAAATAAATATATCTGAATAATAAAATAATAATAATAAAACAAACTACGGCTTGGTCCTTACCGTAAGCTTGGAGTAGGTACCTGGTTTATCATCCACTGTGGCTTGACATTTCAGAATATATTTGTCGTCCTCAGTGAGTCCTATCCGTCCAAATATTCGTACTCTACTTTTTCCAGGACTCACCTCATGTACACCTTCTGGCATACAATTGCAAACATGGTCTGCACTTTGATCATAGATATAGTGATTATTAACTTGCGTTTCAATGATGTTATTATTCTTAGAATCTTTCTTCTTATCTTTTTTTCTTTTCCTTTCCATATTTAAACTTTTGATAAAGTGTTTGAAATTGCACTGGTTTTCTAAGGCTTCATCTCCGACGGATTCTTTTTCAAATTTCTCACTGCCTGTGGTCTTGATTTCATATATTTTATCTTTCTTTCGTCCTGCTACTACTAGAAATACGTTTTTGGTTTGTATCGAGTTCTCGGGGTAAGACGATGTTGTCTGGACGGTGTTTGTAACGATTCTTTGTTTTCTAAGCAGCTTTGACCCAGGGTTTTGGTCACGCTTTGGTATAACCGTTACTTGTATCAAAGGTCTGTCTTTTAGTTCAGTTTTAGCGTAACTTCTATCGGTCTCCTGAGCGAGCTTTTGGAGAGAAGACTGCTCCTGGCTGTGAAGACTTGTGCTCAGAACCGAATACTGCTTGAAGATCTGCACCAAAATCACCAAACAAATGCTCCAACTAATTAGTAGGTAGGTAACCTACTCTATGTTCTGACAAATAATATGATAGAAGAAGAAAACTTAAGTGGAGATTACGGATACATGCTAGAAAAGTAGTAAAATAGTGCGCAAAATTTATTTCTTCCGGTGGTGCGTGAAGGTGGTGTGGAATCAAATAAGAATGGTGGGCAAGAAGAGGATACAGATGCGTCATAGATAGTACTTACGTCTTGCAGTGAGAAACTGAGAACATTAAAGCCGCGGGCCAAAAATAAGTTAGTTAGGTAGGTATACCTGCAAACGTAGGATTCAATAGCATAAAATGAGAGAGGGGCCTCTCTATATCCAGCAACGGTCGAAGTCGCGATGGGGAAAATGATGACCAAGTTTGTATTTGACCTAGGTTGTAGAGCGGAAGAGAGGCCTTGGACGTCCGATTAGCACGATGGGTTGACGATATTGTCAGAGTCTTGGGCCGCAGTTGGATGAGGGTAGCCCAAGATCGTAGTGAGTGGCAGGAGCAAAGAGAGGCCTATGCCCAGCAGTAAGTAAAGTGGGGCTGCGGATGATAATGATAAAGTAGAGCAAGAGAGCTAACCTGAGTCTCAGAAGTTTTCTTCAGTATCAGAGAGGTCGAAGAACTCTCGTGACTCGTTCTTTTACAAGAACTAATACATTTAGCTGTGCGACTCTGACCAAATCCTCGTAAACAATTATTGTACACAGAAAAATCTCTATTCGTGTTAACAGGACCTCTTCTTACGGGCGGTCGTAAAAGGTTCAAAGACTCTAAAAAAATATGTAAACAATACAATAGCAAAAAATTTGGGGAAAAAATTAACATAAAATAAATCAAAACGAACCCATCACTTCGGAGTTGAAGCTGTAATAATCCATTCTGAATTTCCCAGTAAAATTACAAAAATAAAATAAAGTTGGATCCCCGAAACCACATTTTAGGGATGTGAGATTTTGACAAAGTCTTTTTGAAGTTTAAGTCAAAATCTGTTGCTTAGGTTTTGTTATTTATTCCACAAATCGGACCGGACCAAATCTAATATTGATGACTGGGTGCTTAACTTATTTATACCTACGTAACTTGCACACCAAACTTTTTTTAGACAAAAATGACATCTAGTAAACCATTGAATTTTTCTCGTAGAGTACCTAATTAAAACATGCCGTTTATTTAAATTACTTTTATAGTGTTTTTTATCCACTTCAATGGCTTATAACCCTCCCCCCGATCGAGAGATCACCCAAATGGTGATACCAGTTTCAAAAGAAACTTATTTCAATACCAATTGGCAGCCGAAAGAGGCTCCTCTATCCCCCTATGATATGCTTTACCACCCCCCAGATTATAACCCCAAGTCTGCAAGATCTGACCGGCAGGAACCAAAAATCATTAGGAAGAATATATGGACCCAGGTAACATGGTAACACCACCTACTTTTAAGATTCCCGACTCACCTAGGCTAGGCACAGGATAGATACCTACTCATACTCACTATATGTATAGTGTACAATCCACACAACACTATCTAGCCCCAAACTAAGCACAACTTGTACGATGGAAACCAGATAGCTGATATATTACTTAAATACATTTTTGTAAATTCAACTAAGAATATAATATTACCCCGTTTATTTGTTTATTTATTTAATCTTAGACTCACAGTTACAATATTGTTTATCTTAAGCTATTCGATGTATTTTATACATTAACCAATTCGAATCTACATTATGTAAGCAGTAAAGTAAGTAGGTAGGTACAAAAACAGCAATAATATTATCTTTTTAGAGTTATGTTCGGCGAACTAATTGAAATAGGTAGCATATCAGGTTATCTAACTAGCATGCTAAATTACTAAGAATATAATATAACCACACAAATATTTGTTGTCGGTGGGGATCGAACCCACGACCTATGGCGCAGAAGGCAGAACTTATATCTATCAACAGAGCTGAGAGATCGTCATTGGTAGGTAGGTACTTTTTACAGGCCCAACAGATTCCGATTGGCAATGAAGATAACCACAAGAACCACCTATATAATAGAATAGAAAATTTGTTAAATTGCGAAACAAGAAGTAACACTAATGTAATAGATACATTAATACAATAATTCTGTGTGAAGCTTGTGTGTCGCAAAACGGACTCTGACTCAGTATAATGCTGAAAGCCTAGTTAGAATTGGTTTTTATATTCATCATTTGTCAGGAGTTCCACAAAGGGATACCATCCACCACTCATTTCGAGCTTGGCAGGCCAAAATGGAAGATTAGTGATGTGCCAACCAAGCAATTTGTCAGAGTTCAAGGTGATTGTTTTAGCATGCTTCTAATTGTATAGATTCGAGTGATTTGACTTCTTTGTAACCATTATTAGCTTTGCTTCGTATTGAGATCTTGTGATATCTGCAACCAATTCGAAGAACATTCGCTCGCTTTTCATAAGGCGCACCACCGCGACGCACGGAGAGGCTACGCACGTGTGTTGAGCTTCGCTTTTTAAGAAAATGTATTCGGTTGTGTCCACTGCAACCCACGGAGAGACTACGCATGAATTGACGTCACTGAATCATGCGTGGCTTGCTCGAATAGGCGGTTACATAGCTCAACGCACGCACGCTACGCATACGCTTGCATGTACCGCGTAACAGCGTACATGGCGTTTAGCTACGTTAGCAACATCATCAAGCATATCCGTGGCACGTGACGTGCGTAGGTTCTCCGTGCACCGTGGTGGGCCACGTCGTGGGATCATATTCGTGTACAGCAGTGGAAATGTAGACCCACGTTGTCAAACAAATTAATACACGCAACGAAAAAGCACCGTGTGCACGGGCATAGCATGCGCCGCGGTGGTCCCGCGCCTTTAGGTACAATTTATTTCATGTCAATAAGATCATGTAAGTAGTAATTGGCATCAATACTTATATTTTATTTCAGTTAAAAGTGAAAATCCGCACATGAGAATTTACAATGTCCTGGAATGGGCTGTACTCCTAAACGAAGGAAAACCAAGCATCTGCGATTAGTGATTTGAAAATTACCTTTTGACTTACTCTGGTCTATTTACAATAAAACATAGGCCACAAACAAGTTCTTCTGACTTTATTTCTTCTTAAATTTTCAATCTACAAATAAAATCCGTCGCAATAATTATCGCCTATTGCAGTCCACTATGGACATAGGTTTCTCCCATGGCGCGCCACTGAGCCTGGTCTTTGGCTCTTCCCATCCAGTTGCTGCCCGCCACCCTGCGCAAGTCGTTACCTTTTTTTTAATATTATAATTAGCATCCAAAAAGGCTAAAACAAAGGGTAAAACACTCATAAAACTGTGTCGCCCCATTTAGTTTGAGGTCGTCCTACACTAGGCATGTTTACGTAAACGCGTTCTCCACTCCAGAACTCGTTTATCCCAGCCAGATAAAAGTATATCCATATTTTAAGGCTGGTCAAAGACAAGGCCTGATCTTTTTTATTCATCGGATAGCGTTATTCCATAGATGGAAAAATCACCCCTCGCCAATGTTTGCCGCCTACCCTACCTCTCTCGGTTTTCATGTTTGACCATCATTAGGTAAGTGACGGTCGATGCTTATGTGATTTTTACCTATCATCATCACCACAATACCGTATTATTTGCGTATTATGCATAGCGCCTAAAACTACCACAATTTCACAAAAACAAATGAATTTTAAATTGGATTAAAACGACTTTTAAATCAAATTTATTTGAATTTTAAATAAAAATTATTTTAAATTCAAATTGCGTGCCAATTCACAGATAATTAAATCTGTAAACATGCCAAACGTAATATTGGTCATAGAATCTCCAATTCCTAAGGTAATAGCAAAGACTATGGAAAACAAGTAGACTGACAATCTCATCCAAGAAAACGTGCATCGATAAATGATTGCCTACAATGACGCTAGATGTCGCTGATCGTTTTGAATCTGATAAAAACGAGTGAAATGGTTTTTACAGTATTCGCAACAATAGGTTAGCTAACTAATTGATATTGTAGTACGACAAAAAATAGAGAGATGGCGTTAATCTGAGTGGCGTTACTTAAACTTGCGGCGTTGCCAGCTTTCGATGGAGCAAAAACAGGGTAGAGTGTGACGCGACGTTGTCAGCTAGTGTACGGAGATTTTATTTTGATGTTTTTAGTTTGTTCCAAGGATTAAGGTCATTGCTTAATTGCTAACAAGTTGCGCTGAAGCGTCAAAGTGACACTCAGGCAGGACAGGCAGGACCAACCTGGATTTTTAAAAACATTGGGTTATGTAATAACTTGTTACCTATTTGTAAAATCTTATGCGTAAGTTGTTAGGCAAAGTAAAAAGGCACACCACAATAACGTGTTAGGTATTTATTTTGTTGTGTATGCAAATAAGTTTAAAGATTTAGCATGGAGTTTTAGTTGAGTGATGACTATGACATTTAGTAACAACCTACCGTCTACATACATTGTAGATTGTAGGTATGTACACAATACAAACTGAATGATTTACACACCCATTTTTAGGGTTCCGTAGCCAAATGGCAAAAGCAGAACCCTTATAGATTCGTCATGTTTGTCTGTCTGTCTGTCTGTCCGTCCGTATGTCACAGCCATTTTTCTCCAAAACCGTAAGTGATGAAACTTGGCGAGTAGATGTATTTTGTTAACCGCATTAAGATTTTGACACAAAAATAGAAAAAAAAACTATAAATTTTGGGGGTCCTCATACTTGAAACTGAAACTATAAAAATGTTTTTCATCGGTCCCATACGTGTGGGGTATTTATGAATAGGTCTTCAAAAATGATGTTGAGGTTTATAATATAGTTTTTTTCTAAACTGAATAGTTTGCGCGAGAGACACTTCCAATGTGGAAAAAAGTTGGTCCCCCCCTCTTAACTTCTAAAATAAGAAAATGATAAAACTAAAAAAATATATGGTATACATTACTATGCAAACTTTCAACGATATTTGGTTTGAACGAGATCTAGTCAGTAGTTTTTTTTTATACGTCATAAATCGTAAACCGCAATTTACCTTTCGACGAACTACAAAAACCTTTATATTATGTTACTTGATGCTACGGAACCCTTCATGGGCGAGTCCGACTTGCACTTGGCTGCTTTTTAAATTGCCCGAAAATTGAGTTTCGTTGTTAGCGTGTTTTCCTCGTGTTTATTGTTTAAAGTTTTTTCCGTTTTTCTTAAGAGGGTACCGAGCAAAATAGTGACACAAGCCGAGCAGCAAACGCGATCTATTGTGTATGCGCATTGAGCTGCGAACAGGTGAAATATGATAACTCAATTTTATTATTATTTGTGCTTTTTACCGTCAAAACAAAGTTTTTTTTTTTGGAACAAATTTTTCAGAGAAAAATTCGGTTTTCAGAGAAAAATGGGATATGAGATGTGGGATGATTATAATATGAAGAAAAGTGGGGCTCTATTCCGGATAAGGTTTAATTTTTTTTTCTTAAATAGTTGTTAACGTAGATATTGTTTATAGGTTTTTGGGGGCTCTGATTGTGAATTCGACACAATTTTTTTTAATCCAAGATGGCAGCTTTATTTTTTTTCTTGAAAAATAGATATGGGTATCGTTTAATAGGTTTTTGGGGACTCTGATTATGAATTCGACATTATTTTTAAATAAATATGGTGACTTCATTTTTTTTCTTAAAAAATGGATATGGGTATCGTTTAATAGGTTTTCGGGGGCTCTGATTGTGAATTTGACATTATTTTTTTAATCCAAGATGGTGACATAATTTTTTTTCTTTAAAAATGTATATTGGTATCGTTTTTTAGGTTTTTTGGGGCTCTGATTGTGAATTCGACACAATTTTTTTGAATCCAAGATGGCGCCTTTATTTTTTCTTGTAAAATGGATATGGGTATCGTTTAATAGGTTTTTGGGGACTCTGATTATGAATTCGACATTATTTTTAAATCAATATGTTGACTTCATTTTTTTTCTTAAAAAATGGATATGGGTATCGTTTAATAGGTTTTCGGGGGCTCTGATTGTGAATTTGACATTATTTTTTTAATCCAAAATGATGGCTTCATTTTTTTTCTTAAAAAATGGATATGGGTGTCGTTTAATAGGTTTTTGGGGGCTCTGATTGTGAATTTGACATTATTTTTTGAACACAAGTTGACGGCTGCATTTTTTTTTCTGAAAAAATGAATATGAGTATCGTTTACACATATCGTAACAATGTCAAACGAGCGACAAAGAGGAACAATCGGCCTCCGCGTTCGGCAGCGTTCGACATCTGTCTCTCTCCTATTTGAGTGAGCGATGCGTCCGCGTGGACAGCTGTATGACGTTGTCACGTTCAACTGTCGTCAGTTAACTGACTTTACAGACAGCTGATTTTTTTAAGGAAATGTAGAACTTGCATTACTGCTGAAGGCCAACAGTTTGAACATTTGCTGTAAATCCTTGATGTAGTTAAATTAAAATCACGATTGAAGAAATCCTATGATTTTATTTTATTTCAAACTTTCACTTAAAACTAACAAATTACTTGAACACCCATGTTTATAACTCTTTCGACAAGATGGTGGCTCTATCTGTTTACTTGCAGTGTCGAAATGGTATTTACTTTTACCTGTAAATTGTGAGCGGCTTAAAAACACAGCGTAGGCATTTTAAGTTCATAATTTAAATGAAAGGGTACAAACATTTTATCTCATGAAATAAAATTGATTGGAAATCTGGTTTATTTGAAAAAACATTTTTTATTTCGAAAACTAAAAAGTACTCTAGCAAGTATTATACCATTTTGGAATCCTGAATAAATGTGCCATTTTTTAAAGTTACTTGCCATAATAATGTAGTACATTTTTTTAGCAGTACAGACGGTTAAAGTTGGGTGATGTAATTATCTGAAATGAAATGTTGGCCAAAACTCCACGATTTCATTGAAAACTGAGGCAGTTATGGCTTAATTTTGAATTTTAATTTACAGAAGGGTTATTCGTGCTTACGTTGCAGAAAAAAGTTAATATTTGTAGTCACAGGACTTAAGAGATCATCACAGGGTGTCAGTTTTTCCTGTTTTTTTTAAATACTCATAACTCCAAAGTTACATAACAAATATTTTTTTTTATATTTTTCTGATAACTGTCATGACTTGGCGCATCACCCGTTTTCGGCTGGACGTTGACTTAAGGGACACCCTGTATATTAAAAAAAATCCTCAATCTTGGATTCAAAAATGAATAGCAAATGCGAGGTGGAATATAGTTTAAAACTAGTTTTTTCGTGTGCGCGAGCTGCATGCAGCTCGCGTGTCGGTGTGCTACTCCCAGTTTTACATTTGTTTACACTTTAAAAACCCCAAAAAGTAGTAAAGAAAGTCCTAAGGAACCCTAAAAATGTTTACATAATCAACGTCCTAGGTGAAGTAAAATTTCAATCAAAGTCTTAAGGAACCCTAAAAGTCGACCACATAATCAAATTCCTCAATGTAGTAGAACCCCAATCAAAACCCTAAAGAACCCTAGAACGCACTAAGCGTTTTGGCTCCACCTTCATTATGCGAACCTCCAGGGAATGGAACTCATTGCCGGCGGCTGTTTTTCCTGACCACTACAATCTGGGCCTCTTCAAGGCAAGAGTGAATAGGTGTCTTCTAGACCATCCTGCTCCATCGTTGGCTACATCGTCGCTTACCACCAGGTGAGATTGTATCCAAAGGCTGGTCTATATCTTGTAAAAAAAAAAAAAAAAAAAAAATTGTTTACATAATCAAGGTCCTAAGTGAAATAAAATTCCAATTAAAGGCCTAAGGAACCCTAAAAAATGTTTATTTTATCAAGTTCCTCAATGTAGTAAAACCCCAATCAAAATCCTAAGGAACCCTAAAAATGTTACCATTATCAAGCTCCTAAGTGTAGTTGAAACTCCGATCAAAGTCCTAAGGAACCCTAAAATTGTTTACATAATCAAAGTCCTGAGTGAAGTAAAATTCCAATTAAAGGCCTAAGGAACCCTAAAATTGTTTACATAATCAAGGTCCTAAGTGTAGTTGAAACTCCAATCAAAGTCCTAAGGAATCCTAAAAGTTGATCAGTTAATCAAGTTCCTCAGTGAAGTAAAACCCCAATCAAAGTCCTAAGGAACCCTAAAATTGTTTGCATAATCAAGGTCCTAAGTGAAGTAAAATTCCAATTAAAGGCCTAAGGAACCCTAAAAATGTAAACATTATCAAGCTCCTAAGTGTAGTTGAAAGTCCAATTAAAGGCCTAAGGAACCCTAAAAGTTGTTTATTTTATCAAGTTCCTCAATGTAGTAAAACCCCAATCAAAGTCCTAAGGAACCCTAAAAATTTTAACATTATCAAGCTCCTAAGTGTAGTTGAAACTCCAATCAAAGTCGTAAGGAACCCTAAAATTGCTTACATAATCAAGGTCCTAAGTGAAGTAAAATTCCAATTAAAGGCCTAAGAAACCCTAAAAGTTGTTTATTTTATCAAGTTCCTCAGTGTAGTAAAACCCCAATCAAAGTCCTAAGGAACCCTAAAATTGTTTACATAATCAAGGTCCTAAGTGAAGTAAAATTCCAATTAAAGGCCTAAGGAACCCTAAAAATGTTAACATTATCAAGCTCCTAAGTGTAGTTGAAAGTCCAATTAAAGGCCTAAGGAACCCTAAAAGTTGTTTATTTTATCAAGTTCCTCAATGTAGTAAAACCCCAATCAAAGTCCTAAGGAACCCTAAAAGTTGTTTATTTAATCAAGTTCCTCAATGTAGTAAAACCCCAATCAAAGTCCTAAGGAACCCTAAAAATGTTAACATTATCAAGCTCCTAAGTGTAGTTGAAACTCCAATCAAAGTCCTAAGGAACCCTAAAAGTCGACCACTTAATCAAATTCCTCAATGTAGTAAAACCCCAATCAAAACCCTATACGGAACCCTAAATTTTACGTAAAGCCAAATCCTCAACGGGTCGGAACCGCTAGAAGGGACCTTGTCGCGCGACCTACAAGCAGGTCCAAAATGAAGTAAAACGGCAAACATAGGAGGAAAGGGTTCTGGGAGGCCGAGGGGGGTTCCGGGGGGGCGTAGGAAGGTCACAGCACGGCTCGCTTCGCTCGCCGCAATGCTCCACACGAAAATAAAAGGTCAAAAATAGGGCATTTTTAGGTTTTTTAAATAATAAAGGGGTCTAGAGGGAAAAGGGGGGAAAAATTTATTTTGCTTTCAAAATAATCACACCTTCCCTACATGACCCAAAAAAAAAAGTCTCGCAAGTCACTCCGCTTGGAAGATACGAAAGGGGGGGGAAAAAAGGGGTAGGAGGGGGGAAGTTTTTTTGTTCTTTCAATTCAGGAAGAAACCCTCTATACGAAACCCCAATCGAAACCCCTCTATCTCGATGGCATCTGGTAGCACTCTAAAAAGGGGGGGTCCTGGGGGGCAAGGGGGGCAAAATTTTTTGTGCAATCGAAATCACTCGTGACCGTCTTTAGGTTCCTCATAAAAAAATTATGCAGGACCTCTCGGTTGCAGAGCCCCTCACCAAAAAGTCCATTAAAAACATAATTATGAAACACATCACGATCATCATGGGTTACCTACTTTTACCATTCTAGGTGTAAACGGAGTCGAGCGAACCTATCATTGTGTGCGTGAGTACGCACACAACTAGCGAGCCGCAGTAAATACCTATTTTCCGTCCGCCTTGTTTGCTCGATACCCTCTTAAATAACTTACCTTTGCTTGCCTACCGGACTTGATTGACTACGCCTACCTGTAACCTGTGCTTATTAAACGGACTTCGATTGCCCAAAGAACACTGTCTGACTGTCACGAAAATGTATCTTTGAAGGAAAAGTTCATGATAGTCCTAAAACCAAAGTTTTGAAAAAGACTGCATTAACATTACTGTTACGGATAGGTGGAATTTAAAACACTTTTTTGAGGAAGTTAAAAGAAAACCGGCCGGGTACGCGCGGACAAGCTAGTGCTCAGTACCGAGGTTCAAATCCAACTATTTTTGTAGCTGTCCGCGCGCAAGCGGGGGTAGTCTCCAGTTTTATTCAACGAACAAAGTAAGTACATTTTATATTTTTTTAAATCTACCTACACTTTATAATTTAAAAATTGTTTTTTAATATTATTACAGGTTCGTGAGGTGCGTCTGTCTACATTCTCCGCCCAGTGTCACGTCAGGGACACTGATTAGCAACAGGAAGCAGCACCAAGCGAGTAACAGGTCGGAACTCCAGTCTCGGCGTTTATTTCCACAGTGCGTCATACACTTGTCGGGTCCGGACAATAGTAAATCCGCGGTACCTCTCGGCCAAGTGGTTTTGGTAGGTGCTACTCGGCCAATGCGAAGAATGCCCCACTCGCCTATTTGAACAGCAGAAGTACAGCAGTGCAGCAGCGACGACAACTTCTCTAAATGCAGAACAGCTAAGTCGACGCTCTCAGTTGCGTGTACCATTTCTAACGTTCCTTTTTTCTTTTTATTTTTTCTTTTTCAGGTGCGGCTGTCATCCAGGGCAATCCGGGATCATCTTTTTCGCACAGGAAACCAGCATCTCGGGACCATTGACAATCTTTGTGTAATTTCAAATTCATATATTTTCTTTCTGAATGTGTGTAACACAACTTGTCTAAATAATTTGTAGTCCAGTACATACCACTCTTATGATTCATCGAAAAATAAATTATATTTATTTGTAATCTGTGTTTCTTTTGTATGACACCATCGCTGAGGCAGTATGCGCGTACTGCACCCTGTAGATGTACTCGTAGCTCAGGAATCGAATCAGGATTTGTAGGTATGTATACGCGCCAGTAGACGACACAGGCGGCGCCGGGCGGCGTAAGCGGCGGGCGATGTGTTACATTACATAACAACAAATAATACAGCTCATTTTTCTCGCTTGAACTTGAAGTGATTTGTATTTTATAACTTTTGCATCCTAAAACTTGCTTTTGTAAACAAGGGAACCATCTTGGTATGCTAGTCCGATATTTCATCTGTTGAAGTTGTAGAATCCAATCAGTAAAAATCTTGCCATATTTCGTAGGTATTTGTTCGTATGCTGATATCTTCTTATGAATGTTTATAAGTGTGCGTGAGGGCGACGCATCAGCTGTGGTCTCGCAGGCACCTGTGCGCGCGGCCACCAGTGGGGAGGTGGTAGTGACGGCGCGGGAGCAGGCGTGGCGGGGCAGGTAGCTGGAGGCGGGGGCGGGGGAGCAGCTCAGCTGTTCCAGTGCACACTCAGAACATTGATGCTTCGAAAGACAGAATCCGTGAACACACGAACCTAGCGGTGTTACGGTGGCACAAGGTTCATTTTTGCAGAGCATTATTGTCTTTATTGGCGCGATGCAATGATAATTGTCCTCACCAATTAATAACTTTGTTTTTACATTATCACTTCACGAAATGAGACAGTTCATATGTAAATTTAGTTCATCACTTTTTCTCGCACTTAGTTCTCGCAGAATTATTGTTTATGTTTGTAACTTTGCACTTTTTATCAGCTACAGATTTTTGTCGATTCTTCGTTACATTTTTACGATTGATCTCGTTATTGTAGGCTGGTATAAATAACTGCGTTGGTCTATGTCTTTTGCGTGCGCTTTTTTCTAAGGCTGCTAGGTATGTCCGCGGCTAACTTTTGCCCGAGTAAAAACTTTTCAAATTGAAAGTAATTTTTGTTGTATCTTTTTTGAAGTGATTTTGGTTTTTCAGTCTACGTAAATATGATCCTTCGCGTATTCTATATTCAAAAGTAAGGACAATATTTCCGCGCATGTTTAAGAAAAATATAGTTATAGAGGTCTTCTAAAGTGCTTTAAGGTTTAATCCTACTAGAATAAAGAAACTAACCAAAGTCGAGGGCGGCAGTTAGTCTACTTAAAATAAAAAAATAATTTTTCATTAGCGCCATCTATTTTAAAAAAGCATCACTTAGTATGTACCTTACAAAATACCACTACGCCACGCCATCTATCAATAGGTATATGAACATTGAAAATATTGCTCTTTCCAGGCTATTTGCCAGCGCCATCTAGAAATAGCCCGGAATTTTACCATTTTTTGAGTCACAAAATTTTGTTCTCTATTAGCAGTCTACTTGTTTTCCTTAGTCTATGGTAATAGGAATAATAAGAGGAGAGGAGGCCTATTATTATTTAGTCCAATAAAAGGAGCGTCGATCGACAATGTCTCAGTGTCGATTATTCGTAATATTTTTTTTAAGTCTAAAAATAAAAATAAAAGCCATGTCATTGAGATTATAAAATTTATAAGTACATAAGTGAAAAAATACATACACATACATGATTACAGGATACACACAACTAATACTATGTTATTTTACGATAAAATTCATAATTTATGGTGACAGTTTCTCTTAAAAATACTTCATTTAGAACAGATTTTGAAGGAATGATAGAATAATACTTTTAAACGATAATTTCAATAACTCTTGGGACAATCATTGGTCTTTCCTTTTCTAACTAGACTTGTAATAGTGCTATTAATAGCTATAAATTCCGTAAAGCGATATACTTAATATCAGACTTATGTATTATATCTGTAAGTTCATAATTTGACCCAAGACATAACAAATACAGCTCAACAAATAAATGGAATAATAAGAAAATGCACATTATCCGATTAAAATGCAATCAATCTCGAGATATTTTCATTTAATTCGAAACGAAATAATAAATGGATTAGGAAAATACCTACCCTAATCTACTACTTTACTTGACTGACTGAAATTGGTATAATTAGGTTTTATGGCATACAACTCTAAGCATAAATACATTTAACCAGCCCTGAATAAATATAATCAGTGGTTATAAACCTGATGCAACCTGACGATAGCAACAAAGTTGTGTTATGGGGAGGAAAACTGCCGTTTGCTCACTTTAGGTAGCAGCACCATCGCTAGATACATCATGCAACCGACTGACGGCTATTATTATAAGATTGTTTAAGGGACCAAAATAATGTATTAAGGGCGAGAGCGATTTTTTGTATCAAGAGCGAAGTGAAGGTCCTGAACGTAAAAACCAATAAGAAGTTCCCGCGTATTTGTTTTTTTATTTGTACCCAATTACCGCGGCTACAGGCTCGCTTTTTTTTATTCTACCAGCCAGGATTTTATCGAAGCTAATTGCGTTCAAACTTTTCAATTTAATAGTATTCCAAATTCAAAAGTAATTTCGTCACAGTTATTAAGGACCTATTTGCGCGTACTTATTGAAGAACAATGAGCCTTTTTTCGAATAGATGGGATGAAAAAGCAGTTCACAAACTCTACGCAGTTTCCAGACTCCTTGAAACAAACCTATTACATAGCTGTCAAATTGACATAACAGTTGGTTGCAAGCTTGCAAGTGATGGTGCTACCATCTACAAAAAGCTTTGCGTGTTCCACCCCATTGCTCACTGCTGTCACCTACTGCTCATCCTTGTCCTTAGCGCCGTGCTTAAGAATGCGCGTAAACTCCACGTAATCAAACAATCCATCACGAATGGGCGCTTCTCGCAGCATCTCGTCCACGTCGTCGTCGGTGAAGCGATCACCCATAGTGGTCAGCAGTTCGCGGAGACGCTCCTCGTTTATAACGCCGTTGTTCTCCTCGTCGAAACATCTGGTCGAAAATATTCTACTTTAAAAAACAAAGCTAAACGCCTAGAAATACTCTCGCTTTTACACTGCAGATTGTAAGAATAAGATATTTCATTATCATCATCTTTTCAGCTAGTATGCCCACTGTTGGGTGGCCCAAGTCGTTTTACTAATGTCTTAGGTATCTACTTAAAACTCAGTAGGTGTTATTAATAATCCTGGCGTAGCGTTGGACTAGTTAATCCGTGTTTTGTCTCTTGCATTGACATGCAATTGTCAACTCGAACAAATGTGACAAAACACGGATTAACTAGTCCAACGCTACGCCGGGATTATTAATAAGGCCCAGTAGGGATAGGCCTTTGCAATATCTGGATTTTTACAAGAGCTAGCAGCACTTCTAGTGGTAGCGGGCCCGCCTAGCGATCCTAATGCCGTGTGTTCAAATCCAGTCGTGTACCAATCAGTTTTTTTATCGAAAATGTATGCGCACTACACTACATAGTGCACAATATTTTTGAACATAATAATATCAAGGGTGCAGTGTTAAAACCCGAAAAATACAAAAAATAGTAGAACTCACGAGAAGATTCTGTCACACATGACAAATGGCAAATTTTCGTTTTTTTTTGTAGTAGAACCCAAAAAAGAAGAGGCTTTCAATTATTTTTTAAAGTAAAGTCAGTATCAAAGTAAATGGTGATTCAAACTCAAAAATCTGTCAACAAGAATGATATTAGTTTTCCTCAAGTAAAGGACATAATAAAATACCATCATACTTATAAAAGGCATTGAATATTTTGTAGAAGTTTCATTTTGAAGTGCCTTACAAAACACCTCTATCATACAAAACACCTCATTTGCATCTTTATAATTTCTATAAATTATAAGATGACACACAGCTGACTTTGTAAGGACACATGACTGTAAGAGACATTTGACATTTATATCAACCCTTGGTTTATGCCTCCATCCACCATCTTCACAAAGCCTCACTTTGGGTAGAGTGAGGCGTGAAATGTAAGGAGTAAAAACTCGCAAATCTTGGTAAATATCCTATTGGTTGAAAAAGAGTCCTTATGTTATAAATAAAAAGCAGCCAAGTGCGAGTCGGACTCGCCCATGAAGGGTTCCGTAGCATCAATTAACATAATATAAAGGTTTTTGTAGTTCGTCGAAAGGTAAATTGCAGTTTACGATTTATGACGTATAAAAAAAAAACTACTGACTAGATCTCGTTCAAACCAAAAATCGTTGGAAGTTTGCATAGTAATGTACAACATATATTTTTTTTAGATTTATCATTCTCTTATTTTAGAAGTTAGAGGGGGGGGACCAACTTTTTTCCACTTTGGAAGTGTCTCTCGCGCAAACTATTCAGTTTAGAAAAAAACGATATTAGAAACCTCAACATCATTTTTGAAGACCTATCCATAGATACCCCACTCGTATGGGTTCTAAGAAAAAAAAAATTTTGAGTTTCAGTTTCAAGTATGGGGACCCCCAAAATTTATAGTTTTAGAAAAAAACGATATTAGAAACCTCAACATAATTTTCGAAGACCTATCCATAGATACCCCAGACGTACGGGTTCGATGAAAAAAATTTTTTTGAGTTTCAGTTTCAAGTATGGGGACCCCCAAAATTTATAGTTTTTTTTCTATTTTTGTGTAAAAACCTTAATGCGGTTTACAGAATACATCTACTCACCAAGTTTCATTAGTTTAGCTCTTATGGTTTCGGAGAAAAATGGCTGTGACACGTCCGGACAGACAGACAGACAGACAGACAGACATGACGAATCTATAAGGGTTCCGTTTTTGCCATTTGGCTACGGAACCCTAAAAACTCACCCAAATGCATTCTTGATGACATCTTCCGGGTCAGTGCCCTGCAGACGCTCCCCGAACAGAGTCAGAAACATGGTGAAGTTGATGGGGCCAGGGGCTTCATTCATCATGCCTTCTAAGTAATCTTCTGTTGGATTCTTGCCTGGAAATGTTATCCAATGTTACAGAATTGCCCTAGCTTCAAACAAGCACACAACAAGCTGTCTTGTTTACTTATAACATAGCTTACTCATCTTTAAACAAAAAAGAAAGTTGTTTAACTTACACTATATAAAACTCAAGAACAGTTGTACCGATTTGGCATGAAATTGGTGGGGAGGTAGCTTAGAACCAGGAGACATAGGATACTTTAGCCCTAAATATAACAGGAATGAGGCGAGCGAAGCTGCCGGCGTTAACTAGTTAGTTTTATTATTATTTGATTATGGTGTCACTGAAAACCAGCGCTACAAGAGCTACCATGCCCTTGCAGCTAATGCTGAGTGGTTTACCTTTTTTCTGTCATTACATTTTAAGTTGAGCTGTACCTATTAATTTTTAAGTTGATGCAAAATAAATTATTTCTATTTTTATCTCAATCTTAAAATAGTCTCATGGCTCACCTAAAGAAGCTAGCATATCATGCAGGTCATCCTTATCAACAAATCCATCTCGGTTTTGGTCAATCATGTTGAAAGCTTCCTTGAACTCCGCAATCTGTGCCTGGTCGAACATCGCAAACACATTGGATGTGGCACGCTGCGCCCGCTTCTTGTTGGTTCCACGACGACCGGCAGTCTTGCGAGATGACATCTTGATTATCTGTAAGTAGTTGACACCAATTTATAGTACTAATTGTGACAGTATAACCATTTAAAACCTGGTTGGTTGTTTATAAGGAACTTATGTTAGTTGGTATCTCTAAAATGTATGAAAGTTACAGATATACATACTGGTATTAGAGTGAGTCAGTATTATTCAAATTATTCTAATACAAAGGATACCTGAATAATTCAGGCGGCCTTGGCTAGTTTACCTACAACGAGGACCACACCTGTGTAATACTTGCTTGAGACTGTTTTATCTGCAGCAGGTCGCACGCCTTATTAAAGACTTCGGTATTATAAAAATAAAATAACTCGCGATGTCAATCAACTTATCGTCATTCACGTCCGCTAACGAGAATATGAGTCACTGCCAAAACGGCTGCTTTGTAGGGTGTACGTTGTAGGTATATGTCGCTACGTGATGGAGTTATCTGGGCCAAGCAGGCGTTGACACACAAGTTTACCATACAAGGAGTTATATTTTCAACACAACACATCTGGTAGAAATAACATGGAGAGAATCAGTCTCTTTGATGGCGAGAACACTTACATATGCTTTTGCAATAGGAAATAGAAGAAACCCACAGTTTTAGTCCAAAATGATCCAAATGGTATGAGAAGATCCGAATTTCAAAACACGAAGAGAAATACGCACGAAACATGCAATTTCTTCTTCTTTTAAATTTTTTGTTTCCGTCTGTCAGTGTACGTTTCCTTTGACTTGATATTGACATGTAAAATTATTTTCTGCTCGCTTGCTTGACTGACATTGGCAAATATCACATCATGACAGAGAGAGGCTACATTTAAAAATAAACAAAAACGACAGGCGGAAAAGGAAAAGAAAGAAAGTCACACGGTTCTCGCGCAGAAGTTTTCCGAAAATAAAACTATGTGACGAATTTATTTTGGAAAAGGTTTGGCTATCTGCTTTCATTAATCTGTTTGGGCTCTACATCCGAATCCTTACGTATGTTCAGAAGCTTGAATACATTTTTAAGTAAAAGTATCTGCGGATTTATGATGAATGTTTATTTTGATGATTGTAACCAGGTAAATGGGTTTTGCAGATGCTCAGCCAACGATCCAGGCTCGTAGTTGGAGTGATGCGTACGCTGAGCACATCCAGTAAGCTAGAGGCGAGCCACTACGATGTTCTGGGCATCACTCCCAAAGCAACACAAAATGATATCAAGACTGCTTACTATGAGTTATCAAAGCTCCATCATCCGGACAAATCTAGCGTGAGTTATTATATTCAGTCTGTTGTTCAGAAAAAAAAACAATAGATGAGACTGACACAGAAGTCTTGAAAAGCAACCTAATCAACCTGACCTTGTTGTTATGTAAACAACCAATTTTTTTATAGCAAATAATTTATTTTACGCAAGGTACCTATCTAGGCATCACGGCTCAGTTGATTGTAACCCTGCCTTCT
This sequence comes from Thera britannica, assembly GCA_939531255.2. Lineage (NCBI taxonomy): Eukaryota > Metazoa > Arthropoda > Insecta > Lepidoptera > Geometridae > Thera > Thera britannica. The sequence goes on along the minus strand of OW618039.2, from coordinate 5,065,423 downwards.
ACGCTGTAGTCCCCATCCCCACCGAGAACAGATATTTGTGTGGTGACCATAGATTTTTGTTCTCTTTCCGGGTGTTATATTGTGTTCCAAGTATTAAATCAGCCATACCCCATCGTACAAGTTCTGCTTAGTTTTGGGCTAGATAGTGTGGTGTGGATTGTCCAAATATTTATTATATTTTCTACCAATAATTAGTGATTTTGAATGAAAGTATGTATTGATTAAAATTTACTTTTCAGGATGAAGAATCAGCAAAAAAGTTCAGGCTTATCACTGAAGCATATGAGGTGCTAGGAAACATCAATTTAAAGAAAATGTATGATAGAGGTAGGTAGGAACTGTTATCTTGGTAAGACTCCAAATCAAATCATTTGACTTGCCATTTGATGGACCTTTCAGTTCAGTTGGTAGAAGCTCTGCCTTCTGGGCCATAGGCTGTGGTTTCGATCCCCATCGAGAACTAATGTTTGCATGGACATTTTTGTTCTCTGTCTGGTTGTTAAATTGTATTCTAAGTATTTACAAACGAAAAGTTATATCAGTATTATATCAGCTATCTGGTTCCCATAGTACAAGCTCTGCTTAATTTGGGGCTAGATACTGTTGTGCGGATTGTCCACTTTATTTATTTTATTCATGTCATAACTAAATACAGTGTAAACTCTTTATAACGAAACTCAAGGGACCGAGCATTTTTTTGTCGTTATAGAGAGTTATCGTTATATGGAGTGAAAAAAAAAAAATTATTAACAAGAATTTTTAATATGTATGTCTTATATAATAAATGCTTATAAACTATTGTTTACACATATAGTCTGATAACTTTGTCTAACGTTTTTTGCTATGCCAGTACTTGTTTTGTATTATTTTATGTATTCTATTCATATCTAGATATGTGGTTGAATCGTTGTGATTAAACAACAAAAAATATTCTACTAACTTAGCGGCATCTAGAGCTTGTTGAATTGTTGGTGGTGATTCGGCTTTGTCCACTTCATCATCTTCTTCATCTTGATTATCGGGTGTTTCCTCACTTTTTGACACTAAATCAACAATTTGTTCATCTGTAAGTGTACCAGTTGTGGCTACATCCTCATCTATATTTTCGTACGATTTTAGATCTTCGTTAAAATTGATTGGTATGTTAAACTGGCTTATCCATTCACTCAGTGGTAGATTGTCTTCACTGTCAAATTGGTGAAAAGAATGTTGGATAGTGGCTGCTGTTACCTCTTGCCAGGCTTTTGATAAGAAGATCACTGCTTGTAGCATGTTGATCGAGACCTTGCCGTCAGTTTCGATCAAATCCATCATCATTTTCCGTCTATAGTGACCCTTTAGGCTTTTAATTACACTCTGATCCATTGGTTGTAAAATACTGGTTGTATTAGCTGGGAAAAATGCTAACTCTATGTTTCGAAGATTAGATATGATTGGGTGAGCGGGACAATTGTCTACTAGAAGCAAGATTTTCCGTGATTTTAATTCAGCATCCCATTTTCTCACTTCCTCTTCAAAAATCTGCGATGTCATCCAAGCTGACTCGTTTGCTTTGTACGTAACTGGCAACTGTTTTATGTTCTTGAAACACGGAGGGTTTTTCGATTTGCCTATAACTAAGAGCTTTCTTTTTTCTGTGCCACTCATATTGGCAGCCACTAAAACTGTAATACGCTCTTTAGACAGTTTTCCTCCAACACATTTTGCCACTTTTAATTTTAAAGTTTTGTCGGGAGTCAACTTGAAAAAAAGGCCAGTTTCATCTGCATTAAAAATGTCTTCTGGTGAGTACTTCATCTTTAATTTAGGCCACACTGTACTAATCCAATTGTTAGTCACATTCATATCGACATCCCGCGCCTCTCCATCCATTTTACCGTACGTAATTTGGTGACGGTGCTTAAATTTTCCGAGCCAGCCTTCAGATGCTTTAAAGTCAATTATGCCAAGTTGGTTGGCAAGTTTTTTAGCCTCAGCTTTTACTATTGGCCCCGAGATGGGTATATTATTCTGGCGCTGATTGTTAAACCACGACAACATTGCCTGATCTAAGTCTTCGAATTTTGGCTTTCTTAATTTTTTAGAAGAGTTTCCTTCCAGCTCCGCCTGTAGAATTGTTTTTTGGTTTTTCCAAATGGTAGCAACAGTGGATTGACTTAGTTCAAAACGCCTTCCAACGTCACTTTTCTTTTCTCCCTTTTCAATCGCACGTATCACACAAACTTTTTCGTCAACACTAATCGCTTTCCGTTTACTGGCCATGTTAACAGTTTCAAAGTAGGTTTACGACTGAATACGATAGGTACCCAGTATGCTTGGTCGACGACCATCACTTCCGAGAAAACAATGCGTCATACCTGCACGTGTTCAAGGCCAATAAGAATAACAAAAGCTAGACCGACCTCGGATGTTTCGGAGCTTCAAAGTCTTTTGTTACCTACCTGATAACATAACAATAATACCGATAATAAATATTTACTGTCTAAAAATATGAACACATTTCTTCGTAATAGAGAATGGCGTAGGTACCTATCCTATCGATAGAAAGAGTGTTTCAATATGTGGGTTTTAACGCAAACCAACCAAGTTGGGCTCACTTCAACGTTACAGGGAGTTTATTGTTATAAAAGATAACGTTATAAAGAGTTTACACTGTATAATTTTAGAAGTATCAACAACAAACAAATCATTAGATCATAGATGCTTCAGCTTTTAACAGCCACATACATACATTAACTCCAATGAAGCCATGATACAAAATCACTGATGGCAAACTCTGAATATGTTTACTTCAGGTCTACTAGTAGGCAGAGATAACACTAGTAGAATGGGGTATCAGCCTGAAGAAGAACCTTTGGACCCGAAACTGAAGTTCTACAAATCACGCACACGCAGATCTGTCATGCCCACCATGGATGGCAAAGTTCCTATTTACAACTTTGATGACTGGTATGTGGCATTTTATAGTTAACTAGCAACGATGCCCGGCGTCCCGCGGCTATTCAAAAATGTTTAAGAACATTCTAGAACAGCATTTTATTCTAGAACATTTTGATAAAATCTAGAATTTATAGAAAAGTTCTTACATGATAGAAAAGGATAGACATAGATTTTGCAAAATTTTGTATTGATGGTGTTCCTATTATTCGTAGCATGATTTTAAATAGTCTAGCCATCCTCGATAATGGACTA